>CM062816.1:1991828865-1993080779 GCA_031772625.1 Pinus tabuliformis
CCGCCCAGGGTGATTAACAAAGCCATCCACATCAATCGGTGCAACTATTTTTAAAATAGGCGTGCCAACACCGTGGATAAGGAAAAACCCCTATTTTCTCTCAAAACTGACCGTTTAAAATTGAATTTTATGTCCAAGGATGATTAATGACTCAAATTAATGGCTTTTGCAGGAGAGAATCACTGAAAATGGTGGATTGGAAAGAACAGGAACATGAAGAAGTTGACACCCAGGCAATGAATGACCCAAAAATGCCTGGAGCTTTGAGGGCTTGCAAGATCCGCAAATTCTTTCTTACGCTAGGGATACGGGCCCAGCCCAAGTTGCTTCGATACCTGATTATTCTTTGGGACATTAATCGCGAGATTTTTGTCATTGGTGACCAGGAGTTGGAGTTGGAAACTTCATATATATACTTCATCACTAGACTATCCTGCAGAGGGGAGCCAGTGAACTTGTATGGGTCACGTCCGATTAGGGCAAGTATATCTTCCTTGCTTGCCGAACACTGCCCTGAGGCCCTCAAATCCAAGAGTGGAAGATAGAGATTACCAGTGTGCGGGATCTGACACTGAGGGTGTTCTTCTGTTGACTATCAACAGAGTGGCGAGGTCCCAGGAGAACATGAGACTAACAAGTCAAAGTTCCTTTATGCTATTGACTGCACAACTCATACGATCTTCAACTGGGCAGAGGCCATGAAGATGAACATCAAGCGCCAGTTTCCAAAGCCAAGGCGGGGAATCTGAAGCAATTTTGCTTCAGATCTGTACTTGTGACCTTCTTCCTGGAACGAGTACCATTGTTCCAGTATCAGCTGACTGAGGTAGATCCTCCTATGCCACGCGATCCAAGGATGGCCCACTGGAGCTATTTGATGCCCAGGATCACTAGGGGTCAGTATATGTCATACCGACTTGCATTATTTCATGGCTATGATGACAAAAATCGTCATGGAGGACTAGCATACAGCGAACTAATTTCTGTGGAGATCCAGACATGCCCTTACTAGATGGAGAGGACTTCGATGACGAAGGTAAAAAATCAAAATTTTAATTTTGAGATTTTTTAATTGTTTTGGTATATATGTGCTTATAACATTTCTCTTGTTAATGTAGACGTTGGACCAGAGCAGCCAACTGGGATGTCCCCGATAGCCAAGCATGTCCCCCGCCCTATCGATGTTGTCACCCCTTATCAGGAAGGGAGTGACAACGAGGAGGAGATCGCGAGGAACCTTGAGGGGTTAACTCGTGGTATCCCAGAGTATGCTCAGGTAGGAGACATTCCCCGTCAATACCAGAGACACATGTGGGAGTCTCAGATTGTATTTGCCGATTGTTGACTCGTGTTGCACAAGCCGTCTCGTGATACCATGATCTCCATGCTGATTAGTTCCTAGGTCTAGCACTTACATATTTTTTGAGGCCTACATGCCATGAATGTATGAGGCCTGCGAGCCGCCGATGTTATTTTAGACACACATATTATTTTTGGGGTTCTAATGTATCAAACATTCTCACCATATATATATGTATATATGTTGTATTTTCCTTTCTATTATGGTTTGTCTTATCTTTTACATGTTTTGTAAATGTCTATCCAACACGTAATTAGCTAATGCATCTGTTAATGTATTCATGCGTCTAGGAATATGATGATATGTAATATAATCAAAATGCCTTTCCAATAGACAAATACAGAGATACATTCTCAATATTTGAGGGTTCCTGATGGAATATTTCCTGTTGAGTTGAAGGACGACAAGCTGTGAATCCAGGTTGACAACCAATTCTCTGATGCCCAGAGCGATGGCTTCTGACAACAGTTCGATGACCGCACTGTATTCAGCAATGTTGTTGGTTGTGCGACCTAGGCAGATACCTTGAAGGTCAATCAACTCACCGTTAGGGTCATAAATAGCCCATGTCATGGATGATAGGTTCTGTACTACGGCAAGCACCATCAGTGAAACCAACGTGAGGAGTCGCAAACATCTGCAAAGCAAGAAAAGCATAGTAAACAAGAAAGTTGTTTGAAAACTATCACACAAAACCACGCTGTAAAAAAATGAATCACACACTAATGTACATAAGTAACCATGCAAGATGACCTAGGCATAGTACTTTTTGAGGTAAAGCCCATTTCGGGGCTTATCGAGAGGATTTCCTTCATAATCAATAAGCTCATAGGCTCCTTTCTGCAAAACGCATTTCACGATATAGGGCCCATGCCACATAGGTTTGAACTTGCCTACCCCTAGCTTATCGTTAGCTTGGTCGTATAATAAGACCAAATCACCCTTAGAGAATGCACGAGGGGAGACCGACTGATCGAAATGGGATTTGACCCATTTCTTTTGTGCTTTGATGACCAAGGTAGCGAGACGGCGAGTCTCATCCAGTCATTCTAAATATAAGAGGCATTCCTCTTGAGGTGACGTTTTGGGAGGAGTTCAACAACTAACTTGAGTGAAGGAATCTCGCATTTGATCGGCAATGTTGCTTCCAGACCATAGACCAACTGGAATGGTGTGAAACTAGTTGCGTCTTTGGTTGAGGTTTGGTAGGCCCACAGAGCTAAAAAGAGCATGAGATGCCAATTGGACTTGTGCATCCCAATAATACACTGAAGTATTGTGACCAAGACCTTGTTCACGGCTTCAAGTTGGCCGTTGGCTGAGGGTAATATGGGTTCGAGTCATCGTGGCGCAAGCCCAATGCAGATGTCAGCTCAGCCATCATGTAATCTCTGAAATGGGAGCCATGGTTTGTGATAATGGCTTGGGGTACGCTGAACCTGGAAATAACATGGTTGAAAAGGAATTGCGTCGTCGTCTTACCATCTGCAAAATATGTAGGCATCGCTTCGGCCCATTTGGTGAAAAAATCCACAACAACGATAATATAGCCATGCCCCCCGGCCGAACGACGGTTACATGTCATATAATCGATGCCCCATTTGGTAAAGGGACCAACAGTAATGACAGGGTGTAGGTGAGCGGGTGGGGCGCACACCTTGTATTGGTAAGTTTGGCATTCGTGGCACTTACGAACAACAAGAATGCAGTTCTTGAAGATAGACGGCCAGAAATAACCACCACGAAGGATTTTTTGAGTTGTAGCGTAATGAGACATATGACCACCACATGCCTCGAATTGGCAATCATTGAGAGCTCTTTCAGCTTCCTCGATCGTAAGGCATCGACGAAGAACTGAATCAACACCGACACAGTATAAAGTATCGCCAATAATACGGTAGGGTTGGGAATGATGCTGAATCCTTCGGCGATCATCCTTGGTCAACGCGGACCGAAATGTGGACATTTGGAGATACACGATGATATCACTGTACCATGGATCAAGGGTGCTAATTAGGAAAAGGGTCTCATCTGGAAGTTGTTCATCTGCACCAGTAGGGAGAGCCTTGGAGGGAAGGGAACAAATCAATTCGACGAAAACAAGTGACTTCTTAGATTTGGCTGTAGTGAAGACCAAATTGAATTCTTGCAGGATGACGATCCATTTACAATACTTGCCCCCCTGCAGCTGACAAGTTAGGATATAGGTCATAGGGTTGCATTCAGAAATCATTGTAGTCATACGTAAAAGGATATAGTGCCGAAAGCATTGAACAACCTGAACAGCAGCCAAAGCCAACTTCTCGACATGTGCATAACACGTTTCAATGTCAAGGAGATTTCGACTAAGGTAGTAGATTACATGTTTGCTACCTTCGTCGTCGTCTTGGACCAAGACCATAGCAATGGTGCTAGGGGCCGCGGCTAGGTAAAGGAAGTAATCTCGATAATAGTCCGGTAGGTGCAACAGAGGAGCATTGACAAGGATGGCCTGAGATCGTCAAAATATTTTTGGGCCACTTCGTCCCATACAAAGGGCGTTCCTTGTTTGAGCAACCGGTAAATCCTGTGGCTAGCCCAATAGTTGGGTATAAAATGATGGAGAAAGTTGGCCTTTCCTTGCAGGCTCTAGAGTTGGTGTAGTGAGGATGGAGGGGGTAAATTTACAATGGCCTCGACTTTTAGCGGATCCAGGTGAATATCGTCCTTGGAAACGATGAAGCTGAGGAGTCGTCCTGATTCCACGCAGAAAACACATTTGTGTGGATTTAACCGAATGTTATAGTGTCTGCAGCGTAGAAAAATCTGCCAAAGATGGTCTGGGTGATCTTGGCGCTTACGAGAATGAGCGAGAAGGTCATCCAAGTAAGGCTGGACAATGTTGCAAATATCATGAAACGCATAGGACATTGCCCATTGAAACGTGGCTCCAACATTTTTAAGGCTGAAAGGGAGCTTCTTGTACGCGAACGTACCCCATGGATAGATAAAGGTTGTCTTTTCTTGATCGGTCGGTGCAATATTAATCTGGTTATAACTAGAAAAACCGTCCATAAAGGAAAAGATCTCGCTCTCACACATTCATCAATGATTTGATCAATGAAGGGAGTAAGATAGTTGTCTTTAGGACAGGCACGATTAAGATCTCGATAATCCACGCAAACGCGGATCGTGCCTTGTTTTTTAGTCACCGGGACAATATTTGACACCCAATCTATAAGGGGGATGGGATAGATGAACCCAACCTTGAGAATCTTTTCAACTTCACCCTTAATAGCAACAGCCTTCTTAGGGTGCACTGGGCGAAGCCGTTGGCGAATGGGCTTTGCGTGTGGATACGTTGTTATTTCGTGCACTACAATGTTAGGATCAATGTCGGGCATTTCTTCGTAAGACCATGCAAACACATCATGGAATTCTTGAAATAGATGAGTATATGTCTTGATCTCATCTGGAGAATAAGATACCCCAATATGAACGTGTTCAATGATACCGGGTTTGATAGAAATGTAAATCGGCATTGTTTGGGTAATATTACCCAGATTTCCTTCTGACCATACTTCATGAGTAACAATCAGTGGTGGAAATGGAGAAGAGGACTCTTCAAAAGTGGTAGACATGACCGTCGGGCGAGGCAGGAACGAGGAGTGATGATGAGTATCGATCCATGGTGGTTCCTTGAGAGACATGATTTCCATGATACCTTCATCAGCAAGGAAGGTCTCGGCTAAGGGATCAGGTGATTCCAAAGTGCCAAGCCAAGGGGATTGAGAGTACGTATCGAAAGAGGTCTTCGACATATGAGAATCAAAGGATGCAGAGTTTGAAGCCAAAACAATTTCCACATAATTGACTTCAGCAGACTAAGCAGCATAACCTCGCCCCAAGTATCAACAAGATCTGGTGCAGGTATGACCCAGGGATCAGATTTGACCGAGATCATGTTGATAGAGGCAACATGAGGAGGTGGGAGTGGAAAAATTCCCATTAAGGCAGAATCTTTGAAGAGACTTGCCCCCACACTCTCATAGGGAGCACTAGAGTGCTTGATGTACAGAACATTGCCATCCAAGGAGGAAGAGGCAAAGAAAGACAGTTGGTCGACAGTGACAATCTTCCCTTGATGGGGAAAATGAATCACGCGAAATAAAGAGGAGGCCACGACATGCATGGCATGAGTCCAACTTCAGCCGAGTAGAAGATTATAATTGAGATTGGCGTCAACAATTTCTACTTCGACTTGCATTGTCTTGCCTTCGAGGGTGATGGAAAGGTTAGGTAAGACACCGAAGGGTCGCGAATCGCACCCATTGAAAGCTTCCAAAGTGTTCGGAGACTGGTTCAGTGTAGGGGAACCAATAGCATTCCAACATGCGGTTGACATGATGCAAGTGGAAGTACCTTCATTGATGACAGTTCAGTGGATGGTCTTCTCATTGATGATTACCTGAATAAGAAAGGCAATCTAATGAGGAAGTTGTGGAACATGGTTTTCTAGATCAAAAAATATCAAATTGGAATCGGTGGGATCGATGCCCCCAATAGCTGACAGTAAAGATTTCCGCTACGATGGGCAGCTTTGGAGTACCTCGAGAGCCAACATGGCTGACGGCGCCTGAGCCATATCCTCAACAATATTGTAGTGCTAAGCAGCTTGGGCGTTGGGATTATACGAGGATTTCCACAGTACACCTCGAGAGGGTGGCCGTATAGCGAAATCAAGGTTAGGGCACTCAATATGCAGAGGGCTAGAACTCGGGGTAGAAGAAGAAGGTGTAGCTTCTTTCTCTTTCCCAGCTGCCGAAGCTGGAGTTTGATAGTCTTTCGATTGGGTAGCCACATTAATAGGCATGCTCATCATGAACACTTGAGATCCGTAGGAAGCAGATTAGGGTTGGTCTACCATTTGGGTCTGCTGAGACGGAAATGGCTCTTTGAGGACAACAGGGGTCCCTTTGAGCAGGCGACTAACTTCAGATCGTCGAGGAAAATCCTTAGTGTAATGATCTTCCTCGCAAATGAGGCAGGGATACTTAGGTTTCCATTGCGAAGATTTGCCAGCAAACGATTTGGGAGGACCTTGTTTCGAGGCATCGGCTTTAGCTTTGCCTTTGCCTTTATTTTTCCCTTTTGAGGATTTGTCCGCTGCGGTAGACTGGATAGCATGGACCTCTAAGGTTTTACCAGGGCCAGGTGGATTCCGAGATGAACTATTAGGGATAGCATTCGAGACCGACTTCTGTTTGGAAGAAGTTTTAGCAGGGGTCTAGGATATTGAACCAATAACTCCATCGACGGGAGGAACAACTAGTGACTTTGATGTTGTGGGATTAGATGATGGCCGTGGAGCATTGGGTAATAACTCGTATAAAGTTCCAGACTGAGAGTAAACTAGATCCAAGTACTGGGCACGAGCGATGGCCTGCTCTTCAGTGATGCATCCACCCATAGCTATATCGCGAGCAATTGGGGCTACGAATGATTTGGTAAACCATTCAGTGAGCAACTGATCAACAATCTCGAATTTGATCAGGCGACGTCTACGTCTCCATTCATGGATGTGATTAGAGATGTGCGTCGCAGTATCTTGCTTAAGCGATGTGAGCAAATAGGTGCCAGTTTCATATCGAACCGACAGCTGAAAATGCATGAGGAAAGCCATGGCTAAAGAGTTAAAGTCATGGTAAGTACTTTGAGGTAGCTTGATGTACCATTTCACTGCAGCACTCGTGAGGGTTTGTTGGAAAAGATGAAGATGAATGGAATCGTCCACGTACGAGTTCAACGAGCACTAGAGGTGATATGTCATCACATGGGCCTGAGGATCTTCTTTAGCTTTTCCATCGAACTTTAGGTAATCACTTGGTATCTTGGACGACACCAGAGGCTAGTACAATGAATGAAGGATTGGATCATTCGTAAGGTGCGATACATTTGGCAACTCGAGTGTAGCCAAGAAAGGTAATTGAGTGTTAAAAGGCATGGGAGGTTGATAAGTGGGCCCATAGGGAGGAGCCCATCCCTGCTGGTAAGGATTTTGGCCCCACAGTGGGGGATTTTGGCCATATGGCATCTAAGGTTGCCCCCATTGCGGATTACCTTGACAATAGGGAGGATTTTGACCTTGAATACCTTGGAACTGTCCAGGCATAGGTTGTTGATAAGAAATGTATGGGTTAAAAGGCTGTTGAGCCTGTTGACCTTGGACATATGGATACGGGACCTGTTGTCCTTGAACATACGGTTGATGAACCTGTTGTCCCTGAACAAGAGGATTCTGGACCTGCAGTCCTTGGGCATAAGGTTGATACACTTGTTACCCTTGGACGTAGGGATTTTGTACCTGATTCCCTTGGCCGACAGGATTCTAAACCTATTGACCTAGGACATGAGGATTTTGGGCCTGCTGCTACAGGACTTGACCTTGACCCTGCCCCTACAAGGGTTGACCTTGTTGATATGTATACAAGGGTTGCTGCTGCCCTGGTTGGTTTTTCTGTTGCAAGGGTTGACCTTGTGGTTGCAAAATTTGTCCCTGGGGCTGCAGAGGTTGGCCTGCGAGGACATGGGTTGAGAGGTGTGCGGAGCATATTGCATCTATTGTTGCGTGACTTGCTGCAACTGTTGTAAGGATTGACCTTGCGGTTGTTGCAGTTGACCTTGCTGCGGGATAATTTTCCCTTGCTGTTGCGCGGAGAGCCCTTGCTGCAACAAAGGTTGCCCTTGCGGTAATAAAGGCTACCCTTGTTGTTGTAGAGGTTGTCCTTGTTGTTGCAAGGGTACTTGAACAGTGCCCGGGAAATTACCGAACTGAATCTGGCCATAGCCAGGCTGGATGTACTGCCCAGATTGGAGGGTGTAAGGTTGATTAACATTCCTTGAAAAGCATATGGAACGTAAGGATTTTTGTATTGGACTTGAGCCCCATAGGCCTGATGATACTAAACATTGCTCGATCTAGACGGATCAATGGGATTTTGAACCTGTTGGTACTGGACATTGCTTGATCCAGTAGGATCAGCAGGGTTATAAATAATACCAGAAGAAGGTTGGTTTATACCAAGCATGTGAGCTTGTGATCTGCTCACATTAGTGGCACCTGACACCATAGAAACATTCAGGTTTTGCCCCCCAGGCGATGGCAGAACCTGGCCACTAACTAGCGGGATGGAGGAACTAACAGAGACTATATTTGAAACTGTCGGTTGTGCCTGACGAGTAACTGGGATTGATGATACAAGAGTATTCGGAATGGTGGGTTGCACCAGGACTGAAGTAACAGCCTGTTGGGAAGTCGTGTTCGTAACGAATGGACCTGACGTAGGCTTAACGCCTGATGCCCATACAGGATTATGGTAAAGTGATGACACACTAGGTGTACCTAAAACCAACTATGCCAAAGACACATAGTTGGGTGGAAAACTGGCGGGAATACCTTTTGAAAAAGGGAAACCCTCAAGAGGAAATTGCAATTACAATTCTTCCCCCTTAGTAGTGTGTGGAGTAGAAACTTCGGACTCATCTAGAGATGTGATTGGAGCATCGCCTTTGGGTTCCATGTTTGAAAACAAACAACGACAATGGTCGAACGAGTATGAGGGGATAGTTCCAAAGGAACACCCGGCTAGTCGTACAGACTATAAGGACGTTGCGGTGATATCACAACAGGGTCAAACAGAGGGTTCAGAGGGTAGATAACCAGTCCAAGCTGACCGTCAGTGGTCAACGAGTTCTCTGGAGTTCGAATAGTGTTGTTCGGAGATTCCGAGCCAAGATCAACAGATGACCCAATATCGAAAGTAGGCGGAGGACGAGATGACAATGGTTGAACACTCAAAACAATTGTGAGTTCAACATTTTGGTCCCCAAGTGACTCTGGTAACTCAGAAAACGGCTCCTCAAACAATCTTTTAGATGGAGGAGAGGAAGAGGAATTGGGTGAACCAGATAGTTCAGCCACGATGACCTTGTCTTAGTCGACGGAATAAATAACTTCAAGGATTTAAAATGTTCTTTTAAGGAAACTTACAATTTGGTCTCAAAAAAGACTAACAGGGTGTTTTGGATCGTGGGCAATCAATTATTAAGGCGCATAAAAGATTGGTGCTCTTTCATTTTTTAAGAGTCGAGAAAGAAACAAAGATGACTCTATCGCTTTCGATTGGAAACGAGCTTGAAAGGACAAGTGCTCGAATGATATTTTAAGTTTAATGAGTCAAAAAGATCAAATGACTGCTCTAGATGATCTAGGTAAATAGGATTACCAGGCAACCGTGAATTGCAGAATACCTCCTGGCGAACCAAGAAGTACGAGCAGGCAATCTCCCCGAATGTTGTGTTTGGTGTATCATGTTTGCAAGGCGGCCGACTCGACTTCATAAGGATAAAAGGATTGCAGCCTAGTGGGGTCTCCCGTTATATACTCGACGGTACGGGGAGCACAAATCCATACTAGCATTGTCTAATGCCGAAGCTAACGACAGCTGCTAGGTTTAAAGACGCCAGAACACGTCTCTAGCCTAGACCTTCTAGATATGATCATTAATGTCAAATGCGCCTTAGGTTAATTGAATTCATTTTAAAGTTGATCTTGAGTTAAGTTTCAGTTTTCAGGTCTTAGCGATGCTACTCAAAAAACCTTAAATGCAACTAAATGAGACAAGACCCTTTCAATTCGATGAAATGCCTACACTAGAGAGGGTAGAAACTACTCAATCAAATGCAAACAATCAAGCAACTGAAAACGAAATGATCTTTCACTACCTTACTTTTTCAAAAAATAAACTAATGAAAAATGCATTCCAATTCCTAATTTCCTGACAAGCACTTATCTATTAGTCCTTTCAAAAACAAAAAATTATCTTCCTTTTTCAAATGCCGATGCAATTCTAGTCTTTTAAATGATGCAAATTATCATAACATAATGATGCAACAAGCTAGAATTTCATACTTTTTCATGAAACAACGAAACAAACTTTTTGCATACAATCTTTTAGTGAAAAAGTTCTCGAGACAATAAGCTCTCCAAGCAGATGAAAACATGAAAAGAGAAGTTCATTTAGATCAATGAAACACCGACTTTACCAAACACAAGACCAGCAATGTAATCCATGCCAGAAAAGAAACGTTTAGGCAAGTAAACGAAAACTTTTCAAACTTGTGCAAAAAGAGGTCAAAGTCGTAAAAAGGACCAAAACAAAATGCAAAGAGTAAGCACACCTACAACTCGACTTAGTGAGTTCACAAACTGCTGAATGGACGACCAACTAGATGCCCTAGTGTCGTTGGCCACTCAATGACTCAATCAATCAAGTAGAAAGATGATAAGCCAACAAGCAAACAAAACCAAATGAAAAGTAGCTTTCTAATCAAGGAGAAAACGGTCCAAAAGGCTTACGGGGTCAAAACCACAAGAGCAGAACACACTGGTCAAGATTGGGGTCAAGCCCTAATCTTCACTTACAGGCATCAGCGCGATTGCCTAACTGACAACAAGCGCCAGAGGCTGGTCGACGCGATTGTTTCTCAGCAACTCATGTTGGTCGGTGTGACTATCAGCGAATTAAGCATGCTGATCGAGGGAGCTAAGGAAAAATAAAATTAAAAATCGAAATAGGGACCAGATCTGCTACTATGAATTTTAGACTCAAACTAGTAAGCAGGAGAAAAGAAACAGAACCAAAGGGAAAATGTGGAACTAGAAAAGTTCTCACGAAATCATGAAATCCAAGACAAACAAAAGGATTGGGATCCCCAATGGAGTTGCCAATTTGTGGTGAAGTAAAATTATAAGTGTGGACACGAACGAATTCCTCTAGCCCAATAATGGGTCTAGCCACAATAGATACATTCTATGGAAGATTTCCTTAGGTTAGAATCAATCAAGAGGGCCTACCTCTTGGTTCGCTTATCTTGCTTGATGATGTCCTCGCTTGCTTGCTCCAGATATCTCTCACTTTCTTCTTCAAGCACCTGAAACAAGTAAACAACAACAAACAACAAACATGATAATAGACAAATTGCAATTCAACCTACTTAACAAGTCAAGAAACATTAAGCCATGAATATGTAATATTACAAAACATGTAGGAAATCAATCGATAGTTGCATATATTAATATCAAAGAGAGATTACAACCATTCATCTTGACGTTGCAGTCTTCCTCTGACAAGACAAGGTTCCCACACACTTCTACTAGCATTCCATGATGGCCTCAAGCAACAATAGTTTTAAGGCTCTTCCCTTTAGGCTTCACTCCAAACCAAATCACACTTCTCCCTCACACAACTAGATAGCTACAACTAGTAATAGCTTGCTTGTCTACTCCAAACCAAAATAGCATAAGCACACTAATATCAACACTCTAACTAACACTAACACTAGCTTGTGTTTGGGAAGAAGGAAGGTTTATATAGGAAAAATGGATGGGAGATGGATCCTCTTCCCATGGGAGAAGGTCTTATCCCTTGAGGTAGTGCCATCATTATAGGGGAAAGGAGCCCAAACTTTCATCCTCGACCCCATCCGGCCAAACCATTTACCAAACTTCCGTTACAAAGCTTCTAAAGCTAGAAGCTTCAGCTCTAATTTAAAAAAATTCCATAATATGACCGACGCAACTGGAACATAGCTCAATTTCTCCAGTCAGCGTGAGGAGTAGTGCTAATCTCTGCACATCGACGCAGGGGAGACAAAGGCCATTAGCACTGGTCTTGTAAACTAGCCAAAACATAAGTTTAAGGGGAAATGGTGCAAAAGGAAATTTATCTGCTCATTAAGAGGGACACAATGGGAGTTTCTTCATGAAGGCAAAGCATGCGGGGTTCACTGTAGAGGTCCTACAGGATCAAGGAACGGGAAGTACAGGGACAGTGACAAAATGTTGTGTAACAGTGACTCAACTCTTTTTGTATGATTCCTATCACTTGAAGGTTAGCTATCGAGGAGGGTCGTGGGGGTTGAGGGGTCTCACATCTTGTCTTGATGCTGTCTGGGGTTGTCCTTCGGGGTGTTAGGTTCCTTTCTTCCATATTGGTTGTGTTCCTAAGACCCCATGGAGCCTATTCTAGGTTAAGTGTCATTCTAGGGTCTAGTGGTGTGGGAATCCTAGTGTTCTAAGGGTTTATGTTGTATTATTGGCCCCTACCACCATCTCAGACAGTGTGGCAGATGCCTCTATTGTCCCTGGGTAGTGTTTTGGTCAACACCTTGACTATTAGGTGGCATTCCCATCATTTTGTTGTTTGGTGTCAGAAAGTTAGCGAGGAATTGTATGCCTTAGCCACTTCTGAATGCTTGGACCTAGCTGGGAAAGCATCCATGCAAATAGTTCATCGATTCATCCACCTCTTAGTTTTTGGCTATATTAATATGAGGTGATACTGTGTGGGAAGTGATTACCTTAGTCAGGGCTAAACATGGCTTAACTTTGGGTCTCTAAGTGTCATTGTCGATGTGCCATGACAGAGGGCAAGAGTCAAAAGAGAGGTCGCTTATTATTGAGAGTGGGATCACAAACGTCACAGTCACTTACATCATCTAATTGAATACTTTGTAGCAAGGTATTAGGAGCACACTTTGGCCCAAGTATAGGAGGAACAAACCAGGTTTGAGGGGGAATCCTCTTCTCACAGAACTTCCCTCTTAGATACAAAAGTCCTTACTGAGTGGGCCAATTGGATCTCTAATATAGGACAAACGAGGGGTAGATTTAATCAATACATGCAGATATTGTAGTTGTATTGGAAAATGAAATTCCTTATGGGGCAAACTCTTCTAGACCAACGTGATTCTAGGTTGGGCCTTCTTCAATCTTTGGATTACTTGGATGGGCATCTAATGGATTTTGATAATAGATTGGAGATGATTGAACATTATCTCGACATCCCCCTGCAGTAGGAAGTTCTTCGGCACATCCAAAATCCCCTATTATGGTGGTACGCTATGATTTAGACCCTTTAGATTGATTTTGGTATGGTTCTTGTTTATGACTATAATTCTGCAACTATTTTTGTTCAAGGCCACTTATGCTAGTATATTTTTATTAGTCTGGTTTCTGTAGTTACTGTTAGTTCTTAGTTGTCTATCCCATCTCTAAGGAGAGTATATTTCTTGTTGTGGTCTTGTCTTCCCTATAAGAGACCTGATTGACTTATTGTAATTCTTTATGTAATCCCTTGTTTTTGTAGATAATAGAATTCACCCCATAAAAACAGAAAAAAATTATATATGTTAATTTTACTAATAATAATATTATTATTAATACTAATGAGAAAAATAATAATATTATTATTACTATGTGCTTAACCTTAATGTGATTGTGATTACTTAAATGTTATTAATAACAATAATATTCATAATAATCTTAATGTTGTTAATAACATTAATAAGAATATTATTATAATATAAGGTAAAATAATTTCATGTAATACTATTATATCTCATTATTACATTGATATTATTAATTTCATTAATACTATTAAAGTTATTAGTAATGTATTGTCAATATACCATCATTAATCTTTTTGGCCACTATTAGTCTAGGATTGACCAATGGAACTTATAATGTTTAACAAAAGTAAATATTTATTTTTCAATATTATTTAAAAAACTAATTTTCAAACATTTGATTTTACCATAACTTGAAGGTCTTATTGTAACCTTTGCACAAGATAATGCTATGTGGATAATTATCTAACATATTTTATGCCATTATTTATGGATATGGTTGCAATATGCATGGATTATTTTAGATATTTGTGTAGTGATTTTTTATTCTTAAGCTTTGAAGGAAGTAAATAACATATTTACCATGAGTTACTTCTCACTATAATTTAATCAAATCTTTGCATAAAAAATGGATTGAAATAATATGTAAATTACTAGGAGTTACTTCTCACCATTATTTATGTTTTCTTCAGGACTTATGTAGCACTGTAAATGTGTAGACTTACTAGTGGTTACTAGCCACCAAAATTTATGCAAGTCCGTGTGAGCATGCAATTAATTTATCCACTTTATATCTTATTTCATTTGTTCCTTCCAAAGCACCAGTATAGTATTCCATTTTCTTATTAACAATTATTAACTTAGCTAACATAAATTAATGTAGATTATAAAATTTTATGCAATTTTTCCCATAACATAATTTTTAATGGAGTTGTCTTTAGTGCAACTTTTTGGACTTTCCGGTGCCCGAATTAGGTGGGAAAATTTGAGGTGAAATCTTGATTTGCCTTATTTAAACTCGTTTTTTGAGTGTATATATGGATTCAATACTGTGAAAAACCTCTAGGGCACTTCGATTGTGCAGGGGTTACCCATCAAACTGGTGATTTCAATAAATCTTGCTGAATTTTAGAGAAATCAAACTGGAAAACCTTCCAAAATATCTTGCCGAATTTTTAACTTGAATGGTTTAGTATTAATAACGTTATTAGTATTATTAATATTATGTTATTAATACTATAATTTATATTAAAATTATATATATATATATATATATATATATATATATATATATATATATATATATATATATATATAAGTCTTTGATTAATAAAAAAATCATTTACATCTAGAGCTTTTCCTAGGTCTGCTAAAAGGGAAACCAAACCAAGAGTAGAAGAAAAGTTTTCATCTCCAAGAAAAGTACCATAAACTACCAAACTAACTATGAGCTTGATGAAAATACAAAAAGCCTAATAACTGAGACTATACAAGACATCCTTCACTATTGTTCCTAATCATGAAGGCAACATGTTGCCAAGCAATAGCCAAAAGAAAAATAGCAAGCATTAGACCTTCAACCTTTTAGATTTTGAGACACCTCAATCAATGGAAGGATTGGGAGGATTCTATTTTTCCATTAGAATCTACCAAATCCTTGTTTGTCAAATCTCTAAATTCCTTAAGCCATTAAGATTTTGACAACGCTTCCATGCTTGAGGAAATGCTGATGGAGGAGTTCTTGCAACCCAGATTAGCTAATTGATCACCAACTTTGTTTCCTGCTCCTTTTATATGCATAGGGATTATGATTGAGATACCTTGAAGAAGCCTATTGGATCTGGAGATGAGGGATTCTAGATGCCAAATATGAGAGAGTTTTTCTGAGTTAGAACAATTCAAAAGTTTCTTGAGGATATTTATGACAATCCTCGAATCACCCTAAACAATCAGTTTGTGGAAACCTTTTTCCAAAGCATATTGCTGACCTGCTTATAGGGAAAAAAGCTCTGCATCATTGTTTGTACTAACCCTGATAGAGCCTATTGTAATGTATGTTGGGAGGCCATGATGATTGCAGAAGACTCCTCCAAAACCTGCATTGCCTAGATTTGTCTTTGAGCCACTGTTGAAGTTAAATTTAAGGAAGCCCAAAGGAGGAGAGGACCAAAAAGATTGAGCGAATGGGACAAGGTGGGTAGTAGGATTCACAAATGAAGAGGAGGGAGGTGAGATGGAGAGGGCCTCGAGAATGGAAGACTCGGGTAGGGAAGTCGGCCAAATGATTGGCCCCCCATGAGATGGCAATAACGGATTCACAAATGTTTTTGAGGATTACTTTCCAGATAATTGCTTCACTTCTTGATGATCCCCTGAATATTCTATAGTTCCTTCCTTCCAGATTGTCCATTAGACAAATCTCGAAAGGAGTATCTAAGGATTGTTGAGAACAAGACTTTGAAAGGGAATGCCAAGTAGTGATGAGATCCACAACATCAGCTTGAGAATTGTGATATGTTTACTTGAAGGTGATTGTTGCTTTCCTCCAAAAGTGCTCCGTAAAGGGGTAGTCATTAAAAATGTGATTTGGATGGTCCTTTGAAACCCCTTTTTCTAATTTTCTCCCAGGTTAGAGGGTGCTTCCTGGCCAAAAGCCAAAGGAAGGAGGTTACCTTGGGCCATAGACCTCACTGCCAGATGTGAGTCCATATCTCGTCTTTGGGGAAGTTTTCTAGATCTCCCATAAGATTATAATCCTCTTTAATAGTAAATTTACATGAGGACTTGAAACCCCATTGAAGGATGTCGACACCATCCTGGATATGAATTTTCCTTTCCTATAGTTCATTTTGGAGAATTTCCCAATCCTCCTCCCAAATGGGGAAGCCCTAATCCTCCAGATATTTCCAAGTATGCCAATGACCTTCACTTGGTTGATCTTTCCAATATTGTGCCACTTGTATGTAGCTCTGGGCTTCCAATGTAGTAGAAATTTATGATAGAATCTCTTGAGAAGAGAGCTTTGGAAGTTGCTGCCATGAATCAAACCAAAATTTGGTCAAGCCTCCATTACGAATTTCCCAAAAATAGTTATTTTGAATGATTTCCTTATTGTTGTCAGCCAAATTCCATGTGGAAGAGCCTCATGTGAGGTTGTGTCTGTGCATCTTGGAGTCTATACTAAGTCCTTGACTGTATTTTTTGTCCCATATTAATTTCCAAAGATATTGACCCCCTTGAAGTCAATGCCACCAGAGTTTGGCCCCCATGACTCTGTTAAGCATCTCTCGATCCTTTAGTCATAATCCTCCTCTTGATTTGGTAAGACAGAGCGAACTCCAAGCCACAACCACCCACTTATGTTCCCGAGCCGTTCCTCCCTAAAGAAAAGAGCGCATTAGGTTACGCAATGAACACATGACGCCTTTTGGTGTAGCTAGGACCAAAATTCTATAAATTGGGAGTGATTGAAGCACCAATTTGAGAACTAATCTTCCTGGAAAATTTAAGGCCTTAAAGGTCCAATTGTTTAGTTTGGTGAGAATTATATCCAAAAGATCTCTCTAGTGAATAGTTTTCAACGAATTCTCTACTAGTGGGGCACCCGGATAAATGATCGAGAGAGAGGCTTGAGATAAACCTAAGAGATGGGCAAGATGGGCTTAAATGCTAGGATGTGTATCGAAGAAGAAATCTTGCGACTTGTTGGGTTAAATTTCAGTACCAGAGGCTAACATGAAGTCATCCAGAATGCGCTTGAAGGCCAAGGCTTCTTGAACCGAGGGATCGTCCATCAACATGGTGCCATCCGGAAATTGGTGGTGAGTTATGGGTGCCAACCAAGTGTTGAGACGAATGCCCCAGATCTCACCATTAAGCATAGAATGTCTAAGATAACACCCGTGACCTTCAATAGCCATGACAAAAAGAAAAGGGGAGAGTGGGTCTCCTTGGCAAATACCTCGAGAGGCACTAAAGGTGGAGGAAGGGGAACCATTAATAAGGATAGAGAAGAAAGGGGAGGAAAATAAGGAAGCTACCCATTTAGCCCAATCATTAGAGAGACCAAAGGCTTTCAAAATTTCGAAAAGATAATCCGAACACAATTTATCAAATGCTTTTGACAAATCTTATTTGATTACCATACTTGATTTTGTGAACTTTTTCATAGTGTGTATAAGCTCATGCGCTACTATGATCTTGTCCAGGTTTGCTGACCCTCAACATATCCTGACTGCTCCTTAGAGATGAGCAAAGAAAACAAGGGTTTGAGTCTATTGACTGTGATCTTCGAAAGGATTTTGTACACCACGTTACAGAGTGTGATAGGTCTAAAGTTACTTGGATCTGTTGCTTGTGTCTATTTAGGTGCAAGAGTGAGGAAAATGGCGTTTAGAGCAGGGATGATAAAGCGTTTTCTTTGCAATTCCTCTATTAAAGCTAATATCTCCTCTCGCAAGAATGCCCAACTTGCTTCGAAAAAATCTGAGGTGAAAGCATCCGGTCCAAGAGCCTTATTTTTTGGGAGGCTTATCATTGCTTCCTTAACTTCCTGCAAAGCAATTTCCTTCATCAATGTCGTGTTTTGGTCTTTAGTGACCAATCTTAGACTGTAGGCGATTATTTTCCCCATGACTTGTAATATGTTAGAGTTAGACTTTTTAAGGAGATCACTATAAAATGAAATAAGTTCTTTTTCAATATCCCTATAATCAAAAGCCATTGCCCATTCTGTGCCATAAGTGAAAATATATAGTTATGATGCTTGTGTTTCAACATTAATTTGTAGAAAAACGAAATGTTCTTCTCCCCTTCCCACAATCATGAGATCTTAAGTTTTTACATCCATAAAGTCTACTCCTACTTCCATCTTTCATTAATATCATAATTTAAACTTAATATTAAAACTATAATTTAATAGTAATACTAGCACAATCAATAAAATAATTTAATACTATTACATATATTAGGTACCATAAACATTAAAAAAATACTAATATTATTTTACCCTCATATAAATATTTATCATGTATGAATTTTGTCTCAACATAATACCTTCATGTTATATTATTTTCTAAAATAAAATGAAAACCTAACCTAACTAGAGTATTATTTAACTTTTTAAAATTCAAATGATTTGTCTAGATTAATTGAAAATACAGCCTTTAAACCCCAAAAAATAATTCTTCTTTTTCAAGTACGATATATGAATGGCAATTAAAGGTGGAAAAAGCACTAGTCTCCGTTCATTTTTTTATTTGCAGCCGGGATAACTTGTCAGACCAGAGTCTACGGCTTTTAACGTGGTGACTTATGAGTCGTGAATGTTTTGAGTGGTGTCCCATCAATGAGCTGTCGGTTCAGTTTTTTCCTTTGTCTGGCCGGCTGGCCACGTGATTCCGATCCCCAACAATGTATGGTTGTGCATGTCAGTCTATTTCTTTTTGACCCGAGATAGAGTTGGTGCTTTCAATGGTCGGCCACTACGAAAACGCGCATTCAGACCTAAAACGCGCCTTCAGACATAAGCAAAAACCAGGGGTAAAGGGTTTCATGTGTATTGCTGTATTTCTGCATAAAGCGTGTTTCTATTGCAATTCTTCACAGCTTCTCTCGGCACTGAGAAACTCGTTACTCATCGGCTCCCTTGCAGTCTCAGACTGAGTCGTACTCATCGCCATCCTTCACATCTCTCCCATCTCTGTGTCTATTTTCCAAATTGGAAATGGCCGCATCCTCCTCCACCGCTGCCTCTACTTCCACCTCCCTTAATTCCGCTTTTGATGTGTTTTTAAATCATAGAGGCCCCGATGTCAAAAAGACCTTCGCCAGTTATCTCTACCGTCGGCTTACTTCGTACGGATTGAAGGTCTTTCTGGATCGGGAAGAATTGCGGCAGGGAGAGTATTTTAACTCTGAAATAAAATGGGCTATTCGAACAGCCTCTGTACACGTTGCCATTTTTTCCCCGGGATACGCTGACTCAACCTGGTGTCTAAATGAGCTCGTAATGATGCTGGAGTCAGGGGCTAAAATAATTCCTGTGTTTTACCAAGTGGAACCTTCTGATCTTAGATGGACCCAGGGCAAAGATACTGTGTATGCACAATCCCTGAAGAAACTTGGAGAGAAGACGGAGTATGAGGCTCAAACTGATCCTCAATCTCCTCAAAAGAAGCTGAGACACAATGCAGCCACTATTGAAAAGTCGCGAAATGCTCTTTCTAGAGTTTCCGGCATAAGCGGTTTCGATCTGCAGGCGTGCAGGCGTGTAACGGTAAGCGTTCAAACATCCTTCCCGGTGTTTCTGTTACTTTATATTGATAGATATGCACATACTATGTTTCTCACCGGTTATATTGTTTTTCGCCAGTGACGAGGGCCTCTTGCTAGATAAGGTGGTTGAAAGTGTGTTGGGAAATGTGAATAAACCATTGGATGTAGCCACATATCCAATCGGTTTAGAAGAAAAAGTTAGCGATTTTGAAAATCAAGTGTTAAAGAGTGGAAGAAAAGTTCAGGTAGTAGGGATAGTTGGGTTAGGTGGTGTAGGAAAAACAACCCTTGCAAAAGAACTCTTCAATAGGAAAAGGAAGAGTTCACAATCCTTCAATAAGGAGAGTTCAGGTTATGCCTGATCTTGCTTTTTAGATGATGTAAGAGAAAATGTAGGTAAAGGCTCTTTAATAATATTGCAGAGAAAACTTCTTAGGAGCTTGTCTGGGTCAGATCTGCAGATAGAAAACAAAGATGAAGCTATACAAATGCTTAAAAAACATCTCCTCTCTCACAAGATTTTATTAGTTTTAGATGATGTAGATAGCATAGATCAGATTGATGGACTTGTGCCAGATCGAACTTGTATCCACTCAGATAGCTTAATATTGATTACATCTAGAGATAAGGATGTTCTCAGGAGATCAGGGGTCGAAAAATCATTAATTTACAAGTTAGGCGGGCTAAGTACAGAACGCTCACTCAAGCTCTTTTGCCAGCATGCTTTCGGTCAGCCCGATCCACTCCCAGGATTTGAAAACTTGGCCCAGGACTTCGTAAATGCCTGTGATGGATTGCCTCTATCCCTGAAAATGTTCGGTGGACTTCTCCATGGAAACAATGACCTGTCTTATTGGTCTGCGCAATTGGATCAACTTAAGAAGAGACTTCCTGAAGACATTAAAAAGAGGCTTCGAATTAGTTATGAAGCCTTGAATGAAGATGAAAAACAAGTATTTTTAGATATTGCTTGTTTTTTCATTGGAGAAAATAGGGAAATGGCCATTAGCATATGGAACGTCTCAAAATGGGGAGGCTGGTTAGCATTACAAAATCTACAAAACAAGTGTCTGGTCGAAGTAGACTCCTCCAATCTGATACGTATGCATGATCACCTACGGGATCTTGCAATAAGTGAAGCCAGTGTTAAGCAACCACTTAGGTTTTGGCATTTTGATGACTTAGTGCAGCAATCAACTGTAAGTAGTCAATCCCTCAAATCCTCTTCTATTTTATTCAATAAAGATCGGGGTTCATTATCTTACAAGAATGAATGACCCTGTAATCACTATCATTTTTTTTTTATGATGGGCAGGGAATAATAACCGTGCGGGGAATTAGAATGGTTCTTAGCGAATACCATGATGATGATGATTTTGATTGTATTCAAATGACGAGGTTACACCTTGTTGATACTGAAGGTTCCCTCTTGGAACGCATTCTGAAGAGCGCGAAGTCGCCAAATCTCATATGGCTCCGCTGGAACAAGTGTCCATACTCATCTCTCCCTCTGATTCCAATGAAGAAGTTAATGTTTCTTCATGTGTCCGGGGACAAATTAGAAACATTGTGGCAACAAGAATCACAGGTAAATTGAAATTTGTTGTATAAACATTTTTGTTTAGTGGTTATTATCAAAATAGCGTCTCGGAATAATTTGAAATGTTTAGTAGATGAGAATCGTGATCCACATATAAATATCTCTTTTGCAGCTCCCTTTATGTTTGGAGGAGTTGAACGTATCTGGATGTGTGTGGTTGAAGAACATATGGGGGTTGGCCCACCTGACAAAACTTCAGCGGTTAGATGTTAGTTGGTGCTCTCATTTAGAGGAATTGTTGGCAAAGGGATGTACGCAGCTGAAGAGGATACGGGGTTTGGAGCACGCCAGAGGACTTCAGAGGTTAGAGGTTAGTGGGTGCGCTCAGTTAGATGAACTACGTATGGGATGGGTGTCATCTTTGGAGTACTTGTCAGCAGAGGGATGTACGCAGCTGAAGAGGATACGGGGTTTGAAGCACTCCCGACGACTTCAGAGGTTAGATGTTAGTGGGTGCGCTCAGTTAGATAAACTACGTATGGGATTGTTGTCATCTTTGGAGTACTTGTCGGCAGAGGGATGTACGCAGCTGAAGAGGATACGGAGTTTGTGGCCCGCCACACGACTTCAGAGGTTAGATGTTAGTGGGTGCGCTCAGTTAGATGAACTAAGAATGAGAGGGTTGTCATCTTTGGAGTACTTGTCGGCAGAGGGATGTACGCAGCTGAAGAGGATAGGGGGTTTGGAGCAGGCCACAAAACTTAAGATGTTAAATGTTAGTGGGTGCGCTCAGTTAGAGCAGGCCACAAAACTAAGTATGGAATTGTTGACATCTTTGGAGGAGTTGAGGGCAATTGGATGTACGAAGCTGAAGAGGATACGGGGCTTGTTGCAGTGTACACAGCTTCGAACGCTAGATCTCTATGGGTGCTGTGAGTTAGAGGAGGTGGAATGTGTTGAACATTGTACGTGGTTGGAGGAGCTTGACCTCCGTCGGTGCCCCAAATTACAATGTCCAGTCTGGGAGTAGGCGGCGCTGGCGATTTAAAATCAAAACAAAAGAGGCGGTCATAAGACACTTTCATAATTGGGGGTGTTCACAATTGGTATAGTACATGATCATTTTTATCTACAACATGATTTAGGGACATGATCATTTTTATCTACAACATGATTTAGGGACACATATTTTATATGTTAAATCTGAAAAATGTATGGGGTAGCAGTCTGTTTAATGATCGTTGTTGAATGTTCTTTTTATTAGTAATACGTCTCCTTCGGTTTATTTATTTATTAACTTAAAAAAATGTTGTCTGGACTGGTTGCCGATTGCTACCTCTGAAGATACCTTTCAGTTTGAGGTCCAAGTAGCTTGTACGCTCTACAAGTATTTTTTATAATGGTTTGAAAAGTTTTCATTAAAAATATATGAACTTTATTTTAAGACTCAAAATAATGTTTAAATTTTAATATTTTATTTTATTTTTAATAATGGATGAAAGCATATAAGGTATATAGGGATCGAGAATAAATACTGCACAGCAAATGAATTTGAATTTGTTAGACGTGGAAAGTAATGTAGAAATCAAATATATATTGAGATTTATATTGAAAATGTATGAGGTTGTTTTATTATTTATAATCATTATTTAAGTGGATACAAATATTAATATAGTTAGAATAGGTATTAATATATTTATTTATTAAATTGTAATTATTTATAAAATATATATGATTAGAAAGTAAATATTTTAATATATTTATTATTTAATTTTTTAAGAAATTGAAAGGGTGTAAAAATGAAAAAAAACGTTATTTTTTTGGTATTATATTGGTTTTTTTATTCTTAATTTTTAGTAAAATAAAAGTGATTAAAGATTATTAGAATAATTAAAATTTTAAAGGAAATAATAAAGATGGCTAATCAAATTTTATGTGAATATATATTATTTGATGGTTATAAGCTAGATGAATTAAAAGAAAATTTATTTAGTTTGTCTTTGGTTTTTGACTGTATTAATGGATAATACTTATTTGGGATATGGTTTAAAAATTAGTATAAAAGCTAAATCATATACTCTTTAAGTAAACTAGGTATTAAAATCTTGAAACTCTAATACTTGCATATAAATATAGATGAACTTACTAAGGAAAACTATTATTATATTAAAGTATATATTTTTGTATTCTTAGAATTGTGAAACATATTGCTTTAGATAACAATTTTTGAAAATGATTTTTTTTCACCTTGGCATAACTTTTGCCTCATGATTATGGAATGTTACTATTAATTGCCATTGGAACACTTCTTATATGTATTTTGGTATATGGGACTAAAGTAATCAAATTTATTTGTTATGTGTTTAAAGTGAATTCATTACTTATTATCAGGGAACATGCTTCACTCATCATTGTAAATGTACAATTATTTTCTTTCTTTTCTATTTTTTAATGTGCTTTTCCTCATATTTGTGCTTTGGTTTGAATCATTTTTTTTCCAATTAATTGTTCTATAAACCATTTCAAAAGATTTTATATTGAATTTCATACAAATATATCTACTTCTCTAAGTTTTACCATAATATTTTCATTGTCTATCAACCAAATATATTTACATTTTGGATGAGTAAAAAAAAAATATACAAAATGTTGTTTTTCAAAGTGAGCATCATCTATGGGAGAGAAAGGAGCATGTGTGGAAAATGTCCCTATTGTGCAAGTTATGTTTTCCTAAAACAAAGTTGTTGAACCTTGACTAAAAAAAAGTATCATCAACTCACCAACAAAGAATCATCAAATATAACAAGCATTTGGTTTTCCATTCTATTTACATTATTCACATAAGAACGGACACATGCACTTATAGTTGTTTTCCAACATATTAGAAGTTGTCGAAAAGGTAAATGCTAATTTGAATGAGAAGATTATTCACACATAAACCTACACATGCACTTGATAGTTGTTTTCCAACATATTACAAGTTGTCTAAAATGTAAATGTTGATTTGAATGAGAAGATTATTCACACCTACACATGCACTTGATAGTTGTTTTCCAACACATTAGAAGTTGTCTAAAATGTAAATGTTGATTTGAATGAGAAGGTTATTCATAGAAGAACCTACACATGCACTTGATAGTTGGTTTCCAACATATTAGAAGTTGTCTAAAAGGTAAACACCGATTTGAATGAGAAGATGTGTGAAAACATTTGCCAAAGTTGTTCTAAGCAAGGTGATACTATTGGTAGTGGTTACAAAAGAACAAATTGTAGGAGCTTCAAGAAGATGAGTTTGTCTACATACATGTGGCAAACAAATGAAGGAGATCATAAAGGTCATGGAAAAGAAATCATTTATTACTTACTCAACGAACACATTAACTCAACAAGAACGACAAAATGAAGGCACGTGATATATAGAATGGTAATGCAAATCTATACACTACAACAAATAGATAAAACATGGATAATAAGTAATTATAAATGCTGGAATAATAACTTAGTGTATTTTTGTGTAAAATATATGGATTGTTCTAAAAGAAAATTTATATGAATATGAAGTAGTGGTGTGATAAAATTTATATGAATGTAAGAAGTGTTGTGATACCACAATGTTTTGTAGCTTTAGTTTGTTTGAATGGGTGAGCATTAGATGTGTAACTTAGTGTATTTTTGTGTAAAATATATGTATTGGTCCAAAAGAAAATTTATATGAATCTGAAGTAGTGGTGTGATAAAATTTATATGAATGTAAGAAGTGTTGTGATACCACAATGTTTTGTAGCTTTAGCTTGTTGAATGAGTGAGCCTTAGATGTGTGAGCATTAGATGAGTGAGTGTTAGATGGCTGAGCGTTAGATGGTTGAGTGTTAGATGTGTAAGAGCTAGATGTGAGATATTTTTTATATCCAACTTTTTTATATTGTAATATTGTTTTTTATTAATAAATTTATGAACAATTTTTTAGATAAAAGAAAATATAATGTACATATCACATTATATAACATATAAATAGTACCTATAAATTAACATCCATCTTACCATAACCATTTTTAAATTTAATTAATAAGCGCTTACAAATTTAATATTTACAATATAAAAAGATTTTTAATTATGAATATTTACCATGGATATTATTAACTTCTAAATAGGTTTCTTTACAATACCATGGGACAATACCCAGAAGAGAAAGATAGAGACAGGGAGAAGAAAATCATAATACCATGGTTTATCTGGACCATCTAAGATTTAGATTATGGATCTAGGATTTTAATTATTCTGTTACAATACCATGGGCCAATAACATAGTTTATCAATACCACATGCCCAAAAACGTAACTTATTTCAAAATCAAAATATTTTACAAATACTTTATTTTAATTTAACTTTTTAATATTTTTTAATTAAATCTATAATCAAAAAGTTTATAATTACTCTTGAGGTATATCTAAACCCTCCATCCTCACGACTACTAAAAATATTCCCATATAGATAAAACTGAGGTTTTAATAAATTAAAAGTGAGAATACTTTTATTATACATATGTGAAAGTTACATAATATAAATAATATTATAAAGAACTCAGATAGATGCATCCTAACCAAACGATCCAAGTGAAGAGAGAAAGCAAAGTGACTAAAAATAATAAAGGAAAGATAGTGCATGATTCTTTTAAGTTTTTTATTATTGTTTTTTCTTTGACATGGTTGATCCAAAATATAGGTTTAATATTTTATAACCAATTATATATCTATATATAATTTAGATACTTTCTTAAATACAATACAATGGGATCATATTTAAGAAAGAGAGTGAGATGGAGGGGGAATAGAGTGGGGGAGAGAGACATAGAGGTGGGAGAGACAAGGAGAAAGGGGGGAGGGCAGGGGGGAGGGAGGAAAGAACAAAGACATTGAAGGATAGAGGTGGAGAGAGAGAGAGAGAGAGTTACAAGGGAGAGATGAAGATGGAATTAGGGAGAGAGGAGACGAGGGAAAAGAGAGAAAAGGAGAGGGTATAGATAGGCAAAGAAGGGGAAGAGAGAGACGAGGATACATAGATATGGAGGAGGAGAGAGCAGGAGAGTGAAAAGGAGAGAGGGAGGGAGATAGTGACAGAGTTGGCGGGTGGAGAGAGAGGGAGAGAGTGATGGGGGGGAGAGAGAGAGGGAGGTGGGAGAGAAAGGGAGAGAGAGGGAGGAGGAGAGAGAGGGAGAGTGTGATGGGGGGAGAGAGAGGGAGGTGGGAGAGAGAGGAGAGAGGGGGGGAGAGATATGGAGTTGGAAGCGGAAGAAAGACATAGAGAGAGAAAGGTGGAGAGGGAGAGGGAGTGACAAGGGAGAGATGGAGAGATGATGAGGGAGAGAAGAGAAAGAGGGAAGAGAGAGAGAGAGGGAGATAAGGGGAAGATACAGAGAGAGAAGGGGAAGAGAGGGAGGGAGAGTGAGATAGATAGCTATGGAGAGAGAGTGTGTATATTTTCGGGGTGAGAAGGAGGGACAAGGGGAGATAGAGATATAGATGGAGGGGGAAGAGAGGGAAGAAGACAGAGGAAAATAAGGGGGGGATGAAGAGAGAGAGAGAGAGAGAGAGAGAAGAGAGATAGTGGGAGAGGAAGA
Source organism: Pinus tabuliformis (assembly GCA_031772625.1). NCBI lineage: Eukaryota > Viridiplantae > Streptophyta > Pinopsida > Pinales > Pinaceae > Pinus > Pinus tabuliformis. Next base: position 1,991,855,887 of record CM062816.1, read on the forward strand.
GGGAGAGAGATATAGATAGATAGATATGGAGAGAGTGTGTGTATGTTTGGGGATTGAGATAGAGAGACAGTGGGAGATAGAGATATACATGGAGGGGGTAGAGAGAGAGAGTGTATGTTTGCGGGCTGATATCGAGAGATAAATGAGAGACAGAGGGAGATATAGATATAGATGGACGGGGTGAGAGGGAATAAGAGAGAGATAGAGAGGGAGGGAGGAAGAGAGATAGATATGGAGAGAGAGAGAGAGAGAGAGAGAGAGAGAGAGATGTGTGTTTAGGGGGTTGAGATAGAGAAACAAATAAGGAGATATGGATGGAGGTATAGATACAGATGACAGGGGAAGAGATGGAATAAGAGAAAGATAGAGAAATGGAGGGAGAGGCGAAGAGAGAGAGACGGGGGAGAGAGGGAGAGGGAGAGAGAGAAGGAGAGAGGGAGGGGGAGCGAGAGAAGGAGAGAGGGAGGGAGATAGACACAAAATGGAAGGTGGAGAGAGAGGGAAGAATAAAGAGAGACACAAAGACAAACACAGACATAGAAGTTAGATCTAGAAATTTATGAATATTTTGGTTTTTCACTAAAATATCCGTTTTGATTTTAGTGTAGTTGTTGATTTCTAATACTAATTTATCGCTTGCACTAGATGCATTGATTTCAATGTAGATGTCAATTTCTAATATTATTTAATACTTTACACTAGATGCATTGATTTCAATGTAGATGTTGATTTCTACTCCTATTTGATTACTTGCACTGGATGCATTGGTTTCAATGTAGATATTGGTTTCTAATCCTATTTGATTACTTGCACTAGATTCATTGTTTTAGTGTAGATGTCGATTTATAATCCTATTTAATACCTTACACTAGATGCATTGATTTCAGTGTAGATGTCGATTTCTAATCCTATTTGATACCTTACACTAGATGCATTGATTTCAGTGTAAATGTTGATTTCTACTCCTATTTGATTGCTTGCACTAGATGCACTGGTTTAAGTGTAGATATTGATTTCTAATCCTATTTGATTGCTTGCATTAGATGCATTGATTTCAGTGTAGATATTGATTTCTAATCCTATTTTATTGCGTACACTAGATGCATATATTTCAATGTAGATGTTGATTTCTAATCATATTTGATTGTTTGCACTAAATGAATTAATTTTAGTGTAGATATTGATTTCTGATTTGATTCAACTAGATGTATGGTGTAAATCAATTTCAAAGTAATTAGATTGATATTGTGCATTGATTTCAGTGTAAGCACATCTCTGCCCCCTCCATCTATATCTCTATCTCCCATTGTATCTCTTTCTTTATCTCTCTATCTCACCCCCCAAACATACACACTCTCTCTCTCTCCATATCTATCTATCTCTCTGTTATAGACATTTTTGTGCCTTGCATGAAATGTCCATAAACCAAGGGCTCCTAAGTCCCTAAAAATGTTGTTCTAACCACTAAAGGAACAATGTCAACAAATTACAGCGTCTCCCAGAAGTTCTCCACCAAAAACTGCTCAGAATAAGTCTAAATAGGATCATTTCAGCTGCTCCACTGGCCAGGTGCATTGCATTGCACCTAAATACACTGGCTAAGTGCGTTGCAACGCACCTAAATGCACTATGAGGGTGCGTTGGGCGAGAAATGACAAATGGCAGTGTCATTCCGCGAGGTGGAGAGACAATGGAAGCTTCCAAAATCTCCTCCTATGACACTTGCCTCACTTAATTCGACCAAAGATGAGTAAGAGGCCTTCAGTCTCCAAGTGGAAGCAAGAATTGACAGAGAGAAGACACTAATCAAATCACAATCTAACTCATCCTCCTTGCATACATCTATATATGGATCCCTCATCCCAGAGATCCAGAGGCTGGAATTTTGCACATTGTAAGGAATTGCTATTGGTTTTGAGACAAATATTAGAGTATTGGGTGATTTATGCTTTGTTGGAGGTGAAGAGGGGCTTCTTTGCTGGGAGGTTGATGCTGGATCAGGAACTATCGGTTGTAACTCCTCTTGGATCTTCTTGTTTATCAATAAAAACTATTTGAGTTTTTCCTCCATGCTTTTGTATCATTGATGCTTGTTACATTTGTATGGTTAACTTAAATCTGATCCTAAGTTGTTTATGAATATAGATCCATGTCTTTGTATAGTGTTCTTCTTCTGTGATCTTACAGGTACTTGGTGAAGCTGGGCAAGTAAGGGAGCAGGTAGCTGGAAGCTGTCAAAGAAGAGAGGGATTGGATCAAAGGATTAGCGCAAGACACAGGTCGGTTCTTTCTACTCCCCTCTATCTATAGTTCATAAAGGAAATACAAAAGTAGTTTTCTCTGTTTGTTTCTAAGGCAGCTGTCACACCTTAGTGGGATAGAGCAGTTCTAAATAGACACTTTTCCCGGTAACAAAATGGCGACTCCACTGGGGACGATTGTCTAATTAGTTTGTTTGTGTATCTCTTTGTTGTTTGTTTCATAAACTTATAAGTAGCATTCGAACTGCATTTTCCATAACAAATGCAAAGTAGACATCTGCTGCTTCAATCCATTCACTAGATTTGTTTATGATTTGAACAGCTGATCCACAAACTATCTGATTGCCCTTGTGATAGCTCTTAGACCCTCCTTAGATCTACCCTTGATTGTGCATTACTGATTGCTTTTACTCGGCCATAAACTAAAGACTGAACTGCAAACTGTGACCCAGAACCTGGACAGATTCTCGTTTCTGGCCCAGCACAGGTACTGTTAAGAGATCCTGCATTTCAATGCACTTCCCGAAAGGGCAACCTGCGCTGCAATGCAGTTTCTCTGTGTTACAGGTGCGCTGATCAGACTAGCCCTGTGCAGCTGAGGTTCTTGTGCTTCATTCTTTCCAGTTTTGTCTCTGAATTTTGCTGCCTGTGATCAGTATATGTCTATTTAAAACCCCTTTTCCTTGTTGTTATTCCACCTCCTTTGTACAAAAGAACTGTAGATGTTTTTGTGTGTTTGTTGAGTCGTTTACAGTTTTCCATTGCAAAAGTAGAATAATCGTACTGTCATCCTTTGATTTAGATCTGTCGCAAGTGTCGATTTCGATCATAGGAGAAATTTTGGTTGCTATTGATGGTCGATTATACTTTTACTATTGCCTTTGGTCTGAATTTGTGATTTTCTAGTGTCAAAAACGAGTATTCATTTCAAAATCGCAAGGTGTCGTAATCATCTCTATCTTTTGATTTCGAAAAGAAGCTTGTTTGTGTTTGTCGTTTGAAAGAAAATTCAGATTTGTACATCAACTTTCTTTTTAGCATCAATACTAAGAAAGTGAAAAACAAAGACATGCATGTGCATTTGCATATAGGCAGTCTGTTTGGCTCGATTTAGGAAAGTGCATTTACAGTGTGCTCTTTTCTCTTTGTGAAAAGATTGTGTCTTTCTTTTCCCCTAGTAGCTAGGATTTTCATTACAGAAAAGAGATAAAAGTTTGTTTATCATCTTTAGATTGCATTTTAGGAATTACATCTACATCTCGTGGTGAACCCAAAAGGCAAACTTCATAAGAAAGATCAACTTAAAATAAATTCAATGAATCTAACAACGCTTTGGAACTTAACGCACAACATTTAAAGGTCTAGGCTAGAGACGTATTCCGGCGTCGTAAAGCCTGGTAACTGTTGTCCTCACTGATGGTTGGGTGATTCCTCCACTTTGAGACGATAAGTGACAGTACGGACTTGTGCTCCCACGTACCGTCGAGTATATATTGGGAGACCCCTATAGGCTTAAATCCTTTATCCATAGGAAGCCGTGTCTGTCGCCCTATCGATCGCAATGCACTGAACACAGCATTCGGGAAGATTGACTACCGTATCGTAAAAAGTATTCTGCAGTTTTGCGATTGGTTTGGTACTCCCTCTACCTAGACCTCCAGAGCAGTCCCTTTCGTTCCTTGTCAGACTCCTTAACGAAAAAGGTCCATCTGAGCACTTGTCACTTCAGGCTCATTAAAAATCGAAGGCGACTAGAGTCATCTTTTGTTTTTTCTCGACTCTTAAAAACTGAAAAAACAAGTTGTGTCAAAGCATCTAAAAATTTATTTTAAACGGAATATTCATTACCCCTTTCCTATGTTGATCTTGGGTTGAGAAAATGGAGTCTACCAACCAAGGAATTCCCCTTGGAGGAAATCCTAGTCCCTTCTCCTCTTGGGGAGATGTTGGTGCACCCCATATGGCCACATTGTCGCTTCCAGGGCTGACAATTGGTTTGCATGTATGGCTCTTCTCAACCTTTGTTGTTCAGAACACCACTATTCCTAAACAATCGAATCAGCAATTAGACGAGTCCAGAGTTGCCCACCAACCTTCTACTTCCTCTAATTCTTCCTCTCCTCCTTCCTCTTCGCTTGATGGGGCTGGTAAAGCCAAAAGTTAAGTTCCTAAGGAGAAGAAGGAAAAGAAGAAGAAAGAGAAGAAGAAGAAGGAGCCAAAAACGAATGGGGGCAAACGAGTGTCGTCTAACGAAAATCCACACACTGCACCGACCAGGCCTAAATCGCCATGTGTCATTTGCAAAGGAGACCACTTTCACAGAGATTGTCCTTGCATCCCTCGGATATTAAGGGACTGGTCTCCTCGTTTGCACAACCCGGTGTCGTCAACCTCTGATGATCATGTTGAAAGCACACCGTCGACTAGTGAAAGTGAAGCCCCAGGACAAAAAGGAAGATATAGATTTCCTTGTAAACTGTGCGAAGGCAATCATGCCGTCCACTGTTGTCCCTTCTTAGACGAAGCTAAAAGAGTTTTGGATGATCGTCTGGTTTCACCGTTACGACTTCCTCCTGGATATAAAAAACTCTTGCCGAGTCCGTCACTAGTTGAAAATCCGGCTGGCCCGCTCAGGTGGTCGATTGAAGCACCTATCATTGAAGATAAACCATCTAGATACATACCAGACAAAAGTCAAAAGGTCGAGGCGGCAGTTGACCCGGTCTTGCCTTCAGAGGTTTCATCTTTAGATGATACAATCACTGAAGAGAACAAGGATGACACCGTCCAAATTCTTTTCATAAGAACATACTCCAACGAGCATGGGGGCAATTTACCCATTCCTTTACCACAGGAAGGAAGTTCGTCAGAGTCGTACCCTGCCGTCTATTCGGTCCCACCTCCAAGCAACCTAGTTGTCTCCTTCGACTGGAATCAACTAGGCAGACCCCGTTTACCAGCAAGCGTACCATTCCGAATTATCGTTCAAATATATAGAATGGTTATGGCTGGTACCATCATAGATGAGGGGGCTTCTATGAGTATCCTTTCCTCAACTGCTTGGAAAGCGCTTGGTTCGCCATCGCTTTTGCCTGAGATGAGAAATCTGACAGGCTTTGATAAAGGAACCAGTCGACCTTTAGGGATCCTTCCCGATGTGTCCATAACATTGAGAAGGAAAACAGTTCGCATGAACATAATGGTAGTTCAAGGACCCCTAGATTACAATCTACTCCTTGGACGAGACTATATTTATTGCATGAGAGCCATTGTCTCATCACTCTTTAGAGTGATGTGTTTTCCGCACGAAGGAAGAGTGGTCAAGCTCGTGGACCAGCTTTCATTTCCCGGATCACGCATAACAAATAGTCATATACCATCCCTAAATGGTCTTTTCGCGCAAGAAATGTCTCAATCTCCAGTCCGTCCTCCTGATGAGCGCGAGTAATTCTGAGGGATATGACTGAAACCCAGGGGGCATGCATTCTGGTTTGCTTCGGCAGGAAAACTTCGGGTATAGGGTAGGTTTCCGCGGGAGAATATGACTAGTCTGTACCCCGTCCATGAGTGGAAAAGAGGGTTATTCTAGAACAAGATTCTCTTGTCAAAGTTATGTGAGTTGGCGAGCGCCGCCACTCACCTTTGTTTATTTCGGTAGACATTGCCAAAGAAGTGTTTTATTTGCGCCGCGAATAGAACAATCTTTGGGTAACCTGTAAGAGGTAGGCCTCTCTCGGTAAAACAAATGTTTTGGCGGATAGAAGTAGAGGTAACCTTGAAACTCTGTTTTATACCTGGGGGCATGCAAACCTTTTGGAGTGCAAGCGAAGAGCGACTATTTATTTTTTAAATTTTTAGGACCTCTAACCCTTTAAACCCGTAGGATTGGTCGTTTCCTAACTTGCATAAAGAAAGGATGTGGGGCAAAACTCTAAAAATTGCCGTTTTATATGAGACATTCTTATCATATGACTGGATTAATCGAGCAGTGTTACCGCAAGGTTCAAGCTCGTTAAAAAATAAACCCGCACCGAGCAAATGTTTCCACCCGCGTTTAAGCTCGTTAAAAAATGAACTATTCCCCGGTAAATAACCACCGTGAATGTACTACTTCAGCCATTAAAGCCTTGGTCGTGTTTGCACCGTCACCTCCACTTTTTCATTGGCCGATCATTCACCTCCATTTGATTGTTTACCCATTTTGAGGAACAACTGCGAAGAGTGATCTCACTAGCCATCCTTGTGACACTGCCGTGATTGGAAAATTCTAAACCTTACCTGGAATTAGCTGCTACCCGTTTTATCACTCATTCCTCAAAAGACGAGTCTCCTTTAAGCTCTTTTCAATTGACTCGTAAAATATGAAAGATTGCCGAGCCATTGGCCTCTCCAGCTCGTTAAAGGGACAGGAAGTGCTATCCCTCCTCTAGATTTTAATCTTTTTGGACCTGAGGGATTATTACACAAAAAGATCGAGCGCTTGTTTTGTTCGGCTCGTTAAAACTATCGAAAATTCATCCCTTCTGTATTGTTTTATACTTTTTCGGACTTAAGGGATTAGATGACGAAAAAGGAATTTTGGAGTTACCTTTACGTACCTTTTCAGACTCTCTAAAATTGAAAAAGACCGAGTTATCTTTGTCGTTAAACTTGTTAAAAAGATTAATAGCGACAAACTTGTCTTTAGACGAGAACGATTTTCACTATCGCTAGGCTCGTTAAAACATAGCGATGGGTTTGCCCGAAGGGCAAATTATAGAACAAGCATATGTTATCCTCCTCAAGCTTGACAAAAATAAAGAGGTACTGGTCAGCAATGACTGGGGAAAATTGGGAAGAAAACTCAAAGAATCTTTATTGGTAGCAAGTCGCTCTTGAACATGACACTTCCACTCCGTGTCCGAGTCGGGTTGGGTTGTTTCATTCACCGGTCACATCGCCATGGTCACACCATACCATCCACATTTGGGGTTAATGCTACCAATCCATCACATCAGTGTCGCCGACATGTTCAAGAGAAGTCATCCAGAGAAGTCACCTGTGTCCCACCCACTATCATACATTATACTCCATTCTTTCATGACCGCCACCCTGAACCGTATATCATCAGATCGTTTTCACCTCCATCAAAATCGTTTGCTCCGTTCCGTGTCATTGATGTGGGATTCATTAAGGCCCTCCTGTGACGGATCACTTCTTGTCGACATCAGCTCATTATCCAAGAAGTTGGTCTAGGAACACCCCCTTCAGTACTTTGAAGCTTGCATGCCTCAATGGCAAGTTTCTCACTTCCGGCGACAGGTTTACATCAATGACCTTCGACCGAAAGATTTTGCGTGGTGTTCGACGCCAAGTCCTTTATTCACACCACGTAAATTGTACTGCAGTACCTTGAGGATCATTATCATTATCGGTGATTCCTCTCGCGCTTGTTAACAGTTTACATCATTGACTGGTAATCAAGCGATGTCTTTCCATGTTCGACTTCAGGGCATTTCTCACATGGATCGACTTGTACTTTGAGTAAAGATCAGACGAGATTGAAGACCCCAGATCTAGTTTCATCCATCCGAGCTGCGATATATATTCAGGGAAATAAAGACATTAAATGTACAACATTGCAGCAGAGATAATCATCCTACCAAAAGGATGATGGCTCTATCAGAATCATCAGTCTACGATCAGACGATTGTCTGTCCTATGTACATGAAAAATGAATTTATAAAGCTGAGCATGGGAATGCCCGCCTCAGCTAGATCATGAAAAACAGTATGAAGATAATGTATTGTATTGTATCTTATTACAGGTCTCCTCCCAGCATTGAAAGAACTTCGGATCCTCATAATAAAGCATTTCACCCGATTAACGGCCTCATACTTTAGGGGGCAACTGTTATAGACATTTTTGTGCCTTGCATGAAATGTCCATAAACCAAGGGCTCCTAAGTCCCTAAAAGTGTTGTTCTAACCACTAAAGGAACAAGGTCAACAAATTACAGCTTCTCCCAGAAGTTCTCCACCAAAAACTGCTCAGACTAAGTCTAAACAGGATCATTTCAGCTGCTCCACTGGCCAGGTGCGTTGCATTGCACCTAAATACACTGGCTAAGTGCGTTGCAACGCACCTAAATGCACTATGAGGGTGCGTTGGGCGAGAAATGACAAATGGCAGTGTCATTCCGCGAGGTGGAGAGACAATGGAAGCTTCCAGAATCTCCTCCTATGACACTTGCCTCACTGAATTCGACCAAAGATGAGTAAGAGGCCTTCAGTCTCCAAGTGGAAGCAAGAACTGACAGAGAGAAGACACTAATCAAATCACAAGCTGACTCATCCTCCTTGCATACATCTATATATGGATCCCTCATCCCAAAGATCCAGAGGTTGGAATTTTGCACATTGTAAGGAATTGCTGTTGGTTTTGAGACAAATATCAGAGTATTGGGTGATTTATGCTTTTTTGGAGGTGAAGAGGGGCTTCTTTGCTGGGAGGTTGATGCTGGGTCAGGAACTATCGGTTGTAACTCCTCCTGGATCTTCTTGTTTATCAATAAAAACTATTTGAGTTTTTCCTCCATGCTTTTGTATCATTGATGCTTGTTACATTTGTATGGTTAACTTAAATCTGATCCTAAGTTGTTTATGAATATAGATCCATGTCTTTGTATAGTGTTCTTCTTCTGTGATCTTACAGGTACTTGGTGAAGCTGAGCAAGTAAGGGAGCAGGTAGCTGGAAGCTGTCAAAGAAGAGAGGGATTGGATCAAAGGATTAGCGCAAGACATAGGTCGGTTCTTTCTACTCCCCTCTATCTATAGTTCATAAAGGAAATACAAAAGTAGTTTTCTCTGTTTGTTTCTAAGGCAGCTGTCACACCTTAGTGGGATAGAGCAGTTCTAAATAGACACGTTTCCTGGTAACACTCTCTCCCCCCCTTCCCCTTCCCCTCCCTCTTTCTCTCTCTCTTCCCCTTCTCTCTCTCTCTCTCTCTCTAACACTTCTCTCTTAGTATATATATATATATTCCTCTCTCCCTGTCTTTGCCTCTCTCTTCTCCCTTCTCTCTCCCCCCCGCCATCTATATCATTATCTCCACTTGTCTCTCCTTCTCACCCCGAAAACATACGCACTTTCTCTCAGTGTAAGCACATAAAAATGATTTATGATGTGAATTGACTTATGTGTTATAATAATTCAACCATAAATAATACTTGATTTTTCATCCTAAATCAAATGTTCACTTACCCGAAATGTTTGCTTCCTAAAAGTCTAAACTATTTGTAATTGGCTACATTCTTATTATTTCCATTTTCCATCATTCAACATTGTAATCACTTTGCATCCAAATGCGTAATAGAAAATAATTACCATTGAATATTATTTGGGGTTTAACACTCCATAAGTCACAATGATTGACTTTGGAGAAAACTACTATTAATATTGGAGAGCAACAAAGACAAGGTATGGTGTTTACTACAATAGTTTGAGTTAAATATTTGAATGGTCTATGATTTCAAGTGCCCTTTTCATATGATCGATATGAGAAAATGGCAAGACGAATAGGTGTGACAATAACAATAGTAGAAGAAAATAGTTTTAGATTGATCGCAATGAAGATTGTTTGTATTGAAAATATTCTTATTATTCACATTTTTTATCATTCAACATTGTCAAATTGTCACTTAACACTCAAAATTTTTATTTCGTCATTTTTCATCATTCAAGTTACTAACAGTCTCTCTCATCTCAAAAAACTGAGGTAACTAAGAAAATTTAAAATTAAATTGACCAAATTAATCTTAGACATATTTAGCATATTTAAAATGATCAAAATAATTAGATGTTCAACAAATTGTGTATGACTGCATATGACTAAAACCATCCTAGATCCATCTTAACCCCAGATCTATCAAGCTCCGAGAGGGATAATATCTCTCGAGGTGTTAACCTTTCCTCAAGTTTTGCACTAAAAAAAGAGGTTTTCACCTCGAGGGATTTGATCCCTCTCGGCACTTGATATATCCGGGGTTAAGATGGATCTTGTGTATTACAAATGAATGCAGGGTAATTAGTTAGCCTTATTTGGATGATGAAGAAAATGTTTGAATAACCTAATTGTTAAGATTGTAAAAATGAGTAGGAAAGTTGGCATTTAGATATGTGACTTGATATAACACAATAAGTCAATAGAAGATTAAATTTGATGTAAGAGCTTTGTAATAGGAAAATGTATATGCATAAGGGACAAGATAAATCCTTTATGGCACATTAAGATCTACTAGGAAGTGTTTGAAGATTGATAAGTTTTGGATACTCCTCCTAGTATATTGCAAAATATTTATGAGCACAAATTACTATGTAATTCAATATAGAAAAATATGAAATATTTTGATAAATTAATGAAATAGAAAATGAAATGCAAGTGATGAAAAATGGTAATAATTAACCAATAACAAAAAGAGCATTTGCTTAGTTATGGAGTAGTTACATTGACAATGTGGATATGAGAAATCCATTAGAAAAATGTAATTACAATGCACATTAACTTGTCAAATGAGATACGTGGGCACAACCCTAGCATGGATTAAGGCATTTGCCTTTGGTAGGGTTGTTTTGTTTTATTCTTGTGTACCTTTTGAAGGTAAATGCCAAGAGGTGTGAAGGTCCTTCAAGGACATAACTCTCTTGATATTGCAATGGAGGTTAGACTTTGATGTAGCTCTAACAAGGTTAACCACAACCCATAAGTTTGATGGTAACATCAATTTTGATCAAGATATATTGAAACTTTAAGCTATCTTCAATCATTAAAGAAACATTATGGTTACTATGTTCAAAATTACTAAACACAATAAATAAAAGACAGGTCTCTTAATTGAATTTTAATTGAGAAATTATCTTCATTTAAAAAACATTTAAAATTTTTACACTAATAAGTTTAACCTCTAATTGTTTATCTTCAATTATTAAAATAACGTGGTTATTGCTATCTTCAAAATTACTAAATTCATAATTTGTTAATTTTTTTAATTGAAATTTTGTTTTCATTAAAAAAAACCTAACACAAATAATTTGTGTTATTTAAAAATTTATTTAATTTACAAAGTTTTATATACCATTTCTACTCGGTAGAAATAAAGATCAAAGTTTAGTTTAATATAAAATATTATATTTAGATGGTTTTTACCCTTGAGAGTTTTGGGTATACCTTTAATAGTGAGAAAAATAGTAGAGTTGTTGTGAAGACAACCCTTCCTTAAGCTTTAGAGCATATCTGGAGATTCAAATCACTAATAAAAAAGGTTTGCTGATATGTTTAACTATGAAAATATTTAGTGTCATCAAAACTATCTAAGACTCACAATTTAATTATCTTGTGGAATAGTTTTTGTCCTTCTTAATTAAATCTCACACTCAATTCTTCCCTTTATTTATGATGTGACTAAACCCCACACAAACCAATCAATCAACAATTCCTAAATTAATTAATATAACATATATTTAAAATATTTCTTACCTATCTTACACTCAATTTAATTAAGATAAATAAAATAAATAAAATAAATAAATAAAAAGTAAAAAATTGATTTTTGATTAAAATTTTAAAAATTAAAATAAGAATAAAATTATTGGCAAAGTTGTAAATTTTTTTATTTCTCTTTAATATATGTTTGTATATATTAAAAAATAAAATTAATAATTAAACCACCTAGATCTATCTTAACTTGTGATCTATCAAGGGCCGAGAGGGATTAAATCTCTGGAGGTGCAAACCTTAATTTTTATTAATATGTAATTTCACTGTGTCAAAATATTTTAATAATTTTTTTTTCATATTTTTTAATGTAATTTGACCATGTCAAATTGTTTAGATAACATGATATAACAGGACATTACAACATCTCTTCCATACTGGGATGGAGAGTGTCTCTTGACCCAAAAATGTAATAAAACTAAATTTAAAAATAATGAGAGATGGTTTTTGGGCATGTGGTATTGATGAGCCATGGTATTGGTCTATGGCATGATATGGTTAATAATATCTAAGGTAAAGTGGGGTGAATATCCATGGTTAAAAATCTTGTTATATTGTAAGTATTATTTTGATTGTGAAATGAGAGATGGTTTTTGGGCATGTGGTATTGATGAGTCATCCTATTGGCCCATGGTATGGTATGGTTAATAATATCCACTATAAAGTGGAGCTGAATATCTATGGTTAAAAATCTTGTTATATTGTAAGTATTAAGTTTTTATGTGCTTATTAATGAAATTTAAATATGATTACAAAATTATTATTTTAATTTAAACCGTAAAATGAATCTTGATTTATAGCTACTATTTATATCTTATATTTTAATGTGATAGAGGTGTAGATATATATAATCATTTTTTCTTTTAGATTTAATCAAAAAATGTTATAAAATTAAATTTAAATAAAATATTTATAAAATATTTTGATTGTGAAATAAGTGATGGTTTTTGGGCATGTTGTATTGATGAGCCATGGTATTGTAACACTTGGAAATAATGCTTACATTAGTAAATTAATAGATTAGGTTGGTTGGTTGTTGGAATTTGTTGAGAAATTTTCTCAAGAAGCAATTCCTTGTTTGGAATCTGTTGGATCTCATGAGCACTATTTATGTGGCTTGTAGTTTGGTTTTGATTATAATACACAGATTATTTTTTTCTGTAATCTATCTACCATGATTTCTCTACCAATTTATTTGTTGGTATCAGAGCTTGTATGGGCAAGGGAGAGCCCACGAAGATGGAAGAGATGTGAGATTTGATTATTTGTACATAAATTAGTGTAGAGGTGTGTCTGAGTGATTTGTGTGATGTTGTAATGAGATCCACGGGAGAGAATGATAGAGCACTTTTTACAGGGGATAGAGGTGAAGGAGGATATGTAGAGTTCCCTGCTTTAAATTTCAGATACGAGACACTACTTCGTTACTAAGGCATTTCCATTACGTTGTGTGATTCATCTATGCCTATAAGGATTTTACTTGCCCAGTTGTTAGCTTTCTGAATTTTGTACTAGCTTTTTGAATTCTGAGGATAGGGTATATATGTTGGTGAGCATGGAATCAACAACGAGTCCTATGAAGGAGATCCCTGGAAGTTACGAACCCCTATTGCTGAGCACTCTTGCCGATCGATTCGAATATTTCGTCACAGAAGGAGTCGATCAATTTTTTAAGCGCCACATAGACAGATACAAGAGCACAGTCTTTAAGGTTAATACGTCGCTGGGTATGTGCATCATGTGGGACTCGTGAGTGATAATGCTATTGGACAGCGAGAGATTCCCCTTGCTTTATGATCTCAGCAAGGTGGAGAAGAAGAATATGCTCACCGACACTCACATGCCCAACACTGCTTTCATCGGAGGTTATCATGTTGTCGTGGAGGCATATCAGTTAATATCCTTGACATTCTTGTTGTCTCTTCTCTATTTCAGTATGCACTTATAAATTTGCTTGCTTCGTTTTTCACCAGAGGAAACATTACCATTGGTTTGTAAACCATATTTTTCCATTGGTGGTATTTGGTTTATAGGGTTTGGGGACTGAGACCTGTGGAGCATTTGTAAGTGTTATTGAAGCCACGTGAAGCTTGTTTCTGCTATGGAAACCATCAAAGGGAATGTTCGTTAAGGATACACATATTAACAAAGCGGGTCGTCATTTTCCTACTAGACAAATCCTTCGATGCAGAGGATAGGTTAAGATTTTATGTTTATTTAATTGGCACTTACAATCCTGAAGTTTTTAAGAGTTTATATTTTGGTTCATAATGGAAAAAGTGAAAATTGGTCGAGCATCCATCATTACGACCGACATTAAACAAGTCCGTAGCCAACCAGTGCAAATACTCGCCGCCATAATTTTTTGGAATGGTCATAATCAGTGTTATTAATTTGGGGTTCCTGAAGGAATCCCTAAACTCTGCATGATCTCGATCAAAAGTGAGTTCAATACAAATTGGTTGGTGTTGCACATCAGTAGACGATACTTCTTCACCTATCATGATTCATTTATCACCGTAGAATACATCAAGAGCTATTTGAGGATTGAAATCGTCCACATTTGGTGCTAGTTGTGGGGTCTGAATCCCTGTTATTAATGCATATACCACAATCATACGACCTTTTTGGTGAGCCATTTGCAGTTGGAAATGCCTATTTTCTATATCATAGGAATCAAAATGTGTGAACATTGGACTGTTCGAGTACAAACTTGAGGAAGGACAAGATAATGAGTATTTTTCTTCTTGTTTTAGACATCGCAATAAAGTAAAGGACAAACACAAGGTAGGTGACTTCATCTTGATTGGATACACTGATTCAAACTTCGATGGAAAAAGAAACTAGGGATCTGCAAACCTAATGCTCCGATACCATGTCAGACCCACATGGGATGTGAACAATCATGAATGATATAACAATCATGTTGTTGAGCAGAAAATTGGTCTCTTGGATAGATTCAGACATGCAAAATCATTTCAAGAATTTGATAATAAAATTCCATATATTGAAGGGGGGATTCCTATACTGGATCAATCCGTGGAATCTTCTTCTTAAGTACCCTCTCCCCCACATGAAGCTCCAACCACTTATTATACTTTGAGTGATGTGATTGATAGAATTGGGAGACGCAATCTTGATTCAATGCAAACTTAGTCAATTGAGCAGCTTGGGCCATCTTAGAAAGGTCCTCCAAAATGGCTGACAAAGACACTTGAAAATGTTCATCCTGATGAGGTTGGAAAGATAGGAACAAGGAATTCAACCAAGAAAAATGGAAGTGATGTAGATGATTTTGATTCACCTGTTAATATGGATGTTTCTTATGATTGTGAACTGAATTTGTCTACCATTTTTGAACCAAATTCCTTTAAAGAAGCCACTTTTCATGATGAATGGAAAGAAGCGATGCAAAATAAGTATGATGCCTTGATAAAGAATGGAACTTGGAAGCTGGTTGATCCTACATTGCGAACCAAATCAATTGGTTGCAAGTGGGTCTACAAGAACAAGTATAAAACTGATGGCTCACTTGACAAGCACAAATCCATGCTTGTGGAAAAAGGTTTTGCACAGAAGAAAGGGGTTGATTATGAGGAGACTTTTGTCCCCACAGAAAAATGGACTACCATCTGGACACTCTTTTCCTTGGCAGCTCAAAATGGTTGGAAAGTCCATCAAATGGATCTAAAAAATGCTTTCTTGAATGGAGATACGAAATGGAATGTTTTTATGTCCCAGCCAGAAGGATTTGTTGTGAAGGGCCAAGAACACAAAGTATACAAACTTGTGAAATCCTTGTATGGCCTCAAGCAAGCACCGCGAGCCTGGTATGAAAAGTTAACTGAGCATCTTCTGAAACTCAACTTCAAACATTATGATCTTATTGATGCAACTTTGTTTGTAAATAAAGTTGGCAAAACAATTGTAAATCTTGTGGTATATGTAAATGATCTTTTAATGACATGGAAAAATGAGAGCTACATTGCATCCATAAAGAAGGAATTGAGGAAAGGTTTTGAAATGTCTGACTTGGGCTATGTTCACTACTATCTTGGTATTGAAGTAACTCAACATCCGAAGTCTATATTCCTTTCTCAAAAGAAGTACATTGGAGATCTGTTGAACATGTTTGGCATGGATGAGTGTAATCCTTTGACTACTCCAATGGAATAGAACCTGAAGCTCACATCCATTGAAGGAAAATAATTTGAGGATGCAACAAAGTATAGATAACTTGTAGGAAGTCTCAACTACTTGACTACTACCAGACCAGACATTTCATTTACTGTTGGAATCCTCTACAGGTTTATGCAAAAGCCTTGTGAGGGACATTGGTTTGCTGCAAAAAGACTTCTAAATTACTTGAAGGGAACTCAAGACTTTGGACTCAAGTATACACAGGTGGGCGACTTCAGCTTGATTGGATACTCTGATTCAAACTTCGATGGAGACAAAGAAATCGGGGATCTACAAACTTGATTCTCCGATACCATGTCAAACCCACATGGGATGTGAACAATTATGAATGATAGAACAATTAATTACCTTTACTATTAACATATATGAACATTTATAATACATTCTTGTGACTGTTGGATTCATCTTCCAACGTCTCTTGGACTCCTTTGACCGTTCAGCTCCCACACCTTAATCCTTGGCGGATTAGGTGTCCAACAAACATTTCGTGAACAAATGGGGTATCCTCTAATGGACTGGCAAGAAAAGGAGAGTGCGAGAATATCAACCTCTGACTACTTCATAAGGTGAAAGTGATGGAGGCTATGGCTACACCGAGTCTAGATCACAATGTCATGAAGAAGAGTCCAACACCAATTAGACTGTTGTTCTTGATTTGCTGTGAAGATGTGTTGCTCCTGATTAAACTTTCACAACCAAAGTCGTTTTCTATCCAAATTTTCATAGATTTATTAGAGGGCACCAGTGATTATGATATCAAATAATGGCCATTGGTTTTGTCCTTGTCTGGTTTAGTGCTTTGTTTCATTTTGGTACTTGATTATTTTCATTGTTTTTGGTGTGTTTTTATTGGAGTTTATAAAAAGTTCAAAACTAGTTAAATGAACAGAATAATATAATTAAATTAGTGGTTCTCTTCATTATTCGGTGCCGAGAGAAAGTATCGCTAATTTGATTGTGTGAATCTACTATTGGTTGATGGACCTTGTTGTGCTTCGGGCTTCAAGAGCATCAATCACAGGTTTTGGTATGAGATCCATGTGTATAAAAAGGCCAGTTGCATAATTGGCTACTGGATACAATCCAATATCGAGATTGTCCTTTGGTAGATCGAGAAGCGTCAATTATACAAAGTTCATAAAAGATGGTTAGAGGTGATTATGTCTTAAATTAGTTGAATGGGAAGCTCGAATATTATGGTGGTGAAAAGAACGTTGTCCGGAGACTTCAGAGTGGGGATAAGTGCCGAGGGAGACCAGTTAGATAGAGGTGCTCTACAACCCAGTATAGGGTGAATGGGTGAGCGTTAGATGTGTGAGTGTTAGATGTGTAAGCTTTAGATTGTTGAGCATTAAATGTGTAAGAGTTAGATGTGGGATGTGAGTTAATAAATTTATGAACATTTTTTTAGATAAAAGGAAATATAATATACATATCACATTATATAACATATAAATAGTACTTATAAATTAACATCCATTTTACCATAACCATTTTTAAATTCAATTAATAAGCAGATACAAGTTTAATATTTAAATATAAAAAGATTTTTAATTATGAATATTTACCATGGATATTATTAACTTCTTGTTGACAGTGCTGGACCCGCCAACATTCAGGGGATCTCCCTGGTGTGAAGTTCCAACTAGAACCGTTTGGTGCAAGAGTTTCATCTGGTACGATGGCCCGATTGCCATTATCTTAGAGATTTTCCTTAGCTCTTCCTGTTCAACACATGAGAGTTTTATCCTTGTAACTTCAAGAAAGCGAGGTGAGTGTTCCTGGTGAGTGCTTAATGTACCTCTGTGTCTGGATTCTATTATTGTCAAAAGGGGGAAGTAAAGTGAGCCTCTTGATGAGAGGGAATAGTCCCAACCCAGGAAGAAACCCACGTGAACAACAACAAGGGTCTATCCAACATCAAGCGAAATAGTCCACAACGGATGTGGCAGTCATGAAAAACAAATATCAAGGGAAAACACATACATTGTCCAACGGAATAGTCTACACGGGGGTGACAGTCGTTGAAACCAAGAAAACACAAAGATGGTTTGTCTAATGTTCGATAGAGTAGTCCACACGGACAGGAAAACAATGATAAAAAATACAACACATCTTCAACAATATGAGTACTAAAATAACCGAAGTAGTTTAACTATCTTAGTACAGGTTAAGCAAACATGTATTACAAGCATTTAAGGAATAGTCTTACAAAAAGATACAAAACATGCGTAAAAATGTGCTGGCCTGAGACAGGCTTCCAAATTAAGCAAAAGATCCAAGACACATCTGTACACCATACATCACTAGTCCAGTAGGGGGACGTTGGAGCCACTTCTCACTCTTGAAGGAACATCTACAAACTCTCAAGGCTATGCAGGAGGAGCCAAGGTATATATAGCCAAGGGGGAATAAATGACCCTTGTGACTCTTTGACTTCCCTCATTACTGTTTGACTTCCTATGACTTTTCAACTTCACATGACTCTTCAACTTCAAATGTGGGTCTCTTGGACTTCCACTTTACAGTACATTGATTACAACAAGTATGTCCCATAGTAGTGATGTGGCTGAGACAACTCATGACACAACTCGACATGACACTGCTGACATGTACTAGCTGACTGTGGTGTCCATGTCGAGCTGTTGTGCTGTTGATTGATGGTATGTTCTCAGCGTAACATGTCTTCACTTCCACATGGAAACGTGTGTGGGGTCTTTGATGATATTTGTATTTTATTGACGGTGCATGTGTATGTGTCCCTTTCTCTCACTTGCTCGATGTGATTCATGCATTTTTTCGACTGTGAACAAGTCTTCTAGCATGCGCCTCTTCTTCATCATGTTCGTCGTCACACCATGTTTCATCAATGTACCTGTTCCTACAATCACTCATGACGAGACAACATCAAATCCAAAAATCTCATAGTCTAACATGATGAATTGTTTTCCGTTTCGGTGTAGGTGACTGAGAGAGGGACAAGGCACTGAAACTGCGTAGAGCGCAACACAGGCCAGGATGCGAGGCTCCGGAGCACTATCAGGAAAAACTGTGCAGATGTCACTGGGAGGCAGATTTGCGCAATTCGGGAAAACAACGATAACTACGGGGCAAAACCTAGCTGGGAGGTAGAATGACTCAAAGGTTAAGAGTGATGAGTGCGACAATTGAGATATGTCTTTGAACCGCTGTGACGGCACGTGCACAACAATGCTTACAACTTTGTGTGCGAGTGCGACCAATGTCGACAGAGCGAAAACAACTTATGCACACAAAGACAAACCTTCAAAAATGCCAGAACAAACTTGTAAGCATGATATGTTAGGATATTCCGACACATAGGAAATAGTTAAGTATAAATTGATCTAGTGTAGAGTTAGGTAAAGTGTGTTTCTTTACTATGTACTTTTGTAACTTACAATCCGACGGTCATGATATGTAGTGATTCGACGGTTCATTCTCTCCTAGGTATTACCGACACTTGATCTGTGGTTTAACACCCGATTGGTCCATGATCTCTATTTAAAGAGCATGGAGGGTCATTTGTAGGGTAACCGTTCATGAGAGAAGCTTATGTAAATTTTCATTCTTTTATTAATAAATTGCTTGAAGTGGTTGGGTTGGCTCAGGCCGTGGATTGTTTCCCTCTTTGAGGGTTTTAACCACATCAACAATACTGGTGTATTGATATATGATCTGTTTTTGAGCAATGTCATTTGGTGTTATGTCTGAGGAACTTATCCTGTAAATTCCTACATGGTATCAGAGCTATTTGAGGGCCACATTCGTTGGTGATCCAAATCTAAAGTCGGTAGAATTGCATCCGACTGTCATTTCCTAGATCTACTATTACTGACTACTTTCGGGCCAACAACAGTGATCTATTGTGTTAGGAGCATATGTTCCAGTGAAGAAACCCTTTCATTTGACACGAAAAGGTTTCTGGTAGCCCTAGCTACGTCATTTTTAAGATCTGGAGGTATACAATGTTTATTTGCAGTTTTTAGTTCTTTTCTCTCTGTTTATTTCGGTTTATTTAGCTCTCTGTTTTTTTTATTACCAGATCTATACCTTTCATTTCTACATATGCTCTTTGCCCTGTGACTCTGTACGATTTGGGCAAATCAAAAATAGAAAGGAAGGATTTTTCTCATGCTTATGCTCTTTTCCGCTGTGCCTTAGTGCAATCTCGGAAAATCAGAAACATTGAGGAAAATATTTAGTTTCCGGCTAAAGCTAACTTCAAGCCGTAAAGTTTTTTTTTTGTATGTCCGTGTTGGGTTTTTTGTTTTTTGTTTTGTAGGCAAAAATGAGCTTTCTTAAGTAAGCATGCACCCCAAAGCTTCAGTGATTAAAAAAAAAGAAAACCCCCCCTTCCTCTTTTCCAAAACTTACTGACCTTTTAATCTAGCTCACTTGGTCCAAAGCTACTTTATGAGAGTAGAGGTCTTGAGTTCAAGTCTTTCTTTTTGTTGAGCTAATTAGATTAAGTTTGGAAAAGGGGTGGATTTTTTTAAAATATAACATTATCATTCATTTCCGCACATTCCCGCACTTCGTCGGCATCTTCAACAACTTTTCTTCAAAAAGCCATAACTTCTTCATTCAAAAGCCATTTTCAAAGCCGTTTTTTTTTATCAGCTTAATTTTTCGAGATCTTTCCATTGGAATACTTAGCTTCAGCATCTATAGCTTCAGTTTATGTTAAAATGGAAAGTCCATGCCAATTTATTCTTGACAACACCAACTACTTCCAATTCTGGTCCTACATTGTGGATTTACTTAGAAGTAAAAGTCTTTACAGAACGGCCTCAGGCCAAGAAATCAAACCGAAAGATGAAGATAAGGTAGCCAAATGGGAAAATAGGCAAGATCAGGCACGTGAGTTGATAGGGTTGTCTATTTCTCCAGACCTTAGATTCCATATCACAGAACTTGATACTCCTAATGAAGCAATGAAACAGATCACTAAAGTTTTTGGAATTAAAAATGAACTTAGAGCCCATCAACTCGAAAATGAGTTGCTTACATTGGACCCCAATAATTTTTCTTCCATTGAAGATTTTTTTTCCAAGTTTAAGACCCTTAGACTTCTCTTGAAAGGTGTTAAGGTTAAGAAAGAAGATGGTAATCTTATCTATTCCATTCTTACTAAGTTGGGACCAGCCTACTCTATTTTTGTTTCCACCTTCCATTCTACAAGAGAAGCCTTCATTTCTCAAGGAAAAGACTACAAGTCCCTTTGCTTTCATGCCTTTTGTGATTCTTTAATAAGAGAACAAGAAAAACTCTTACATCTTGGTCTTCTTAATACTCTTCTAAGAAAGCCTTAGCCGCCCAACAGCAACCAATTCAAAGAATCCTAAGAAGTCGTATCCTAAGAAGAATGGTCCTAAACCAAACAAGGGTCCTAAGCAATTTCAGTCTCAAAATGAAAAATCGTTTCAACAAAATGATAAGGCAAATAAAAACAAAGGGAAGAAGACTGATAGACATTGCCACTTTTGTAATCAAGATGGCCACTTAGAATCCAAATGCTTTAAGAAGATGGAAGCCTTGGAAGCAACAATGAAGAAACATAACATCCATTTGGAGCACTCTTCAACTTCAACTTCATCTTTAGGAATAACACTTTCTGCATGTGGTTTTCAAGCATCTCGGTCTGGATATGCACTAAATGTATCTTCTTCTTCTCATTCTCATGAGTGGCTCATTGATTCTGGAGCTTCTTATCACACGGCCAAAAACAAAGCCATGTATTCTTCTTTAAATGATTGTAACACCAAAAATAAAAATGTTGGCGATGATAGATCTCTTAGTGTTGTAGGGACTGGAACTGTTCATATATACAATGGTCAATTTAATGATGTATTATGTGTTCCAACCTTATCTTGCAACCTTCTATTTGTATATCAGATAACTCATTCAGGTGAAGGTAAAATCGTTGAATTTTCACCTCACGATGTTGTAATTAAGGACCTAAGAGATCCTAGACAAATTTTAGCTACTGGCATTGCTGATGATTCTACAAGGTTGTATAAGTTTAACAACTTTGGGTCATCAAATCTTCCCTCGGTATTTGTTGCTCATAATGATGAAGTGAGCAAACTTTGGCATGAGCGATTTGGTCACTTAAACTATCGCTCCCTTCAAAATCTATATAAATAAAATATGGTGACAGGTCTTCCAATGGTATCTTGCAGAGATGGTGTTTGTTCCGGATGTGTACTTGGAAAACATCATCGAGATAGTTTTGAAAAACGTGCCTCTTGGCATGCCTCAGCCCCTTTACAGCTTGTGCATAGTGATTTATGTGGTCCACTTCCAGTTGTTTCATTCTCTGGCTACAAGTATTTCTTAACTTTCATTGATGATTTCTCTAGATGCACTTGGGTATACTTCTTAAAACTCAAGAGTGAAGTATTTAACATGTTCTTGGCCTTTAAGGCCTTTGTTGAAAAACAATATGGAAATCAAATTCTTAAGCTAAGATCTGATAATGGCGCAGAATATGTTAACAACAAATTCATCAACTTTTGCACTGAAAATGGAATTCAAATGCAGCATATTGTTCCATATACTACACAACAAAATGGTGTAGCTGAAAGGAAGAATCGCACCTTAAAGGAAATGGCTAATTGTATGCTTCAATCTAAAGGACTTAGTCTTAATTTTTGGGCAGAAGCAATTAATTGTGCAAATTACATAGTAAATCGCATTCCTACTAAGGTTTTAAAGAATATCACTCCAGAAGAAGCATGGAGCTCAATTAAACCAAATGTAAGTCACTTTCGTGTTTTTGGAAGTGAAGCATGGGCCCATATTCCAGATGAGAAACATAAATATTTAGAACCTAAGAGCGAAAAAAGTATTTTTGTTGGATATTTTGAAGATGTCAAAGGATTTAGACTTATTCCACTTAAGTCCAAAAATCTTATCAATAGAAGAGATGTTAAGTTTGCTGAAAATATATCGGCCTACGAGCCTAGTTCGGCGGATGTGCCAATACTCTCTATCCCTTCTACTTTTGAAAATATTTCTTCTTCAGATGATGACAACGAGGATGACAATCCTCCCCCACCTTCTTAGGATCCTCCTTTAGCTCCTTAGCTTCCAAAATGGGTTCGTGTTACTCGGGATGCAGCAGGTGCTCTTGTTGGTGATCCTACAGATCAGTGACGTACACGTTCTCAGTTCGATAGAGCCTCTTCTTTACTGGCTCAAGCTTCATCGAATTATGATCCAGACACCTTTACAGAAGCTTCAGGCCATCCAGATTGGGATGTAGCTATGAATGAAGAATATCGTTCATTATTGGCAAATGATACATGGGATCTTGTTCCTCTACCAAAGGGACAAAAACTTGTTAGATGCAAATGGGTTTACAGAACCAAGTATGGACCAGATGGAAAAGTTGATAAACATAAAGCTCGTCTTGTTGCTAAGGATTTTTCACAAGTTGAAGGCATTCACTATGCTGAAACCTTCTCCCCTTTGCCAAAATGAACTCTATCCACCTTGTTCTTTCCCTTGCTGCCTCTTTTAAATGGGAAGTCCATCAGATGGATGTTAAATCTACCTTCTTGCATGGGGACTTGCATGAAGAAATATATATGGAACAACCTACTGGCTTTATACAAACGAATCCAGCCTTGTATGTCAGCTTAAGAAATCCCTTTATGGTCTCAAGCAAGCTCCTCGGGCTTGGTATGCCAAAATGGACAACTTTCTTTTAGAATCTGGCTTTTCTAGGTGTCATTTTGACAATACTATCTAAACCGAAAGTGGGAAAGTCTCTTATCATTCTTGTTATTTATGTTGATGATCTTATCCTTACTGATAGTGATCCCAACCTTATAAACGATGTGAATTCCAACCTTAAAAATAAGTTTGAAATGACAGACTTAGGATACTTGCATTATTTTCTTGGTCTTCAAGTCTTGCAATCCAAGGACGTATTTCCCTTTCCCAATCCAAGTATGCTTGTGATATTCTACGCCATTTTCACATGGAATACTATAAGCCAGCCCCTTCTCCCTTTCAGTTTGGAGCCAAACTTTCAGTCACTTGTACTTCCCCTGAAGTTGATGCTACCGTATACCGTCAACTTGTAGGAAATCTTTTGTATTTGACTCATACTTGTCCTGAACTTTCCTTTGTTTTTGGCCTTATTGCTCAGTTTATGAAAAACCCACATGAAAGTCATTAGAAAGCAGTTAAAAGAATACTTTGTTATGTTTGAAGTACAGTTCAGTTTGGGATTCATTACAGTACAGAAGCATCTCCTCTATTGGTTGGTTTCACTGATTCTGATTGGGCTGGTGACCCTGATGATCGGAAGTCTACTGCAGGTTATGTGTTCACTCTTGGTTTAGGACCTATTACATGGGCTTGCAAGAAACGAAGTGCCATTTCTGTTTCTTCAGCAGAAGCAGAGTATCGTGGTGTCGTAGAAGCTAGTAAGGAAGCCCTGTGGCTTCGTCAAACCTGTCAGAGTTTAGCTTTCAACAGCAGCATCCAACTACACTTTGGTGTAACAATCAAAGTGCCATTCAACTATGCAAAGATCCAGTCCAACATCAGCGCAACAAACACATTGAATTACACATGCACTTCATCAAAAAGCTCATTCATGACCATGTTCTTGAAGTGCAATATTGTTCAACAGATGATCAAGTTGTAGACATCTTTACAAAGGCTCTCACAGAGGTGAATTTTACTAAACTTCGATTTATGGTTGGAGTTCAGGAAGTTGTCACTAAGGGGGGATAGGCTCTAACGCCTCCTTCCTTCTCCTATTGTGTCATATTTGTACATCCTTCAATCCTATCCCAAGTTGTTCTTAAGGGCGGATGTTAGGATATTATGACACATAGGAAATAGTTAAGTATAACTTGGTCTATTGTAGAGTTAGGTCAAGTGTGTTTCTTTACTATGTACTTTTGTAACTTACAATCTGATGGTCACGATATGTAGTGATCCGATGGTTCATTCTCTCCTCGGTATTACCGACACTTGATTCGTGGCTTAATGCCCGATTGGTCCATGATCTCTATTTAAATAGCATGGAAGGTCATTTGTAGGGTAACCGTTCATGAGAGAAGCTTACGTAAATTTTCATTCTTTTATTAATAAATTGCCTGAAGTGGCCGCGTTGGCTTAGGCCGTGGACTGTTTCCCTCTTTCATGGTTTTAACCACGTCAACAGTACTGGTGTATTCATTTGTGATCTATTTGTGAGTGGTGTCCTTTGGTGTTCTATTTGAGGAACTTATCCTGTAAATTCCTACATGACATAGCGATCAACATGCCGAAAGGTGACTGGTGGTCGATCAAGGAAAAAGGGTGTGAAAACTCGATAAGAGCTCACGGGATGAGCCCAAGTGTTTACGACCATCAAGGGAAAAGCCAAGGAAGGCTCCGAAATTTGGATGTAGGCCAAAATTTTGGAGAGCGCCAGAGCTGCTACAACAATTCTAAATAGGTTTTTTTACAATACCATGGGACAATACCCATAAGAGAAAGATAGAGAGAGGGAGGGAGAGGAGGGAAGAAAATCATAATACCATGGGCTAATACCATGGTTTATCAATACCATGGGCCATCTAAGATTTACGTTATGGATCTAGGATTTTAATTATTCTGTTATAATACCATGGGCCAATACCATATCTTATCAATACCACATGCCCAAAAGCCATAACTTGTTTCAAAATCAAAATATTTTAGAAATACTTTATTTTAATTTTATTTTTTAACTTTTTTTTAATTAAATCTAAAAGCAAAAAGTTTATAATTACTTTTGAGGTATATCTACACCATCCATCCTGTTAGAGCCTAAATCTACCTCAGGCTGAGAAAGGTAGGATCCAGGACCAACATCAAACCACGCTTAACCTGGTAGCTAGCCCTACCAGGTCGGGAGAAGGCTCTTTCTTGGTCAATCTCAACAAAATATGATCAATAAAGGCTTGAGATGACTGATATAACTATTGATCTTAGGCTAGGTATGTGTGCAAAGAGTTTGATTGGATAAAATGATGTTTTTGTTGGCTCTAATGGAAAGGCAGTGTTTGGGTGCGGGGAATGAGGCTCAGTCTTGTAGAGATCTTAATGGGTCAAGGTAGGCAAATTATTTGGCACTTCAAATTTGAATGGGATGGAGAGATTAGACAGGTGAGGAGCTAAAGAGGGCAAGAAAAGCCATGGATCCTCTTCAAACAGCTGAAAACATAAAAAACTAAAGCAAACCCTAGGTAGAGCATTGCAATTTCAATGGATTCTACCTTCACTCTTGTTTGATTCAGTTAAGAAGAAGAAAGATAGATAATGTCATACATATACATAAGTAAATTCACAAATATAGAAGAAAGCACTGTACCAAAACAAAATTCCACATGAATCCCAAAGAGTGCTGCAAACCTGGTCTCAATTCCTTAGCCAAAATGCTGATATGAGTGTACAATGAAGCTCCTTGCTTTCTCAAAAGTCCAACCATTCTAATGACTGAAAAACCACATAATATAGACAAACCATAGCTCATCCCAGCCTCTAGGGATTGAGATCACATGTTTAGGAGCTGTTCCAACTAATTCTAAACTGAGAACTAGAAATTAGGCAGTGGAACAACATGCCTCTAGAAACAAGGGAACTGATTCATTCAATTTCAAACAACTTTTTAATAGATGAACCTACATCCATAAGTAAAAATTTGACATATTTACATCATGATCCATCAATTTACATTAAATTACATCAAAAATTTGACATTAAGAAGGTGAAAAAGTCAAACTGGCAAAAGCTAGGCGAAAAACAGAGTATACTTGGTCAAATTGAGCACAATTTCCCCTATGCGCCGCACTGATTTCTCTATGCATAGGGCCTGTTTGGAGCCACTTTTGAAGGCCGTCTCGGTGTCCAAATTCACTCCAAGTGTGCTTTTTGGAAAGGCCTACCTGTCTACTTTCCAACCCAAGTGGCATTTTTCAATTTTTCCTCCATTTGCCCCTCCAAACTTCAATTCTCCCAACACTGCTTCCTGTGTGTCAAAATAGGGGCAGTAAGGTCATTTTTTGAGTGTTTTTGACCTTTTTAAGGGCTCAAAACCTGTCAAAATTTCTTGGCCATTGGTAGGAAAGCATATTTTTTCATTCCAAATCCAAAAATGCTGAGTTTTTGTCATTTGGAGGCTCCCATCAAAAGCGAGCGCCAAGTGGCGCGGCGCATAGAGCAGAAAACTCTGTTTTTTGTGCCAAAAATTTCAAAAATGCAAAAAGTGCCCCAAATTTTTTGAAATTTGGGCTAAGTCTTCTCCATCAAGCATTTTGTTGGGCCAAGGAAGCCTCAGCCAATATCTGAAGTCTATCATGCTCCTTTCACCTCTTTGATGCCCTCTTCAATTTTACCTTTAAGCTCCTGATTCTCGCCTTGCAGACTTTGTTTCTCGCCATGTAATGATATGCCATATGTCTCAACAATGTATTCTCCTTGTTGGCCTTCTCCAACAACCTCTCTAAGTGGTTATTAGCTCTTTCAAGCCAAGACTCCCGATCGGCATTGATTTCTTGCTTAAGTGACGTGAGCTCCACTTTCCTCCTTTGGGCAGCTTGGCGATTTTCCTGAATGTTTTGAAACTCCATAATCGCTTGTTGATCTTCAAGCCACTTATTTCTCTGTTCCAGGTACTTTATAATACACTTATCCCTTTCCAAGTTGAGGGACAAGGCATTGATGTCCGCATGCTGCTCTTGTATGACTTCTTTGAGATTTGAACTTTGCGGGCCCGCATCAGTATCAGCATCCTCAATGAGAATGAAATTAGTCTCCTGCTCACCTGAAGGCCCCTCATCCGGTAATGGCCTCTTGCCTTTGTCCTGAACCTGTTGTGCTGATGAAGGTGGTGAGACCCCTTCCACCTCGAGTGGAGATAATACTCACTTTGCTACTGCGAACAACTGTCTAGTGCCCTTCTGATAGCTGATAAACACCGGCATACTAGCGGTCCGTGTCTCATGACCCTCATGCTGATATGAAGGTTCACCTGTCTCATGCAAAGCCTTTGAAGGTCCCTGAGGAGCTGTAAAGAACTCACGAGAAATGAAGTCCTCCCAAGTGATGCCCTGCAAACCGAGCTGATGGATGACCACAATTTTAATGAGAGCAAAATGGTAAACACTGTTGAGCTGCTGCTGAGGAGTCTTGTGTTGTACTACGATGGTCATTTTCTCAATATTTCGGCACATGAAGTAAGGGAGGTTCATCATCCTCACCCTGGTAAAATGCATCAGCAGCCTGATATGATAGGCATATAAACGGGAAAACCGACCCTCACAGCTAAAATACTTCATTATCAGTTTCATTAAAGGAGCATATGAATCTTTGAGGTACCGAAAAGGAAAAACTCTGCTGAGTTGTCTCAAATAACTGGGCTTGATGTATGGTTCATAATGCTGCCTGTCAATTTGCTGCCTCTTGTTCCATTGCTCTCCAATGTTAGGAATACCGATTGCTAGTGAAATAGATTCTGGTGTTAAAGTGAATATTACACTAGCTAGAGTGGCTTGACCATCATGTAAATGAAGCACAAACAAATGGGCCAACTCATGGTGAAACTGAATTCTAGCAACCATCTCACAAAATTCATAACAAGATTGGTGTTGGAAACAAGTGATGGCGAGAGGGCAGGCCTGTAACTCAGCAAGAGTGGTAAGTTCTTCTCGAATATGTTTGCCACCTCTATGAGGCCTCCTAGGTGCATGTACCTCTGTAGGAGAATCATTATGTGTCTCATCTTCATGATCATATGAAGGATCAGACTCCATCTCTGCTAGTAGGTGTGTTTTCTTGATGAGCAATAGGAATTTATGGTGTTTTTTTATTTTCTGCCACCAAGGGAAAAGGATATGAGGGACTGTGGAGGGAGAGAGTATGGGGATTTTGGGACTGTTGGGACAGGGTTTTGTTAGGGAAACAAGGGATTAGGGAGTGATATTAAGTTTAGGGACAACACTTTAGGGTTTGGGGATTTATATTTAGGATTTGGGAAATGGGGATTGGGGATAGGGGTAGATAATTGTTTTGGGAATATGGGAGTTAGGGAGTGGGGGAATAAGGTGAGAAAATGAGTGAAGGAGTGAAAAGGTGAGGGAATGACAGAATGAACTTGGTAGCAAAATAACCACAACAAACCCTAGGCAACAGTTTCTTGGGAAATGGCAAGAGGGTAGGGTTTGATTTCCCTATTAGACAACCATCATAAACTATATGAAAAACTCTTTTAATAGTTGTGATGAGAGGTTAACTTACTTTCACAATGGAAGTGTTGAGTGTTTTGGGCGATCTGAGAAATTTTTGGAGCGAAACGGGCTTGGCAGCTCTATGCACCGTGCCTCAAACCCAACGCGCCGTGCCCTATATGTGCGTCGCGCCCATTCAACTTTGCACTGAGAATCATGGCCTTATGCGCCGCGTCTGCTGTGTGCGCCGCGCCACTCACCCAGTGCGTCGTGCCTCTGAATTCGGGCAATTTCTCCCCAATTTCTCTTCTTTTGCTCAAACACGGCCTTGCTTTGCTCACTTTTAGTTCTTTGAATGCAAATGGGCTTTTCAAATTGAATAAATCATTTATATACAAGGAGCCTTTAATTTTTGTCGCATAGAAATCCACTTTCATAATGTTTACAATGTGACTTTATTTTTGCACTCTGTTTTTTGAGCTTTTGACTTTATTTGAGCCTTCTGATGAACTGAATGACTTGCTTTTGGTTTTCTTTGTAGGGGGTTGGAGCTACTGAAGCTAGGGAAAGTGACCAGGGTTTCCATTGAACTGATTTACATATGAAGGAAATGAAATTACATGAATTTTTACAACAAAACCTAAAATACTCTGTTTTTACTCAAAACAGAGTTTTGAGGAAAAATACATCTTTGAGCACTTGATTATGAAATTTATTGATACTGGAACCTCCTCATGTGCTTGCTGACAGTTATTGGACATTTTTAAACCCTTTTTGATGAAACCCTAGACCTAATGACAATGGAACCCTAGAAAAGACTTTTGCAAACTTTAAAGACAAAGGTGGTTGTATATGATTTTGATGAATAAACATGGGCCAACAGATAAATGACATGAGGGAAACTGTAGGAGAAACCACTACCATCAGATGATCCATGCTCCTAATGGAATGCAACTGATTGGGTGGGACACCTAATATGCAATGCAACAAGAGGATTTGATCTCTGACGGAGGGATGAAGATACCGACACTAACACATCCTCATGACTACTAAAGTATTCCCATAGAGATTTAAAAGTGATAATACTTTTATATATACATATATGAAATTTACATAATATAAATAATATCATAAATAACTAGGATAGATGCATCTTAACCAAGGATCCAACCGAAGAGAGAAAGCAAAGAAACTAACAATGATAGAGGAAAGATAGTGCATGATTCTTTTAAGTTTTTTATTATTGTATTTTCTTGGACATGATTGATCCAAAATATAGGTTTAATATTTTATAACCAATTATGGTTTTTTTAGATACTTTCTTAAATACAATACAATGGGATCATATTTAAGAGAGAGAGAGAGAGAGTGAGATGGGGGGGATAGAGTGTGGGAGAGAGAAATAGAGGTGGAAGAAACAAGGAGAGAGGGGGGGGGGGGAGGGAGGAGAGAGGGAGGGAGAGAGAGGTGGATTTAGAGGGGGAAAGAGAGGGAGGGAAGAACAAAGACATTGAAGGTTACAGCTGGAGAGTGAGATGGAACGAGGGAGAGAGGAGACAACGAAAAAATAGGGAAAAGAAGAGAGTAGATATAGGAAAAGAAGGGGAAGAGAGAGACGAGGAGACATAGATATGGAGGGGGGAGAGAAGGGGAGAGTGAGAAGGAGAGAGGGAGGGAGATAGTTATAGAGTAGGAGGGTGGAGAGATAGGGAGAGTGTGATGTGGGGATAGAGAGAGGGAGGTGGTAGAGAAAGCGAGAGAGAGGAAGTAGGAGAGAGAGGACTTGAGAGACAGGATAGAGAGGGGGGAGAGAGATATGGAGTTGGAAGGGGAAGAAATACATAGAGAGAGAAAGGTGGAGAGGGAGAGGGAGTGACAAGGGAAAGATGGAGAGATGGTGAGGGAGAGAGGAGAGAAAGGGGGAAGAGATGGAGAGGGGGGGAGATAAGGGTAAGATAGAGAGAGAGAGGAAGAGGGAGGGAGAGTGAGATAGATAGATAGGGAGAGAGAGTGTGTATGTTTTCGCGGTGGGAAGGAGAGATAAGGGGAGATAGAGATATAGATGGAGGGGGAAGAGAGGGAATAAGGGAGAGGAAAAGAGAGGGGGGAGGAAGTGAGATATATATGGAGAGAGAGAGAGAGAGAGAGAGAGAGAGAGAGAGAGAGAGAATGGTAAGAGAGAGAGAGGGAGGGAGGAAGGGAGAGATAGATAGATATGGAGAGAGAGTGTGTATGTTTGGGGATTGATATAGATAGACAGTGGGAGATATATATATACATGGAGGAAGTAGAGAGGGGGGGGGGATGAGATAGAGAGGAGAGGAAGAGGGAGAGATAGATAGATAGATAAATAGATATGGAGAGAGAGTGTGTATGTTTTTGTGCTGATATAGACAGATAAAGGAGAGACAGAGGGAGATAGATATATAGATGGAGGGGATGAGAGGGAACAAGAGAGAGAGGGAGAGAGAGAGAGATGTGTTTAGGGGGCTGATATAGAGAAACAAATAAGGAGAGATAGAAGGAGGTATAGATATAGATGACAGGGGAAGAGAAGGAAGAAGAAAAGATAGAGAAATGGAGGGAGAGGTGGAGAGAAAGAGACAGGGGAGAGAGAGAAGGAGAGAGGGCGGGAGATAGACACAGAATGAAAGGTGGAGAGAGAGGGAAGAATAAATGGAGACACAAAGACAAACACAGACATAGAAGTTAGATCTAGAAATTTATGAATATTTTGGTTTTTCACTAAAATAGATGTTTTGATTTCAGTGTAGTTGTTGATTTCTAATACTAATTGATCGCTTGCACTAGATGCATTGATTTCAGTTTAGATGTCATTTTCTAATCTTATTTAATACCTTACACTATATGCATTCGTTTTAGTGTAGATGTTGATTGCTACTCCTATTTGATTGTTTGCACCGGATTCATCGGTTTCAGTTTAGATATTGGTTTCTAATCCTATTTGATCAATTGCACTAGATTCATTGATTTCAGTGTAGATGTCGATTTATAATCCTATTTAATACCTTACACTAGATGCATTGATTTCAGTGTAGATGTCAATTTCTAATCCTATTTGATACCTTACACTAGATGCATTGATTTTAGTGTAGATGTTGATTTCAACTCCTATTTGATCACTTGCACTAGATGCATTGGTTTGAGTGTAGATATTGATTTCTAATCCTATTTGATTGCTTGCACTAGATGCATTGATCTCAGTGTAGATATTTATTTCTAATCCTATTTGATTGCTTACACTAGATGCATTGATTTAAGTGTAGATGTTAATTTCTAATCCTCTTTGATCGTTTGCACTGGATGCATTGATTTCAGTGTAGATATTGATTTCTAATTTGATGCAACTAGATGTATGATGTACAATAATTTCAAAGTAATTAGATTAATATTGTGCATTGATTTCACTGTAAGCATATCTATGCCCCCTCCATCTATATCTCTATCTCCCATTGTATCTCCTTCTTTATCTCTATATCTCACCCTCCAAACATACACACTCTCTGTCCATATCTCTCTCTCTCTCTCTCTCTCTCTCTCTCCTTCTTCCCCTTCTCTCTTTCTCTAACACTTCTCTCTTAATCTATATATATATATATATATATATATATATATATATATATATTCCTGTCTCCCTATCTTTTCCTCTCTCTTCTTCTCTCTCTCCCCCTCCCCATATATATCTCTATCTCCACTTGTTTCTCCTTCTCACCCTGAAAACATACACACTTTCTCTCAGTGTAAGCACATAAACTTTATTTATGATGTGAATTGACTTCTGTGTTACAATAATTCAACCATAAGTAATACTTGAATTTTCATCCTAGATAAATTGTTCACTTACCCAAAATTTTTGCTTCCTAAAACTATAAACTATTTGTAATTGGCTACATTCTTATTAACGTCATTTTCCATCATTCAACATTGTTAATCACTTTGCATTCAAATGCGTTAATAGAAAATAACTACTATTGAATATTATTTGGGATTTAACACTCCATAAGTCACAATGATTGACCTTGGAGAAAACTACTATTAATATCGGAGAGCAACAAAGACAAGGTATGGTGTTTACTACAATAGCACGAGTTAAATATTTGAATGGTCTATGATTCAAGTGCTCTTTTCAAATGATCGATATGAGAAAATGGAAAAACTAATAGGCGTGACAATAAGAACAGTAGTGTTGAGCTATGGAAAAGGTATGAATTTGACATTTATTTCCTTATCTTTCTCCTTAATCATATCTCCTTTATATTTGAAAGATGATAATATAACAAAGAATTCTAGTGAAAACTAGAGAGTTATTGATTATTGCAATTTAGTTAATTATTGTCTTTTCTCATGCAGGAAAGAGAAGAAATGGAAAATTACCATTCCGGAGGAAAAGACAAACAGAGTAACTGTTGTTCCTTCACCAGGAAGCCGTATCCAGACAAGCAGATCAATATTGGAGCGCGCAGTTAAGGATAAGAATGGAAAAGATCATAGCATCAACAAAAAAAGATAAAGAGTTGACTGGAGTTAGAAGATTGAGCGGATCCCTCAGGATCTCTTGATCCTAAGGGATCGTTGTTTCAAAGTCTATATGTTATTCCTGTTTTATCTGCCTGGCCACTATAAAAGGGACAACGCTTGTAAAGATTAAAGATTCATCATGCATCATCATTATTCAAAACTTATTGTTGTATTTTCACTTTGATCATCGACTCTCATTGATTAAAACAGAGTACGATTGGCTGTAACCATTTTCGCATATGATTAATACATAATCCGGTTGCTGTTCCTTCTTCTATACTGAAGTAGTCTAGCAGTTCTTCACTGGCAGCTAAGGGCCCAGCCTTGGTGGATCTACTTGCTATTCTATACCATTACTTTACAATCGTAGTTGTGTGATGGTTTGGTTTGATTTTCGTTTATTGGAATCACATTGATTTACTGTTCCTTGTTTTGAGAATTTATGAATTGTTTCATTATATATGCTGTAACTGAATTGCGTTGCTGTTCCTTCTCACCATAATAAGATTATTATTCTCTGCAATTATATTTTTATGCTATTAATTTCAATTAAAGAGCTTCACTGTTCATTTCAGTAAACTGACTTTGCTGTTCATTACAGTTTCATAAGTTCCACTGTTCATTTCTTTTATGCGAGTATTTGGTTTTACCTTTCAGCATTGTTATAGTTAGCATATTTATTCCATTTCTATTAGAAGCATTGTTGATTTAATTCATTGTCATTTGTAATCAGTCATTTTAGTGTGGAGTGTGAGATCAACAACTGTAAAGGACATTGGCTATTACTGTCAGAGTTCTCAGATTGAGGATCTTATTGATGTTTGATTTCATTTACATCAGTTAAAATAGGAAAGAGCTATTGTTATTGCATCCTTGACTAATAATTTCTGTTAATTTCCTGAGTGAATGATTTAGTTTCAGAGCATTGAGTTTCTTTTAAGTGCAAGTAAGTTTTATTTCAAGCATCCGTTTACTCTTGTATTTGAAAGCACTGTACTGCAAATTAGAAACATTACTCTTTGATAAAATTTCCGCCACATACTATGTACACTCTTGAAATAGAAAATATTACCTGGATTGATAATTAATGTAGGATAAATAGGAGTTAAAAAGACACCTTTTATCACTAAACATTTTGGCACTGCTGCCGAGGAGAGTGTAGACATTTTTTCTTTCAAAGAGTAGTGTGCATCTGATGAGTGCCTACTAGGAGAGAATTGGGTATTGAAAATGGAAGGTAAGAACCTGCGTACAGAGCATGTAAAAGCCCTGCTCCCCCGCCCGCTTTCCAGCAGAATTGTTAACTTTATTGGGTAGAAGTAAACATTTGAGTTGTGAGTATGACTAAGAAGAAAACACTTGAAATAATCCAAAACCGCTACCCAAACTTGACAAAGCTAAGGGATCGGTGACCCTTGGTCGATCAACCTTCATAAACGATATCATTAAGCAAGCTAAATCTCAACCATCAGTGGGCCCTAGAAAAGTTGCTTCTAGACAACCTACTGGCTCCCTTCGGGCCACAGGCTCACCATCTGTAGCCTTTGCTAAGGTGCATAGAAAAATAGAAGAGACTGAGAAAGATTTTCAAGAAATTGAGAATTATCGCCCAAGAAGGGAATTCTAGTAATTTCTGCGAAGGAGGAGGAGAAACAGGGGAAACAGAAGAGCCAAGATCCCCTCTCGAAATAGTTCAAACACTCAGCAGCCCAGATAAGGGGAGTGTTGTCAAGATCATCCAAAACAAAGCAGAAGAACCTGAGGAGCCAAGATCCCCCCAGATCGTAGTTCAGCAAGGAACACTCATTATCCCAGACTAAGGAAGTGTTGTTAAGCTCATTCCTACTCCTTCTAGTCATCCTAGGAATAACTCCCTAGAAATCCCAGAGGGGTATTGGCACATATTTAATCAAATGGCCCAGAACCAGCAAACACCTCAAACCTCCACACCGCAAAATCCCATCGTGGACACTGCAATTAATGCACCTATGAAGGCCATTCCTCTCCAGAATATTCATACATTCGATGGCTTAACATCAGAGGATCCAGATGCATTTTTGTTTGAGTTTGCTGTATTATGTCGGGGGTATGACTATACCACCGATCCCCGAAAACTAAAATTATTTCCCTCCACATTAAAAGGAGTAGCTTTATGATGGTTTATGGGGTTAGGTGGAGGTGTTATAAACGACTGGGATCAGATGAAAATTTCTTTTCTAAAGAAATATTAGGATTATTGTAGGTCCAGAGAATTAAAGGATGAAACATTTCAAATGACAACAAGACCTAGTGAAACACTGGAGGAATATGTAGAACACTTTAAATACAATCTCCAAAGATCTCCTTATGCATCTTTACCCTTACCTGACAATGTCTTAAAAACTACATTAATTAAGGGGATGAAAGAACAATGGATTGAAACATTAAACATTATGGGCAAAGGTGACATATATCAGGAAAATTTTGCTGACATCATTGATTTGTGTATCAGGTGTTCGAGAGGTAGCACAACGCTGAATCTAGCAGAACGTGACATGATCACAAGGGATAACAAGATCTCCGGTGGAGGTATAACCTGTGCAGAAATCGGCAATCTACTAGAAGATTTCAAAACTGATATTCTAGGGACTTTGACAACGTAGCTCGACATTATGCAAGCTAAACAAAAGCAAGCAGAAGTAGAACAAAATTTGGCAATATTCTGCCCTAGATGCAGAAAGAAACATAGCCACAAAGAGTGCCCACTGGATACAGTCCAAGTCTGCGCCATCTGCACAAAAGATCACTCCACAGAAAGCTTCCCCTCACTCCCAGGATTGAAAGCAACCTACAAAGAAGTAGAAGAAGAAACAGAACCGGTTTACCTACTAAATCAGCGCCGCCAGTGGTAGCCACGACAAACAGGTATGCCCATTGATCCATCCTCTTCTTTTCAGTCTCCTCAGTATAATGCTCAGCAATATAATGGAATGTGGCAGAATCAACCACCTTTTCCCAGCTGGTCACAACAGCCATTCCCCATATCACCATGGCCAAATCAAACAAATCAAACCAATTGGCCGAACTTTCCTTACTGTCCACCATTTTGGAAAAATAATGCGTATCCAACACAATGGTCACCCTCCACCTCGCAGAGTCAAACCTGGCAGTTGAACTGGCAAAGACCTATGAATCAACTAGCTGGAACGATTCCTCTCCCTCAACCTACACTACTAGCACCTTATACATTGCAACAAAATCCCCAGACCAACTTAAGACCGCAGCTCCCAGCCCAACCCAACCCGAACCCCAACAATAGACCGGTTCAATTTGTACAAATAATCGAAGGACCAGAACTAGAAACCAAGTTAAGGGAGTGCAACGACCTTCAATTAAGATCTGGGCATATAATAGAATCAGAGGGAGATAAAAATGTTCAAGTTGAAAATTCGTTACCTTTAAAATAAACACCACAAGAAGAGAATTTGGTTAGACAACAAACTCATGAATAAGAAACCACCTCTTCTCCACCATTCCCAGAACAACTAATCATACCTCACCCAATAGAACATCCTGATTTTGATCTTTTGGGAGAACTAAAAAATTTGTGTATAAAAATTCCACTCCTCCAGGCTATCCAAGACATCCCAATTTACACAAAAACCATCAAATAATTATGTACAAAAAAGCCAAACAGGAAAATAACAACTAATCCAACTGACCAAGTAGTCGGTACCCTATCTGACTTACTATCAAGAAGATAAGCACCTGTAAAATATGAGGACCCAAAAAATCCTATAGTCACGGTGCAAATCAATGGATGCTCCTTCCCAAATTCCTTAGTTGATTTAGGAGCTGCAATCAATATTCTAACAACCACCACTTGTCAAAAGCTTGGCATTACATCATTAGATCCAACCACAACCTTATAAGAGTTGGCTGACCGATCGGTAGTTAGACCAGAAGGCACACTACATGATGTAATGGTATCTGTAGACTCCTGGAATACCCTGCAGACTTTCTAATCATTAATCCCAAAAACCGACTAGATGGACATCCCTTAATATTAGGTAGACCTTGGTTGGCAACTGTCGACGCTTACATTGGCTGTCAACAAGGTAGCATGACGATAGCAAGAGGGAGCAATGTAAATAATTTAGCCTTATACCCTCCAGTCCAGCCAAGCTTAACAATAATCAAAAAAAAAAACAACCTGTATCATACCTAACTGAAAACATTAGATCACCACTAACCATAGAATATGCCCTCGAATTTAAAGACCAAACAGAGGACGACATCATTAACAGCTTCATTAACCAACCAGAAAACAGATCCCATCTACCATGTCACATGATCGAGGCAGCATTTGATAATGAAGTAGAAGAAGATCCCCTAAAAGATACTCATGATCAATCAATACCAACCACCTCTATTTATAACAGCAAAACCATAGAGATTGAGCCAGGAAAAACTTTGAACATTAACAAAAACCTGATTGCTAAACAAGAAGAAAAGCTGGTCCAACTACTAAGAAAATATAAGGAAGCTTTTGCATGGGATTACCCGGACATGAAAGGAATTGATCCCCAGTTGTGTACGCACCACATCTATACAGAAAAGGATGCTAGACCCATTCGCCAACCCCAACAGAGATTAAACCCTCATCTTAAGGATATTGTGAAAGTTGAATTACAAAAACTTTTAGATGTAAACTTCATTTACCCAATATCTGATAGCAAGTGGGTCTCTCCACTAGTAGTGGTGCCAAAGAAGAATTGAAAGTGGAGAATATGTGTACACTACAGAGAATTGAATAAAGAAACCCAAAAAGACCACTTCCCCCTTCCATTCATTGATTAGGTGTTAGACACATTAGCAGGAAATAAATTCTTTTATTTTCTAGATGGCTTCAGTGGATATAATCAGATTCAGACTGCCCCTGAAGATCAGGATAAAACTACTTTTACCTGTCCTTGGGGAACATTTTCTTACACGGTCTTACCCTTTGGGCTATGCAATGCCCCTGCGACATTTCGGAGGGCTGTACTCAACATTTTTTCAGATTTAACAAATGAAGGGTTCGAAGTATATATGGATGACTTCACACCTTACAGGGATGACTTTGAGCCAGCATTACAAACATTAGAAAATGTGTTGCAAAGATGCATTGACACCAGGCTCTGTTTGAGCCATGAAAAGTTTCATATGATGATGATCGAGGGACTCATCTTAGATCATTATATTTCAGCAGCTGGAATATAGGTAGATCCGGCTAAAATTCAGATAATTTTGTTAATACCCACTCCTACCACACAAACAGAGGTATGTAGTTTTCTAGGATTTTCTGGTTATTATAGAAGATTTATAAAACATTTTTCTCAGATTACTGCACCTTTATATGCCCTAACAGGGAATATTGATTTTATTTGGATAGATAAGTGTGACCGTGCTTTTGAGGATCTAAAAACGCTGGTATCAACAGCCCCAGTGCTAAGGGACCCAAATTGGGATTTGCCATTCCAAATTTCACCCGATGCTTCAGACATAGCAATTGGAGCAGTTCTTGGGCAGGAAGAAGATAAAAAGCCATATGCAATTTATTATATCAGCAAAAATCTATCTCATGTTGAATTAAACTATACTGTGACTGAAAAATAATTTTTAGCTGTAATATATGCTGTAAATACATTTAGACATTATATAACTGGGAATCCTATAGTTTTATATACATATCACTCTGCCATAAAATATTTAGCAAATAAACCTGTTACAAATGGAAGAGTGACAAGATGGTTGATTCTCTTGTAGGAATTTGATATCACAATTAAGGATCGACCTGGAAAAGAGAATCTTGTAGCTGATTTTCTCTCACAAATGTCAAAGCCAGCAGATGCAGCAACAGTCGAAGATCAATTTCCGGATGAATATTTGTTCGTTGTTACTATCAAAACACCATGGTATGCCAACGTCGCAAATTACTTAGCAGTAGGCAAATTACCCAAGCATCTAACACCTAATGAAAGAAAACAGATAGTGCAGCGCAGTACCTGATTCTCTTGGATTGGGTGCTACTTATTTCATACAGGGGCAGATATGCACATCAGAAGATGTGTCCGAGAAGATGAAGTATTTGACATTCTGAAAGCTTGCCACGATGGGCCATGTGGCAGACATTTTTCAGACCGCAGGACCGGTCACAAAGTTTTACAAACAGGCTATTACTGGCCCACTATCTTTAAAGATGCTAAAAAGTTTGTTCAAGCCTGTGATAGCTGCCAGAGGGCGGGACACCCTAGACAATCTGATGAGATGCCTCTGAACCCGCAGTTAGTAATCAAGCCATTT
The DNA here is from genome assembly GCA_031772625.1 of Pinus tabuliformis. Lineage (NCBI taxonomy): Eukaryota > Viridiplantae > Streptophyta > Pinopsida > Pinales > Pinaceae > Pinus > Pinus tabuliformis. The sequence continues at coordinate 1,991,895,979 of CM062816.1, forward strand.
GAGCGATGGGCGCTCGATTTTATTGGTCCTATTAACCCATCATCAAATCAGAAAACATACATATTGGTTGCAACAGAGTATGTTACCAAATGGGTTGAAGCAGAGGCACTGCCAAGAGCTACAGAAGATTCAGTAATACATTTTATTTTCCAATTATTTGTGCGATATGGCCTTTTGAGGGACATAATTACAGATGGAGGATCGCAATTTGTAGGTAATAAGATTGCTGCAACATTAAAAAATTACCACATTCTGCACAAAATTACAACTCCATACCACCCACAAGAAAATGGCCAAGTAGAAAGCACTAATAAGGTGATTGAGGCAATACTTACAAAAACAGTTGCATCACACAGACGTGATTGGGCTTCAAGATTGCCGGAAGCCTTGTGGGCATACCGCACAACGTGGAGAAACACCACCGGGTATTCACCATATCAATTGGTATTTGGAAAAGAACCCATATTCCCAATCGAATTCGAAATTCAAACATTAAGAACAGTGCAGGAGGTGGGTTTGAATTTAAATGAGGCCCAGACCAATAGATTACAGAAAATCAATGAGTTAGATGAAATCAGGCTCTCAGCTCTTCAACACACTGCATTAATTCAACAGCAGAGAGCAAAATGGCATGACGCCCTTATTAAAAAGAAAATCTTCCATGAAGGAGATTGGGCACTCCTATACGATTCTAGGTTCCAGGATTTCCCTGGAAAAATCCAGACACGATGGCTTGGACCTTATGAGATACAGAAAGTGCATGACAATGGCACCATTACATTGACTACCATTGATGGATCTGGACATTCTTTCAAAGCGAATGGTCATCGAGTGTGACTTTATCACAAACCGCTTACCAGGGAATCCTTTTACCAACAATTACGGGAATATTCCACTATGAAAATTCTTGCTGAGGAAGATAACCCCTCCTCAACATTAATTCACTGAACAATCCCTTTGTTTTTGACTTTTGTATATAGACTTTTCTCTTTAATTTTGCTTGTATAAACTGTTTTTCTGTACAAATTTTAGTGTTGTTCCATTTAAGTAACAGCTACTGTTCCTCTTAAGGAATAGCAACCGTTCCATTTAAGGAACAACAGAGGTTTCTTTATTTAATTTTTGTGTTGTCCCTCTTAAGGAACAACTACTGTTCCTCTTAAGGAACAACAACCGTTCCTCTTAAGGAACAACAATCTTGCGTGCTCATCTCTTTGTTGTTCCTCTTAAGGAAAAACAACCGTTCCTCTTAAGGAACAGCAGCCGTTCCTCTTAAGGAACAACATCTTTGCATATTCATATATTTTTGATGTTCCTCTTAAGGAACAACACTTTCGTGTGTTTCTATTTTTGTTATTCCTCTTAAGGAACAACACTTTTGCGTGTTTCTATTTTGCTGTTCCTCTTAAGGAACAATTGCTGTTTCTCTTAAGGAACAACAGTCATTCCTCTTAAGAAACATCAACTCTGCGTGTTCATAGTTTGTTGTTCCTCTTAAGGAACAACAATCCGTGTGTATTTTATTTTTGCTGTTCCATTTAAGGAACATCTGCTATTCCTCTTAAGGAACAACATCCGTTCCATTTAAGGAACAACAATATTTCCTGCTTACCGTTCCTTTTAAAGGAACAACAGTTTCACTATTTTTGTCTTTCTGCCATTCCTTCTAAGGAACAACAGTTTCGATTTGGAGTGTTTTTAGGTTGTTCCGCTGAAGGATCAACACTTTATTTTGCATTTGTTTTACTTGTTGTTCCGCTTAAGGAACAGCTGATGTTCCTCTTAAGGAACAACAGTTTTGTATGCAAATTTTTTCTTTTTTGTCGTTCCTCTTAAAGGAACCACAGTTTTGCGTGTAGCTGTTCTTTTTGCTGTTCCTCTTAAGGAACAACAACTGTTCCATCTACGGAACAACACTTTTTGAGTGCATTTTTTTACTGTTTCTCTTAAAGAACAACACTTTTTTGAGAGTTTTTGTGAATAATGTTTCACTCTTCATGATCCTTTCAAGGCAAAGATACAAATTTATGTAAGGACACAAAAATTAGAGGTTACTGAAATAAGAAAATCGAGAAAATTTTTCATCTTTAATGAGATTGCTTTGTATTGATAAGAAAAAGGAAAGGACACAACTATCTATATCACTTTGCTGTCCTTATCTTCACTAAAACTCAAATCGATTGATTATTTTTATCATGTTGGTTCTTCCCTAATCCTCATAATTCTCTTTGATTATTATTATTGGAAAAGAATAAGGGCATATTTTCTTCTATTGATATGTTCAGACTTTTTCCACCATCCCTAATCTTAAGGAGTGTTGAGACATCCTTTATATATAAATAGGAAGTGCCATATAAAAGAAAAGGAAAAGAAAGAAAAAAATATATCTATATGATTACTAACAATTCTATGATTTGTCAGATGGAGGATAGGGGGTCTCATCAAGAGCCATCCTACCGTGATCATAAGGGAGTAGTGAAGTGGCATTCCCACTATGGCCACCACACCAGGGATATGATCCAATGGACACATCAGAAAAATAAAAGTCCTTAGAACAGGAGGTCTCATCATGAGCCAACCTACCCACCTTTCACTCCTTCCCGGTGAATGGCATTGTGATTCATCTGATTACCAAGCTAGTACAATGGCCTCCATTCTGACATCACAAGGCACTTTCCTAGGCATACATAAAGGATTATGGTTCCAAAGGGTGAAAAAGCAACTTTGTCAAGGTTATAAAAACCTGTGGGCAACGAGCTCTGCTGATGGTATTGGAGTCATATTTTTCAACATCAATAGTAATTATAAACCCTTTTCTTATTTCTTTATCTTTATTTCAAAAGAGATTATGTTCCCAATTCCCTTTGAACCTTTTATGCATGAAATATCGTTTAAAAAGTCAATCATAATGGTTTAAGTGGAATAATGATCGCATAAGCATTTTACCTATGTCAGCTGTCCTTTTCCCTTTTTTGCATCACTCCATAGCATCTCCATATCTATTCACGATTTTCATCTTAAGCCTCGATTTCAGCAACTCGATACTTTTTGTGATCTTGTCATGAATATGTACACCTTTCCCTTTTTACACTGTACGATTGCTGTCTAGTACGTTGCTCTTCCATTTAACTGGTCGAGGACGACCTATCATATTTTAGGGGGTGCGGGTGACTTCCAAAATACTCCTGCATACGTGTCAGTCTTCTATTTGGATGTACTAGACTGCATCAGATCCCTTAATAGCAAGTTTTAACGGTATTGATGTTAAAAAAAGGGGTATTATCCGATATGCACAGTTTGTTGTTCCATTGTTATCTCTGTGTATTGCTGTGTAAAAATAACAGTGTGCAGAACTTAGATGAAATGGGAGGTCGATCAGTACGCAACGAGCCACAGGTACTAGCAGTTTCTGACGCTGCACGAGAAATTTTGGTAAGAGCTGGATGGATCACATATTTTACACGACTACAACAACCCCATGAAACTGTGGCTATCGAATTTTTGCAGAATTTGCAGGATGATCATTCCATAGTAAGAGGAAGACGAATAACAGTGACAGATACAGTAATTGCTGAGGTATCTGGACTACCAGCAGTCGGACCCATATTGACACATAAGAAATTAAGACTTCAAGATGCCATGGCCTCCTTTCGGGACAAGGGACAAAACCTGATTGTCAAAGGAAAAGGAGTCCAGCCTTCATATTTGGGATAACCATGGACGAAACTGGCTAGAGTAGTGTAGAGCTACATTACATGCGACAGAAGAAAGGATGTGGTAAGACCATGCCACCTCAAATTACTATCAGTACTAAAACAGAAATGTGCCATAAATTTTCCTGCATATTTAAATTTTTTGCTGCATGATGCTGCTCAGAGCATAAAAAAATGCCGCCATATAGATATTTTAGTGAGCCACCATTGTTTAATTCGATTGATATTAAGTTATAGCCTTGCTCAACAACAGACCATTTGGGAAGAATTGGTGTTTTCTATAGATGGGGGACTAGCCTTACCTGCCCCCAAAAAAAAAGAACCACCAGAACAACAAGCAGACCTAAAAAACGTAGACATCCTTCCAGATTAAGAACAAGCAGGGGAACATTTGAGAACCTCCAGGGTAGCAGCAACCAACCCTTAGAATTACATAGCTCTGAAAATGAGCAACCCTTGTAGTTGGAAGGAAGAGGCAACCAAGAATCAGAATTGGAGGAAGAAACTGAGCATACTAGTGAAGAAGAGAAGGAGGAAGTGGAACTTCCCTTAACCCCCAGTGCAAATCCACCACAAAACCCCTTACAGGAGGACGAATTGGCCTAGATTTTGGCCAATATGAGTGAATATATTCAGCCCCAAAGTTTGCTCAACCTTAATATTGAAGCATAGCAATCAAAAGAAAACTTTGCCCACATCAAGAGTATATTAGAAGAAATAAATGATGAAGTAGAAGCAGGAGCAGAAGCCACTCAGGAAGTGGCAGACCAAACTAGGGTTACCTCTCCAAAGGAACCTAGTCAAGACAATGCGAACACAGAAGATATGCTCCAAACAGAAGAAATGGAAACTAGCCAGGGCAAAGGCACAACCCTTGAAGAGAAAAATCCAACTAAGAAGCCGAGTCCAGTAAGAATAGAAACAGTTAGGGAAATAACTATTCCTCTCAAAAAGAAGAAGAGCCAAATTAAGAAGTTGCGAAAGGAACAACAAAAGCTGCAAAATTTAGTGAAACAACTCAGACAAAAGATAAGGGCACTAAAAGGGGGAAAATCTCAAGAAGAACCCCGAAAACAGTGAATGCAGCTACTCAAACTGAACTCCATGATACAAGGGCCACGGAGACTCAAACTGAGCCCATACTCATTCAAAACGATAAGGAACAACATGCAGCGCAGACCTCACGCATTCCATTCCATGATAAAGGGACGCAGACTATAGGCACTCAGTCTTGTAATAAGAGTACCCAGATAGATCTTCAACCCAAAGATGTTTTGATAGGCAACAACCCTGATATAACAAAACTCCAAGAGGACCTGGCACAGGCTCAACTGACTATAGAGAAGCTTGAAGGAGAGACTGTTCCTTAGTAGAAATACCAAAAATTACAACAACAATTGAGGGACATCAATGCATCAGAAAACGAAGCCTTCGATAAATATCAGAGGGCAGAAGAAAGAGCTGAAGAGATAAAGAACAGACTGAAAACAGTCATGTGTCAAATGGATACTCTTTGTTCCTTATATACAGATGTTTTAGCATGCAGGTCCCCTGCCAAAAACTATGCTTTATTTTTGTTAGAGAGGTATTTACAGTTAAAAATTAAGGCTGTTAGGGCAGGGAAACCTATAGAACTAAAAACTGTTGAGGATTTTATAAACTGCTGTAAACACCATGGAGTAAAAGTTCAACGATTGCTCTGTGAGTTTTATTTACATAATTTTATATTGGAAGAAGAAATGGAAAAGAATCACAATCCTTTTGTGGGTGATATACAGTTTCAAGCGTTTATTTCATTTGCTATTAACCAGTTAAAGTGGCTCAAGGCCCATAACACTTTTCAGAGACAAGAAAATGGGTTAGACCTTTGGGTCAGGGGTGAACCGAAAAACCCATTACAACTACTGGCTAAACATAAAAGCCTAATGCAAAAGGAGGGAGTAATCTAGACCTTAGGACCCATCCACAAAGGAATTGTCCAGCAAGGGATAGAATATTTCCTCTCTATCAAAGACAATTCCTTGGTAGCAGCTAAATTCAGATGGAAGACTTCCAATCGGAATATCCAGGACAGAGAGCCATTCAACTACAAAAACTTTAAATTAGTTGCGAATCACTTGGTTACCTATAGTAACCTCATCTTGAGGGAAGGCCCGTATTGGCTAGGTTGTAGGTTTCAAAGCCCTATTATCTGGTATCCTACAGAAGGGTATAAAGCCATATATGAATTGCCTGAAGGGTAGACAGGGTCCATCTTTGAAGTTTTAGCTAAAAATCATGGTTTTAGACCACTTCATGACAATCCCTCTCCAGCCTATTCTTTGACTGCTTTGCATGCAAATTACATGGTTTTCATGAGGGCATGAAAAAGGGTAAGCAAGGGAGTGTGTTGAGCTATGGAAAAGGTATGAATTTGACATTTATTTCCTTATCTTTCTCCTTAATCATATCTCCTTTATATTCTAAGATGATAATATATCAAAGAATTCTAGCGAAAACTAGGGAGTTATTGATTATTGCAATTTAGTTAATTATTGTCTTTTCTCATGCAGGAAAGAGAAGAAATGGAAAATTACCATTCCGGAGGAAAAGACAAAACAGAGTAACTGTTGTTCCTTCACCAGGAAGCCGTATCTAGACAAGTAGATCAAGATTGGAGCGCGCAGTTAAGGATAAGAACGGAAAATATCACAACATCAGTGCAAAAAGACAAAGAGTTGACTGGAGTTAGAAGATTGAGTGGATCCCTCAGGATCTCTTGATCCTGAGGGATCGTTGTTTCAAAGTCTATCTATTATTCTTGTTTTATCCGCCTGGCCATTATAAAAGGGACAACGCTTGTAAATATTCAGGATTCATCATGCATCATCATTATTCAGAACTTACTGTTGTATTTTCACTTTGATCATCGACTCTCGTTGATTAAAACAGAGTACGATTGGCTGTAACCATTTTCGCATATGATTAATACATAATCCGGTTGTTGTTCCTTCTTCTATACTGAAGTAGTCCGACGGTGCTTCACTAGCGGCTAAGGGCCCGACCCTGGTGGATCCACTTGCTATTCTATACCATTACTTTACGATCACAGTTGTGTGATGGTTTGGTTTGATCTTCGTTTATTGGAATCGCATTGCTTTACTGTTCCTTGTTTCGAGAATTTATGAATTGTTTCATTATATATGTTGTAACTGAATTGCGTTGCCGTTCCTTCTCATCATAATAAGATTATTATTCTCTGAAACTATATTGTTATGCTGTTCATTTCAATTACAGAGCTTCATTGTTCATTCCAGTAAACTGACTTTGCTGTTCATTATAGTTTCATAAGTTCCACTATTCATTTCTACTAAATAGCATTGCTATTCATTTCCTTTTGCAAGTATTTGGTTTTGCCTTTCAGCATTGTTACAGTTAGCATATTTTGGATTTTAGAGATCTGTGGCTTGTGTCATTTTTATTGATCGGAGAATCCACAGTTTCGACATCTTTATACCAACGTTTCAAATCCCAAGTGGGATCCATCATCAGGGTTGAAGAATGATGATACAAGAAGAGCAGAAAACTTTTAATAAATACTAATGAGGAGGAATAATAATAGAGAACATAGAGTCGGCTTGGGAATTTTTAATTTTATTTTATATATTTTTATTTTATTTTATATATTTATATATTTATATATTTTATTTATATTTTATTCTTATTAATTATTATAAATAATTAATTTTTATAATAAATATTTAATTAATATTAATAATATTGTTGTTATACATGTAAATCATTATAAATAATTAATATGTTTACAATAAATTAATTATTAAACCTAATGATCATAATCATAATTTCTGTTATTCATATTAGTTACTAATTCCTTAAACAAAGATGATATTAATAATTAAAATATTAATTAATCAAATTAAATTAGAATGAAACTACATTCATAGAAATCAATTATTATAAATAATTAATTAATATTGTATAATAAATAATTAATTATTATTAAATATTATTAATAATTAAATATAATAATAATTAATTAATTAATTAATTATTTATTCCATTTCTATTAGGAGCATTGTTGATTTAATTCATTGTCATTTCCAATCGGTCATTTTAGTGTGGAGTGTGAGATCAACAACTGTAAAGGACATTGGCTATTACTGTCAGAGTTCTTAGGTTGAGGATATTATTGATGTTTGATTTCATTTACATCAGTTAAAAGAGGAAAGATTTATTGCTACTACATCCTTGACAGATAATTGTTGTTAATTTCCTGAGTGAATGATTTAGTTTCAGAACATTGAGTTTCTTTTAAGTGCAAGTAAGTTTTATTTCAAGCATCCATTTACTCTTGTATTTGAAAGCACTATATTGCAAATTAGAAACATTAATCTTGGATAAAATTTCCGCCACATACTGTGTACACTCTTGAAATAGAATATCTTACCAGGATTGATAATTAATGTAGGATAAATAGGAGTTAAAATGACACCTTTTATCACTCAGCAAGTAGAAGAAAATAATTTCAGATTGATCGCAATGAAGATTGTTTGTAATTGCTTATTATTCACATTTTCTATCATTCAACATTGTTACATTGTCACTTTGCACTCAAAATATTTATTTCATCATTCCAGTTACTAACAGTCTCTCTCATCTCAAAAAATTGAGGTTACTAAGCAAATTTAAAATTAAATTGACCAAATTAATCTTAGACATATTTAGCGTATTTAAAATGATCAAAATAATTATATCTTCAACAAAATTTGTATGAACGTACACGACTAAAACTAGCCTAGATCCATCTTAACCCCAGATCTATCAAGCTCCGAGAGGGATCAAATCTCTCGAGGTGCAAACCTTTCCTCAAGTTTTGCACTAAAAAAACGAGGATTGCACCTTGAGAGATTTGATTCCTCTCGACGCTTGATAGATTTGGGGTTAAGATGGATCTTGTGTATTACAAATGAATGTAGGGTAATTAATTAGCCTTATTTGGATGATGAAGAAGATGTTTGAAATAACCTAATTGTTAAGATTGTAAAAATGAGTAGGAAAGTTGGTATTTAGATATGTGACTTGGTATAACACAATAAGTCAATAGAAGATTAAATTTGATGTAAGAGCTTTGTAATAGGAGAATGTATATGCATAAGGGAGAAGATAAATCCTTTATGGCACATTAAGATCTACTAGGAAATGTTTGAAGATTGATGAGTTTTGGATACTCCTCCTAGTATATTACAAAATATTATGAGCACAAATTACTATGTAATTTAATATAGAAAAATATGAACTATTTTGATAAATTAATGTCAAATAGAAAATGAAATGCAAGTGATGAAAAATGGTAATAATTAACCAATAACAAAATTAGCATTTGCTTAGTTATGGAGTAGTTACATTGACAATGTGGATATGAGAGCTCCATTACAAAAATGTAATTACAATGCACATTAACTTTTCAAATGAGATACGTGGGCACAACCCTAGCATGGATTAAGGCCTTTGCCTTTGGTATGGTTGCTTTGCTTTATTGTTGTGTACCTTTTGAAGGTAAATGCCAATAGATGTGAAGGTCCTTCAAGGACATAACTCTTGATATCACAATCCGTTATTATTTATGTATTGTTAATTCCCATTCCATTTTAAGTAGAACTTATGTCTTCCATCCTACCCTCTCCCTTCCTTGATGAGTTTCCATAGAGGATCAAAATATTTGTTAAAGTTCATAACCACAAATATTGGTAGTCATGGGGGTTTATAATCTTCCATGTACCTCTAACAAGACTAACCACAACCCATAAGTTTGATGTTAACATCAATTTTGATCAAGATATAGTGAAACTTTAAACTATCTTCAATCATTAAAAAAACATGATTGTTACTATGTTCAAATTTACTAAATACAATACATATAAGATAGCTCTCTTAATTGAATTTTAATTGAAAAATTGTTTTTTAATAAGTTTAAGCTCTCAATTATTCATTTTCAATCATTAAAATAACATAGTTGTTGCTACCTTCAAAATTACTAAATTTATAATTCTGTTAATCTTTTTAATTAAAATTTTGTTTTCAAATTAAAAAAAATAACACAAATTGTATTAGTTAAAAATTTATTTAATTTACAAAGTTTTATATACCGTTTCTACTCCGTAGACATAAATATCAAAGTTTAGTTTAATATAAAATATTATATTTAGAAGGTTTTTACCCGGGAGAGTGTTGGGTATGCCTTTAATAGTGAGAAAAATAGTAGAGTTGTTGCGAAGACAACCCTTTCTTAGGCTTTAGAGATATCTGGAGAATCAAATCACTGATAAAAAAGGTTTGTCGTTTTGTTTAATTATAAAATATCTAGTCTCATCAAAATTGTCTGAACTCACAACTTAAATATTTTATAGAATAGTTTTTTTCTTTCTCAATTAAATTTCATATTCAACTTTTTCTCTTAATTATCCCACATTCAATTTCTCTCTTTAATTATGATGTGACTAAACCTCACACAAATCAACCAATCAACATTTCCTAAATTAATTAACATAGCATATATTTAAAAGATTTCTTATCTATCTTACACTCAATTTAATTAAGATAAATAAAATAAATAAATAGAAATTAAAAAATGATTTTTGATAAAAATTTTAAAAATTAAAATAAGGATAAAATTATTTGCAAAGTTGTAAACATTTCTATTTCTCTTTAATATATGTTTATATATATTAAAAATAAAATTAACAATTAAACCAACCTAGATCTATTTTATCTTAACTCTGGATCTATAAGGGTTGAGAGAGTGTGGAAACCTTAATTTTTATTTTTATGTAATTTCATTGAGTCAAAAAATTTTAATAATTTTATTTTTAGTTTTATTCTTATTTTTATCTAATTTGACTATGTCAATTTTTTAAAATAATATAATATAACTGGACATTACAACAACTCTTCCATAGTGGGATGGAGAGTGTCTCTTGACCCAAAAATGTAATAAAATAAAATTTAATATATATATATATATATATATATATATATATTATGAAATGTGAGATGATTTTTGGGCATGTGGTGTTGATGAGCCATGGTATATGGTTAATAATATCTATGATAATGTGAGGTGAATATCCATGGTTAAAAATCTTGTTATATTGTAAGTATTATTTTCATTATGGAATGAGAGATGATTTTTGGGCATGTGGTATTGATGGGTCATCTTATTGGCCCATGGTATGGTATGGTTAATACTATCCACATAAAGTGGAGGTGAATATCTATGATTAAAAATCTTGTTTTATTGTAAGTATTAAGTTTTTATGTGCTTATTAATGAAATTTAAATATGGTTACAAAATTATTATTTCAATTTACATGGTAAAATGGATCTTAATTTATACCTCTTATTTATATCTTATATTTTAATGTGATAGAGGTGTAGATATATCTCAAAAGTAATTATAATAATATTTTCTTTTATATTTAATAAAAAACAAGTTATAAAATTAAATTTAAATAAAGTATTTGTTTGCTTGGGGTATCTCAATTGGTAATGGCTGTGGAAATGAAATCTCATCAAATCAAAAGTCTTGGGTTCAAATCTTCTGCTATTATTTTTGTGTCTAATCTATCCAGAATGTCTGCTCTACCAGTTTATTTGTTGGTATTGGTAATGGTCGTGGAAATGAAGTCTCACTGAAACAAAAGTCTTGGGTTCAAATCTTGTGCTATTATTTTTGTATCTAATTTGTCCACAATGTCTGCTCTACTAATTTATTTGTTGGTATCAGATCCTATATGGGATTGACTCCATTGTTGTAATTGGAGCTTTGCTCAATGAGAGGTTGCCACACCTTGAGAGGAAATTGAACATTGTTTCCCTTCTCCGATCATCATTAATGCAAGGGTTTATTTCACATATTTCATCTTGTTTGTCTCTTGTATCTTCTTTTCTACATTTACATTTTTTGAATACCTTGTCTATAATCCAAGTTTAAGGATTAAGGATCGCTAGATCCTATTCATGAGGAAAGTGTTTTCACAAACATCATTTCCTCTCTCTACAACTCAACCAAACCTACAATCTGCAAATTTGAACTTGTTGCAATATTAGAATCAACCATTGGCTCCTGGACACAAACGTTCCCCCAAATATCACACTCCTCCATTAAGGCATCACACCTCACCTTCTAAAACAACTAGAAGGATCACAAATGGAAGAAACTAATACAATATGTTTGGCATATCCCTTAGGACGTATGCATATCTTATAGGAGGTATACTCTCCCTCACTAAAGATCTAGGAGCTCCTACATGCTCACGTGCATCCTATAATGTATGAGCAACCCATATACACTTCATTCGAGTTGGCATAGAAGTTGGGAGCATATCCATCCCCAATCTCACCTTATCCACTCTTGGATTCGATCTTGCTCTAACATCAAAATCAACATTTGGAATAGAAATCTCCTCACACCCTTCAATCTCTGAAGGAAACAAATTTCATATCTCGACTCATCATAGTCTACCACTATGTTGGAATGTAGCTCTTGTAAGCTATGGAAATCTCGTTGTATCCAACAATACAAGAAGTTACCACATCTTGAAGAAGCATTTACCACTTGTGAAGTTTAGGGAACATAACCTAGGTTTGTTAACTTTTAATACCATATTTGATTTATTTTTCTTCAACAATTATTTTATACCCATAAACTATTTTGCTCAATAAAATTTTGAAAACCAACGAAAACAAATACACTAGTATTTTAAATTTTACAAATAAATTTTGCAATGGAAATAAATAGAAAATCAACCTCGAGAAACAGCCAAAAATTTTGCACAACAAATTATCCTTCACTTTTTAACTCAATAAAATTAAGGCCTTGACCTAGAGAGTACATAGAAAATAAAACACAATATGGAACCTGCATTTGAACTCCCTTAGAATTTTGGACTTTAGATTAATTCGACCCACTGGAAATTTGGCACATTGGAGAAATCTCAGCCCTAGAACACTTGGCTCCTCCACCTGCAAATCGACCTCCTTTTCTTTACTTGTGTGACCCCCTTACGTGCTAAGGAATTCGACCTTCCTCCTTTATGCAAACCCTTGGCTAGTAAATTTGGCTTCTCACTAGTTTCCATTGATCGTAAATTGTCGTGGATATTCCACTGAATAGTTTGTCACAACAGATCTGATAATTTATACTTAAAATTTTGAAATCTATGCTATGAGGGTTTATTTCTATTTAGATTTATGGATCTATAAATTATTGTTTGTTGAGTATGCATGCAAATTGGAATTATGCAGAAAATAGAGAACAACGAAATATAAACTCACAAACCTCGATTTGACACAAGATATAATATGGGAAACCCTTTCGAGAGAAAAATTCAGCTAGAAGGTGAGGTTGCTCTCCCCATTTCTCTAAATAGAAAATGGTCGAGTATAAAGAAGTAAGGTTTGTGGCCCATGGGTTACTACAATGCACAAATTCTCTCTGTGAGCTCTATCCTTATCCATCTCAACTATTCTTCTCATCTATGGAACAAATACACTCGAAAAGAATGGAACCCCTTTTCCTCCTAGTGGCCTAGTTATAACACAACCCAATATCCTACTAGTGGTTAGGTTTAACTCCCTCAACTCTTAACCAAATTCACAATATGAACTATTCTAGAGTCGTCTTCGTCATAATCACGTGGTGAGCCCCTTTTCCATGAGTTATGGGGGCTGATGTGACAACCTCTCGAATTATGGCGGTGAAAACAGGAAGGTCAAATTCCGAGTGGCATAACTTTTGCATACAGACTTTGATTGAGGCAATTCTTACATTATTGGAAAGGATTTTATGTGTAGAATATGAGAAAATAGATGATGTGCTAAAGATACAAAATTTCACCCCCCCAACAAAAACACTATTTGATACATGAAAATGCTCTTGAAAGGTTTCAGACCCCAATTTTCCAAACTAGGTTCCACTGGTAAACATGGGCCTGTGAGCTGATTCCTCAACTGTTTCCACTCTAAAAGCATCAATATGGATGAAAAAAAATATAATGATCCAATCTAGATCATCGATCTCCTCCAATTTCTGGGCCTCCTCTAATATCTCAGCCTCCTCCACAAGTTCGACCTCCTTGAATTCCTCTTTTAAAATTACCTCACTGCACACCTTTTCCTTCTCTTTAATTTTTGACTCTTTCACTCGAGAAAGCCATGCTCTCAATCACGGTGTCTTTCACCTCTCCCTTAGGCTTATTTTATAATTTCATTAATCCAAATCCATAACCCTAATATCCTAAGTGATAAATGGCCAGAATTAGATATAAGCCTCACTTGATATCAATGGTAGAGATTAGATTTAAATCACTTAAATAATTAAATTATTTAGCCTTGGAAACTTGGCTTAATACTCAAGATTAATTAATTAATTAATTAATGTAATTTTATTAAGTAAAACATAGGAAAGAAACCATAATAATCATTTACTACTCATGAGAAAATACCTAAAGAGGCAATTTGACATCTTCTGCATGCTTGAAACCCAACCTACACAAAATCATTGGTCCAAGCTATAAACATCAAAACTTTGTCCTATTGAGTAAGGTGTTCTATAACACCCTTAGCTTATCTCTGTAAAACACAAATTTTCCGTTCACTAAGGGAAATGTCTGCCACTTGCTCATTTATGGAGATATACTTGAGCTTCATAGTTCCCCTCTAAACTCTATCTCTAATGAAATGATATCTGATCTCTGAATGCTTGGAGTTGTCATGAAACATTGGATTCTTTGAGAGCTTGATCACTTTGATTGTCATATTGAATCATTGTTAGATCCAACTCAAGACCAAATAACCATGTGAACATCTTGCGAAGCCCAATGAATTCACATCTCACCAGGCTAGTTGCCATATATTATACCTCTATTAAACTAAGTGCCACAGAAGGTTGCTTCTTGTTGAACAATAAGATCATTGATGACGGAAAATTGAAACAACACCTAGAGTTGGTCTTCTTGTCCACTGCACTCCAAACCCAGTCTGAGTCAGTATAGCCTACTAACTGCCCTCGACCACTCCTTACATAACTGAGTTCATACTACATTTCACCTCAAATATTCTTGAGCACATGCTTGGTTGCCACACAATGAACCCTCCTCGGCTCCACCATAAATTGGCTCAGTGTGTTTAAAACAAAACATATATTTGGCATAGTGTTGGCTAGATACATCAAAGAACCTCTCAACTATTTGTACAATGATGTATCCACCAACATTGAATTAGAAGCATTCAACTTACTCAAGTTGGTAATCATGGGTGTTGACATAGGCTTGCAATCCACCATCACAAATCTCTTCAAGATTTCAACTGCATGCTTCCCTTGTCCAAGGAAGATCTCCCCTGTTTATTGCCACACCTCCAACCCAAAAAAGTATTGCATCACGTCAATGTCCTTCATTTCAAACTCTATAGCTAGGTCTCTCTTGCACACCTCTATGAGTTTTTTGGCCCCTATAAAAAAGATGTCATCTACATAAAGTACCAGAATGAGTAGATCATTGCCAACTAGTATGTAGTACATGTTGGGATCTGCCTCTCTCTTGGTGAAGCCCATGCCTAGCAGTTACCCATCAATACTTGAGGACCATGCCCTAGGTGCCTACTTGAGACCATACAAAGCCTTCTTTAACCTGCATACATGAGAATCTCTCGCATGCTCTTCAAAACCCTATGCTTTATCAATATACACTTCCTCCTCAATCACTCTATTAGGGAATGTTGTCTTCCCATCCATCTAATGTATCATACACCCCATCTCTGAGGAAAAAGACCTAATAAGCATGATATAAGTGTATTTGGTGACTAGAATGAATGTTTCCTCATAATCCACTCCTTTCTTTTGGGAAAACCCTCTCTCCATGAACTTGGCCTTATGCTTCTCGATGCTACCATCTACAACATGTTTGATCTTAAAGATCAATCTCGAAGATGTTTACTCATAGTCCACTCCTTTCTTTTGGGAAAACCTCTCTCCATGAACTTAGCTTTATGATTCTCGATGCTACCATATACAACATGTTAGATCTTAAAGATCAATCTCGAAGTGGCCATTGATTTTCCTATTGGCTTAGGCACAATATCCTATACATCATTCTT
The DNA here is from genome assembly GCA_031772625.1 of Pinus tabuliformis. Lineage (NCBI taxonomy): Eukaryota > Viridiplantae > Streptophyta > Pinopsida > Pinales > Pinaceae > Pinus > Pinus tabuliformis. The sequence continues at coordinate 1,991,911,845 of CM062816.1, forward strand.
CATAATGGAAGAGTACTCTTCCATCATGGCATCCTGAAAAACTTGTTGGTTTGCTACTTCCTCAAAGCTAGAAGGCTTGGAATCATTGATGTCACTCAAAAGTTCCATGTAGATGGAAAAATTCCGCGGTGGTTCTATCTCTAAACATCCTCCTAGGAGCCTCCAGATACTCCTCAACATCCCTAAGAGTTTGCTCTAGCCATCTCGGCCTCCTCCTGACAAAACTAGATGGTGCCTCTTTCTCCTCCTCTTTATATAAGTCTGAGTACCTGCTACTGGTGTTGTTGGCTTTGTTACCGCTCAATTTAGCAGGGTACTAGAAGGGGTTCCTAAGGGACTACTACTAGATCAAGTGGCAAGAACGGGACAAGGACCCACTATCACCTCAGTCGATGTCCCTTGGTTTTATAGACTTTCACCGATGGTAGGAGTTTCGGTATGAGGGAAATCACTATGAGGGGTCAACCAATGATTGGATAGGTAGTTATTTCTAGAGTCCATTCATAGGTGAGACTCAAATGATGGGGTTTGCTTGCTTTAAAAACAAGGTGTGGGGCTCTCCAAGAAAATCTTAAATGAGGCTAGACCTAAGGATCAAAGATATTCCTTGATAAGGGATCCCTTGGACATAAGATCCCGAGCGAAGAATGTTTCTTGGTGACCTTGTAAAATAATGAATGATGAAGGTATGGGGCCACAAACAAGCCTAAGAGGACCTAAGAAAAGTCTAGGATTTCGGGTGAAACTTCAAACAAAATATCTAGACCAAGCAAGGGAGAATAACAAGGTCAATGAAATTTTTCTTTCACTTAAGTTTTAATGCAATGACCCTTGAGGAAGCCACTAACCAAGGAAAACCTAGGAAAAGAAATGGTTTTGGAGCTACGTCTTGGGATGTATCTAAATCTAGTCATGGAAAATTCTTGAAAATTTGTGAGGACCAAGAGAAAACCATAGCACAGGTGTAACCCAAGTTGCTCTCCAAATGAGTGGCTTAAATTAATTTCACTTGATGTCCTAGGAGACCTCTAGGGTTAGGGCTGAAAATTGTAAAAAAAAGGAAAATGTTTTAGGGTGATCATCCAAGATTTGAGACCATTGCCTAGCCAATTGTGGAGAATAGAGTCAACATGAAATTGATTAGGATTTTTTCTCTATCAAGGAGCCTTCTCGCAACTTTTCATACCATAAAGAAGCAACTACAATGTCACAAGAAATATTTATACCTCGACTTGCCAAGTAATGATGTTTCGAGGTGTAAAGAGTTAACCCACCCCTAGGAAAAGTTTGATCTTCTTGTCAAGATGAATAACATATGCAAGGAGCCACATTACAAAGTGATTATGAATTTCACATCAATAATTAAGGCACAATAATCATCATGACATAGTATTCCATACATTAGACATGAAACATTATGAAATTCACATGAAAATAGCACTTACATGACAAAAGGAGCATATCCATCCCCAAACTTTCCAAATAGAAGCTTGAAGACAAATAAAAAATATCCAACCATCAAAATGCATCAATTAATCTTCAATTCATCCAACAATAGCAGGTCCGAAATCTTTTCTCCAAAGAGATACAAATCCAAGTGATGATGAGGAATGAAATAAACCTCTCATGAATTTATATGATCCTCTAAGGGATTTGAATTTCCTAATTAGGCATAATGATACCCTTAATAATAAAATAATGTACAAATAACAACCCTTTGGTGAAAATCCCACCAAAATTGCTCCATAATATGAAAAATAAGCTTCTCAAGAGTGCCGAAATTATGATAGAAAAGTAGTTAGGAGGGCTATTGGGGGGCCAAATAAAGTCAAACATGTGCCAAAATGAGTGGAACAACTCCAAAAATAGTGATGAAGGAGATTCCCCCTTGATGTCCAAGCAAATGACCTGTGGTGCCCCTAAGTGGTTGTGGGGGCACAAAATCATCCTCATGGGTCTCCATCTGAATCAAGAAAGAGTGTGTCCCATCTTCAAGGGATGGAACAATAATGAAAACCCTCCCTTTGTTTCCCATGGTGAAACACAACCCCATCTGGGCCCTGGATCAACTTCCAAGTGTCTAGTGCAAGTGTGTAGCCGGCTGGGCGAGGTGGTCCAGGTGCATCATCATCATCAAATAAGTGGAACACAAGCAGACAATGAGTGGCACTGAAGGATACCATGGCATGGCTATCTGCTCTCTGTTATAGTGGAGGCCCATGGCTCTCAATGCACACCCTACAAATGCCAATATGACCCTTTGGAGGGCTTGGAAGTCGTATAGGGAGACCAAACCCCGAGATGAAGAGCCACCCTCAATCCTGCATAAGATCTAATGCGTCTCCTCACCTTCTAGTTCAACAAATCATTAGTGTAATTGAGAAAATGAGCTTCCAAGTCATGGAACCAAGTGGGCACTTTATAGTGGCATGCCCTTCCATAATGGGCTTTGGAGTGTACAGGTGTCCCCAAGTTCAATAAGGAGGTTAATCAAGGACCCTATTAAGTGGTCTCAACCTCTAAGAGAGTGAAAGGTCCATGGTACATCCATCATATGGCAGGTGTCATGTGATATAATGATGGAACAAAGTGGGGCATCAGGGGAAGGCTCCAAGCCACATGTCATGGTAGAAGGGTAGTTCGGATGATGGATGTTGAAAAATGTGTATCTAGGTTCGGTCTTCATAACTATGAAATGTACTCTTGTAAATAATAAAATAAAAAGAAATTATTATTATTATTGGAGCATGGCTTTCATGTTATACAACAAAATGACCCCCTCATCATCTTAGAGGGGAAAGACATGATAGATGAAGCAAAGACCAAAATCACAAGCCTTGTTTCCACACTAACGCTAGCTAAACATCGACAACATGCTTTATAAAGCTTCTCTATAAGCTTAAGGGAGCGTTAGTGACCCTACTAACTCTAGTTGTTGGTTCAGGAGTAGCGTTAGTGGATCCTAATGAACATCTTGAGGTCAAAGGAGTGATTTGACTCATAAATATCTCTATATTCCCTCCTAAATTCACTCAAAAAAGCAAGGAAACATCTCAAGTTTGACCTATTTGTGGGATTTCTAATCCTAATGGAGGAGGCAAATACTGCAGTTCTGTATTAATGTTGAAAGAGTGATTATAACCATCTATTGCATCAGCCTTCCCTTACCCCTCCAGCTTCTCTCTCTCTCTCCCTTCTTACCAACTTCTTATGATTTGAGGCAATGCTCGACAATCAAGTATGCTATCCTTTCAAATGATCTGACCTCTATCACCATAGCCCTAGCTTTGCTTATGTAGCAATCGAGTTAGGGTTGCCAAGTTCCTCCATGAGTCTCTTAAGGTAAAAGCAATGAAGTTGCCATGCTTTTCAACTCTTTCCCATTTGCCTCCTTCATCAGGATTAGAAATCCCACAAATAGGTCGAACTTGGGATGTTTCCTTGATTTTCTGAGTGAATTTAGGAGGGAATATAGAGATATTTATGAGTCAATTCACTCCTTTGACCTCAAGATGTTCATTAGGATCCACTAACGCTGCTCCCGAACCAACAACTAGAGTTAGTAGGGTCACTAACGCTCCCTTAAGCTTACAAAGAAGCTTTATAAAGCATGTTGTCAGTGTTTAGCCAGCCTTAGTGTGGAAACAAGGCTTGTCATTTTAGTCTTTGCTTCAGCTATCATGTCTTTCCCCTCTAAGTTGATGAGGGGGTCATTTTGCTGTATAACATTTTAACCTACTTTTTTTTATTATTATTTTGGTGCAGTTTATGCCAACTTTTAGTAAAGAGAATCTTGAAACGAATAAGGTTATATTCGAGGGAATACGTGAAATATCTTCAAAGAAGGGGTGCCCCCCCTCCCAACTAGCACTTGCTTGGGTGCAACATCAGGGAAATGATGTTGCACCCATACCTGGGACAATTAAAGTGAAGAACTTAGAAGAAAACATAGGTGCTCTTTCTATTGAGCTCACACCCTTGGAGATGAAGGAAGTAGAAGATTTGATGTCCTTAGCTGGTGTATTTGGAGATCGATATGATGACATGAACACCACATGGATGAACTCAGAAACACCCCCTCTGTCTTCATGGAAAGCTGCAGTATAATGTTTTTTAACACATGCGAATGAAATCTGTGAAATATGTCTAGTAGGGAAGTTGTATTTCCTATAAGGGAAACTCTGTTTTTTATTCTTTAAAAATGTATTTTTACATTAAACGGGGACTTAATACTTTTCCCCTTTCTGTTTTTGTTTTTTCTATTGAATGCATTATAGAGATGACATGCCTTTGTATTTCTATGAATATGTTGTATGTTGGGTCCATGTTTTTATATGAAATACGCCGAGACAGATATTTGATAGGTTTTGGCCTACCATCAGAATGAACATATAGTTAATTAGTTGTAGCTATTAAATGCATTATAGAGATGACATGCCTTTGTATTTCTATGAATATGTTGTATGTTGGGTCCATGTTTTTATATGAAATACACCGAGACGGATATTTGATAGGTTTTGGCCTACCATCAGAATGAACATATAGTTAATTAGTTGCAGCTATCTTGTTTCTTCTTTCAACTTGTAATAGAATAGCAAAATTGTTTCCTGAAACAAAGTTGAGTTAATTAGTTGTAGTTGTCTCCTTTCAACGAAATTTGCTTGAAAATTCATGAAAAATTGATGCTAGGAAATCATATAATTTAGAAAATCCTACAACTTGAACATGTGGGTTTTAAGATATATATATATATATATATATATATATATATATATATATATATAGATATAGAGATATATATAAGTTCTTCATTGATGTGAACTCTAATATCTAATGAGAGTGATTAGAGTGAATTTTGAGAGATGAATCAACTGTAGGTCTAACCCTTGAAATCATTCGACAACCCAATCAATTGCCAAGTAATAATAATGTCTAATGACCATTCATGTGCAACTATCCACAACATTTCTTTAAAAAAATGACACACAAATGATGTCAATTAACATCTCAATCATCAATTTATCAGAAACGATGGAATCTTTGCAACTCTATGGTAGTTGTTGAAACTTTATTTCCCCCTTCTAGCTAAAGGTGAGAAGTATGTCAAAGGGATCCAAGCTTGAGATTTTGAAATCTTTTTCAATAGCTCCTTGAACATTGTATCTGTTAGTTTTCATTGACCACAACATTTTTATTTAATATCAAACATCCTATGGTTTTGGTTGACCACTAGACATTTTGACTTGATCGATGTACTCCCCTCTTAAAGTGCAAGGGAGTACCATTTTGAAGTCATGGACCCAATTTTCAATATTTTAAAATTGGTTCCCAATCATGTCCAAAATGATTATTTTTAACAATTGGTTGAAAGCCATTTTCTTTTGTGACTTTCCCTTGCAACTATGTCTTTAATGTCTCTGAAATCAATGGTAAGACTTATGCCAAATCCTGAATTCTAAAAGTTATTACAAATATTTGATCCAGCTGCAATAAACTATTTATTGTTTAATTTTCCTCTTCTTTTGACATTTTTTAAAAATATGTATTGTTTTCCCATAATAAAAATAATGACGGAGAACAAAACACTCTATATTCATATGGCCAACTTGATGACAATGTTGACAAAAATTTTCTCCATATGTTTATCATCAAATGTCTCATCAACATTATTAACTTCTGCATCAACTTTTTGAACATTTGAGCCATATCATGTCGATTTTTTGACATTAGAAACTTTCAAACTGAACTTGATTGGAATAGTTAGGAATATGAACATTGATGTCTTTTTCATATCCCAAGCCATGTCGGTCTTTGTTGAAATGCAATTCTTCCTAATATTTGACAATGATTTTGCAAAAAACCATTATGTACATGCTGATCTTCTTCTATACATTCATGAATGTTTTCTTTTGTAACTTAAAAAAAAAATTCAAATTCATTTATATCACTTTGGTATCATTTTGTGCTTTGTGACTTTTCTTCAACATAATTTGCCTTCATTGATTTATTGTTAATGAATAATTCCATCTCATAACCTATCAAGAAATCACCAATAAGATCTCTTGTTGTATCTATGTCACCCATTTTCATTAAATCATTTGAATCACAAGTAACATCAATCATTTTCATTAGGGCATTTGTATCACAAGTTGCATCAATCATGTTCTCAATTTGCATTTTTAGTATTTCTTGATAATTTTAAATTAATTTTGATAATTTGATTAGTTTATCCTTCGTATAAATTTTATTGTCAAGATAAACTATCCAATTATCCAAATCATGTAAGGAGTCTTATGGTTGTTTGAATTACTGATTAGTGTTTTTAGAGATTCCTTCCTCCTTGACTAGTCACCCAAAGATTTTTGACTTGAAATGGTTGCAACTCCATCCTTTGTAAAATTCAGTGACTCAAATCTAATGGCTTATCCATTAATTTGTACAATTCAATAATTATTTTGTTCAATTAAGTTATTCAAAAAGTTAGTGACTTTGACATGAATCTATTGAATATTAAACAATTTTCCATGAGGTAGACATACCATGGCGTTGTAAACATTGTAATATTTTTATTTTTAATTTTGTAGTTAATAAAATGATGATGACCAAGACCAAGAGACCATGAGCACATACCAAGACGAAGACAAAGAGACCAAGTGGGGAAAAGTGAGGGGTCCACTGATTTTTTTTTTGTCAAAAATCCTATCCTACGTGTCATCTTCACCTTATTTAAGCCACGAGCAGTGGAGAAAACCATTTCCTAAAGTTAATCCATCTCTCTTATACTTTAGTAATGTGTATCCCCTACGTCTTGGGAACAAGAGGAAGTAGTGGGTGGGACTTCTTGCGGGAAAACTATGCATGGGAAATGCGATTAAGAAGAAGGGGGCTCAGAAAGATGGAGGAAAAATGAATATAGGAAGACTTGAATAATAGAAAATGTGAAAATTCCTTGAAATGCAACAATTAGAAATATTTCTTCTAACTGAGAAATTAATTATGCAATTTATTTTGTTACAGAAAAATAATGAAATGTTCAGTATAGTTTTTTCACCAAATAAAATTCCGCAGAAGCAAAAAATAGGAACTGAAAACTACAAGTGCACACAAATTTTTACACTGTTATTTTTGGACAAAAGTCCCCGGAAAAAACAAATGTGGGAAAACCGATGCAACAACGGAGGGTTTGTATTGTATTATATGAAACATAAAATCTTAGTACAATGCGGATGTTGAAATCTGAAAATCCTACAGAGAAAAAATTGGTGAAAATATTGTGAAGAATTTTTCTTCACCCGACGAGCAATCCAGACACTAAAACTGGCCTTAGACACTGCCCTACGAATTGCCCTGCATCACCCTCTATGCAAGCACAATTTTTCACTGCCTAGATCTCCCTCTGAAATTCTTGTCCTGTTGGGTGTGGAGCCTGATTATCTTCTTTATTCAGAGGTATAACCGCATTGGTCCCCAGTTCGTAATGTGGTGGCAACGCTTCTCGTAATATTTGCATTGCAAGGGAGGTCCAGGGGGGGTGAAAATGATCTTTAGGAGCCCCCCCCTGGCGGGGGATTGGGGGCAGTGCCCTGAAGCTAAAAATAGATGTAAAATGGCCTTGTAAAATTTTGTAATTTCGTAGTCAATCTGGGACGTTCATTAGGCAAAGATCTGATGATAGAAGTTATTTTTACTTTAGGGATTTTTGCCCTATAAGGCAACCCCTTGCTATATATGAGGGAATTGTATTGCGTCTATGTAGATCTGTATTCTGAGTGAGAAAGAGAGAGGAGATTGTGTGAGAGCGAAGAGGGAATTACAACGGATCTGCTGTAGGTTGCATCTCTTTAGTTTGTTGGATAATATAAAAGGAAGGACTAGCTGTTTCCTATGGACATAGCCTAGATTGGGTGAAACACGTATATCTGTGTCTCTCTTATTTTATGTGTTTTATGTGTTTATATTTCTACAATATATTTTATGTGTTCCATTGCTCTGTAATATATAATTTTCTAACATGTCCAACCTGCCACTGACTCTAGAAGTGTCTTTCTTAGTCTCTACAATTTTTTCTTGCCTTTGAATATCTGAAACAACCTCCTAAATCTGAAAATTGAATTTCCTCCTAGAGGTTACCGTGCAACCCCTGCGCAACCTCTCTGTGGCTATCTCTGCCTTCCTACAAAAGACTCCCAGAAATGGAAATCCTTCCTACGGATATTGTTGATCTCTCCTTCCACCTGGAACTCACCCACTGGCTCGATCTCCACTACTGAATCACTCCTGCTACTGGGAATTTGAACACCCTAGGGCAACTGAATATCTACACTAGTGTGTTCTCCATCTACCCATCGACCTCTTTTTATAATCTTTAGTTGGGACTCCAACGAACAAGATTAAAACTTAATCCATGGCTGAGATCATCTCCAAGTCGATCCATGTGAGTTTCTAGAGAATTATCACCTTTCTCAATTAACTACTATTACTTAATCGATTTCCTTAAGTTAGACTTAGGCATTTTTTAATTATCGATCAATTAATTTAATTGATCCATCTGTAGGTGGAATTTCCATAAACAATTTCTGGGTTTTGGAGGATTCCTATGTTTTAGCCTCTCCAGAAAGTTTCGAGACTAGAATACCATATGATGCTATAAAAAATAACACTCTTTCTTAGCAAGGAAGGTGTTCTCTCAGCTCTCTAGTGATGCTTCACTGCCACAACACCTTGTCTCTGCATCATCCTCCCATACACGCTACTGATGTCTGACAATTGTAGCTACCTGCCACTATCCATCAATTATTGCGCTAACTCTGATTCATCTGCTACTGATCTTAGTTGAACCATGCTACATCTATGTTGTTGTTGACACTGCACTATACAATTTGCACTGCTGCCAACTCCACATCTGCACTGTAAACCAACTAACACTCTCTCTCAATTGTTGTTGCTATGACTACAATTGAGAAGCATCCAAAAACATTGAATCAACTGTGTCTCTGTGCTACAACTATCTCGTGAGTCTCTGGCTACTACTAGCCTCTATAATGTCTCTCAAGAAATTTGTGTTGCTTCTTACTCTACAACTGAGCCTCTTGCTTTGCTATCAACATTACTCTGCACTCCTCAGTATCTGATTGCCACTAGTCTGTAACTGTCACTCTAGAATCTAATTGCATCAACTAACATTGATCCAACTGTTACTAAACATTGTGGGCCCCTGTAGCAAGGTTAATGATCCATGAGGAAACATTATATGATGCTCACCTCAATGGACCCTGCCCAAATATCTGCGCAACTTTGGGAGCAACTTTGGGACTAAAGATCCATATCGCCCCACCTCACTCTTGGAGGTAGACTACATACATGGTGAAATATTCCTCCAACCGATAGGATAATTTATCTATCTCTTTGGATGGTGTCGCTTGATCTTTCTTCTCAAGCTTTTCCTTCTTATTTTGAGGACACTGAGTACTTTAGTGGCCAAACTCACCACACCTGGAGCACTAGATCTTAAATAGATCCTTTGTTTTTCTTCTCTCCCTACGACCCTTTTCCCTGACTGGCACCTTTTGCTTTCCCCTTTGATGCAAGGGGCATATTACCTTCCTCCTTCACACCTTTCGATCCCTTTTTGCTATTTCTATTGATGGAGCTCTTTACTAGAGATTGACTCATCTCTTTCTGTTATAGGTCTAACCACATCCTGTCATACCCTTATAATGTATCTCGTCCCAAAATGCCTTGGAAAATATTTCCCATTCCTCAGAGACACTGTTTAGGGACAAACACACAAGCCCTATATTTGGGGGCACCTCTCCTATAGCTACAAGCTCATCCCAGATATCTCGAAGTCTGGTAGGAAATGGATCAATGCCTTCACCCTTCTATATTTGAATATTCCTCAACATTTCTTTCAAGAACATCTTCCGCTGCTCGGAAGGATTATAATATAGCCCCGAGAGAGCATCCCACATCTCCTTGGTTATGTTCTTTCCAGCTATATGTGAGATTATATGGTCTCGGACTCCATCCAGGATCATCCACTTTGCCTTGTCCATTTCTTTCTTGAATTATTTCAACTGATTTTCATCAGTAGGTTCTGCCTCAATGTTTTCTGAATAGCTTTTTAGGGCATGCTCATCTAACAGGAAGGACATCCTGGCCTTCCCAATGATATGGTTGGAAGATCCCTCCAACCTGTCTTGATCTCCAAGCCCAGTTGTGGCCATCTCTACAAAACCTCAAGTTGTAATATAAATCTCCCTCTTTCTCCTGCTCGACTGCTAGCTCTGCTATTCACACTCCCTTCTAGAGTGAGAAAATATTCCTACTAGAACTGCCTACTGCAACTTGAAATATTGGATTTCTGAACTAGAAACTCAGTGAGAGAAATATCCCTCTGTGTGTGCACTTTCTCTTCCACCGACATTGATTCTACTATAGCAAATTACTACAAATCCTCTACATCCAAACAAGAAAATCTGCTCTATGAAAATATTGAGCTGCTACTCCCTCTGCCTGCCAAAATCTCTTTTATGGAAAAATCAAATTTTCCTGCAACTGAAGATTGAAAATTGAACCCTTGCCCAACAATTCACACAACCTGGCAAGGAACTGCGCAACCCCTAAAAATTTCGGCATGCTACTCCCTCTGAATAGTGAAAATTTCCTTTTCCAACTCTAAACTTCTTTTCAATCATATATTCGTTGATACCATGTGAAAATTCCTTGAAATGAAACAACTAGAAATATTTATTCTAACTGATAAATTAATTATGTAGTTTATTTTGTTTATGAAAAAATAATGTAGTTTCCACACTGCAATTTCTTCACCAAGTAAAATATTGTTGAAGCAAAAAAATAGGAACTGAGAAATACTAGCACACACAAAAATTTTGACACTGTTATTTTTGGACAAAAGTCCTCGGAAAAACCCAATGTGTGAAACCAGTGCAGCAGCTTAGGGTTCGTATTTTATTATATGCAACAGAAAATATGAGTACAATCTGGATATCGAAAATGACAATCTTACAGAGAGAATATTGGCAAAAATATTGTGAGGAAAATTTCCTCACCCCACAATCAATCTGACACTAAAACTGGCCTCAGAAACCCCTCTATGAATTTCCCTGCATAACCCTCTGCGTAGGCACAATTTCACAATGCCTGGATCTCTCTCTGAAATGCCTGTCTAGTCTGCCACTGACTTTGTAAGTGTCTTTCCCGAACATTGAGAATTTTTCCTACCTCTAGATCTTTGAAATGACCTCCTAAATCTGCAAATCAAATTGCCTCCTAGAGGCTATCGTGCAACCTCTCCGTGACTATCTCTGCCTCCCTGCAAAAGAATTCGCGGAACTAGAAATCATTCCTCTAAATACGGCTAACCTCTCCTGCCACCTGTAACTCACCCACCTGCTCAATCTCCATTACTTATTCACTTCATCTACTGAGAATTAGAATTGCCTAGGGCAGCTGAGTATCTGCACTAGTGTGTTTTCCATCTACCCATCAACCTCCTTTTAAAATCTCCAGTTGGGACTCCAAGGACCAATATTAAAACTTAATCGATGACTAAGATAATCTCCAAGTCAATCTATGTGAGTTTCTAGAGAATTATCACCTTTCTCAATTATTACTTTTAATTAATCAGTTTCCCTAAGTTAAACTTAGCCATTTTTTAATTATCGATCAATTAATTTAATTGAACCATCTCTAGGTGGAATTTCCACAAACGATTTTTGGGTTTTGGAGAACTCTTGCATTTTAGCCTCCCCAAAAAATTTTGAGTCTATAACACCATCTGATTCTACAAAAAATAACACTACATCTTAGCAAGGAAGGTGTTCTCTCTAGTGTTGCACAACTACCACAACACCATGTCTCTGCATCATCCTCCCATACATGTTGCTGATGTCTGACAACTGTAGCTGCTTGCCACTATCCATCAAACACTACACTAAATATGATTCATCTGCTACTGATTGTAGATGAACCATGTTGCATATGTGATATTGCTGACACTGCACTGTACAACCTGTATAACTCCCAACTCTGCATCTGTAGTGCAACCCAACTAACGCTCCCTATCAACTATTTCTATAGCTATTATAGTAACTGCAACTGAGAAGCATCTAAAAATATTGAATCAATTGTGTCTCTGTGCTGCAATAGTGTCCTGAGTCTCTAACTGCTACTAGCCTTTGCACTATCTATTGATAAATCTGCACTGATGTTGACTCTGCTACTGAGCCTCTTACTCTGCAATCAACATTGCTCTGCGCTCCTCAGCATCTAGCTACCACTAATCTACAACTATCACTTTGGAATCTGACTGCATCAAATGACATTGATCCACCTTATACTAAATACTGTGTGCCTCGGAAAAACCCAATGTGGGAAAACTGGTGCAACAACTAAGGGTTTGTATTTTATTATATGCAACAGAAAATTTGAGTACAATCTGAAAAATAATTGCGAGGAAATTTTCCTCACCTCACGAGAAATCCGACACTGAAACTAACCTCAGAAACCCCTCTACTAATTTCCCTACATCACACTCTATGTAGGCTCTATGTAGGTACAATTTCACATTGCTTATATCTCTCTATAAAATGCATGTCCAATTTGCCACTAACTCTAGAAATGTCTTTCTTGGTCTCTCCGAATATATTCCTTCCTTCGGATCTATGAAACGACCACCTGAATTTTCAAATCAAATTTCCTCCTAGAGGCTACGGTGCAAATTCTTTGTGGCTATCTCTACCTCCCTGCAAAATATTTCTCGAAACTGGAAATCCTTCCTCCGTATATTGTTGACCTCCCTTGCCACCTACAACCCACCCACTGGCTCAATTTCCACTGCTGAATCCCTCTAGCTATTGAGAATTCAAACTGTCTAGGGTAATTGAGTATTTGCACTAGTGTGTTTTCCATCTACCCATCAACCTCTTTTTATAATCTCCAATTGGGACTCCAATGACCAAGGTTAAAACTTAATCGATGGTTGAGATCATCTCCAAGTCAATCCATGTGAGTTTCTAGAGAATTCTCACATTTCTCAATTAATTATTATTAATTAATCAATTTTTGTAAGTTAGACTTAGGAATTTTTTAATTAACGATCAATTAATTTAATTAAGTAATCTCTAAGTGGATTTTCCAGAAATGATTTCTAGGTTTTAGAGAACTCTTGTGTTTTAGCCTCTCTACAAAGTTTCAAGTCTAGAACAACACCCTATGATACAAAAACTAATACTCCCTCTTAGGGAGGAAGGTGTTCTCTCTAGTGCTACAAAACTACCACAACACCATGTCTCTGCATCATCCTCCCATACACGCTGCTAATGTCTGACAATTGTAGCTGCCTTCCATTGTCTATCAATCATTGCACTAACTGTGATTCATATGTTACTGACTATCGCTGAACCATGCTACATTTGTGTTGTTGCTGACACTGCATTGTACAACCTGTACTACTGCCAACTCTACATCTGCACTGCAACCTAACTAACAATCCCTCTCAATTGTTGTTTCTAGTACTGCAACTAAGAAGCATACAAAACACTAAATCAACTTTGTCCATGTGGTGCAACTTCCTCCTGAGTCTTTGACTGCTATTAGCCTTTGCATTTTCTACTGAAAAATTTACGCTGCTGATGACTCTGTTACTGAGTTTCCCGCTCTGCTATCAACACTACACTGATCTCCTCAACATCTAATTGCCACTAGTTTGTCACTGTCACTCTGGAATTTGACTGCATGAACTGGCACTCATCCACCTTCTACTAAATACTGTGGGCCCCTGTAGTAAGGGTAATGATCCATGAGGAGACACCATCCGATGCTCACCTCAATGGACCTTTCCCAAATCTCTACACAACTATGGGACTAAAGCTCTATATCGTCCCACCTCACTCATGGAGGTAGAATATGTACATGGAGAAATATTCCTCCAACTTGGAGGATAATTTATCACTCTCTGTGAATGCTGCTACTTAATCCTGCTTTTCCTGCTTTTCCTTCTTCATCTTAGGACACTAAGTATTGCAGTGGCCAAACCCGCCACACCTGAAGCACTTAGTCTTAGATATATCCTTTTTCTTCTTCTTCTCTCCCTGCAACCCTTGTCTATGCCTGTGACCTTTTTGATTTCCCTTTTGATGCAAGGGAAAATTTGTCTTCCTCCTTCACACCTTTCGATCCCTTGCTGCTATTTCCACCGATGGAGATCTTTACTAGAGATTGCCTCATCTCTTCCTGCTGCAGGTATGACCACATCTTGTCCCACCTTTTTAATGTATCTCATCCCAAAATTCCTTGGACGAAGATTTCCCATTCCTCAGAGACACTGTTCAGGGCCAGACACACAAGCTCTGTATCTGGAGGTGCCTCTCCTACGACTACAAGCTCATCCTGGATATCGTGAAGTCTGGTAAGAAACAGATCAATACCTTCACCCTTCTGCATTTGAATATTCCTCATATTTTCTTTCAATAATGTCTTCCTCTACTTGGAAGGATTTTGATATAGCCCTGAGAGACCATCCCACATGTTAGTGCCTAAATCTACCTCAAGCTAAAGGAAGGCAGGTCTAGGGTAACATCAAACCACGCTTAACCTGGTAGCTAGCCCTACCAGGTCAGGAGAAGTCTCTCTCCTTGTCAATCTCAATTATAATATGGAAACTAGGACTTGATATGACTGAAAATAAATGCTGATTTTAGGCTAGGTATATTAGGTCAGAGGATTTTGTTTAATTTTGATGGTTGTTTGCTAGATCAAATGAAGAAGGCAGCTTTTGGTCCAGGAAATCAACTCAGATTTGTAGGAGGTTCTGTGGGGTGAGGTAGGTAGGTGTTTTGGCACTTTTAATTGAGTGTGATGGTAATTCTAAGACCAGTGAGGAGTCAGAGAGGGCATGCAAAGTTCATGAGTCCTCCTTAAGGCAGAGCACTGAATATCAATGGATTCCACCTATTTATCTTGATTAATTTAGTTAAGAAGAAAGAGATAGATGTTGGCACAAAAGAAGAAACAATGCCAAGACACATTACCACAAGAATCCCACAAAATGCTGCAAAACCCTGGTTCATTTCCTTGCCAAACTGCAGAAGTGATTTACAATGAAGCTCAAAGCATCCACAAGAGTCCAACCTTTAAAAATGATTAAGAAAGTACATAATATAGGCATGGAAACCACTCATGCTAGCTATCAGGGTTGAATCCATGAGAAAAGGGGTGGTTTTAGCCATATCTAAACTAAGAACAGGAATATAGGTAGTGGAACAACTTGCCTCTAAAACTTAGGAAACCAATTCATTACAGTTCAAAACCACTTGGAACTTGATGTATCTACCCTATGAGGTGATTTTCATCAACATTTACATCAAGCACATCATTTACCATGCATACATTTACCAAGAAAAGAAGAAAAGTCAACCACTAAAAAAATTGGGCAAAATTCTGAGTTTTAGGCAAAATTGGCAAAAATTTGCCTGATGCGTAGTGCCCTGAGCCTGATGCGCAACGCTGCTTCATGACTACTTTTGTAGGCCTTTCACTTCACCAAATCAGGCCCAAGATAGCTTGTTGGAAAGATCTTCCTGTCTCTGGAACACTTTGAATTTTCTGATTTGGAGTTGATTTGACGCTGTCAAAAGTCAAATCTCCCAAGACTAGTCAAAATGTGCAAAATGAGGCTGCCTAAATGCAGAGTGTTGTTGCAATCAACTTTTTAAGGTCTTTCTCACTCCAAATTGAGCTCATGATAGCTCATTCGCAAGCACTTTGTGTCTAGTTATCATTTCACTCATCAAGCAAGTCATTTGGCCAACCAAACTAGGATAAATCTTGATTTTCCCATGGCCACTCCAGAGGTGCAACAACCCTCAGGCAACTTTATTTTTGACATTTCTCTAAAACCATGACACCTGTGCAAAAAGTGAAGGATTTTTTTCTTCCTTGGCCTATTATGGACAAAACCTCTCTCACTTTTTCCAAATTCATTTTTTCTTGCTCAGAAACATCATTTGAGTAAAACCTATCCCGATGTGTGGAATAGTGGATTTGTTGAAATGAAGTGAAATGAAGGGGATCAGGGGCTTCTAAATTCTTGAGAAAGTTTTGGGAAGTAGAGAGGGATGTTAGGAAGTAGGGGAAAGTGAAATTTCAAATGTTGAGTGAGGGGAAGGGTTCAAAGGGAAAAACACAGGCCTAGCCTAGAAAATTGTCAAATTGTAGCAAGAGGCTAGGGTTTGTGAGAAAATGATGAATTTGAGGGATATAAGTGATGGGAAGTGCTTAAGAAGGTACATTAAGGATAGGGGAAGATGAATGAGCATCAGGATACAAGTTTTGTTGATGATTTGACCATCCAAGAGAAATTACCTTCAAAACCCTAGGAGAGGGAAATTACCTTGAAATGGCTAAAATCTAACTAAAAAACTGAGCACCTAAGCCCTGCTATTTCTACAACTTGAGCCTCCAACAGCTCTCCTAAAATCAAGGGGCTCAACTTCTCAGAACTGCAGACAAACAACAATCCTTCTTTACTTGCTCGGTTGTCCCTTGGATGCACTCATGTGGCTACTTGTGCTCCGAGTTTTTGATGGAGAATTCGAGGTAAGGGTTCACAAATGAAGGGGACACCTTCCTACAAATCCTCTCCCTTGTTATTCCTCGAATTTGGCTACCAAATTCTCATTAAACCTTTGATTTTGTTTCAAAATTGACCAAAAATCTGCATAAAGCACACATTAGACTTTTTGGCATAATGACTAACCCAATTCACTCTATTAGCATAAATATAATCAAAAACATGCAATAAACTAATGATAATGGTGGATTAAGCTGAGTTAGGAGGCTAAATGAGCCCATATAAGTACCTATTTCTGGGGCTTGTTGTGCTCTACAACAACCCCCCATTTCATACCAATTTTTATTCACAAAACTATAATATGAAATGGGTCCCTTTTTATTTTTAATTGGTATCAACTTTGTATCATTCAAAAAAGGTCCGAAAACAAAATGAAAACATTACAAAAACCTTTTTTTTTTACAAACCAATAATATAAATGATTAATCTTTTATCATTGCGATAAAGCAATCGCAAGATCGCATATCGCAATGACAAAGGAGGCATAACTTAAAGGCCCATTTGGTTTTCTCTGACGCGATAACATGCAATAGGCTATCGGATATCAGCAATAATAAGTTCCCATAACAAAAGTGCCTCCCGCTCTGATGCGATGCGATCAAGTGCTTTTCGCTCCGCTGCGATGCGATAACATCCCTTTCGCCCCGATGCAATGCGATATCGCAATCGACAATCAGGGATATACCATGCATGCTTTCTAAAGTGCCCCAATTAATACTCCTGATGCGATGTGATGCGATATCGCTATCGGCGATCGGGAATTCCAAAAGGTGTCAATATAAAGATTTAAGTTTTCCCCCGACGCCCGATTGCGATAAAGCCAAAAGTGCAAACTTCAAAAACTGTTAAAGCAGGGATATTACGATTAATTCGTATTAAAGGCCTTATCTTTCAAACAGTGATTCACCTGCACTCAACCGCCAAAACATCCAAGGCACGCTTAAACAAATCATTCGGCCGATAAGCAATATGATGGGCATTTAAAGGATTGGCAGGCTTTAACGGCCATTTAATGAAATAGTAAATTTAAAAAATCTTCTCATAGATTGTATCCGCGGCCACTTTAAATTAATCCTTCATTGTGCATTGATCAATATATCTCACTCATATTTGGTTTTCGCTACCAATTCTCTGTGTTACGCTTATTTCCACTACTGTGCAGAATTCTTTCGAAGTAATAGATTCAAGCAGAAAGCGGAAGAAGTCTAAGAAAACCGCAATCGCTTCTGCTGCACGAGCCACAGGACAAGTCGTCGCTGATCTAGCAACTAAAAAGAAAGGATTGATTTCTGATACTACATGTTCAGGACTTGGCAAGACCACTTGGCAAAGTACCTATAATTTGATCGAGGCCGAAGAACCAAAGGTGACGGCAGTACAAGCTACAGTAGGTTCCAGTCGAAAATCTGATGGTACTTTAAAAGACTTGGCCGACTCTTTCCTTCATCGGATAGCAGCTCGGGAACAAATTCTCCCATATACGGATGTAGTGAAGTGGGCAATTGAGGAAATCCCAATCACAGACAGAACCTTCTGCACCAGAGATGGGAGAATCTTCGGTTCATTCAAGGCTAATGATTTGAGGCAAATGTATCATTTGCCTGAGCTAGAGAAAAAGTACAACAAGGCATTTCTGGAGAAATTCCGAAATGAGAACGAAACTGAATCCGAACCCATTCAGGAGTGGAGGCAAAATCCGGCGAAACATAAGCATGAAACTTCTGGTAAGTACTCTGTTGATTCTCTATGTTCTCCGTATTGTTATGCTGGGATAATGATGTGTAGATTGTGGGGGTTGCACGATTCCACTAATTTCACGATTGAAATGGTTCCCTTGATGGAAGCAGCGTGTAATAGTGAGATAATGGATTGGGCAACCATACTGTCAGATAAGCTAGCAACAAAAGTTCTTAATTTTAGAACTAAAACTTTTGTCTCCGAAAGGCTTATACCCCCATTCTACTACAGTGCTTATATACTAGATACCCTGTGTTTTAATTCTGAGTTTCCTGTACTCGGCTGGAGGTGGACTACACAAGACCCCACGCCAATTCACATATACCATCAGAAATTGTGGAAGACTTCCTATAAGCACCATTTATACCAAGTCTGCAACGGCTTCATGTTATCCATTCATTATTCTATTTTTAATAAACCTGCTCCCAAAATTTCTTACCAAGCAGGGATTGATTTGACATCAATAGGAAGATGGTTCGGAGAGGAGAAATTTACTTATGTAAGAATTTTCGGCAGCCAAGCCGAACCTCATGTCCTTCCTTTGTACATACCTGATAAACTGCTGGCAAGGGAGATAGCCTATCAGATTATTGCCGAAGGAGTTACACAAACTCTGAAGAAAAATAAGAAGCAGGTCTGGCCCTCCTTTCCTCTAAGATGTGGTGTCTACACTTTGCATGATTTCAAACATGCAGAAAAAGAAGCTACGAAGATGAAGTCATTAACTCTAGCGACTCTCCCTAACAGGAGATTTGATCCCAACAAGGTCGCCTATAATGCACTCGAACAGGCCAAATTGACAAAGTTTGATCATATAGAAGATAAGTTTGATGACCTGTTCTCCTCAGCTGAATCAATGTATCAAGTTAGATCGCTGGCCATAATGGAATACAAAGATGAAGGGTTAGTTGAATTCAATAGACTTAGAGAACAGAGGTTGCAAACTCTGCCTCTAGATCTGTTGGCAACAACCCCAGCAACAGGACCAAGCAAGCCTGAACAGCAACATCCTAAGGAACCTCCAGTTACAACAGAAGAACAGGAGAAAGTACAAGAGAAAACCCAGACTAAAGAGCAGGAACAAAGAAACATAGAGGTAAATGTAGATACTCAAATTGATCCCAAATTGCTCCAGGAATGGCAGCAATTTGATTCAATTATCAGTAGTCTTGAATGCTCAAAGGACACCGAAACTTCAAAACAGACAGATACACAGGAGACCACTTCAAAACAGGTTCCAAGTGGAACCAGCGGCCTACCCAGTTCGAAGGAAGTAGAAATAATCCCAAAGGATCCCTCCGATCAAATTATCTTGCAGATAGAAGAAATTCCTCCCTTGGATGTCTTCTATAGCCCGAGACACAAAGCTGTGGTAAAACGACAGAGGAAGAGGAGAAGGACTGATCAAACTTCCCTATTCCCAGAACAAACGGTCACGGGCAATGTGGTTTGGAAGGAGGAATTTGACCCCTCTGATGACCTAACAAAACTATCACAATATGCTGGAGCCTATTCGGCAGCAACAATAGATAAGGCATCAGAGGTGAGTCTTTTATTAAAAACAAAAGACCAGGAGATCTTTTTATTGCAAGCACAACTAACAGAAGCACAGCAGAAGGCAGAGCAGGCAGAACGGCAATTGTTGACACAACAGCAAATAAATAATCAATTAACTCAACAATTGCAGGAAGAGAAACAGAGAATTGATCACAGCGCAGTCCAGAAGCAGAAAGAGTTGTCTGAGGCATTGGCACAACTAAGGGCAACAAATGAACAAATGTTGAAGTTAAAAGATGAGCAGATTGCTCAACTATCAGCCCAACTAGAGAAGACAAAGGATCTTCCACAGATAGCCGAATTCAAATTGGAGGCATTACAGATAAATAAGGCATTAATAACACAGATCAAGCTTTTATGCCAACAAATCGCCCAGGCGGAACCATTATGCGATTTAACGACATTAATAAGTAAACAATCAGAAAAAGCTAGAACAAACTTGGATCAAGCTGATGAAACATTAACTGAGTTTCTTGAGTGGCAAGATACCGATCAGGGACAGGCGGAAAATTTACCAAGGATTTTAGAATCACATAAAGAAATATTATTTACAGAATGGCAGTCCCAGTTAATGAAAGCAGAGAGGGCAATTTCAAGATGCAAATCAACCACAAGTAATTTGGTTGAATTGGTTAATAATACTCTCTACTTGTCTAACATGATTTCCCAATGCACTCCAGGTAAATTGACAGCGGCGAAAACATTGGAGCAGTCATGTTATCCAGATCTGGAGAAAAATGGGAGATTAATTGCTGGAATTAACAGTTTAACATGGGACGCCTATTGGTTCTTCTTGGTAAAACCGCATACTCAAAGAGCCGCCCTCAAATGCCTTACAGATGCAATCGGGTATATTATTCCCGATATTCAGGATGCCACATATGCCGCCCAGCTCAACTCCCGCCTCAACAGACCTCCCGAAGTGGAGCCAATGCTTGCGATAAGTCAGCTCAGGTTTAAAGGCAAACAACCTACATGATGATTCATGCCGCCGACTGCCAGATCGCTGAGAAGGAGATATTCAAGATCATTCGATACCAATTAAGTAGGATTTCAGTTTCATAGATAGTTAGTTTAATTCAGTATTTATAGACCCTTTCATTGTTTTGGAAAGGGTCGTAAAGTTTTGTACTTGACTCAAAGCCTGAAGTTGCACTACTGTACTTCAGGCATATTCTTTTATAAAACTGGACCAATTATTCTAATTTTGGCAAGGAAGCTTTTATGCAAATGTGCACTACTGTCTTTGTTTGAAAGTATTTCTGCGTTGAAAGAAGAATCTCAAATAGCGATTGATATCGGGAGTGACTAGCAGCTCATATGGTACTATTATCTATGTCTGAATTCATTCCTTTTATATGAATTGTCGTTTGATCGCCTTTGCTATTATCGGATATATGTATGTGTTTTAACAAGCATTTCTTTATCTTATCGACTATTGGATGTTTATGGTGATGCTTTTCTTTTGATCATATATATATTGATGATATAAATGATAAGTGTAGCAATATTGCATTAATCACTTTGTTTAACTATTTGAGTAGAGTAATCCTTAAATGAATAAATGTCCATGTTTAATGGATGAAGTCATCTATATGCCTATCATTAAACATAAATCATCAAGCGCTATACTTCAAAGTACAATAGTTCCCGGGATTAGTAGTAGATCTTTTATTTTGTTGATAGATTAAGTTATTCACCTATCATTAGATTAGACAATCAATCATTCATCCATCCCGTTTATTCATTACTGGGAAACTGGTCCCATTATCCCCAGTCGGAGCCACCATTCCAAATGGAAAAGGAGCTGTATTAAGGTCCGGACCGGGTGGTTATCTCCCAATGTTGATACAACGATTTTTGGGGCATCAACATTTTTGGCGCTAGAAGGAGGGCCATCAAATGTGAATGGCAAGCAAACCCAAATCTACAAACCATTCTAAGAGTAATTCTCCCTCTGCATCACCTCGTACTTCCCAATTGCATGCTGGTTCTCCAGTATCCAAACAAGAAGAAGAGGAATCAACTACCACTACTCAAACCCATCATACTCTAGATCAATTAAGTCTTGAATCCCCTGAAGTCTAGTTTCTTATCCACAAACTTCAGAGCTTCTCGATTTCACCATAGAAATTTGAGGTATCTCAAAGCAGTGCGACTTCGCAGTTCAATTTACCTCACCCTCTCACCAGACTTCAGAGTGAAAAGCTCGGTATTGAACCCACTGAGTTCCCTTTACCCAAAAGGAAAAAGGCAAAGAAACACACTGAAGGATCTGACAGTGAAGAATTTTCATCCACATCCTCCATCTCACCTTCCCCCGTGCGAAGTCAACCATCCACTCCCTCATCACACATTGTTGTTCATCAGGGATTAGCAACTGCAACATTCCAAACTACGCAATCCTTAATATTAACTCCTTCCCAGACTTCTGTAAGTTCAACAGTAATATCATCCACTACTGCGGTTATAATGGCAGACCCATGGACCAGGCCTGGTGCAGTCAATATGCCTGCTCCATTGCATGCATTACCTGATGCACCTGAAAAATGGCTACCCAAGTTTAATCCAGATGATGGAACACAAGCTGAGGAACATATTAATAACTTCATGTTGGCAGTTAATTTGAAGGGAGTAACAGAGCAAGATGTTGTCATTAGGCTTTTCCCTTATACTTTGCAAGGATCAGTAGGATCCTGGTATTTTTCTTTACCTTCTGGTTCAATTACCAGCTGGACGACTTGCCAAGAACAGTTTCTTACTAAGTACGGTGATGATAGGTCTTTGGCTACACTAATAAATGATCTCTCCAATCTTAGGATAGAGCATAGGGAACCAATTAAAGAATTTAATGTGCGATTCAATAAACTCTTGAACAAAATCCCAACAGCCTCTAAACCAAGTGAGCAAATCCGGAGCGAGTGGTATATAACTGCCCTACCTGCCAATATAGCTATTTTTGTAGACAGGGTTGGAAAACCAACTTTAGCTGAAAACATGAAAGAAGCACTTGCTGTGGAGAAACGTATTAATGCTCTAGAGAAGAAAGCTGCTCTCGAAGATAGAAAAGCCAAAAAAGTTTCTTTTAAAGATGATTCAAAGAAGAAAACCTCAAAAGATCCATATGACATGGAGGGTCTACAAAAGGTCCTCAAAACTATGTCAAATGAAATGGTTGAAATCAAAAAACAGGTAGCCAAAACCTCAACCAAAAGACCCTTCAGAAATTACAAGAAAACTGAATCAAAACCACCAAATGTTATATCAAATACAGATTCAAATCTTGAAGAAGGAGAAGAAGAAACAACTACACCAACTGATGAAGAAGAGGAAGTTGTTGAATGTCATGGAATGTGGGATTTTATATTGCCTAACTCCGATACAGAAAACGAAGAAGAAGCATTTCCTGTCACTACCAGGAGTAGAGGTACCTCCGAACCTGTTCAGACAACTTCGAAGAAAAGAAGTGCAGGTGCTGCTACAACAAAAGAAAAGGTACCCCCAAAGAAGCCACCTGTAACAATCCCACAAAACCAACCTTCAACCTCAACAATTCCATCAACATCTAAGACATTGGTAGTGTCTGATTCAATGGATTACAATATTGTTGATGACATGAAAAAGACCAAGGCAAACATTACCATGTTTGAACTTAGTAAATTGAAACATCAGCAAAAATTGCTTCTCAAAGAATTAAATGCTGTTCCTACCTCACCCCTTCCCAGTGCTAAAGCTGCAAACGATACAGGTCAACCACCTTCTGGTATGGTCGAAGCTACTGATGCAGTCCTAATAGGAGATAGATCAAATTCTCATACTCCACCTTTCCTTCTAACCTATGAGATCTACAATAGAAACCTGCACAACTGTTTGATTGACTCAGGGGCATCTTCTAACATAATGCCAGCTTCGGTTTGTTCCAAACTGAACATTGAACCCCAGAAGTCCGCTATTCATATTGTGCAGTTGGACAGGACTAAAGTACAGGTTTTGGGAGAGATCAACTCCGTAACTATCAGGTTATCTGCTGATCCCAGAGTAGTACAAAGGATTGATATCTTGATCGTCGATATACCTGAATTTTATGGTTTGATCTTGAGTAGGGATTGGTTTGAAAAACTACATGGGTATATTTCTACCGATTGGTCACATATGTGGCTTCCCTATAAGGGTAAGCCAAATCAAATAAGAATCGATCGGGAAAAGCATATGACCCATACAGTTACTGAATTTGAACAAGAAAACCAACCAATAGCATTTAATAACAACATTTTGGGGAATTATTCATCAGAGTCATTCTTTGGCAACTTCGCTGCCCAACCATCTCCTTTCTCAGTAAACCATTCTACATCTCAGATTGAAAATTATTCACAGACAGATAGGTCAAGATGTTTTAATGATACTGAGGAAACTGTAAATAAAATTGTTAATACTTCTTTATTTTGGTCATTATATTTCGATGGGTCCAAATCTAGTGAGGGCTCAGGAGCAGGATGTATTTTGATTAGCCCACAAGGAGAAAAAACAATGCTGTCCTGTAGGTTAGAGTTTGAATGCACAAATAATACAGCAGAATACGAAGCCTTAGTCCAAGGACTATATAAAGCTATTGGCCTCAAGGTCCAATATTTGAAAGTGTTTGGAGATTCTGAAATTATTATCAAACAGGTAAGGAATACAATTCATTGTCTTTCCACCCATCTCAAACATTATCAATCGCTGGTACAGGAACTCACCTCCCACTTTTCGGCATTCAATATTTCTTCCATTCCCAGGTCTCAAAATTCGGCAGCCGACCTACTAGCCAATGTTGCTTCCAAGCTCCTACCCTCTGAAGACTACAGCCCAGATAGATTTTCAGTAGAATTGCTTTTTAGGCCATCAATTCCTGACAATGTAACTAATTGGAGAGTATTCAACCACGATGAAGACATTTTACAGTTTTTAACTTCCGAAAAGTCCTATGATGATCAGATCATTGAGGAAAATGAGCATGACCTTCAAATGAGAGGTAAACCCGAGGAGAATTCAATCCCTAAGCCTGTGGTGAAGCTTGAGGATCTTTATGATATTAAAGACAGGTTTAAACCTGTGACCAATACAAAGCTCCAAAGTTCTACCTTAAGGTTTGAATTGATAAACCTTGGCACTGAGCAAACTCCTCAAAACATTAATTTAGGATTAGGACTTTCCGTGGAAGAAAAGGAAGCATTTATTAGACTG
Organism: Pinus tabuliformis; assembly: GCA_031772625.1. Classification (NCBI taxonomy): domain Eukaryota; kingdom Viridiplantae; phylum Streptophyta; class Pinopsida; order Pinales; family Pinaceae; genus Pinus; species Pinus tabuliformis. The sequence goes on from CM062816.1 coordinate 1,991,937,016, forward strand.
TTACAAAAAAATAAACAGGTTTTTGCTTGGAAATATGATGATTTAAAGACGTATGATACATCCATCATCCAGCATACCATTCCAATGCTTCCCGAACAGAAACCAATTCAGCAGAAGTTGAGAAAAATACATCCGAACTTAGAGAGTCAAATAAAATCTGAACTTAATAAACTCTTGAAAGCTAAGATTATTTTTCCCGTTCGACACTCAAACTGGGTCTCCAATATGGTGCCAGTCAGAAAGAAAAATGGCGACATTAGGATTTGTATAGATTTCAGAAATTTGAACAAGGTGAGCTTAAAAGATAATTTCCCATTACCTACTATGGAGCAGATACTCCAATCAGTAGCAGGCTCTGAGTTAATGTCCTTTCTAGACGGTTTTTCAGGATATAACCAAGTTTTGGTCCATCCTGATGACCAACTTAAAACCACATTCAGAACAAAATGGGGAACATATGCGTATCAGAAAATGCCTTTCAGACTTATTAATGCAGGAGCCACATTCCAAAGAGCGATGGATATAGCTTTTAAAGGATTGATTAACAGAATAATAGTCGTCTACTTAGACGATATTACTGTATTTTCTAAAGAGAAGTCCAATTATTTGCATGATTTAAATCAAATTTTTCAACGCTGCAAAAGGTATGGTATTTCACTTAATCCTAAAAAATCTTTCTTCGCTCTTAACCAAGGAAAGCTCTTAGGCTTTATTGTTTCTAAAGATGGCATTTATATTGATCCCGATAGGATCAAAGAAATCCCTGAAATCCCTTTCCCTCATAATAAAAAATCCATGTAGTCATTTTTAGGCCCAATCAATTTCTTCAAAAGATTTGTTCCAGACTTTTCTCAAATCATTTTGCCACTTCAAACTATGATTAAGAAAAATTCAGTCTTTAAGTGGGGATCAGCAGAAAAGGAAGCGTTTGATTTAATCAAACAATCAATAATTAATGCCCTCGCCTTAAATATCCCTAATTTTTCTAATCATTTCACACTGTATACTAGCGCATCCGATTTGTCTTATGCAGCAGTACTCACACAGATTAACGATCACAATTCGGAAGCACCCATTTCATTCTATAGTTCAAATCTTCAGGGTGTTGAATTGAATTACTCCGAAGTAGAAAAACAAGCCTGTGTTGTATATAAAGTTGTCAAACATTACAGAGCCTTCCTTTTAAAAGCCCATACAAAAGTTATAGTTCCTTTCCCTGCAGTAAGGCAACTATTAATCCAAAGAGAACTAGGTGAAAAAAGGGCAAACTGGGTCACAACACTTCAAGAATATGATTTAGAAATTAAACCAGCAAAGATTGTTAGAGGCCAAGGTTTTTGCAGGTTATTGGCAGGAGCATCCAACATTCCAGAATCAGGTGATACAGATCAAACCGAAGAAATCAACCAGATAAGTATTACTGATTCTGAATCACAATATGCTGACTTAATCTTTTATTTGAAAAATGGATATGCACCTCCTAACCTATCTTACAAAAACAAAAGGGCCATTAGATTAAAAGAAAAAAATTTCACAATTATTGATGATGTGCTTTTTAGGCAAAATTATGATTCAATCTTATTAAGATGCCTAGAAAAACCTGAAGCACAAAAGGTCTTGCAGGAATTACATGATGGACCAGCAGGAGGACATTTTGGAGCTGATACAACAACCCACAAAATCATTCATGCTGGATATTATTGGCCCACTTTGTTTAGAGATGCTCATGAACATGTAAGGAAATGCTGAAATTGTCAAACTTCTAGTGGAAGACAAAGAAAACCAGCTTTCCCTTTGCAACCAGTCAACATTGAACAACCATTTGAGCAATGGGGATTGGATATCATCGGAGAAATTACTCCACATTCTTCCAAGCAGCATAAGTATATCCTTACTGCTACTGATTATTTTACTAAATGGGTTGAAGCAATTCCTTTGAAGACAACAAATTCTGAGGCAATCATTGAATTCATAGATCAATTCATCATTACCAGGTTTGGTGTCCCAAATGCTCTTGTTTTTTATAATGCATCTTACTTCTTAGGCAATGCTATGTTTGATTTCGCTATTAAAAGAGGATTTAAATTAAAATATTTTGCTAATTACTATCCCCAGGGTAATGGTTTAGTAGAGTCTACAAATAAAAATCTGATTAAAATTATTAAGCGAACCATCGAACAAAATCATAAAAAGTGGAACAAATCCTTAATATTCGCACTATGGGCTGATAGGATAACGCAAAAGGCTTCCATAGGTTCTTCTCCATTCAACCTTGTGTATGGAAAAGAAGCAGTGCTACCAACAAATCTTGTTCTTCCTTCTCTAGCCTTAGTACAGTTTATTGAGGAAAGCCCTTCTTCTTCTATTCAACTTAGACATGACCAAATTCTAAAATTAGAAGAGGAAAGAGAAAAGGCCAAAGTTATTCATGCAAAACATCAGCAAATTATCAAGTCATCCTTTGATTTAGTCTCATCCGGTTCAAAAAAATTTCAAGTCGGTGATTTGGTTATGAAATGGGACAAAGCCCATGAGGACAAGGGAAAACACACCAAGTTCCAGAAGATGTGGCTTGGGCCATTTCAGATCTGTGAGAAGATAGGCCATTCGACCTTCATATTACAAGATTTATCAGGTTTGAGAGATTCTCTCCCTGTTAATGGCCTCATCTTAAAGAAATTCTTCAATTGAGAAGGTAACCCCTTCTCCCTTTTTTAGAATTTTGTAGTTTGTAGGATCATTAGAAAATAAAGTTGTGAGATATCTTCCATTGACCTTTGCTGTACTTGAAAGTTGCTCAAAACAAGTAGGGTTGATATTTACTTTTAAAATAATAGAAGTCTTAAACAAAAAGGATAATTTCTGGGAAATTAGGTGTAATTGCATTCTGAAACTACACTTCAATTTTTGTGAACGCTTCTCAAAGTTTAGAAATATTGTAAATCATTTTATGTTTTTAAATTGGTCACAAAAAGGTTATCAATATTAAAATAGAAACTAATCCAACTTCAGCATCCTTAACTCTTACCTTGTCATCCATTTACTCTTAAGGAGAAAATTGTCCATCCCACTCACCAAAGCTTATGATTACTCAGAGTGTAATTCTAAAAAAATTGATATAAAAGATAAGAGGTCTTATTTCAAGCCTGCTTACCATGATCATAGGGAAATAGTTTAACTGACATTACCAATACTGCATACCAAAACAGGGTAATGGCTTAGAATTATAAGACAAGGGGTCTCATCACGAGCCAGCTTGTTCGGTTAAATTACTACCAGTGAATGGCATTGTCACTAAGCTGGTCACCAAACCAGGACAATGGCTTTTTATCTTACAAAATAACAGAAAAGTGGAAAAGAAATGCAAAATATGAAAAGCATGTTTTGAATTCATTTTGTTAATCATACTCTGAAATGAGCAGGACAATGGACAATAGCATGGTTAAAAAGGTATCCCTGTCGAAACTATGAACGTTTGCTGGCAGCAGAGGCTCTACCTATGACAAAGGAGTCAATTCTAAAAGCTGATTTGGAAAGGTTTTCTGTTTTATCACCATTAACCAATGAAGGCCAATTTAAAACTTAGAATGTATCTAATTTTAAAACAAGAGAGGAAATTAGCAAAGATAGTTTCATTTTATTTGGAATGCATATATACCTAGTTATATTAGAAATTTCCCCTTTGATGAGAACTCTATTTTGAAAAAGTTTAAGTATTTCCATACTTTTCAGAGATAACTGTTTCTTCCAGCGAATCGCCAATTGTTGTGCTCTACAACAACCCCCCATTTCATACCAATTTTTATTCACAAAACTATAATATGAAATGGGTCCCTTTTTATTTTTAATTGGTATCAACTTTGTATCATTCAAAAAAGGTCCGAAAACAAAATGAAAACATTACAAAAACCTTTTTTTTTACAAACCAATAATATAAATGATTAATCTTTTATCATTGCGATAAAGCAATCGCAAGATCGCATATCGCAATGACAAAGGAGGCATAACTTAAAGGCCCATTTGGTTTTCTCCGACGCGATAACATGCAATAGGCTATCGGATATCGGCAATAATAAGTTCCCATAACAAAAGTGCCTCCCGCTCTGATGCGATGCGATCAAGTGCTTTTCGCTCCGATGCGATGCGATAACGTCCCTTTCGCCCTGATGCGATGCGATATCGCAATCGGCAATCGGGGATATACCATGCATGCTTTCTAAAGTGCCCCAGTTAATACTCCTGATGCGATGCGATGCGATATCGCTATCGGCGATCGGGAATTCCAAAAGGTGTCAATATAAAGATTTAAGTTTTCCCCCGACGCCCGATTGCGATAAAGCCAAAAGCGCAAACTTCAAAAACTGTTAAAGCAGGGATATTACGATTAATTCGTATTAAAGGCCTTATCTTTCAAACAGTGATTCACCTGCGCTCAACCGCCAAAACATCCAAGGCACGCTTAAACAAATCATTCGGCCGATAAGCGATATGATGGGCATTTAAAGGATTGGCAGGTTTTAACGGCCATTTAATGAAATAGTAAATTTAAAAAATCTTCTCATAGATTGTATCTGCGGCCACTTTAAATTAATCCTTCATCGTGCATTGATCAATATATCTCACTCATATTTGGTTTTTGCCACCAATTCTCTGTGTTATGCTTATTTCCACTACTGTTCAGAATTCTTTCGAAGTAATAGATTCAAGCAGAATGGGGAAGAAGTCTAAGAAAATTGCAATCGCTTCCACTGCACCAGCCACAGGACAAGCCGTCACTGATCCAGCAACTAAAAAGAAAGGATTGATTTCTGATACTACATGTTCAGGACTTGGCAAGACCACTTGGCAAAGTACCTATAATTTGATCGAGGCCGAAGAACCAAAGGTGACGGCAGTACAAGCTACAGCAGGTTCCAGTCGAAAATCTGATGGTACTTTAAAAGACTTGGCCGACTCTTCCATTCATCGGATAGCAGCTCAGGAACAAATTCTCCCATATACGGATGTAGTTAAGTGGGCAATTGAGGAAATCCCAATCACAGACAGAACCTTCTGCACCAAATATGGGAGAATCTTCGGTTCATTCAAGGCTAATGATTTGAAGCAAATGTATCATTTACTTGAGCCAGAGAAAAAGTACAACAAGGAATTTCTGGAGAAATTCTGAAATGAGAACGAAACTGAATCCGAACCCATTTGGGAGTGGAGGCAAAATCTGGTGAAACATAAGCATGAAACTTCTGGTAAGTACTCTGTTGATTCTCTATGTTCTCCGTATTGTTATGCTGGGATAATGATGTGTAGATTGTGGGGGTTGCACGATTCCGCTAATTTCACCATTGAAATGGTTCCCTTGATGGAAGCGGCGTGTAATAGTGAGATAATGGATTGGGCAACCATACTGTCAGATAAGCTAGCGACAACAGTTCTTAATTTTAGAACTAAAACTTCTGTCTCCGAAAGGCTTATACCCCCATTCTACTACAGTGCTTATATACTAGATACCCTGTGTTTTAATTCTGAGTTTCCTGTACTCGGCTGGAGGTGGACTACACAAGACCCCATGCCAATTCACATATACCATCAGAAATTGTGGAAGACTGCCTATAAGCACCATTTATACCAAGTTTGCAACGGCTTCATGTTATCCATTCATTATTCTATTTTTAATAAACTTACTCCCAAAATTTCTTACCAAGTAGGGATTGATTTGACATTAATAGGAAGATGGTTCGAAGAGGAGAAATTTACTTATGTAAGAATTTTCGGCAGCCAAGCCGAACCTCATGTCCTTCCTTTGTACATACCTGATAAACTGCTGGCAAGGGAGATAGCCTATCAGATTATTGCCGAAGGAGTTACACAAACTCTGAAGAAAAATAAGAAGCAGGTCTGGCCCTCCTTTCCTCTAACATGTGGTGTCTACACTTTGCATGATTTCAAACATGCAGAAAAAGAAGCTACGAAGATGAAGTCATTAAATCTAGCGACTCTCCCTAACAGGAGATTTGATCCCAACAAGGTCGCCTATAATGCACTCGAACAGGCCAAATTGACAAAGTTTGATCATATAGAAGATAAGTTTGATGACATGATCTCCTCAGCTGAATCAATGTATCAAGTTAGATCGCTGGCCATAATGGAATACAAAGATGAAGGGTAGTTGAATTCAACAGACTTAGAGAACAGAGGTTGCAAACTCTGCCTCTAGATCTGTTGGCAACAACCCCAGCAACAGGACCAAGCGAGCCTGAACAGCAACATCCTAAGGAACCTCCAGTTACAACAGAAGAACAGGAGAAAGTGCAAGAGAAAACCCAGACTAAAGAGCAGGAACAGAGCAACATAGAGGTAAATGTAGATACTCAAATTGATCCCAAATTGCTCCAGGAATGGCAGCAATTTGATTCAATTATCAGTAGTCTTGAATGCTCAAAGGACACCGAAACTTCAAAACAGACAGATACATAGGAGACCACTTCAAAACAGGTTCCAAGTGGAACCAGCGGCCTACCCAGTTCGAAGGAAGTAGAAATAATCCCAAAGGATCCCTCCGATCAAATTATCTTGCAAATAGAAGAAATTCCTCCCTTGGATGTCTTCTATAGCCCGAGACACAAAGCTGTGGTAAAACGATAGAGGAAGAGGACAAGGACTGATCAAACTTCCCTATTCCCAGAACAAACGGTCACCGGCAATGTGGTTTGGAAGGAGGAATTTGACCCCTCTGATGACCTAACAAAACTATCACAATATGCTGGAGCCTATTCGGCAGCAACAATAGATAAGGCATCAGAGGTGAGTCTTTTATTAAAAACAAAAGACTGTTGGAAATAATACTGAGAGGGGGGGTGAATCAGTATTATCTAGCAATTTACCAAATCTTCCTTATTTGATTCTTTTGAAATATTCTTGTATATCAGTACCATAAAACAATGAGCATGAATAAAGAAAATAGACAGTCACACCAAAGAACACAAGATGTAAGGTGGAAACCCAATGCGGGAGAAAAACCACCTGCTGCAATATGTCTCTATCTTCTTTCAAGAAATTCTTTTTACAATGATTTTGTACTGGTGCAATCCTTTACCAGCACGCAGGCTGCAACCTGCAGAGAGCTACAACTCTCTCTCGTTTTCCAGACTCTCCTGGAAGGGAGCTACAACCCCCTACTTCTTTTCATGAAGAATCAATAGATCAACAAGTATACAACAGATACAGTCTACGACAGATATCAGATCAGTAATTACAGAAACAACCCAGAACACCTTATGAACAGAAATATACAGTCAACAGATCATCTTAAGACAGGGACGCATATTTTCTTTCTGTGGCCTGCGACTGGACGCAGTGTACCTTATGCTGTTCTGCGTGCAGACGCACTGTTCCTCTTTGATTTTCTGCGACCGACGCACACAGAAACACTATCGCGCCGCGTCTTTCGCTTCAGAGACGCACCCAATACCACAGTCGCGCCGCGCCCTTTGCCTCAGAGACGCACCTGAGCCTTTACTGTACTGCGTCCCGGCGCACTTTCCCTTCACTGAATCTGCGTCCCTTCAGATATAGAAGATAAGAGGACTTCAGAACCAACCCAAACACTCAGATCCACAGATCTGATCATGCGCCATATAGATCGTAGTCCATTAGAAGATTCGCCCTTATAGATTTGGACTAGATCTCACCAAGAGATATTCAACCAAGATGATGCTTAATCCAAATGAACTCCTTTGCTTTATATAGGCAAGCTTCTCCCCAAAGCGTGGAACAATACCACGAGCCGACACCATAGAAACACAAAAACCGTCGGCTAGATACCACACAAGAAACCCCCACGTGCTTTTCTCTGCCTTGAAATGTGTGCACTGGGCGGACGCACCTCCTGAACGGCTGGCCTGCGTCCCTGGACGCGGGTTCTGTATGGTATACCTGCGGGGACGCACTTGCTGAACATATTTCCTGCGTCCTTCTTGATTTACCACCTGAATGAGTTTGCCATCAAGGACAACACCTGAATCATAATGCCAACAAACTCCCCCTTTGGACTTGATGGCAACCACATAATCTTCAGCGTCATCATTCTCCCCCTTTGACATCAAGGGCAAAGGGTATGCTCCCCCTATGCTCATGCTTCTCCAGATCTGTAACCAGAAATCCATCATGAAGGAGACAGAGACATATTGCAGCTATTTCCAAGATCTCCTTCTCCATAATGCCAACAATGCATTATGTGCTCCCCCTGAGCCTATACCATCAATAGGAAGATGATCAACAGTGAGATGATGCATCAACAACCCCCAGCTTTTGCCTGAGGTATTCAAAAGTGTCCCTAGGCAACGGTTTGGTGAAAATATCAGCAACTTGTTCCTTAGAAGGAACATACTCCAACTTGACCTTCTGTTCAAGTACTTGTTCCCGGAGAAAATGGTACTTGATTGGTATGTGCTTGGTTTTTGAATGCATAACCGGATTCTTTGAGATGCTGATTGCACTTGTGTTGTCACATAAGATAGGAATAGGAGGTGTACAAGTGATTTGATAATCCTGCAAAGTCTGCATCATCCAAAGAAGTTGGGTGCAACAAGATGCGGCAGCAACATATTCCGCTTCAGCTGTAGACAAGGCAATTGAACTCTGTTTCTTGCTGAACCAAGATACCAGTCTGGAACCCATAAAGAATGCACCACCACTTGTGCTTTTCCTGTCATCCACGCTTCCGGCCCAATCTGCATCTGTATAAGCATGAAGAGTGAGATCTGTATCTCTAGGATACCATAGGCCATAATTTTGAGTCCCTTGAAGATATTTGAAGATTCTCTTCACTGCTTGAAGATGAGTCTCCTTTGGATTTGCCTGAAATCTTCCAACTATTCCAACTGCATGCATGATGTCTGGTCGGGTACCTGTCAAATATAGTAGACTTCCAATCATAGATCTGTAGGTTGGTTGATGTACTGCTGCAGATTCATCATTTGCACTGAGACTACATCCTGTGACCATGGGTGTACATACTGGTTTTGCATCTTCCATGCCATATTTCTTCAAAATCTGCTTGAGATACTTGGTTTGAGATAAAACGATTCCTCCTTTCTTTTGTTGGATTTGCAAGCCAAGGAAGTATGTCAGTTCTCCTAGCAAGGACATCTCAAATTCTTTCTGCATGACCGAGGCAAAGCTTTGACTCATAGCTTCTTCATTACTGCCAAAAATAATGTCATCTACATACACAACAAGTATTAGTAATTTGTCATTTTCAACTTTTATATAAAGATTGCTATCTGCTGAACCTTTTGAAAAACCTTGTTGATGAAGATATTTGTCCAACCGGTAGTACCAAGCCCTTGGAGCTTGTTTGAGACCACAGAGAGCCTTTTTTAATCGGCATACAAGATTTGGATCGTTTCCAAGAATGAAACCATCTGGCTGTTCAATGTACACTTCTTCATCCAAGTCTCCATTCAGAAAGGCTGATTTCACATCCATTTGAAATACTTTGAAGTTCTGACAACTTGAGAGAGCAAGAAACATTCGAATGGCCTCAAGTCTTGCAACAGGAGCAAAAGTTTCTTCAAAGTCTATTCCTTCTTGCTGTGCATACCCTTTACAAACAAGTCTGGCTTTGTTTCTAATTACTTCTCCATTTTCATTTAATTTATTTTTGAAAACCCATTTTGTTCCGATAACATTCTTATCCTTTGGTCTAGGAACCAGCTCCCAAGTGTTGTTCTTTTCGATTTGCTCAAGTTCTTCATCCATTGCTTTCACCCAACATTCATCTTTGCAAGCCTCTTTCACATTTTGTGGTTCAGTAGAGGAGAGTAATGCCAAATAACTTGAAGCTTCTGCAACTGTTCTTCTAGTTTGTATACCTGCTTCTTTTTGTCCCATGATCTGAGATTCTGGATGGTTCTTTTGAACATATCTGGATGGAGTCTTTTCTTCTATTCTTGTTCTTTCTTCTGCTTCTTCGTGAGGTCCGTCTTGAGATTGTTCTTGCGGTTCTTCTTCTTCATCATTCTGTCTTTGAGGGTAGCTTTCATCTTCTTCAATGTCTTCACGATGTATTTGCCTAGGAATGTATCCTTTCTCATCAACCACTACATCAATGCTGTCAACAATTCTGCCAAGTCTTTTATTGTAGCATTTGTATGCTTTGCTATGTGGAGAGTAGCCAAGAAGAATTCCTTCATCTGCTCTAGGATCAAGTTTGCCAAGCTGCTCCTCAGTATTCTTGATATAGCATTTGCTCCCAAAGATTTTGAAGTGCTTTACCGAAGGAGTTTTACCACTCCAGAGCTCATGAGGAGTTTGAGTGCTGTTCACTCGGACATTTGTCTTGTTGAGAATAATAACTGCCGCATGTGCAGCTTCACCCCAGAAGGTTGCAGGAGTTCCTGATTCATCAAGCATAGCACGAGCCATTTGCTGAATTGTTCTGTTCATTCTTTCCACTACTCCATTTTGCTGAGGAGTTCTAGCTGTAGAAAATTCTCTCCTTATCCCATGTTCATCACAGAAATCGAAAAATTCATTTGAAGTAAATTCTCCACCTCTGTCGGATCTGAGGCACTTAATTTTGTGACCTGATTCATTTTCAACCAAAGCTTTGAAGGATTTGAATTTTTCGAAGGCTTCATCTTTGTGCTTCATAAGTCCTAACCAAACAAACCTGGAGAAATCGTCAATAAATAATATCAAGTATTCCTCTCCTCTAGGTGTTCTTTTTCTGAATGGTCCACATACATCTGTATGTACTAGCTCAAGAGGCATGCTGGCTGATCCTTCTTTCTCTGGAAAGTTAGTTCTGGTTTGTTTTCCAAACTGACATGATCTGCATATGGTGTTGTCAGGAATTTTGATATCTGGAAGATCGCGAACTGCCTGATATTTGCAAGCTTTCCTTATTTGTGAGAAGCTTAGATGTCCCAACCTTCGATGCCATAACCAGTGCTCTTCATCCTTGCTTAGATAGCATTGTTGTTGTCCTTCATCAAATATGTATAGATTATTTGGAGTTCTTTTTCCTTTGAGAACTGTTTTACCTGTATCAAGATCACGAACAAGACATCCATTTGATCTGAATATAACCTCGGTTCTTTGATCACACATTTGGCTTACACTTAGAAGATTATGCTTTAGTCCATCAACAAACAAAACATTTCCAGCCTTAACATCTTCTTTTAAAGGAGCAATACCTTTTCCTTTTATAGTTGCAGGAGTATCATTTCCAAAAGAGACTTTCTTTCCCTTTTCTAAATTAGAATAAGATTCAAGTTTTTCTTTATCACCTGTCATATGCTTTGAACATCCACTGTCAATGTACCATAGATTTTCTTGTCCTTCTGCATAGAATGCTATCCCACATCTTTCTGTTTGAGGTTCCTTTATTTTCCATGTTTTGGTGCCTGAGGCTTGTTCTTTTTTTTTGTTCTTGTACCTTTCTTTCCGGAAACCTGCTTCTGCATTCAAAGTCTTCATGTCCAAAATTATTGCAAATAGAGCATTCAACTTCATTTTCAAGAGCTGAAAAGTTGTTATAGGTCCTTTTTGTAATCCCTGTCATACTTCTTTGTTTTTGAGCTTCCCTAGTCATGATTGTTTTATACGCAACACATTGAGCTGCTTTGTGACCAAAGTTATGGCAAGAAAAGCATTGTCCATTGAAGAAGCTTCTGCGATTATTGAATCTACCAGCCAACTGATTGTAATTTCTATTTTCATCTATTCTTGAACCAAATTGGGAAGATTTTACCTGTGGCTGGTTGTGGCTTTTGTTCACCCTTAAGCTGGATTGCTCCTGATAGTTTCTGTTTGACGTTTGTCCCTGCTTTACCTGATGATCTTCCTTGTGCTCTTGCTCATTTCTTCTTGCTGCATCAAGATAGCTTTTTGAAGTGGATGCTTGAGAAGTTTCTCCATTATAGCCCAGACCTGTCTTATTTAGTGGAGACCGCTGCACACTGATAATCTCATTCAAAGTTTCAGATCCTTTGACAAACTTGAGATTGATAGTTTTTGTTTTCTCAATTTCTTTTCTAAGACCAACAATTTCACCTTCTAATTTTTCAAGATGTTTTTCCTTTTCATCAATTTGAAATTGTAGAGTATCAATAATCATGTTCTTTTCTTCTATACATCTCTTGAGTCTAGTAATTTCATCATAAAGGTTATCTACATCTACAGCATCCTCATAATCATCATCTTCAAATGCCATTAACAATCTGTATTTGTTACCTTGTTCATCTTCATCACTGTTTGATAAGCCATCACTATCTTCGTGGGTGTAGTAGCTTTTCTTATTTGCACTCTGTTTCTTGTTCCATCTAACTGGTTCCTTTCCTTTATCCTTATAAGAGCATTTTGCAGCATAATGACCTACTCTTCCACAAGCAAAGCATTTGAAAGGTAGCTTACCTCTGAACCTTCCAGAACCCCTTTGAAGATTTCTGACAAAATTTGATTCTTCTTCCTCTTCTTCTGGAACATGACTTGCTTCATAGTGATCTTCTTTGCCTGATGCTTTAAAAGCAGCTTCCCTTCTGTCTGATGGACCTCCCTTTCTCATTTCATAAGCAGTTAGAATTCCATGTAGCTGAGACATAGTGAGAACACGGAGATTTTCCTTTTCCTCTACTGCAGATACTTTAGATTCAAACTTGGGGGATAAAGATCTTAGAATCTTTTGAACTACTATAGTCTCTTTTATTTCTTCACCCAAATTTTTCATACAATTAACAATCTCATCTACCCGAAGAAAATAATTAGCCACACTTTCATCATTATACATCTTGAGAGTCTCATATTGAATCCTGAGAGTTTGAAGTTTAGCTTCTTTTACCTGTTCATCTCCTTCATAGCTAGTGATCATTTTGTCCCATATCTCTTTTGCTGATTTGAAGTGCATGACCTTCATGAACTCTGTTTGGGATATACTTCCTAATAGAGTACTGACTGCTTTTGCATTTGTTTCATACTGCTTTTTCTCAGCTGGATCTGTAGGAGTAGCTGAAGGAAAGGCATAGCCTGATTCTACAATGTTCCAAACTTCTGTACCAAGAGATTGAAGATATGCAGTAACTCTTACCTTCCAATAATTGAAGTTTGTCCCATCGAAGACGGGTGGCCTGATTGATGCTTCTCTCTCGTAGTTGCTCATGATGAACGATCTACCTTCAAGCGATCAAGCTTTTCAGAAGGACCTGCTCTGATACCAATTGTTGGAAATAATACTGAGAAGGGGGGTGAATCAGTATTATCTAGCAATTTACCAAATCTTCCTTATTTGATTCTTTTGAAATATTCTTGTATATCAGTACCATAAAACAATGAGCATGAATAAAGAAAATAGACAGTCACACCAAAGAACACAAGATGTAAGGTGGAAACCCAATGCGGGAGAAAAACCACCTGCTGCAATATGTCTCTATCTTCTTTCAAGAAATTCTTTTTACAATGATTTTGTACTGGTGCAGTCCTTTACCAGCACGCAGGCTGCAACCTGCAGAGAGCTACAACTCTCTCTCGTTTTCCAGACTCTCCTGGAAGGGAGCTACAACCCCCTACTTCTTTTCATGAAGAATCAATAGATCAACAAGTATACAACAGATACAGTCTACGACAGATATCAGATCAGTAATTACAGAAACAACCCAGAACACCTTATGAACAGAAATATACAGTCAACAGATCATCTTAAGACAGGGACGCATATTTTCTTTCTGTGGCCTGCGACTGGACGCAGTGTACCTTATGCTGTTCTGCGTGCAGACGCACTGTTCCTCTTTGCTTTTCTGCGACCGACGCACACAGAAACACTATCGCGCCGCGTCTTTCGCTTCAGAGACGCACCCAATACCACAGTCGCGCCGCGCCCTTTGCCTCAGAGACGCACCTGAGCCTTTACTGTACTGCGTCCCGGCGCACTTTCCCTTCACTGAATCTGCGTCCCTTCAGATATAGAAGATAAGAGGACTTCAGAACCAACCCAAACACTCAGATCCACAGATCTGATCATGCGCCATATAGATCGTAGTCCATTAGAAGATTCGCCCTTATAGATTTGGACTAGATCTCACCAAGAGATATTCAACCAAGATGATGCTTAATCCAAATGAACTCCTTTGCTTTATATAGGCAAGCTTCTCCCCAAAGCGTGGAACAATACCACGAGCCGACACCATAGAAACACAAAAACCGTCAGCTAGATACCACACAAGAAACCCCCACGTGCTTTTCTCTGCCTTGAAATGTGTGCACTGGGCGGACGCACCTCCTGAACGGCTGGCCTGCGTCCCTGGACGCGGGTTCTGTATGGTATACCTGTGGGGACGCACTTGCTGAACATATTTCCTGCGTCCTTCTTGATTTACCACCTGAATGAGTTTGCCATCAAGGACAACACCTGAATCATAATGCCAACAAAGACCAGGAGATCTTTTTATTGCAAGCACAACTAACAGAAGCACGACAAAAGGCAGAGCAGGCAGAACAGCAATTGTTGACACAACAGCAAATAAATAATCAATTAACTCAACAATTGCAGGAAGAGAAACAGAGAATTGATCACAGCGCAGTCCAGAAGCAGAAAGAGTTGTCTGAGGCATTGGCACAACTAAGGGCAGCAAATGAACAAATGCTGAAGTTAAAAGATGAACAGATTGCTCAACTATCAGCCCAACTAGAGAAGACAAAGGATCTTCCACAGATAGCCGAATTCAAATCGGAGGCATTACAGTTAAATAAGGCATTAATAACACAGATCAAGCTTTTATGCCAACAAATCGCCCAGGCGGAACCATTATGCGATTTAACGACATCAATAAGTAAACAATCAGAAAAAGCTGGAACAGACTTGGATCAAGCTGATGAAACATTAACTGAGTTTCTTGAGTGGCAAGATACCGATCAGGGACAGGTGACAAATTTACCAAGGATTTTAGAATCACATAAAGAAATATTATTTACAGAATGGCAGTCCCAGTTAATGAAAGCAGAGAGGGAAATTTCAAGATGCAAATCAACCACAAGTAATTTGGTTGAATTGGTTAATAATACTCTCTACTTGTCTAACATGATTTCCCAATGCACTCTAGGTAAATTGACAGTGGCGAAAACATTGGAGCAGTCATGTTATCCGGATCTAGAGAAAAATGGGAGATTAATTGCTGGAATTAACAGTTTAACATGGGACGCCTATTGGTTCTTCTTAGTAAAACCGCATACTCAAAGAGCCGCCCTCAAATGCCTTATAGATGCAATCGGGTATATTATTCCCGATATTCAGGATGCCACATATGCCGCCCAGCTCAACTCCCGCCTCAACAGACCTCCCGAAGTGGAGCCAATGCTTGCAATAAGTCAGCTCAGGTTTAAAGGCAAACAGCCTACATGATGATTCATGCCGCCGACTGCCAGAATACTGAGAAGGAGATATTCAAGATCATGCGATACCAATTAAGTAGGATTTCAGTTTCATAGATAGTTAGTTTAATTCAGTATTTATAGACCCTTTCATTGTTTTGGAAAGGGTCGTAAAGTTTTGTACTTGACTCAAAGCCTGAAGTTGCACTACTGTACTTCAAGCATATTCTTTTATAAAACTAGACCAATTATTCTAATTTTGGCAAGGAAGCTTTTATGCAAATGTGCACCATTGTCTTTGTTTGAAAGTATGTCTGCGTTGAAAGAAGAATCTCAAATAGCGATTGATATCGGGAGTGACTAGCAGCTCATATGGTACTATTATCTATGTCTGAATTCATTCCTTTTATATGAATTTTCGTTTGATCGCCTTTGCTATTATCGGATATATGTATGTGTTTTAACAAGCATTTCTTTATTTCCTCCACTATTGGATGTTTATGGTGATGCTTTTCTTTTGATCATATATATATTGATGATATAAATGATAAGTGTAGCAATATTGCATTAATCACTTTGTTTAACTATTTGAGCAGAGTAATCCTTAAATGAATAAATGTCCATGTTTAATGGATGAAGTCATCTATATGCCTGTCATTAAACATAGATCATCAAGCGCTATACTTCAAAGTACAATAGTTCCCGGGATTAGTAGTAGATCTTTTATTTTGTTGATAGATTAAGTTATTCGCCTATCATTAGATTAGACAATCAATCATTCATCCATCCCGTTTATTCATTACTAGGAAACTGGTCCCATTATCCCTAGTCGGAGCCACCATTCCAAACGGAAAAGGAGCTGTATTAAGGTCCGGACCGGGTGGTTATCCCCCAATGTTGATACAACGATTTTCGGGGCATCAACAGGGCTCAACACTAAATAGAAAACAATACCTGCATTATATTACATATTTACTTGTGTTATTAAATAGACTATAATACTTGTAGTAATTGAAGATTTATTTGTGTTATTCGATTAACTGCAGTACCTGTATTAGGCGATATTTACTCATATTGTTGGCAGATAATGGTACCCATATTATATTTGGCTTAAAGCCTTAATTAGCGCTCTGCTATTTCTACTATTTCACCTCCTCCCTCTTCCATATTTTTGCGAGAACATCGTTGCTTAGTGTAGGTTTTAACCCCATACAATAATTACTTGCATACGAATTCTAAAACACATAAAATAAACAATGCGAGAGCATAACACATAAAACACATATACACAGAGATTTTCCCATGGATCCCAAAACCAGGACTACCAACTTGAATTTTCATTATGTTACTTTCCATGTTATAATACATATTTATACATGTCGAAACATCCAATACCATGGACTAAAAACCATTGCATCCAAAACCATGGACCGAAAACCATCGCGTCCAAAAAGATGTGCGAAAATCATGCACAAAACCATAGGTGGGTCTGCCCAACCTAACATAGGTTCCAAAACCAAAGCTTTCTGGGGTGCTACCCCAGACCCCATAGAGTGGGGTTACCTGCACCCTTCAAACCCCCTGTGACCCCCTCGCTACGCAATCGGCGCAACGAAGGGGGGGCTCCGCCCCCCCCTCTAACCCCCAATTAACTACGTAAGCTAGTCATGGAAAGAATATAACACAACCCAACATTCTCCCACTTGTTGTTTTCTTTCCATAGGGGGCCATAAGAGAGCTTAGTCATTTATCTAGCCCTGCAACACCCATTGTTTCTCTACACTAAGATAACTTCTCAGAGCTCACAAATTTTTCAATGCATCTGCAGTATTCTTCAAAGTGTCCACCTTTACCAGCAACACCTTTTTGTCTTCTATCAAATCCCTCATAGTCTATCCTTATAGCTCCTTGTACTAACCCCATACTTGAACAAAATCTCTGCAACCAAATTGCTTCCTTGCTTGCATGAGTGGCTACCATGTATTCTGCCTCTGTAGTTGATAGTGCCACTACAAATTGTTTCTTACTCATCCAATTGGCTGCACCTCCAAATGGGTTAAACACATACCCACTTGTAGATCTTCTTTGATCCAGATCTCCAGTCCAGTCTACATCAACAAAGCCATGAATATCCAACACTCTGTCCAATCCTAGTCTTCCTTGGTAGCACAAACCATAATTACTAGTGCCATGCAAATACCTGAAAACCCGCTTCACTGTTTTCCAATGCTACTTTCCTGGTTTTGACATAAATCTGCTCAATACTGCCACTGCATGTGTAATGTCTGGTCTAGTATAGACCATTGCATACATCAGGCTACTGACTGCACTTGCACATGGAACATGGGACATGTCCTCTTCCTCTTCTTGTGTCTTGGGACACTGTTCAACAGATAACTTTACACCTACAGGAATAGAAACCTTCACCGGTTTACTATCCTGCATATTAAATCTTTGTAGTATTGTCTCGACATACTTCCTCTGGTTTAACCAGAGCTTCTTCTTTTCCCGATATCTTTTAATTTCCATGCCCAAAATATAGTTTGCAGGACCAAGATATTTCATGTCGAATTTGGAGGACAATTGGGTCTTCAAATCCTAGATAATTTCTTTGTCATTTCCAACCAGCGACATATCATCCACATACAAGACCAAATAAATAACACGGTCACCAATTAATTTAAAATAAACACAATGATCTTCTTTGCTTCTAGTGAAGCCAAGTCCCAGTATAAATGTGTCAAATTTCTGACACCACATCCTTGGTGACTATTTTAACCCATATAAAGACTTCTTTAACTTGCATACCAGTTCTTTCTTACCCTTCATCGCAAAGCCTTCAGGTTGCTTCATGTAGATTTCCTCTGATCCTCGTGAAGAAATGATGTCTTCACATCCATCTGTTATACCTCAAAATCAAAAGCAGTAAGAACAGATAAAAGTAATCTAATAGAAGTTATCTTGGCAATAGGAGAAAAAATATCACCAAAATCAATTCTTGGCACCTAGGAATAGCCTTTTTCTACCAACCAAGCTTTGTATTTCTCCACCTTTCCTTTGCATTTGTCTTCTTCTTGAACACCCATTTGCTGCCAATGGGTTTCATTCCAGCTGGCAACATCCTAAGCCTCATTTTTGTGCAAAGATGTCATTTCATCAACCATGGCCTCTTGCCTGAGTTTTCTATCCTCTGAATATACTGCTTCCTTCACAGTTCTGGGATCATCATCAGAAATAGATAAAGAAAAATTTGAACAGAAAGCAGATGGACTATACCTTTCTGGCTTCTCGAATTGATCTTCTCACACCCGGAGTTTCTGGCTGTTCATCTTCTGATTCCTCCTCTATTGTAGAGTCTGATTCTTCCTCCTTTAGCTCAAACTCTATATTCTCAAGTTCCTTTGGTTGGAATTCATGTTTAATAACATATTTCACCTCTCTGAACACCACATCTCGGTTGTACACAACCTTCCTTGTTACTGGGTTCCAAGGCTTATAACCCTTTAAACCATCCTTATACCCAATAAAGATGCACTTTTCAGATTTACTATCCAACTTGGTTCGTTTCTCCTTTGGAACATGTACATATGCATCACATCCAAATACCCTCAGATGTGAAAGAGAGGGTTTCTTACCAGTCCATACCTCTTGTGGAGTTTTATCCTCCAATGCTGATGAAGGTGATCTGTTGACCAGGTAACATGCTGTCTCCATCGCCTCTGCCCAGAATTCCTGTCCTAACCTGGCACCACTGAGCATGCTTCTTGCCCTTTCCATCAACGTCTTGTTCATTCTTTCTGCAACTCCATTTTACTGAGGTGTATATGGAGTAGTCTTCTGCCGTGCTATACCACACTTCTTACAGAATTCTTCAAATTCCTTAATGCAAAACTCTCCACTGTTATCTGTCCTCAACACCTTTATCTTCTTCTCTGTCTAGTTTTCCACCAGAGCCTTGAATTCTTTAAACCTATCAAAGACTTCAGATTTCTTCTTAAGGAAATATATCCATGTATTCCTTGAGAAGTCATCTATAAATGATACATATTACATAGACTTACCCAGTGATGGAACCTTCACAGGTCCAAACACATCACTATGCACAAGCTCTAATATATGTTTCACCCTCTTACCACCAGAGGGGAAACTCACCCGATTATGCTTCCGATATACACATTTTTCACAGAAATCAAAACCCAGAGATCTATTACTCATACCTTATACCATACCTTTACCATGAAGTATTCGAAGGCCCTTCTCTCTAATATGTCCAAGCCTTTGATGCCACAACATGGTCTTCTCTCCAAAGACCACTAGATTTTCTTCTCCACTTTCAGGAACCACAGAACTGTTGCACCCATCAACGACCATGCTACCTTGCAGCTTTTATAGAGTTCCAATCCGAACTCCCCGCATCAATACCAGTGCTCCCCGAACCATCTTGCAGGTATCCTTCTCGAACACTGTTTTTACACCTGCATCATCCAACTTTCTTACAGAAATCAGATTTTTAGCCAATACAGGAATATGTAGAACACCAGGAAGTGTTCTAACCCTTCCACCTTGCAACTTCAAATTTAATTTTCCACGACCAATGATTCTAGCCTTCCTATCATCCCCTAAGAAAACATCACCACCATCGTATTTCTCATACTCGCAGAACCACTCTCTATGGGGAGTGAAGTGAAAGGATGCACCTGAGTCAATCAACCATGCCTCATGATCTACATGTGTACTTGAAGAAGCCAAGTACACATCCCCACCTTCAATTGAGGTGGTTTTTGCCTTTGCAGAAGGAGCATCATCATATCCCTTTCCTTTATCAGGAGCTTTAGATTTACAGTCCCTTTTGTAGTGCCCTTCCTTTCCGCATTTCTAGCACACCACCTTTATAGGTTTTCCTGGAGATTTAGATGTACCTCTAGATTTAGATCTCCCAATCGATGACTTATTTTTGTTTCTCTTCTGGGGTTGTCCTCGTACAGACAAGGCATCACCATTCTGGCTCTCCATATTTTTCCGTCTCATCTCCTCCATGAGCAAGGATGAGACTATTTCATCAAACTGCAAGGCAGCTGCATTGCTACCTATTGTAATAACCAGACTATCCCATGAATTTGGTAGAGAACACAACAAACTGATGCACTTATCTTCATCTAAAATTTTAATATCAACAGATGCTAACTGACTTACCACAATATTAAATGCATTTAGATGCTCTGTCACCAAGTCTCCATATTTCATCCTCAGGTTATATAGCTTTTTCTGCAGGAACAATTTGTTCACCAGAGACTTAGATTGGTACAGTCCCTAACTTGTCCCACAAAGCCTTCGCCGTAGCTTCCCCTGATACATTTAGCAATACTGAATCTGAGACACACAATCGTATTGTGCTCTTTGCCTTCTGATCCAACTTCTTCCATTCTTCATCAGACAATCCCGTTGGTTTAGTACCCAGATCTACCGCGATCCACTGATCTTTATCCACCAACAGATCCTCCATCTTGAGTTTCCACAACTCAAAACTCTGACCATTAAATTTCTTGATCTCTATATTTCCACTACTCACCATCTTCTTTCACCACCAGAATCGATCTCGCAGATCTCCCACTAAATAGGGTCTACCACAGGCTTGAGTGAAACCCCTCAGCAACAAAGGCATCCCCTTGATGCCAAAATAGCTCTGATACCAAATGTAGGTTTTAACCCCATACAGTAATTACCTGCATATGAATTCTAAAACACATAAAATAAACAATGTAAGAGAATAACACATAAAACACATATACACAGATATTTTCCCCTGGATCCCAAAACCGGGACTACCAGCTTGATTTTTCATTATGTTCCTTTCAATGTTATAATACATATTTATACATGCCGAAGCATCCAATACCATGGATCGAAAACCATCGCGTCCAAAACCATGGACCAAAAACCATTGCGTCCAAAAACATGTGCGAAAATCATGCACAAAACCATAGGTGGGTCCACCCAACCTAACATAGGTTCCAAAACCAGAATTTTCCAAGGCACTGCCCCGGACCTCATAGAGTGGGGCTAATTGCACCCCTCAAACCCCTTGTGAACCGCCCACTACGCAATCAGCGCAGCGAAGGGTGGGGCTCCACCCCCCCTCTAACCCCCCGATTAACAATGTGGGCTAGTTGTGGAAAGAATATAACACAACCCAAACTCAGGATTCTATTTGTTTACAGCCCTACACATCTATTTCCCTCCTTCCTCTCCTCCTCTCCACCATCACTACAAATTCAGTATTAATTTGTCTCATTTTTGTGTTTCAAACACCAGAAGAAGACATTTCTCTTTGAGATTGCCACGATATACCCCCCTTCATTTGGATCCATGTGTTGGCTTAAGTCTGCCTTAATGAAGGCCTATTTCCCACCTAACAAAGGGAGTGTAAAAATTTATCATTCCCAGGGAGAAATATTCTAATCCATTCCTTGAAAACGATGCCGATGTTGTCACTCACTGCTAAATATGCTTGCAATTGTGAAAAGAGTGCAAAAGAGAAATGAAGTTTGAATGCATTTCCCAAAGCCACAGAAGCTCTCAAAGCTTAATCATGCCCTCTCCATTGCATAGTTCTTGTGATAAGCCTTTCCAATGGTATATGGAAGTCCAAAAATGGACTTCTATATCAGAAGTTAGAGCAGATTGAGGTTTCCCTTTGAAAGTTAGAAAACAAAGAGAAAGACCAAGGGAGGCTCATCACAATCACAAATCGCAGTTTCCTAGTAGCAGCAGCGGGGGAGGACATAGAAATATATGATCAGCTGATCATCGATATCGCAGATTAGCTATCGGTGGGTCCAAGGTAGTGCAAATAGTAATCGGCGGTCGAAGGCCCATGGCACATAGTGTATCAGCAGTTCATGATGCAGAGCGTTGATATCGCATATCAGTGATCACAGGTAAATAGGGGAGCACACAAGAACAGGGTCAGACTGCCACTGAACATCGATATGATGAAAATCGCCAGTAATTTGGGCCTTTAGTGTTAAAGTATTGGGAGGGGCCGATTTCGTTTAACAAAGAAATTCAAAGAAAAACTAAGGGTGGATGGGCCCTTTTCTCTCTCCTCTAAGGGGCCACGTGGTGGAATATCATTGGTCTCACATATTGGACTTCCCGTAATATCGACGATCAGTGATTCTGGACATGACGGGGGTTGAAAAGACTGTGAAGTGGAAATGCTCTGATATAGTGTTAAATCACTGGGGAAGGACGAAAACATTTAACAAAGGAAATCGACGCAAAAACAGGAGGTGGGCGGGCCTTTTCTCTCTCCTCCAAGGGGGCACATGGAAGGATACCATTGGTCCTTATGAAACCACATGGCAGCTGACGTCAGTATTCCATAGCAATAGGGTGATTATGTGGCAGTACAATGATGACATGGTAGTACAGAGATGACATGTCGATACAGAGGACACGTGTCACACAGATTCGACATTTTTTAGGGGTCCTATGGGGGCATATCCAAGTGACATGTGTCACCACTCAGGAAGTGCCACATGGAACTGATGACATCATCAATCTCGCAGATTAGCAATTGGCGATCGCAAAAAGCAAAGGTTCCTCCTTCACCAATGTCCCTCCCGGCTTGCGATTGCGATATGTGGGAACTCTCCGGAACACGATATTTTATATAATAGAATATAAATGGTTATCGAGTCCATCCCTTTTCAAAGAAAACATATTAAGTAAGAAATCCCCATCTTTGGATGTCCCAGATTGGCTTCGGCTAGATCGACAACTTGTAGGCCTTTTCGGCCCCCCCACCATGTTTCCCTTTATTGCCAGGGGGGGTGCGTCTGAAAATGCGGTTTCCCCGCCGAGCTCCACCGCTACGTGTCCCTCTCATATAATTTTGCATGCCCCCCTCACTTACCACTTACCACTCATGCCTCCCTTCGAAAACCACTAAACCTCACACTTCCTCTCCCGTATTGCGATTGTGATACCTTTGGTGGGACCAACCCCGCAGATCGACAATCGCAAGGGTCAAGGGAGACATCAAAGGCAGAGCATGATAAGCCGCTGGTATGCAATATTCCAAGTAACAAAGGAAAAACCCCCTAGATAGGAGTGTAAAGGCTCTAGCGCCTTAACGATGGGCCCCAGGTCACAGCCCGCAATCATGTAATGAAGAAATGCAATATGGGGTTACACCAAAGTGGGCCAAGGAGCATCGAAACCCACCATTTTGCAACGCCTTTAAGAGTAAAAGTCCCACTACCATAAAGCCCCGATAGTATGGTACATGGACTTGAAGGTACATGGGTCGGCAGCTGAAGCATTGAATGAAGTATGGCACAACAGTAAACTGGTATAGGGGGCTCAGGAAGACTTAATTGCTCTTCACGGGATCCACTCCGATACACAACAAAGTGCTGCCACGACATGCTCCATTTCTAGTCTACGACAGACACTTACAGTCGACCCACTTAATACTCCTGAGAATGATTTATTCAGGTAGTTAAGGCGGAAGTGACAGGAACCGACCGAGCAGCAGGAGAAGCACATCACAACTAAGACGTGGCTTGACTAGAGGCCTTTTGAATAATAGGGGTCACTTCCTCCATCATATTTCCGTCTTCCTCTTTCTTTTCAATATTTTGTAATTTTTGTTTGTTTTCAAGAAAGGAATCAGATCCTTATAAATATTTTTGGGCAGTAGGAGCTATCGCAGGCCGAGGTAGCTAGTCTGTCGAACAACTGGCCATTGGCTGATATATTTTGTAACTGTAACCCAATCTCCCCCTCTTCTTATAAATAGGGGGGAGAAACACTTATGAAAGGTTCTAGAATTTTGCACCCGTAGGGTCTAAATTTTGAGATGCCACTTTTGGTTCTATTTTCTTATTCATGGGGGACTTCACTGGTGTTGTGATGAATGTTATGGACTTGTTATTTGGACCCTCTAAGAATTAATGAAACTTCCCCGGTGATTCCAAGAAGATCAATGTGTAGTATGTTTCCTCTTTGTAAATCTCATTTCATTTTTTCTTTCCCTTATCTGAAATAGTGTAATGAAGCTATTGGTTCCTCTCTGATTCATGGATTTATCTAGGCTACTAAATAGAAAACAATACCTGCGTTATATTACATATTTACTTGTGTTATTCAATATACTACAATACCTATAGTAATTCGAGATTTATTTGTGTTATTCGATTAACCCATATTACCTGTATTAGCCCATATTTACTCATATTGTTGGCAGATAATGGTACCCATGTTATATCTGGCCTAAAACCTTAATTAGAACTCCACTATTTCTACCATTTCACCTCCTCCCTCTTCCATATTTCTGCTAGAACATGGTTGCTCAGGATTCTATTTGTTTACAACCCTACACATCTATTTCCCTCTTTCCTCTCCTCCTCTCCACCATCACTACAAATTCAGTATTAAATTGTCTCATTGTTGTGTTTCAGACACCCGAAGAAGACATTTCTCTTTGAGATTGCCCCGATATACCCCTCACATTTGGATGCATGTGTTGGCTTAATTCTACCTTAATGAAGGCCCATTGAACCAAGCCCCTTTTATTATCTTTTAACCACGTGACAATTTGAGTCCTGCAAACAGACCTTGCAGATAATATTCCAGACACTCCTATATTTAAGATGTCCTAGGCACTGGTCTACAATCAACCCAGACGCTGTCTCTAGGAAGCTTTCTCTATCTCTTGAAACACTTGTGCTCTAGGTGCCATTTAAAGCGACAACAGATGCAATGTAGCTCCCATTGTTCCATGTCATCAAAAGATGATCTACATATACTGTTAGTCCTTACAATCTCCTAGGTTGAAAAGGAAATCGACAAGGGTAACCTCAAACCACTTCAGCTCAGTAACTAGCCCTACTGAGCATGAGAGGGATCTCTCTAAGTCTCTTATCAGTGATATGACTTTAAAGAAAATGGATTTTAGACTAGATATGAGTATTTGTTTGTTTTTTTGTGTAAATTTGGTTTTTTAAGGATTTGTTGAACTTAGGGTTTGGAGCCACAAGTAGGTCTAGGCTGTGGGAATGTAGGAGCAAACATAACAAGGAGCTATATGTCAGAAACCATGGTGTAATTTGAGTATTTGTCAGTGTAGCATAGAGGATATAGAGTGGAAGAAACTAATGAGCATAATAAACATGATTTCATTAGCTTAGGAAGACAAAACACATAACTAGAAAACCAGATAAAAGAGCTTGAAAAACAAGAATTATGGGTATTTCACCTCAAGGAATTCATAGAAAGAAGAGATATAATGTAGATAAAGTTTTTTATACCATGAGAAAACAAAAATAATGAAGTACAAGCACCATGAACTCACTGGGCTAGAGTTCCTTGAAAATAGTTGCAGCCTATATTTGTATTAGCTGAAAGATGATTACAATGCAAGCCTCCTTCACAAAAAGTTCAACCCTCTTCTTCTGAAGTGAAATAATACTTATAGACTCTCCTAGACCACTTTCCCACCTTCAGGAATCGAATTCCTTGGTGGAGGAACTGACTCCAAGATTCTCTCAACCAACAGGTGAGAGTGAGAAGGTGCAACTCAAACACCTCATGAAGAGTTTGATTAGGAGTTTTCTTCTTTTATGAGGCCTAATAAACATCAAAAACAACCTATGATATAAATTTATTCATGCCTACATAACCTAGCCTCGTAACGTGTGGCATTATATAGAGAATTTGACTTTGACCAAGTCAGACTAGAAACTAGAAATTTTACACAGTGAAATTTTGCAAATAAAAACACAAAAAGTGCAGAAGCACAATGCCGACTTTGAGCTGATTTTGAGGTGCCTTCCAGGGGTCAAAATGAAAATATGAGAGAACGGTCAACTATCCCTTCAAGTCTAGTTTCCATAACAGTTTTAATTTTTGAATTTGGAGCATGGGAAGACCTTCAAAAATCCATTCTCCCAAGGTCACTCTAGAAGCGCAACACTTGTCAAAAAATGGTCTAGAATGCTAGTTTTTTGCCACTTTTTTGCACTTTTCTCCAAAAATAAGCCACCTCTGCAAAATATAGGCAAATGGGTTTTTAGAGGATGTCAATAACTTTACAAAAATGTAGACCTTTCCTCAAATGGATGCCTGAGGAAAAAGTGCAGCGCCAAGGTGTTGCGCTTCTGGAGCAGCGTAATTTCTGAACTTTGACCAAAATTTGCCAAAAAACTCAAAATGCTTAGAATTTGCTCAAAATTGGGGGGAAGGTGTAAAAATAGGTTTTTTATAGGTTCATGGATGCTTCAGAAAGCATCTCCGAGTTTCCCTCATCCTTTTGATCTTTTTTTCCCTCCTTGAGCTTGTTTTCAAGTTGTTTCACTTTGACATTGGCGATCATGTTTTGAGCTTGATAATGATGCACCATGTGTCTGAGCATTTGATTATCTTTGTTTGCCTTCTCTAGGAGCTTCTCTAAGTGTTCATTCACCCTGTTAAGCCAATATTCTTTATCTTGATTTACCTCTAGGGCAATCCTTTCTTCTAGGTCAAGGTCTTCATTAAGCAACATTTGTTTTTGTTCCTCTTGCAAAGCTTCCTTAAGACCTCTGGTTCTTGGTCTTTTCCTTTTCCCTTTTACCTTTGATGCTTCAGGCTCGCTTGATGTCATTTTCTCTTTACCTTTGCTGGTTTGCTGCATTAGCTTAGCTTTTTCCTTTTCTAGGATCAACTCTTTTGCTTTGAGTTGACTGTTTTCCTATTCAAGGAATGTTATAACATACTTTGCCCTTTCCAAGTTTATCGCCAGCTCCTTGATTTGGTATTATTTGTCTCTGATAACCAGTCTCATGCTTTTGGTTTGATTTTATAGCTTTGAATCAATTAGCTCAAACTCATGCTCCAATGTATCCTTATGTTTTGCTGCCAATTCCTGCTTTGTCGATGAAGAAGGCTTGGCCCCTTTCTCTTTGTGAGAAGAAAACACAAGCCTCTGCCCTTTCTTATACACTTTGGTCACTTCTGGTTTGGGTAGCTGAGTCTTCTCTGCTAGTTTGCTAGATGACCCCATCTCTGTTTGTTGTTTTGGTGCACTTGGGGACTGAGATGCTGCATTTTCCTCATGCCATTTTAAAGTTGTTTCTAAAAAGGCTTCCAAAGCCATACCCCTCTCTGCCAGTTGATGAAGGAAAATGGTTTTGATGAGATTGTGATGAAACAAGCTTGGAGAGTGCTCTTTGTCCTTTAACTGTATCTTCTCAGACATTTTTGAAATACTCCTGAACAGGTAATTGCACATGTTGAGTGGCTTTTGAGATGTGAAGTGCATCAAGAGGCGAATATGATAGGCATACAACCTGGAGAATCTACCTTCACAGGTAAAGAACCTCATGATGGTTTTCATTAAAGGGGCATACTTCTCAAGCAAATATATGAAAGGCATGAGGTGAGTATGTGTATCTCTGCATGGAGTCTTTAAGAAGGCCTTGTAGTTTTCAAGATCTAGTCTCATTCCCTTGAACCAATATTGGCCATTGTCTGGTAAACCAATTGCTAGTGAGATGGAGGCCACTGAGAAGCTAAACTCAATACTAGCAATGATAGCAATCTCTCCTTTCAATTGTGTAGCTACCCAAGCTATCAATTGCTCATAAAACCCTGCTTCACTTACTCTTTTACAAAACTCCAAGCAGTGGACATCCTCAAAGCATTGTTTGATGAAAGGGTAGGAGTTGATTTGGTTGCAATCTGTTGGTTCATATCTAAGAATCATCCCTCCTTTGTGTTGTCTCTTTCTTTCTTGTGAAGATTCAACCTCCATGATGACACAGAGTCCTAGCAGCGGGAAGTGAAAATAGATGTGAGGTGAGAATGAAAATGAAGTGATATCTGAGAGATCTTGACAAAATGATGGGAGGGGTTTTATGAAAGATGAGATGGCTTTGAAAAATTGATGGAAATGAGTGAGGAAAATAGTGAACAAATGTGGCTACTTGTAAGTGAGACCAAGAAGGTTTATGATGAGATTTTCCCAAAATAAATCTAGGAATGAGCTAGGGTTTTTTTGTCTTAGTGTTTAAACTTTGTTTGGAGGTGGGTGAACTGGTCAAAATGACTCATCAGACATGTGTGCAGGTGTAGAATATCAATTTACATGTTTTGGAGATGAAAATTTATGATGACCATTTCTACCCTAGCATTTCCCATGGAAATTTTGCTACAAACAGTAGCTTGAGAAATAATGAACATGGAATGAAATTGGGAAAGAAAATATGGAGGGAGATGATATACTTACTTGTTCCTTGGATTTAGAAAGAAATTTGACCGGGCTTATAAGAAAAAATTTAGAATTTTGGGAAAATTTGGGTGAGTTTCAGGTACTTTGTCCTATGCGCAGCACAGTTCTCCTAGGCGCAGCACTAAAGCACAGTGCATTTCTCCTACATGTAGTGCCTACCTTCTAAGCACAACGTAGTGTATCTATGCGCAGTGCCTCCAATTTTTGGCCAATTTATTCTATGGAAACATGTTTTTTGCTTTTTTGGGCAAGTGAGCTTGATGATGAGGAGTGAATGAGATATGAATGAAAAGGCTATGAGTCTTTTTGAGTTTATATAGGGATAATTTCCTCACTTTTTCAAAAAGAGAAAAGAAACCAACCCTCCTTTGTGAACTGATTTCACTTTTTGAAGACAGATTTTACCTTTACCATTGCAAATGTGCTTTTTTGCTTTCCTGAGTGCTGGAGCTTCCTTCTTCTGAAACCTTTGATGTCATGAAAATATGAAAAGTGTGTGAATAAATCATGATCAATTCTTCAACTGTTGCTTTGTCATGTTTGACTTATTTCTGGTCTTTTTATGGAAATGGTGGACCTTGGGGACCCTTGTGAGCTAATGGAATGATGATGATGACTTGACCCATTTTCATGGTGTATGATAAGCAACCAACATAAGTGAAATTTCAAACAATGACTCCATCTTTGGACTGACCATTCAATGACCAAATTTGTTGTGTAAACCTAGTAACAGAAAAAATTGATGATGAAAGCCTGAAAAGAACATGGTAAAAGCATTTTTTTGATCCAGGTGACAGGTTAACAAGACTGACACTAACATATACCACAATATTACAACTGTTTTTCCAACTTTCTTGACAAACAAAGTTGCATCATCAAGATCATAATGTTTGACTTTGAGTTTCAAAATATGCTCAATTAACTTTTCATACCAGGCTCGCGGTGCTTTCTTGAGGCCATACAAGGCTTTCAAAAGTTTTCATACTTTATGTCCATGGCCCTTCACAACAAATCCTTCTAGATGGAACATAAAAACATTTCCTTTCAGATATCCATTCAAGAAAATAGTTTTTACATCAATTTGATGGAATTTCCAACTGTTCTGAGCTACCAAGGCAAAGAGTGTCATGATGGTAGCCCATTTTGCAATGGGGGTAAAAGTCTCCTCATAATTGACCCCTTCCTTTTGTTCAAAACCTTTTTCCATAAGCCTAGATTTGTGCTTTTCAAGTGAGCCATCAACTTTATACTTGTTCTTATCGCCCCATTTGCAACCAATTTATTTGGTTCGTAATTAAGGATCAACCAACTTCCAAGTTCCATTCTTTATCAAGGCATCATACTCTTCTTGCATCGCTTCTTTCCACTTGTCATTAGTTGTGGCTTCTTGGAAGGAATTTGGTTCAAAATTTGTAGACAAATTTAGTTCACAATCATACGAAACATCCATATCAACAGGTGAATCAAAATCATCTATATCACCTACATTTTGCTTGGTTGAATTTCTTGTTCTTGGATTTCCAAGCTCATCGGGATGAACACTGTCAAGTGTCCTTGTCATCCATTTTGGAGGACCTGTTAGTGTCGGTATCTTCATCCATCCATCAGGGATCAAATTTCTTTTTTTGCATGCATAGTAGGTGTCCCATCCAATCAACTGCATTCCATTAGGTCATGGATCAACTGATGGTAGGGGTTCATTGTCAATTTCCCTCATGCCATTTACCTACTGGCCTATTTTCACATGTTCCGGTCATCTATAGTAATTTTTTGTCATTACATTTGCAAAAATCATTTTTAGGGTTTTAGGTCTCATTAAGTCTAGGGTTTGCTACCATAGTCATCAAAAACTCAATAAAGGGTCAACAGGCACATGAGGAGGTCTAATAAGTTCATAAGATCAAAATTTCACTCATGATATGCTCAATAAGTGATTTTTACCTCAAAACTCTGTTTTGAGGTGAAAACAGAGTTTTATATTTTTTATGTACAAAATTTATGTAATTTGAAATGTTTTCTATATTTAATAAGTTCCAGCTGCTGCCCTTGCTCACCTTGCCAACTCCAGCTACTGCAAACAAAAGCAAAAACATCAATGCATCAATTCATCAAGTGATCAAGAAGAGTCAAACTGCAAAATGAAAAATAGAGTTTTAAAGCAAAGTGAATAAGACTAGAAAAGTGGGTTTGTAAATGAAAAATTAAAACCAAGGGGATATAAAGATCTTCTTTGTGTTTGAAAGTCTTCATTTCGTGCAAGAGAGTGAGCTAAAAGGAGAAAATCGGGTTTGTGGGAGAAAGAGATGAAATTGAGCAAAACACGAATTTTCACAGGTGCTACGTACCTGGGCACTAGCGCTACGCACCTTCCTGGTGCAGGTTTTGCACTGAATTTTGGTTGTGCCCTACACATAAAAGGTGTGCTACACACCTGGGAGGCAGCGCTACGCACATGCCTGTTGAGCTCCGAATCAAATTTCATCACCTTCCTCTGCCTCCAAATTCACAAGTAACCTCTCAACAAGTAAGTAAAGCCTCACATTTGGTCTAGCAAGGGATTTTTTTCATCTGTGGTGGTGATTTATGAGTCTAAAAACTAAACCCTAGTTGTCTCTAAAATTGTCTTGCAAAATTTGCATGGGGTTTTGTTTTCTACTATTTTAATTCCCCTTTGATTATCTTCCTATACTCCATTCCCTTGCACGAAATTTCCCTTCCTCTTTCCCTCTCCCAAAATAATTGGCACTCACTCCCTATTAACAAACCCTAAGCCCTATACTTTATTCCTAAACATTAACTCTATACATTCCCAAAACCCTATTTCCCATTTCCTATTCCCTCATTACATTCCTTCCAACATCAAAACCCTCATTTATAGTCATACTATCAGTCAATTCCTCATTTCCCAAAAGAAAAACAACAGTCACCCTACTCACCCTCATACTTAAAAAAAAATCTCTTCATACTCATCATTTTTCACTCCAAATTTGCAAGTATGGAGACAGACTCAGCATATGAGAGGGATGATGAAACTGTCAATGATTCTTCCCAGGAGGTTCATGCACCAAGAAAACCACATAAAGGAAACATATCCGGGAGGAGCCCACCACTCTCACAGAGTTACTTGTTTTCCCTCTAGCAGTAACCTGTTTTAAACATCAATCTTGTTACCAGTTTTGTGAAATGGTGGAGAGGGTGAAATATCACCATGAGCTTGCTAGGTTATTTGTTCTTCATCTTCACAATGGCTAGGTGAACCTAGCTGGTGTCTCTTTCACCTTGACACCTGAAACCATTGCAACAGCAACAGGCATCCCTAATGTGGGTGAACAATGGAATAAGGGGCAGCATGTGGGTAGAGAGCATTATGAGCCTTACATCAAGGTTAGTTATCAGAGTCAAATCAGTGGGGTCTTTCCTTTCAAATACTTGTAGGATACTTATGCTCCACTCATGAAATTCATCATCAAGTATTTTACCTATGAGGGGAGGTTTTCCCGTCTATATACATACCATGTCAGATTGCTGATGCATTTCACGAGAGTGAGGATGATGAACCTCCCATACTTTATATGCAGGAATATTGAGAAGATGGCTCTATATGTGCAAAGGAAACCTCTTCCTCAGCAGTTCAGTAGCATTTACCATTTCTCATTGATTAAAATTGTTGTTTTGCATCAGCTAAGCTTGCTGAATATTTCATGGGATACTTTCATTGCACATGAGGTTTTCAAAAGCCCTCAGGTGACTCCATCGATGCTTCAAGAGGAAGACCAGCCAGATGTTCATGAGACTCAAACTATAGGTGTGCCAGTGTTTTTCACTTATGAGAAAGGCACAAGGAGACTATTTGCAGCTGCCAAACGAGTATTATCTCCACCAGGGGTGGAAGGGGTCTCGTTTTCTTCACTGGATCACAGGAAAATGCTATCTTCACCTGGGGTGAAAGGGGCTTTGCCTTCTTCTTCAGCAGAATAGGTACAAGACAAAGGAAAGCAAAAATTGCATGATGAAGGGCCTTTTGAAGGGCAAGACAGATATTTTGTCTTGGTTGAGGAGGATGACATTGATTTGGGCCCTCAAAGCTCAAAACTCAAAGATATGATCATCAAAGAAAAAGAGGCTAAAATCCAAGCCTTGTCACTTGACCTTGAGAGGGCTAAATGGATCATTAACTTCCTTGAGCAAGAGAACAAGCGACTAGAGGACAAACAAACTATCATGGAGTTGCAAACAATTAGAGAAAACAGGCAAGCAACAAAAAGAAGGAAAATCAAAATGACACCCCTTGAGCAAGAAATTGAGGCTGACCGGGAATCATGGTTAGAGAGGGCAAACATTCACTTGGAGGAATTGCTTGAGAAAGCTAACAAGGAGAAGAAAATGTCATGCCATATGGCCTATCACTACTTGACCTGGAATGAAATTTGCAAAACAAGGGTGAAGAGGTTAAAGGCCAAACTAAAGAGATCTTTGAGGAGCAAAAAGGAGAAATATAAGCTCAAGATATTGGCTAAAGCATAATTGGCCCAGAATAGCACATAAAAAGGATCACTCATGCCAAATTTCAAGAAATTTGGTGAAGTTTTTATCATTTTTGAATTTTTTGAAGCAAAAAACAGGTTTTTTCAGCAGGTGCGTAGCGCCACCGGCACTACGCTTTTGATGGGGGCCTCCATTTGAAAAAAAGTATACATTTTTGGAATCATCATGAAAATTTGTGCATGCTTAGAAATGGCTGAGAAATTTTGACAAGTTCTGGACTTCCAAAAGGGCAAAAAACACCCAAAAAGTGCCCTCTCTGCCACCTTTTTACCACACAGGAAGCAGTCTTGGGAGATTTCATTTTTGGAGGGGAAAATGGAATCCAAATCAAAAAATTCAAGTTTTCCCAGAAATTAGACTCAACAAGCTTTCCAATGAGCTATTCTACACCTGATTTGGACTTCAGGAAGCCTTCCAATATTGTCCTAGAAAAAGCGCTATGCATAGGCGAAAAATTTGCCAGTTTTGCCTGTTTGTTCAGAATTTCGCCCAGTTTGCTGTCAGTTTGACTTTTTCTTCTCTTTTGGTCAATTAATGATGTAATATGATGTAAATTGATTTACCATGATGTAAAAATGATGAAAAATGACCTAAGGAGGTAGATACACCAGTTAGAGTTGGTTTGAGGATGATTGAATCAGTTTCTATAGTTTTAGAGGCAAGCTGTTCCACTGCCTATTTTTCAGTTCCTAGTTTAGATCTTGTTGAAACAGCTCCTTAACTCATGGATTGAGCCCTTGACGGCTAGCATAGGTGGTTTGATGCCTATATCTTGTACTTTCTTAGTCATTTGTCAAGGTTGGAATCTTGTGAATGCATTGAACTACTTTGTACATCACTTCTGCAGTTTGGCAAGGAAATGAACTAGGGTTTTGCAACATTTTGTGGGATTCTTGTGGTAAAGTGAATTAGCATTGTTTTTCCTCTATTATTTCAGTTGATCTTATGTTTATATGTGCCATCATCTATCTTATTCTACATAACTAAATGAATCAAGTGTAAAAGGTGGAAATCATTGGTGATTCAGTGCTCTACCTTAGGGTTTATTTAGTTTTAAATGTTTTCTACCGTTTGAAGAGGATTCATGACATTTGCATGCCCTCTCCAGCTCCTCACTAGTCTTTAGACTCACCATTTCACTCATTTCAAAGTGCTAAAGCACTTGCCTACCTCGCCCCACAAAAACCTCTGGAAATCTGTGTTGATTTCCCGGACCCAAAGCTGCCTTCCCCATCTGATCCAGCAGCCAATCATTAAAATCAATCAAATTCCTCTGAGTAAACATACCTAGCCTAAAATTAGTATTTATACCAGTCATCTCAAGCCTTCCTTGATATATTTTCATTGAGATTTACAAGGATAGATCCCTCTCCCGACCTGGTAGGGCTAGCTACCAGGTTAAGCGTGGTTTGATGTTACCCTAGACCTGCCTTTCTCAACCTGAGGTAGATTTAGGCCCTAACATAGTGGCGACCATACTGGGGAACATAGTTTTATGTTCCTCAGCAAATGTAATCAAGTTCAGATCTGATTTTTGATGGTGGACAACGATCAGACACCGGAAGGCTGAAATCATTCACCTCGCGACTACAGTGTTGAAGAATCCCAAGGTTTAGAATTTTTATGGCAACTCTACTCTTCATGAACCAGTAGCTTGGAGAATTTCTTGGTCAATTCATTGTTATCAAAATGGATTTTTTTGATAGAAGGTATGTTCCCATGAGCTGAGATCACATTTCAGGTTTTCCAAATAAAATTCCTAAGGTAGATTGGCAAAGGAATTTGCCTATGTTTAAAGATGATGATAGGAATGATGTTGCTTTACATCTGGTTAGATTTCACATGCATATTCACAAGTTGAAGGTTAATTTTCCTGAAGACTGCTTGATGAAGATATTCATGGCCACTCTGGAAGGTGAAGCCTGATCTTGGTATGAAAGTTTGCTGCCTGCTTGTATTTGCTGTTTGAAAGAATTTCATACCATGTTCTTTGAAAGGTATAAAGAATCCTATCCATCCTTAAATTTAGTTCAGAACTGTTGTAGACATGTTTATAGTTTTATTGAAAACCTTGAGAAATATTATGAAGATGATGACTTCATGGATGATGAGATCATGGAAGCCCTGTATGAAAATCCATTTCAGCAGAATAAAGAGAGCTTAGAGGATACTTATCAAGATGTGCACGAAAATTTGCAGCTGGATCAAGATCTTAGTACAATGGAAAATGATGAAAGAGAAGGTTTTATTTCAGATCTATCCATAGAAGAAGACAACATGCAGGAAATTCAAGTTTCAACTTAAGAATGTGATAAAGTCAAGTTGGCTATTTTAGATCTAGATTTAGATCGTGATGATGAAGACTACCTTGTTTTGAATCCCATGAAGGAGAGATCTACTGTTGAGATCATCTGGAATGAGGAAGACAAAGTTATTGACCCAAGTGTTCTCATTTCGTTAGAACAAAGCCTTCATGAGGAGGTAATCCAGTCATTTTATGAAAAACAAGATGAGATCTTTGTTCAAGTAAGTGAAAAATATTCTTTCGATAACTCCGTGGTAAATGATAATTTGTTTGCCATGTCATATGAAGATGATCAACAATGTTTTCAAATTTCAAAAGACAGGGAATTAAGGGTTGTCATTTAGGTTTTTCATGTTTTGAAATGTTATTTCAAGAAGAAAATAACCGCTTGAGCAAAAAAAAACAGAAAGTATTATCTCCTCTGTCTGAAGATGAGATAGATCGACTCCTGAAAGGTCAGGTTACAGCCCAAGCTAATGCAGGTCTGGAGTGTGCACATGGTCAAGAAGGTGTGGGTGAAACTTCTTCTTCTGTTGAAAATGATGACAGTTTTGAAATTTGATTTATAGATCAACGAACATATAATATTTTCTTTCATGAAGATGATAAGGCTATCTTGTTTGATAATCTTGAAGAATGTTTTTTGTTTAAGAAAGGCTTTGATTATGACATTGAGGAGTATGAGCCTGAGAGAGACAGTATGTCAGAATTCGAGTCAAAATTTCTCATGCTCAAGGAATTTACAGCTAACACTCAGATAGCAGAAGCTAATACCTCTATATGCCTTCCCATCACTAGGAAACCAACTGTTCTTTCAGATCAGAATGAGGGGAGTACTTGTATTTTTACCGCTGGAGCTCAAGATAAACTAGTGCTTCAGGATTTTAATATCCCTTTAGCATTCTTTTTCAAGCATTAGAGAAGATGAATGTTGCCTAGTTCGTTATCATAAGCCTTGGTTTCAGTTGTTATTGTGAGTTGCCTACATGTACATCGTTCTACCTGCTCGGGGAATGTGAGAGCAGAATTTTAGTATGTAGCCATCTGCTGGATTGGTTACATTGGAAGGCCCACTTCACATGATTGTGCATATTTCATTAGTAGGCAGGTGGTTTTCATCATGATTTGAAGCCCTCAAATCTTGATGGTCTGCTGCCATTAAAAAGTTTTGTAAGTACTTATTTCAGTTAAGTAAGTCTTGAGTCATTTTTTGTTTTAGTCAGTTTCAAAATAGTTTCAGAGTCAGTTTGTATTGTCATCATTCATTTAGTTTGGGGCCCGAAGTGAAGGCTATAAAGTTGAATGTCTGGTTTCAGTTTTTGGGTTATTTAATGTGGGTTGTTTGAGTCAGTTTTCATTCTTTGTAATTGGTTTTAATTTGCTGAAGTTATTGACTCCATTTTTCCTAATGGAAGAGGCACTGGTCTGCTTTTCCAGAGATCCGTGGTTCTTGGCACCTCCTAGGAGCTACCATCCCCATTGGAGCCAATGTTAGTGTCGGTATCTTCATCCCTCCATCAGTGATCAAATTTCTCTTTTTGCATGCATAGTAGGTGTCCCATCCGATCAACTACATTCCATTAGGTCATGGATCAACTGATGGTAGTGGTTCATTGTCAATTTCCCTCATGCCATTTACCTGCTAGCCTATTTTCACATGTTCCGGTCATTTACAGTCATTTTTTGTCATTACATTTGCAAAAATCATTTTTAGGGTTTTAGGTCTCATTAGGTCTAGGGTTTGCCACCATGGTCATCAAAAACTCAATAAACGGTTAGCAGGCACATGAGGAGGTCTAATAAGTTCATAAGATCAAAATTTCACTCATGATATGCTCAATAAGTGATTTTTACCTCAAAACCCTGTTTTGAGGTGAAAACAGAGTTTTATATTTTTTATGTACAAAATTTATGTAATTTGAAATGTTTTCTATATGTAATAAGTTCCAGTTGCTGCCCTTGCTCACCTTGCCAACTCCAGCTACTGCAGACAAAAACAAAAACATCAATGCATCAGTTCATCAAGTGATCAAGAAGAGTCAAACCGCAAAAATGAAAAACAGAGTTTTTAAAGCAAAGTGAATAAGACTTTAGAAACTGGGTTTGTAAATGAAAAATTAAAACCAAGGGGATATAAAGTTCTTCTTTGTGTTTGAA
Organism: Pinus tabuliformis; assembly: GCA_031772625.1. NCBI lineage: Eukaryota > Viridiplantae > Streptophyta > Pinopsida > Pinales > Pinaceae > Pinus > Pinus tabuliformis. Next base: position 1,991,974,659 of record CM062816.1, read on the forward strand.
ATTCTTCATTTTGTGCAAGAGAGTGAGCTAAAATGAGAAAATCGGGTTTATGGAAGAAAGAGGCAAAATTGAGCAAAAAACATGAATTTTCATTGACGCTACGCACCTGGGCACTGGTGCTACGCACCTGCCTGGAACTACACACTTGGTGCAGGTTTTTCACTGAATTTTGGTCGTGCGCTACGGACCTGGGAAGAAGTGCTACGCACCTGCCTGTTGAGCTACAAATCAAATTTCATCACCTTCCTCTGCCTCCAAATTCACAAGTAACCTCTCAACAAGTAAGTAAAGCCTCACATCTGCTCTAGCAAGGGATTTTTTTCATCTGTGGTGGTGATTTATGTGTCTAAAAACTAAACCATAGTTGTCTCTAAAATTGTCTTGCAAAATTTTCATAGGGTTTTGTTTTCTATTGTTTTAATTCCCCTTTGATTATCTTCCTATACTCCATTCCCTTACACTAAATTTCCCTTCCTCTTTCCCTCTCCCAAAATCATTGGCACTCACTCTCTATTACCAAACCCTAAGCCCTATACATTATTCCTAAACATTAACCCTATACATTCCCAAAACCCTAATCCCCATATTGTATTCCCTCATTACATTCCTTCCACCATCAAAACCCTCATTTACAGTCATACTATCAGTCAATCCCTCATTTCCCAAAAGAAAAACAATAGTCACCCTACTCACCCTCATACTTTAAAAAAAAATCTCTTCATACTAATCATTTTTCACTCCAAATTTGCAAGTATGGAGACAAACTTGGCATATGAGAGGGATGATGAAACTGTCAGTGATTCTTCCCAAGAGGCTCATGCACCAAGAAAACAACATAAAGGAGGAAAACAGATCCGAGAGGAGCCCACCACTCTCACAGAGTTACTTTCTTGCCCTCTTGCAGTAACCTGTTTTAAACATCAGTCTTGTTACCAGTTTTATGAAATGGTGGAGAGGGTGAAATATCACCATGAGCTTGCTAGGTTATTTGTTCTTCATCTTCACAATGGCTAGATGAACCGAGCTGGTGTCTCTTTCACCTTGACACCTGAAACCATTGCAGCAGCAAAAGGCATCCCTAATGTGGGTGACCAATGGAATAAGGGGCAACATGTGGGTAGAAGTATGAGCCTTACATCAAGGCTAGTTATTAGAGGCAAATCAACAGGGTCTTTCCTTTCAAATAATTGCAGGATACTTATGCTACACTCATGAAATTTATCATCAAGTATTTTACCTATGAGGGGAGGTTTTCATGTCTATATACATACCATGTCAGATTGCTAATGCATTTCACGAGAGTGAGGATGATGAACCTCCCATACTTTATATGCAAGAATATTGAGAAGATGGCTCTATATGTGCAAAGGAAACCTCTTCCTTAGTAGTTCAGTAGCATTTACCATTTCTCATTGATTAAAATTGTTGTTTTGCATCAGCTAAGCTTGCTGAATATTTCATGGGATTCTTTCATTACACATGAGGTTTTCAAAAGCCCTTAGGTGACTCCATCGGTGCTTCAAGAGGAAGACCAGCCAGATGTTCATGAGACTGAAACTATAGTTGTGCTAGTGTTTTTCACTTATGAGAAAGGCACAAGGAGACTATTTGCAGCTGCCAAATGAGTATTATCTCCACTAGGGGTGGAAGGGGTCTTGTTTTCTTCACCAGATCACAGGCAAATGCTATCTTCACCTGGGGTGAAAGGGGCTTTGCCTTCTTCTTCAGCAGAACAGGTACAGGACAAAGGAAAGCAACAATTGCATGATGAAGGGCCTTCTGAAGGGCAAGACAAAGATTTTGTCTTGGTTGAGAAGGATGACATTGATTTGGGCCCTCAAAGCTCAAAACTCAAAAATATGATCATCAAAGAAAAAGAGGCTGAAATCCAAGCCTTGTCACTTGACCTTGAGAGGGCTAAATGGATCATTAACTTCCTTGAGAAAGAGAACAAGTGACTGGAGGAAAAACAAACTATCATGGAGCTGCAAACAATTAGAGAAAACAGGCAAGCAGCAAAAAGAAGGCAAATCAAAATGACGGCCCTTGAGCAAGAAATTGAGGCTGACCGGGAATCATTGTTAGAGAGGGAATACATTCACTTGGAGAAATTTCTTGAGAAAGCTAACAAGGAGAAGAAAATGTTGCGCTATATGGCCTATCACTACTTGACCTAGAATAAAATTTGCAAAACAAGGGTGAAGAGGTTAAAGGCCAAACTAAAGAGAGCTTTGAGGAGAAAAAAGGAGCAAGATAAGCTCAAGATCTTGGCTAAAGCATCATTGGCCCAGAATAGCACATAAAAAGGATCACTCATGCCAAATTTCAAGAAATTTGGTGAAGTTTTTGTCATTTTTGAATTTTTTGAGGCAAAAAACAGGTTTTTTCAGCAGGTGCGTAGCGCCACTGGCGCTACGCTTTTGATGGGGGCCTCCATTTGCAAAAAAGTTTACATTTTTGGAATTAGCATGAAAATTTATGCATGCTCAGAAATGGTTGAGAAATTTTGACAAGTTCTGGACCTCCAAAAGGGCAAAAACAACCCAAAAAGTGCCCTCTCTGCCACTTTTTTGCCACACAAGAAGCAGTCTTGGGAGATTTCATTTTTGGAGGGGCAAATGGACTCCAAATCAAAAAATTCAAGTTGTCCCAGAAATTAGACTCACCAAGCTTTCCAATGAGCTATTCTACACCTGATTTGGACTTCGGGAAGCCTTCCAAAACTGGCCTGGAAAAAGCGCTATGCATAGGATCAGTGGCGCTACGCATAGGAGAAAAATTTGCCAGTTTTTCCTGTTTGTTCAGAATTTTGCCTAGTTTGCTATCATTTTGACTTTTTCTTCTCTTTTGGTCAATTAATGATGTAATATGATGTAACTTGATGTACCATGATGTAAAAATGATGAAAAATGACCTAAGGAGGTAGATACATCAGTTAGAGTTGGTTTGAGGATGACTGATCCGGATTTAAATAGGAACGCAATAAAATATAGAGATAACCATAAAGACAGATATGCAGCGGAAATAATACTTCATTTCATTAATGGAAAATACTGAAATATGCTTACAAATAGAAATAGAAATAACCCAGCTAGGGCGATGGTAGCTTATCTCTGAGAAGAGATGTGTAGGCTACATGCCTCTAAACTGTTCCCTACTGTCTTTACAATGAGGCTCGAAGGCCTATTTATTATTGAGAAACAATGGAAAACCCTTCACATTCCAAAACCTAACCCTAGAAGATGAAACGCCAAATTGTGGGCCCCGTTTTGGGGTGAGTTGGACAACCAACTTCCCGGGGTCGCGAATTGGTCGTATTATCTCCGTTTGACGTGCATGATAGCCTGTTGGAAAGATCTCTCCGAGGACTACGATGGAAAAGACGATTTTTATCAAAAAAATCGTTGGCGGTAGATTCCCAAAAAACGTCATTTAGGGCCTCAAAACGGCTTCGGAAGTTCAGGACCCGAAAAACTGCTAAAAATAGTAAGTTGTGCTACAATTAAGGAAACTGAAAATGCTGAGAGAAACAATGGTGGGGGTCCAGGTGGACTTGGCAGGTGGCCACCAAGATCCACCTGCATCATTCCTCCCCCCTTAGGAAGCAATGGTCCCCATTGCATTGAGTTCCTCCATGAGATGAGGAAACTTTTGCTGAACTTGGTCCCTGGTGAACCACTTGCCCTGGTGAAGGAGTTGGCCTGCTTTGACAACTCGATACAGTTGGATATTCTGTTGGCGAGTGTTCTTGACCTGTGTGTCTATGATCAGATTAGTTGCAGCTTGTTCCATGCAATCTGCATTTAATTATGTGGGTGTGAGCTGTTCTGCAATGTCGGATGTGTCTAGCAATGGTGGAAAGTATGGTCGAAGGCGGTCCACATTGAACACTGGGTGTAGGCCAAGGAATGGGGGAATGCTGAGCTCAAATGCATTGTCTCCCACAGCCTTAATAATGGTGTAAGGACCATATCGAAGTTGTCTCAGTTTCCGATAGGCTCCAGTAAGGCGTTCCTTTTGCAAATGCAACCAGACTTTGTCGCCCACTTGAAACTTGTGTGGCACCCGATGTTGATCATGTCGCTGCTTGTACTTGGCATTTGATTTTTCCAGAATGTCATGGACCTACTGGCGAATATGTTGGATGTGCTCAATGAAGCTGGTTGCCTTATCTATTTCGGAATGGACATGAGCTGAATCTGTGTGAGTAGCTGCAAGTGGCATGGCCACATCAATGGGGCATAGTGGCTGGAATCCCAGGCCCACCTGAAAAGGGTTGTGGCCCGTCGAGCTATGAAGAGCTCGGTTGTAGCTGTGCTGAACATAGGGGAGGCTCTCGTCCCATGTGCGTGGATGCTTTGAGTTGTACATGCGCAGAATGTGTACAATCATTCGATTGACAACCTCTGTCTGGCCATCAGTTTGAGGATGGAAGGCTATGGACTTAGTGAGTTTGGTGTCCAGCATTGACCAGAGACTGGACCAAAATGTACTGAGGAACCGACTGTCCCGATCTGAGATGATAGACTGTGGTATCCCAAAGTGCACCCAAACTCGTTCAAAGAAGTGTTTAGCAGTGGCTTCTGCTGTGATATTCTTCTTATAGGCCTCCATAATGGCCATCTTCGAGAACCTGTCGACGACCACAAAAACACAATCATTTCCATGCTTAGTGGAAGGAAGGCCTGACATGTAATCCATGGAGATGGATTCCCAAGGTCGACTAGGGGTAGGCAGCGGGGTATAGAGGCCTTTCTTCTTGATGGTTGGTTTGGCAATGGCACAGGCAGTACATGATCTAATGTATTTCCCGACATCTTGTCGAAGATTTGGCCAATAGAAATACTTTTGCAGTACTGCCACCGTTTTCTCGACCCCGAAATGACTAGCAGCTCTACTGTAGTGTGCTTCCCAAATCATCTTGGCACGCTCGCTTGAAGGAACACAAAGGTGACCCAAGTGGCATAACAGGGCATCTTGGAGATGAAAATCTGGAACATGCCGACCCCCCAAGAGTGTCTGGTATGTGTGGCCAAATTCTGGGTCGCTTTTGTAGAGAAGTGGCCAATCAGAAGTCTCGTGCCCACAAGAGTTGAGCACGGTGGTTAACGCCATGATTGGTGGTCGACTGAGGCAATCTGCAACATTATTAGTGCTGCCCTTCTTATACTTGATATTCAAATGGAACTGTTGCAGATATGTAGACCACTTCTGATGGCGATCATTCTGCAATTTCCCTTGGGTCTGTATGAACTGCAAGGGTCGGTGGTCTGTGTGGATGACCGTTTCCTTCCCCAAAATGTAATGCTTCCATTGTCGGCAGGCCTGCACAATGGAATACATCTCTTTATCATAAGTGGGATACTTCCGAACTGTGTCTGAAAGTGTTTCACTGTGATACGCCACTAGGTGCCCGTGTTGAGTAAGGACTGCCCCAATAGCATAGTCAGAGGCATCTGTCTCGACCTCAAATGGTTGTTGTAAATCTGGTAACGCGAGCACCGGTGCCGTGCAGAGGTGATCTTTCAACTCTCTGAATGCCTTCTGTTGAGATGGAGACCAGAAGAATTTCGCTTTCGCTCCTCCCTTGGTGACTTGACTCAAGGGCCAAGTGATATGAGAAAACCCCAACACGAACCTGCGGTAGAAGTTGGCAAGACCTAGAAAGTTGCGGAGCTCCGTCAGAGTGGTTGGAGATGGCCAATCCCGAATGACTTGGATCTTGGCCGGATCTACATGCACCCCCTTTTCATCAATAATGTATCCCAGATACTAAACCTGGGTCATGCCAAAAGTGCATTTCTCCAAATTGGCACATAGCTTGGGTTGCTGCAGTGTTTGAAGAACCTGTCGGATGTTGTGGAGGTGCTCTTCCCAACTCTGGCTGAAGATCAGAATGTCATCCAAGTATACCACTACAAATGAGTTGGTGAATGGCCGCAAGATGTCATCCATTAGCCTCATGAAGGTTGCAGGAGCATTCGTCAATCCGAAAGGCATAACCAACCATTCGAAGAGGCCCTCCTTGGCTTTGAAGGCAGTCTTCCACACATCAGAGGGTTCGATTGGTACCTGGTGATATCCTAACTTCAGATCGATCTTGCTGAAATATTTTTCCCCCTTTAGTTGGTCCAAGAGGTCATCAATCCACGGGATTGGGTACCTATTACGGACAGTGATCTTGTTCAGCGCCCGATAGTCAATACAGAGTCTCCAAGTCCCATCCTTCTTCTGTACCAACACGATTGGGCTCCCACAAGGTGATGAACTCGGACGGATGTGACCTTTCTGCAACACCTCCTGAATCTACCTTTTGATTTCATCGTTCTCCAAAACGGAGCGACGATAAATTATTCCATTGGGTAGCGGCGCACCTGGGGTCAGATCGATGGAGTGTTTGACTTGAGAGTGCAGAGGAACCCCTGCAGGGGAGGTGAAGATGTCCTCGTACTCCTTCATGACCTTATCCATCTGTATTTGTCGTGCGGAGGGGTCTTGTCTGGAGGCCATGGCTATTGTCTTATTCTCTCCTTGCGGGCGTATCATCAGGAAAACAAATTTCCCAGTCTTGGAAATGAGCTTACTGCATTGTTTTGCAGTAATCAAAGAGATGGCGGTAGGCGGTGCTACCTCTGGTATCCTGTACAACTTATTTCCCAATGTAACAATAACAGCACGGGGCCTTGATTCATACACAGCATGTCGCTTCCACAAGTATGGTTTTCCTAATAATACATCACAAACTTCAAGGGGAGTAATGTCACACAATACCTAATCCGTGAAGGGCTTGATGTTGTACGGAAGGCGACACTGCTAGCTCACGTGAAGATCCCGTCCTTGGTGAAGCCACCCGATGGTGTATGGTTGTGGATGTGCTGTGGTCGGCAAGCCCAACCGCTTCACGACCTCTGCCGAAATGAGGTTCTTTTGGCTCCCGCTATTGACAATGAATTGTAGCGGGGAGCCCTTTACCCACATCTGGGAGTGGAAGAGACGCTCCTCCTCTTCTGGATCTTCGAGTTCATTTTTCTGGATCTTTGCGGTAGCAACAGTGGCGTTGGGATCCGCGTCAATGATCTGCTTCCCTTTGTCATCCCCCTTGTCGGGTTCTGACTCAGAGTCAGAACATGCATCTGATTCTGGAACCTTTAGTTCAGCCACCAGTGACTGCTTGGCTCGACACTCACTAGTGTTGTGAGTGGAGCTCTTATGGAACTCACACCATTTTCCCGTGTCCTTTTTCGTCTTCGCGGCGCTGTTCTTTGCCTGCAGCTTTGGTGGGTTGTCTTGGGCTGCCCCGCCTTGGCTTTGTCCTTTGTTCTGTGTTTTAGGGGCACCTTTCCCTTGCTTCAGATTCGCAGATCCAAAGTCTCGCTTCTTTTGTTTAAACTTCTGCTCGACCTTGACGGCATATCGATACGCTATGCCGAGCGAGGAGATGTTCAGGAATTGTATTTCTTCCTGGATGTACTTGTGCAGGTAGCCGCAGTATTTGAGTATCAAATGCTGCTCCGTATCCTTGATACCCAGCTTTGTGCGAAGGGTATGGAAAATATTGGTGAACTCCGGCACATCTTGGTCCCTTCCCTGCTGCAGCGTGGTTCATTTTATGTATTCATCCTCATAGCTTCCGACAGGGTAGTACTACTCCTTGATGGCATCCTGGAATGAATTCCAGGTGGGTGCAGCTGAAAATAGTGATCCAGCATTTTCATCCTTCTACTCGCAGTAGGTTTCCCACCAGTCCTTGACATGGGGGCTGCTTTGAGAAGAGAGAAAACAATCTTTTGCCGACTTGAAAATTCAGGAACAGAAAAATAACCCTCCAGCAGATTTAACCATTTATCTACAACATTTGCGTCTATCTGACCCTCAAATATGGGGATTTCAAAATTAACTTGTACCTTAAAGGGCGTGGTATTTCCAGAGTAGCTGCTGGAAGCCGATGCGTCGCTTCTAGGTAGCCGCTGAAGGATTTGGGCAAAACTGTCCATCATCGTGTTCCGTTGTCGCTCGAGGGCTTCTTCGAGCAAGATTTTGATAGGATCTCCTACCCCCTCATCTTTCTTCTCATCCGCCATAGGAGGCCATCGGGATCTGCGAGGCTGGTCTCGCAAAGGTTCGACCAGTTCAAGCCCTAACTCCTTATATCCCGACCTCGTTGGGGACATGCAAAGAAAAACAGAGAAAAAGCAAACCGCTCTGATACCACTGATCCGGATTTAAATAGGAACGCAATAAAATATAGAGATAACCATAAAGACAGATATGCAGCGGAAATAATACTTCATTTCATTAATGGAAAATACTGAAATATGCTTACAAATAGAAATAGAAATAACCCTGCTAGGGCGATGGTAGCTTATCTCTGAGAAGAGATGTGTAGGCTACATGCCTCTGAACTGTTCCCTACTGTCTTTACAATGAGGCTCGAAGGCCTATTTATTATTGAGAAACAATGGAAAAACCCTTCACATTCCAAAACCTAACCCTAGAAGATGAAACGCCAAATTGTGGGCCCCGTTTTGGGGTAAGTTGGACAGCCAACTTCCCGGGGTCGCGAATTGGTCGTATTATCTCCGTTTGACATGCATGATAGCCCGTTGGAAATATCTCTCCAAGGACTACGACGGAAAAGACGATTTTTATCAGAAAAATCGTTGGCGGTAGATTTCCCAAAAAACGTCGTTTAGGGCCTCAAAACGGCTCCGGAAGTTCAGGATCTGAAAAACTGCTAAAAATAGTAAGTTGTGCTACAATTAAGGAAACTGAAAATGCTGAGAGAAACAATGGTGGGGGTCCAGGTGGACTTGGCAGGTGGCCACCAAGATCCACCTGGATCAATGACTAAATCAGTTTCCATAGTTTTAGAGGCAAGTTGTTCCACTGCCTATTTTTCAATTCCTAGTTTAGATCTTGTTGAAACAGCTCCTTGACTCATGGATTCGATCCTTGATGGCTAGTATAGGTGGTTTGATGCCTATATCTTGTACTTTCTTAGTCATTTGTCAGGGTTGGACTCTTGTGGATGCATTGAGCTACTTTGTACATCGCTTCTACAGTTTGGCAAGGAAATGAACCAGGGTTTTGCAGCATTTTGTGGGATTCTTGTTGTAATGTGAATTAGCATTGTTTTTCCTCTATTATTTCAGTTGATCTTATGTTTATATGTGCCATCATCTCTCTTATTCTGCATAACTAAATGAATCAAGTGTGAAAGGTGGAAATCATTGGTGTTTCAGTGCTCTACCTTGGGGTTTATTTAGTTTTAAATGTTTTCTACTGTTTGAAGAGGACTCATGACATTTGCATTCCCTCTCCATCTCCTCACCAGTCTTTAGACTCACCATTACACTCATTTCAAAGTGCTAAAACACTTGCCTACCTCGCCCCACAGAAACCTCTGCAAATCTGTGTTGATTTTCCAGACCCAAAGCTGCCTTCCCCATCTGATCCAACAACCAATCATTAAAATCAATCAAATTCCTCTGAGTAAAAATACCTAGCCTAAAATTAGTATTTATATCAGTCATCTCGAGCCTTCCTTGATATATTTTCATTGAGATTGACAAGGAGAGAGCCCTCTCCCGAACTAGTAAAGCTAGCTACCAGGTTAAGCATGGTTTGATGTTACCCTATACCTGCCTTTCTCAACCTAAGGTAGATTTAGGCCCTAACAGGACCTTTATGAGATGGCCCAGGCTGCTCATTTGACTGAGTTGGGACTAAATCAAGATTGAATCTCCCAATTTTTTCAATCACATCACTCAAAGTATCATTAGTGGTTAGAGCTTCATGTGGGGGAGATATTATTTCAGAAGAATATTCCATAGATTTGTCTAGTATAGGAACCCCCCCTTCAAGATGTGGAATCTGATTATCAAATTCTTGAAATTATTTTTCATGTTCGAATCTATCCAAGCGATCAAGCTATCGCTCAACCACATTGTCAACTTTGGAAGATTCAAGAAATATTACATCTCTAGATACAACAAACTTCTTATTAAATTCATCATAGAGACAATATTCTTTAGAGGAATTTGATTACCCCAAGAAGATACACTTACGACTCCTTACACCAAGTTTGTTTCTTTGTTCCTTTGGTATCAAGTCATAACAAGTGGAACCAAAGACCCTGAGATGATTTACCAAAGGAATGTGGCCATACCACATTTAATAAGGAATCTTGTTTCTAATAGCATTAGATGGACATATATTATTTACATACACAACACATAGAACTGCATCAACCCAAAACATCAATTTTACATTCTTGAAAAACATCATGTAACTTACAATATTTAAGATTGTCTTGTTCATTCTTTCAGCTACTCTGTTTTGTTGGGGATTATAAGGTACAATTGTTTGATGTTTGATCCCATGTTGATGTAGATAGTTTTCATATTCATTTGAAGTGTATTATTTTGCATTATTAGTGCGAATAAAGCCAATATGAGATTGTGCATCATTTTCAATCCATGTATGAAAGTTCTTTAATGTTTGAAAAGCATCAAAATTTTTCTTCAATAAATAAACCCAACACATTCTGGTGTAGTCATAAATAAATGTCATCATATATTTATTTCCATTTGTGGAAGGAACATGAATTGGACTACATAAATCTGAATGAATGAGTTCAAGTTTTCTATGTTATCTAGAATGTAGACCATGAAAACACTGTTTTCTATGCTTTCCTACAATACAAGCATGAAATTGATTAAGTTTCATAGGAATTGTAGGCAAACTAGTAACACCATTTTTCTTCAACAAGCGAAGGCTGTCAGAGTTCAAGTGTCCAAATTTAGCATGCCACAAAAGAATTGATGGACATGTACCTTCATCATAATGAGAACTGTATGAGAAATTTTGTGCACGAGAATAGGTACCTTGTAGCTTCAGAAGTCTTTCTTCTTCTATCCCCGTCATGACAAGTGAGTGATCTGATGCTTTTTGACCTCAACCTTGCCATCAAACATATGAATGGAGTGCTCTTGTTGGCGGATGTGGAACAAGGACAAGAAGTTTCTCCTTAGCTCTGGGAGATATAAAACATCATGTAGAAGAAAGTCTGGAAGGTCCAGCAGTTGAGCCTAATTTTGCGTAGCCCTAATGGCTTGAGTTTTGATTTATTGCAAAGTATACCGCTCCATCAACATTATCAGTAAATTCTTCAAAAAAATATCTTCTAAAATTCATGTGGCAAGTTGCTCCTGAGTCAAGCAACCAATCATATTTCCAAGAAGCAAGTGAATCATTGAAGAATTCTTTAGTTACTCCAATATTACAATGCGCCACAACACAGTCAGTGGATTCATGTGATTTACCTTTCTCTTTGTCATTGGTTTTAACTTTGGCTTTATTTATGTTGGTCATTATAATTTCCCTATTTTTAACCTCCATTTTTTCCAAAACACACTACCTAAGCCCTCTGTTTTACCCTTGGAACCTATTTATTCCTGCACTTCTTCTAACCCTTGCACTTATTCCTGCACTACTTTCATGATTTTCGTTATTAAGGGTTATATGAGCTTAATTACTAATTAAAAATATTAAATAGACTATTTGCCTTTGCAACTTACATATTTTCTTTCCTAAAGTATTTTGATAGAGCGAAAGTATTAATCGATGTGTAAGATGGGGTTGGTGCAAGAATATTATTGTATCATCCACGTTCTTGTACTCACAACAACTGGCAGCATCAAAATGGTTCACCACCAAAGGCCACTACAGTTTGGAAATCCACACACATTCCTCGCCAAAAGATCAAAAAAACTCTGTTGGGCTCAGAGCGTGAGGAAAATGCGGGATATGGAGGTCATGGTTTCAACCGAATACCCTTGATTTTGTCTTTTTTCCAAACAACCGAAAGACCAAGATTATAGTTTTATTTTGATTTCTGTTGCGGCCATGAGCTGAACAATATGTATTTAATAAGGGTTTCTAGTAGAACTAGGTAGTGATACCCTGGTGAAATTTTGGCTCATACTGTAATTTTTGTGTCACCATACTTCTGGGTTGGATCTAGTAATCCACGATGTATATTTGAAATTACTGAGTTTAATATAAGGAGATATGCCAGTTATTCATTCCCTGTTCCAATATTTTATGTGATGCGTTATTTGAGCAGTTGATTTTCCATATCTCGTAACAGGGAAACGAGTTGGTTGGCTAGGGCCCAACCAACCCAACTCGTTCTCCCTCTTTCGTAAGGTGTGTTAGATATATTTTCATATGCAAGGTTTGAGCAAGAAGTATTTCATTTTTATGTAGCTAATAGATCTTTGATTTCTTCATAAACCATGTGAATCAGATCCGAGGTGTGGGTGTGTTCATTTACCGAAGATTATAGTAGCATTTCTTTCCTTTGATGAGTAGTTTTATTTCTCCAAAAGGTGTGTTTTAGTTTACTTGAACCATTGTGTTTTATTTATGCAAGTGAGGGTTGCCTCTACTAGTGTGTTTATTTCTGCAAGTGGATTTATTTTCCCTATGCAAATTTGTTTCATTCCTTAGTATGAAATTGTGTTCTATACAAGTGTGCTTTCTTTAACTAAGGGTTAATTTACTTGTATTTCCCTAAGCGTTAATGAAATGTTGTCCATATTACGAGGATCTGCGATTATGCTTATTTTCTTGTGGGAATAGTGTTGATTTGGGGTATCATCGGATGTGCCCTAGTCATGAAAATTGGCGAAGAGGCTAAAGCACATGAGATCTCCAAGACCCAGAAATGGTTTGGACAGATTGTACCTGGTTTGGGAAAAACTAAAATAATTAATATTTTCAATGGAGTTCCTAAGTCTAAACTTTAGAAAAATAAAATATTAATGGGTATTAATATAAAACTGGGTTAGAAGGTTCCAAAACTCATGGATCAAGCCAAATCTAATCTTAGCCATTGATTATATATTTAATCTTGGCCGTTGATGGACCAACGAGAAAAGTATAAGAGGAGGCTTGAGGGTCAATTGGAGAATACACTAGAGTGATTAATCATTCATTTTTCTAGAGCAGGGTTGCTAAGAAAAGGAATCAATGATCAGTAGCGAGGGGCAGTGAGTACTAGATAGAGAGGCAGAGATAGTGCCAAGAGACCAACACAAAAGCACAGAGCGAGAGCAGCAGCTAGAGCAGGGCAAGCAAAGGCCAGCAGAGACAACGTAGAGCCCAAAGGGACTGCGTCATCCATGCAGAAGGAAGAGGGAGTGACATAGAGGGTCCCAGAGGCTGCGTAGTGCCTTAGAGGGATGATGCAGAGGGTTCTGGGGTTGACGCAGTGTAGTAGGAGGCAGACATAGAGGCCAGAAGGGCCAGCGTTGAGCTTTAGAGTCGCTAGAGAGGGTTTCATGTGACAAGTTTTCAGAATACCTGTTTCTGAATATAGAGGTATTGTTGCCATGTATTTTTCTCTGTCGAGTGAGCTAGTTAGGCAACCAATTGTACTCAAGGAAATATTGCATAATAATATACCCTCAAAATAGCTGCACCGATTTTCCTGCATTGGGTTTTTCCGGGGACATTTGTCCAAAAATAATGGTGTCACTTGTGTGTTTGTTTTCTTTCAACTCATGATTTGTAGATTTTGTGATTGTATTGTGTTTATTTCGGTATTTAAATGTTTTAATTAACTTGGTCAAAATTTACAAGTAGAATAAATAAACCATCATAATGCAAATTAATTTTCTAACGGATAAACTTAGAAAATTCAACATGGTATCAGAGCATGGTTGCACATCACAAGAAAGCTGAAGGCATCAGCTGAGAAAAACATTTGTGGAATAATCAGCTATCTTGAGTGATAATATTTGATCCTTGTAGAAGCGACAAAGGAAGGGTTGATGCAGAGGGGCTGCGTCATCAGTCTGGGCCTAAGAGAGGCCAGCGCAAAGGTTGAGGAGGGCAGAAACAGGCTCACGCAGAGCCATGCAGAGGCCAGGAGGGTTGACGCAGTTGGTTGAGGGACTTGTTTTGCTGGTGCCGAGATTGCACAAAGCCAAGAGGCTCAATCCTTCAGTTGCTGGGGTGAAGGAAGATGTGGGAAGTTTGCGGGAGTGAAGCAGGGAAAATTTTAAGGATGAACATTTTTCTTAAAGTTTAGAAACCTTGGCGAATCTTACTAGTCCCCAAAATCGCAAATTATAAAATTTTTGTTGATATCTTTGTAAGAAGGTGTAATTTTCTAATAGATTTGTATATAGTCTTTATACAATTTTGGAAATTTTTAAGGTAAAATAATTTTATACTATAAAATTTGGACGAATCATCTTTAGAAAAAAATGGAAATTGACAAATATTTTTTTTTGGAAAAACCATGGAAAATTAGCCCACTTGCGAATATTAGCCCCTAAAATTTTCCATGGAGCGAAGCTAGTGGGGTACTGTGGTAACAATACCTAACAGAGAAAAACTAATGTAGAGGGAGTTGCTGCCTTATATCACTCATAATTTTCTCTAGAAGTTATCACAAGAAAGAAAATGGTCAAGGTAACCACAAACCAACTTTTAAGCATAGGCTCTAGCCAACCTATGGCTCAGAGAGGGATCTCTCTATATAATTTAGCTTTGCTTGTTGGGATTTTAGGCTAGTTCTAAAGGTTCAGGGGGGTTTTTGATTTGTAATGAAGATTTAGATGGTGGAATCCTTAAAATAGATGGATAGAATGATGTCTTTGGACCATTGGGCTATGGAGTCAACTAAAAGGCAACAGAGCTGGGATTAACTCACTAAAGGGAATGTTCAAAGGGAAAGATAGCTTAACAAAGTGCAGGTATTTGTAGCAGAGAGGTGAAATGGTTTGAAATATGGTGAGAGAACAATTGAGAATTATCAGACCAGGATTTAAACGAGGAAAATGAGGTAAGCGGATACAAAGGGCAATTAAGAATCCTTTGCTATAGATTAAAGAAAGACAACCTAAACTAAGGAGCAATTAAGAACATTTAAATGGTGAACAGTTAAAACAGAGTGCAATTAAGAAAATTCTGAAATATTATTCCATGTTATAGCATTCAGATATAGATAAACATAATGGAAAGCTTTAAAGAAGATAACAAAATGAGAGAGAATACTTGTCTATAATTTGCTCAACACATGAATCCTTTGAAATATCTGGTCTTTATTCATTAATCCAGCTTGCTAGTTCAGTCAATGTTCCAAAAGCTTTACAATATTTAGATCAAGAAATCTATAGAAATGTATAAGAATCCACCCTACATACTTCGATTTATGAAGTATTTACACAAAATATCTCAAACTAACTTGAGATGTAATCTAGGAAATACAAATATCTTCTAGCTAGAAGATAGAGGCAACTATTGAACTGCTTCATGCTATCCCTTTTATTGTGGTGCTGCTAGCTTTTATGGTTGGTTTTTGAGCCCTTTATGCTGGCTTGCTGTTTGTGGTCTTCTACGCTGGCATCTTCTTTAACCTTCATCTTTCACCTGATACTCTTTAACCCTAATGACCTATTTTCATCTGTTTACTTGGCTGCCTACTTTTACTGTGTAGTAACCTTTTTACTATAAATTTATCACAGTAAATCAGTCATTTTTTCCCACCATTCAGCATCAGGTAACTTGACATTCATCATTCTCCTATATATTTCATCAGCCTCGGTATACTTGGAAAAATTGGGCTTAGTGATGAACAAATGTTTTACCTCGTGCTGGAGGAAAAACAAGTTCTCAAATGTATTGTACAAAACTTTTCCTGTTGGAAGGGCTTTTATTGATGAAGTGCTAGCTTGTTCTTTGGCCAACTGTTTAAGTCTCCTATCATAGTCCTGCTGTGTCATGAGTTTGTCATTGATAACCAAAGGACTGGGCAGTCCTTTCTCCCTCAAAATTTGGAATTTAACCATGAACCTATCAATGGATATCTGCATGTTGTGGCACTTTTCTTCTAAGTTAAGCATTAGGTTCCTTTTGGAAAGAACCTTCCTTATTTCCAAAATGGTCTCAGTTCTATCTTCTATGTCCAGCTCATGAAGTTCATACCTATTTTTGCTGTTGAGGAAGTGGATGAGTCTATTGGCATCCTCAGGCATGTCTCCTAATTCTTCTTTGACCTTTTGGATAACTTCTGTAGCTATATTTACTAATTTTGTCTGCTAAAAAATAACTTCAATAGATGGCGAAATATCATTGACAGAGTCAATGATATTGGCCCACAACATTTCCTTGGTTTGCCCAAGGGGTTTCTCTAGTGTAGGTTATAACCCTGTACAGAAATTACCTGTATACGAATTCTAAAACACATAAAATAAACAATGCGAGAGCATAACACATATACACAGAGATTTTCCCGTGGATCCAAAAACCGGGACTACTAGCTTGATTTTTCATTATCTTCCTTTTAATGTTAGAATACATATTTATACATGCCGAAGCAGCCAATACCATGGACCGAAAACCATCGCGTCCAAAACCATGGACCAAAAACCATTGTGTCCATAAACATGTGCAAAAATCATGCACAAAACCATAGGTGGGTCCGCCTAACCTAAAATAGGTTCCAAAACCAAAATTTTCTAGGGCGCTACCCCAAACCACATAGAGTGGGGTTAACTGCACCCCTCAAACCCCCTATGACCCCCCCGCTACGCAATCAACGTAGCGAAGGGGGGGTCTCCACCCTCGCTTTAACCCCCCAGCTAACTACGTGGGCTAGTTGTGGAAAGAATATAACACAACCCAACATTCTCCCACTGGTTGTTTTCTTTCCACAGGGGGTCAAAAGAGAGCTTAGTCATTTATCTAGCCCTGTAATTGCCATTGTTTCTCTACACCAAGAGAACTTCTCAGAGCTCATAGATTTTTTCAATGCATCTATAGTATTCTTCAAAGTGTCCACCTTTACCAGTAACACCTTTTTGTCTTCTATCATATCCCTCACAAAGTGATACTGAACATCAATGTGCTTTGTCTTTGAATGATATGCAGGATTCTTTGCCAAGAAAATTTTACTTTGGTTGTCACAGTCTATCCTTATAGCTCCCTGTACTAACCCCATACTTGAACACAATCTCTGCAACCAAACTGCTTCCTTGCTTGCATAAGTGGCTGCCATGTATTCCACCTTTGTAGTTGATAGTACCACTACAAATCGTTTCTTACTCATCCAACTGACTGCACCTCCAAAAAGGTTAAACACATACCCACTTGTAGATCTTCTCTGATCCAGATCTCCAGCCCAGTCTACATCAACAAAGCCACGAATATCCAAAACTCTGTCCAATCTTGGTCTTCCTCGGCAGCAAAAACCATAATCACTAGTGCCACACAAATACCTGAAAACCCGCTTCACTGCTGTCCAAAGCTCCTTTCCTGGTTTTGACATAAACCTTTTCAATACTCCCATTGCATGTGCAATGTATGGTCTAGTATAGACCATTGCATACATCATTCTACTTACTACACTTGCATATGGAACACAGGACATATCCTCTTCTTCTTCTTGTGTCTTGGGACACTATTCAGCAGATAAGTTTACACCTATAGGAATAGGAACCTTCATCGGTTTACTATCCCGCATATTAAATCTCTGCAATATTGTCTCGACATACTTCCTCTCGTTTAACCAGAGCTTCCTCTTTGCCCGATCTATTTTAATTTCCATGCCCAAAATATAGTTTGCAGCACCAGGATTTTTCATGTCGAATTTGGAGAACAATTGGGTCTTCAAATCTTGGATAATTTCTTTTTCATTTCCAACCAGCAACATATCATCCATATACAAAACCAAATAAATAACACGGTCACCAATTAATTTAAAATACACATAGTGATTTTCTTTGCTTCTGGTGAAGCCAAGTCCCCGTATAAATATATCAAATTTCTGATACCACATCCTTGGTGACTGTTTTAACCCATACAGAGACTTCTTTAACTTGCATACCAGTTCTTTCTTACCCTTCACCACAAAGCCTTTAGGTTGCTTCATGTAGATTTCCTCTTCCAGATCCTCGTGAAGAAATGTTGTCTTCACATCCATCTGTTCTACCTCAAAAACAAAAGCAGCAGCAACAGATAAAAGTAATCTAATAGAGGTTACCTTGGCAACAAGAGAAAAAATATCACCAAAATCAATTCCCAACACCTGGGAATAACCTTTTGCTACCAACCGAGCTTTGTATTTCTCCACCTTTCCTTCTGCATTTGTCTTCTTCTTGAACACCCATTTTCTACCAATGGGTTTCCTTCCAGCCGGCAACTCCACCAGATCCAAAGCCTCATTTTTATGCAAAGATTCCATTTCATCAACCAGGGCCTCTTTCTGTAGTTTTCCATCCTCTGAATCTACTACTTCCTTCATAGTTCCAAGATCATCATCAATAACAAATAAAGCAAAATTTGAAAAGAAAGTGGATGGAATATACCTTTCTGGCTGCCTTCTTTCTTGAACTGATCTTCTCACACCCAGAGTTTGTGGCTCTTCACCTTCTGATTCCTCCTCTGCTGTAGACTCTGATTCTTCCTCCTTTAGCTCAAACTCTATCTTCTCAGGTTCCTTTGGTTGGACTTCATGTTTAATAACATCTTTCACCTCTCTGAACACCACATCTCGGTTGTACACAACCTTCCTTGTTACTGGGTTCCAAAGCTTAGAACCCTTTAAACCATCCTTATACCCAATAAAGATGCACTTTTCATATTTACTATCCAACTTGGTTCATTTCTCCTTTGGAACATGTACATATGCATCACATCAAAATACCCTCAAATGTGAAAGAGAGGGTTTCTTACCAGTCCATACCTCTTGTGGATTTTTATCCTCCAACACTGATGAAGGTGATCTATTGACCAGGTAACATGCTGTCTCCACCGCCTCTGCCCAGAATTCCTGTCCTAACCTGGCACCACTGAGCATGCTTCTTGCCCTTTCCATCAACGTCTTGTTCATTCTTTCTGCAACTCCATTTTTCTGAGGTGTATATGGAGTAGTCTTCTGTTGTGCTATACCACACTTCTTACAAAATTCTTCAAATTCCTTACTGCAAAACTCTCCACCGTTATCTGTCCTCAACACCTTTATCTTCTTCTTTGTCTAGTTTTCCACCAAAGCCTTGAATTCTTTAAACCTGTCAAAGACTTCAGATTTCTTCTTAAGAAAATATATCCATGTGTTCCTTGAGAAGTCATTTATAAATGATACATAGTACACAGACTTACCCAGTGATGGAACCTTCATAGGTCCAAACACATCACTATGCACAAGCTCTAATATATGTTTCTCCGTCTTACCACCAGAGGGGAAACACACCCAATTCTGCTTCCATATACACAATTTTCACAGAAATCAAAATTCAGAGAGCTATTACTCATACCTTCTACCATACATTTACCATGAAGTATTCGAAGGCCCTTCTCTCCAATATGTCCAAGCCTTTGATGCCACAACATGGTCTTCTCTCCAGAGACCACTATATTTTCTTCTCCACTTTCAGGAACCACAAAACTGTTGCACCCATCAACAACCGTGCTACCTTGCAGCTTGTACAAAGTTCCAATCCAAACTGCCCACATCAATACCAGTACTCCTTAAAACATCTTGCAGGTATCCTTCTCGAACATTGTTTTTACACCTGCATCATCCAACTTTCTTACAGAAATCAGATTTCTGGCCAATGCAGGAATATGAAAAACACCCGGAAGTGTTCTAACCCTTCCACCTTGTAAATTCAGCTTTACTTTTCAGCGACCAATGATTCTAGCCTTCCTATCATCCCCTAAGAAGACATCACCACCATCGTATTTCTCATACTCACAGAACCACTCTCTATGGGGAGTGAAGTGAAAAGATGCACTTGAGTCAATTAGCCATGCCTCATGATCTACATGTGTACTTGAAGAAGCCAAGTACACATCCCCACCTTCATTTGAGGTGGTTTTCACCTCTGCAAAAAGGAGCATCATCAGATCCCTTTCCTTTATAAGGAGCTTTAAATTTACAGTCCCTTTTGTAGTTCCCTTCCTTTTCACATTTCCAGCACACCACCTTTACAAGTTTTCCTGGAGATTTAGATCTCCCTCTAGATTTAGATCTCTCACTCGATGACTTATTTTTGTTTCTGTTCTGGGACCATCCTCATACAGACAAGGCATCACCATTCTGGCTCTCCATATTTTTCTGTCTCATCTCCTCCGTCAGCAAGGATGAGACTATTTCATCAAACTACAAGGCAGTTTCATTGCTACCTATTACAATAACCAGACTATCCCATGAATCTAGTACAGAACACAACAAACTTATGCACTTATCTTCATCTGAAATTTTAATATCAATAGATGCTAACTGACTTACCATAGTATTAAATGCGTTCAGATGCTCTATCATTGAGTCTCCATCTTTCATCCTCAGGTTATATAGTTTTTTCTACAGGAGCAGTTTATTCACCAGAGACTTAGATTGGTACAAAGTCCCTAACTTGTCCCACAAAGCCTTCGTTGTAGCTTCCCTTGATACGTTCAGCAATACTGAATCTGAGACACACAATCGTATTGTGCTCTTTGCCTTCGGATCTAAATTTTTCCATTCTTCATCGGACACTCCCGTTGGTTTAGTACCCGGATCTACCGTGATCCGCTGATCTTTATCCACCAACATATCCTCCATCTTGAATTTCCACAACTCAAAACTCTGATAAATAAATTTCTCGGTCTCTATCTTTCCACTACTCGCCATCTTCTTTCACCACCAGAATCGATCTCAAAGATCTCCCAGTTAACAAGGTCTACCACAGGCCCAAGCGAAACCCCTCAGCAACAAAGGCGTCCCCTTGAAGCCAAAACAGCTCTGATACCAAATGTAGGTTTTAACCCTGTATAGAAATTACCTGAATATGAATTTTAAAACACATAAAATAAAGAATGTGAGAGCATAACACATAAAACACATATACACAGATATTTTCCCCTGGATCCCAAAACCGGGACTACCAGCTTGATTTTTTATTATGTTCCTTTCAATGTTATAATACATATTTATACATGCCAAAGCATTCAATACCATGGACTGAAAACCATCGCGTCCAAAACCATGGACCGAAAACCATCGCGTCCAAAAACATGTGTGAAAATCATACACAAAACCAGAGGTGGGTCTGCCCAACCTAACATAGGTTCCAAAACCAAAATTTTCCGGTGCATTGCCCCGGATCCCATAGAGTGGGGTTAAATGCACCCCTCAAACCCCCTGTGACCCGCCCCCCCGTTATGCAATCGACATAAAGAAGGGGGACTCCACCCCCCCTCTAATCCCTTGGTTAACTACGTGGGCTGGTCATGAAAGGAATATAACACAACCCAACATCCAGTGTTAAGTCTTTCTCTAAGACTTTGATTCCTTCACTCATTCTCTGGGCCTTTTGTGCCTCTTCCTTTTTATTAAGTTGGGCAAGTTTGTAGTTAGTTTCTAAACTTGCCACCTTTTCTCTCAGCCTGTTCATTTCTATAGCCTGGATAGACATCTCTTCCATGGCTTTAACTAATTCTGTTGCTTTTTCTCTTGATGCACCTGTTGTTGTAGATTCTGTGGTAACTGGCAATGCTGTGGCAGGTGGAGCTGTAGGTGCTAGTGAAGCTGCCAGTGTGGAAGGGACTGTTGTAGATACTGTAGGGATGACATATTTAGAAGTTGTGGCCAAGTCACTTTGCTTCAATTGAATTAAAGCGTCCAAATCCTTTTCTATATCCTTTGATTGATCATTAAGCTTTAGGACCAATTCCATCAACTCCTAATGTCTAGTTTGGCTCTCTAAGACTGCTAGAGTTTGAGGATGTTGCAGCTGGGGTATTTTTAATTACCTCTTAAGTACAGCAATATCATCGTTTTTCTTCTTTATAAGCTGCTCTGTAGCTTTAATATCCTTGGGATCATGTCCCAATTCAATTACTAACTCCTCTAAGGACTTGATCCTGGTATCCTTTGCCTGTGAGGAGGCCTTCTCCAACTAATATTGAGATGTGATGTTCTTTAATTAGTTTTGAAGCTGATGGGCAGCTATGGCTTTACCTATCAGGGTGGATTATATCATCTCCCCAACCTGTTTATGCAACTCTATTTGGTATATGGGATGAATATCCCTAGCCAATACTTCAAAGTCAACCTTCTTGAAATCTGATGGTGCTTTGGGCTGTTGTGTTGTAGGCTTAATAAAGGACATCTGTAGCTTTCCTTCCTTGATGTCAAAAGCTGACATCAACCTTGTTTGATTTGTGGGAGTAAGCTTCAAGTATTGAGCATATGTTTGAGCTTTGAGTTTCTCATTCCTCATTTTGATTTCTTTATACCTGTCCTTTATGTCTTGGTCTTTGTCAGTAGGCATTCTGAAGGAAGACACTTCCACACTAAGCTACCTTTCCAACATCTGAGTATGTGATGTGGAAGGCTCTTGTATGTCTTCAGATGGAGTTGAGGGCCTACTTTTGTCTGTCCCTATATTGGTTACCTGTGCTGATCCTTCTGTATATTCCTTTTTAGAGGCTAGGTTGAGCCTTTGCCTCTTGCTGTGACTTGTTTCCTGTTGTAGATCAGAGGTAGCCATTCCTGAAGTGGAAGCTCCCTCTCTGTTCCTTTTTGGAATCTTCTCCTCATTCTAAGGAGTCTACATGACTGGAGGGTTGCTCATGACTCTTTCTTGCTCTTCTGGCACCTGTAGAAAAAATCTCTCATCAAGCTGCTTTTCCAAATCAATCAGAGCATTTTCTACTTCTACTCTTGTGTTGTCACTGTCTACTAAAGTATTTTCCACCCATTATATTTGATTGGCATATTTCTCTATTTGTGGTATGGGGTGGTGGATAAAAGGCCTTAGCTTGACCTTTTGCCTTTTCTTGGTAATGACTTCCAAAGGGTCATATCTCCATACAAAACTCCTTTTGAATTTCATTCTTTGGAGGATCAGGTATTCCTCTTTCCCTACCTCTCTGGAATTGCATATGAAGGGACCTAATGGGTATTTGATTTTTAAATAGGCCTTCTTCTTGGAATTGACAAAGTTGACTTCAACTGCATTGATGATCTGTCTGTAATATTCTAAGGCAAACAACCTCATAGGGAGGTATCTTGGCAACTTATATGGTGCAAGCAGGAAACCATATATTCTGATTTCTGTGTGGTTTTGGTAAAGGTGCCAATCACACACTTTGGTTTCCTTGGAGAGCTGGAGGACTCTTTTTATCTCTAGGCTTATCCTAGGTGGATGATTCCTAGTGAGCATAGTCATGATTGGATGCACAAAAGAATCTATGAAGTTTGAGTATGTATATGGTGATCTAAACTCATGGAAAAGTGGGGTCCAAACAATGATATATTCGGGCTAGCCCCTGGTGTCAAGATTCTGGAGAGTGAAAGGGAACTTATCTGACTGATAGTACAAAAATAGATGGTACAATACAAAAGAGTATTTGAAAACTCTCTCATTGCCCAGTCTTGTGAACTGCTCATGCATTCTATCAGCTATGAATGTGGCAAAGTCATATGTGGTTGCAGGAGGCTGTCCTGGGGTATAGATGGGCATGAAAACTCGGATAATTTCATTGATGTATTCACTTGTAGTGTAAACCAAAACACATGATATCATGGTTACAATGTTCTGGCCCCATGGAGAGAAAATAGTTGATACATATGGAGGGGGGTCCTTAGGGATGTGTTTTTCCTCTCTAATGAAGGTTTGGAATAACTGGGCCAATCTTGTAGGGTTTAGCTTGGGATACTGGTCCAACAGGTCTCCAATTGAGAGTGGGGTTAGGTTTGGCCCTGGTTGGAACTGCAACATTTCATTTATGGACTCAGCAGTGATAGTGAATAGAATCTTCTGGTCATGAGACATTATGGTTCTATGGTTGGGGATGTAGCATGCATAGCACATATGAACAATTTTTGGAAAGATGTGGACTTGGGGGAACTAACATCTGTGTAAATTGGACTCCCAGATTCCAATATCATCTATATGGTTTAGGTGTCTGTCTTTGCTTAAGCAGTGGATTTTGAGCAGAAGCTCTAGGGCAGTAGTATCTTTTATTTGGAAGTCCCTGTCAGCCAGGGGAAGGTGGTCTAGGTCTAAGTGAGGAGTGGTAATGGCTCTAACGTCCATGGCGATAGGGGCAACCATAATTCAGTTTTTGTGGATTTGAATTATGCTCTTGGGGGTTTTATCATAGATTTTGAGATTTTCAGAGGGTTTAGGCAAGCAGTTTCTTAATTTTGGTAGTATTCTTAATCAATTTATAAATCAAAATACTGCACAGGCTAAAGGTTTTGAAATTTTGTAGGGGTAAGAAGTATTTCGTGGTGAAATACCTGGAATTGGGCGATTTGTCTATGAAATTGCTGATTCACGGCAGCAACAGCAGTTGGCATAGTCCTGGTATGGACTGAAGGGTCAGCTGGGTTGTCTGCAATGTCTTCTAGAGTGGAATTGGAATTCTATGGGTAAATTCAGTGTTTGCAGTGGTTGGCAATGGTTTTTAGAATTTACACAGAGAATGCGCGAAAAAGGGAAAAAAAGGGCTTCGTGGTCTTTTATAGAGAAAATGGTTAATTTTTGGCAAGTTCACTTTCAGGTGAATAGTGACAGTTTTTGGTTAAGTGGGGGGAAGTGGTTTTGGAAGGTCGTCGCACCGCTTTTGTGATGTGGGTGGTATTCAGGAGGGGTCACCCGATGCCATACATCATCTGACACATAGCATCAGGGGCCGGGAGAAAAAACACTCTATCGGGTGGTTATTGTTCAACCATCGAGCGTGGCAGATATGGTTGTGCACTGTTGGATGTGTGGGAGGGATCATCAAAGTTAGTCGGGACGCAAATCTACGCGGGGGAAATGACGGGGGTTGATGGGGGAGGGCGGGGTGGGGATTTAATTATGTCGGTTTTGGGATTAGTTTATGGACTAATCCTGGGTTAAGTGATCGGCCTGGGTTTAATGAGGGACTAAGGAGTCGGGTGAGGCCAACATGGGATTAATTTAAATTTTATCGGGGTTAGGTAAATTAAGTGAAATTATATTGGGATAAGGGGTAGTTTATATTAGTTTTTATTTAAACTAAGGGATTGGGGTATTTTATATAGGGTTTTAATTTAATATGGGCTAATGGGATTTTGGGGAATTTATATAATAAAGTTAGTTTAATTAATATGAAAGTGATGGCGGAGTAGGTTTTCTTAAGTAAAAAAGGGGTAAAGTACATGCGATTGCGCGTTTAGATTTATACTTAGGATAAAAACTTTTGGTGGGTTTTTTGTGCAAAAGGGTTTTAAATGGGGGTGAGTCACTTTTCCTAGGTAAAAGGTGTCCACCATAGGAAAGTGTGGTTTTATTAGGGAAATGAGGGGAAATGAAGGGAGATGAATTTTTGATGAAGGGAATTCTAGCACTTGTACTTATGAGTCATCAGGCCGAGGGTTCAATCCCTCCAAAAGTTAGAGAAATTCTCTTAGCCCCTTTGACTTAAAGGTGTTAAGTACTAGAACTTATTTATGGAAAATTAGTGAAGTAAAGGGGTAAAGATGAATGAGAGGATGTTAAATAAACCATGTTGTGAATCATTGTCCTTGCTTTATTTACCACTTATGCACATTTGAAAGATGCATTTAAACATGAGTAATCACTTGACATTTGTGCCACCTTTCTTCTACTTACCCATTTACCTACCCTACCATGTTCTCTTCATTTTATTTGGGTGCATTTAGGCTAGAAATCCCTTATAAATCCTTTTTCTTTTACAAAGTAGACTATCTATTTCTAACCTTATATCATCCAAGGGCTTAAATTACACTGATGAGCTCCTCTTATTTTCTCTACCTATCTAATGATCTGCCAAGATTAAACTATTTGGTCAGATTTTATTCTCTAACTATAAACATAAAATTTAAAGCATGGTATAATCAAGATTTAACAGTTTGATTAACATGGATTGTGGCATGAGTGATAAGCTGGACACATTATTATGTATGAAAGTAAATAGTAGTGGCATCTTGATCTCTTTCATGGTCTCTTTTTGTTTTTTGGGGTTCATATATTTTCATTTTTTGACCTTTTTTCATTCTTTTTGTCCTTTGATTATTCTTTTAGGACATACCCTCTTTACATTTTTTAATTTCTTAATATGGAAAACATTTGCAGAAAGAAAAGGTATGTACAATATTACAAGGCTTCACATTAGTCATTCAAAATTATGACTCCTATTGGTATAGGAACCTAACATAGTCATCAAGTGAAACTCTCAAGGGAGGCTCCGAAAATTGGGTGCAGTGCAAAATTTTGGAGGGTGGTTGTAGCCGCCACAACACGTTGCTTACTAGGTGTTTCTATTTTCTTTCTTCAAGGCATAAATTAATGATAATTATTCTTCACTATGCCCTTTGAATTCCTTCAAACTATTTTTTCAAACCAAACTTATGCAAAAATTTAAAAAAAAAACCTACACACTTTTTTTCACTTTGTAGGAGCTGGATATTAAATCTGATGTATCTCTGAAATTTCAGATCTCCAAGGTCTAAAATTGCAAACTATGGTATCCCTCTGAGTTTTCTTTCCAACACCACCAATCGGATCAAAATTGGATTCTCCAAGAAAGCATTATGCCCAATCTCCTAAGAAGACCTAATTATAAACGTTTTCAGTAGAGCGAACTTGTACGAAGTGCCATGTGTCATTGTTTCAACCTTCAGACCTTAAAACAATGCACAGAAAACTACTGTCCATCCTATTTCTTTGAATTCTTACCAAATTTCAATCTAATACTCATAGAGATATTTATGAATATTTTCCCAAGGTCACTTGTTTGGGATGTAATTCAGGAGCCTGCAAAAACCCTAACTTCCTTGGATCATATCTCCGAAAATATAGTGAGACAAAATTTGAAATGTGGACCTGAGGATTATAGATATATTTTCTCAACTTGGTTTTTTTTTGGCTTTTGAAACTTCACATAACAAAATTTATAACGAAAATTCCACGATGACCTGTTTTGGAGCAGTGAAACCGAAGAATCCAAACCTCTAATACCAGATGTTATGAAACCAACTCACAAAAAGATAGAAAAAACAAATCAACGACTTAAAAATCACCTTCTTTGAGGGGGAAACCTCTTTTAAATCACATAAATGAACAATTCTTGGATGATACAAATGACAAGACCTCCTTTCTATATATAAGAGTCTAAGCGGTCCCAATACAATCAGAGCCTACATAACAATAATATTATAGGGGCACAACAATAACAATAGTGGGCTTCTATGGAGCACAATAATAACAACATGGGGGCTATATGGGCACAATAATACAATAAGGGGGATTCACTAATAAAAATAAGGGTTTACACTAGTCGTATAGGGACCTAAAAAGGAACTTTGTTCGCAATGTGGAAAGAATTAACAGAATTGTTCGAGATTAATAGTGACAATAGGAAATTGGTGCTCAAAGATAAACTTTGAGATATCAAGATGTATAAGAATGACAATATTCCGTAGTATTTGAGAAGGTTCACACAAGTTCGTGATGAACTTGGCGGGGTTGGTGTTAATGTTGCAGAAGATGATTTGGTAAGCCTAGCCCTTATAGGCCTTCCCAAAAGTTGGCATAGATATCAAGAGTCGGTGAATGGGAGGAGAAAGTACTGAATTGGGAACGTTTATGGTCTGATTTGGTATAGGAGAAAGAAAGGGAAAGAAGGGAAAAGGGAAGAAATCTCAGTCCAAACTAGAGTCCAGCCAAGGGGGCAAGAAGAATTATTTGTCCAAAACTAAATGCTTCCATTGTCATGAATTCGGGCACTATGCCATGAAGTGTCCACAAAAAAGGCAAGCAAGAATACCTCGAGAGGAGTAGCAAATTAAGCCTTAGCTTCATAGTTCAAGCTTCACTTTACCCTTATCACATGCATGGCCAACACATTGATGGGGAACGTGTGGTACTTGGACTTAGGTGCATCATCCACATGAGAGGGTGTATAGATTTTTCTAGTGACCTCGAAGAAAAATATTTGCAGATGCAGATTGAGCTGGGGGATGACAAAAGATATAGCACGACCAGAATTGGTACAGTCACTTTTCAGAGGGAGTCGGGCTCCCCTCTCAGGCTCAAGGATGTCATGTTCATTACGGGCTTAATTAAAAATATCATCTTTGTTGCAGTTTTGGAAGACTATGGTTATGATTTGATATTCATCAAAAGAAAAGCATTCCTAAGACACATAGCCATGGGACAAGTGAAGCAGATCGGGGTTTGTGTGGAGAACCTGTATAAGCTAAATGTGGAAGATTGTGTTGCATTAAGCACTTAGATGGAAAGGTGTAGAGCCGCAATGTCAGCGAACTTTGGCACAAAATATTTGGCCATTTTCATCATGGCGCCATGAAGATTAAGCAGCAAATAACCATAGGCCTATAAAAAGGAGCACATGAGCAGTAGGATGTATGCAAAGGATGTACGTTGGGGAAGTACACAAAATCCACAATCCATGATCGAGACAAAAAATCACATGGAGTCCTCAAAAGGATCCCATTTGATGTTTATGGACCCTTCTCAACAGACTCCACTTCTAGACACAAATATTTTGTCATTTTTATTGATGGCTTATCCCGGAAGTGTTGGATCTTCTTCATGTGGAAGAAAGATGAGACATTATCCAAGTTCGTGGAATTCAAGGCACTTGTTGAGAAAGAAACTGACAAGAAGGTGAAGGCTCTTAGGAGGGATAATGAAGGTGAGTATGTGTCGAATGAATTCAAAAGAAATTATACAAAAGAAGGAATTTGACGAGAGTTGACAGCACCCCACAATGCAAAGAAAAATGGGGTGGCTGAGAAAAAGAACCGTAGCATTTTTGGAGGAGCGGGGGCAATGTTGCATGACCCAGGCATACCAATGCACTTGTGGGAACAGGCATGCAACACAAAAGTATATTTTCAGAATCGGAGTCCTCATAGGATTATGGGAATGATTACACCAAAGGAGGCTTTTTGAGGGAGAAAGTTGGATGTCTCACACTTCAGGATTTTTGGAGTCTTTGTTTCTTCCTTTTGAAGGTGTTGGAAATCTATCAACCAATGGGATCTCCCCGATATGAAGTTGCAACTAGACCTCACACCATTTAGTGTAGGAGTCCCATCTAGTATAAAGGCCCAATTTCCATATACTTAGAGATTTTCCTTGGCTATAGTTGTCAGCACGAGAGAGTGTTGCAATGGTATCTTCGAACAACAAGGTATGTGTGTCTGGTGAGTGTGCAATGCAACTGTGTCAAATTTCTCTTGCTGCAAAAGGAGGGGGCGGGCGGGGGCGGGGGCGGGGGGGGGGAATTGAGCCTCTAAGTGAGAGGTAATAGTACCACCCAAGAAGAGACACACGTGAACTAGGAAGGTCTGTCCATCATCCGATAGAATAGTCCACAGCAGATGCGGCAGTCGTTAAAACCAAAGTACAAGGAAAGACACATCCACCATCCAGTGGAATAGTCCGCAATGGATGTGACGGTCGTTATAACTAATGAGCGAGAAAGGTATGTCTAGTATCCTGTGAAGCAATCCACAAGGATGAGACGACAATGATAACCAATACAGCACATTCCCAACAAGATAAGTAAAACAAGCGAAATAGTTCAACTGTCTTAGTACATGTGAAGCAAACATGAATTAAAAATTCCGAAAGAATAATCTTACAAAACATCCACAAGACATGCATGAAAATGTATTGGCTTGAACAGGCTTTTGTATTAAGCAAAAGTTCCAAGACAGATATTTACATCATACATCACTAGCCCCAATAGTGGGACATTAGAGCCACTCCTCACTCCTTAGAGGAAATGGCTGAAACTCTTTATGTTTTATGGGAGGAGCCAAGGTGAAAATTCCTTTTCTCATACAATGAGGAGGTATATATTACCAAGGGGTGATTCTTAACGCTTATGACTCTTCGACTACCCTCATGATTATTCAACTTACTATGACTTTTCAACTGACATGATTCTTCATATTCATGTGTGTCCATTGGACTTCCATCTTACACTACATTCGATTTACAATGGACATGGATAATAGTAGCGATTTTTCCTTTGACAACTCATGACACGACTTGACATGACACTGTTGACATGGACTAGCTTCCTAAGGTACCAATGTCAAGCCGTTATTTATGTTGAGTGATAGATGTGTTCTTGGATGTGCTTTCTCTTCTCCTCTACATATCTTGATGATGCAGGGTCTTCAATGATATTTTGTCTTGGGAGGTAGTTGCATTCATGTGTTCCCTTTGCTTGTACTTGATAAGCTTATTTGTCCATCTAGTTGTAAGTGATTCTTCTAGCATGTCCGCTCCTTTTTATCCTTCTTCATCATCTCGACATGATCTAACTGTGTACCTGTTCCTACAATTCACTCATGATAGGACGACATCAAATCCAAAAAATCTCTAGTATAAGATGATGCATTTTTATCCATGGACTAAGCCTGGGACAAGAGACAGGTTGGGAAAGAGAACCCAGTAACTGCGCATTGCACAGTTCAAGTTGAAAAGGAGGGAGACTGGTCATTGAGACTGTGCAAAATGTAGCTCAGGCTTGGCTGAGGAACTCCTGGGCATAATCTTCAATGTCGGGAAAAATTGCGCAGAGGCCACAAGGAGACAAGATCTACTCTAATATGGGGCCCTAAGAGGTAGGTCTGCATATTTTTTAGAGGCCAAGCAGGACTAGGTAGTAGAGAAGCTTGGAGGAAAGATCTGCATAGTTTTTTGAGATCGGTGAGTCACAGTTGAGGGAGGACACTAGGGGACACTTCTGCACAGTTTTGGGAGGCAAGGTAGGTCGGGTTCTCTGTGCACTATGGGATTCCAACATGAATGGAGTAGGCTTGAGCACTGATCTTGTGAAATGTCCAGTTCAAGTCAAGCTAGTAGAAGCTACTGCACAATTCTGGGTTGAAGGCAATCTGCTCAGTTCTGGAATTGTGCAGTGAAACTGCCTGGGGGACAGTGATTGTGCACTGCATAGTTCTAGGCAGCAGGGTTGCATCATTGAAGGTTGAGACTTCACAGTGCACAATTCAGTTGGGGTTTGGTGAAAGTGAGTTTCCCAATAGGGAGGATTTTCGGAAAAATGGATAAGTGTGGGAGGCAGGTGAACTTCTGAGGAAGTTAAAATTGCGATCACACACTTAGCATACATTGACAACACGACAACATAGACCATTGAAATAACAAGACAAAACATAACCCTCTATGAGACTATCGTGTATGAGTGTAACAGGGGTTTACATGGCTAGGAAAACTCGTATACATAAAGACCAACCTTCCAGGTCAATAGAAAGGCTCGAAAACGTGACATGACAACCAAACATACCAAAAAACAACAATTGATCCAACAAGCTAAACGGAGCGAGACAGGCGAGATGCGTTCAGGGTGAGCAAGATCATGCAGAAGGGGGTGTTGGATAACCCCAAGATCGAGGTCATATGGAATACGGAAGTCCTCAAGGCTTTTGGAAACGAAAGGGGTTTACTCAGTGGGCTCAATCTCCAGAACACAGTGACCGGTGACGAGTCAGTGTTGGCAGCGTTGGGGTTGTTCTTCGCCATCAGGCATGAACCACCCACCAAGTTTTTGGAGGGGCAACTAGGAGTTGGACTCAAACGGCTATATAGTGACAAATCCTAGAATAACCCAGATGAGTATGGTGGGGTTTTCACCACGGGAGATTTTCAGGACAAGAAATAGCACCAAGCCATTACCACTACCAGCACAGGTATGTAAAAGCGTGCAATGCGATCTAGTGTTTGTTATCCATTGTATTAAAATTTTGGGCATTTTTTCATTTCAATTTCGCCGTAATGTTGGGTTTCGACACTGCCGCTGTGATTTGTTGAAGATATATTTGTTTTACATTTTTTCATCCTGGACTTAGAATAAATATGAATCCCTGATGTTTTGAATTTGAATGTTGTTTGTGCAGGGTGCATGGCAACCTTGGAAGCAGAGCACTTTTTACAGGAAATAGAGGTGGAGAAGGATATGTAGAGTTCCCTGCTTTAGATTTCCAATGGTGCGTTTTAAATAAATGTTAATTTACTCATTGCTTCAAATACTAAGGACAAAGCTGAGTAATATCTTCAAATGACCGTTTTTAAATTGATTTTACTAAAGGTGATTACCTTACTGTATCGCGTTGTAATGAAACGGTGAAAACCCTCTTTTTTTTAATTTGAGCAATCTTCAAAATGGTGGAAAAGTTAAAAATACTTACCACACATTTTATTACCCAAATTATTATTATAAATTTTCCATTTTAATATTTTTAGTTAAAATTTGATTTATTTAAATTCTATGTCATAATCATTAATGAAAATTTAAATGTAAATTCTTTGCCCAACCAAACCACTCCATCAAGGCCAAACAAATATAATAATTTTGATAATGTTTTTTTTTTTCCTTGGATGCTCATGTTGAATGAAACTAGGCCAACATCATTGTGATTGAGGGAAAAGTTTAAAAAACTTACAAATGTTTCATTTTAATGTGTTTTAATTAAAACTTCAATAATCACTTTGGTTAAAAAATACATAGTACTCATTTTATTAGCCAAATTTTTTATTACAAATGTTTCATTTTAATATTGAAATAAGTTAAAAATACTTACCACACATTTTACTACCCAAATTTATTATTACAAATCTTTCATTTTAATATTTTTAGTTAAAATTCGAATTATTTAAATTCTACATCATAATCATTAATGAAAATTTAAATGTAAATTCTTTGCCCAACCAAACCACTACATAAAGGCCAAACAAATACAATAATTTTAATAATGTTTTTTTCGTGGATGGTCATGTTGAAACTAGGCGAGGAAAAAGTTTAAAAAACTTACTACATATTTTATTATCCAAATTTATTATTACAAATGTTTCATTTTAATGTGTTTTAATTAAAACTTCAATAATCACTTTGGTTAAAAAATACATAGTACTCATTTTATTAGCCAAATTTTAAGAACATGGCAAACACTAAGGAGATTAGACAAGAATCATAAGGCAAACAATACAAAGGTGAGTTAAAATTCGAAAGAGAAACACAATTTTCTTAACAAGAGGTGTAGGTGATGTTATTCTTGGGTTTAATTTCTAAATTGGAGATATGTCCATTTTTATTCAAGGGTAGATCTTAATTCACATAGAAATTCAAAATTTATTTACAAAATTGTTATAATCCTTTGTAGACACATGTTTCAAACTATAAAAAAAAATTATTTGGATTGATTAAGGTTGTCCATAGCAGTAGGAAGTGATGAAGAATAAATATGGAGGAATTGTACCAAAGACTATTGGAAGAGGAAGTGATCAAGAATAAATATGGAGGAATTGTACCAAACGACCTCTTATTATGAAGGTGATCAAGGTGATGAAGAATAAATATAGAGGAATTGTACCAATGACTATAGCAGGAGGAAGTGATCAAGAATAAATATGGAAGAATTATACCAAAACGACCTCTGATTTCCAAGGTATAAAATGACAATCGGTATTTAACTTCAACATAGGCCTCATGATTTGTAAGGCTCAAGGAACAATATTGTAGTATGATCTTAGTATAGCATGGTCCTTGCCTTTTCTTGATATTTTTCTTCCTTTTTATAGTTGTCAAGAAATCATTAATTAAGTTGTCAAAGAATCATTAATTAGTGTTATATGTTATTGCGTTACGCTTTTCCTTGCAACATCAAGTGCAATTTCTAGTTTATTTCTGGGTGTCCAGGGTCCCCTTGGTTGGCTATGGGTGCTTTTTGCAGTTGTAATGCAGAGTTTATCTCTTCTTGCAGGTTATTACATGAGGTTTTCCCTCCTTCATCGCCTGCTGATCAGGTGGTGGTCTTGCAAGTTCGCCATGCATGCCTGTTTGGAGTTGGAAGGTCATAGAAACAAAGTATAAATGAATTGATCCTGAGTCAGATCATGTTATAAAAGAGCTGAAAAGTGTTCATGTAATAATGGATTCTCTCTACTATGCTGCTTGTGACTACTTACAAGATGTTGTCTTCGATTCCACGGGTACTTTTCCCTCAAGTGAATTTCGCCCAGGGTGACCACTTCCTGAATTGTTGACCACTGTAAGTGGCTGCCTATTTGAGAAGGATTGGCTCTGTCCACCACTAGATAATCTTCGCTCATGCATAGACACGATGTGTACCTTGCACATGCATAGTCAACACACTGCAAAGAACATTGTTAGCAATATACACCTTCAAACAAATTACTAAAAATGAAGATATTTTAAGATATGTTTAGATGTTATAGAAATGGTCGTAAGTTCTCAAACCTGTGAGAACGACTGCTGCGGCCATTTAGTGCAGTATAGCTAACAGTGCGATTCTTTTGGCCAAAATTCATCAAATCCAAAACATCAGAAGTTGCTTTAACAGGCATAAGTATAGCATCCGGTACATTAAATCCCTTATGACCACTATTTCGAATATCTAATGTGCAGGGAATTAAGGAATTACTAACATAACATGACTTTTCTATACTGAAATCTCTTGAACAACACCAAAATTTAAATAAAAACACGACAAAAGGATATTTCTTACTTGAGGTCAATGCTCCGAGAAGATCCCTCACTTGTTCGTTGTATATCTCTATGATTTGGACGGAGACTTCATACACCAGTAAATCTTTCCTCTTTTGAGAGGACTTGAAGAGGTCACTGAGTGCTCTGTAGTTGACTCCCATCTCCTTTTTAGAAGCACCTGTTGGACCGCTCTGAATTTAAGAAGTGCAAAATATCAGGCCAGGTTACTTTGAAAAAGATTTAAAAACTAATCTATTAATTACGAACCAGAAACTGTTTTCTCATCTAAGCCATTTTAGATATATATTTTAGGCAAACTACCAAATTTTTAGAAAAACACCCTTAGAAAAAAGATACTGACCATGCTGTGGGTTTTCCCAGATCCTGTTTGACCATATGCAAAAATGCAGACATTGTAACCATCCATTACAGATCGGATCAATGGTTGTGTATCCATGTAAATTTCCTATGCCATTTCATCGACATAAAAAGATAGTAACTGTATGCAAATTATGTCAGAAGATGAGGTCAAAAGACTCTTTAATCAGTGCCTTGTGTAGAAGATGGCCCAAAAACCTTATTAAAATTGAATATCCTCTTTACATCTTTGCCCATTTTGGATGTATTGACCAGGAGGGATCCATCCTCTCCAATCAACTCCACTGCACTGTGGGCTTCAGAATGACATCCAAAATGGGGTCGGATTCTGCAGTATACCCTTATGCTTCCTGGGCCCAAAAAATAGGAGAAGAAACAACAAAGAAACCACAAAAGAATGACCAAGACACGAAACTGAATAAGAAACTAAATTGGAATTTGTTATTCAACAATGAATCTCCGCAAATTACATTTCATGGGCATTTGTTTCTTTTATATCATCAACCGTCGTTACATAACTAATATTTCGGTATAAAACTGTAAAAACTGTCTAGTTACATTTTACCCAAAGTTACTACTAATTCGTTGTCAAACTAACAAACTCCACCTTGACAACAATTTTCCTAATTTCTTGCCCATGCCCATTCATCATATTTTCTGCAAGCCAAGAGAAGCTAAACACCACCGCAGCTTCTCTATTGTAACTGGATTTGTGAACATATCTACACAATTCTCTCGCGTATG
Source organism: Pinus tabuliformis (assembly GCA_031772625.1). Classification (NCBI taxonomy): domain Eukaryota; kingdom Viridiplantae; phylum Streptophyta; class Pinopsida; order Pinales; family Pinaceae; genus Pinus; species Pinus tabuliformis. Next base: position 1,992,010,344 of record CM062816.1, read on the forward strand.
GACCTTTTGAAGAGCTACTTTTCCACCATCGATCACATGTCTCAGAAAATGATACCTTACATCAATGTGCTTGGTTCTGCTGTGATAAGCAGGATTTGTAGCCAAGTGAATAGCGCTTTGACTGTCACAAAGTACATTCACTTTCTCTTGCGTCCTTCCAATCTCATCGAGCAGACCCTTTAACCAGATTGCTTCTTTACTGGCATCTGAAGCAGCTATATATTCAGCTTCGGTAGTGGACAACGCAACCGTTTCTTGAAGCTTTGACATCCAACTAATTGCGCCACCTGCAAGAGTAAAGACATAACCTGTAGTAGATCTTCTTTTGTCCAAATCACCTGCATAGTCAGCATCTACATATCCGCAGACTAATCCTTCACTACCGTTAAAGACGATGCAATGGTCACTTGTGCCTCTTAGATATTGAAGCACCCATTTCACTGCTTGCCAATGTTCTTTACCTGGATTTGCCATGAACCTGCTGACAACTCCAACTGCATGTGAAATGTCAGGTCTTGTAGATACCATCGCATACATTAAGTTGCCTACAGCGTTTGCATATGGTACATGAGACATATACTGCTTTTCTTCATTAGCTCTAGGACTCAAAACTGAAGAAAGCTTAAAATGGGAAGCTAAAGGAACATTAACAGGTTTCACATTATTCATAGAGAACTTTTCAAGTACCTTCTCCACATACTTCTGCTGTGACAACCAAAGCTTACCATTTTTCCTGTCTCTGTGTATCTCCATGCCCAAGATATGTTTTGCTGCTTCAAGATCCTTCATATCAAACGTCCTAAAGAGTTGAGCCTTTAACCTGTTGATCTCTTCCATGCTTTTTCTTGCAATAAGCATATCGTCAACATACAAAGCTAAGATAATGAATATGCCATTGAAAATTTTGAAGTACAAACAATGATCATACTCACTTCTTATAAAGTTCTAGCTCACCATGAAGGAATCAAACTTCTTGTACCATTGTCTAGGAGACTACCTCAGACGATACAATGATTTCCTGAGCTTGCAAACTAATCTTCTGCTGCGAACTCATACAAAACCTTCTGGTTGTTCCATATATATCTCTTCGTTCAAATCACCATGTAGAAAAGCTGTTTTAACATCTAACTGTTCTAACTCAAGATTAAGCAATGCAGTTAGTGCCAACACTATACGTATAGAAACAAGTTTTACAACTGGAGAAAAAATCTCATGAAAGTCTATACCTTCAACTTGAGAATACCCTTTCGCTACCAGTCGTGCCTTATACCTTTCAATACTACCATCAACTTTCCATTTCAGCTTGAAGACCCATTTACATCCAACAACACTTCTCCCTTCAGGAAGCTCTACAAGATCCCAGGTATTGTTCTTGGCTAAGGAGTCCATTTCTTCTTCCATAGCCATTTCCATTTCTTGTTATCTGTATTATCTGCTGCTTCCTGATGACAAGAAGGTTCCCCATCTTCAGTAATCAAAGCAAAAGATGAAGCAGAATCTTCATACCTTTTGGGAGTTTTCCTTTCCCTTGTAGACCTTCTCAGAGTGACTGGTTGCTGAACTGGTTCAGAAACTTGCACTGGTTCAGAAGCTTCAATGGCTTCCTTTGTGTCTTCAACACCTTTTTCTCTAGAAGTCTCTCCTTCCTTTCGACTGTCACCGAAAGGTCTAGCCTCCAACTGAACTCGTTGACTCGGCGATACCTGTTCCTGTTCAATTCTTTCAACATTTGATTTTAACAAAGAGGATTCATCAAATGTTACATCTCTACTAATGACTATCTTTCGCAACGTAGGATCCCATAACCTATATCCTTTCACTGGATAGTCATACCCAACAAAGACATAACATTTCGACTTTGGATCTAATTTTGAACGCTGATTTTTCGGAATAAGAGAATAAGCATCACAGCCAAATATCCTCAAATGTGAATAGTCACAAGACTGACCTGTCCAAACTTCTTCAGGAATTTTACAATCAATTGCTACTGAAGGTGATCTGTTAACTAAATAACAAGCAGTAGATACTGCTTCTGCCCACAACTCCTTTTGCAAGTTAGCATTGCTAATCATGCTTCTGGCTCTTTCCATAAGAGTCCGATTCATACGCTCAGCAACAACATTTTGCTAAGGAGTATAAACAGCAGTTTTGTGTCTAACAATGCCCTCATCCTTACAGTATTGTTCAAATTCAACAGAAGTGAACTCACCACCATTCTCAGTTCTTAGACATTTAATAGATTTGCCTATTCTTTTCTCTACCATTACTTTAAATTGCTTAAAGACATTTAATACATCAGCTTTCCTTTTTAGCATATAGACCCAAACTCTACAGGAGTAATCATCAATGAACGTTAAAAAATACAATGCACCTCCATATGACACAACAGAGGAAGGCCCCCACAGATCAGAATGAATGTAGTCTAAAACATCTTTACTATTATGATTTCCAACTTTAAATCTCTGTTTACACTATTTTCCATACACACAATGTTTACAGAAATCTAAATTCAAGAATTTCAGACTGGGAAGAGATTTATGTTTCATCAGTATATGAAGACCTTTCTCGCTCATATGACCCAATCACTAATGCCACAGACGAGTACTTGCTTCTTCCTTTTCTGACGCAACCGCTGCTTCACTGACCTGAGTACTTCCTTTTAACCTGTAAAGATTTCCGACCTTTTCTGCCTTCATAACCACAAGGGCTCCTTTAAAAACTTTCAAGACGCCATCCTGACCTGTAAACTTATAACCATCTGAATCCAACACTCCCAAAGAGATTAAATTTTTCTTCAAATCAGGTACATGTCTAACACTAGTTAATGTCCTAACTGTGTTATCATACATCTTAATCCTGATGTCTCCCATCCCAACAGTCTGACATGACACATTGTTACCCATAAACACAGAACTACCGTTTACATTTTCATACGAGGTAAACCAATTTCTATGTGGGCACATGTGATGCGAAGCACCAGAGTCTAACAGCCAGCTATCAAAACTCTGAGAGACATTACATTTAAGTGAAGTTTCATCTATCATACATAATTGTTCAGCAGATAAAACTTCGTCTATCATACCTGAATCGACTTGATTCGCTTCGTTCTTCGGGTTCTCGGATTCCTTCCATTTCCAACAGTCCTTCTTCAAGTGTCCAACTTTACCACAATTCCAACATTTTGCTTTACACTTCTTGCCCTTCGATTTCGACCTAGAAGACCCCCTTGGTTTTTCTCCTCTTTCCTTTGAGCGTCCTCTAGCGACCATGGCTTCTGATGCAGCTGTTTCAGTGTTGGATTTCCTTCGTACTTCTTCAGACAGAAGAGCTCCCACGACTGATTCAAACTTCAAAGAATCAGCAGAGCTGAAACTGATTGAAATTACGAAGTGATCCCATGATTCAGGCAGAGAACACGACAAGGTTACGGCTTTATCTTCTTCCTGTATTTTGACTTCCATATCTGTTAATTGACAAATTAGTGTATTAAAAACATTCAAATGTTCTGCAACACTTGAACCTCCTTTCATTCGAAGACTGTATAACTGTCGTTTCAGATAAATTCTGTTAGTTAATGATTTTGTCATATAGAGGTTTTCAAGTTTTTCCCACAATCCTGACGCCGTAGTCTCTTCAACAATGTTGAAGAGAACTTCATCCGCTAGGCATAACTGGATGGTACTGAGAGCTCGGGCATCCAAGTCCTCCCAGTCTGAAGTAGTCATGGTTGCAGGTTTCTTAGTTACCCCATCCAATGCCTTGTGCAACCCTTGTTGCACAAGTAGATCCTTAACCTTCAGTTTCCAAAGAGCGAAATTGCTCTTTCCGGTGAATTTCTCCACCTCGAATTTTGCATTCGACATCTTAGCCATTTTCTAAGACTTTCAATCTTTAGTCTAGGGTTTTAAAAAAAAAATATTTCAATTGTCTTTTTCCAAAAAAAAAATATCCAATGCCAACAAAGGATTTCCAAGTTTTAACTCTCCCTACTTCAATTGCTGAATAATTTTTTCAAGGAAAAACCTCTGTTTTTTTTTTTTAATTCAAAGAAAAAACCCCTACTTCAATTGCTGAATAATTTTTCAGGGAAAAACCTCTGTTTTTTTTTTTTAATTCAAAGAAAAAACCCCTACTTCAATTGGTGAACTTCTTTTCTCCTTTCCTTAAAAAAAAGTTGTCTCGTTTTTTTTTCTGACTTTCTCACATTCACCCCTTTAAACAAAAAATTCTTTAAATTAAAAAAAATACCCGGATTTGGCAGCAACTTCGGCTCCTTCACGCAGGGCAGTCTTGCTCTTCACGCAGGATTTCAGCAACTTCCTCCACTGAACCGGCTCTTCTGGCTCAATATGGCAATCTCAACTCGCACTGCAGGTTCTCACTCCGGGCAGCAATCTGACACTTCACGCAGGGACGCAGGGATAGGCTCTTTCATGGAGGCAGCAACTTCGGCTCCTTCACACAGGGCAGTCTGGCTCTTCACGCAGGGTTTCAGCAACTTCCTCCACTGAACCGGCTCTTCATCACGCTGTCACCGCAGAGAGGAAAGAACAGCAATCTGCGTGCTGCACGCTCTGATCCACCGCAGGTGAATTACGCAGGTGCAAATTCACTTCTGCCAGACTCGGCTCCTCCTCACGCAGATACAACTCGGCCCTTTCTTAATAAGCAGCAATCTGGCTCTTTACGCATTCAACGCACAACCGTCGCTGGTCTTCACACATCGAGAAAAAAAAACTTGGACTCACGCCTTCAACGCACAGCCACGCCTTCAATGCACAGATGCTTTTCTTCAACGCCCAGGCTCACCGCCCTCGGTGCTTTGATACCACTTGTTGGTAGAATGGGAGAAAAAATAGGAGAAGAAACAACAAAGAAACCACAAAAGAATGACCAAGACACGAAACTGAATAAGAAACTAAATTGGAATTTGTTATTCAACAATGAATCTCCGCACATTACATTTCATGGGAATTTGTTTCTTTTATATCATCGACTGTCGTTACATAACTAATATTTCGGTATAAAACTGTAAAAGCTAACAATAACTATGGCATCCATTCTGGAAAGAACTGCAGGATAAACACCTTTGAGTTCTCGAAGGCTATTATAAAGGATCTTGTTTTCTTCCAGAACTCTGTGATATCCACTAGCAGCATTAGAAATTCCTACGAACTGGTTATCTGTAAAAATAACGTTTTAGAGAGAAAGAGGTCAAAATCATTCCTTATAATAGCTTACAAAGTTCAAATATTAAAGAAAACAATAAACCCCTATCTTATGTCTAGAAGTGTCTAGATTTAACTTACCAAGCAATTCAAAATGCTTTCGCCACTCTGCCCGAAACCCTTGTACATCTTCCCGTGCTCTAAGTAATACGTCTCTTACGTCCTGAAAATAATATACATTGTTTAACAAAATGAGCATCGTGAAGTTTCTAAAAGATGGTAATCAATATTCAGAAAAACTGGTGCTTCCTGATTGCATACTCTGTAACTGCCTATGTAAGATGTAACTCTTTAACATGTTTCTTACTAGCCTACTCTAGAACTGCAGGGACATGTTGGGATGAGGCTGACAAGGGATACTAGTAATCAGGCTTGAACCTACGCTGGTTATCTCATCATCATGGAAATATAGGCAATGCAAACATGGTACGACAATCTTCCTAGATTGGCAAAAACATGTTCTACATATCAAATATGCAATTCTTCCGCAAACAATAGTCCATTATACTGAATCAAATGGGAACTGAAGTTATTTGGTGCTGCAATACATTGCGTATATTTCTTAATTGCCTCCACCGCATCAAAATTTCATTATGTTTACTCACCTTGACTTCTTTTCTTTGTGCTTCCAAACGCATCTAATGTTCCTGACTTATATGCAAATGTTTTGGATCCTAACTTTGAAAAGGTGAACAGTCACCATTTTTCTGGTCTAGAGAATCCAAAAGGAGTTGATTGTCTTGATCCTCGCTTTTCTGAATCTTCAATGCAAATTAGAGTTAACATAAGATGAAAAACTCTTGTGAGGGATCTAGATAACAGATATTTCTCATGAAGCCTATGGATATTGTGCAATGAGATAATTTGTATTTCATTTTGCAATAATGACAATTGATGCTCACCATGGAAAATGTCTTTTTTATTTTCCGCAAAAATTGCAAAGATAAGATTCATGAATGCTTGCATCGAGCCCTGCTGCACAGCAACAAGGAGTTAAAAGTCTTGAGGACATAGTGTTCAATATGGTTAGAGAATTTTTTAATATCTAATATGTATGACTAAAGAAGACTAGGGTTTTGAATCATATGTTGCATTTAGAATTTTGTCCTTAATTAAGTAGGATTAATGCAAAAGAATTATGATATTTGCATACCGATGTATCAGTTTGTATCAATGTTGTATTAATCTTATCGGGATAATATCGGTGCGAGGAAAAAATTGCAAAAAAATCGTAATTATCGGGAAATAATCGGAAATAATCGGGAAAAATCATTTGGTACAAAAATATTCATTTTTTTTCAATTTTTTTAATATCTAAACCATCTACAACATAAAATAAATATATTGACACATAAATAAGATAAAAGAACTAATATATAAGATGTTTAATATCATTTCTAGTGCTAAAATCACACATAACATTGAATCATGTCCTGAATAGTAAGTCCTGACTCCTGAGTCCCAACTCAGCCTCAAAATATCAATAAAAAATATAATAATGTATCTCATCATGTCATAATGTCATATACAATAAAATGAAAAAAATAATTAAAGTCTAAGCCTATTGATTTCCTCTACCCCTCTTGCGAGAAAATGCCACATCATTCCCTTTCCCTCTAGATGTAGATGATGGTGCTCGTGGAGTTGGCAGTGGAGTCTGCTATGCTCTAGAAGCTGAAGAACTAGAAGTAGGAGCTATAGGAGGTAGACCACGTCCTCTACTGGTGGTAGGAATAGCCCGGGCAGGTGGTGTCACCTGGAAACATTACAATCTCCCAATCCTTAAATCCTGAAAAACTGATAAGTCTACTAGATTTTGAATGAAATCTAAAATTCTACTTTCTCCATATAAAATCCAATGAGGCCAAAACCACTTTCAAACATCCTGAGTCATTTCATGGTAATGTTAAAAATTTAAGTAAAATGATGAAAATGAAGATTAAAGAGAATGTCACTAAAAATTTAAAAAACCAAAAAAAACATTATAAAACCTTGCTGCCAGAGACCCCACAATAATTTTGATTGTTATTCACAATAAATTTGAATTTATCACAATAATTTGATAATTTCATAAAAATCGCCCAAAAAAATTTCCTGCGATAATTTCCTTGTCATTTGTCATTTCTACAGCAAACCGCTTTAACCATGCTCCCATTGTGTCTGTCATTCACAGCATGTGGTTGAGGACCAGTGAAGTAAATAAATTTAATTTTCAAGCCTTCACAATTGCATGAATAATTTCTAGAACTTTCATGAAATCAACTCAAAAACCACATATATTAATCGAACCTTTAGATAGAAAGATGTCATCTAGTCGTTTTTCTTCGTCATCCATGTTTATAATTGATAGGTCTGGCAGAGTTTCAGTGTCCCTTACAGGCACAGAAGGAGTTGAGCGTTGAAGGAAATTTCCTGTGCTTAGTGGAATCATGGGGGAACCTCAAAGGGTCTGCATATTTCCAAGAGCCATTTCCTCCACACTGTTTCCATACATAATAAGGTTTCAGCGCCAATATACAGTCAACAATCTTTGTCGTAGAACCTGGCCGCAAGCTTTCCTGATCAAACAATAAGATTCACGAGTCAGAACAAAAAACTTGTTAAAATCAAAGATGCAAGTGCAAGCATCCATACGAATATCAACATGATTGGCATGCTCACCTGCTCTAAATGAGTAGCTTCAAAAGTAGGTAACTTCATCTCTTCAGCAGCTACCAGAAAATTCCTAACATTCTCAAAATATTGATAAGCAGATAAAGGCCGTCCTTCAGGAGGAAGTGATGAAACATGATTTGCAACGACCTGCTAAACAGCCCAAGTCAATTAACAGGGTAGAAAAAGAAAGGCTCGATTTGAAGACAATAACAGCTTTCATAAAATATGCGAAACATTCCAATGGGCAGAAATGGTGTCCCAACTTAGACACTGCGCCTGGCTGAACCTTGTTGATAAGATTACATAATATGATCCCATTTCTCAAGCAAAGACGAAACTCCTCAGATGGCTCGCATGGTATATGTAGAGAACCAACGATGCTCTTTATCCATGCTGTAGCTTGAAACCTTCTATTAGCTGTAAAATATCATACATAACAAGAAGTGTATTTAAGATCAAAACCCTTACATCACAAGAAGTATATTTAAGGTCAAACCCCTCAAGGTTTCAGTCAAAATAGGACCCATGTTAAACAAGATATATAATCTATATGAAAAACTATGATCAAAACTCCCAAGCCAGAGTGAAAATGCGGGTATATGCAACACAAATTCAAAATCAGGCGTTACTAAAAGTTGATTTAGTCTAGTGACAAGATCCATTCATTTTGATGTAGAGATACTGGATTATTCTAGAGAAGAGTTATTCAAGTTAGCAGATTAAGATCAGTAACTGTAAGAAATAACAACGAGGGATTGGATGTGCTGGTCCACACACACATGAAACCGATAACGAATGAATGTACTTGCAGGGAATTTGAGAGATCTATAGGAGTGTACTTGTGAAATATGTGAATCAAGTTGCTAGTCCGTGCAAGCATGACTAAAGTTCAAGGTTAACTCTGAACTTTGTAATTAACATCATAGCATCAAAAACAGGGGAAATGAGCCCTAAAATAAAGTCCAGGACATCATAAAAAGAGAAATTGAAAAACTAATATAATACTACCAGTTCACCCGCTTCCTCTGCTTTCAGTGAAGCCAAACGACCATTACAGAGGCTCTTAGCTTGCGACCCACTACTTTCTGCGCTAGAAACTTGTAAATCCGTGGTACTCCTGAACATATTGTCGGAAAATACCTCGTGCCGTTTCTGACTAGACGAACTTCTGGAAAGAGGATAGGGAGAAGTGCTGGAAACCAATGGGGGAGGGACCCTGCTGGGAGTAGAATCTGGTTCCAGAGACATTTTTTTCCTCTTATTCGACAAATCTCAATAGAAAACTGAAAAACCGCAACTGGGGAGGCTCGGCCCTGAATGCAAACTCAATCAGTGCGATTCAGCTAGTGGGTATGCACCATTTACTACAGAAACAGCAACTGATAAATCAGTCGAATTCAACAAGGCCTTGAACTCTCTTTCTCGAGAATAAATTTCAAAATACTGGATGCTTGAGGTCACTTGTTTTCATTCGCCAAGAGGACTGTTTTCGAAATGGGAGCGAGCGGAGATCAGAATCCGTATGGCTATTTTCAGAGCAAGGACCTATAATCCGCTCGGTTTGAACCTAAGAAGCTGAAATAGCAAAGCTTCTATGAGAATTTTAATGGGGATTTCTCTAGTATTAGTAGAGAAGACTGAACAACTTAACAAGTCCAATCCCAACGGTCAAGTCGAATGTTGAGCCCTCAGACACATCCGAAGCCGACGAGAAGCCCAACTACCTTAGTCGCATAAACACATCATAAAAACATGTTGCAAGCTTTATAATGTGCTAAATGTTAAAAAGATCATATTCTCACATGATTAATAATTAATACAATCATAAAATTACATTCTCAGATTAAATAATTAACAGATAGATAGAATTTAATTTACAAATGAATAATAGATTTTATCTTTTTATATAAAATTATGTGGGAATATGAAATAATAAAATTTTCATTTTAAATATTAATTTTCAAAATAATAAAGTTAAAAAATATTATAGTTAGAGTCGAGATTTTAAATTGTAGATTTAGTTTATTATATTAATACATTAATTTGTTATATTAATTTTAATGTATTTTACTTTGTATTAAAAGTTTGATGTATGATTGGCTGGGTTCTCAATTATATATATATTTTCTACATTATTTTTTTTAGCTAATATTATTGTATCTTTTACTAAAATTTCTTAAAATGTTGATATCTAAACTTTAAAACTGTAAATTGGACACCATCACTATCTTCATGTTTTGTATATTGACTTATTTTAGTTGATTCCCATTTGTGTTAATATTAGGCCATAAGATATTAAGCTTTAAACCATTATCATAATAATTATCATTTTATGGTATTAATGACTTTTAGTTGATTCCTAGTTGTGTTAATATTATAACCATAAGATATTAAACTTTAGATAGTTTAATATTTGTATAATAATTATAATTTTCTTGTATGTAATATAAATATATTATGTATCGCATAAGCTTATTTGTCATAAATATTATTGGGTGTTTGAATGCTACATTTATTATCTTGATTTCCAAAGTCTCTTATGTATCTACGTTTAAGGATTTTTGGCCCATTTCCTTATTTAACATTGTGTCCAAAATTATTTCTAAGATCATTTTCAATCGGTTGAAAAGCACATTGTCTAAGCATATTGGTTTCGAACAATCTGGTTTTCTTCAACATAGACAAATCCAAGACACCGTGGCCATTGCACAAGAGTGTATTCATTCAATCAAGGTAAGAAAGAAAAGATTTGTTTTACTGAAACTTGATTTACATAAGGCTTTTGATTGTGCGGATTGGTCCTTTCTGCACATGGTTTTACATAGGATTGGACTTTTTGTACTTGTCGTCGACTGGATAATGGCATGTATTTCATCTATTAATTTTGTGGTGCTTATCAATGGGGTGTCGTCGGATTTCTTTAAGAATTTTCGGGGACTAAGGCAAGGATGTGCCTTATCCCCACTTCTTTTCTTGATAGCCATTAAAGGTATGAGTAGATGTATTTCAAAGGCTCATATCATTGAGAGTTTCATTGGTGTGTGTATTACTAGGAGCATTTATATCACTCATTTAATATTCATGGATGATATTCTACTCTTTGGGAAACTTTCAATCATGGAATCAGAGTATATGCACCATATTATTTTCATTTTTGGAGATGTGACTCGATTATATATGAACGATTCTAAATCATTGTTGATTTATTCATTTCCCAATGAGGCACAAATCTTGGAGATTGTTGGAATTTATTATGTGGATCATGTGTCATTAGACATGGGCTTTAAATATATTGGCTTCTTCCTGAAGCTAAACCATTAGGGCAATAAGGAGTGGCATTGTCTTGTTGATAAATTTGAACACATGTTGTCTACTTGGACACATAGGTGGCTTACACTAGGAGGTAGATTAATAATTGTTCAGGTGGTTCTTCAAAGCATAGTGGTATATTGGTTGCATCTCTATTTATTACCTAAACATATCATCAGGAGGATCAATTCTATCATTTCAAAGTTTCTATGGGAAGGGTCCATGGGTGTACATATATATCATATGGCTCGTATAGAGGTCATATCTTAGAGAAAGGAAGATGGGGGATGGGGTATTAAGGACTTAAAAAATTTTGGGTGGGCACTTCTAGTGAAAATTTGTTGGAGGGAATTATTTGTAGATGGTATATTGTAGCAAGTTATACGGGAGAATTACATGGGAAATCTATCATTGGTGTCATGGATCAAGGAGCGGGGTCGTTTTCCTCGTGTTCTCTCCTACAATGGTTATTAGTAAACATTGAGTGGCAGATCAGAAATGGTATGATGGTTGAGATTGGACTTGATCCCATTAGCGGATTTATTGGAGACCATACACTACATGTTCAACTTATTAGACAAATCTATAATCGAGGTATATACTATCTTAATTATATGCATGTTAACTATGGACTCTTCCCTACATGGGCTGGCTCCCTAGATCTTGGTCTTTATAGTGAATTGGCTACTTATTTGGATAGGTATGTGCAGAACCTCACTTTGGTTGGTATTGTTTTAACTGATAAGGAAGATTCTTTCTCTTGGGTTGGTGCATTAATCTTGGGTCATCCCACTGTTGAGGAAGCATATTGGTATATATCCCCTCCATCTTTACTTTTTTCATCTTGTTGATTCTTCAAGAAGATTTGGGGTTGGAATATCCCTCTTAAGCTCAAATGTTTTAGTTGGTTAACTTGGTAGAATAAGGTGTTAACATGAGACAATTTATGTCGAAGAGGTTTCAAAGTTTCGGGTAGATGCATTATTTGTGGGGTTAATTTGGAGGATGTGGTCCACCTTTTTATGAAGTGTTCATTTATGATACAAATTTGGTTTGATGTGTTGAAATTTTTTAACATTAATGTTGTGTGGAACAACAATTCCATGGAAGAGTATCTGAAAGAATGGATGATTGGGGAAAAGATATATCATTGTCTTCCCTTATATTATCTAGGGCATTTGGAAATGTCTCAACTTGTATATTTTTGTCAGTTTCAGGGAGTGTTGCTTATTTTAATGTATCTGGGCTTGTATTGAGATCAAATTCCTTTGGGTGTTCTTTGATTGATCCAGGGGATCAAAAATATGCTCAAAAAATGAAAGTGCTCAACATCTTTCGAAACCAGTGCCAAATCGTAAATCTCCTCATTCTGATTTGAACGATGCTTGAATCGCCTCAATCCAACATTGTATGAGGAATTTATCATGTTCTGAAGTTTTTGGCAAACAATAAAAAAAGTCAACTTGTAGGATTGACTCCGTAGTGTATGGATGCCACGTGGCAGTCTGTACGATGATGCCATGCTGACATCATCAGCTAACTAGGACTTACGGTTGATAGATTGGACCAGTGACAGAAGGGCACATGGTGCACGATGATGAATTGAAAGGTTGTTGTGGTGGACAAATATTAGGTCGTCACGTGCGCCAACCAGAGTGCGCCACATGGCACTATGAGAGGCCGCCAAGTGTTAAGGTTTTTTGCGCCAAAATTTTATTATGGACCGAAATGGACCTCTACAGGATTCGAACCGTCGACCACATAACAACTAATAAACTGCCCTACCAATGTGCCACAATGTTTCTTATTAAACATTGATGGCGAGTTTTTATTTAAGGTGACTGAGTTTAGCGGTTGGGGGGAAGGTTGGGGTGGCAAGCGTGTTTGACTAGCCCAACCTAAGTGGTATGGCATTTAACGTAACCAAAGGCGATAGACAAGAGGGGTGGGGCGTGTGGCACCTGTTAGCCTCCTGTTCCAATAGGGTTTCATTTTTCATGATTGACATTTTCACATGCCAAATATGTCATACTTGGCAAGCTGCAGTGTTCCATATTTCCAGAAGATGCCAGGAAGTGTGCAAGTCCAAATGCCACTGTTGTGTTCCATTTTGATGAGTTGTTCCAGTTTTGAAGAGTTTTTCATTTTTAGGGAGGTCCAAACAGTCTAATCTTGGTCTCCCTAGGTTTCAATTTCCTATTGTAGAATATAGAGAATGCATCTGTCCAAACAGTTTAATCTTGGCAGATTTGTAGATAGGTAGAGAATCAAAGGGACCCAACTGTTTAATCTGGGCCCTGGCAGAAATAAGTGCAGATCTAGATAAGAAAATTCAAAAGAAAAATTGTGAATCTGGGTCTGCAAGTCTAAGTGCACCCAAAGCAAAAAGAAGAAAAAATGTTAGGACAGTAGGCTGGGTAGGTAGCTGTTCGGTGGCAGAATGATGATTGTTAATCAATTTTGTGTCTCACAATGTCTTATCTTTTCAGATCACAGTTATCATGCAGTTTTGCATTTCAGGGAGATACTCAAGCTGGAATTCACTAACCTCCCCTTCTTCTCATTTCCCCAAGTCACTTACTAACATCCCCCAAGAGGTCAAGATCTGCTTGTCCCTCTCAGTTTCATCATTTCCATACCAATCGCCTTGGTGAGGATCTGCTTCACCCAAGGATTGCTCACTCATCTTCTGTGAGCCTTCTTTACCCAACAAAGCCTAAGGTCTCATACCTTAGCACCCTCCTTTCATCTCCATATTAACTACTAACAGTATTATATAATTCCCTAACAGTTTTCCCCTTCCCTTATTAAAAATCATGTACATAAAATTCCCCTATATAAATACCCCCCCTGGCAATGTAGCCATATTTCCTATAAGTCCGGGAAATCACAGTCCATCTGGGGTTGTTTTTAGCCCATCCGAGTCATTAAGGAGCTAGTTTGACATCTGGTCAGCTAGTAACCTCATCCCTAGCCCAAAAACCCCCAAAAAACCCATGTTTTCACCTTTATCCCAATGTTTGTCATGTAAATATATACCCCCGGCGCAAAAATATCAGAAAACCCACTCTCCGCGCCTTTTCCCAAAGTCTGACCCCTAAAAATATGAAACCCGCGCCTTTAAAAACCCCATAACCCGCTAAACCATAGTTTTACCCACCCGCGCGCATTATTAAAAAAGGAATATTCTTTGAATATTCCCCCGCCGTATCTCCCCGTCGTATTACCCTTGCCGCCAGCCGTTGGATCGCCCGCCCCGCAGATCAACGGTGGGCGGGCGTCCCATCTCCAAAGCGCCCGAGCTTTAGCATCCGGGAGATGGGCGGTATTACCGCCGTACTCCCGCCACGCGTCAAGCGTTGGGCTGTGGCGGAGCCCCTCCCTCCGAAACCGCTCTCCCCTAAAAGCGGTGCGCCCGATACCACTTACCGCCGCCTGCCTGGTGACGTCACCGCCTACGTCACCCCCTGCACAGTCACATCCCACGTCACTCCCCTGCCCAGTCACCGCGTCGAGTCATCTGCCTGCGTGGCCTCCTGCCACGTCACTGCCGCGTGTACCTGCCGCCGTATCTGCCACGTCATCGTCCGTACATGATGACGTCATGCTGACATCATCCCGCCACGTCGTCCTGCTGACGTCATCCACCGTACAATGTCACATCATGCTGACGTCATCAACACTCTTGGCGAGAAGGGCAAAAAATCGCACTTCGGAGTCGTGGAATTCAATTCTGAGGCAATTTTTGACGCAAGATTTTTTAGGCCGAAATGGAGAATCTTCAGGGAATCTTTCGTTATGCAGCCCCCAGGAAGCCCAAAAGGCGCAAAAATGATCCGTTTTCTTCACAGAGCATACCGGAAGGAGCAGAAAACAATTTCAGAGGATACAGAGGCCGAACAACGGCCATTAAATGATGATTTAAGCTCACAGCACGTCAGAACAAGATCGGTTTATTGCCAAAGAGTATCAGGGAAATAAGAAAAGCCAAAGAGTATCAGCCAAAGATCTTTTAGGGGCTCGAAGCACCTCTACATTAATGAAGCCCCCAGAAAGTCAAATCAAGAGGCATAAGCCCATCCTTGCCCTCAAATCACAATTAAGGCATTCAAAGCCACAGGACAACAAAGAAGCAGAAACCCATACACATTTATTTCAGAAGCACCTGCACCAAGCCACCAAGGACTACATAAGTTATTCAGTTTTGATACGGCCGCCCTCAGCGCAGCCTGAGTTATTTCATGCATTTATTTCTGGTAGAGTTAGGTCAGTTAATTATGACCTGATTAGGTCAAGATGTAATAAAGAACTCTGTAGATAGTTTTGCCCTATATATACCACCCTCAACATTGTTTTAAGGGTTGGTCAATTGAGAATTTCATTAGAGACTCGCATTGTATACCTGAGTTTTTCCATAATCAAAGATTGCTGAAAGCTTGGAGAGCAAACTGTCTGTTGCTAATCAATGTTTTGAAGATATGAAGATGGAATTCCTGTGCTGCAGCCTGAAGCAATAAGTGCATCTTACCTCTGTTTGTTGTTTATCGCCATCTAAATAGCAGAAAGAAAGAATAGCCTAGAATTAGTTTAAATACTCTCTATGCTCAATTTCTGTTGTTTCTCTGTGTTTTCATCTCAATAAATTGGTTATGAATATGAATTCCTCCTGGCTCATGTTTACCCCAATTTACCTGTGTTTGCCAATTATCTAGGGATTCTTAACTGCCCCTAGGTAGCGCTCTGTTACCTCCCCTGTTAAGTCGATTGAGAGATTCTTAATTGCCTCTCATTACTTAGCATCTCTTTCCGTCCCTAAAACCTGAGAAATTGTTTCAAATGCAGCTATCTTGCTCCATTTTCCCTCACTGTTATTAAGGAAACTTAACAACATTTCTCTCCTCGACTCCACGCCCAATGGTTCGAGACCCTTAGACTATGCACTGCCTCTCTACCTGAAAAATCAATTTTCCCACCAAAACAAAACAAAGAACCCCCTGAACCCAAGACCTAGCCTAAAATCCTTTCAAACAAAGCTAAATCTAAAAGAGAGAGCCCTCTCTGACTGCAGGCAGGCTAGAACCTGCAGTCCAAAGTTGGTTTGTGGTTACCTCGGCCGTATCCTTTTCTGGAGCTTTAAGGACAACCTGAGTGATAACATAATGGCGACTCCACTGGGGACCTAATCCTCAGAAAGTTTTATTGATTAAGTTGGAAAGCTCCACTGGGGAATTTCCTCAATCAAGTTTCACAAAGAAGGTTGGAAAATCCCTGGAAAAATCGATTTTCTAATTGCTGTATATTTCTTAAAACTACAGATGAAGCCTGAATGTCAGCCAGGAAGCCTTTGAAACTGTTTTTGTTTTACATTAACAGAAGTAAATAAAAGCTGCTTCAGTCAATCTTCATGCTAGTTTTAAGCCATACACAACCTTTCCAAAATCTGATTCGTCCCTTGTTAATTACAATAATATTCCCATAAAATATCAAAAACAAAAAACAATTCGGAAGCTGGCTCCCAAGAAGAATCCACGATATACAAGATCCAATCCAGATCCCAATCCTCCAGCTGTTTTTGAAAACCCTAACATAATCCCAAAAGTTCTTAGGAAACAAGAAAGACAGGAAAATTTTGCTGATCTAAGCCCTGAAACATCTTACCCTAGCTGTATTCCGACTCCTGTCAAGGTTTTGTTCCGGTCAACCCCTATTTCCATTAGTTCATCATCTACATCCCGTAGTACCCCTTCCACACCTTCATCCACTGCACATATTCCCATTACCACTGCTGTTGTTTCCACCGTTCCAGTTACCCCTGTTGTCCCTGTAAACCCCGTTGTTCCCGTTATCCCGGCCAACATGGCTAATAGATATGCACCCCTGCAATTACCTGCTAACGCTGCGGCTTTACCTCAAGATTACCAATCCAAAATCACATATTTTGATAGTACCGGTCCCCTCACAGCCCTTCAGCATACCAAAAAGATGCAAGACTACTTCGAAAACTATGAAATAGATGATGATAGTGTAAGAATGAGAATTTTTGTTCAGAGTCTGACAGGCGATGTTAGAACTTGGTTCAGATCACTTGCTGCAAATTCCATAACCACTCCAGATGAGCTTTACCTATCCTTTACCAACAGATGGGAGAAAAAGAAAGACCCCTTGCACATACTAGCTGAATATGACACGATCAAACGAGGTCCTCAAGAGACTGTTTTGGAGTATTGTGCAAGATTCAATAACGTCTACAATGCAATACCACAGAATTTAAGGCCTCCACCTGATCTAGCCTTGTACAAATTTCCTGACGGTTTTGACCCGGATATGGCATACCAGTTAAAAGAAAGAGCCCCTACAACTCTTGAAGACGCGCAAAAGGTTGCTGTTACCGTAGAGGCTAACTTAATTGCCAAAAGAAACAGAGCGAGAATGGAAAAGAGAACCACCTTTAAGGAAGAACCCTCAGCCTTTGACCAAAAGCTTGATGCTATCATCAATGGCCTGCAAAGACTAGGAGAAAGAGTAGAAAATGTTGAGAGAAAAGCATCATGGGAAGGACAACAGTCCAATCCCATAAAAAACCCAAATTTTAGGAAAACCCAGAACACAAATGCTGCTAGGTCTAACCAAGACCATGACATTAGACCCCCTTTTCAAGACAACTATGTAGAAGGATCTACTTCTAGTCAACCCATAGAAGACGATCACATGAATTTAATGGATCTAAAGGGTGAGCATCAAACTTTCCTGACACAAGAAGACCAAAATGAACATGATTGCAGTCAATTTCAGACTAAAACTGGTGAGTCTTTTGATTTCAAACAGGGTTATGATACTGCTGTGTATGAAGTACACAAACAATATAAACTCAGAACTAGGACCATTGACACCTCTGAGCCTAGTAAAACAAAAGAAAGCAAACAGCCCAACAAGATTAGAAACACAGCTGTTGTAACCCAACCAGCTGATACAACTACCTCAAACTCAAATCAAGTGACTGTAGAAGACATAACCGACACGCAGCCTGCTGTTGAGCAGCTTCAGCCACCTCCTTTTTCAAAACAAAATTTAAACAGCGTCCCAAAAAATACTCCTGAAGTTGTAAAACCGCAAGCAAATACATCCCATGGCACTGATAAACGAGAACAGATCGCTGATAATTCAAATGAAAAGGAAAAAATTGTTGTTGTCAACACCAAAACTCCACTAGAAAAGCCTTTTAACCTAGAGGCAGAAATAGGAAAACTCAAGATAGCCATTCCTCTTTCAGAACTGGCTAAACACGATGTGTATAGGCAACAAATTCAAAAATCACTTCAAATACCAGAAGACAAAGACGATGTAAATGTTTTGGATGATTCCCCTGAACTGTTGTTTGGACCAGAAGTAAACGGAAAATCAACACATGGACCTGTTCCACCCTTTTATATCAGTTTGCATATACATGACAAGGTCCTACACAACGCCATGTTTGACTCAGGGGCTTCACACAATCTGATGCCCAAAGCAGTTATGGAAAAACTAAATCTTGATGTTACAAGACCTTACAAGGATCTATACTCATTTGACTCAAGTCAAGTGAAATGTCTAGGCCTCATAAAAGACTTGTGTGTTTCCTTAGTCCAATATCCTAACAAAACCATCCTCATGGATGTAGTGGTCGCTGACATCCCACCAAAGTACGGTATGCTCCTATCAAGATCATGGGGAGCAAAGCTCCAAGGATCCCTTCAATTAGACCTTTCCTACGCCACCATTTCAGTCTTTGGGCAACCAAAGAGACTGTACAGAGAAACGCTCATGAAATACGTGGTAAGTAGTGACAGCAAACCGGAAAATTTTCCCATTTATTCAATCCATTCCGATATGGATTCCTTCATTCTATTTAACGATGAAATAAATCTGCCCACTGATGATAAACCGCGGGTTTTAGAAACAGACACACATATCAATGAAGAATCAGTTGCCCACACGGACGAAAATGTCACAACAGCGAACGCAACCAGCATATTACAAGAACCTCCCCAAACAGAAATTTTAGATCTGCCCAATCCTGAAACAGCTCAAACTCGTAGCACTATCCACAAGCCAGAAAACACATGGTACCTAGAGTTTGATGGCTCTGTTAACAGGTCAGGAGCAGGGGCAGGTGTCTGGATTCACAATACACATAATAACCATGCAGAAGGACATGCCTACAGACTGAATTTCAAGTGCACAAACAACATGGCAGAGTATGAGGCTCTGCTTTTAGGCCTTAAACTCCTCAAAGCTATAGGAGCTGTTAAAATATCTATCTTAGGTGACTCTGATCTAGTTATACAACAAATGAAAGGTAATTTTGTTACCAATGACAACAGAATGAGAGCCTACAGAACTGCTGCTACTGACATACTCCAGTCATTCGCCGAATTCAAGCTTGATAAGATTTCCAGAAATCACAACATTCATGCACACAGCCTAGCCACCTTCGCAAGTACGTGTAAGCTTCCGTTTGACCCAAGCCATCACTTCACGGCTGAAATAAAACATAGGCCTACGGTCCCAAATAATGTCAGAGATTGGCAAGTGTTCGAAAATGATGCCCAAATTAACAGTTTTCTGACCCTTGAGCATGAATTTTCAAATATTAACATTGATATGGATGCTATGACAGATCCACAACAGCAAGCTAGTGAAAATCAACAAGAAAATCAGCAAGCTCTAACCGCTGCAACAGCCAAACAGATCCTGAAACCAACCATTTTTGACAATGAAAACATAGAACAACTGAAACAAACGCAGGTAGAAGAAATAGACAAAACAGAGGCAGAAATCATTGAGCTGAAAGATAATTTTTTGCCTGCTGGTCTAACCCCGCTAGAGGACATGTTTGACTCTAATGACATTCCCCGAAAACCAAAATTGCAGCCCATAAACACTGAGATAGAAGAACACAACATCGGGACACCAGAAAATCCGAGAATGATCAAACTGTCCAAAAATCTACCACCCAATCAAAAGCCCAAGTACATTGATTTATTCAAAGAATTCCAAGATATATTTGCTTGGAGCTATGAGGATCTGAAATCTTATGATACATCAGTGATTCAGCACACCATTCCATTAAAGCCCAACCAGAAACCCTTCAAGCAGAAACTTAGAAGAATTAACCCCCTGCTTCTTCCCCCGATTGAGAAGGAAGTAAAAAGGATGTTTGAAGCAGGCATAATAGCACCCATCAGATTTTCTGAGTGGGTGTCCAATCTTGTTCCTACAAGAAAAAAGACAGGTGAAATCAGACTTTGTGTAGACCTCAGAAACTTAAACCAAGTCTCCTTAAAAGACCACTATCCTTTGCCCAAAATGGACCACATATTGCAGAGAGTAGTGGGATCATCTAGAATCTCTTTACTAGATGGTTTTTCAGGTTTCAACCAAATACTTGTTCACCCAGATGACCAAGACAAAACAGCTTTTACCACACCCTGGGGAACATTTAAGTATGTAAAGATGCCATTCGGACTTAAAAACGCCGGTGCTACTTTTCAACGAGCAATGGATATTGCTTTCGCCAAAGAAATACATGACTTCCTAGTTGTCTACCTGGATGACTTAACCCCATTTTCCAAATCTGATGAAGAACATCTCAGGCACCTCAGGCAAATTTTCATGACATGCAGAAAGTATGGCATCTCCTTGAATCCTAAGAAGTCCTTATTTGGCCTTGAAGAAGGAAAATTACTTGGCCACATTATATCAAAGGATGGGATCAGAATTGATCCTGAGAGAATACAGGCCATCCTCCAAATTCCATACCCCAGAAACATAAAAGAGCTACAAGCATTCCTTGGAAAAATCAATTTCTTAAGAAGGTTTATTCCAAATCTGGCTGAATTAATAAGACTGTTAAGCAACATGTTAAAAAAGGATGCCAAGGTAAGATGGTCCCTGGAAGCGAAGCAAGCATTTGAAAGTATCAAATCCGCCTTAACTCAAACCCCTGTCCTAACTAGTCCACAGTTCGATAAAGATTTTATCATATTTTCGTTTGCATCCAAGCATACAATAGCTGTTGTCCTGCTGCAGAAGGATGAACAGGGAGCTGAAAAGCCGATTGCTTTTTTCAGCTGAGCCTTAAGAGACGCCCCATTGAAGTACCCGATAATGGAAAAACAGGCCTACGCACTTGTCAAGGCCATCAAGGATTTTAGAGTGTACATACTGTATTCACACGTGATTGCCTACGTCCCACACGCTGCTGTAAAAGATATACTGACTCAAGACGGATTAGAAGGCAAAAGAGGTAAGTGGATTGCAAGTATCCTTGAATATGACATTGAAATAAAACCAACCAAACTGATAAAGGGACAAGGTTTAGCTAAACTGATGTCCGAAACAAATTTTCAGGCCTTAGACATTAACCAGCTGGACAATGAACCGGAGCTGGCGACTCCACAGATCAGTGAAATATTCCTGCAATGTCCTTGGTACACTGATATATGTTATGTATTGTTAAACCTGTGTGCTCCCCCAGGATTGTCCAGAACAAAGAAAAGATTTTTGAAAATGAAGGCTTTGAAATTTTGTGTTATAGATGGTGCACTATTTTGGAGAAATCATGAAGGTATACTGTTGAATTGTTTAACCATGAATGAAACTAACAATGTCATGAAAGAATTCCATGCAGGTGATTGTGGAGGACATCTCTATTGGAAGTCCACTGCTGATAAAATTCTAAGGGCTGGTTTCTACTGGCCCACTCTTTTCGCAGATGTAAAAAAGTTTTCCATGTCATGCCACAAGTGCCAAATTTTTGAGGGCAAGAGAAAATTGTTGCCCCTGCCCCTTAAACCGATCTCCACCGAAAAACCTTTTCAACAATGGGGCCTCGACTTCATTGGAGAGATCCATCCCTCTTCCTCAGGCCAGCACAAATGGATCCTAACAGCCACCGACTATTTCACTAAGTGGGTTGAAGCCATTCCCTGTAGACAAGCCAATGATGCTATTATCATCCAATTCCTTGAGTGCAATATCCTTTCCAGATTTGGCTGCCCTGAGAAAATCATCACTGACAATGCCGCTGCCTTTAAGTCCAAAAAGATGATCAATTTCTGCCACAAATTCCATATTACACTGGGCCACTCCACAGCATATTACCCTCAAGGTAATGGATTGGCCGAATCATCAAACAAAAGTCTCATCAACATCATAAAGAAGGTGCTAGAAGAAAACAAAAAGAACTGGCACAAAAAGCTGGTGAACGCCCTATGGGCAGACAGACTGTCAAACAAAAGATCCATTGGGATGAGCCCTTATGAGCTGGTATATGGCATGGAGGCCAGGTTTCCTTCATCCCTGGGCATTCCTACTATCAAGCTGTTACAAGAGATTCAGGCTGAACCAAATGACATTCAAAGAAGGATTAATCAGACAATTCACCTTCAGCAAACCAGAGAACAAGTTTATGATAGAGCTCAAATCTTACAAGAAAAGCTCAAAAAGATGTTTGATAAGAGGGCTAAAGCTGAAGATTTCAGTATCGGTGACAAAGTTTTAAAGTGGGACTCAAGAAGAGAAGACAAGGGCAAACATGCAAAGTTTGACTTTCTATGGAAAGGTCCATATGAAATTTCTGCTGTTCAGGGAAACAACACTTATTTTCTCAGATCTATGGAGGACAACACCTTTGAAGAAGGCCCCGTGAATGGCAGGATGTTGAAACATTACCATGATCCTTGTTGTTGAAACAATGCAGATTCTGTAAATATCTCTGTACAATATTATTTGTAAATACCAGCACTCAGTTTTATTTTGTATAAACAGGCCGATTTTTTGAAGAATAACAGTAAATTCGGTGAGGACGCAGCCAATGCAAATTTCCCAGCCTCAAGAGTATCAAAACAGGGCAAAATTTTTTTTTCGTATCAGCACCTTGCTCTAAGCGAAAGCAATGCAAGCACAACAGTTTGATCCATGTCCCTAAACTGTTTTAAAAGACACGTTCCAGCAGCATTATGCATAAGAAATCAAGCACGCAGAAGAAAGCAGGCGATGCTATACAGTTCACAGTAACTCAGTTGAGGAGGAGTTGTTCATAGTTCAAAGTTTCATATCTTTAAACAGCCAGAAAAAAGAAGAATTTCCCAGTCTACAGCAACAAACAGAAGATCAAGGCAGTCTGACCTGCTGTTCTTGACTTTTCACAAGGAAAAGCCATCCCCAAGTGGAGCCACTGTTAGCCTCCTGTTCCAACAGGGTTTCATTTTTCATGATTGACATTTTCACATGCCAAATATGTCATACTTGGCAAGCTGCAGTGTTCCATATTTCCAGAAGATGCCAGGAAGTGTGCAAGTCCAAATGCCACTGCTGTGTTCCATTTTGATGAGTTGTTCCAGTTTTGAAGAGTTTTTCATTTTTAGGGAGGTCCAAACAGTCTAATCTTGGTCTCCCTAGGTTTCAATTTCCTGTTGTAGAATATAGAGAATGCATCTGTCCAAACAGTTTAATCTTGGCAGATTTGTAGATAGGTAGAGAATCAAAGGGACCCAACTGTTTAATCTGGGCCCTGGCAGAAATAAGTGCAGATCTAGATAGGAAAATTCAAAAGAAAAATTGTGAATCTGGGTCTGCAAGTCTAAGTGCACCCAAAGCAAAAAGAAGAAAAAATGTTAGGACAGTAGGCTGGGTAGGTAGCTGTTCGGTGGCAGAATGATGATTGTTAATCAATTTTGTGTCTCACAATGTCTTATCTTTTTAGATCACAGTTATCATGCAGTTTTGCATTTCAGGGAGATACTCAAGCTGGAATTCACTAACCTCCCCTTCTTCTCATTTCCCCAAGTCACTTACTAACATCCCCCAAGAGGTCAAGATCTGCTTGTCCCTCTCAGTTTCATCATTTCCATACCAATCGCCTTGGTGAGGATCTGCTTCACCCAAGGATTGCTCACTCATCTTCTATGAGCCTTCTTTACCCAACAAAGCCTAAGGTCTCATACCTTAGCGCCCTCCTTTCATCTCCATATTAACTACTAACAGTATTATATAATTCCCTAACAGTTTTCCCCTTCCCTTATTAAAAATCATGTACATAAAATTCCCCTATATAAATACCCCCCTGGCAATGTAGCCATATTTCCTATAAGTCCGGGAAATCACAGTCCATCTGGGGCTGTTTTTAGCCCATCCGAGTCATTAAGGAGCTAGTTTGACATCTGGTCAGCTAGTAACCTCATCCCTAGCCCAAAAACCCCCAAAAAACCCATGTTTTCACCTTTATCCCAATGTTTGTCATGTAAATATATACCCCTGGCGCAAAAATATCAGAAAACCCACTCTCCGCGCCTTTTCCCAAAGTCTGACCCCTAAAAATATGAAACACGCGCCTTTAAAAACCCCCATAACCCGCTAAACCATAGTTTTACGCACTCGCGCACATTATTAAAAAAGGAATATTCTTTGAATATTCCCCCGCCGTATCTCCCCGTCATATTACCCTTGCCGCCAGCCGTTGAATCGCCCGCCCCGTAGATCAACGGTGGGCCGGCCGTCCCATCTCCAAAGCGCCCGAGCTTTAGCGTTCGGGAGATACCGTCGTACTCCCACCACGCGTCAAGCGTTGGGCTGTGGCGGAGCCCCTCCCTCCGAAACCGCTCTCCCCTAAAAGCGGTGCGCCCGATACCACTTACCGCTGCTTGCCTGGTGACGTCACCGCCTACGTCACCCCTTGCACAGTCACATCCCACGTCACTCCCCTGCCCAGTCACCGCGTCGAGTCATCTACCTGCGTGGCCTCCTGCCACGTCACTGCCGCGTGTACCTGCCGCCATATCTGCCACATCATCGTCCGTACATGATGACGTCATCCTGCCACGTCGTCCTGTTGACGTCATGCTGACGTCATCCGCTGTACAATGTCACATCATGCTAATGTCATCAACACTTTTGGCGCGAAGGGCAAAAAATCGCACTTCGGAGTTCCGGAATTCAATTCTGAGGCAGTTTTTGATGAGCGATTTGGGCCTAGCAAATCGCTCATCGCGGGATTTTTTAGGCCGAAATGGAGAATCTTCAGGGAATCATCAGGGAATCTTTCGTTATGCAGCACCCAGGAAGCCCAAAAGGCGCAAAAATGATATGTTTTCTTCACAAAGCATACCGGAAGGAGCAGAAAACAATTTCAGAGGATACAGAGGCCGAACAACGGCCATTAAATGATGATTTAAGCTCACAGCACGTCAGAACAAGATCGGTTTATTGCCAAAGAGTATCAGGGAAATAAGAAAAGCCAAAGAGTATCAGCCAAAGATCTTTTAGGGGCTCGAAGCACCTCTACATTAATGAAGCCCCCAGAAAGTCAAATCAAGAGGCATAAGCCCATCCTTGCCCTCAAATCACAATTAAGGCATTCAAAGCCACAGGACAGCAAAGAAGCAGAAACCCATACGCATTTATTTCAGAAGCACCTGCACCAAGCCACCAAGGACTGCATAAGTTATTCAGTTTTGATACGGCCGCCCTCAGCGCAGCCCGAGTTATTTCATGCATTTATTTCTGGTAGAGTTAGGTCAGTTAATTATGACCTGATTAGGTCAAGATGTAATAAAGAACTCTGTAGATAGTTTTTCCCTATATATACCACCCTCAGCATTGTTTTAAGGGTTGGTCAATTGAGAATTTCATTAGAGACTCGCATTGTATACCTGAGTTTTTCCATAATCAAAGATTGTTGAAAGCTTGGAGAGCAAACTGTCTGTTGCTAATCAATGTTTTGAAGATATGAAGATGGAATTCCTGTGCTACAGCCTGAAGCAATAAGTGCATCTTACCTCTGTTTGTTGTTTATCGCCATCTAAATAGCAGAAAGAAAGAATAGCCTAGAATTAGTTTAAATACTCTCTATGCTCAATTTCTGCTGTTTCTCTGTGTTTTCATCTCAATAAATTGGTTATGAATATGAATTCCTCCTGGCTCATGTTTACCCCAATTTACCTGT
Source organism: Pinus tabuliformis (assembly GCA_031772625.1). Classification (NCBI taxonomy): domain Eukaryota; kingdom Viridiplantae; phylum Streptophyta; class Pinopsida; order Pinales; family Pinaceae; genus Pinus; species Pinus tabuliformis. Next base: position 1,992,036,519 of record CM062816.1, read on the forward strand.
GTTTGCCAATTATCTAGGGATTCTTAACTGCCCCTAGGTAGCGCTCTGTTACCTCCCCTGTTAAGTCGATTGAGAGATTCTTAATTGCCTCTCATTACTTAGCATCTCTTTCCGTCCCTAAAACCTGAGAAATTGTTTCAAATGCAACTATCTTGCTCCATTTTCCCTCATTGTTATTAAGGAAACTTAACAACATTTCTCTCCTCGACTCCACGCTCAATGGTTTGAGACCCTTAGACTATGCATTGCCTCTTTACCTAAAAAATCAATTTTCCCACCAAAACAAAACAAAGAACCCCCTAAACCCAAGACCTAGCCTAAAATTCTTTCAAACAAAGCTAAATCTAAAAGAGAGAGCCCTCTCTGACTGCAGGCAAGCTAGAACCTACAGTCCAAAGTTGGTTTGTGGTTACCTCGGTCGTATCCTTTTCTGGAGCTTTAAGGACAACCTGAGTGATAACAGCACCCTGCCCATGCCCCAGCCCAAGGTTATGTAATAACAGTGAAACCGTCGATAGAGTTACAAAGGGGTGGAGCGTGTAGCAGCCTTCCCATTCCCTAACCCATAGTTATATGAATCGACGAGTGACGTAGAGCAGGCCTGGGAGGTGCATGGCCTATGTCCCATGCCCCACGGTCATGTATGTTTCCATGAGACTAACCAAAGGGCGGAGGAAAAGGGGCATGACCCAATTTGTTTTTAAAAAATTTATTAACAGTTCAACAATTTGCACCTAACACGACAGGATTCATTGGTCGAACCCACGACCTTCGAGAAGCTAGTTTATCACCTTACTAGTCTGCCAAAGGAGAGTTCATTGCCCAGTTTGTAGAGCAGTCAATTTTGTAGAGTAATTAGCAAGTAGAATGGAAAAAGAGGCCTGACTTAGCCATTTTTCAACCTTTTTGAGCGAAATAAGAGCCTACATAGTGGTTTTTGGGTGTTTTAAACACAATGGAAGTATTATTTTTGTAATTTGAGGATTGTATGTTGATGTTATAATATAAATTCCCACCATTGGAAGCTGGATCCGAAGACGTATCCCAGGAGGGGTGAGCTCTATCATCAAATTGTTATGTTGTGATGCTACATATTATCCATTTTTAACTGTTAAAATATGCAAACTTTAACTTGGTTTGTGTGATTTTATACTCAAAATCCATCACCTATATGACATAAACTAGCTTGCAAAACTTTACATGAAACCTTCAATTTTAATTTCATATTAGTTTGGTATCAAAGCATAGTTTTTGTGAAGGTTTGATAGATTTTGCAAGTGTTTTCCTGAATGATTACAAGGTCTAAATTGAAAAGAGGAGGAGAGCTTGAAGAACCAAACCCTTAAATTGGTTCAAGGAGGCCACAAACTCCACAAGTCATGGCACGTGAAGAAGGACAAAGACCAAAGTTGATGTCTGAGGATGAAAGAGATTTTAGAGAGGCTTTCTATGATATGAATGAGATGGTAAAATTTTTGTACAATGAGAGGATATTGAGGTTGCAAGGAGAAATTTCTAATCAACCAAAAGGTAATAGTGGTTATGGGAGAAAGCCTCCACCTCCACCTCCTCTTTTACCTCCATCTACACCTCCATCCTCACCTCCTTATTCACCTCCTTCCTCTCATAGACCTACTCCTCCTCCATCTCCAAAAGGACATGGTAAGTCTTTGTTGGCTTGTGGGGGCCTGACCCAGGTTTGGAGTTATTTAGCCAAACAAATCCCTACTCTACTGGCCCTTTCAGAATCATCTCGCGGAGTGCGGAGTGAAGTCTCACTCGAAGCAGTATGGGGGGATGCTGGAACCAAGTTTTCGCACCCTTGAGATGCCTGAGATGTTGATTTAGTCCAACTAGATCTGTCTTTGTGCAGGTCATTTCGCTCACTATTCCAAACTTCAAAACCTTTGCGATATGTTATAAATATCTTCCAAGCAACCCTAACCAAGGGTTGAGATGCTTTTGTGTTGCTAGGGCAGCGAACTACACTATTTCCCCAAACTACACCGCGTATCTTACTTATCTTCTTAACAAATCTTAGTTAACTTTGCATAAACATATATTCTATCTTGCATTCACTTAATCAATACAATTATACACATTCACGCATCATATAAGTATTAGAAGTGAATTTCATACCCAAGAGAACAAATGCATAAAATAGGAAATAAATACACATAAATGATACGAAACTTCTCTTTATTAATACTTCCAACTGTTACAGAATCGATTCGCCCTGTCCACTCAACTGCAAGGGTTTGTGCACTCAGTTGTGAACTACTAGGCCTCTGTTCACTTAGCTGCAGAGCCTTCTCTTACTCTACGACCCAAAACTAGACTTTGCTCCATAGATCTATCTCGCATACATCATATGTTCATCTTTTCTTATCAATTGATCTCTTAACTACTCAGAGCTTCGCTCTATTTATATAATCCCATGGTCAGCGGACCATGGGTAGATCTCTACAACCAACATTGCAATAACAAAAATAAGGGCAGACAACCCTATGACTCTTTTACAAACTACGTGCTCCGCGCCCACAAAATGTGGAGTCTTTACATCAGAATTACAATCTTTGACCAAAATATGGGCTATAAGCCCCAAAACTTCCCTTGGGGGATCCACACCCAACAAACCCCCAACACAAACATCATGACTCGTCTGAGAGTCACTCTATTGGTGTGGATATCTTTGCGCGAAGACCTCCCAACTCTGACTGGATCGCTGCAAGTTCGGCAGCGCACTAAGTGGCTACCTGCTATACTTCCTCGACGGGTTGTTCAGTGACCATTGTGACTGAATTGTTGCCCTGAATCATTTCCTGCATTTCTTGTAGCTGTGTGAGCTTTGCTTCAATGGAGGTTGTAATGGTGCACAACTCATCAATCCACAACTGTAAGCGCGCCTTCAAAACTGCTTCCTTATGCTGAGTAGCATCCACCTGCTCCTTGAGCACTTTAGCCTGTTGCATTCTGGCAAGCCTCTGTGTAAGGGAAACCATCTGTGAGATCCCTTTTACTTTTTCGTATCTCTGTTGCAGCTCGCGCACCTCTGTCTCTAGGCGTTGTATGTTAGGGTCCTCCTGCAGGGTGGTGAGGACCTCAAACAACTGCTCGAACAACTTTGTGAAGTTTGTCACTGCAATGTTGACCGTCGCCATTGTTGTGGTAATTGTGGTGGCACGTTGTTCCTTAACCTCTGGCAGAGCTGAAGGTTTCACCTTCAACTATAGTTCTGCTATTTGAACGTTCAGCTCCAGCTGAACCCTGGCCATTTCCTATTTTTCCTCATGCACCCCTAGTGCTAATTTTCAGACGCACACCTCCACTAGTTCTTTTGCTCGGATGGCCAACTCTGAGACCATCTGGCAGGTTTCCTCTACCACTTGCACTATTTGTTTATTCTGCGCCACTACCTCGTCACGCTGTAGGCTCAACTATTCCATGTTGATACACTTCTCGCTCATTACTTGGAGCGTGCAACCCTCCCTAACTCGTAGTTTTGCAGTGACTCCATCCTGCAAAATATAGAGTGTCTCCCGAGGGAGCGCAATCACGTTTAATCTGATTCCCTTCAACCCACTAACCATAGACTTGTCAGCCTCTAAGTGAGAGGTAATAGCACCACCCAGGAAGAGACACACATGAACCAGGAAGGTTTGTCCATCATCCAGTAGAATAGTCCACAACAGATGAAACAGTCGTTAAAACCAAAGTACAAGGAAAGACCCATCCACCATCCAGTGGAATAGTCCACAATGGATGTGATGGTCGTTATAACTAATGAGCGAGAAAGGTATGTCTAGTATCCTATGGAGCAGTCCACAAGGATGAGACAACAATGATAACCAATACAACACATTCCCAATAAGATAAGTAAAACAAGCGAAATAGTTCAATTGTCTTAGTACATGTGAAACAAACATGAATTACCAATTTTGAAAGAATACTCTTACAAAAAATCCACAAGACATGCATGGAAATGTATTGGCCTGAACAAGCTTCTGTATTAAACAAAAGTTCCAAGACACATATTTACATCATACATCACTAGCCCCAATAGTGGGACATTAGAGCCACTCCTCAATCCTCAAAGGAACTGACTGAAACTCTTTATGCTTTGTAGGAGGATCCAAGTTGAAAATTCCTTTGCTCATACAATGAGGGGGTATATATTACCAAGGGGTGATTCTTGACGCTTATGACTCGTCGATTACCCTCATGATTGTTCAACTTCCTATGACTTTTCAACTGACATGATTCTTCATATTCATGTGTGTCCATTAGACTTCCACTTTACATTACATTCGCTCTACAATGGACATGGTTCATAGTAGTGATTTTTCCTTTAACAACTCATGACACGACTTGACATGACACTGTTGACGTGGACTAGCTTCCTGAGGTACTAATGTCAAGCCGTTATTTCTGCTAAGTGATAGATGTGTTCTTGGATGTGCTTTCTCTTCTCCTCTACATATATTGATGATGCGGGGTCTTCAATGCTATTTTGTCTTAGGAGGTAGTTGCATTCATGTGTTCCCTTTGCTTGTACTTGATAAGCTTATTTGTCCATCCGATTTTAAGTGATTCTTCTAGCATGTCCACTCCTTCTTCTCCTTCTTCATCATCTTGACATGATATAACAATGTACCTATTCCTACAATTCACTCATGATAGGACGACATCAAATCCAAAAAATCTCTAGTCTAATATGATGCATTGTTATCCATGGACTAAGCCTGGGACAGGTGATAGGTTGGGAAAGAGAGCCCTATAATTGTGCATTGCATAGTTCAAGTTGACAGGGAGGAAGACTGGTCACTGAGACTGTGCAGAATGTATCTCAGGCTTGGCTGAGGAACTCCTAGGCACAATCTTGAATGCCGGGAAAAATTGCACAAAGGCCACTGGGAGACAGGATTGTAGAGTTGAGACCATCAGTGTCTACTCCAATATGGGGCCCTAAGAGGCAGGTCTTCATATTTTTTAGAGGCCAGGTAGAACTGGGCAGTAGAGGGGCTTGGAGGATAGATCTGCACAGTTTTTTGAGATCGGTGAGTCATGGTTGAGGGAGGACACTAGGGGATGCTTCTTCACAGTTTTGGGAGGCAAGGTAGGTCAGGTTCTCTGTGCACTATGGGATTCCAACAGGAATGGAGGAGGCTTGATGACTGATCTTGTGAAATGTGCAGTTCAATTCAAGCTAGCAGAAGCTACTGCACAATTCTGGGGATGAAGGCAGTCTGCTCAGTTATGGAATTGTGTAGTGAAACTGCCTGGGGGACAGTGATTGTGCACTGCACAATTCTAGGCAATAGGGTTGCATCATTAAGGGTTGAGACTTCGCAGTGCACAATTCAGTCAAGGTCCGGTGAAAGTGAGTTTCTCGGTAGGGAGGATTTTCAGAAAAATGGCTAAGTGTGGGAGGCAGGTGAACTTATGAGGAAGTTAAAATTGTGATCACACACTTAGCATACATTGACAACACGACAACATAGACCACTGAAATATCAACACAAAACATTACCCTTTGTGAGACTATCTAGAACAAAATGCGACAAGTGTGACACTTGAGGTATACTTTAGGAGAACCATGATGACACTTGTGCGACAATCCTTACAACTTCATGTATGAGTGTGACAGGGGTTTACATGGATAGGAAAACTCGTATACACAAAGACCAACCTTCTAGGTAATTAGAAAAGCTCGAAAACATGACATGACAACCAAACATACCAAAAGACGAAAATTGATCCAACAAGCTAAAGGAAGCGAGACACTTAGAGGAAACACATGGAATGACTTTCAGTGCTTGCAACCATGCATGTCATTGAAGACATAATGATATGAAAATGATAAGCAATCCTTCATACTACATTGAGAGGTATATTTCAAAAGATGTACTTTGTTTTCCATACCTACCCTCTAAACTGTTATACATCAGATGGAGTCTTCATGCGGTCATGATCTTCTATCATACCCTGGGTTCCTTGGTATCCTTATCTTTTCTCCTCAGCTCCTTGAGAGTCATCTACCATGTCATCCTTCTTTGTTTCCACTAAAGGACAATATTGTGTAGTTTAAGTGGGAAGTGACTGCTGCGAGATATGGCCCTTGGAGGACACATATGCATAGTTTCAGGATGCAAAGCGGATTGGGCAGCTGAGATGCTTGAGGGACAAAACTGCATAGTTTCTAGAGATAGTGGGTGTTTGGTAAAATTAATTACTTAATAAATAAATAAAACAACTAATCACCTAGACATTAATTATCAACTTGAGGAGCATCTTTTTATTTCAAGGCAATCGACCAAATATATGCATAACAATACCAACAGCTAACACTGGTTCTATACGATTGTGTTATATACTATCAAGCTCATTCAAGAAGAAATAAAATGTAAGACTTGAATAATAAAACTAAAATTAAAAAGAAGAAAGTAAATGAAAAGAAAAATAATTATGCTAATCACACAACTTGAATCATTGCTAAATTAAACCATGCATTTCTGTATTGGAAATTTAATCTATTGCACCCAACGTAATTCAGATGCTAATCTAGAGTAGTAAATTAAATGAAATGTAGCAATTGGATGAAATAACAAATCTGGAAATGCAACAAACAACAAATTAGTTAAAAGAAAGGAAATATACTTTTAAGGAATGACAATTGAAATTCAAATAAACAAATACATAATTAAACTACTGTAGATGTTCAAGGCAGCACCTCATCCAAGGTGGTGGGCCCAACTGCCCAAGACTCAGTTCCGCCTTGAGAAATAATTCAGATCAGATTACAAATAACAGATGTAAAACTTATGGATAACTTTCTTCATTAAAAGTATGAGAGAAATAATTACAACATAATGAAGCTCTTAACTTTGCCTCAAATTCAATAATTTTTCATCTCTCATCTCTTATCTCTTCTTCTACATCCTATCTAACAATTATCCATCTCCTATCTCCTAATTATCCATCCCATTATTCCCCTATTATTCCTCTTATTATCCTCAATTATATTTTTCTCTTTGATTTATGTTTTCATTTAAATACACAGAGAGCAAAGGGAAGTTACAACAAAGTTGATTACAAATTGATTTCCATTACAAATTTGAATTGTACAAAACAAATTTATCAGCAATATCATATTTGAAAGATCTTTCCATCAACATTCAGCAGGAACAAGTCGAACTTGGTAATGTAATTGGAAGAATTTGGAAAATGGCAACAACAACAAATATGAGAAAATCATTTTCGAAGAACCTTCCCTTTCTCTTGATACAGACTGAATTTTGGAAAACTGGTCCTCATAAAACTAACTTAGTCCGTTCTGAACAAAACCCATGTTTCGGATTTTCTAGATTCACCATCATTTGTCCGAAACATCCAATGCAATATTTTCACTTCTTATTCCAGCGAATTTCTAAGTTGGAATATTTAATTATAAGCTAGAGATCAAATTTGCAATCTGGAAAAGATATTGGAGGCTAAAATTGTGAGTGATGTTACAACAAATCCATTAATAAACCATCATTGATCAAATCATGCATAATAATCATCAATTTATTAAAAATAAATAAGAAAAATAGTATTTATCCATAAAAGCATAAATAATTATAAAATGGAATTATATGATAAATTATGATAAATGGTGTGATAAAGAATGGTAGAAATGGATGAAATAGACGTTAAAAATTGATATTAATAATGACATATTAGTGGCCCAACATACCTCCAAACCAAATATGTTGTGTGTCCTCATGCAACCCAAAGCCTCTGTATTAACCAAGCTATAATACAAAAATGTTCATCCCAAGTCATGAAATTGATGGAACAAATAACTTCTTTCTCAAATAATGAATATTCGATTTTAGCAATGTTGATGAAGGTATAACAACTTTCACATTGACTTTCAACTATATGTATATGAAGTTGCAGCGAAATATGATATAAGTAACAACAAACCTCATTAACCATTTTCTCAAAAACTACAAACCAGATGTTGCTAAAATTTTGCAAGCAGCTTTCTACTATATTAATGCTTCTCTAATCCAAAAATCAGATCATTTTGATGCAAAGATCATGAGATATAAGCAAATTAGTTATGAAATTTACAAACTAATTTAATTTGAAATTTTCTGGGTTTGTGTATTTTAAAGATACCTCTTTGCTGTCCAAAAATCACAAGAATTCAGTTCATAGTTTTAAAGATATACACAAATGAATTTCTGCACTGTATAAAAATTAAATTGCATGCCTTAAATGAAAACGAAAGTAGAAAATATCCATCATGTGTAGCAATTCCTCCCCCAAACTAGAGAATTAGCATGCCCTCATGCAATACTAGAAAACAAATTGAGGTGGTTGCTACAATCATTGTTGAAATCTATGCTTGGTGTAAAACAACATGGAATAAGGGAGGTTTTGAGAATGAATAAGGAGATCGATGGATGATGGCATGGTCATAATAAATAAATGAATAAAAGTAACACTCCCCCAAACTGAAAGATTCTATGTCTCTGAAAAATGGGAAGTGGTAAAGATGTGGAATGAATGATGATAAATAATGCTCAATGGATTTTCATGAAATTCTCCTAAATTTTTAATAAATCATAAACTTATGCTATTTTACCTCAAGTTTTACCTCCGAAAAAATGTGGAATGACATGTATGGACTGGCATTTGTTGAAGCTGATGTAGGCTGAGCTGATGTTGAAAGTGATGCAAAAGGTGGAAGCCATGTAAGCACATCTTGTTTGAACAATTGTTCACATTTGCGAGTTGCTCGAACCTCTTCTGTTAGTTGAAATAGTGTGGGCTTGTTGCAAATAGAGTTACCCCCCATACTTGTTGTTCTCCTGTAAAAAATTCACTACTCTGCATGCAATTTTCTTGAATCCAAAATTTTAGTTTTGAACAACAATAGATAAGCCGCATGCAAATATTTCAATCAGAAAAAACTTTTGTATAAATGCAATAATAATATTTTGTTAAATCAACAAGTTATGGCGGAGTTCAGTAATTATTACATATGTTATCCCATAATGCATACCTTTCCCCCTCCAATTAGAAAAAGGCGTCTATGACCATAAAGCATAGGAAAAAGGGAAAGGATGTTGAGGATTCATAAATGCAGTCGGGTAATCAATCAAAGCGGCATAAAATATGACAAAGGAAATCAAAGCATTACACATCAAAATATTTGAAATGGCCTTAAAATAAAATAGAGATTTATACCATGATGTAAATAGATATTTACCTTAGGTGGAAAGGTGATAAATGCATGACTGGCGATAAATATTAATCACTGTCGGTAAAGTGATTTGACAGTAATGATATAATGTATATAAGATATAGGTTACCATGCATGTTTGCTATTAGAAATGTTGTTCAAATGGAAAATTTTCCTTTAGAAACGAATCCATAGGTGGTAATAGGATAAAGAGTATTTGACAGTGTAACATAATACTTCAATACCACAAGCAGAGCCACTGCTGCCAATAGGCATTCATAGCCTCGACAGGGTTTCTTTCTAACCCTAAAAATGAGCCAAAGTCCTCCATTTAGTATTTAGATGGTTTTCTGTTTTTTATTGCTATAAAGAGACCACTATGCTGGCATGGTAACCAGATAATCATAGTGCCATTCACCAGGATATAACAAAGTTATCAGGCTGGCTCGTGATGAGACCCGCTGTCCTTCTGACAGTTTTAACTATCAAGAAGGTCATTACCTTGGTTTGGTGGCCATAATAGAATGACACCTATTACACCCTTATGATCATGGTAGGCTGGCTCGTGATGAGACTGTTAGGCCCCTATACTACTAGTGTAACCCCTTATTGTTATTAGTATAACCCACTTATTATATTGTTGTACCCATGTAGTGCCCATATTGTTACTATTGTGCCCCATAGAAGCCCACTATTTTTATTATTGTGCCCTTACATTAATATTGTTATTTCAGCTCTTATTATGTTATGACCCCTTAGACTCCTATATATAGAAAGGAGGTCTTTTCATTTGTATCATCCAAGAATTGTTCATTTATGTAATGTAAAGGAGGTTGCCCCCTTGAAGAGGCTGAATTCTAAGGCGTTGATCTATCTTTTCTATCTCTTCTTGAGCTGGTTTCATAACATTTGGTATCAGCGCTTTGGATTCTAGGGTTTTGCTGCTCCAAACAAGTCATCGTGGCATTTTCGCTATAACGTTTTTCTGTGACGTTTCAGAAGTCGCAAAAAAAAACCCATTTGAGAAGAAATCGTGTTGAACCTTGGGTCCAAATTTCAGAGCTTTTCGCGTGATATTTGCGGAGATATGATCTGAGGAAGTTGGTCTTTTTGCAGGCTCCTGAATTACATTCAAAACAGGTGACCTGGGGAAAATCGTCATAAATTTCTCTCTGGGGATCAGATTGAAATTTCGTAAGAAGGTACAGAAAGAGGACGAACTGTAGTTTTTTTTATATCTTTTTTAGATCCAGAGGTCAAAATAGTGGCACGTGGCACTTCATACAAGTTCACTCTTCTCGAAATGTCTATAATCAGGTCATCTTGGGAGATTGTGCATAACTCTTTCTTAGAGAATCCAATTTGGATCAGACCTATGGCATTGGAAAGAGGACATAAAGGGCTACTACAGGTCGCAAATTCAGAACTTAAAGATCTGAAAGTACAGAGTTATAGTCGTTTCAAGGTAGAGCTCCTAAAATCAAGAAAAAACAAGATGAGGAAGTTTGATGGCAAAGATCCGGTAAATTGGATACTTCAGATGGAGCAATATTTTGATCTACATGGTGTACAACTGTTACAAAAGGTATGTATTGCATATTCATATTTAGAACCAGATCAATTTTTATGGTACGAAGGGCTTTGTTCTCGTAAAAAACTTGTTACGTGGTCAATTTTCACGGAGGAAGTGATAACACATTATGTGGATACAAAGAGCAACACCTTCTTTAGAGCAACACCACAAAAATTGGAAAGAGTAAAAGGGCTTTGTGACATAGTGGAAAGAAAAATTATGGAAACTAGGAAGCATACCACTCACAACTATAAAGATGGAAGTGTTGTTTCTCGTAGCCTTCCACAATCTACAAGGGTTACACCACAACAATTGGAAGAAAAAAGAGAAAAAGGGCTTTGTTACAATTGTGATAGAAAATGCACTAAAGGTCATAAGTGTACTGAGAAGAAATTATTTTGCATAGAATATGAAGAGGAGGAAGAAAAGGATCAAGAAACATCAAAAGAAGAAGATATATGCCAGGACCCCACCCTAGAGAAAGAAGAAATGAATCAGACCATATCTTGTAAAGCATTGGCAAGAATTACGACTCCTCAAACTCTCAAGATAGAAGGACATATCAAGAACAAAAATGTTCAAGAAGTGAAAGATCACATCGAGCATCAAGAAGTGAATCCGACCATATCTTGTGAAGGATTGGAAGAAATTACCACTCCTCAAACTCTAGAGATAGAAGGACATATCAAGAAGAAAAAGGTTCAAGCAGTGAAAAATCACATCGAGCATCAACAACAAGTTCTCCAACTTTTAAAGGATAACACCACTTCGGTGCAAAATCAAATGAAAGAACAGGCAGATCAACATCATAGTGAAAATTTTTTTGATGTAGGTGATTGGGTATTTTTACTGCTACATCTCAAGCAAGTTATTTATGAGAAGGAAATGTTGGAAATACTACATGCACTTAAAAAATGGCGACCTTACCGAATGGGAAGACTCTTCAATGATGAGGATGTGGAAGCATTGTTTTGTGCTATTTATATTATCCAACCAGATTGGATAAACGAAGCAAGGGATGAATGGAAGAAGTATGAAGAAGTATGGCCACTTATTCAAAAGTTGCAAAAGATCCCAATTCAAACAATATTGCCAGAAATTAAAGAGGAAGGAAAAATCATAGTGGAACCTGGAGCAATCACAGAAACAAGAACCCAACAACTATGAAATCGATCAATCTCAGAGTATCTAATCAAGTGGAAGAACTTACCCGCTGAAGATTCCACATGGGAGGACAAGAATTTTATACAGAAGCATTAAGAACTACTCAACCATTGAGGACAACGCTTTTTGAAGGAGAGGGGCATGTTAGGCCCCTATACTACTAGTGTAACCCCTTATTTTTATTAGTATAACCCACTTATTATATTGTTGTACCCATGCAGTGCCCATATTTTTACTATTGTGCCCCATAAAAGCGCACTATTGTTATTATTGTGCCCTTACATTATTATTGTTATGTCGGTTCTTATTATGTTATGACCCCTTAGACTCCTATATATAGAAAGGAGGTCTTTTCATTTGTATCATCCAAGAATTGTTCATTTATGTAATGTAAAGGAGGTTGCCCCCTCGAAGAGGCTGAATTCTAAGGCGTTGATCTATCTTTTCTATCTCTTCTTGAGCTGGTTTCATAACAGAGACCCCATATCCTCTTTAAGACAATGCTTGTTACATTTTCATATTTTTATATTTTAATGCTTTTATTGTAAAGAGAGGGAAGCTCGTGTACTCCTTAAGAGTCAAGGATGGCGAAAGAAGTAAAAAAAAATGCCAATGAAAGTTATGCTTTTCCCCCCATATCATCATATCAAAGGGATATATCCATTTGAAAGTGTAAAATATAAACTAGCATGGTATTAGATTAATAAATCATTTTATGATGTGTCCAACAAGAATATATCCAACCAGTCATTATATAGGTGCACCATGTCAGCTTCGGAATAAAGATGACCATCAAAAGGTTTTATAAGCCATAATGGTATTAATATCATTGTTTTTCTTTATCTTAGGCACAAATCCAACAAGATGGTTTTTTATTCAAAACATAAAAGAAAAAGAAAAATGGCAAAATGAGTGGCGATGAAATAGTAAATAGAAATCACGGTTATTCTTATAAAAATGCAAAAAGTTTTATTCATTCGATTGAATAACAAAATTGAAAAGAAAAATATGCAAAAGTGTTGTTCAATCGATTGAATAGCAAAATCGAAAAGAAAAATACGCAAAAGTGTCGTTCAATCGATTGAACAATTGTTCAATCATTTGAACAACAAAAGTTAAAAACACAAAAGTGTTATTCAATCGCTTGAACAAGAATCATTTAATCATTTGAACAACAAAAGTCAAAAACGTAAAAGTGTTGTTCAATCGATTGAATAGCAATCATTTAATCATTTGAACAACAAAAGTCAAAAACGCAAAAGTGTTGTTCAATCGATTGAACAACAATCGTTCAATTGTTTGAACAACAAAAATGAAAAAACGCAAAAATGTTGTTCAATCGAATGAACAACAATCGTTCAATTGTTTGAACAGCAAAATTGAAAAGAAAAACACACAAAAGTGTTATTCAATCGATTGAACAACAATCATTCAATCGTTTGAACAACAAAAGTAAAAAATGCAAAAGTGTTTTTCAATCAATTGAACAACAATCGTTCAATCATTTGACCAACAAAAGTCAAAAACACAAAAGTGTTGTTCAATCGATTGAAAAACAATCGTTCAAATGCTTGAACAGTAAAAATAAAAAAACACAAATGTTTTGTTCAATCGATTGAAAAACAATCGTTCAATCGTTTGAACAGCAAAATCGAAAAGAAAAACGTGCAAAAGTGTTGTTCAATTGATTGAACAATAACCGTTCAATTGATTGAAGAGCAAAATCAAAAAAACATAAAAAGTATTATTCAATTGCCTGAACAACAATCGTTCAATCGATTGAACAACAAAATTGAAAAAATGCAAAAAGTGTTGTTCAATTGATTGAATAACAATCATTCAATCAATTGAATAGCAAAATCAAAAAGACACAAAAAGTGATGTTCAATTGATTGAACAGAAATCATTCAATCAATTGAACAATAAAATTGAAAAAATACAAAGTGTTTCTCAATTGATTGAACAACAATCATTCAATCGATTGAACAGTAAAATCGAAAAAATTCAAAAAAGTATTGTTCAATTGATTGAAAAGGAATCGTTCAATCGATTGAACAGCAAAATCGAAAAAATGCAAAAAGTGTTGTTCAATTGATTGAACAACAATCGTTCAATCGATTGAACAACAAAATCGAAAAAATGCAAAAAGTGTTGTTCAATTGATTGAACAACAATTGTTCAATCGATTGAGCAAAAAAACACATAAGGTGATGTTTGATTGATTGAACAGCAATAGTTCAATCGATTGAATAGCAAAACGCAAAAAGTGTTGTTCAATTGATTAAACAGCAATCGTTCAGTCGATTTAACAACAACACACACACAAAAATAAGTGTTGTTCAATTGATTGAACAACAACACGCACACAAAAATAAGTGTTGTTCAATTGATTGAACAACAACACGCATACAAAAATAAACATTGTTCAATTAATTGAACAACAATCATTCAATCGATTGAATAACACTTATTAAAGACACCCAAAGACAAATCATATTTGTTCGTTCTACCGAACAACAATTGTTCATCACATGATATTTCATTTGTCAATGCATTTCGAACCAACCAGTATGGTTCATCGTCAGGACAATTTGAATGAACAGATCAGGCAAAGCAAGTTAAATAGATAGAGCAATCCTCCAACGACTATATTCTGACAACGGCTAGATTACTAACTAGTCAAATCTAGTCGTTGTCAAAATCTAGCCGTTGGAGTTCTGCTCTATCTATTTAACTTGCTTTGCCTGATCTGTTCATTCAACTTGGCTTGACGATGAACCACACTGGTTGGTTCGAAATGCGTTGACAAATGAAATATCATGTGATTTACACCGAAGAATCTCTCATAAACTTGATATGGATCACAGAAGCCTCAATACAACAACAATTTTTCAATCGCCAACGAAGTGGAGACTACAATTTTGAAGGAAGCAACACCTAAAACACAAAAACATAAGAGAAATTAGAAAAGAAACAATACTTTATTTAAAAATAGTAAATAAATTAATTAATTAAGTTACAATAGCTATGATGTTGTTTCCTAAGGGAACATCAATTTCTCAATGGAAAAAAATGATCTCTTGGAAAAATATTTTGGCAACAGTGACATGAATCTTCAAATGGAAATCAATTCTCCATTTCTTCTGTTATGAATCCGTTCGATAATGAATTGGATGAAATGCCCTTGTTTCATTAATATTTCTTTCAAAAATTGCTCATTCATAAATTGACTTTTTTTATTCTCTTGGAACTTGCAAAAAATGAGTGTCTACCTTCAATAAAACATGAAATCGTGAAAGAAGAGAGGTGATCGGGCTCTCATAATCCAAGACATATGAAAAAATAACAAGTAGTTACTCTATAAAACAAATCCATAGAAATATAAACAAAGAAAAATTTATTTGTCACCTGCGGGAGAGCAATGGTCGACCATACTAACCAGCAATGTTTTAATCATAACTCCTTTGTTTTTCATTCGATTTGAGTGATTCCAAAGCCAAATGAGAGATACTTAAAAGTTATATCACCAATAGAAATAGGTTTTGAAAATTACATGATATGATATGTCAATTTTACGTAGAACAACCTGCATAACAGAGTCATTTTTTATTTCCCAACTTAGACCAACATTGGATATTTTAAGCATAAAGTTTTTATTTGATGACAGATTGAGATGATTCAAATTGGAAATGAAATTATCTTAATTTATTTATCTCTAATAGAAACAGGTTCTAAAGATAAGAAGAATTGATGGGTCAAATGTGCAAGTGAACAGTTGGAAAAACAGAGTTTTTAAAGTGCAGATTTACGATAGACATTTAGTATTTGTGTCATAACTTTCACATACGATATAAAAATTTTGTGATTCAAATTGCCTTGTAAACTAGATTAATAGGGAAATATACCACAAAAATATATTTTAAAAATCTAGTCATTTAGGCCTCCAAAAACTGATTGTCCCAACTCTGTTCTTGAATTACCTACTAGACACCCTGTCAGTGTTTTGGTTATAAATTTTTCGTTTCAAATCCAAATGGATTGATTCAAATTGGATTGGAAATTAGAAATCAAGGGATACTTAGGATAGAAATAGGTTTAAAAATATTCCCTTTTGGTCCCTCAAAACATGACTATCCCGACTGTGTTTTCAGAACTTTCATCAAGCCTGCAAGCCAAAAAAATATGATATTCAAACAATTTTTCCAAATTGGTGATAAAAATGAATATGAGTATTTGTAGAAATGTTATTTTCAATATAATACATCTACATACACAAATAAATTAAAATATTTATCACCGATGTTGATTTCCATAGCGTGTTGCAACAAAAACAACTATTTTTACATAATAATAAAAAAAATGTATTTTTTATGTCCTTATTTATTTTATTTTATACACTAACCTAATATGCTTGAAAAATAAATATGTTTACATATAAGAATACTTCCAGTGGATCCATTTTCGAAATAAGGTCTTAAGTATGTACATACCCAAATTTGAAAAATACATGTTAATAAATAGTAGGGTATGAGAAGCCAACTTCCCTTGAAAAGATGGTGTAAAAAATTGTTGATGTATGGAGTTATGCTGCAAACAAATGATGGAGTGAAACCAATATTCAATATATACTTTACTTTCTTTATTTTCCATAGTCTTCATATCATGAAGTTCTTGAGTTTTTAAAATGGCTTGTTGATGCAGACTAGAAGAAACCTCATTTTCTTCCATAACTTCTACAATTTTTGGATTTGAAACATTCCCAATTTCAATATAAGTTTTCTGCAATGGTGCATGTGAGATAGAATGGGTGGAAAGGGTAGGTAAATTTTTCAGTTCAACACTATAAGCATGTTGTACTGGTTTATTATGGTGAGGGTGTGGAATGAGTTGAACAGGAAATTGTGTAGGGCATGGAGCATTTTGATGATGTAGTTGATTGGGTTGTGTGGATGGTTTTAATAGAAAAGGAAGATGTTGTTGAAAAGCTAAAAAATAATATGGATGATGTGTTTGTGCTACAAGATATGGGAGAGTATCCATGTAATCATAAGATGAACCATGCCAAACTTGTAGACAAGATTGGTGAGGGTTATATTTAGATTGACATGGTTGCCTTAACACGGGAGTATTCCATAATGGATTATGCAAGTAATAAAATGGAGAGGAAGTGTTTTGAACCATACATATAGGCCATGATTTCCATGGTTTTGACCTTGTTTCAACTTCCCCATCTCTTTGATATGCTACTTCCATCCTAGATAAGAAATACTGACTATCTATAGGACGCTCCTTTCAGTAATGAGGGAAAAACACTTCATCAAATTCTGCCTCATTTTTCTCAGCCTAGAAAACATGCAATTGTGAATTTAGAGAGCTAATAAATCATATTTAAAATTTTTGAATATAACATTGATTTCAACTCTTATGTCTCCTGTTCTTGTAGTAGATTTGGAAAATAAAGAAGAAGCTTCTCTAGAATTCTTACCAGCCTTGGAGATTCCTCTTGAATACATTATGCATAATTCACAAACATCATCATATGGTAACTGAAAAACATCACCTTTTCCGCTCAGATTTAAGAGTTCTAAAAATTCATCTTTGATTCCTTTAAGAAGGAATGTTTTCAAGATCTATTTTTTCAAATGCTTATGCTTTGATTTTTGAAAGTTGAATTTAAATTGGTCTGTGTAATCCTCCAAGTTTACATCTTTCCCTTATATCATACTGAAAATATCTTAACTAGTCTTGCAATAGTCTTGGCACTTCTTCAAGAATACATTCTTCATGTTCTCCCATGTTTGGATGTAGTTCCCACCAAGACTCATGAACCATCGGAGAGCTGCTCCTTTTAGAGTAATAGGAAACACTTTCAACCTTTGATCATTAGTACAATAATCATATCCTATAAAAAAAGTATTTGAAACTCAAATAAGAATGTATCTGGATCTTCATTTTCCAAACCATGAAAATTTGGTAAAGTAGATGGGGGAATGATGTGCATTTGCGTCACTCCTAGATCTCTGATAGGGAATTCAAAAGTAGAAACGTGAGCCATTTCTTACCATAATAGAAGATGTTCTTTGTGTATTTCTTTGAGGCTCCTCCTTCAAATGTTCCTGTCAATTGGTTAGTGGAATGGGTGGTGCTTACATCACCACTTGAGTGGAATTATGATATTTTTCTTTCAAAATTCTACCTCTAAAGTTTCTACTTCTATCAGTGTATGGTATATAACCTAAGCCTGACTACTGAGGGTAGAACCATCACTAGTTCCCCAAGATGCACATGTATGTTCTTATCTTATGTCTTCAATATCTAGCTCTCATGATGTCAGGTATGCATCTACAACCAGATATTAGTGTGGTAGTGAAACTTGACTGTCTCCTCCGCAACGACGCCAAAATGTTGGCTAAAATTAATTGCTTAATAAATAAATAAAACAACTAATCACCTAGACATTAATTGTCAACTAGAGGACTCTCTTTTTATTTCAAGGTAATCGACCAAATATCTGCATAACAATACCAACAGCTAACACTAGTTCTATATAATTGTGTTCTATACTATCAAGCTCATTCAAGAAGAAATAAAATGTAAGACTTGAATAATAAAACTAAAATTAAAAAGAAGAAAGTAAATGTGAGGAAAAACAATTATGCTAATCACACAAATTGAATCATTGCTAAATTAAACCACGCGTTGCTGAATTGGAAATTTAATCTATTGCACCCAACATAATTCAAATGCTAATCTAGAGTAGTAAATTAAACGAAATGTAGAAATTGGATGAAATAACAAATCTGGAAAATGCAGCAAACAACAAATTAGTTGAAAGAAAGGAAATCTACTTTAAGGAATGACAATTGAAATTCAAATAAACAAATACATAACTAAACTACTGTAGATGTTCAAGGCAGCACCTCATCCAAGTTAGTGGGCCCAACTACCCAAGACTCAATTCCACCTTGAGAAATAATTTAGATCGGATTACAAATAACAGATGTAAAACTCAATGGATAACTTCCTTCATTAAAACATATGAGAGAAATAATTACAGCATAATCAAGCTCTTATCTTTGCCTCAAATTCAACAATTGTTCATCTCCCATTTCTCATCTCTTATCTCTTCTTCTACACCCTATCTAACAATTATCCATCTCCTATCTCCTAATTATTCATCCCACTATTCCCCTATTATTCCCCTCATTATCGTCAATTATCTTTTTCTCTTTGATCTTTGTTTTCATTTAAATACACAGAGAGCAAAGGGAAGTTACTAAAAAGTTGATTACAAAATAATTTCAATTACAAATTTGGATTGTACAAAACAAATTTATTAGCAAGATCATATCTTAAAGATCTTTCCATCAACATTCAACATCAACAAATCAAATTTGGTATTGCAATTGGAAGAATTTGGAAAACGGTCACAACAACAAATCTGAGAAAATAATCTTGGAATAACCTTCCGTTTCTCTTAATACATACCGAATTTTGGAAAAGTGCTTCTCACAAAACTAATTCGGTCCGTTCTGGACAAAATCCATGTTTCAAATTTTCTAGATTCTCCTTCATTTGCCCGAAACGTCCAATGAAAAACTATCACTTCTTATTCCAACAAATTTCTAAGTTGGAATATTTAATTATGAGTTGGAGATCAAATTTGCAATCTGGAAAAGATATTGGAGGCTAAAATCATGAGTGATGTTACAACAAATCCATTAATAAACCATCATTGGTAAAATCATGCATAATAATCATCAATTTATTAAAAATAAAGGAGAAAAATAGTATTTATCCATAAGAGCATAAATAATTATAAAATGGAATTATATGATAAATTATGATAAATGACGTGATAAAGAATGGTAGAAATGGATGAAATAGACGTTAAAAAGTGATATTAATAATGTCAAATTGCTGGCCCAACAGTGGGTTCTGGCTGAGGGAAGGACACTAAAGGAAACCACTTCGTAGTTTTAGATTCCAAGGGAGGTTGTGCTTTATGTGCATTGCACAGTTCCATCGAGCAAGGGAAAAAGCTTGAGGGTTGTAGATGTGAAGTGCGCAGTTCAGGAAAGATGGATGAGGCTAGGTTGCTAGGGAAACTCCAGAATTTGGTTAAGTGTGGGATCAGTGGAACCGATGTGAACAATGATAGAACTTGACTATGATCACACACTTAAACACTTAGTGACAGAACATAAACCATCTAGAACATATAAAAACATACTTCGCTTAATGCAACAACCTTTGCGGCAACTTACAAAAAGTGTGGCTCCAATGATAGACTTTGAGAGGATAAAGTCGACACTTGTGAAAGAGTGTGTGAAATGAGTGTGAAACATGTCTATGTGGTGAGGACAACCCATTATCACAAATATTTCCCCTTGAAGCAAAACAATTTTCCCTTTGCATGAAAAGTGATAATCCTCATGCTCAAATATGACACATATTATATAAAGATAAAAGCATGAACGAATCTTAATATCGAAGAGGAGAGATTGAGCTCATCATCTTACCAATAAGTGACTAAAGAAAAATTGATCACAAGATCCACAGTAGGCTCTGAAATTTAATAGTAGGCCAAAATTTTGTAGGGTGTTACAGTTGCTACAACACTTGGTGACACACTGGTTGAATACCAACTTCTCTATCTTGGTTCATTTTAGTGTAGGGCCTTGGTTCTTCAGGGAGTATTGATTCATCGTGCAGATTACTTTGGCTTCCCCACTTACCCCATGGGTAGACATGGTCCCCTTTGTACCTTCTCATTTGAACACAACATAATATTCACCCAAATCACAATGTTTCTAATTAGGAAGGGTAGTTTAGCTTGCAATATTAAGCTTCTTAGAGTATAGTTTTTCATCTCTGGTGTTTCTCCGCTACTAGCAAGCCTAGACAGTACCCCAGTGGAGTCACACAGGAACAAAAGCATTTCTCCACTGCCACCGAGCTTGGAGAGTACCTCGGTGGAGTTGCATGTTTTACCTCTCTGCGTAGGAAGCCTTTCTCTTCTTTTGCATTTATTATTTTTAAAAGATAATTGTGCATCAACACTTATTTATTTTGGGGAAAAAGAGGGATCCTGACTTATTGAGAGCATGAGAGGTTTCTCTGTTAAAGAGGCATATAAAGACCTCTGATTTAGGTTTTCTTGTTCGGATTTTCCCCTTCTCCAATTCTACTAGTTGGATAAGCTTGAAAACGCCAAATTAAAAACAATGAGTATTGGCATGAGGTTCCCAAACTGGACACAGGTCCATGGTTGGACAAAATCTCTCCTTACAGATGAATCGTATTTTCCGTCAGAACTTCATGGGCCAAAAGATACAACCAAATACAAGGAATCCAGATACAAGGCTAGCCAAATGTTGAAGTGTCATAAGGCCCTTTGAACTTCACCCACATACACACTTGGAAGCCACAATAGGTCCAAGCACAACACTTATTTGCGTAATGGAAACTAAAGGAAAACTCGACAAGGAAGAAAACAAAGAAAAAAGGAAGAAGACACAGAACCAGGAGACAAAATCAAAATACACGAGAACAGAAGGCTAAAAAAACACGATGTAGAATAAGAAAAGGAAATAAGGATGGACTACAAAAAATGAGTGCAGAATGAATGTAGGAAAGGGAAAGCTAACAATGTAGCTAATCCTACTCCTGACCTAATAGCTAGAAGGTTGGGGTTATGTATAATGACATTTCTAGTGAATCCACCATAGTCGTTCTTGACCTACATCCACAAAGATATGAACAATTAAAACAAATAAAAAGTGATGTGCAACATAAGATATAAAAACTTGGAAGACTTGCACAAGAGAAGGAAGGTATTTCCTGTGGGCAGAAAGGTGTGTCACAACCACTACTTTCATCCAATTTACATGCTTACCTTATTGATGCATACCACTTTTCAACAAACCTCGAAAGCCTCCTGCGGATGTGTACTCATTTGCACCGAGATTCTCAGCAAGCGCAAGGAAGAATTGAAACTTGCTTCCTGCAACAGAGCTTTCTAAGTAAGATTGTTCTAGCCATTCAACGATTGGATCATAAAATTCATGATGGTTGTCTTGAAAGCCTCATGCTCTTTGAAAATATGATTTTTTGATTTGAGAAGCAAGATCACGATGGGAATATTGTGAAGGAAAATAGATCTGTTCATTCTCGGCAGTCATGCCAAGACAGTGAGGACCTGCCATAACCATCAAAGAAGGCTAAATCATCTCACTTGCTTAACAAAAATATGAATAGAGAGATGTTGAACCTTGAAGACCAAAGGGTGTGAAACATATGTCATTGGATGTGCTTATGGGAAAATGATAAGTTGAATGATAGTCGCCCAAGATAGAGAAATGATCAGGTGAGCTAATTGAAGCATCAGATTTCCAGTTTGCAATAAGCGAAGAAAAATCAATTTGAACAATCTTACGAATTCTCTAAACAATCAAATCAAGTTCCTTGCAAGCTAGATATGACAAAACACCTTCCTACAACTAGTGACCAACTATGCAAGCATTGTAGTCATCGAAATAATTCAAAAAGGATGCTAGCATCAGGAATGCATGAAACTAGTTGATGCATGGTGAATGGAGAAGAACTCGATTCGTGTGACAACTTGTGCATTGATTTTCGCTCAAGAGGATTTCGGGTGTGATGAGAGGAAAAATTTGCAATGTAAGATTCACAAGAAGACCGAGGAGTTGACAATTAAGAGAGAAATTTGATAAGTATGATTCTTGTGGGCAAATATATTCTTTGAGATGACTAAATTCACAATTCCATGACTTCATGAGAGTTTCACATTCCCAACCTGAGTTTGATGAGAGATATTTGCATGAAGACGCGTGGACTACAATAGATTCGTGAATTCGGTGATAGGAAAAATCTTGGAAATCTGAGAGGTCACACCTAGAATACCAAACATTTTTTACACGGGAATTCACATCAAGTGAAACCATGCAGATGGATGGATTGTGTGTGAGAAACTAGATCTAATTTTGTTTGGGGGGTTTACCAGAGTGGTGATATCCTGACATAACCATCAATGGAAATTGAAGTGCCTCGAGTCCCTGATAGGCCCCGAAACTTTCCAATATTTTATTAACACATTTTGAAGCTTGGACCAGATCATGCATGGTTTGAGGGTGGTTGTTGTTGCTAATTTCAAAATTTCTCTCCAGATGGAAGCCATCTCTGTCACAGGTTTCACCAGATTTTTCAGCTTCAACAGCAATCGAATTACTCAATTGAAGAGGCTCTTCTGGTAGTACATTCAAAGATAAATGCATTGGTGATATCTCATAAGCAAGTTGATTTGAAGAGTTGTCTTCATGCAAAGGGAGAGTTGATGAGGGGTGGGAAGATTTCTCTGCGATTTGACTGTTTTCAACTTCATCTTGGACATCCTCACTACCTTGTGTCAATTGAGGAGATAACCAATTGGAGGAAGAAACAAAAGAACATGGAGTATATCTATCACAAGTGGATATGTTGTGAATGGTAGGACACAAGGGATAGTGAGGTGTAGGGGAAGTTTCGATATGAGAATCTTCTTTGACTGAAGCATATTCTAGATCTAAATTAGAATCTTCATGAGAAACAAAAAGATCATTGGATGTGCTTGGGAATAAGTCACGACATATAGAAGAATTGTAATGATTAATTCCCAAGGCTGGGGGTTGATTTAAATAATTTATTGTACAGGATGTTCCACCGAGATTAGTAGATTGAGAATCGTTCAAGAATGGAAGCTCATTGTTTTGATAGGGATAATTTCGAATCAGAGCGGGGAAATTGATAGTGTCCACGCCTCTTTGTTCTTTTACCTACGTAATATGACTACCTTGCGCCTGATCGCAATTTGAGCTACCAACTTGAGAATCAAAAGAATGTGAAGAACTGATTGGTGAAGAAGATGGATTAAGCGATTCATGGTACAAAGAGTCAGGATGTGAAGAAGATAGAGGATAACATAAATCTGGATCAGCGTTGAGATTAGAGTTATGAACAATGATGTCCTCTTGTAGAATGGAGAAGTGAGTCTTCATGGTAGGCTTAAGGCCATTATGGAATTTCCTCCATTGAAGTGGGAGAAGAATGAGAAGATGGGTTGGAGATTAGATTTGTATATTTCCCAGTTTTACAATCACGACAAGGAGGCACCCGCATCGGGACCGAAAAAGGAGGAGGACAAGGAACAAAAGGAGTGGTAGGCTCCTCCTCTGCAATTTGAGGTGTCTTATGATCTGCAAGAGTTGGGGAAGAGGGAAAAATAAGATGTTCAGGCTCACCGTATATTAGACATGAACCAAGCATTCAAACTCTTGTCTCAAGAAATGTGAGTTCAAATCTTTTTTAGTAATTTCACAACAGAGGCGAAGGAACCGATCAGCAAAATTTTCATCTGATTCAACGAGATTCATTCTTAAATGATGGATTATTTCACAAAAATCTTGGTGGCTATACTTATTGAAAGCTTTATACAGCATCCTGCCAAGCTAACCAAATGAACATATAGAAGCAATGGGTAATATATCACACCATTGTTTAACATGACCTTCGAATGTGAGGGTGAATAATCTAGCCATGAAATATTCATAACCTACTATGTGACAAAGACAGAGATGGATAACATGAAATAGATGTTCATGAAAATTTGATTCATCCTCACCGTCGAACTTAAGTTCAGACAGGTCATGAATAACTTCCGCATGGATGGTCCAATTAAGCTCTTTGTAAAAACATCATGGGATTATGATTTTCGGAAGAGCCATTTGAAAATAAGAGATTCAAACTAGACGATATGGGTACAAGTTGTCGTCTAACCCTCCTTCCAGAACCATTTTGTTGACAATGTTGGAAATCCATCAACCAAGGGGATCTCCCTAATATGAAGTCCCAACTAGACCTCATATTGTTTGGTGTAGGAGTCCAATCTAGTGTAAAGGCCCAATTTCCATATACTTAAAGATTTGTCTTAGCTCTAACTGTTAGCACAGGAGAGTGATGCAATGGTATCTTTGAACAATAAGGTAAGTGTGCCTACTGAGTGTGCAACATAATTGTGCCAAGGTTCTCTTACTACAAAACGGGGGGAGAAAAGTGAGCCTTTAAGTGAGAGGTAATAGTACCACCCAAGAAGAGACACACGAATCAGGAAGGTTTGTCCAAAATCCAGTGGAATAGTCCACAACGGACGCAGAAGTCTTTAAAACCAAAGTACAAGGAAAGACCCATCCACCATCCAATGGAACATTCCACAACAGATGTGACATTCATTATAACCAATGAGAGAGAAAGGTCTGTCTATTATCCTATGGAGTAGTCCACAAGGATGAGACAACAACAATAACCAATACAACACATTCGCAACAAGGTAAATACTAAAACAATTGTTCAACTGACTTAGTACATTTGAAACAAACATGAATTACAAATGTCGAAAGAATAGTCTTAATAACATCCACAAAACATTCATGAAAACGTGTTGGCCTGAACAGGCTTCCATATTAAGCAAAAGTTCCAATGTAGGTTTTAACCCCACACAGTAATTACTTGCATATGAATTCTAAAACACAAAAAATAAACAATGCGAGAGCATAACACATAAAACACATATACACAGAGATTTCCCTTGGATCCCAAAACTAGGACTACCAACTTGATTTTTCATTATATTCCTTTCAATGTTACAATACATATTTATACATGCCGAAGCATCCAATACCATGGACCGAAAACCATCGTGTCCAAAACCATGGACCAAAAACCGTAGGTAGGTTTGCCCAACCTAATATAGGGTCCAAAAATACCCGCCCCCCTCAAACCCCCTTGTGACCCCCCCGCTGCGCAATCGGCGCAACAAAGGGGGGGCTCTGCCCCCCCTCTAACTCCCCGTTTGCTACGTAGGTTAGTCATGGAAAAAATATAACACAAACCAACATGCAAGACACATATTTACATCATACATCACTAGCCCCATTGGTGGTACATTGGAGCTACTCCTCGCTCCTCAAAGAAACTGACTAAAACTCTCTATGCTTTGTGGGAGGAGCCAATCTGAATAGTCTTGTGCTCATACAATGAGGGGGTATATATAACCAAGTGGTGATGCTTAACCCTTGTGACTCTTTGACTACCCTCATGATTTTTCAACTTCCTATGAATTTTCAACTGACATGACTCTTCATATTCATTTGTGTCCATTGGACTTCCACTTTACATTACATTCGATTAACAATGGACAAGGCTCATAGTAGTGATGTGGGCTTTTGTAGTATACCTAGGGGGATAATATGGGGTACAGAGGGAGGTACCCAAGGGAATAATGTAATAATGGGATGGGCCATAGTAATAAATAAGGTGGTTAACCCGTATCATGTAAGGGACCACAAGTAGTTAGTAATAATGTAATAAGCCCATGGTATTAGATAGATGGTATTGAGGGAACCATGGTAATGACCCATGGTATTGTATGTATGAGGCCTATATAGAGGGTAGAGACTCCCCATTGAGAGATGTCAAGGATTATTGTATGAACAGGCATATGGCTTGTGGAGCATTCTCCTTCCTTAAGGAGTGAATGTATGGTGTTGTCCTACCTTAAGGGTTTGATCAATAAAGAAGCATTTCTATCTATTTCAATCTTATTATTTCTGGGTATATTTGTATTCTCATATATTTTCATATCAGATCTATAACACCTTTAAAAAATCATGACACGAATTGACATGACACTGCTGACATGGACTAGCTTGTTGAGGTGCCAATGTCAAACCGTTGTTTCTATTGAGTGATAGATGTGTTCTTCAATGCACTTTCTCTTCTCCGCATAGCTTGATGATGCGGGATCTTCAATGATCTTTGGTCTTGCAAGGTAGTTGCATGCATTTGTTCCCTTCGCTTGTACTTGATAAGTTTCACTCATGATGGGACGACATCAAATCCAAACAATCCCTAGTCTAAGATGATGCATTATTATCCATGAACTGAGCTAGGGACAGGTGACATGTTGAGAAACAAGGCCCAGTAACTATGGACTGCGAAGTTCCATTTGAAAGGGAGGGAGACTGGTCACTAAGGCTGCGTAGAGAGTAGCTCAGGCTTGGCTAAGGAACTCCTAAGAACAGTCTTCACTACCAGGAAAAATTGCGGAGAGGCCACTAGGAGATAGGATTGAGCATTTTATACCATCATTGGCTATTGCAAGATGGGGCCCCGGGAGGCAAGTCTGCACATTTTTCAGAGGCAAGGTAGGATTGAGCAGTGAAGGGGCTTGGAGGACAGATTTGCATAGGTTTTTGAGATCAGCGAGTCCTGGATGAGGGAGGACACTAGGGGGAACTTTTGTGCAGTTTTGGGAGGCAAGGAAGGTGAGGTTCTCCACCCATTATGGGATTCCAGTAGGCAAGGAGGAGGCTTGATGACTGATCTTGAGAAATACATAGTTCAGGTCAGGCTAGCAAAAGCTACTGAGAAATTCTAAGGATGAAGGAAGTCTACTCAACTCTGGGATTGCACAGTACAACTACCCTGGGGGACAATGACTACACACTATGCACTTCCAGGTAGCAAGGTTGCATCACTAAGGGCTTACATTGTGCAGTGCGCAGTTCATATGGGGTCTGGTGAAAGTGAGTTCCCCGGTCGGGAGGATTTTCGGAAAAATGGTTGTGTGGGTGGTAGGTGGACTTGTTAGGAACTTAAAATTGTTATCACACACTTAACATACTTCGACGACATGCCAACATAGACCACCAGAATAACAAGAAAAAACATTACCCTCTATGAGACTATGTAAAGAAGTTGTATGGGGTCTGAGTAATCCAAATTACACCTCACCCTCAACTTTATACTATGACACGGGTTGTGCCTCCCAAAGACAACCTTGGATTTCTTACAAGACCAGTGCTTGGGCACATCTAGATTGGTGTGTCCCAAATGATTTACAGGAAGCTGGAGACATCACTTATGTTCTCTCTCTCTCTCTCTCTCTATATATATATATATATATATATAGGAAATGGGTTGGTTCATTTATCCAAAGAAATAATACATGAATTTCTGGTACTTCTTCACAGATTCAGATCTCAGAAATATGCATAAAAATAGTGGAGGCCAAGTAGTCCAAGGGCTTACAACTTAATAAGATTTTGTATAGAAGATGAGAGAGGACAAAGAGAAGGAGCAACTCATCACATAGAGTGTAAGGCTTCAAGACTTCTACACTTAACACATCGATCTTGAGGCATTAAGGATTTCTATACTTATATGAGTTACAAGCGGAAATAATGGATGAAGGAGGGGATGAATGATATGATTCACATGTTTCATATTTAAAGATATGATTTCAATAGTCCACACAGGTATATGCATCAACAATATTGAGAAAAGTGAATATGTGATATAATTACAGGCACTTGCATTAACATATCAATACAAATAAATCTATGAGGAAGCTTGAAATATTTCTGGCAGCTATGATTGCATGAATACAGAGAAGAAATATGAACACAAAATGGGTTTCAATAGAGGGAACACATACAGTAATTCTTGAGGAGGGGATCACCACCATTCCCTTGATATTCTGAAAAATCTGTGTTACAAAGAGATATAGTCTGAAAATAGCATGTAGTGTTTTCTATAGAATTTCTGAACCTTTTCTAAGTCTTTCTTTCCCCTATTTATCTGGAGAGGGGATCAAAAACATTCATTACAGAAAAATATCTCTAGTATAGACTAAATTGTCGAGTTGACTAGCTTTCTCAATCATAAATGGCTCTGTGGCCCAAAATATTACAAAATTAAATGCATAAGGAAAGGAGGAATTTTATAGTACAACAAATAAATAACCATAAGATGAAAAATATACAAATATCTCCTTGCCCATCCTATGAGCGTCTCTGCCTCAGGTAGTAGTTTTCTCATGGTATGGCCTCCTGTGCTACCCATCCGTCCTCTGTCACTTCTATTGTATGTGACACCATGCCTGAGAATTAAATCATCCGAGCTACCAAGTCTCTTTTAACTCCTTCCAACGTCAACCCTAATTATGTGTTTCAATGGGCTTTTATGAATCGGCGCATGACGGTTTTGAATGCACCACATGTTTCCCTTAATGCCACAGCTCTCAGCCCATCAAGCCTTTAAAGCCCTGTATTATCGGCACCTTGATCTTCCAAGTGATTCTCTCTAGGTGGTAATATGGAGGACTTTCCCATGCTGCCTTTTACTGCAAAATACATTGAGAAACAGACGAATCTCGACCCCCTTTAGCCCCTTTCACTTTGGCTCCTTTTCATAGCTTTCTTCATATGGCGAGGGGTGGGAACCAGGGGCTTAGCCTGAGGGTGCTAGAGCCATTGAACTACCCACCAAGGGATTTTCCCTTTGTTATATGAAATCCTACATATCGAAGATTTCCACTGTTGGCCCCTTATATTTCATTTTGACATTGCGATTGCTGATCTATGGGATTGGGCCAACCTAGGGTATCGCAATTGCAAGCTAGGAGAGATAGATTGCTTCACATCTTTTCATATCGTAAGCTAACGGTCCGTTCGTGAAAACTTCACAGGAAAGATCACATAACATACCGCATCTGGGAGCTTCCCACATATTGCAATCGCAATATCGGAAGGGACATCGACGAAGGAAGGGTTTTTCCTTGTGCGATTGTCCATCACCGATTGCGATGGGTGACATCATCAATGCCACATGTCATCCTATGAGTGGTGACACATGTCACCCAGAAATTCCCTCCTTAGGACCAAAATCCTGAATCTACATGACATGTGTCCTTTGTACTACCACATCATTGTGATGTCAGTTTCCATGTCATATATATGAGCCAATGGTATTGCGCCACATGACCTCCTAGAGGAGAGAGAAAAAATGCTCATTCACGCCTATTTTGCATTGATTTTCTTGGCTAAAGTTCTTTGGCCTTTCTCAGTAGTTTAGCACTTCATTTGTGCTTCCCCTGCATATCATAGCCTTCTTAACCCTAGCCCTGTTTAGAATCATCGATCTCTGATATTGCGAGATTGTGGGGTGCCCGATATGTGAGAGCCTTAATATTCTGTCACATGGCCCCCTAGAGGAGAGAGAAAGTGGGCTGCCTGCCTTGGTTTTTTCTTTGAATTCCTTTTTTAAATGAAATCGGCCCTCCCCTGTGATTTAACACTACATCCCCCTGCAATTCCTTAAGGATGGCCCATCAGGTATTATAGGGGCCATGCGGGACTGCGGGATTGTGGGATGGGGGATTTTCCTCCCGTTGATCGTCAATTTGTGAGATTTGCAGGATGCGGGATTGCGATACTGTGGGATGCCTGACTTGCGGGGTCTTCCAACCGTTGATATGCTTGACTTGCTATGCGCAAGGCCCTTTGATAAGCTCTTTTCTTTCACTTCAAGGCAACAGAACTCCTGATCTTCAACATGTCATATCTTCTGATCCAGAAGTCCATTTTGGGACTTCTATATACCATTGGAAATATTGTTCTTGAAACTATGCCATGGAGGGGTTCCTATATGCCTTTAAGTGCTCCTATGGCCTAGAAAGTTGACTTCAAACTTAACTACTCTTGGGAAACCTTGACCAACTGAAACCCACAATGCAGTGGGTGATAACATTGGCTCCAACTAGGGAGAGTGCCTTGCTGGAAAGGTGTTGAGAACTTGCAGACCGGTAGCTTTCCTTCCATTGGGCATGCAGTCATTTATAAGAACTGAAAAATTTACTAATCGACTGCAAACTGAATAAATGATTCTAAGATTCACTAAGTAAATAGCTTATATAGCAGAAAACTTTTAAGAAAAATAAAAATTTTAGACAACACATCACCAAATTCTTAAGGGCTTCTCCTCGGGCTTCAAACATGAATGACAGTTGTCCATACCTACTACAAATAATTATTGGGTGATCTCCTCTCTCCAATGGAACCGGTTAAGCAACTTGTTACTTGACTGAGTTCTGCTCATACCTCTTACGAGTAGGCAGAAGGAAAAAGGGGGTGGCAACTCAAGATTCCACTGATTCTGAAAACAAACCTTTCAATGATATGATCTCCACCACAGGGCACTGGACCTCATTCCATTGTTCTCTAGAAATTCAACGATTAAAGCCAGCATGTACCTCCTAAAATCTTCGGACAAGAACTTTAATATGTGTTACCAACTTGGTAATTGATGATCAACTCTTTTGATCTCCTCCATGAACCTTCTAATTGAGTTACTGAGCTCCTTACCTTATTCTATAAATTGTCTGGTCTGCTTAATAATCATCTCAAATCCTCCAACCACATTCAAGCATTTGACAATCACATTCCTTATTGTTTATAGGCCAAGGATAACTTCTTCATGTTCCACTACGTTGTTGGTCGCCTCAAATTCCAGCTTGAATGAGGGGGGTATCGGGCTGCCCTCCGGAGATACCAACAATATTCCAGCTCCATTTCCCTCTTTTGAGTTTGCTCCGTCAAAGTACATTTTTCCATACTTTGTTTTCATTTAAGTGCTAGTATTCCAACTGCCTTGTTAGTTGTACTAATGCTTCTTCCAAGTGGTTCTCGTCTTCTTCTAAGAATAGGCAGGAGTGGTCGCTTTCTTTTCCATTAGCTGGGAAGTTTTCTAAGCCTTTAGCTGGGGTCACAGTTTTTACAAACTTGGATTCTCTGTATAGCCTCCTTTGCTCACCTCTGAAAGTGGGAATAGTGTCATAAGTCTGATCTAGCTTGATAGAGCCACCCACCTTGGAACCCCAAGATCTGGATAAGAGCATTCCAAAACAAGGAGGTATATCAGCCACCACTATGTCCATTACCACACTTTTCACGGGATCTGAGCCAGGTTTACCACCAGATCCTTTATCATGCCTAAGCACTTGAATCTCTTGGAGTCAAAGGAGTACAGGTCCTTGTATGGTCTGGTGATCTCCAAACCCAGTTGTTCCATTACTGATAATGGCATGAGGTTGTGTGAGGCCCCAGAATCTAGCATGCAATTATGCAACAAAAGGTCATGGATCACCAAAGTCACATAGAAAGGCACAGTAGAAGGGTCCAACTCTTCCACATGCGGCCCAAAAACAACCATGGGCCTCTCCTCTTGGAGGTTCAAACTATCCTGGGTTGGTGTTGAGGTGACTGGATGCATGAATTGAGAGACCTGAGCTTTGTAATTAGGCTATTTTAGGAGCTCAGTTAGGGGAACAAGAATTTTTACCTTTTCAAGCTCCTTCTGGAGATTGAATGTGGGTTGGGCCTTTTCTGTATCTCTCGGCTCTATTATTTTTCCCTTCCTATTGGCAGTTTTCAGCAAAACAGGTGCCTCCTTTTCTATGTGCCCCTCAGGACCATTTCTCTCCTTATTTGCAGAGACTCCTGTCTTGGGTGGTCAGGATGGAGCTTACCTTTCCCCTTGTCTAGTGCTGGAGGAACCACTTGGGGAGCGTCTTCCCCTTGTTGTTTTGGTTCTCTCGTCTTCTTCTTTGAAGATATTATATTATACTTACGTTGGGGTTGTGCTTGCATGAAATCTGCAAACTGTTTTCAATAATAATCCATATCTTCCTCATCGATTGTTGCTTCTCTATCATGACTGGCCTCCTTGTGAGACATATTCTCATGTTATTCTTCGGCAAAAACAGAATACATATTTCCCTATATCTCCTGTGTATCCGATGATTTTTTGTTGGGACCATCTTCCAAGTATAAAGGATGAGGGATCTTATCAAGTTTCTCATTTCTTTCCTTTGGAAGTAGTTGTAGTGGAGGCCTTCTATATTATGGGTTATAGCCCCAATTGTTGAATTGAGCATTGTGTTTGGAGAGGTTCTTGTTCTCAATTTCAAGCTTTCCAACCTTTTGTGATAGACTCCTAATAAGTCTCTCCAGATGGTCCCACTTCGATTCTGATGATTCTCTATCTCGACCGGAGGAGGATGCCTCTTCGTTCCCTCTTTTGGGTTTGGTAGGTTCTTTCTTTACCTGTGAATTCCTTGCCAAGGCTAGATTTGCTTACACTTCGAGATCATTGATCTGAAGTTGGTCTAGAAGTGAGATACTTCCTTTCTCTCAAGGTAAAACCAATGTCAGACTCAAAAGATCCTAAGTAAACCATACAAGCTATAATTGGAGGAGGCTTTATGTCAGCTGACAAGTTATTGTACTACTTATTGAATCTTTTGATAAATTCTAAACTATCCCCCTTCGACTCTTTTCTTATGGCATTAAACTCAATAAGGAGATACTCGTGATTCCTCTTTTCAACCCATTTCTATGTAAAAGAGTTTTCAAGTTCCTCCTAGGTGGCGATGGAGGCATTGGGTAGGGTTTTGAACCACTTTTTGGCCTCTCCATCAAGGGATTGTACAAAAAGTCTCATGACTACATCCAGTTGTTCCACATTTAGGATCTCAGCAAAAGAACCGAAGGTTTCAATGTGACTCTGTGTCATGTTATCATCTTCCCCATTGAACCTAGGCATATTCTTTAGGTAGTCTTGGGGCATTGCACTCAAAGGCTAAGCTAAATTAACAGGTGCATATTTATTTAGTGAAAAACATAGAAAAGCCTTCTGGATTAATGGAGGGAGATTGAGACTTAACTGAGGAACTTGGCCCAAAAACACAGTGGTAGGAGTGACTAGACTGGATGCAGGGTATGTCAGGGCCTTAGGAACAAATCCTGAGTAGTGAGTAACAGCGAGCTAAGAGCTAGATGAGGAAGCTTCAAAGGCTGGTGAGATGGTAGCACAAGCAGGGGGAGTTTTCTCTTTCCAGACTTTCTTGAAAATCAACTTTTCTGGGTCAAATACAAATGGGGCTTTCTACTGAGATGTATCTGACCAAGTATGAGGCCTTTTAAAAGATAGGTTGATAATTGATAATTGGGGGTTGTGGAGTTGCCAAGGTGATTTGAATGCAATCAAAACATACTTCACTCACCTACACAAAGAGTGCTTAATTTTTCGTATCCTGGGGGGGAAATCCTTCAATACGCTCCCTGGAAATGGCACTAAAAGATGTTGTCACTCCTAGAGAGAGCCTTGGATTGCTTACAAGACCAGTGTCTGGGCATATCTATATTGGTGTGTCTCAAATGATTTACAAGAAACTGGAGACATCACTTATGTTCTCTCTCTCTCTCTCTCTCTCTCTCTCTCTCTCTCTCTCTCGATATATATATATATATATATATATATATATAGGAAATGGGTTGGTTCATTTATCCAAAGAAATAAGACATGAATTTCTGGTACTTCTTCACAGGTTCAGATCTCAGAAATATGCATAAAAATAGTGGAGGCCAAGTAGTCCAAGGGCTTACAGCTTAATAAGATTTTGCAGAGCAAATGAGAGAGGACAAAGAGAAGGAGAAACTCATCACATAGAGCATAAGGCTTCAAGACTTCTACACTTAACACATAGAACTTGAGGCATTAAGGATTTCTATACTTATTTGAGTTACAAGCATAAATAATGGATGAAGGAGGGGTTGAATGCTATGATTCACGTATTTCAGATTTAAAGATATGATTTCAATAATCCACACAGGTATATGCATTAACAATATTGAGACAAGTCAATTTTGGATATAATTACAGGCACTTGCATTCACATATCAATACAAATAAATATATGAGGAAGCTTGAAATATTTATAGCAGTTATAATTGCATGAATACAGAGAAGAAATATGAACACAAATTGGGTTTCAACAGAGGGAAAACATACTATAATTCTTGATGAGGGAATCACCACCATTCCCTTGATATTCTAAAAAATTTGTGTAACAAAGAGATACAGTCTGAAAATAGCACACAATTTTTCTATAGAATTTATGAACCTTTTCTAAGTCTTGATTTCCACTATTTATCTACAGAGGGGAGCAAGAACATTCATTACAACAAAATATCTCTAGTCTAGACTCAGCTATCAATTCAACTAGTTGTCTCAGTCATAAATGGCTCTGTGGCCCAAAATACTACAAAATTAAATTCCTCAGGAAAGGAGGCAAGTTACAGTACACTAAATAAATAACCATAAGATGCAAAATATACAAAGATCTACTTGCCCATCCCGTGATCATATCTTCTTCACGTAGTAGTTTGCTCATGGTATGGCCTCCTATGCTGCCCAACTGTCCTCTGTCACTTCTGCTATATGTGACACCATGCCTGAGAATTAAATCCTTCAAGCTACCAATTCTCTTTTCACTCTTTCCAACACCGACCCTGATTATGTGTCACAATGGAATTTTCTGAATCAGCCCATGCTAGTTTTGAATGCACCACATGTTTCCCTTAACACCATATTTGGCGGCCCATCACTCCTTTAAAGCCCTGTACTATCGGGGCCTGATCTACCCAATGATGCTCTCTGGGTGGCAAGATGGATGACTTTCGCATGCTACCCTTTGCTGTAAAATACATTGAGAAATAGACGAATCCCAACCCCCTTTAACCCCTTTCACTTTGGATCCTTTTCATAGCTTTCTTCATATAGCCGGCGGTGGGAACCAAGGGCATAGATCAAGGGTGCTAGAGCCATTGAACTACCCACTGGGGGCTTTTCCATTTGTTATATGAAATCTTGCATATCAACGATTTCCGTTGTTGGCCCCTTATATTTCCTCTTGACATTGCGATTGCCAATCTGCGGGATTGGGCCCACCCGGGGTATTGAAATTGCAAGCTGGGAGAGATAGACCCCTTCACCTATTTTCATAGTGTAAGTTGACGGTCCAGACGCAAAAAATTCAAAGGCTAGATCACATAAAATATCGCATCCGAGAGGTTCCCTCATATTGCAATCGCAACATCAGAAGGGACATTGACAGAGGAAGGATCTTGCCTTGTGCGATCACTGGACATCGATTGTGATGGGTGACATCATCACTACCACGAGTCACCCTATGAGTGGTGACATGTGTCACCCAAAAATTCCCTCCTTAGGACCCTAAAAATGTTGAATCTTCATGACATGTGTCCTCCGTACTACCACGTCATTGTGATGTTAGTTTCCATGTCATATATATGGGCCAATGGTATTGCGCCACATGGTGTCCTGGAGGAGAGAGAAAAAAAGGCTCACCCGCCCTTGTTTTGCATCGATTTTCTTCATTAAAGTTCTTTGGCCTTTCTTGGCAGTTTAGCACTTCATCAGTGCTTCCCCCTGCATATCATAGTCTTCTTAACCCAGGTCCTGTTCAGAATCGTCGATTGCTGATATTGCGGGACTATGGTGTGCCTGATATGAGGGAGCCTTAGTATCCTACCACATTGCCCCTTGGAGGAGAGAGAAAGGGGGGTCGCCTTCCTTGGTTTTTTCTTTGAATTCCTTTATTAAATGAAATCGGCCCTCCCCAACGATTTAACACTACATTGGTGATTTCCCCCTATAATTCCTTAAGGATGGCCCATCAAGTATTGCAGGGGCCATGCGGGACTACACGGTTGTGGGATGCGGGGTTTGCCTGCCATCAATCACCGATTTGTGAGATTTGCAGGATGTGGATTGCGGGACTGTGGGGCGCCTGACATGCGGGGCCTACCCACTGCTGATATGCTTAACTTGCTATGCTCAGGGCCCTCTGATAAGCTCTTTTCTTTCACTTCAAGGCAATAGAACGCCTGATCTTCAACAGGTCATATATTTTGATCCAGAAGTCCATTTTTGGACTTCTATATACCATTGGAAAGCTCATTCTAGGCACTATACAATGGAGGGTCTATGATCTGGGTTTAAGTTCTCCTTAGGCCTAGAAAGGTGACTCAAAAATTCACTTCTCTTGGGCAACCTTGACCAACTGAAACCCACAATGCAGTGAGTGACAACAACACACTTTGAGGGGTTAATAATGTGTTTTGGACCCTCAAAACCCACATTTCCTAAGTTTAGTGGAAATTGTGGCATTTAATTAGGCTAGAATTAAATAAAATAGAGAGAAATAAATTATTCCATGTGATAGAATGACATGGAAATGACTTGGAAATTATCCTAAGTCAAAGAGTTGAGTCAACGGACATGTGGAAGATGACTGAGCACACCGCCTCATAATACACCAGTATTTCATCAAATCAAATTTCCCAGAGATAAAGCAGCAGTTTCACATGTGGAAAATAAAATTTATTAGAGGAGCTCATGCACTGAACGAATATTCCATGGTATATTTGCACTGAATATTATGTGGGGCATCATCTCACAGTTATTTCAGGTTCTTCTACTCTTAACACTCCACTCTTAAGGATTACGAGTTTCACTTGGCCAGACTATGAGTTGCATATGGAGGAATCACCCAGTTCTTAGGGACCTACGCAGAGTTATCTAGGGATCATCTACATATGTGGTATCACTTAGTTCGAGTTTGCATTTGTTGACTGGAGTTATCATTGTACTTGGATTCACTCATGTATGAGTTTACTATGCCATATATGGAATTTGATTTCCCTTGATGTGCACATATGGAATTCGATTTTGCTTTGATGTCTCTATCTTCTCCACATCGAACTTGACTTATCTTTCCTTGGGATTTTCTCCAAGTTTAGCTCTCACATGCATTCTTCCTTGGGATTTTCTCCCAACTCTCTATATAATGAGGCTATATGCTCTCATATTGTATCATGTAATGAGCTATTGGGCTTGAGGAAACTCTGCCATTTTGTACTTGCATACTTTCTTAATACAATCAATACTTTGGGGCTATCTGGCTGGTGTTCTCTTGGCGTTATGAGGTAATGTCCTTTCACGATACTACTATTATGTTTAATTTCTTTTTCACTTTGAATTAATATTAGTTTATAGTTTCCATATTTCTTGGATTGATGTTGGCAAGCTATCTTGCACATATAATTAATTTAGAGCAGTGTTCTAGGGATAATCTTGCCAATAAATTTTAGGAGGAATGCTTGGTTTATCTTATTCATTATATTTCTCTAATATTGTGCAAACTAATACGTGTTCAAGTGTGTAGGAAAGATCTTTTGTAATAGGGGAGCTCAACAAGCTCATTATTAAAGATAAATTTCCCATTCCTGTCATTGATGAAATATTGGATGAACTGCATGGATCAATTTACTTCACCAAGTTGGATCTTCATTCATGATATCATCAAATCAGAATGAAGACTGTATACATTCCAAAAATATCATTTAGAACTCATGAGGGGCATTATGACTTTGTGGTCATGCCTTTTGGCCTTACTAATGCACCTTCTACATTTCAAGGTTTGATGAATTCCATTTTCAAACCCTTCCTTAGAAAATTTGTGTTAGTATTTTTTGATGATATACTAATCTACAACAAGTCTTGGAAGGATCATGTCCAACATGTTGACATGGTGCTCAAACTATTGGAGGAGAAACAATTATATGCAAAAATATCCAAATGTTTCTTTGGAGTACAAGAGGTGGAATATCTGGGTCATATTGTATCTCATGAAGGTGTTAAGGTAGACCCTAGAAAAATTAAAACCATTAAGGAATGGAAAATCCCCACATCCATAAAGCATCTACGAGGATTTATCGGGTTGACAGGGTATTATCGCAAGTTTGTTAGGAATTATGGGAGAATTGCAACACCTCTAACAACATTATTGAAGAAAGATGCATTTTCATGGACTCCAGAAGCAACGAAGGCCTTTGAACATCTTACAGAGGCAATTTTCCAAGCACCAGTCTTAGCTACACCAGACTTCACAAAAACATTTATTGTGGAATGTGATGTGTCAGGAAATGGAATTTGTGTTGCTTTAATGCAAGAAGAAAGACCCATTGCTTTCGAAAGTCGTCCAATCAAAGGAAATTATTTACACAAAGCTATTTATGAGAAAGGAATGTTGGCAATACTACATGCACTTAAGAAATGGCGACCCTACCTAATGGGAAGACACTTCAAGGTAAAAATAGATCATGATAGTCTTAAATACTTTTTAGAACAAATATTATCTTCAAAAGAGTAGCAAAAATGGGTCACAAAGATGTTGGGTTATGACTTTGAAATCATCTACAAAAAAGGGAAGAAAAATGTTGTGGCAGATGCACCCTCAAGAAAGGATGAGGATGTGGAAGCATTTCTTTACACCATTTCTATTATCCAACCAAATTGGATAAATGAAGCAAGGGATGAATGGAAGAATGACGAGGAAGTGTGAGCACTCATTCAAAAGATACAACGAGATCCCAGTACATCTGATACATTTAGCTGGAAAAATGATTCGTTATGGTACAAGGATCAGTTATACCTATGTAAGAATTCCCAACTCAAACAAAAAATTCTTAGGGAATTGCACACCTCTCCCTTAGGAGGGCACTCAGAATTTCTAAAAACCTACCACAGGGTTAAGAAGGATTTTTTTTGGGATCCAGGACTATTACAACTTTTATCCATTCCAAGATAACGTTGGTAGGAGTTTTCAATGGATTTTATCATAGGTTTACCCAAGTTCGAAGGAAAGAGTGTTATCATGGTGGTATTTGACAGACTTACCAAGTATGCACACTTTTGTGCATTATCTCATCCATTTAAAGCAAGTATAGTTTCTACTGCATTAATGGAAACAATTCAAAAGCTGTATGGAAACCCAAAGATTATTGTAAGTGACAGAGATCCCATTTTCATTGGAAATTTTTGGACAGAATTATTTGCTTGTCTTGGTACTCAGTTAGCTCATATCTCATCTTATCATCCTCAATCTGATGGGAAAACTAAGATAGTAAACAAATGTTTGGAAGGATATCTTTGTTGCTTTGTATCTGATAAATAGACACAATGGGTCAAATGGTTGCCTTTTGCTGAATGGTGGTATAACACTTCCTTCCATACTGCAACAAAAATGACCCTTTTATGGCACTTTATGGATATCATCCACCATCCATCACATCATATTTAAGAGAAAATTCTAAGGTTCAAGCAATGGAAGATCACATCAAGCATCAGCAACAAGTTCTCCAACTCTTAAAGGATAACCTCACCTTGGCACAAAATAGAATGAAACAACAAGCAGATCAACATCGCAGCAAAAGAAGTTTTGATTTAGGTGATTAGGTATTCTTATGGCTACACCATATAAACTAATGTCCCTCAAGCAAGCTAAGAAGGATAATAAATTATCACCAAAGTATTATGATCCGTACAAGGTGTTGCAAAAGATAGGTACTATGGCATACAAATTGGAGATTCCTGCAGTTTTACGAGTGCACCCAGTTTTCCATGTTTCATGCTTAAAGAAGGTTATATGTGACAAGCTTCCAGTTCAAACAATATTGCCAGAACTTGATGAGGAAGGAAAAATCATATTGGAACATGAAGCAGTCAAAGAAACAAGAACTCGACAGCGACGAAATCGATCAATTTCAGAGTATCTCATCAAGTGGAAGAACTTACCCGTTGAAGATTCCACATGGGAGGATGAGAATTTTATACAGAAGCATCCATAACTACTCAATCATTGAGGAAAAAACTTTTTTGAAGGAGATGGGCATGTTAGGTCCCTATAATACTAGTGATTCCCCCATTACTATTGTCATTGTATCCCTTATTGTTATTGTTGTGCCCGTATTGTCCCCATATTATTAGCCCCATAGAATCCCTCTATTGTTATTTTTGTGCCTTTATATTATTATTGTTAGGTCGGCTTGGTTATATTGTGACCCCTTAGACTCCTATATATAGAAAGGAGGTTTTTTCATTTGAATCATCCAAGAATTGTTCATTTGTGTAATGTAAAGGAGGTTTCCCCCTCGAAGAGGCTGAATTCTAAGGCATTGATCTATCTTTTCTATCTTTTTGTGAGCTGATTTCATAATAGGAATGGAACAAGCCAATCTTGTTGTAGAAGGAGACTCAAAGAAATTCAAACCCGAAGATGTTAGGGTCCAACCCTAACCCCTCTATTTATGTAATAGGGTCGAGCCATAGTTATAGTTAGTCAAAGAGTCAATAAAGCTCGTATTAATAATTGTAAGTGGTTGACCTGCATTTAAGAAAGGGACCATAGTTAGTTGCAAATGGGCCATCGTATTAGATAGATGGTATTGATAGAACCATGGTAATGACCCATGGTATTGTATGTTTGAATCCTATATAAAGGACAAAGACTCCCCATTGAGAGATATCGAGTCTTATTTTGTAATTGAGCTCTGCTCTGTTGGAGATTGCCCCCTCGAAGAGGCAAGTGAACATTGCTTTCATCTCTGAATAATAAAATACTTGTTGTTTTTCTCATTTTGTTCTATGTTTTGGGTTGTATTTCTTCGCATATTTGGTATTCTAGAATTTCTTGCAGGTCAAGAGCACAACAAGTGGTATCAGAGAGATTTCCAGGGCCAGTGGATACCTCCATTTTTGGCATATTTTTTTTTAGGCTAGAGACTTGTTTCAGCGTCTTTAAACCATGGGATCTATCGCTGAGCGCATAAAACTACAGATTTGGGGAGGCATGCATGTAGGAAATACAAGAGGTGGTCACGCTTGTTGGACTCCCTTGTAACCCCTATGGGTACCCCTTCGAGTAGTAGCGTATTAGACAAAACTACGCACAGACTGCCTTCCACGTACCGTCTGGGTTTATCGAAAGCTCCCTAGGCTCACTTGAAACCTTGCCTTAGATAAGCGGTTGACCATCTTACTGCTACAGTACATTGATAACAGCACTCGGGGAGACTACTTGTGCGTACGATAGGGTAGTCAGGTAGTACGACTAAGGATACGATTGATCCTCCTTAGTTAGTGCCGTGAAAGATTGGACCGAGTACTATTGTTGGACCCTTATGTATATTGCGATCTGCAGCACTTGACACTGCTTTGTGACCATAGTTCCCTCGACTCTCTAAATATTGCCCATTATCTTATTTTCCAGATCAGATCCACCAGTTGGGGTTCTACTACCGCAGTACGATTTACATCTAGTAATTGGGGTTATGTTTCCACCGCAACAATCAGATCCACCAGGTTAGGTTTTATCACCACAGTAACATTCAGATCGAGCAGTTGGGGTTCTGTAGCCACCGCAGTCCAACTCACATTCAACTGTTGGGGTTTCACAGGCAGGTCTGACCATCTGCGCAGTGAGGCTTGTGGCTCTTATAGTCTAGGCCAATTTTCTTGGACATTGGGCAGGATCAGGTTTTTTGGAATTTGGCCACTGTAGTATTGATCAGCGGGGAGTAAAACTCCATTCAGAGTAACAAAAAAAAAATGAGGCCTTCCCGGGACACTTACAAGAGATTTAGCCCATAATATTCAGGACAACAAGCTAATTGCAGTGGTACCATTCACTTGTCAGTATCAATTTTCAGGCAGTCCCAAATCTTTTCAAAGTGACGACAAGTGACCAAGATCTGTGTATGGTAGAAACTAGAGCTCAAGCCATGACCAATGAGAATATTGAGTGCCTTGAAAAATAGTTGGATTCTTTCAAGGACATAGCGGACCAGATGCAGAGATTCATGGAAAATTTCAAAGTGAGCACATCAGGGTTGCATCTGGAGCCATATAGTCTTAATGAAGACCTTGAAGGTGTATGAATTTGAATAATATAACACTTAACCACAAAGATTATCCTGATTATACACTATTTGCGGAATGCATGCATAATACATAACCTCCTCTACCATTGATCATCAATTTGCGGAATTAAAAAAAACAATCACATGCGCACATTGAAACATCAATCACACATATCAACACAGTATGTAATGGGGAAAGCATATAGCTGAAAACCCCCAACTATCTATATATTATAATGATAGAGAACATGTAACAATACATAGTACAATACTCCTCACAAGTACTCAGTACTATCTCCACATGCTACACACAAACTAGCTCAGATCTGAACAAGTCACGGGTTCAAATCTCCTCCACTGTTTGCCTGCCTCTACTGCGCAATCCAAGTTGAGAATAGATCAGATCCAAGTTCGAATTCCCTTGGCTTATACTGTGCAATACTCATTGGCAACCTCAATCAATGATTGTGCAAATCTCATGCACAGGTATAGTCACAACTGATAGTAGTCTCACCCTTTCACCCACCTCTAACACTTGTCTCCACTGAACTGTCCATGCACTGAGTTAACTGATGTATTCTTTAGTTGATTTATGATTTAATAATTAGTGAATTAATTAATAATTAATTCACATCACTCATCACTAGTGTATTTTGTAGTTAGACTAAATACAACTAGTTCAACTAAGTCAAACTGAACACAACTCCATCAACTCCTCAATCAACTCCACCAAACTCAATCACTTGAGTTCTAACTGAAGTCCATCATGCAATAGCTCAACTAACCCATAGTAAAAGCGTATTTCCTTCTGGCAGTTGCATGTGCCACATCCATAGCTCGAACTGAAGTGCTGCAAGAGGATAAGATAATGTTTATAGTCCAAATATTATTGAGCTAATAATATTCGACTATTCTATTTTTTGACTAGCAGTCTAAAAATAGACTCCGCCCATATGTCCAAAAATAGAGGTCCATCTATTTTTACCAACATGACCAATCATCCATAAATAGCATCCTGCAACTCATAGACCATGATCCATATGTCTAAAAATATACATAGTCTAAAAATAGACTTTGCGCCAAAAATAGCCTGCAAGCCCACTTAGTGAAGGCGACTTCTTTTCAGTAAGATCCATCATCTTGTTGCATTTTCAACACTCCCTCTCAATAAGATATGGATTATATGCAACCCCTATCCTACCTCTGTGGTATTCGAATTTGCTCCTGGTGAGCGCCTTCGTCAAGATATCAGCATCCTGATCCTCCGTGGGAATGTATGAAAGTAACATGATTCTCCACTACACACAATCTCTGATATGATGGTACCTGATGTCGATGTGCTTGGATCTATCATGAAATACTAGATTAGTCGAGAGTTTAATGCAACTCTGGTTATCACAATAAGTCACAGTAGGCTCCAAGTGTGACTCGAACAACCCGACCAGGATCTTCCTCATCCATATAGCTTCGCATGCAGCCAAACTTGCTGCCATATACTCGACCTCTGCTGAACTGAGTGCCACGGATCTCTTCTTCCTGCTGTACCAAGAAATTGTTTTCGACCTGATACTAAAGATCCCTCCAGATTTGCTCTTTTTGTCCGTTGGGCTCCCTGCCCAATATGCATCCGTGAAGCCACATAGCTTCAACTCATCCTCCTGTCTGTACCACAATCCATATCCTGATGTGCCTCTGAGATAACGCAATACATGCTTGCCTGCCTCCCAGAAGAACTTGGTTGGCTTA
Organism: Pinus tabuliformis; assembly: GCA_031772625.1. Classification (NCBI taxonomy): domain Eukaryota; kingdom Viridiplantae; phylum Streptophyta; class Pinopsida; order Pinales; family Pinaceae; genus Pinus; species Pinus tabuliformis. Next base: position 1,992,080,755 of record CM062816.1, read on the forward strand.
ACCATAGCTTGTGAAAGCTGGTTAACAGCATAGCATATATCGGGTCGTGTATTGACCAGATACATAAGCGACCCCACCAACTGTCGATATATAGTGGTATCCACTACCTCCGCTGAAGAAGCATCCTCCTTCCTCCAACCTCCAAGAAGAGGATTATCAACAGGCTTGCAGCCATGCATGTTGAACTTCTCCAGTATCTCCCGGGCATACTTACCCTGAGAAACAAATAGTCCATCACTGCGCTACCAGATTTCCAATCCTAAGAAATAATGATGGAGGCCCAAATCCTTCATCTCAAACTCTCTAGCAAGATCCTCCTTGCATGAAAGTATCAACAGCTCATATCCCGTCAAAATCAAATCATCTACATAAAGTAAAATGATCAACAACTTACCCTCCACCACAATCTGGTATAGGTTAGGATCCACCTCACTCTTGGAGAATCCAAGTCCGGTGAAATAACTATCTATCCATGTGTACCAAGCACGAGGTGCTTGTTTCAATCTATACAACGCTCTCTTGAGCCTCCAAACATGCGACTCACTACTGAAGATCTCGAAACCTTCGGGCTGCTCTATGTACACCTCCTCCTCAATGACTCCATTGAGGAATTCAGTCTTCACATCCATCTTATGGATGTGCCACCCCATCTACGCTGAGAGAGCAAGAATCGTCCGTATGGCAGAATACCTTGCGACAAGTGCAAAGGTCTCCTCATAATCGATCCCCTCTATCTGTGAGAAGCCTCGGGCAACAAATCTTGCCTTGTACTTCTCCACACTCCCGTCAGCTACCTTCTTCACTTTGTAGATCCATCTCGAACCCACCACTGATTTGCCCTCCGATCTTGGGACAATCTCCCATGCACTGTTTCTGACAATCGAATCATACTCTTCCACCATGGCATCTACCCATGCAGGATCCTCCACAGCTTCCTCGAAAGAGGATGGCTCAGTCATGACACATTTGCTCACAAGAGCCATGTATCTAGTGTACCGATCAGGTGACTGTCTCTGTCTGCGCTGTGCTGTAGGTGGTCCTACAACCTTCTCTGCATCTTGAGCCAGTCGCTCAGCTTCTGTAGTGCGCTTTCACCCTCTGATGGTTGGTGCTGCATGAGAAGTCTCTTCCACTCCATGAACTTCATCTTGTGGCTGATCCACATCTTGAAGCTCATCCTTAGGAACTAGTAGCTCCTCACTGCATGCAAGTGTGGCTCCCTCTCAAGCGAACACTTCATGGCTTTCTCCTCCTGAAATTTGATATCCCGTCGCACAACAGTCTTGCGACTGTCTGGAAAATACACACGATAGTTGGGCGTATTAGTGTACCCCACAAATATCCCAACCTCTGCGGTCAGCCCCAGCTTCTTCCTAGCATCCTTCGTCACATGCACCTAAACAGGAGAACCAAAAATCCTCAAATGGGAAATATCAGGCCTCTTACCAGAATAAGCCTCCTCGGGTGTACTCATGCCAAGTATCTTGTGAGGACAACGGTTCTGCACATATACTGCAGTATTGCATGCCTCCACCCACAAGTGAAGGGGTATGCCTTGATCATGCAACATCACCCGTGTAGCAGCCACGATCGTTCTATTCTTCCTCTCAGCAACCCCGTTCTGCTGTGGGTTATGGGGAGCTATGAGCTCTCTTCGAATCCCTTCTGCACTGTAGAAGTCCTTGAACTCACCAGAGATCAATTAACCACCATTGTCACTCCTAAGAGCCTTCACCTTCTTCCCCGATTCCTTCTCGACCAGTGCTTTGAACTCACAGAACTTTGAGTATGTCTCGCTCTTCTTTTGCATGAATAAGATCCGGCACTTTCGAGAGAAATCATCAACAAAGATCACATAGTACTTGTGCTTTGCTGTCGAAGCTACTGAGAAAGGTCCACACACGTCTGTGTGAATTCTCTCAAGGATCATCGTGGCGCCACTATCCTTCTCGTGAAAGGTGGCTTTCACAAATTTTCCTAAAGTACACCCCTTGCACTGATCTGACTGCGCAAGAGTGCCTTTAGGAATCCCAGTAGAAATCTGCTGTAGTATCTTCAAGGCTCCATGGTGAAGGTGGCCCAATCTCCAGTGCCACAGCTCACCATCATCCTGGCTCACCAATCCTTCTACCTTGCATGCCATTGTTGCGCAGCCATATACATGCAATTGATAAAGGTTCTTGACTCGAACCCCTATCTTCTGGGTTTCTCCAGTTGTCTTACTACGCAAGAAAGCCTTTCCCTCGCTGAAGACAACATCATATCCCTTGTCTTCTAACATCGCCACAGAGATAAGATTCTTCTTCAATCCTGAAACATGCATCACTTCCTTCAATACGAATGGTTTATTAGACTCCCTCTCAAAGGAAATGGTACTGATACCGATCGCACTGTATCTACCATCATCGCCCATCTCGATGTGCACTCCAAGATCTTTCTCATCCAGATCAGAAAACAAATCTCGATCTCCTGTCATGTGAAAAGACGCACCACTATCCAAGAACCATACTGGTCCCATCACACTTGATACCAAGCATGCGATCAGTAAAAAATCCAGCTCAAACTGTGAGGCTAATGCCTCTCCCACTGGAGATCCAGTAGCTTGCTTATTTTTCTTCTTCTGCGGACAATTTGTGGCATAATGTCCGTGCTGGTGACAGTGAAAGCACTTCACCTTGGACATGTCCTACTTCTTGCCTTTCGCACCAGAATGATAAGCTTTCTTGTTCTTCCCCTTTTATTGCTTTGGCAGCCAAAGCGCAATTTTCTTCATCAGATGCCTTTGATGAAGATTCATCCCTGGTATTCCGCCTGATCTCCTCTTGCACAAGATCCGACCAAAGTCTCTCCCATCCTGGAAATTTCTCATGACCATTGATAGAGTCCTGATAGGAATGCCAACTCTTCGGAAGACCAAGGAGAGCCAAGCTCACCAAGTCCTCATCATCGACAGTCACCCCCACACTTCCCAGCTCATCCTGGCATTGGGTGAACTTCGTGAGATACTTGAGCATATTGTCTCCTTTCTCACACTTGATGTTTCTGAGTTTATCCTTGAGCGCCAACTTCCTCTGGTCACTCTTGCTTTGGAATAAATCTGTCAACACTTTCCACATCAAGTATGGAGAAGCCTTTCCATGCAGGCTGGATCCAATGCGATCCTTCATGCCATCCAACAGAATCCTTCAACACTTTGCTGTCTTCTTTTGCCAAGCCTCGACTTGAGCAACATCAATAGGCTTTGGGACCTCAGCATCTATGAACTCCTTCAACCCATTGTCATCTAACACCGCCTCCATCCTGTCTTTCCATGCAATATAATTTGAGCTGCCTTCAAGGGCATACTCCAATCGCAATCCATTGAAAGACATTTCAACTTCGACACCAAGGAAACGCTACTGCAAATTCGAATTCCACCAGCTCAAAACTCAACCACTTTTGATCTAAAATTCGTGAGAACAAAGTATTTCTCATATAGAGATTGACTGTATGGGCATTTACCGGATATCTCACCTTCCAAAAGAAGGATGAATCCAGAGGCTACCTGTTATAGACATTTTTGTGCCTTACAGCTATAAGCATGAAATGTCCATAATTCAAGGGATCCAAAGTCCCTAAAGATGTTGTTACAGCTCCTAAAGGAACAAGGTCAACCAATGACAGCTTCTCCCAGAAGTTCTCCACCAAAAACCACTCAGAAACAGTCAATTCAGGATCAATTCAAAGGCTCCACTAGCTGCCTGCGTTGAAATGCAGAGGCTACACTGGCTAGGTGCACTGCAACGCAGGTGGAAGCACTACCAGGGTGCGCTGAGCGGGAAATGACAAATGGTAAGATCATTCAACGAGGTGGAAAGACCCTGGAAGCTTCCAGAATATTCTCCAATGACACTTGCCTCAATGAATTCGACTGGTGATGAGTAAGAGGCTCTCAACCTCCAAGTGGAAGCAAGAACTGACAGAGAGAAGCCACAAGTCAAAACATAAGCTAACTCATCCTCTCTGCTTACATCTATATATGGATCTCTCACCCAGAGGTTCAGGAGGCTGGAATTTTGTACTTTGTAGAGAATTGTTGTTGGTTTGAGATTGAGATTAGTACATTGGGTGATTTATGCTTTGTTGGAGGAGAGGAAGGGATTCCTTTGCTGGGAGGTACATGCTGGATCGGAACTCACTTGGTTGTATCTCCTCTTGGACTTTCTTATTCTATCAATAAACTATTTGAGTTTCTCCTACATGCTGTGTACCAATGATGTTTTGTTATGCTTACATGTTTAGCTTAATCTGATCTTGAGCTTTTTATGAATGTATATCTGTATCTTTGTGTAGTTTCTCTCTCTTGTGATCTTGCAGGAATTCGGTGAAGCTGGGCCGGTGAAGGAGCAAGAAGCTGGGAGCTACTGAAGAGAGCAGTGATTTGGATCGACAAACTAGCGGAAGACACAAGTTAGTTAGATCCTTCTTCCTCATTTACATTTCATAAAGAAGAATACTCAATTAGTTTACCTTGTTTCTTGCTAAGGCACTATCACACCTTAGAGTGGGATAGGGGCATTCCGAATTGGATACTTTTCCCAACAACAAATTGGCGACTCCGCTAGGGACTGGATCTTGTTAGTTTATTTGTGTTTCTATTGTTGTTCTTCTCATAAACTCAGGAGTGCCGAATCGAAATGCATTTGCCATTTTCAAATGCAAAGTAGAGATCTGCCACTCTAGTCCACTCACTGGGCCTGTTTTTATGATCTGAACAGCTGATCCACAAGTTCTCTAACAACCCTTTGTGATAGATCTTAGTCCTCCTTTAAATCATCCTCCTAATTGTACCTAATTGATAGCTTTTATCCGGCCAAAAACTGTAGATTAAACTGCAAACCGTGACCCAGAACCCAGAGACAATTCTCGTTTCTGCTTCAGCGCAGACTCTGTGAAGAGGTTTTGCATTTCAACGCAGGTCCCGTGAAGGATACTTGCGCTGAAGTTTAGTTTCTCTGTGCTGAGGGTGCGCTGATCATCCTTTGCCTTGTGCAGCTGTGGTTCCCTGCTTCCTTTTGCTCAGTTTTATCTTTGTTTTTTGCAGCCTGTTATCAGTCAGTGTACCTATCTGAAACCCCTTTTCTTTGCCTCAATTCCGCCTCAGTTGTATAAAGAAAATGTATTTGTTCTTTGTGTATTTGTTACATCATTTGCAGTTTCCCATTACAAAAGTAAACTAGTCATACTGTCGCCCTTAGATCTAGACCTGTCGTAAGTGTCGTTTTGATCTTAGGAGTGAGTTTGTTTGCTGTTCACAGTTGATTAAACTTTTACTTTTGTCGTTTGGTTTGAATTTATGCATTTCTAGTGTCGAAACAAGTAAATCATAAAGTGTCGTAATCGTCTTTTTGATTTCGAAAAAGGAACTTGTTTATGTTTTCACTTGAAATCAAATTCAAATTTGTACAACAACTTTCTTTTTAGGCATCAATATTAAGAAAGCGAAAACAAATACATGCATATGTGCATTTGCATTTTGATAGTTTGCATGCTTTGATTTAGGAAAAGTGCATTTACAGTGTGCTCTATGCTCTTTGAGAAAAGATTGTGTCTTTCTTTTCCCCTTGTAGCTAGGATTTTCATTGTTGAAAAGATATAAAAGCTTGCTTATCATCTTTAGACTGCATTTAGGAATTGTATCATACATCTCGTGGTGATCCAAAAAGGCAAACTTCTAAGAAAGATCAACCTAAAATAAATTGAATGAACTTAACAACGCTTTGTAACTTAACGCACAACATAGAGGTCTAGGCTAGAGACGTGTTTCGGCGTCGTAAAACCTGGTGACTGTCGATCTCGCTGATGGTTGGGTGATTCCTCCTGAGAGACGATAGCGCCAGTACGGATTGTGCTCCCACGTACCATCGAGTATATATTGGGAGACCCCTATAGGCATAAAACCTTTATCCTTAGGAAGCCGTGTCGGCCGCCCTACTGATCGCAATGCACTGAACACAGCATTCGGGAAGATTGACCGCCCGTACCTTAAAAAGTATTCTGCGGTTTTGCGAAAAGTTTGGCACACCCTCTACCTAGAACTCCAGAGCAGTTCCTTTTGGCCTTTTTCAGACTCTATAACGGAAAAAGTCCATCCGAGCATTTGTCACTTCGGGCTCGTTAAAACATCGAAGGAGACTAGAGTCATCTTTTGCTTTTTCTCGACTCTTTAAAATTGAAAAAGCAAGTTGTGTCTAAAGCGTCTAAAAATTCATTTAATTCGGAAACACACTTTCCCCTTTTTGTATTTTGGTTGATCGAGTAATCCGCAATTGTGGAAGAAAGTCAATTGAAACCCCGTCGTTCGCGGAGGCTTACGAGTCAACCGTCTTTGTCTCCGGAATCGAAAACAGTACGGACAAAGCGAACTCGTTTAACCGGTTCGAAATCTCCTATCAAAGTTAGAACAAGTGTTCCAACAACATCTGAGATTCCGGTTACTCCAAACATTTCTGGAAACCCTGCCTCTACAGAAGAAGTTCAACAGCCACAGAGGGACAGTGATACTGATCCTAGTCTGAGAGCAAACACTTGTGTTACTGAACCAGTTCCATCTGTAACCGGTTCAGAGAGTCTTGTTCCTCAAACATCTGTCGCTGTTGATTCAACCCCTTCTTCGGCACCAGAAATATTTTACGGACCTGACGGTCTTCCCCTTCCACCTGGTTTGATTGCGATAGAGGAAATTGTAGAAGATCCGCAAGCAAGTACTCCAACACATTTTGGAGTCGGGGTCACTCTATTTCCTTCGACATCAGAAGTTAGTCTACCACCAGTGGAAGTTCCTGTAGAATCGCTAGGTAATCTTTTGGATAGACTCAAAATGTCTGAACAACCGTCAACATCTAGGACTGTGTCGAATGACACAGCGACAACAGAACTCCCTGCCGTCACTCCGACAATGTTTGCCAGCATACCATCTGTCCCGACTAGCTCACAACCGCTAGAAGGAGTCCACCCAGGGACTATTTCGACAGTATGGTCCGTTCCTGTTTGTTCCTCCGGAATAATATCCGGCAACTCTTATGTTGAGACTCGCCAAATTGATCCATTTGGAGGTCAATTTGGGCAATCCAGTCCCCAAGGGCAGACAATCCCCTTGAGTTCGGATTTCCACCGTATGGGGGGCAGTATGCCCTTTCATTACCCCCTCCGGGAGGATATCCATACGGGAGTTCACAACAGTATTCAGGTTATACTGGAGTTACATCAAGTGGTTGGGTACCTATACTACCCCAACAACCAAGGGTTGTGTATTCTATGCAACAATGTGTACCTATGTCGAACATCCCGACTACACCAGCTATTGTGACCGTGTCGCAAGTTCAAACGTTGCCTGTTGTATGTCAACCTCAGATTTCTCAGGTTGTAATGCAACAGCCCCTTGACCCTGTGACTCAACCACAATCGCCGACTAGTGGGGCGACACAGGTCCAAACGGGTACAATTACCCCACACCTTGGTCCAACGGTTAGTATAGCGCAACAAAACATGGCTTCACAACTGTGGCTGGTGCAATATCAACAACCACAATTCCAACAAGTATACCAAGGTTCTGAGCAGCAGATCTTTGCGAACAGTGGACAACCGTACATTCAAAACGGTCAAAATCAACCACTTTACGGTGGTCATGTCCACCAACCGTATCAGTCATACCAGCATCAATTACATTATGCTGGTATGCAAAGGCCAACTGCTCAGGAAATTCCATCGTATCCTGGGTATGCTTCACCTAACCTGAATCAACAGTTACCATTCGTGGCAACTTTAGAGTTACCCGATTTACACCGGTTAACAAACGATCCAATTGCTTACGCCCCTTGGTGGCCAGCGATTCCTCACAAACTTCCTTCAGATATTCCTAAATTTAATGGAAATCCAGGTGAGGACCCATCGAATCACGTGATGACATTTCATCTATGGTGTTCATCAAACACCCTAAACGATGATTCGATAAGGCTTCGCCTTTTTCAGAGGACGTTAACGGGTCCAGCGGCAAAATGGTATATTGAATTGCCTAGAGCTTCGTTCGACAATTTCAGCACCTTAGCCACGACTTTCTTAACCCATTTTCAATTACCGATAAGGTATGAAACGGGAACGAAAATCTTAACCAACTTCAAACAGACAACGGCCACTCACATATCTGATCATATACATGAGTGGCGACGTCGTCGTAGGATGGTAAAAACGTACGTTCCCGATCAGCTATTAGCTGAATGGTTTATCAAGTCGTTACTTCCTGCTATAACGGAAGATGTGGCAAAGGGGGGAGTCGTAATGGAAGAGCAAGTTATCGCTCGTGCGCAATATCTAGACTTAGTCTATACTCAGTCTGGCATGCTCTACGACAAAATACCTGACGCCCCTAGACCGGAATTCTCAATTCCTCCTCCTCCTAAATCAAACAATGACTCTCATGCCGGTGATGGCGTGATTGGCACGACAAACGCGAAATCGACAAAGGCCAACTCCAAGAAGGCCCGTAAGATTTCAGATCAAAATGCAAAAGACAAAATTCTTGCTTCGGAAGTAAATGTCGTATCAGCAGATAAGGGCAAAGAAACCAAACAACCAGGAAGCAAGAAGAAGCAAAGTAAAGGGAAGAAGAAGAAACAGGGTGAATCATCTCCTGAAAAAACTTCTTCAAACCCTCCTGGAGATAGGAAACCCCCCTTCGGGTGTCAGATATGTGATGAGAATCACTGGACGAGAGAATGTCCATACAAAGCTGAGCTTAAAAGATTCTTTAAAAGTTCGCAAACCTCAGCTGTGTTAACTGATCCGTTTCCAAATCCAGGCACAAATCTGGTTGAAAGTGGAAATGCTTCCCCGTCGCAAGTGCTAATGTTGTCGATTTCGAAGCAACAAAATGATGCTTTGATTTCGACAAGAAACAAAGATTACGGGAATCCGCAGCTGTCGAACAACAAGGAAAAAGATCAACCAAGCAGTTCGACAACAACTTCGACAGAAGTTGTACCACCCATCATTCCTGAATTAACAATAAAACCGCCAAAGGGAGTAGTACACAAGTCGACATTTAATCCTCGCGCTAGAGCAGCGCAGCATTATAACATAGTGGAAGATTTGGCCCAATCGCCATCCGCTATGTCGACTCTTGAAGTACTACAAAATTGCCCATCCCAAAGGCAGGCTTTGTTATCAGCCATTGGTGGGGTTGATCCTAAGGATTCCAATCTTGTATCCTTTGACCACAAAGGATACGATCCTCAGTTACCAGCTCAACTAGCTTTCCTTATCCAAGTGAAAGCCCTCAACAAAACTGTTCATCGAACAATTATTGATGAGGGGGCATCTACATGTATTATGTCGATGAGTTGCTGGAAAACTTTAGGATCTCCAACCTTGTCGCGATCCTCGACAACATTAAAAGCATTCGACGGAAGGACATATACCCCATATGGTATCCTAAATAACTTGAAGGTTGAACTGGGGGGAAAAACAGTAGAAATAGATGTTGAAGTCATCGATGGGAATCTTGATTACAACATCCTACTAGGAAGACCGTGGATCTATGCCATGGCAGCTGTTGTGTCGACCTATTTTAGAAAGATTGCATTCCCCTTTCAAGGGGGGATTACGATCGTCGACCAACAAAACTTCCTCCCTAATGGTTCACAAGTTACAGGAAGCATTCCCATGATCCATGGAAGCCCCATTCGCTTCAGAATATCGGAGTAGGCCTACTAAAAGATCCTATACTAATGGGAACTTTCGCTCTTCCACCTCCAATCGACTTGGCGGAAGTAGCGTCGATAGGTACCTGCAATATGATATCTTCCACGAAGATCTCAGAAGACGATATCAACATGGATCATGCAATGGTTTTGCCCCCAAGCCCAATAGAAATATTGTAGCAATCAATGTTTCTGGCATGGGAGGCGAACCCAAATCAACGCTCATCAAGCGTTTGGGTAGATAGGTCTAGAGAATATGGTACCCCTTTAGATCCTTGGTCGCGAGTGCATGGAACTGACGAAGGAATTCTACAATCAATGTTGATTGAAGGGGCCCATGGAATGATCACCACCATCGTTCCCTTCTTCCTGATTATGAAGAAGATACTCAAGATGACCTTTATCACCCTACAGTTTTTGAATTCCTATCAAATACTGTAAATACGGTGGATTCCGAGCGAAACTTATCCAATATTGAAGAGACTATAGCCATAAATATCTCGACTAAAACAAATGTTGTAGAGAATATTTATGTCGGCAAAGGTTGTTCTCCTTCAGAACTGGAAATATATAACGCTCTTTTTCGCGAGTTCAGAGATGTCTTTGCTTGGTCATATGATGAAATGCCAGGCATTGACTCGAGTATCGTTGAACACGAAATTAAGATGTATCCAGATGTCAAACCGGTACGACAACGGCTCAGGCAGGTGCACCCCAAGAAAGTCGCTGCCATTAAGGCAGAAGTTGAAAAATTTCTCCATGCTGGTTTCATCTACCCGGTTCCTCTAACCGATTGGGTATCGAATATTGTCCCTGTTATGAAGAAACAAGGGACAATTAGAGTGTGTGTCGATTATAGGGATGTAAACCAAGCTTGTCCAAAAGACAACTACCCTACACCCTTCATCGACCAGATAATTGATGAATGCGCCGGATGTGAAATCTTTTCATTCATGGATGGATTTTCCGGGTATAATCAAATAAATATCCGCCCACAGGACCAGTCAAAGACTGCATTCATTTGTCCGTGGGGCACATTCGCATATCGAAAATTACCCTTTGGTTTAAAGAACGCAGGGGCGACGTTTCAGAGGGCAATGAATTATGCCTTCCATGACATCAAGAACATCGTTCAACCATACCTCGACGACCTTCCGGCTCATTCGCGAAAGCGGACTGATCATCCGCAGCATTTAAGAGCGATATTTCTACGTTGCCGACACTACAAGATACGACTCAATCCGCACAAATGTGTATTTTGCGTCAGTTCTGGTCGTTTACTTGGCTTTGTAGTCTCCAAGGATGGGATTCGTCTCGACCCTTGCAAGGTATAGGCAATCATCAATTTGCCTCCACCTTCAAATTTGCTTCAGATTCAGAAACTCCAAGGGAAAGCAAACTTTCTGAGGAGGTTCATTCCAAATTACGCCGAACTTGCTAAAGGTTATACACGTCTTTTGAAAAAGGAGGTACCCTTCGTCTGGGATCAGGTTGCGCAAGCTTCCTTTGATGCTTTAAAGGATTCCTTAATAAAAGCATCATTAATGTACGCACCCGATTATCAAAGAGACTTTAACCTGTATCTGGCTGCAGCAGATACGACCATCGCAATGGTTTTAGTTCAAGAAGTCAATGGAATTGAACACCCTATATATTATTTAAGTAAAAACTTAAATGATACAGAAAGTAAATATTCTTATGTTGAAAAACTAGCGCTTGCAGCTGTTCAAGCGATACAAAGGTTTCGACACTATGTCCTCTTTCGGAAAACTACCATTTTGTCTGATTGCAACCCCATGACTTATATATTGTCGCGACAGTTGCTGGGGGGAAAATATTCAAAATGGATAGCAATCCTTCAAGAGTTTGATCTGGAATTTGTAAAATCCAAATCAAAGAAAGCTCTAGTTTTCGCAGAATTATTGTGCGATCTCCCATCGTCGTCCAACGATGAAACATCCGAAGAATCAATCGTGGACGAGAATTTGTTTCTGATATCCACAAGCAATGAGTGGTATGGAGATATAATAATTTATCTCCAAACCCAAAAGTTTAGGTATAACACCTCTCACTCAGAACATAAATGTATACGATACCAAGCAAAAGACTACATGATCGTCGGTGATACGCTTTACCGTCGTGGTATCGATACAGTTCTGAGAAGGTGCCTCACCCATGAGGAGGCCGAAAAAGCCCTGAATGAGTGTCATTCAGGCGCGTGTGGGGGGCATCAATCTGGATATGCTACAGCACAAAAAATCTTACGAGCAGGATACTTCTGGCCAACCATGTTCAAAGATTGCATAACCGCAGTCAGAAGTTGCCATGCTTGTCAAATTTTTGATAGCAAAACCAGAAGACCACCCGCACCTTTACAGCCAATAGTTTTTGTTGGGCCTTTCGCCAAATGGGGCATCGATTTCATGACATGTAACCCCACCTCGACCGGGGGGCATGGGTATATTATAGTCGCCATTGACTATTTTACCAAATGGGCCGAGGCGATGCCTACATTAGATAACACTGGTGAAACAGCTGCCCTTTTCTTTTTCAATCATGTAGTCGCCAGATTCGGCGTACCACAGGCTATAGTTACGGATCATGGATCGCATTTTCGCAATCACATGATGGTTGAATTAGCTGCCAAGCTAGGGCTATCTCACGACAGCTCTACCCCGTATTATCCGCAAGCCAACGGACAAGTTGAAGCGATCAACAAAGTCCTGAAGCGTATGTTGCAAAGGATGATCGGAGTTCACAAAAGAAGGTGGCACCTAATCCTGTACTCAGCCTTGTGGGCTTACCGAACATCGGTAAGGAATGCGACCGGGTTCACACCTTTCCAACTGGTATATGGCCTGGAAGCAGTCTTACCAGTCCAGTGTGAAATCTCGTCTCTTAAACTCGCAATTGATCTCCTCCCTGGAACTTCAGAAGAAGAGGCCCGTTTCTTGGAATTAATCCAATTGGATGAAACCCGTCGTGATGCTGCTTTGGCTAACGAAGCCCATAAGAAACGAGTCAAGGCGCATTTCGACAAAAATGTCAAACCCCGTGTCTTCTCAGAAGGTGACTTGGTCTTGCTTTACGACCAAGAATCCGATAAATTGGGAGTAGGTAAATTTAATTCTTTATGGATGGGCCCCTATATTGTTAAACGAGTGTTAGCAAAAGGAGCCTACGAGTTAATGGATTATGACGGAATTCCACTGGCGCAACCCCGTAATGGGTTGTATCTCAAGCGTTACTATGCTTAAATAGTAACCAGTATGCTTTTGTTGTATTTTGGTTTCGCTGAAGTGTTTGTTTTGGTCGAGTAATCCACCTTTTTACATTTATTGCAGATGTCAAACCTTTCGGAGACATGTGTTGGATATGCCGACGGAGCGAGTCGTAGTTCGCGGAACCTGTCCTCCGCAGCCTGGGCCATTTTTGATCCAAGCGGCGAGTTAGTAAGTTTCAGAGGTGTATGTATTGGGCAATCAACGAATAACATCGTTGAGTATAGCGCGTTGATAGAACTGCTCTCTGATGCCATCACCCATGGTATACGCCGACTAATCGTCAGGCTAGACTCACAACTCGTAATACTACAACTCAATGGTATATATTCCGTCCGAAATCCAGCTATTTATCGCATGTTCCTAAGGGTTAAGATTTTGGAAAGACAATTTGATTTAATTCAATACCAACATATTTCCAGAAACTTAAACACATTAACCGACTCATTAGCAAACTATGTGTTAGATAGACATTTGCGACATTTATAAAAAGAAACACATCATTAATGTTGTACATGTGGATCATATAACTCCCAGAATAAAACCCCGAAAATCAAATATATATATATATATATATATATATATATATATATATATATATATATATATATATATATATATATATATATATATATAAGTTGTTTATGGTTTACATATAATGTTCTGTAACCAAGAAAAAATCGGTCACATGACCCAAAAACTCAAAAATGCTAGGGGGCACCCTAGTCTAGTGATGCTCATGATAGCACGTCACGGCCTGTGCGATCATGCGTAAGAGACGAGTCCATCGTCTAGGCACACCAGTAGTATGCCGCTGCAACTGTAGAGGTAACTCGTCGATCCTCACGTCTGGAATGCCGAGAGTAAGGCTCTCAACCTGCTCCTGCACAGCTGTGAGGGTCTCGGCCACATCAAGGTCATGAAGAATAACCCTCCCGGCAGCCTCTCCTGCTGGGGCAGCGGCTGGCGCTCTCGGGTGAACTGCTGGACGAACAGGACCAACATCTGCATGCACACATGAGTTTGATTAAAGTCTTGATAGAATAAAGCACAAGGACATTATGAATAAAAACAGTAAACAGTGATATGGTCGAAAATTTTACCAATAGCGCCCCACTGCTCGCCATCCAGCAGTACCAAATCCGGATCACCCCGGAAGTCCATGCCAACATATGGATACTCGGAATAGACCATCTCCTGACGCTCAAACCACCTGAAGAAGGTATCAGAGAAAGAAATCTGAGATTGACCAGCATGCCTAGACATGTGATCAACCCATCTCTGCATGCGTGGTTCAGTAGGAGAAGGCAAGTCGAGTGCAATATACTGTGGCTGCATCAGTGGTATCTTCTCCAAAGCAAAGGCGGTCAAAATAGAACCGAACCCAAATTCTTCAACCTCCAGTCCTTTACCTTGGTGAACTGACTCATCATCTGAAGAAGTACTGCATCACACCAGTTGAATATTTTCAGTTGGAGGCACTCCAAGGCATGCTGCATATAAGATTTGTTGGCTACATGAAGAGACGCACTACCAGCCATCCTGCCAATAGTGTACAGGATAGACCTAAAGGACCTGTCAGCAACCTCACGGATAACGATCTTGCCGTCTTTACTCGGCTGAGATCCTTCCCTGCAATACTGGTGGACATAATCTCTCACAGAGTCACTCCCTCGGGCCGAACCTGACAAAGAGATGGGGGCACCCTGCCTCGACAAGCCGGTCAAGAAGTAAATGTCTACTGCGGTCAAGGGGATAGATTTGCCCCTAATCTGGAATACTTGGTTGATAGGATCGCAAGCATCGAGCAAATATTGCAATAGGCTAATCTGCTGTCTCATGCTAGAGATGCGGAATAACTTCAGCAGGCCACAGTTCCGCAGCGCATTCACCGTAACCAGATCATGTAAGGCAATCATGTCCTCTTCTTCATGTTCTCGTTCTCACCATGTAAGGGTCATTTTGCTCCAATATCTCTGAAAAACAAACATGAGAGGAGTTAGATCCTGGATTTGATGAGAAACTGGCAAAAATTTTCATCAAAAACTGTGCAACAAAACCCTTTTCTACGCCCAGCGCACCTGCCCAGTGTTCCACCTGCGTTGAAGGTCAGACTGCCTTCATGCTACTTGACATTCAGCGCAGGTTTCGAGTGCACAAGGTGCGCTGATGGCAGAGCGACCCCATCAAACCCCAGGGGCTCAAAAAAATAGGAAATCAAGCACAGAATGCAGAAAGGAAACCATGAAATGAAAGAGCTCAGGTTTAGCTCCTACCTGGTCCAGATGGCGCCGAGAATCGTCCACAGAATCTCCCGAAATCAGTTGATGAAAATCAAGGGGGAAGAGGCACCTCCAAAGCTCCAACAAACCAAGTTCAAATGAAATGGTAAAATGAGAGGTAAAAACACTTTTAATAGATTTTTACATAGTTCAAAGTGAAATATTAGTGTTTTAATCTCATTTTCAAGCAAATGTTATTCATTTCTAACTAGTTTGATGCAGCAATTGAGGGTACAGTACTATCTTTGAAAAGGCAAAGCTATTTATGGTAAAAAATCAAAACAAGACCATGTTATCGAGCAGTTTTAGCACATAGTTCATGCTCGTTAAAAAAATAAACATAAGATCGAGCAGTTTTAGCACATAGTTCATGCTCGTTAAAAAATAAACATAAGATCGAGCAAGTGTTTCAACCCGCGTTTAAGCTCGTTAAAAAATGAACAATCCTCCGATAAATAACCACTGTGAATGTAACATTATCAGCCATTAAAGCCTTGGTCGTGTTTGCACCGTCACCTCCACTTTTCCATTGGCCGATCATTCACCTCCATTTGATTGTTTACCCATTTTTAGGAACAGCTGCGAAGAGTGATTTCACTAGCCATCCTTGTGACACTGCCGTGATTGGAAAATTCCAACCCTTACCTGGAATCAGCTGCTAACCCGTTTTATCACTCGTTCCTCAAAAGATGAGTCTTCTTTAAGCTCTTTTCATCTGACTCGTAAAATATGAAAAGATTGCCGAGTTTTGGCCTTCCAGCTCGTTAAAGTGACCGGAAGTGCTATCCCTCCTCTAGATTTTAATCTTTTTGGACCTGAGGAATTATTGCACAAAAAGATCGAGCACTTGTTTTGTTCGGCTCGTAAAAACTATCGAAAATTCATCCCTTCTGTATTGCTTTATACTTTTTCGGACTTAAGGGATTAGATGACGAAAAAGGACTTTCGGAGTTGACTTTACGTACCTTTTCAGACTCTCTAAAAATGAAAAGGACCGAGTTATCTTTGTCGTTAGACTCGTTAAAAACATTAAATAGTGACAAACTTGTCTTTAGACGAGAACGAGTTTCACTAGCGCTAGGCTCGTTAAAACATAGCGATGGGTTTGCCCGAAGGGTAAATTATAGAACAAGCATATGTTATCCTCCTCAAGCTTGACAAAAATTAAGAGGTACTGGTCAGCAATGACTGGAGAAAATTGGGAAGAAACTCAAAGAACTTTATTGGTAGCAAGTCGCTCTTGAACATGACACTTCCACTCTGTGCCAGAGTCGGGTTGGGTTGTTTCATTCACCGGTCACATCGCCATGGTCTCGCCATACCATCCACCTTTGGGGTAAATGCTACCAATCCTTTACACAAGTGTCGCCGATATGTTCAAGAGAAGTCATCCAGAGAAGTCAACCGTGTCCCATCCACTACCATACATTATCCTTCATTCTTTCATGACCGCCACCCTGAACCATATATCATCAGATCGTTTTCACCTCCATCAAAATCATTTGCTCTGTTCCGTGTCACTGATGTGGGATACATTAAGGCCCTCTTTTGACGGATCGCTTCTTGTCGACATCAGCTCATTATCCAAGAAGTTGATCTAGGGACAACCCCTTCAGTACTTTGAAGCTTGCATGCCTCAATGGCAAGTTTCTCACTTCTGGCGACAGGTATACATCAATGACCTTCGACCGAAAGATTTTGCGTGGTGTTCGAAACCAAGTCCTTTATTCACACCACGTGAATTGTACTGCAGTACCTTGAGGGTCATTATCATTATCGGTGATTCCTCTCGCGCTTGTTAACGGTTTACATCATTGACCGGTAATCAAGCGATGTCTTTCCATGTTCGACTTCAGAAAATTTCTCACATGGATCGACTTGTACTTAGAGTGAAGATCGAATGAGTTTGAAGACCCCAGATCTAGTTTCATCCATCCGGGTTGCGATATATATTCAGGAAAAATAAAGACATTGACATGTACAACATTGCAGCACAGACAATCATCCCACCAAAGGATGATGATTTCAGCAGGATCATCAGTCTATCATCAGACAATTGTCTGTCCTATGCACATAAAAATGAATTTATAAAGCTGAGCATGGGAATGCCCGCCTCAGCTAGATCATGAAAACAGTATGAAAAATAATGTATTGTATTGTATCTTATTACAGGTCTCCTCCCAGCATTGAATGAACTTCGGATCCTCCTAATAAAGCATTTCACCCGATAAACAACCTCATACTTTAGGGGGCAACTGTTATAGACATTTTTGTGCCTTACAGCTATAAGCATGAAATGTCCATAATTCAAGGGATCCAAAGTCCCTAAAGATGTTGTTACAGCTCCTAAAGGAACAAGGTCAACCAATGACAGCTTCTCCCAGAAGTTCTCCACCAAAAACCACTCAGAAACAGTCAATTCAGGATCAATTTAAAGGCTCCACTAGCTGCCTGCGTTGAAATGCAGAGGCTACACTGGCTAGGTGCACTGCAACGCAGGTGGAAGCACTACCAGGGTGCGCTGAGCGGGAAATGACAAATGGCAAGCTCATTCAACGAGGTGGAAAGACCCTGGAAGCTTCCAGAATCTTCTCCAATGACACTTGCCTCAATGAATTCGACTGGTGATGAGTAAGAGGCTCTCAACCTCCAAGTGGAAGCAAGAACTGACAGAGAGAAGCCATAAGTCAAAACATAAGCTGACTCATCCTCTCTGCTTACATCTATATATGGATCTCTCACCCAGAGGTTCAGGAGGCTGGAATTTTGTACTTTGCAGAGAATTGTTGTTGGTTTGAGATTGAGATTAGTACATTGGGTGATTTATGCTTTGTTGGAGGAGAGGAAGGGATTCCTTTGCTGGGAGGTAGATGCTAGATCGGAACTCACTTGGTTGTATCTCCTCTTGGACTTTCTTATTCTATCAATAAACTATTTGAGTTTCACCTACATGTTGTGTATCAATGATGTTTTGTTATGCTTACATGTTTAGCTTAATCTGATCTTGAGCTTTTTATGAATGTATATCTGTATCTTTGTGTAGTTTCTCTCTCTTGTGATCTTGCAGGAATTCGGTGAAGCTGGGCCGGTGAAGGAGCAAGAAGCTGGGAGCTACTGAAGAGAGGAGTGATTTGGATCGACAAACTAGCGGAAGACACAGGTTAGTTAGATCCTTCTTCCTCATTTACATTTCATAAAGAAGAATACTCAATTAGTTTACCTTTTTTGTTGCTCAGGCACTATCACACCTTAGAGTGGGATAGGGGCATTCCGAATTGGATACTTTTCCCAACAACACTACCTGGCCCGATTACAGACTCTGCTTGAAGAAATAAAATGTAATCACTTTCTGAATAATAGATCTGATGATCAACCTCGCTCTGATACCATGTAGGAATTTGAATAATATAACACTTATTCACAGAGATTATCCTGATTATACACTATTTTCGAAATGCATGCATAACACGTAACCTCCTCTACCATTGATCATCAATTTGCGAAATTAAAAAAAACAATCGCATGCGCACATTGAAACATCAATCACACATATCAACACAGTATGTAATGGGGAAAGCATACAGCTGAAAACCCCCAACTATCTGTATATTATAATGATAGAGAACATGTAACAATACATAGTACAATACTCCTCACAAGTACTCAGTACTATCTCCACATGCTACACACAAACTAGCTCAGATCTAAACAAGTCACGGGTTCAAATCTCCTCCACTGTTTGCCTGCCTCTACTGCGCAATCCAAGTTGAGAATAGATTAGATCCAAGTTCGAATTCCCTTGGCTTATATTGCGAAATCCTCATTGGAAATCTCAATCAATGATTGTGCAAATCTCATGCATAGCTATAGTCACAACTGATAGTAGTCTCACCCTTTCACCCACCTCTAACACTTGTCTCCACTGAACTGTCCATGAACTGAGCTAACTGATGTATTCTTTAGTTGATTTATGAGTTAATAATTAGTGAATTAATTAATAATTAATTCACATCACTCATCACTAGTGTATTTGGCAGTTAGACTAAACATAACTAGTTCAACTAAGTCAAACTGAACACAACTCCATCAACTCCTCAATCAACTCCACCAAACTCAATCACTTGAGTCTAACTGAAGTCCATCATGCAATAGCTCAATTAACCCATAGGAAAAGCATATTTCCTTCTTGTAGTTGCATGTGCCACATCCATAGCTCGAACTGAAGTGTTGCAAGAGGATAAGATAATGTTTATAGTCTAAATATTATTAAGAGCTAATAATATTCCACTGTTCTATTTTTTTATTGCAGTCTAAAAATAGACTCCGCCCATATGTCTAAAAATAGAGGTCCATCTATTTTTACCAACATGACCAATCAGCCATAAATAGCATCCTGCAACTCATAGACCATGATCCATATGTCTAAAAATAGACTTTGCGCCAAAAATAGCCTGTGGGCCCACTTAGTGAAGGCAACTTCTTTTCACTAAACTCCATCATCTTGTTGCATTTTCAACAGAAGGAGAGTCTAGCCATCATATTCACTTCCATGGAAATCACCAACATTCCCACCCTCGGCCACCCAAGCTGGACATGTATAAATTTGATGGCTCTAATCCGACAATATGGGTAGCACAAATGGAAAAATATTTCCTTCTGAATGATATCCAAGATGATCAAACTAAACTACATGTGGGAGCCCTTTACTTGGACCAAGAGAGATGGCAATGGTGGCAGTGGCATTGGAAATGCTATCCCGGGAACATAACTTGGCAGGTGTTCTCAAAATCTCTTTGTGACCGCTTTAACAGAGACTCTAATTTTTTGGGTCATCTTACTAAGCTTCAACAGACAGGCATAGTAAAAGAATACATTGCAGCCTTTGAGACATTGGCCATCCACACAGAAGGTCTAGGAGATGAATTCTACTTGGAATGTTTTATAAGTGGTCTCAAAGAAGCCATCCAAGCACATGTCCGGATGCACCACCCACCTACATGAATAGACGCTTGCAACAAGGTTATCGAAGTGGAACGTACTTTAGCTGCCCAGTCCAAATTTCATAGCCAAGGGACGCCCCACCCAGGCTCAGGGGCCTACCCAAACACGTAAGGTTCAAAAGGTGTCTCTAGTAGAAATGGTTGAAAGAAGAAAACAAGGATTGTGCTACTACTGTGATGACAAATAATCCTTGGGGAATAAATGCAAGGAACTAAAATTCTTTCAAATTGATGTTACTGATCACAGCTCATCTGAGGAAGCCCCACCCCTTGAGGGACCAGAGGATGAAATTGAGGAAAGCCAACAAGACAATGAGCTCCTAGCTATGCCAGGGGAACCAGTTATCTCGCTACATGCTTTGGTAGGCATTTCTATGGCCCAAACTCTCAAAATCATAGGCTTTATTAAACATCGCCCTGTAGTAGTATTGATTGATAACGGGAGCACTCATAACTGTATCCATCATCGAGTCACCGAAGTTGTTCATTGTTTTGTCAGGGCAGTCTCTAATTTCCAGGTCTAGATTGCTAATGGGGGGCCAATGAAATGTGAAGGCTGCTGCGAAAACATCAAACTTCAGATGGGAGACTACAACCTAAAGACCCACATGTTCTCTATTAACATGGGTGGTTTTGACATTGTCTTGGGTGTTGAATGGCTTTGCACACTAGGCCCAATCATAATGGATTTCCGAGAGTTATATATGAGCTTCATGTAGAATGACCACATGCATACCCTCCATGGACTCCAAGCAGGTGCTCCTTCTATCATCAGCTCGCATCGAATGGAAGAGTTGTTAAAAAAGGGTCATCATGGAGTTATTGCCCAGTTTAATGCCATCTAGGACATAGAGCCCACTACTCCTCATATTCATCCTGAGATGCAACAGGTCTTAAACCATCACTAGCATGTATTTGACAAACCTAAAGACCTTCCACCCTCTAGAGGGGAACATGATCATAGCATCACTTTGGTCCCATGGGCACAACCACCGAATGTGCACCCATATCGATATTCTTTTTCCCAAAAGAATGAAATTGAAAAAAATTATCAAGGAATTCCTTGAATCCGGTGTTATTCATCCTAGCATCAGCCCTTATTCATCACCAGTGGTCATGGTGCTAAAGAAATATGGGGAATGGCGCATGTGTCCGGAATTCTAGGCCCTCAACATGCTCACTATCAAAGAAAAATTCCCTATCCCAGTTGTTGATGATCTGCTTGATGAACTACATGGTGCGCAATTCTTTACTAAGTTAGATCTTCGCTCGGGCTATCACCAAATATGCATGAAAGAAGTAGACATTCCTAAGACTGCTTTCTGAACTCATGACGACCATTATGAATTCTTGGTCATGCCATTTGGTCTTTGTAATGCCCCATCCACTTTCCAAAGCCTCATGAATCACTTGTTGAAACCATATCTCAGAAAATTTGTCCTCGTTTTCTTTGATGACATTCTCATCTACAACCTAACCTGGGAAAAACGTCTTTAGCATGTACACCTGCTCTTGGAAGTACTCCAGACTCACAAATTATTTGTCAAATTGTCCAAGTGCTCTTTTGGCATAAAAGAAGTTGAGTATTTGGGACACATTGTGGGTTGTGAAGGTGTCTTGGTGGATCCCAAAAAGATACAGGCAATGCAAGATTGGCCCCAACCAAAAACATTGAAGAGTTCAAGGGGATTCTTGGGTCTCACTGGCTACTATCACAAATTTGTCCGCACTTATGGTCACATTGATAGACCCCTCACTAACCTTCTCAAGAAAAATTCATTCCTCTGGACTGATGTAGCACAACATGTGTTTATGGCTCTCAAACAGGCCATGTGTTCCACTCCCGTATTGGCACTGCCCGACTTCACTAAATCTTTTGTGATTGAATGTGATGCTTTAGGTACTGGTATTGATGTTGTTTTAATGCAGGAAGGTCGACCCTTATCTTTCACCAGCCAACAACTGAGTGGGAAACATCTGGGACCATCAAAGCCTCAAATATTTTTTGGAGCAACATCTATCCTCGCCCCAACAAAACAAATGGCTAGCCAGAATGTTGGGATATGATTATGAGATAATTTGCAAACAAGGGTGTGACAATGTAGTAGCGGATGCTTTATCACGCCAATTTGAGGATGAAAGCACCCTGCTATCAATTTCTCTTCCCATACCAAATTAGCTTGAAGAAGCCTGCAAGGAAAGGTTTTCACACCTCTCTCTCTCCCAACTCTTTGATAACTTGATAGCAGATCCTAATTCCTCAGATGGCTACTCTTGGAAGGATGAGATTCTTCGCTACAAGGATAGAGTAGTTATATCATCGACATCTAACCTCAAAACGTGCATCTTGGAAGAGTTGCACTCTTCTCCCACTGGAGTCCATGCAGGCTTTCATAAGGCTTATGCTCGCACTCGTCGTTGTTTCTTTTGGACTGGCATGAAAACTGACATTCTTACCTTTGTAGTTGAATGTGATGTGTCTCAATGCCACAAAGGAGAAACTGTCAAGTTACCAGGCACCTTACAACCATTGCCCATCCTTGCCTCCATCTGGACGGATGTTTCTATGGATTTCATTACAAGTCTCTTGAAGTCAGGCAACAAACTAGTCATCATGGTGGTTGTGGACAGACTTTCTAAATATGTTCATTTTTTCGCTCTACCCCACCCATTTACCCCCACTTTGGTGGCTCAAGCTTTCATGGCCGAGATCTTTAAACTGCATGGCATGCCCACTTCCATTGTATCTTCTCGTGACTCGACTTTCACTAGTACCTTTTGGAAATAACTTTTCAAGCTACAAGGAACCCAACTCCAACTAAGTACTTCCTATCATCCCCAAATTGATGGTCAAACTAAAGTAGTCAACAAATGTTTGGAGACATATATAAGGTGTTTCACTTCAGAAAAGCAACATCAATGGGTACAATGGATACCTTTAGCTGAATGGTGGTATAATACTAACTATCATGAAGCCACCAAGATGACTCCATATGAAGCAGTGTATGGCCAACTCCCACCTTCCCCTATTTCTTATATCCTTGGATTCTCTAAGGTGCAAGCAGTGGATCAACTCCTATAGAACCATGCAGCCATGCTAGCCTGTCTCAAATATAATCTCCATCAAGCTTAGAATTGAATGAAGCAATAGGCAGACCAACATCGTTTAGAGCGCACATTTCAAGAAGGGGATCAGGTATTCCTACAGCTACAACCATATAAGCAAACACTGCTAAAAGAAAAGGGTTGCCAAAAATTAGCTCCAAAATTCTACGGACCTTATCAAATACTTCAACGCATTGGAGCAATAGCCTACACGCTGGCCTTGCCACCAACTTCAAAAATCCATCCAATCGTCCATGTATCATGCCTCAAGAAAGTGGTCGGGAATAATTACAGAATTCAAACTAGTCTACCTGAATTGGATGAAGAAGGTTCACATTGGCTCCAACTTGAACAGGTCCTAGATACGCGAGAACGACATCTGTGCGGCTGCACGATCAAGGAAGTCCTTGTCAAGTGGAAAGAAACCTCTCCAGAAGATGTGACCTGGGAACCATCCACTATTCTTCAGCAGTTTCTACAGCTTCAGCCTTGAGAACAAGGTTGCTTTTAATGGGGGAGGGCATGTTAGGGTCCAACCCTAATCCCTCTAGTTATGTAATAGTGTTGAGTCATAGTTATAGTTAGTCAAAGAGTCAATAAAGCCCCTATTAATAATTGTAAGTGGCTGACCCGCATTCAAGAAAGGGACCACAATTAGTTGCAAATGGGCCATGGTATTAGATAGATGGTATTGAGATAAGCATGGTAATGACCCATGGTATTGTATGTTTGAATCCTATATAAAGGAAAAAGACTCCCCATTGAGATATATCGAGTCTTATTTTGTAATCGAGCTCTACTCTGTTGGAGGTTGCCCCCTCGAAGAGGCAAGTGAACATTGCTTTCATCTCTAAATAATAAAATACTTGTTGTTTTTCTCATTTTGTTCTATGTTTTGGGTTGTATTTCTTCACATATTTGGTCTTCTGGAATTTCTCGCAGGTCAAGATCATAACAGAGGAACCCGACATTAGGGACTTATGCTATTATTTCCTTTGCTTGTAATTTTATATATCTTTTCTATATGTTTTATAATTTATAGATTTTTAACATATTTTTGGAAAATACATTTTGTATTTCTTTCAAGTTTGTAGGTATCCCTCAAGCTTTGGAGGGAGCCCCCAATAACTCTCAAAGATAAGTATCTCACGTCTCTTCATTTTTGGATTCATGTACTCATTTAATTTTGATTATATTAAATACTAATCACCTCTCTCCCTCTATTGTCTTGATTAGGAAAACATTTGCAAGAAGGAGAATCTCTCAAAGACAAAGTTAGTCAAGAAACAAAGGTATGCTTTGAATACATTGATTGAAAGGATTATTAATTTGATGATCTATTACTAACTTTGTTATGACTAGCTATATTGAATCTTATTGATTCTTGTTTGGGTGATTCATCTCTTAATAAATCTACCCACCCCTCTCATATTCTTGATTGACTATGTAGAACCCTAGACAGGTTCTAGAAAACCCTAACCAAAGCGTATGCTATTTTGAACTATTGAAACCCTAAACTGCTTAGGGATATTGTGAAATGCTAGTTGAAATTTTATTGATGATGTCATGTTTGGGATGATTGGGAAATCCTAACTTGTTAGGGTTGAATGATAAGGTATAAATCCTAGAACCTTTGAAGTTTTGGTAATGTAATGTTTTCTATTTTTCTACATTGGAACCCTAGCTCGCTAGGGTTTGGTAGAATGTGTGAGCAAGACCTCTATAATGTCTTAGAAATGTTTTCCTTGGCATTGGTGTATTTGTCTGATAAAACCCTAGTGTAATCAAGGTTGTTGTGTGTCTAACTCTTATTTGATATTGATGTGAAGATGGGCTTAACTAACACATGATATGAAATATATTTGCGTGTTAATGAAATCTAGGCTTGTATAGATATGTCATTTTTTTGTCAAAACCCTAGCTTGGTCTAGGTCAGATGTATTTATTGTTGGACATATGATATGCTTATGAATGATTATGAATTCCTATATATGTGTGTTGACCTAATCATTGACGGCCATGAGTCTTAAGATTTAATGGAAATCCTTGTCTAAGATTCTAGGATGATGATATTTGGAATGTAAGGTTAAATGTAGCTAAATCCTAGTGAAGTTAAATTTTCTAGTATGAGTGATATAACAATCTGAAATCTATTTAAAAGATTGTTGAAAAAATGAAAATCTAGGGTTTTGTAGTTAAATCCTAGTAGTGAAATTGTCTAGTGTGAAATGTAAAAATCTGAGATCTATGTAATTAATGGTTCTTGAGATTGTGTAATTATAGGGTTTTGGAGTTAAAATTTAGTCAAAGTAAAATCTCCGAAATATGATGATTTGAGATTTGTGTAAGATTGTTGAGATTGTGAAATTGGAATTCTATGGTTTTGGAGTTAAACCTTAGTCGAAGTAGAAATCTTGGATATATGATGACTATATGATAATTTGAGATTTGTGAAAGATTGTTGAAATTTGAATATTTGGTTGAGATTGATGATTGATCAGAAATCTAAGGTTTTTAACTAACCCTAGTGGTAGTTGGTCATGTTAGTGACTGATTGATGATTGGTTGAAAATCTAAGGGTTGGAACTAACCCTAGTGGAAGTTGGTCACGTTAATGACTAAGCTATGATTGACTTTGAAGGATTCTTTTGTATGAAATCTAGGATTTGTATGAATCCCTAGTGAAGAAGCCTAACATATGTATTTTTAAAGGTTTTTAGATGATTTGCATATCTATATTTGTGTGAATTACTTCTAGGGTTTTATATATGTTGAAGGAAGGTATCTCATACCTTTGGAAGAAACTTTAAAACCCTAGATGGAATGAGAAGTATTCTGATGTAGTCTAGGGTGTGTGACAAAAGTCCCTAGCAAGATGTTGAAGAGTATATGTCTCTTGTTTCTAATTGAGTTTGGGTATATGATATGTATAAATATGAAATGCTTACGTGATTCTGATATGGCTAACATCATGCTTCTATAGTTTTGGTTGTACTTTCTATTTAAGTTGTGTAGGTACATAATCTTCAACTTCGTGAAGATGCTTGTTGATGTAATAAGCATGATGAGGAAGATGATAACTCTGATGAAATCGTTGGAATCCATGAAATATTCTCCGATATTGAAAAGAAGAAGTTGATCTCTCATAGGAAGCATGACGAGAAGAGATCTCCCTAGATTAAGAGGGAGTCTGGATGAAGAGATGCTTCCTGGTTGAGAGGGAGGGCATAGCTTGGTATTGATTGAAGAATGAATTTCAGAGGATATGTTGTTGCATGGGAAGTAGAAATGTATAATTGAGGAATCTTCTGTCAAAGATTTGGTTGAGAGTCCTACTGTGAAAATTTGAGAAGCAACATCTAGTTGGTTGAAAGACCCCAAAGGTTTGTATTTTTTTATGTACATGTGAAAGTATATTATTGATTGGGGTTGTGCTTGTACAGGTGAATATCTCGAAGGATTTGATAGCATGTTGGTTACCAATCAGTTTGATTGGGAGAGATTGTTCATTCTTGATCTGCTGGATCAAGGGGTGTTGAGGCTTTATGAGTGAAGCATTTCCTCGGAAGACATATGGATGACACTTTGTGTTGATGTCTAAGTCCCGAAGTTGGAAAGATGGTGTTGGTCATTGAGCTCAGTTTTGGATATACACCTATATTTTTGGGTTGATGGTTAGCTAGTAAGCCTAAGGGTACCTAAAGGGTTGAAATATTGAGTCCATCTTAGTCCCACCTAGATAGATTACCTTGGTTAGGAATCTATTCCATGGCATTGTAGTGCCTAAACTGTTGAGTGACTAGATTTCCCTAGTTAGGAATTTAGTCCATGGCATTGTGGTGCCTAAAGTTCTTCATAGTTCATATAGTTTGAGATCTTCCATTGTATTTGTACATTATGAATACCTCCCTAGTGAAGAGGGAGTGTTGGAAAATGTAACTATGTTTGGTCTTCAATAATGTACTTGAGTCATTATGCAATGTACTTGTAAAATAATAAAGAAAAGAATTTTATTATTATTATTGTGACTTATTAAAGTATGTGTTTCATGCTTGGGTCACCATGTTTTAGGCCAAAGTTCCCAATGAAGACTTCTAGGATTTATTCTGAGTCTACAGAATTATTGTACATTTAAAGAGAACCTTCTTAGGCTTTTGAATCATGTAAAAAGGTTAAGTATTGAGTCAAATATGAATTATGGAACCTCCACACCACGTCGGCCTAAGAGAAGATCAAGTCGGTCTAAGGACCCTATTCGACCCCACAAGAAGCCTAAAAAGGGAAGGCCATCGAATTCATTTGGAGCATCATTCTCTCATCAAGTTGGAATTCTCTTGTAGCTAGAAGCAGTGCGAAAATCTCTTGTGGCTGGGCAGAAGTGCGAAGTTCTCTTGTAGTTGGGAAAAGGTGTGAAGTTTGTTTCCGAGAAGCCAAAGTGAATGCGAGTTTGGGGAGGTCTAAGGAGACAAGGAAAATCAAAATTTTGGTCTCTCTCTCTCTCTCTCTCTCTCTCTCTCTCTGTGTGTGTGTGTGTTTTGTGCCCTAGATTGGGAGATCAAAGTCTTCCAAGTTTCACTGTTACCAAAAGCTGTCAGTGGTTGTAAGTTGTTGCATAGTCGAAATTATTGGGAAGAGGTCAAAATTCTGGGAGGCTGACTTGGTGTGGAGGGAAGGTCTGGTCTTGGTCTAGGGTGAAGAGTCTCAAAGAATACTATTGAAAGGAAGTACTGCCTTGACTGGGTTTTCCCCTCGAATGGGGTTTTTCCCTAGCATGTACCTACATCTAGTATCTATTGTTTTATGTGCTGCTACTTTTCATAATTTCTTGATGAACTAAACAAACAAGATATAAAGAATCATAATAATAAGAAACATGACAAGTAATTATCAATA
This sequence comes from Pinus tabuliformis, assembly GCA_031772625.1. NCBI lineage: Eukaryota > Viridiplantae > Streptophyta > Pinopsida > Pinales > Pinaceae > Pinus > Pinus tabuliformis. Next base: position 1,992,109,053 of record CM062816.1, read on the forward strand.
ACAAGAAAATCTTTATTGCCTTTCTGATTTTCTAATAAGGAGCTTTTGTGGCTTAAGGTGGGAGAGAGAAACCCTCATTGTATTTCCCTGTTTCGGTGTTGAAATACACACCATAGCTAATGTTTCTTAGTTTCGATGTTGAAAGACACGCCCTAGACAATTATTATGTTGGAGGCATAGTTATCAAAACGAGACTAGTCATTGAATCGGTAGACCCCGCAGACTAAGAACAGTTAGAACCGTATGGAAACCGGTAAAAAAATGGACCAAAAAATCAATCAACCAAAAACACATAGAATATTCAAATTTTAAATAAAAACATATATTCATGTGCATCCATATGAATCCAAACCATTTATACACAAATAAGCAAAAGTTCTCATTTATATAGCATGTAAGGGTGCACATAACCAAAATAGCACTGAATGCAATCCATCTCTAAACAGAAAATACATCAACAAACAAACTCCACATGACCTCTAACATCCAAAAAAAATTATACTACAAGAAATATCTACATATCATCAAAATCATTTCCTATATTGGGATATTCATCATCAATATCACCCTCTAAACATTAAAATAAGATAGAAAAATCATAACATGTCGAGTCAAGATTTTGTTTGAGTGGTGGGTATTGTTTTTAGTAAGCTCATGATAAAGGAGTTCAACAACTAATGCCACTAACATCAAGTATATGCTTGGTGCTCTTGATTAAATATTAGTTCCAGACCCTTGTACATAAGAAAATCTGATGTAGCGATGCAAACCCCCCAATCCTGAAATCCTAGAAAACTGTTAAGTCTCTTGGATTTAGAGTGAGATCTAGAATTCTACTTTCTCCACAAGAAATCCAGTGAGGTTAAAGCCACTCTCAACCATCTTGAGTCATTTCATGGTAATCTTAAAAATTTAAGTAAAAGGATTTCATTTTCATCCTTTTACTTTAAGAATTTAACATTACCATGAAATGCATAGAAATAGTAGGGTCATATGCTTAAATATTAGGCACCTATTTTGGGCTAGTGCCCAACTAAGACAAACATTAAAAGGAAAAAAGGAAAACAAGCCCCACTAGCTACGTTATATGTCACTTTACCGTATCGAGCCAAACAAAAACGGTTCAAGTCACTAGTTTGAACTGGTTTTTGCCTCAAAGTGATAAGACCGGTTTGAATCTGCCGGTTTGGTTTAGTCCTTATAACACTGGTTGGAGGTCGTTAGTTGTGCTTCACAGCGCCGAATTATTATATCTTGGAAGGGTTGAGTTGGTGGACCGAGTTGCTAGAGATTATATTATATAAGTCTGAGAACCAGAAACCCAATATATCTTTCAGGTTTTCTATTTAGTATATTTATACCAATTATTATTAAAAAAAATAAACTTTATGTAATATATTTCTGGCAATTATTCTTGAATAAAATAAAATTGGGTTTCTTGCATCTTGTTTGTAATTTTTATGGATCTGTGTTGCATTCTATATTTTATTAGTATTTACGACAAAAATATATGTTGTAATAAATTCTAAGAAATTTTAGCAAAATAATAAAAAAGAATATTACAGTGGTATTTGAAATATTTCAAAAAATTGAAGAATAAAAAAGTGATAAAAGATTTGAAGATTATAATGGAGACCATGAAAAAGGAACTGAAAATTATAACAGGAATTTCACCAAAAAGGTAGATCAGGTTGAAGCAAGGGCATCATCAATGAATTGATAGCAAAAAAAAAATCAAAAAATAAACAACAATGGAAGAAGAACAAGAACACCCACATTGGAGATGCAGGTAAAACAATGTTGAAGATGAAATTTACAATCAAAATATCAACGACAAGAAAAGTTGCACCCATGAAAAATAAACAATAGCATCATTGGACCTGCACACAACCTCCATATTTGTGGACTGTAACAAAATTCACCTCCATATTGGTGCGTTGTAACAAAATTCACGACTTTTGGCAGTATAACGAAAAACCCTGAAATTTGTGTGCTAGTTATACTTCAGATTCCAATAATCACACTAAGTAGCCCCTTGACATTCTTCTGCATTAAACATTTGTCAATACTATTGACACTTCATTACTAGCACTATTAGTTCGTATGGTCCAACGTGATTTTAGAGGTTGAATAACTTGTAAAGAACAAATCGCATTGCCAATAACAAGGTATGATTCCGCTCATGTGATTGGCATCATCGAATCAATGGATGGTCTACAGTTCAGCGAGCTTTGTCCCCAATCCCCATTATTCCTTTAAATTTTGCAGGAAAAGTACATGGACTTCGTAGGCAAAACGAAAATTACCAAATAATGGTGGGATTATTATGGACCTGCTCGTCCTCATTCATCTGAGAATGAGCATGACTAACCCTAACCTTTCGTTCCCAATGGATATTCTACCATGGTCAGATTGCTACAAAGCGGTATCTGATCGCGCAATAGAAATGATTGCACAAACTATGGCCGAAGCGGTGGGCTCATTTTTGTCTGCACAGACTCCATACAATCCCTAGGCCATAGGGCTTTCGAAACTAAGGATGAGCGTCTTTTATGAAGTTCCCTTTGAAAAAGTTGCCGAGCTAATCGTCCTGCATTGTTTTCCATCAGGATTGGAATTTGAAATAGACTCACCCATTAAATTTGATAGCTTTCTATGAGGGTTCATTTTCACAATTTCAACAAATTTTTTTAACTTTAATTTTATGTAACAGGCAAATCACCCCATAACACACAAATTATCTGTCAAATTCCATCCTTGCTTTCCATGAATCAGCGCGCAGTGGCCACTATATCGAAATGGAGCCGAATGTATCGTGCTTGTCTCAATTTTGGAATAGCAAATTATCTGTTAAAATCCATCCCTGCTTCCCATGAATCAGCGTGCAGTAGCCAAGTATATCGAAATGGAGCCGAATGTATCCTGCTTGTCTCAATTTTGGAAAAGCAGAGCATATACTCTTCATTTTTTAAACCGGGCAGCACTTAACCAGCGGCAGTCTCATGCATTAGGCACTGCAAAGGGCCACAACAACAAAAGTAATTATAGGGGAGCAATCTTTCGCAGTCGTGCACACATTGTTTCTTGTACCAGATCTGCAAAATGCAAGACAACATCCGTGGCAATTGCAAAGTGCTTGTTCGTAGTTCTTTTACTTCGTCGGTATATGGTCACTTTTCAGTGTTATCTTTATGACATCTTGTTAGTAGGGAAGATGTATTGGGTTCATATTTTTCAGACTTCCATGTTTTTGATGTAGATATTTTTGTTAGGGAACAAATTTAAACTAGTCAAATTTTGACACACCTCGAGTAGGTCATTTTATTCTGGGGTTGATTATGGAGGCACAATTTTCAAAAAAATCTAACAATAAGAGTGTTTACATGGTTTTTTATGGTGGAAATGTATTCAGCACTATCAAAACCCCTTAACACTAGAAATCTTGAAATTTGAAAGCTATAACCAGATTTCCCAAAATTTCTACTTGATTTTTGATCAAAATCTGACCAAATTTTCTACTATTTTCCAGAAAAATTTGTAGCTTCATTAAATTACTCTATTCTAAAAACTCTTTGGAAAAATATTTAATTTTCTTTGATGATTCTATTGATGATTGTTACTTATTTGATGGGATTCGTACACCAACTTTGCCAACAGTACCGCCTGGCCATACCTCTGCTGATAAATGTTCTTGGTACAATTTCAAGTACGTTGAAGAGAAGATATTTTGTTGAATCAAATATTGAAGGAAACATTTAGGTCGGTTGTTATTCTCTTATAAGCCTGGCCTTGCTCTTGTTGTTCATGCTTACCTCACCAGGAAAAATATGGCCTCAGAATCAAATGCTGGGAAGTTGAAAAAAGCCCAAAAGTCTAAACTGTTCCCATGTAACAAAACACTCTGTCAAAAAGGAAGGGGATTGGTAGTCCCAAGCGGTTAGAAACGCAAAAGCTAATGACCAAGGTGTTATTGTGGAGTCATCTGTCAGAAAAAAGGAGATGGGCAGCCCCAAGGGAATTAATGGAGGCTGCAACTCTGGTTAAACACAGTAAAATACAAATGCCATATTTTCGGAGGCCTTTTAACACTTCGTTTTTACAGTGTTGCGCCACTATTCTTGCTCCAGACACTCGACTTCATACTAAAAAACTAAAACTTCATGACATTTGTTTCAAACACACATTGATGTATTAATTTTTATGAGAGAGTAACATTAAACCAAAATATGGGTTCACAGACCAAAAAAAAATAATTTTCATTACTTTCAAACACTACGCAATACAAACTCCTTCTTGGGCAGTACACCTTGGCATTTGCAATTTACCAACACCACATAGGAATTAAATCTGAATTTGATTGACTGGTGTTTTGCAGGAGGAAAGAACTTGTAAAGTGTTATTATGGAATTTTTTTTTTCAATTTAAGAAATTGTATTGGGAGTAATTCTCAGGGGTACATAATTCTGTTAGGAAGTAAACCATAAAATTAGTGAGGACCAATTTTTTCACCTAACCATTAGACCACAACCAAAACTATGTTATTGTGGAGCCACCTGCATTACCATCCAACCAAATTTTAATCTTGGGGAGAAGTACCAACACAATATGATTGCAGCACCATCACTGTCAATATCTGTTCACCATGACACAATGTCAGATATTGGATTCGGGTTTGAAAGTGCTTCACATCCGCAAAAGAGAATGCCCCTGCATTGACATCACAATCTAGCTGTGCATTTATACGATTATGTTATTCCCCATAACTTTCTTACCAATGGAGATATAACGAGGGAAATAGTGGAGAGATATTTTAAACATACATGGATCCTTACAGTCTTCATAGAATTCACTGTGGATCTATCTTTTTCATGGCAAAGATACAAGGCTGCATTGTCCACTACCGTTGCACCAACAACAATTCGTGATCCTTCTGACAAACACTACTCCAAGGTTAAGAATCTGTTAATGGATTTGAGGAGTCTTCTGTCAAACGGTGATTCAAATGGCAATGACAGTCAGTCGAAGTTAGTGCGACATTATAACAGTGCCTTGGGAAGACACAAAAGAAGAAACTTATTGCTTGGTAGAAATCGTACCATGGATCAACATTGATAGCAGCCAGTCTTTCGGGGCTGACAAATCTTCATCAAAATTTTAATTTACTACTGTCATTTGTGCTTTTGGCGCTATCATTTGCCAAGTAAAATTGAAGATTACTTTCCAACAAGGTTAGCAGATAACTTGGATAAGCCTATATTGAAAGAGAGTCCAGTAACCATTATTGCATTCATTGCTGAACCTGTCATGGGTGCTGGAGTCATTTCACTCCTTGCCACATATGATGGAAAGGTGGAAAGGTGTGTTAGTTTTGACAATGAATTAGGTAAATTGTAAATAAACAGTTACATACTGAATGTTTAGTTATGTAACGGTAGTTAGTGACATGAATATATCGAATGCTCATGTAGAGGCAGAATCATTGTTGAATAAAGTAGATCAAAATTCAGTTTCGAATTTCTTCGTCATTCTATTGTGTTTTTCTTCTCCTATTTTCTTGATATTCTTTCTACAATCTCTGCTATTCTTTCTACAATTGGTATCAGAGCCAAGTTCAATTAAAAAATGCCCAAAAGATTTCGTGGATGCGTTGAGATATGAGGGCGTTGGAGCAGTTGATCATTTCGATTTGGGCGATTGTTTTGCTGGTGGAGTCTTTTCCGTCTGTTCTGTGTGTTGCAATTAGCAAACGTGGATCCTTTGTTGCGTGAAGACTGGCAGACTGTGGAGTTTTTTTTTTTTTTTTCGCTGGCGCCTGTCACGTTGCTGCGTGGAGAGCCAAAGGTGACGTTTGCAGTGTTTGATTGTTGTGCTGGTGGAGTTTTTTCCATCTGATCTGTGTATTGCAATCAGATCCTTTTGTTGCGTGGAGGCTGAAAGACCTGCATGAGAGGGAAGATCTGAGTTGCTGCCTGCGTGTGGAGACCAAACGTATCCCAAAATCTGCGTTGTTTGCCAGAATTTGTTTGTGTGTTGGTGTTGGCTGCCAAACCTCTGCTGCGTTGGAGCAAGTGGCTCTGAAGTCTGCTGCGTTGGAGCAAGTGGCTCTGAAGTCTGTGTGCTGCTGCCCAGGTCCGCTGCGCGTGTTGGCTGCCAGAATTTATTCAGCAAATCTTCTACAAATCCGGGTATTTTTTAAAGAAATTTGTCTCAGAAAGTATCCTTTTTTCAAAAAGATGTGAAAATAAAATTTGTGCAATTTGAAGATAATTCTGGAAATAAAATGGGAGGTTTTTTTTTTATATAAATATTGGTGGAGAAGAAAGGGGAAAGGGTTCAGGATTCTTTTTTGGCTGTTTTGAAACCAGAAAAACAAAAGGGTTTGCAAGAATGTTTTGAAACCAGAAAAACAAAAGGGTTTGCAAGAAAGAAAGGATTTGTAAATAAAAAAAAAAAAATTTAAGAAAAATATAAACCCTAGTTTAAAAGCTGAGGTTATTTTTTTTTTAAAGGGAGAAAGTCTGAAACCCTAGGAAGAAGGAAAAATGGCCAAGATGTCAAATGCAAGATTCGAGGTGGAGAAATTCACCGGAAAGAGCAATTTTTCTCTTTGGAAACTGAAGGTTAAGGATCTGCTCGTGCAACAAGGGTTGCACAAGGCATTGGATGGGGTAACTAAGAAACCTACAACCATGACTACTTCAGACTAGGAGGACTTGGATGCCCGAGCTCTCAGTACCATCCGGTTATGCCTAGCGGATGAAATTCTCTTCAACATTGTTGAAGAGACTACGGCGTCAGGATTGTGGGAAAAACTTGAAAATCTCTATATGACAAAATCGTTAACCAACAAAATTTATCTGAAACGACAGTTATATAGTCTTCGAATGAAAGAAGGTTCAAACGTTGCAGAACATTTGAATGTTTTTAATACACTAATTTGTCAATTAACAGATATGGAAGTCAAGATACAGGAAGAAGATAAAGCCATAACCTTGTTGTGTTCTCTGCCTGAATCATGGGATCACTTCGTAACTTCAATCAGCTTCAGCTCTGCTGATTCTTTGAAGTTTGAATCAGTCGTGGGAGCTCTTCTGTCTGAAGAAGTACGAAGAAAATCCAGCATTGAAACAGCTGCATCAGAAGCCATGGACGCTAGAGGACGCTCAAAGGAAAGAGGAGAAAAACCAAGGGGGTCTTCCAAGTCGAAATCGAAGGGCAAGAAGTGTAAGGCAAAATGTTGGAACTGCGGTAAAGTTGGACACTTGAAGAAGGACTGTTGGAAACGGAAGGAATCCGAAAACCCGAAGAACGAAGCGAATCACGCTGATTCAGGTATGGTAGACGAAGTTTTATCTGCTGAAGAATTGTGTATGATAGATGAAACTTCACCGAAATGTAATGTCTCTCAGAGTTTTGATAGCTGGCTGTTAGACTCTGGTGCTTCGCATCACATGTGCCCACATAGAAATTGGTTTACTTCGTATGAAAATGTAAACGGTAGTTCTGCGTTTATGGGTAACAATATGTCATGTAAGACTGTTGGGATGGGAGATATCAGGATTAAGATGTATGATAACACAATTAGAACGTTAACTAGTGTTAGACATGTACCTGATTTGAAGAAAAATTTAATCTCTTTGGGAGTGTTGGATTCAGATGGTTATAAGTTTACAGGTCAAGATGGCGTCTTGAAAGTCTTCAAAGGTGCTCTTATCGTTATGAAGGCAGAAAAGGTCGGAAATCCTTACAAGTTAAAAGGAAGTACTCAGGTTGGTGAAGTAGTGGTTGCGTCAGAAAAGGAAGAAGCAGGTACTCGTCTGTGGCATCAGCGTTTGGGTCATAGAGCGAAAAAGGTCTTCACATACTGATGAAACATAAATCTCTTCCCGGTCTGAAATCCTTGAATTTAGATTTCTGTAAACATTGTGTGTATGGAAAATAGTGTAAACAAAGATTTAAAGTTGGCAATCATAATAGTAAAGATGTTTTAGACTACATTCACTCTGATTTGTGGGGGCCTTCCCCTGTTATGTCATATGGAGGTGCATTGTACTTTTTAATGTTCATTGATGATTACTCTCGTAGAGTTTGGGTCTATATGCTAAAAAGGAAAGCTGATGTATTAAATGTCTTTAAATAATTTAAAGTAATGGTAGAGAAAAAAACAGGCAAATCTATTAAATGTCTAAGAACTGACAATGGTGGTGAGTTCACTTCTGTTGAATTTGAACAATACTGTAAGGATGAGGGTATTGTTAGACACAAAACTGCTGTTTATACTCCTCAGCAAAATGGTGTTGCTGAGTGTATGAATCGGACTCTTATGGAAAGAGCCAGAAGCATGATCAGCAATGCTAACTTGTAAAATGAGTTGTGGGCAGAAGCAGTGTCTACTGCTTGTTATTTAGTTAACAGATCACCTTCAGTAGCAATTGATTGTAAAATTCCCGAAGAAGTTTGGACAGGTCAGTCTTGTGACTATTCTCATTTGAGGATATTTGGTTGTGATGCTTATTCTCTTATTCCGAAAAATCAGCGTTCAAAATTAGATCCAAAGTCGAAATGTTATGTCTTTGTTGGGTATGACTATGCAGTGAAAGGATATAGGTTGTGGGATCCTACGTTGCGGAAGATAGTCATTAGTAGAGATGTAACATTTGATGAATCCTCTTTGTTAAAATCAAATGTTGAAAGAATTGAACAGGAACAGGTATCGCCGAGTCAACAAGTTCAATTGGAGGCTAAATCTTTCGGTGACAGTCGAAAGGAAGGAGAGACTTCTGGAGACAAAGGTGTTGAAGACACAAAGGAAGCCGTTGAAGCTTCTGAACCAGTGCAAGTTTCTGAACCAGTTCAGCAACCAATCGCTCTGAGAAGGTCTACAAGGGAAAGGAAAACTCCCAAAAGGTATGAAGATTCTGCTTCATCTATTGCTTTGGTTACTGAAGATGGGGAACCTTCTTGTTATCAGGAAGCAGTAGATGATACAGATAGCGAGAAATGGAAAATGGCTATGGAAGACGAAATGGACTCCTTAGCCAAAAACAATACCTGGGATCTTGTGGAGCTTCCTGAAGGGAGAAGTGTTGTTGGATGTAAATGGGTCTTCAAGCTGAAACAGAAAGTTGATGGTAGTATTGAAAGGTATAAGGCGCGACTGGTAGCAAAAGGGTATTCTCAGGTTGAAGGTATAGACTTTCATGAGATTTTTTCTCCAGTTGTAAAACTTGTCTCTATACGTACTGTGTTGGCACTAACTGCGTTGCTTAATCTTGAGTTAGAACAGTTAGATGTTAAAACAACTTTTCTACATGGTGATTTGAACGAAGAGATATATATGGAACAACCAGAAGGTTTTGTACGAGGTCGCAGCAGAAGATTAGTTTGCAAGCTCAGGAAATCATTGTATGGTCTGAGGCAGTCTCCCAGACAATGGTACAAGAAGTTTGATTCCTTCATGGTGAGCCAGAACTTTATAAGAAGTGAGTATGATCATTATGTGTACTTCAAAAGTTTCAATGACATGTTCATTATCTTAGCTTTGTATGTTGACGATATGCTTATTCCAAGCAAAAGCATGGAAGAGATCAACAGGTTAAAGGCTCAACTCTCTAGGACATTTGATATGAAGGATCTTGGAGCAGCAAAACATATCTTGGGCATGGAGATACACAGAGACAGGAAAAATGGTAAGCTTTGGTTGTCACAGCAGAAGTATGTGGAGAAGGTACTTGAAACGTTCTCTATGAATAATGTGAAACCTGTTAATGTTCCTTTAGCTTCCCATTTTAAGCTTTCTTCGGTTTTGAGTCCTAGAGCTGATGAAGAAAAGCAGTATATGTCTCATGTACCATATGCAAACGCTGTAGGCAACTTAATGTATGCGATGGTATCTACAAGACCTGACATTTCACATGCAGTTGGAGTTGTCAGCAGGTTCATGGCAAATCCAGGGAAAGAACATTGGCAAGCAGTGAAATGGGTGCTTCGATATCTAAGAGGCACAAGTGATCATTTCATCGTCTTTAATGGTAGTGAAGGATCAGTCTGCGGATATGTAGATGCTGACTATGCAGGTGATTTGGACAAAAGAAGATCTACTACAGGTTACGTCTTTACTCTTGCAGGTGGAGCAATTAGTTGGATGTCAAAGCTTCAAAACACGGTTGCATTGTCCACTACCGAAGCTGAATATATAGCTGCTTCAGATGCCAGTAAAGAAGAAATCTGGTTAAAGGGTTTGCTTGATGAGATTGGAAGGACGCAAGAGAAAGTGAATGTACTTTGTGACAGTCAAAGCGCTATTCACTTGGCTACAAACCCTGCCTATCATAGCAGAACCAAGCACATTGATGTAAGGTATCATTTTCTGAGACATGTGATTGATGGCGGAAAAGTAGCTCTTAAAAAGGTCCATACACGAGAAAATTGTGCAGACATATTCACAAAGCCAGTTACAGTAGAGAAGTTGCGGTGGTGTTTAGCTTCTCTTGGCTTGCAGGAAAGATGATGAATGGGAAAATTGTTGTCAAGGTGGAGTTTGTTAGTTTTGACAACGAATTAGGTAAATTGTAAATAAACAGTTACATACCGAATGTTTAGTTATGTAACGGTAGTTAGTGACATGAATATATCGAATGCTCATGTAGAGGCAGAATCATTGTTGAATAAAGTAGATCAAAATTCAGTTTCGAATTTCTTGGTCATTCTATTGTGTTTTTCTTCTCCTATTTTCTTGCTATTCTTTCTACAATCTCTGCTATTCTTTCTACAATTGGTATCAGAGCCAAGTTCAATTAAAAAATGCCCAAAAGATTTCGTGGAGCAGGCGTTGAGATATGAGGGCGTTGGAGCAGTTGATCATTTCGATTTGGGCGATTGCTGTGCTGGTGGAGTCTTTTCCGTCTGTTCTACATGTTGCAATCAGCAAACGTGGATCCTTTGTTGCGTGAAGCCTGGCAAACTGTGGAGTGTTTTTTTTTTTTTTTTGCTGGCGCCTGTCACGTTGCTGCGTGGAGAGCAAAAAGTGACGTTTGCAGTGTTTGATTGTTGTGCTGGTGGAGTTTTTTCCATCTGATCTGTGTATTGCAATCAGATCCTTTTGTTGCGTGGAGGCTGAAAGACCTGCATGAGAGGGAAGATCTGAGTTGCTGCCTGCGTGTGGAGACCAGAACGTATCCCAGAATCTGCGCTGTTTGCCAGAATTTGTTTGTGTGTTGGTGTTGGCTGCCAAACCTCTGTTGCGTTGGAGCAAGTGGCTCTGAAGTCTGCTGCGTTGGAGCAAGTGGCTCTGAAGTCTGTGTGCCGCTGCCCATGTCCGCTGCCTCTATTCTGTGTGTTGGCTGCCAGAATTTATTCGGCAAATCTTCTACAAATCCGGGTATTTTTTAAAGAAATTTGTCTCAGAAAGTATCTTTTTTTCAAAAAGATGTGAAAATAAAATTTGTGCAATTTGAAGATAATTCTGGAAATAAAAGGGGAGGTTTTTTTTTATATAAATATTGGTGGAGAAGAAAGGGGAAAGGGTTCAGGATTCTTTTTTGGCTGTTTTGAAACCAGAAAAACAAAAGGGTTTGCAAGAATATTTTGAAACCAGAAAAACAAAAGGGTTTGCAAGAAAGAAAGGATTTGTAAATAAAATAAAAAAAAAAATTTAAGAAAAATATAAACACTAGTTTAAAAGCTGAGGTTATTTTTTTTTTAAAGGGAGAAAGTCTGAAACCCTAGGAAGAAGGAAAAATGGCCAAGATGTCAAATGCAAGATTCGAGGTGGAGAAATTCACCGGAAAGAGCAATTTTGCTCTTTGGAAACTGAAGGTTAAGGATCTGCTTGTGCAACAAGGGTTGCACAAGGCATTGGATGGGGTAACTAAGAAACCTACAACCATGACTACTTCAGACTGGGAGGACTTGGATGCCCGAGCTCTCAGTACCATCCGGCTATGCCTAGCGGATGAAGTTCTCTTCAACATTGTTGAAGAGACTACGACGTCAAGATTGTGGGAAAAACTTGAAAATCTCTATATGACAAAATAGTTAACCAACAGAATTTATCTGAAACGACAGTTATATAGTCTTCGAATGAAAGAAGGTTCAAACGTTGCAGAACATTTGAATGTTTTTAATACACTAATTTGTCAATTAACAGATATGGAAGTCAAGATACAGGAAGAAGATAAAGCCATAACCTTGTTGTGTTCTCTGCCTGAATCATGGGATCACTTCGTAACTTCAATCAGCTTCAGCTCTGCTGATTCTTTGAAGTTTGAATCAGTCGTGGGAGCTCTTCTGTCTGAAGAAGTACGAAGGAAATCCAGCACTGAAACAGTTGCATCAGAAGCCATGGTCGCTAGAGGACGCTCAAAGGAAAGAGGAGAAAAACCAAGGGGGTCTTCCAGGTCGAAATCGAAGGGCAAGAAGTGTAAGGCAAAATGTTGGAACTGCGGTAAAGTTGGACACTTGAAGAAGGACTGTTGGAAACGGAAGGAATCCGAAAACCCGAAGAACGAAGCGAATCAGGCTGATTCAGGTATGGTAGACGAAGTTTTATCTGCTGAAGAATTGTGTATGATAGATGAAACTTCACCGGAATGTAATGTCTCTCAGAGTTTTGATAGCTGGCTGTTAGACTCTGGTGCTTCGCATCACATGTGCCCACATAGAAATTGGTTTACTTCGTATGAAAATGTAAACGGTAGTTTTGCGTTTATGGGTAACAATATGTCATGTAAGACTGTTGGGATGGGAGATATCAGGATTAAGATGTATGATAACACGGTTAGAACGTTAACTAGTGTTAGACATGTACCTGATTTGAAGAAAAATTTAATCTCTTTGGGAGTGTTGGATTCAGATGGTTATAAGTTTACAGGTCAGGATGGCGTCTTGAAAGTCTTCGAAGGTGCTCTTATGGTTATGAAGGCAGAAAAGGTCGGAAATATTTACAAGTTAAAAGGAAGTACTAAGGTCGGTGAAGCAGCGGTTGCGTCAGAAAAGGAAGAAGCAGGTACTCGTCTATGGCATCAGCGTTTGGGTCATATGAGCGAGAAAGGTCTTCACATACTGATGAAACATAAATCTCTTCCCGGTCTGAAATCCTTGAATTTAGATTTCTGTAAACATTGTGTGTATGGAAAACAGTGTAAACAGAGATTTAAAGTTGGCAATCATAATAGTAAAGATGTTTTAGACTACATTCATTCTGATTTGTGGGGGCCTTCCCCTGTTATGTCATATGGAGGTGCATTGTATTTTTTAACGTTCATTGATGATTACTCTCGTAGAGTTTGGGTCTATATGCTAAAAAGGAAAGCTGATGTATTAAATGTCTTTAAATAATTTAAAGTAATGGTAGATAAAAGAACATGCAAATCTATTAAATGTCTAAGAACTGACAATGGTGGTGAGTTCACTTCTGTTGAATTTGAACAATACTCAAGGATGAGGGCATTGTTAGACACAAAACTGATGTTTATACTCCTCAGCAAAATGGTGTTGCTGAGCGTATGAATCAGACTCTTATGGAAAGAGCCAAAAGCATGATCAGCAATGCTAACTTGCAAAATGAGTTGTGGGCAGAAGCAGTATCTACTGCTTGTTATTTAGTTAACAGATCACCTTCAGTAGCAATTGATTGTAAAATTCCTGAATAAGTTTGGACAGGTCAGTCTTGTGACTATTCTCATTTGAGGATATTTGGTTGTGATGCTTATTCTCTTATTCCGAAAAATCAGCGTTCAAAATTAGATCCAAAGTCGAAATGTTATGTCTTTGTTGGGTATGACTATGAAGTGAAAGGATATAGGTTGTGGGATCCTACGTTGCGGAAGATAGTCATTAGTAGAGATGTAACATTTGATGAATCCTCTTTGTTAAAATCAAATGTTGAAAGAATTGAACAGGAACAGGTATCGCCGAGTCAACAAGTTCAATTGGAGGCTAAATCTTTTGGTGACAGTCGAAAGGAAGGAGAGACTTCTGGAGACAAAGGTGTTGAAGACACAAAGGAAGCCGTTGAAGCTTCTGAACCAGTGCAAGTTTCTGAACCAGTTCAGCAACCAATCGTTCTAAGAAGGTCTACAAGGGAAAGGAAAACTCCCAAAAGGTATGAAGATTCTGCTTCATCTGTTGCTTTGGTTACTGAAGATGGGGAAGCTTCTTGTTATCAGGAAGCAGTAGATGATACAGATAGCGAGAAATGGAAAATGGCTATGGAAGAAGAAATGGACTCCTTAGCCAAAAACAATACCTGGGATCTTGTAGAGCTTCCTGAAGGGAGAAGTGTTGTTGGATGTAAATGGGTCTTCAAGCTGAAACAGAAAGTTGATGGTAGTATTGAAAGGTATAAGGCGCGACTGGTAGCAAAAGGGTATTCTCAGGTTGAAGGTATAGACTTTCATGAGATTTTTTCTCCAGTTGTAAAACTTGTCTCTATACGTACTGTGTTGGCACTAACTGCGTTGCTTAATCTTGAGTTAGAACAGTTAGATGTTAAAACAGCTTTTCTACATGGTGATTTGAACGAAGAGATATATATGGAACAATCAGAAGGTTTTGTACGAGGTCGCAGTAGAAGATTAGTTTGCAAGCTCAGGAAATCATTGTATGGTCTGAGGCAGTCTCCCAGACAATGGTACAAGAAGTTTGATTCCTTCATGGTGAGCCAGAACTTTATAAGAAGTGAGTATGATCATTGTGTGTACTTCAAAAGTTTCAATGACATGTTCATTATCTTAGCTTTGTATGTTGACGATATGCTTATTGCAAGCAAAAGCATGGAAGAGATCAACAGGTTAAAGGCTCAACTCTCTAGGACGTTTGATATGAAGGATCTTGGAGCAGCAAAACATATCTTGGGCATGGAGATACACAGAGACAGGAAAAATGGTAAGCTTTGGTTGTCACAGCAGAAGTATGTGGAGAAGGTACTTAAAAAGTTCTCTATGAATAATGTGAAACCTGTTAATGTTCCTTTAGCTTCGCATTTTAAGCTTTCTTCGGTTTTGAGTCCTAGAGCTGATGAAGAAAAGCAGTATATGTCTCATGTACCATATGCAAAGGCTGTAGGCAACTTAATGTATGCGATGGTATCTACAAGACCTGACATTTCACATGCAGTTGGAGTTGTCAGCAGGTTCATGGCAAATCCAGGTAAAGAACATTGGCAAGCAGTGAAATGGGTGCTTCGATATCTAAGAGGCACAAGTGATCATTTCATCGTCTTTAATGGTAGTGAAGGATCAGTCTGCGGATATGTAGATGCTGACTATGCAGGTGATTTGGACAAAAGAAGATCTACTACAGGTTACGTCTTTACTCTTGCAGGTGGAGCAATTAATTGGATGTCAAAGCTTCAAGACACGGTTGCATTGTCCACTACCGAAGCTGAATATATAGCTGCTTCAGATGCCAGTAAAGAAGCAATCTGGTTAAAGGGTTTGCTTGATGAGATTGGAAGGACGCAAGAGAAAGTGAATGTACTTTGTGACAGTCAAAGCGCTATTCACTTGGCTACAAACCCTGCCTATCATAGCAGAACCAAGCACATTGATGTAAGGTATCATTTTCTGAGACATGTGATTGATGGTGGAAAAGTAGCTCTTAAAAGGGTCCATACACGAGAAAATTGTGCAGACATATTCACAAAGCCAGTTACAGTAGAGAAGTTGCGGTGGTGTTTAGCTTCTCTTGGCTTGTAGGAAAGATGATGAATGGGAAAATTGTTGTCAAGGTGGAGTTTGTTAGTTTTGACAACGAATTAGGTAAATTGTAAATAAATAGTTACATATCGAATGTTTAGTTATGTAATGGTAGTTAGTGACATGAATATATCGAATGCTCATGTAGAGGCAGAATCATTGTTGAATAAAGTAGATCAAAATTCAGTTTCGAATTTCTTCGTCATTCTATTGTGTTTTTCTTCTCCTATTTTCTTGCTATTCTTTCTACAATCTCTACTATTCTTTCTACAATTGGTATCAGAGCCAAGTTCAATTAAAAAATGCCCAAAAGATTTCGTGGAACAGGCGTTGAGATATGAGGGCGTTGGAGCAGTTGATCATTTCGATTTGGGCGATTGCTGTGCTGGTGGAGTCTTTTCCGTCTGTTCTGCGTGTTGCAATCAACAAACGTGGATCCTTTGTTGCGTGAAGGCTGGCAGACTGTGGAGTGTTTTTTTTTTTTTCGCTGGCGCCTGTCACATTGCTGCGTGGAGAGCAAAAAGTGACGTTTGCAGTGTTTGATTGTTGTGCTGGTGGAGTTTTTTCCATCTGATCTGTGTATTGCAATCAGATCCTTTTGTTGCATGGAGGCTGAAAGACCTGCATGAGAGGGAAGATCTGAGTTGCTTCCTGCGTGTGGAGACCAGAACGTATCCCAGAATCTGCGCTGTTTGCCAGAATTTGTTTGTGTGTTGGTGTTGGCTGCCAAACCTCTGCTGCATTGGAGCAAGTGGCTCTGAAGTCTGCTGCGTTGGAGCAAGTGGCTCTGAAGTCTGTGTGCCGCTGCCCAGGTCCGCTGCCTCTATTCTGCGTGTTGGCTGCCAGAATTTATTCGGCAAATCTTCTACAAATCCGGGTATTTTTTAAAGAAATTTGTCTCAGAAAGTATCTTTTTTTCAAAAAGATGTGAAAATAAAATTTGTGCAATTTGAAGATAATTCTGGAAATAAAAGGGGAGGTTTTTTTTTATATATAAATATTGGTGGAGAAGAAAGGGGAAAGGGTTCAGGATTCTTTTTTGGCTGTTTTGAAACCAGAAAAACAAAAGGGTTTGCAAGAAAGAAAGGATTTGTAAAAAAAAAAAAAATTTAAGAAAAATATAAACCCTAGTTTAAAAGCTGAGGTTATTTTTTTTTTAAAGGGAGAAAGTCTGAAACCCTAGGAAGAAGGAAAAATGGCCAAGATGTCAAATGCAAGATTCGAGGTGGAGAAATTCACCGGAAAGAGCAATTTTGCTCTTTGGAAACTGAAGGTTAAGGATCTGCTTGTGCAACAAGGGTTGCACAAGGCATTGGATGGGGTAACTAAGAAACCTACAACCATGACTACTTCAGACTGGGAGGACTTGGATGCCCGAGCTCTCAGTACCATCCGACTATGCCTAGCGGATGAAGTTCTCTTCAACATTGTTGAAGAGACTACGGCGTCAGGATTGTGGGAAAAACTTGAAAATCTCTATATGACAAAATCGTTAACCAACAAAATTTATCTGAAACGACAGTTATATAGTCTTCGAATGAAAGAAGGTTCAAACGTTGCAGAACATTTGAATGTTTTTAATACACTAATTTGTCAATTAACAGATATGGAAGTCAAGATACAGGAAGAAGATAAAGCCATAACCTTGTTGTGTTCTCTGCCTGAATCATGGGATCACTTCGTAACTTCAATCAGCTTCAGCTCTGCTGATTCTTTGAACTTTGAATCAGTCACGGGAGCTCTTCTGTCTCAAGAAGTACGAAGGAAATCCAGCACTGAAACAGCTGCATCAGAAGCCATGGTCGCTAGAGGACGCTCAAAGGAAAGAGGAGAAAAACCAAGGGGGTCTTCCAGGTCGAAATCGAAGGGCAAGAAGTGTAAGGCAAAATGTTGGAACTGCGGTAAAGTTGGACACTTGAAGAAGGACTGTTGGAAACGGAAGGAATCCGAAAACCCGAAGAACGAAGCGAATCAAGCTGATTCAGGTATGGTAGACGAAGTTTTATCTGCTGAAGAATTGTGTATGATAGATGAAACTTCACCGGAATGTAATGTCTCTCAGAGTTTTGATAACTGGCTGTTAGACTCTGGTGCTTCGCATCACATGTGCCCACATAGAAATTGGTTTACTTCGTATGAAAATGTAAACGGTAGTTCTACGTTTATGGGTAACAATATGTCATGTAAGACTGTTGGGATGGGAGATATCAGGATTAAGATGTATGATAACACGGTTAGAACGTTAACTAGTGTTAGACATGTACCTGATTTGAAGAAAAAATTAATCTCTTTGGGAGTGTTGGATTCAGATGGTTATAAGTTTACAGGTCAGGATGGCGTCTTGAAAGTCTTCAAAGGTGCTCTTATGGTTATGAAGGCAGAAAAGGTCGGAAATGTTTACAAGTTAAAAGGAAGTACTCAGGTCGGTGAAGCAGCGGTTGCGTCAGAAAAGGAAGAAGCAGGTACTCGTCTGTGGCATCAGCGTTTGGGTCATATGAGCGAGAAAGGTCTTCACATACTGATGAAACATAAATCTCTTCCCGGTCTGAAATCCTTGAATTTAGATTTCTGTAAACATTGTGTGTATGGAAAACAGTGTAAACAGAGATTTAAAGTTGGCAATCATAATAGTAAAGATGTTTTAGACTACATTCATTCTGATTTGTGGGGGCCTTCCCCTGTTATGTCATATGGAGGTGCATTGTATTTTTTAACGTTCATTGATGATTACTCTCGTAGAGTTTGGGTCTATATGCTAAAAAGGAAAGCTGATGTATTAAATGTCTTTAAATAATTTAAAGTAATGGTAGAGAAAAGAACAGGCAAATCTATTAAATGTCTAAGAACTGACAATGGTGGTGAGTTCACTTCTGTTGAATTTGAACAATACTGTAAGGATGAGGGCATTGTTAGACACAAAACTGTTGTTTATACTCCTCAGCAAAATGGTGTTGCTGAGCGTATGAATCGGACTCTTATGGAAAGAACCAGAAGCATGATCAGCAATGCTAACTTGCAAAATGAGTTGTGGGCAGAAGCAGTATCTACTGCTTGTTATTTAGTTAACAGATCACCTTCAGTAGCAATTGATTGTAAAATTCCTGAAGAAGTTTGGACAGGTCAGTCTTGTGACTATTCTCATTTGAGGATATTTGGCTGTGATGCTTATTCTCTTATTCCGAAAAATCAGCGTTCAAAATTAGATCCAAAGTCGAAATGTTATGTCTTTGTTGGGTATGACTATGAAGTGAAAGGATATAGGTTGTGGGATCCTACGTTGTGGAAGATAGTCATTAGTAGAGATGTAACATTTGATGAATCCTCTTTGTTAAAATCAAATGTTGAAAGAATTGAACAGGAACAGGTATCGCCGAGTCAACAAGTTCAATTGGAGGCTAAATCTTTCGGTGACAGTGGAAAGGAAGGAGAGACTTCTGGAGACAAAGGTGTTGAAGACACAAAGGAAGTCGTTGAAGCTTCTGAACCAGTGCAAGTTTCTGAACCAGTTCAGCAACCAATCGCTCTGAGAAGGTCTACAAGGGAAAGGAAAACTCCCAAAAGGTATGAAGATTCTGCTTCATCTGTTGCTTTGGTTACTGAAGATGGGGAAGCTTCTTTTTATCAGGAAGCAGTAGATGATACAGATAGCGAGAAATGGAAAATGGCTATGGAAGAAGAAATGGACTCCTTAGCCAAAAACAATACCTGGGATCTTGTAGAGCTTCCTGAAGGGAGAAGTGTTGTTGGATGTAAATGGGTCTTCAAGCTGAAACAGAAAGTTGATGGTAGTATTGAAAGGTATAAGGCGCGACTGGTAGCAAAAGGGTATTCTCAGGTTGAAGGTATAGACTTTCATGAGATTTTTTCTCCAGTTGTAAAACTTGTCTCTATACGTACTGTGTTGGCACTAACTGCGTTGCTTAATCTTGAGTTAGAACAGTTAGATGTTAAAACAGCTTTTCTACATGGTGATTTGAACGAAGAGATATATATGGAACAATCAGAAGGTTTTGTACGAGGTCGCAGTAGAAGATTAGTTTGCAAGCTCAGGAAATCATTGTATGGTCTGAGGCAGTCTCCCAGACAATGGTACAAGAAGTTTGATTCCTTCATGGTGAGCCAGAACTTTATAAGAAGTGAGTATGATCATTGTGTGTACTTCAAAAGTTTCAATGACATGTTCATTATCTTAGCTTTGTATGTTGACGATATGCTTATTGCAAGCAAAAGCATGGAAGAGATCAACAGGTTAAAGGCTCAACTCTCTAGGACGTTTGATATGAAGGATCTTGGAGCAGCAAAACATATCTTGGGCATGGAGATACACAGAGACAGGAAAAATGGTAAGCTTTGGTTGTCACAGCAGAAGTATGTGGAGAAGGTACTTAAAAAGTTCTCTATGAATAATGTGAAACCTGTTAATGTTCCTTTAGCTTCGCATTTTAAGCTTTCTTCGGTTTTGAGTCCTAGAGCTGATGAAGAAAAGCAGTATATGTCTCATGTACCATATGCAAAGGCTGTAGGCAACTTAATGTATGCGATGGTATCTACAAGACCTGACATTTCACATGCAGTTGGAGTTGTCAGCAGGTTCATGGCAAATCCAGGTAAAGAACATTGGCAAGCAGTGAAATGGGTGCTTCGATATCTAAGAGGCACAAGTGATCATTTCATCGTCTTTAATGGTAGTGAAGGATCAGTCTGCGGATATGTAGATGCTGACTATGCAGGTGATTTGGACAAAAGAAGATCTACTACAGGTTACGTCTTTACTCTTGCAGGTGGAGCAATTAATTGGATGTCAAAGCTTCAAGACACGGTTGCATTGTCCACTACCGAAGCTGAATATATAGCTGCTTCAGATGCCAGTAAAGAAGCAATCTGGTTAAAGGGTTTGCTTGATGAGATTGGAAGGACGCAAGAGAAAGTGAATGTACTTTGTGACAGTCAAAGCGCTATTCACTTGGCTACAAACCCTGCCTATCATAGCAGAACCAAGCACATTGATGTAAGGTATCATTTTCTGAGACATGTGATTGATGGTGGAAAAGTAGCTCTTAAAAGGGTCCATACACGAGAAAATTGTGCAGACATATTCACAAAGCCAGTTACAGTAGAGAAGTTGCGGTGGTGTTTAGCTTCTCTTGGCTTGTAGGAAAGATGATGAATGGGAAAATTG
This sequence comes from Pinus tabuliformis, assembly GCA_031772625.1. Lineage (NCBI taxonomy): Eukaryota > Viridiplantae > Streptophyta > Pinopsida > Pinales > Pinaceae > Pinus > Pinus tabuliformis. The sequence continues at coordinate 1,992,129,930 of CM062816.1, forward strand.
TTGTCAAGGTGGAGTTTGTTAGTTTTGACAACGAATTAGGTAAATTGTAAATAAATAGTTACATACCGAATGTTTAGTTATGTAATGGTAGTTAGTGACATGAATATATCGAATGCTCATGTAGAGGCAGAATCATTGTTGAATAAAGTAGATCAAAATTCAGTTTCGAATTTCTTCGTCATTCTATTGTGTTTTTCTTCTCCTATTTTCTTGCTATTCTTTCTACAATCTCTACTATTCTTTCTACAATTGGTATCAGAGCCAAGTTCAATTAAAAAATGCCCAAAAGATTTCGTGGAACAGGCGTTGAGATATGAGGGCGTTGGAGCAGTTGATCATTTCGATTTGGGCGATTGCTGTGCTGGTGGAGTCTTTTCCGTCTGTTCTGCGTGTTGCAATCAACAAACGTGGATCCTTTGTTGCGTGAAGGCTGGCAGACTGTGGAGTGTTTTTTTTTTTTTCGCTGGCGCCTGTCACATTGCTGCGTGGAGAGCAAAAAGTGACGTTTGCAGTGTTTGATTGTTGTGCTGGTGGAGTTTTTTCCATCTGATCTGTGTATTGCAATCAGATCCTTTTGTTGCATGGAGGCTGAAAGACCTGCATGAGAGGGAAGATCTGAGTTGCTTCCTGCGTGTGGAGACCAGAACGTATCCCAGAATCTGCGCTGTTTGCCAGAATTTGTTTGTGTGTTGGTGTTGGCTGCCAAACCTCTGCTGCGTTGGAGCAAGTGGCTCTGAAGTCTGCTGCGTTGGAGCAAGTGGCTCTGAAGTCTGTGTGCCGCTGCCCAGGACCGCTGCCTCTATTCTGCGTGTTGGCTGCCAGAATTTATTCGGCAAATCTTCTGCAAATCCGGGTATTTTTTAAAGAAATTTGTCTCAGAAAGTATCTTTTTTCAAAAAGATGTGAAAATAAAATTTGTGCAATTTGAAGATAATTCTGGAAATAAAAGGGGAGGTTTTTTTTTATATATAAATATTGGTGGAGAAGAAAGGGGAAAGGGTTCAGGAATTTTTTGGCTGTTTTGAAACCAGAAAAACAAAAGGGTTTGCAAGAAAGAAAGGATTTGTAAATAAAAAAAAAAATTTAAGAAAAATATAAACCCTAGTTTAAAGGCTGAGGTTATTTTTTTTTTAAAGGGAGAAAGTCTGAAACCCTAGGAAGGAGGAAAAATGGCCAAGATGTCAAATGCAAGATTCGAGGTGGAGAAATTCACCGGAAAGAGCAATTTTGCTCTTTGGAAACTGAAGGTTAAGGATCTGCTTGTGCAACAAGGGTTGCACAAGGCATTGGATGGGGTAACTAAGAAACCTACAACCATGACTACTTCAGACTGGGAGGACTTGGATGCCCGAGCTCTCAGTACCATCCGGCTATGCCTAGCGGATGAAGTTCTCTTCAACATTGTTGAAGAGACTACGGCGTCAGGATTGTGGGAAAAACTTGAAAATCTCTATATGACAAAATCGTTAACCAACAAAATTTATCTGAAACGACAGTTATATAGTCTTCGAATGAAAGAAGGTTCAAACGTTGCAGAACATTTGAATGTTTTTAATACACTAATTTGTCAATTAACAGATATGGAAGTCAAGATACAGGAAGAAGATAAAGCCATAACCTTGTTGTGTTCTCTGCCTGAATCATGGGATCACTTCGTAACTTCAATCAGCTTCAGCTCTGCTGATTCTTTGAACTTTGAATCAGTCACGGGAGCTCTTCTGTCTCAAGAAGTACGAAGGAAATCCAGCACTGAAACAGCTGCATCAGAAGCCATGGTCGCTAGAGGACGCTCAAAGGAAAGAGGAGAAAAACCAAGGGGGTCTTCCAGGTCGAAATCGAAGGGCAAGAAGTGTAAGGCAAAATGTTGGAACTGCGGTAAAGTTGGACACTTGAAGAAGGACTGTTGGAAACGGAAGGAATCCGAAAACCCGAAGAACGAAGCGAATCAAGCTGATTCAGGTATGGTAGACGAAGTTTTATCTGCTGAAGAATTGTGTATGATAGATGAAACTTCACCGGAATGTAATGTCTCTCAGAGTTTTGATAACTGGCTGTTAGACTCTGGTGCTTCGCATCACATGTGCCCACATAGAAATTGGTTTACTTCGTATGAAAATGTAAACGGTAGTTCTGCGTTTATGGGTAACAATATGTCATGTAAGACTGTTGGGATGGGAGATATCAGGATTAAGATGTATGATAACACGGTTAGAACGTTAACTAGTGTTAGACATGTACCTGATTTGAAGAAAAAATTAATCTCTTTGGGAGTGTTGGATTCAGATGGTTATAAGTTTACAGGTCAGGATGGCGTCTTGAAAGTCTTCAAAGGTGCTCTTATGGTTATGAAGGCAGAAAAGGTCGGAAATGTTTACAAGTTAAAAGGAAGTACTCAGGTCGGTGAAGCAGCGGTTGCGTCAGAAAAGGAAGAAGCAGGTACTCGTCTGTGGCATCAGCGTTTGGGTCATATGAGCGAGAAAGGTCTTCACATACTGATGAAACATAAATCTCTTCCCGGTCTGAAATCCTTGAATTTAGATTTCTGTAAACATTGTGTGTATGGAAAACAGTGTAAACAGAGATTTAAAGTTGGCAATCATAATAGTAAAGATGTTTTAGACTACATTCATTCTGATTTGTGGGGGCCTTCCCCTGTTATGTCATATGGAGGTGCATTGTATTTTTTAACGTTCATTGATGATTACTCTCGTAGAGTTTGGGTCTATATGCTAAAAAGGAAAGCTGATGTATTAAATGTCTTTAAATAATTTAAAGTAATGGTAGAGAAAAGAACAGGCAAATCTATTAAATGTCTAAGAACTGACAATGGTGGTGAGTTCACTTCTGTTGAATTTGAACAATACTGTAAGGATGAGGGCATTGTTAGACACAAAACTGTTGTTTATACTCCTCAGCAAAATGGTGTTGCTGAGCGTATGAATCGGACTCTTATGGAAAGAACCAGAAGCATGATCAGCAATGCTAACTTGCAAAATGAGTTGTGGGCAGAAGCAGTATCTACTGCTTGTTATTTAGTTAACAGATCACCTTCAGTAGCAATTGATTGTAAAATTCCTGAAGAAGTTTGGACAGGTCAGTCTTGTGACTATTCTCATTTGAGGATATTTGGCTGTGATGCTTATTCTCTTATTCCGAAAAATCAGCGTTCAAAATTAGATCCAAAGTCGAAATGTTATGTCTTTGTTGGGTATGACTATGAAGTGAAAGGATATAGGTTGTGGGATCCTACGTTGTGGAAGATAGTCATTAGTAGAGATGTAACATTTGATGAATCCTCTTTGTTAAAATCAAATGTTGAAAGAATTGAACAGGAACAGGTATCGCCGAGTCAACAAGTTCAATTGGAGGCTAAATCTTTCGGTGACAGTGGAAAGGAAGGAGAGACTTCTGGAGACAAAGGTGTTGAAGACACAAAGGAAGTCGTTGAAGCTTCTGAACCAGTGCAAGTTTCTGAACCAGTTCAGCAACCAATCGCTCTGAGAAGGTCTACAAGGGAAAGGAAAACTCCCAAAAGGTATGAAGATTCTGCTTCATCTGTTGCTTTGGTTACTGAAGATGGGGAAGCTTCTTGTTATCAGGAAGCAGTAGATGATACAGATAGCGAGAAATGGAAAATGGCTATGGAAGAAGAAATGGACTCCTTAGCCAAAAACAATACCTGGGATCTTGTAGAGCTTCCTGAAGGGAGAAGTGTTGTTGGATGTAAATGGGTCTTCAAGCTGAAACGGAAAGTTGATGGTAGTATTGAAAGGTATAAGGCGCGACTGGTAGCAAAAGGGTATTCTCAGGTTGAAGGTATAGACTTTCATGAGATTTTTTCTCCAGTTGTAAAACTTGTCTCTATACGTACTGTGTTGGCACTAACTGCGTTGCTTAATCTTGAGTTAGAACAGTTAGATGTTAAAACAACTTTTCTACATGGTGATTTGAACGAAGAGATATATATGGAACAACCAGAAGGTTTTGTACGAGGTCGCAGCAGAAGATTAGTTTGCAAGCTCAGGAAATCATTGTATGGTCTGAGGCAGTCTCCCAGACAATGGTACAAGAAGTTTGATTCCTTCATGGTGAGCCAGAACTTTATAAGAAGTGAGTATGATCATTGTGTGTACTTCAAAAGTTTCAATGACATGTTCATTATCTTAGCTTTGTATGTTGACGATATGCTTATTGCAAGCAAAAGCATGGAAGAGATCAACAGGTTAAAGGCTCAACTCTCTAGGACGTTTGATATGAAGGATCTTGGAGCAGCAAAACATATCTTGGGCATGGAGATACACAGAGACAGGAAAAATGGTAAGCTTTGGTTGTCACAGCAGAAGTATGTGGAGAAGGTACTTGAAACGTTCTCTATGAATAATGTGAAACCTGTTAATGTTCCTTTAGCTTCCCATTTTAAGCTTTCTTCGGTTTTGAGTCCTAGAGCTGATGAAGAAAAGCAGTATATGTCTCATGTACCATATGCAAAGGCATTAGGCAACTTAATGTATGCGATGGTATCTACAAGACCTGACATTTCACATGCAGTTGGAGTTGTCAGCAGGTTCATGGCAAATCCAGGTAAAGAACATTGGCAAGCAGTGAAATGGGTGCTTCGATATCTAAGAGGCACAAGTGATCATTTCATCGTCTTTAATGGTAGTGAAGGATCAGTCTGCGGATATGTAGATGCTGACTATGCAGGTGATTTGGACAAAAGAAGATCTACTACAGGTTACGTCTTTACTCTTGCAGGTGGAGCAATTAGTTGGATGTCAAAGCTTCAAGACACGGTTGCATTGTCCACTACCGAAGCTGAATATATAGCTGCTTCAGATGCCAGTAAAGAAGCAATCTGGTTAAAGGGTTTGCTTGATGAGATTGGAAGGACGCAAGAGAAAGTGAATGTACTTTGTGACAGTCAAAGCGCTATTCACTTGGCTACAAACCCTGCCTATCATAGTAGAACCAAGCACATTGATGTAAGGTATCATTTTCTGAGACATGTGATTGATGGTGGAAAAGTAGCTCTTAAAAGGGTCCATACATGAGAAAATTGTGCAGACATATTCACAAAGCCAGTTACAGTAGAGAAGCTGCGGTGGTGTTTAGCTTCTCTTGGCTTGTAGGAAAGATGATGAATGGGAAAATTGTTGTCAAGGTGGAGTTTGTTAGTTTTGACAACGAATTAGGTAAATTGTAAATAAATAGTTACATACCGAATGTTTAGTTATGTAACGGTAGTTAGTGACATGAATATATCGAATGCTCATGTAGAGGCAGAATCATTGTTGAATAAAGTAGATCAAAATTCAGTTTCGAATTTCTTCGTCATTCTATTGTGTTTTTCTTCTCCTATTTTCTTGCTATTCTTTCTACAATCTCTACTATTCTTTCTACAATTGGTATCAGAGCCAAGTTCAATTAAAAAATGCCCAAAAGATTTCGTGGAACAGGCGTTGAGATATGAGGGCGTTGGAGTAGTTGATCATTTCGATTTGGGCGATTGCTGTGCTGGTGGAGTCTTTTCCGTCTGTTCTGCGTGTTGCAATCAGCAAACGTGGATCCTTTGTTGCGTGAAGGCTGGCAGACTGTGGAGTGTTTTTTTTTTTTTTCGCTGGCGCCTATCACGTTGTTGCGTGGAGAGCAAAAAGTGATGTTTGCAGTGTTTGATTGTTGTGCTGGTGGAGTTTTTTCCATCTGATTTGTGTATTGAAATCAGATCCTTTTGTTGCGTGGAGGCTGAAAGACCTGCATGAGAGGGAAGATCTGAGTTGCTGCCTGCGTGTGGAGACCAGAACGTATCCCAGAATCTGCGCTGTTTGCCAGAATTTGTTTGTGTGTTGGTGCTGGCTGCCAAACCTCTGTTGCGTTGGAGCAAGTGGCTCTGAAGTCTGCTGCGTTGCAGCAAGTGGCTCTGAAGTCTGTGTGCCGCTGCCCAGGTCCGCTGCCTCTATTCTGCGTGTTGGCTGCCAGAATTTATTCGGCAAATCTTCTACAAATCCGGGTATTTTTTAAAGAAATTTGTCTCAGAAAGTATCTTTTTTTCAAAAAGATGTGAAAATAAAATTTGTGCAATTTGAAGATAATTCTGGAAATAAAAGGGGAGGTTTTTTTTATATATAAATATTGGTGGAGAAGAAAGGGGAAAGGGTTCAGGATTCTTTTTTGGCTGTTTTGAAACCAGAAAAACAAAAGGGTTTGCAAGAAAGAAAGGATTTGTAAATCTATAATATATATATATATATATATATAAGAAAAATATAAACCCTAGTTTAAAAGCTGAGGTTATTTTTTTTTTAAAGGGAGAAAGTCTGAAACCCTAGGAAGAAGGAAAAATGGCCAAGATGTCAAATGCATGATTCGAGGTGGAGAAATTCACCGGAAAGAGCAATTTTGCTCTTTGGAAACTGAAGGTTAAGGATCTGCTTGTGCAACAAGAGTTGCACAAGGCATTGGATGGGGTAACTAAGAAACCTACAACCATGACTACTTCAGACTGGGAGGACTTGGATGCTCGAGCTCTCTGTACCATCCGGCTATGCCTAGCGGATGAAGTTCTCTTCAACATTGTCGAAGAGACTACGACGTCAGGATTGTGGGAAAAATTTGAAAATCTCTATATGACAAAATCGTTAACCAACAAAGTTTATCTGAAACGAAAGTTATATAGTCTTCGAATGAAAGAAGGTTCAAACGTTGCAGAACATTTGAATGTTTTTAATACACTAATTTGTCAATTAACAGATATGGAAGTCAAGATACAGGAAGAAGATAAAGCCATAACCTTGTTGTGTTCTCTGCCTGAATCATGGGATCACTTCGTAACTTCAATCAGCTTCAGCTCTGCTGATTCTTTGAAGTTTGAATCAGTCGTGGGAGCTCTTCTGTCTGAAGAAGTACGAAGGAAATCCAGCACTGAAACAGTTGCATCAGAAGCCATGGTCGCTAGAGGACGCTCAAAGGAAAGAGGAGAAAAACCAAGGGGGTCTTCCAGGTCGAAATCGAAGGGCAAGAAGTGTAAGGCAAAATGTTGGAACTCCGGTAAAGTTGGACACTTGAAGAAGGACTGTTGGAAATGGAAGGAATCCGAAAACCCGAAGAACGAAGCGAATCGGGCTGATTCAGGTATGGTAGACGAAGTTTTATCTGCTGAAGAATTGTGTATGATACATGAAACTTCACCGAAATGTAATGTCTCTCAGAGTTTTGATAGCTGGCTGTTAGACTCTGGTGCTTCGCATCACATGTGCCCACATAGAAATTGGTTTACTTCGTATGAAAATGTAAACGGTAGTTCTGCGTTTATGGGTAACAATATGTCATGTCAGACTATTGGGATGGGAGATATCAGGAATAAGATGTATGATAACACAGTTAGAACGTTAACTAGTGTTAGACATGTACATGATTTGAAGAAAAATTTAATCTCTTTGGGAGTGTTGGATTCAGATGGTTATAAGTTTACAGGTCAGGATGGCGTCTTGAAAGTCTTCAAAGGTGCTCTTATGGTTATGAAGGCAGAAAAGGTCGGAAATGTTTACAAGTTAAAAGGAAGTACTCAGGTCGGTGAAGCAACGGTTGCGTCAGAAAAGGAAGAAGCAGGTACTCGTCTGTGGCATCATCGTTTGGGTCATATGAGCGAGAAAGGTCTTCACATACTGATGAAACATAAATCTCTTCCCGGTCTGAAATCCTTGAATTTAGATTTCTGTAAACATCGTGTGTATGGAAAACAGTGTAAACAGAGATTTAAAGTTGGCAATCATAATAGTAAAGATGTTTTAGACTACATTCATTCTGATTTGTGGGGGCCTTCCCCTGTTATGTCATATGGAGGTGCATTGTATTTTTTAACGTTCATTGATGATTACTCTCGTAGAGTTTGGGTCTATATGCTAAAAAGGAAAGCTGATGTATTAAATGTCTTTAAATAATTTAAAGTAATGGTAGAGAGAAGAACAGGCAAATCTATTAAATGTCTAAGAACTGACAATGGTGGTGAGTTCACTTCTGTTGAATTTGAACAATACTGTAAGGATGAGGGCATTGTTAGACACAAAACTGCTGTTTATACTCCTCAGCAAAATGGTGTTGCTGAGCGTATGAATCGGACTCTTATGGAAAGAGCCAGAAGCATGATCAGCAATGCTAACTTGCAAAATGAGTTGTGGGCAGAAGCAGTATCTACTGCTTGTTATTTAGTTAACAGATCACCTTCAGTAGCAATTGATTGTAAAATTCCTGAAGAAGTTTGGACAGGTCAGTCTTGTGACTATTCTCATTTGAGGATATTTGGCTGTGATGCTTATTCTCTTATTCCGAAAAATCAGCATTCAAAATTAGATCCAAAGTCGAAATGTTATGTCTTTGTTGGGTATGACTATGCAGTGAAAGGATATAGGTTGTGGGATCCTACGTTGTGGAATATAGTCATTAGTAGAGATGTAACATTTGATGAATCCTCTTTGTTAAAATCAAATGTTGAAAGAATTGAACAGGAACAGGTATCGCCGAGTCAACAAGTTCAATTCGAGGCTAAATATTTCGGTGACAGTCGAAAGGAAGGAGAGACTTCTGGAGACAAAGGTGTTGAAGACACAAAGGAAGCCGTTGAAGCTTCTGAACCAATGCAAGTTTCTGAACCAGTTCAGCAACCAATCGCTCTGAGAAGGTCTACAAGGGAAAGGAAAACTCCCAAAAGGTATGAAGATTCTGCTTCATCTGTTGCTTTGGTTACTGAAGATGGGGAACCTTCTTGTTATCAGGAAGCAGTAGATGATACAGATAGCGAGAAATGGAAAATGGCTACGGAAGAAGAAATGGACTCCTTAGCCAAAAACAATACCTGGGATCTTGTAGAGCTTCCTGAAGGGAGAAGTGTCGTTGGATGTAAATGGGTCTTCAAGCTGAAACGGAAAGTTGATGGTAGTATTGAAAGGTATAAGGCGCGACTGGTAGCAAAAGGGTATTCTCAGGTTGAAGGTATAAACTTTCATGAGATTTTTTCTCCAGTTGTAAAACTTGTCTCTATACGTACTGTGTTGGCACTAACTACGTTGCTTAATCTTGAGTTAGAACAGTTAGATGTTAAATCAGCTTTTCTATATGGTGATTTGAACGAAGAGATATATATGGAACAACCAGAAGGTTTTGTACGAGGTCGCAGCAGAAGATTAGTTTGCAAGCTCAGGAAATCATTGTATGGTCTGAGGCAGTCTCCCAGACAATGGTACAAGAAGTTTGATTCCTTCATGGTGAGCCAAAACTTTATAAGAAGTGAGTATGATCATTGTGTGTACTTCAAAAGTTTCAATGACATTTTCATTATCTTAGCTTTGTATGTTGACGATCTGCTTATTGCAAGCAAAAGCATGGAAGAGATCAACAGGTTAAAGGCTCAACTCTCTAGGACGTTTGATATGAAGGATCTTGGAGCAGCAAAACATATCTTGGGCATGGAGATACACAGAGACAGGAAAAATGGTAAGCTTTGGTTGTCACAGCAGAAGTATGTGGAGAAGGTACTTGAAAAGTTCTCTATGAATAATGTGAAACCTGTTAATGTTCCTTTAGCTTCCCATTTTAAGCTTTCTTCGGTTTTGAGTCCTAGAGCTGATGAAGAAAAGGAGTATATGTCTCATGTACCATATGCAAACGTTGTAGGCAACTTAATGTATGCGATGGTATCTACAAGACCTGACATTTCACATGCAGTTGGAGTTGTCAGCAGGTTCATGGCAAATCCAGGTAAAGAACATTGGCAAGCAGTGAAATGGGTGCTTCGATATCTAAGAGGCACAAGTGATCATTTCATCGTCTTTAATGGTAGTGAAGGATCAGTCTGCGGATATGTAGATGCTGACTATGCAGGTGATTTGGACAAAAGAAGATCTACTACAGGTTACATCTTTACTCTTGCAGGTGGAGCAATTAGTTGGATGTCAAAGCTTCAAGACACGGTTGCATTGTCCACTACCGAAGCTGAATATATAGCTACTTCAGATGCCAGTAAAGAAGCAATCTGGTTAAAGGGTTTGCTTGATGAGATTGGAAGGACGCAAGAGAAAGTGAATGTACTTTGTGACAGCCAAAGCGCTATTCACTTGGCTACAAACCCTGCCTATCATAGCAGAACCAAGCACATTGATGTAAGGTATCATTTTCTGAGACATGTGATTGATGGCGGAAAAGTTGCTCTTAAAAAGGTCCATACATGAGAAAATTGTGCAGACATATTCACAAAGCCAGTTACATTAGAGAAGCTGCGGTGGTGTTTAGCTTCTCTTGGCTTGTAGGAAAGATGATGAATGGGAAAATTGTTGTCAAGGTGGAGTTTGTTAGTTTTGACAACGAATTAGGTAAATTGTAAATAAATAGTTACATACCGAATGTTTAGTTATGTAACGGTAGTTAGTGACATGAATATATCAAATGCTCATGTAGAGGCAGAATCATTGTTGAATAAAGTAGATCAAAATTCAGTTTCGAATTTCTTCGTCATTCTATTGTGTTTTTCTTCTCCTATTTTCTTGCTATTCTTTCTACAATCTCTGTTATTCTTTCTACAATTGGTATCAGAGCCAAGTTCAATTAAAAAATGCCCAAAAGATTTCGTGGAGCAGGCGTTGAGATATGAGGGCTTTGGAGCAGTTGATCATTTCGATTTGGGCGATTGCTGTGCTGGTGGAGTCTTTTCTGTCTGTTTTGCATGTTGCAATCAGCAAACGTGGATCCTTTGTTGCGTGAAGGCTGGCAGACTGTGGAGTGTTTTTTTTTTTTTTCGCTGGCGCCTGTCACGTTGCTGCGTGGAGAGCAAAAAGTGACGTTTGCAGTGTTTGATTGTTGTGCTGGTGGAGTTTTTTCCATATGATCTGTGTATTGCAATCAGATCCTTTTGTTGCGTGGAGGCTGAAAGACCTGCATGAGAGGGAAGATCTGAGTTACTGCCTGCGTGTGGAGACCAGAACGTATCCTAGAATCTGCGTTGTTTTCCAGAATTTGTTTGTGTGTTGGTGTTGGCTACCAAACCTCTGCTGCGTTGGAGCAAGTGGCTCTGAAGTCTGTGTGCCGCTGCCCAGGTCTGCTGCCTCTATTCTGCGTGTTGGCTGCCAGAATTTATTCGGAAAATCTTCTACAAATCCGGGTATTTTTTAAAGAAATTTGTCTTAGAAAGTATCTTTTTTTCAAAAAGATGTGAAAATAAAATTTGTGCAATTTGAAGATAATTCTGGAAATAAAAGGGGAGGTTTTTTTTTTATATAAATATTGGTGGAGAAGAAAGGGGAAAGGGTTCAGGATTCTTTTTTGGTTGTTTTGAAACCAGAAAAACAAAAGGGTTTGCAAGAATGTTTTGAAACCAGAAAAACAAAAGGGTTTGCAAGAAAGAAAGGATTTGTAAATAAAAAAAAATAAAAAAAAAAATTAAGAAAAATATAAACCCTAGTTTAAAAGCTGAGGTTATTTTTTTTTTAAAGGGAGAAAGTCTGAAACCCTAGGAAGAAGGAAAAATGGCCAAGATGTCAAATGCAAGATTCGAGGTGGAGAAATTCACCAGAAAGAGCAATTTTGCTCTTTGGAAACTGAAGGTTAAGGATCTGCTTGTGCAACAAGGGTTGCACAAGGCATTGGATGGGGTAACTAAGAAACCTACAACCATGACTACTTCAGACTGGGAGGACTTGGATGCCCGAGCTCTCAGTACCATCCGGTTATGCCTAGCGGATGAAGTTCTCTTCAACATTGTTGAAGAGACTACGGCGTCAGGATTGTGGGAAAAACTTGAAAATCTCTATATGACAAAATCGTTAACCAACAGAATTTATCTAAAACGACAATTATATAGTCTTCGAATGAAAGAAGGTTCAAACGTTGCAGAACATTTGAATGTTTTTAATACACTAATTTGTCAATTAACAAATATGGAAGTCAAGATACAAGAAGAAGATAAAGCCATAACCTTGTTGTGTTCTCTGCCTGAATCATGGGATCACTTAGTAACTTCAATCAGCTTCAGCTCTGCTGATTCTTTGAAGTTTGAATCAGTCGTGGGAGCTCTTCTGTCTGAAGAAGTACGAAGGAAATCCAGCACTGAAACAGCTGCATCAAAAGCCATGGTCGCTAGAGGACGCTCAAAGGAAAGAGGAGAAAAACCAAGGGGGTCTTCCAGGTCGAAATCGAAGGGCAAGAAGTGTAAGGCAAAATGTTGGAACTGCGGTAAAGTTGGACACTTGAAGAAGGACTGTTGGAAACGGAAGGAATCCGAAAACTCGAAGAACGAAGCAAATCAGGCTGATTCAGGTATGGTAGACGAAGTTTTATCTGCTGAAGAATTGTGTATCATAGATGAAACTTCACCGGAATGTAATGTCTCTCAGAGTTTTGATAGCTGGCTGTTAGACTCTGGTGCTTCGCATCACATGTGCCCACATAGAGATTGGTTTACTTCGTATGAAAATGTAAACCGTAGTTCTGCGTTTATGGGTAACAATATGTCATGTCAGACTGTTGGGATGGGAGATATCAGGATTAAGATGTATGATAACACAATTAGAACGTTAACTAGTGTTAGACATGTACCTGATTTGAAGAAAAATTTAATCTCTTTGGGAGTGTTGGATTCAGATGGTTATAAGTTTACAGGTCAGGATGGCGTCTTGAAAGTCTTCAAAGGTGCTCTTATGGTTATGAAGGCAGAAAAGATCGGAAATCTTTACAAGTTAAAAGGAAGTACTCAGGTCGGTGAAGCAGCGGTTGCGTCAGAAAAGGAAGAAGCAGGTACTCGTATGTGGCATCAGCGTTTGGGTCATATGAGCGAGAAAGATCTTCACATACTGATGAAACATAAATCTCTTCCCGGTCTGAAATCCTTGAATTTAGATTTCTGTAAACATTGTGTGTATGGAAAACAGTGTAAACAGAGATTTAAAGTTGGCAATCATAATAGTAAAGATGTTTTAGACTACATTCATTCTGATTTGTGGGGGCCTTCCCCTGTTATGTCATATGGAGGTGCATTGTATTTTTTAACGTTCATTGATGATTACTCTCGTAGAGTTTGGGTCTATATGCTAAAAAGGAAAGCTGATGTATTAAATGTCTTTAAATAATTTAAAGTAATGGTAGAGAAAAGAACAGGCAAATCTATTAAATGTCTAAGAACTGACAATGGTGGTGAGTTCGCTTCTGTTGAATTTGAACAATACTATAAGGATGAGGGCATTGTTAGACACAAAACTACTGTTTATACTCCTCAGCAAAATGGTGTTGCTGAGCGTATGAATCGGACTCTTATGGAAAGAGCCAGAAGCATGATCAGCAATGCTAACTTGCAAAATGAGTTGTGGGCAGAAGCAGTATCTACTGCTTGTTATTTAGTTAACAGATCACCTTCAGTAGCAATTGATTGTAAAATTCCTGAAGAAGTTTGGACAGGTCAGACTTGTGACTATTCTCATTTGAGGATATTTGGCTGTGATGCTTATTCTCTTATTCCGAAAAATCAGCGTTCAAAATTAGATCCAAAGTCGAAATGTTATGTCTTTTTTGGGTATGACTATGCAGTGAAAGGATATAGTTTGTGGGATCCTACGTTGCGGAAGATAGTCATTAGTAGAGATGTAACATTTGATGAATCCTCTTTGTTAAAATCAAATGTTGAAAGAATTGAACAGGAACAGGTATCGCCGAGTCAACAAGTTCAATTGGAGGCTAAATCTTTCGGTGACAGTCGAAAGGAAGGAGAGACTTCTGGAGATAAAGGTGTTGAAGACACAAAGGAAGCCATTGAAGCTTCTGAACCAATGCAAGTTTCTGAACCAGTTCAGCAACCAATCGCTCTGAGAAGGTCTACAAGGGAAAGGAAAACTCCCAAAAGGTATGAAGATTCTGCTTCATCTGTTGCTTTGGTTACTGAAGATGGGGAACCTTCTTGTTATCAGGAAGCAGTAGATGATACAGATAGCGAGAAATGGAAAATGGCTATGGAAGAAGAAATGGACTCCTTAGCCAAAAACAATACCTGGGATCTTGTAAAGCTTCCTGAAGGGAGAAGTGTTGTTGGATGTAAATGGGTCTTCAAGCTGAAACGGAAAGTTGATGGTAGTATTGAAAGGTATAAGGCGCGACTGGTAGCAAAAGGGTATTCTCAGGTTGAAGGTATAGACTTTCATGAGATTTTTTCTCGAGATGTAAAACTTGTCTCTATACGTACTGTGTTGGCACTAACTGCGTTGCTTAATTTTGAGTTAGAACAGTTAGATGTTAAAACAACTTTTCTACATGGTGATTTGAACGAAGAGATATATATGGAACAACCAGAAGGTTTTGTACGAGGTCACAGCAGAAGATTAGTTTGCAAGCTCAGGAAATCATTGTATGGTCTGAGGCAGTCTCCCAGACAATGGTACAAGAAGTTTGATTCCTTCATGGTGAGCCAGAACTTTATAAGAAGTGAGTATGATCATTGTGTGTACTTCAAAAGTTTCAATGACATGTTCATTATCTTAGCTTTGTATGTTGACGATATGCTTATTGCAAGCAAAAGCATGGAAGAGATCAACAGGTTAAAGGCTCAACTCTCTAGGACGTTTGATATGAAGTATCTTGGAGCAGCAAAACATATCTTGGGCATGGAGATACACAAAGACAGGAAAAATGGTAAGCTTTGGTTGTCACAGCAGAAGTATGTGGAGAAGGTACTTGAAAAGTTCTCTATGAATAATGTGAAACCTGTTAATGTTCCTTTAGCTTCCCATTTTAAGCTTTCTTCGGTTTTGAGTCCTAGAGATGATGAAGAAAAGCAGTATATGTCTCATGTACCATATGCAAACGCTGTAGGCAACTTAATGTATGCGATGGTATCTACAAGACCTGACATTTCACATGCAGTTGGAGTTGTCAGCAAGTTCATGGCAAATCCAGGTAAAGAACATTGGCAAGCAGTGAAATGGGTGCTTCGATATCTAAGAGGCACAAGTGATCATTTCATCGTCTTTAATGGTAGTGAAGGATCAGTCTGCGGATATGTAGATGCTGACTATGCAGGTGATTTGGACAAAAGAAGATCTACTACAGGTTACGTCTTTACTCTTGCAGGTGGAGCAATTAGTTGGATGTCAAAGCTTTAAGACACGGTTGCATTGTCCACTACCGAAGCTGAATATATAGTTGCTTCAGATGCCAGTAAAGAAGCAATCTGGTTAAAGGGTTTGCTTGATGAGATTGGAAGGACGCAAGAGAAAGTGAATGTACTTTGTGACAGTCAAAGCGCTATTCACTTGGCTACAAACCCTGCCTATCATAGCAGAACCAAGCACATTGATGTAAGGTATCATTTTCTGAGACATGTGATTGATGGCGGAAACGTAGCTCTTAAAAAGGTCCATACACGAGAAAATTGTGCAGACATATTCACAAAGCCAGTTACAATAGAGAAGCTGCAGTGGTGTTTAGCTTCTCTTGGCTTGCAGGAAAGATGATGAATGGGAAAATTGTTGTCAAGGTGGAGTTTGTTAGTTTTGACAACGAATTAGGTAAATTGTAAATAAACAGTTACATACCGAATGTTTAGTTATGTAACGGTAGTTAGTGACATGAATATATCGAATGCTCATGTAGAGGCAGAATCATTGTTGAATAAAGTAGATCAAAATTCAGTTTCGAATTTCTTGGTCATTCTATTGTGTTTTTCTTCTCCTATTTTCTTGCTATGCTTTCTACAATCTCTGTTATTCTTTCTACAAGGTGCAAGTTGTTGTAAGGAAATATGTATTCGAGATGAAGTTATATGTGCCTTTGGAAGGTTGGGAACAACGTTGGGATGTGACAAGTACAATATTCAGCCAGAACTGTCGCAGTAGCTAGAGCTCTTTCATCTTCATGCATGCCCGAAGGTGTAGTGTTAGGCAGGAAAAGAGGTTGATAATGTTGTTATTTCTAAAGCCTCAGTGAACATAGATAATAGCAATGATGATTGTGATGGCCAAGCAGAATGTCCTAGAGATGCTAGGAAGGTGTGGCACCTATTTGTTAGAGCATTTTATAGACGAATTTGGAATCCCCGTATTGATATGCAGATTTTGGATCATATGCAGTAGGATTCTCTAAGCTTATTTGGAACTTGCGGGTAGGTATTGGATTTCTTGAGGGCAAGCAATCTCACCATGGAAGACTATAATGTCATTTTTTGAGAATAGAAAGAGAAAATTAATTTAATCATTTAGTATCATTTTGAAAGTCATCTTCACCAGTTAAATTAAAAGAGGACTATAATGTCCATTTTTGAGAATAGAAGAAAGGAGAAAACTAATTTAATTATTTAATATCATTTTGAAAGTGAACTTGAGTAATTAAATTAAAATGAGAATTTTAACTGATTTTTTATTTAATTAGGAAATATAGGGCATAAAGTCACTTTATTATTAAAATGGTGGCCCATGATATTTTAGTGACCCATGGTATTTGGAGGAGAAAATTTATAAAAAGGAAGAGTGTTCATTTCAGAGCATGGATGAGTATTGTTATTTGGTTTATAGTCCCGAGAGTTTTGTGGGTTAAGGTGGTAGGGAGGAACTCTCATTGTATTTCTCAATTTCAGTGTTGAAATACACACCCTAGCTGCTGGTGGTTGGTTTTAGTGTTGAAAGACACACCCTACCCAATTATTATGTTGCAAGTCGTTAGTTGTACTTCATAGGGCCGAATTATTGTATCTCATAAGGGTCGAGTTGGTGGACCAAGATTCTGGAGATCAAATTGCAAAAGGCTAAGTACCAGAAACTCAACATATCTTCCAATTTTTTGATGTAATATCTTTCAGGCAATTATTATTAACTAAATAAAAATGTGTTTCTTGCATATTGTCTGCAATTTATGTGGAACTATGTTGCATTTTATCAGTATTTCCAACAAAAATTTATGTTGTAGTAATTTCTGGGAATTTTTAGCAAAAATAATAAAAAGGAATATTACATAATTCTCCTCCTCCAACATTAGGCCTCATTTTATAGTCTTATGAATTCACTGAGGAGTTGGTAACAAGTTTTAGTGAGGTACAAGTGTACGGATCCCATATGCCCCACCCATGAGTGCAATCTTTGCACATTTTCCAAGGTACATGCACCTTTCTAGTGGGCACAATAATTGTACATACACTTTCCTTCAAAGCCTAAGCATGTGTAAGTGGGATAAAATGCTTTGAGATGAGCAAAGACTGTAACTTATCATTATAAAGACCATAGGGACATTAGAGACGTAACAGCTTCAAATAATGCTATAACAAGTCTGTAACAATCTATAAGCACAATTCTCCCACGTTTGACATATCTATTAATATGAGTAGTTCCTAGAGAAATATCCAACTTTAATAAATTCTAATTATATAGTTATCAATCCACTTCCTTACTGCAAAGATGCTAAATGGGTACAAGTTGGAAGAA
Organism: Pinus tabuliformis; assembly: GCA_031772625.1. Lineage (NCBI taxonomy): Eukaryota > Viridiplantae > Streptophyta > Pinopsida > Pinales > Pinaceae > Pinus > Pinus tabuliformis. The sequence continues at coordinate 1,992,147,368 of CM062816.1, forward strand.
CACCCAACTAGGTTGGGTTTCATCCCTTGTAGTTGCATTTCACTGACAATTATCAAAGTATCACAGCCATGTCCATTCTATGCATTAGCATTTTACTGAAATGTAGCAAGGTGACACAACTGGGTTTGGTTTCATCCATTCTAGTTGCATTTCATTTGAGGGTATCAAGGTATCCCTACCACGTCCATTTTATGCATCAAGAAGTAATCGTTGCATTCTTAAAGCCACATCTATTTTAAGCATTTTGTCAAGTAATTCATGTGCAATCCCTAACCTACTAGATTTGACATAACCTACAATCCTTGCACTCTATGAAACCACATTCAAATCTATGTTTCCAAATATGTATAAATGTCGATGTGAATAGTGCGCACATCTTGCCTAATAATGTAAACACAAAATTACTTGCCTTGTTGCAAATATTATAAATTAATACATATGTAAGAATTCTCAAAAACAAGGTTGTGTTGTGGTTGCATTCATGAGCGTCAATGTTTCATTGGCATCTCCATTGTGGACATAACTAGAAGCCATTTCACTCCTTGAAACCACGTTTCTTTTAGTTTGTCAAACAAATAGTATGTAACCTTTATACATCCACATTTAGCATACATGATCCATGGCTACAAGAGAAGTTCCAACTTCCCATAACTACATCAAATTCAAACCCAATTCTAGTTATATCATCATAAATTTGATGCATTCTAGTAGAAAGTATGACCTTAAAAAATCCTTGATGATAGAGTTAAAGGTGAACATGGTGTGTATGTCTTCCCATTACTTGCATAAATAACATCATGGGATTCCATAGGAAGAACTTTTAGCATGTTTGGTTTGTCAAAATGTAGGCATGCATTAATAAAATTGGCCAAGACAGCATAAACTCAAACAACTCTAGTGAGTAAAAAACATGTTGATCAAGTTTAGTTGATGGTTCATCCTTCAAATGTATAGAACATCTTTTTATAATCATAAACCTTCCATTTAACAACTAACTTGGCATTTTGCAACGCATGATAACTTAGCTATATGTCAGAGGCAAAGATTATGTACTAGTTGCATTTTGTACTAAGAGAAATTCATTCATAAGAGAAGTAGCTCTACTAATACATATATAACAAATGGAAATAATGTTAATAGACCACCCAATGGGATTCTATATACATCAAAGAAATATATCTATTTGGAAATTAATTAAAAAATGAATGAGCAATAATGTGTATTTTTCACTTTGCACAAATATATTAATGTTACATAGGGACATGTTTCTAAGAGTAGGGCACACACTCCCTGTGCTCTTGAGATGTAAGTATTCTATGTTAATTTTACATAGTTCTATGTTGTTATAATCACTTGATCCCAATTATTAACTTCAATTAGAAATCAATTCAATCTTTGAGTAATCAATAGCAAATGTAGATAGAACAGTAAAAGCAATGTACAATAAGAGACGGTAAGAATCAATGACTGTTGGCATTATAGCTAATGTGTTGTCCTTGATGGCAATGTACTTGATAAAGTTGTACTTGATGTCAACATTAATGACTGTGGAACTCATGCATATTGGTGTAGATGCTACATATGATATGGACAGAGAAATGGTAGTTCAATCACTAGGGAGTGACAAAAGTGAAGTTTGAGAAAGTATATGCAGTTCCTGTGAAGAAGGGTCGCATACATACGCAAGTCTTGTAAGTGAAAGTCGCGTACAGAATTCGAACCATGGAAATATGGATACTAGGGGTCATTACCATGGTATTGACCCGTAGTAATTGAAGCAACAATGTTCATTTGATCTTGTCAACAAATACTAATGAAATTACCAAAATATTTACCTAAGGTATTGCCTAAGGCATAAGCTATATAAGGAGATGGAGATCAAGATGCTAGGTGTGCAAGAAAATAATCTATTCATGTGTGATGTGATTTGGAACATGTGTGCACTGGGGAGCAAGGAGATGGCTCAGATATGATAGATCTGAAAGTGTAGTAAAGACTAATGAAAATACTTGATTGATCTATTTATGCTTGTAATGTTAGATTTGCAGTTATGATGATGGTTTGATCCAAATATAGTAATGTGTGTTGTGATCTTGATTTAAAATATGTTGTGATTTGCAGTGAAGGTTTGATTGAGTAATTCAATATCTATATGTAGGTATGATTATGGTTTGTTGTACATGATTATCGTACATGGGCATTGTGCATGGTAGTCACGTATATACATTGATTTGTCTTATGGAAATTGCGTATATATACCAGGGTTTGTAGTGTTGCTTGATGATAACAGTTAATGAATTATGTTCTATATGTTGTTGTCTGCCAATGGTGTCTTGATTTGTATCTAGCAGTGTTGATTGGGTTGTGGCTTAGTATATTGATCAATGATGTTGCTGCATTATGATTGGGTATTTTAGTGAGACAATATTGATATATCTGATTTATTAGTGTGTCAATTTGACTGTATTTTCAGTAGTCAGTGATTTGAGATCTGTACGCAGGTTTTATGCAAAAGAAGTGTATATATACATAGGTTATCTTAAGACCAATCATATACATATTCTAAAGTTCATTTGTTCTAGTAGGGTTTTGTATTCTTTAGTTTGATGCTTCAGAGATTTAGTTGGTTTACAGTGCTTCAATGATTTATATTCAATATTTCAATTTGTCATGTTGGTTTGGGCTTATTGATGGTGTGAATCCAGTATGAAAATTTGATGAAATGCGGCCTACAGGTTGTTTGATGATTGTTTGACAGGTGGATCTAGTTTGAAACATTCTAAAAAGTGGTCCGAAGGGAGCTGAGGGTTGCATCCTTCAGTAAGGAGGTAGGATCTCCCTTCCGATAGGAGCTGATAAATGAGTTCAAGGGGTTTTGTCTCCCTTCCATTGGGTGTTGGAAAACGAATAGAGGTTGTAGCCTCTTGTAGGCGTGTGTCTACGTATTAGTAAGAGTCTACATCAGCACAAAATGTAATGAATATTTTATTTATATAATAAGAAAGAAGATAGAGACAGTGGCAGCAGTGGTTTTCTCCCACATTGGGTTTCCACCTAAAACCATGGTGTTCTATGTGTGTCGCTTATGTGTTGTCAGTTTTCTGTTTTTATTTCATACTCAAAATTTATTAATGCAGTGGTTAAAGATAAGCATATGATGGAACACATGAAAAAATAGTACACTGGATATACGTTGTTTTCTTTCACTGAAGTCGCATACATACGCCCATTGCTTTAAGAACAATAGTGTATAGAATTATGTATATGAAATTTAAATTTAAATTAAATTGAAATATTGATTCCGCCCCCCCACCATGCGCCCCCCCCCCCCCCCCCCCCCCCCCCCCCAAACCAATATTTTTCTGAACAATTGGAATCAAAGAAAGTCTCTTTGAAGAAGCTTGATCGCTTAAATGGATATCCATTAATATGAGTAGTCAAGAGGGACTATCTTTTATTAAGCCACCTTTTTTTAGTGGAACTAACTTTGTATTTTAGAAAGTCAGAATGTGATAATATTTACAGGCACTTGGATTTTATGTATGGGCAATTATTGAAGATGGATATCAATACCCAGCTTCCATTCCCACATATGATGTAGGGAAGAAAAAGTATGAGAGCAATGCAAAGTCACTTAATGATATCTTAGGAAGTTTTGTTGGAACTGAGTTTGTGAAAGTCATGCAGTTGAATACCGCAAAAGCAATATGAGACAATATGGCCCAAAGCTATGAAGGTGACACTAAGGTAAAACGTGTTAAACTTCAAATGTTTAGAATTCAATATGAGACTCTTAGATTGCATGATGATGAAAGTATTGAAAGATTTTTTCTTACAACAGATGAGATTGTTAACTCAACGAAAAAGCTTGGTGATGAAATAAAGGATTCTATTGTTGTTGAAAATATTTTAAGATCTATAACCTCAAAGTTTGATTCCAAAGTCTCTACCATTGAAGAAATGTAGGATTTGAAGAATCTTACTATTGAACAACTCCATGGGATCTTGACATCTTATGAGATGAGAAAAGGGGGTACATTAGGTATTATAGAAGAAACATTCAAAGCCACAAAAAAGGCAAAGAAAACAAAGAGTCTAAAGAAACAAGTTGTATTTCAGACGGCGAAGACGCCAGTATTGTGAAGAAATTCCAAGTAGGAACTAGCAAGTTCAAAGGTAAGATTCTCTTTAAATGCTTTACATATGGAAGAGTAGGTCAATATGTTGCTAAATGTCCTTATAAAGAAAATCATGAGAAAGAGAAGAGTGTTCCAAAGAAGAATGTTAACTTAAATTTTGATAGAAAGATTTTTTTTTACACTCATGAAAATAGTGAATATTTTTCCAATAAATAGGATGATGAATCAAATCATGATTATCAATTACTTATGGTATTTAAAGAACAATGTGTGGATGAATCTGATGATGTCTTTAAGGATGCTCTAGAACAAATTGATAGACTCAAGATCATAAACAAGAATCAAGAAAAGGAAATCAGTGTGTATAAGGAAAATACCCTTGTTGAAGAAATAACTCAGCTAAAAATATATCTAGAAGAAGCTAAATTATTTGAAGAAGATTTGAAGAAACAAGTGCAAGAAAAGGAAAGGCACTGTGAAAACTTAGAACTTGAAATTGTGGGTCTAAGAAAGGAAATTGAGAAAACAAAGGCTCTAAATATTAGATTTGCTAAAGGATGTGAGACTTTAGAAGAAATCATTAAAGTCTCCTATGATCAAGACAAGTTTTGGATATAATCCAAATGGTGAAACATCAAAACCTATGAAATCTTATGAAACAGGTACAAGAAGCTACGCCAATGTAGTAAAAGGAAGCAATCATCAACAAAATAATGAAGGATCAAATATTTCCCATGCAAAACAACCTTACTGTGAACATAAGGTAAGCTACTCAAGAAGGTATTATACTCCCAGATATTCTTACTTCAATGTTCAATGCTTCACTTGTCACAATTTTGGTCACAAAGCAGTTCATTGTGTTTCTTAAAAAAAGATTATGACTAAAGAAGCAAGAAAACAATAGAATGCAATCGGGACAAAGAAATCTTCTTATAATTGTTTTCTCACCTCTTTTGAATGAAATTAAATGTTCTATTTGCAATAATTTTGGTCGTGAAGAAACTGAATGCAGAAGCAGGATTAAGTCATATTATCAACATGAACATAAGACAATACCACTCAAGGTATGGAAAAAGAAAATTACTTCCTCTAAAAATTGTGGTCTAGCACTATATGCAGGAGATCAAGAGAATCTATGGTACATTGAAAGCATATGTTCAAAGCATATGATAGTTGACAAAGATAAGTTTGTTTCTTTTAATGAAATTAATAAAGAAAAAGATGTGACTTTTGGTAATAACTCACTTGTCGTTATCAAAGGGGAAGGATCTGTGATTTTAAAGAAAAAGGTCAAGGTTGAGAATGTAGTATTTTTTGATAGCTTAAGACATAACTTGTTAAGATTTAGCCAAATGTGTGATCAAGGGCATGAAGTTATTTTCAGATCAAAGAATTGTGTGGTAAGAAATCTGGATAGAGGTAAGATCATATTCAAGGGAACGAAAACTCCAGACAATGTCCATATCCTAGAGGGTGACAAAGAGCACTGTTTTTTTAACAAATTTGAAGAAAGATGGATTTGGCACATTAAAGGTTGGGGCACCTCAATTTTTCTCAATTATACAAATCAAGTAGGATGGGCGCAGTTTGTAACTTGCCCAACATTGCTCAACTTGAAAATAGCATTTGCAAATCATGTCAATTTGGTAAGAAATCCAGAGTTCAATTTAAGGTTAAATAAGGTACTTCAAGTAAACACCTTGGACTTCTTCACGTTGATTTATGTGGACGTATGAAAAATAAATCTCCTCATGGTGAATAATACTTCATATTATTTATTGGTGACTTTACAATAATGTGTTGGATTGGTTTACTGAAGTATAAAGATGAAGCATTTGAAAGATTTGAAATATTAAAGGCTATGGTAGAAAATGAATTGGATCTAAAAATCAAATGTCTTAGATCTGATAAAGGAAAAGAATTTATATCAAATGATTTTTTCAATTTTTATGAACAACATGGCATCAAAAGACAATTTTCTGTAGCTAAAAGCCCTCAACAAAATGGAGTGGAGGTTGGGTATTGATATCCACCTTCAGCGATTTCCCATACATCAGCTCCTAGTTCCTGCAAATATGCTCTCATTATGGTTTTCCAAAATATAAAGTTGTCTCCACTAAAAAAAGGTGGCTTGATAGAAGATACTTCCTCTTGATTGCTCATATTGATAGATCTCCCTTTAAGCAATCAAGCTTCTTCTTAGGGACTTTCTCTGATACCAATTCTTAGGAAAAATATTGGGTGGAAGAGGGGGCAGTTGAATTAGTATTTTGAATTCACTTAAACTTTCCATTTCATATTCAAAATTATGTACGCTATTGTTTTTTATGCAACCCGCGTGTGTACGCGACTCTAGTGAATGCAAACCGCACTTATCCAATTTACTTAATTTTTCATAACATCCATCAGTAAATTAACTTAACTATTGTAGTATTAATTAATTACCATCTAGGATGCAGTAAAGAACAAATAAGTTATATCACATAAGCACAACACATAGGACACCAGGATTTTAGGTGGGAACCCAATGTGGGAGAAAACCATCACTCTCGTCGTCTCTATCTTTTTTCTTATTATATAAAGATAATCTTCATTACATATTTTAGGCACCTACCTACAGGAAGCTACAGCCTCCACTAGTTCTCCAGCACCCACTGGAAGGGAGTTACAACCCCCTGATCTCGTTTATCAACTCCTACCGAAAGGGAGCACCTACCCCCTAAACAAATTTACTATCTACCACTGGTAGAAAGCTCTAACTTCCTTACTGAAGTCTCCAACCCTTAGAACCTCTTGTGGACCATGTTTCCGAATGTTTCACATTGGATCCATCTATCTCAAATAAACATCAAAACTTGTAGGTCACCTTTCATCATATTTTCACATTGGACCCACACCCAACATTATGCTCAATACAAAACTAAATACTAAATCTAAAATACAATTACTAAACCAACGGAATCATTGTAACATTATCCCAATATATATTGAAGCAAACCAATGCAACTAGATCAAATAGATGCATAGCCAAACTGCAACAAATATAAACCATCTAGATCAAGACATCATTGACAGACAACAACAAATACAACAGAACTCATCAACTACCATCATTAAGCAACACTAGAAACCCTCACAAGATATAACTTAGAATATATACACGACCATTATTAAGTAGACATGCGTATATATGCGCTTATCATGTGCAACACCCTCATACAAGTTTCAAAATACTGAAAGATATATCTCTAAATATATATGTGACTAAAGAGAAACAAATCCATGTATGTATGCAACTATTCATAAGAAAACCAACGTATAAATATTAAATTACTAAAACATACTTTTGGTTCCAAACACAATTCACATTTCGTAACTTTCACTGTCAAAACCACAGAATTCTGAAAACTCATTCGCATCACTACATTATTATTACCACAAATCCATCATGGTTAGCCATTTATACATTTGCAACAAGTAAATCAATCAACCATATATTTCAACATATCTTCAGATCTTTCAAATCTAAATCATCTCCTTTCTTCCTAGTGCACTTCTGTTTCCGCTCATGTGATTGGCATCATCGAACCAATGGATAGTCTACAGTTCAGCCGACAAGAGAAGATTGGACAGCGAGTTTTGTCCCCAGTCCCCATTATTCCTTCAAATTTTGCAAGAAAAGTGCATGGACTTCGTAGGCAAAACGAAAATTACCAAATAATGGTGGGATCATTATGGACCTGCTCCTCATTCATCTGAGAATGAGCATGACTAACCCTAACCCTAACCCTTCGTTCCCAATGGATATTCTACCATGGTCAGATTGCTACAAAGCGGTATCTGATCGCGCAATAGAAATGATTGCACCAAATATGGCCGAAGCGGTGGGCTCATCTTTGTCTGCACCGACTCCATACAACCCCTAGGCAATAGGGCTTTCGAAACTAGAGATGAGCGTCTTTTATGAAATTCCCTTTGAAAAAGTTGCCAAGCTTCTTGTTTGTTGTGGAGTATTCTTGCAAAATCGTCCTGCATTGTTTTCAATCAGGATTGGAATTGGAAAATAGACTTACCCATTAAATTGGATAGTTTTTGATAGTTTTCACAACTATCTACTAGTGTTCATTATCACAATTTCAACAAATTTCTTAACTATATTTAACACTCAAATCACCCTGTAACACACAAATTCTGTCAAATTCCATCCCTGTTTCCACGAATCAGCGCGCAGTAATTATGAAAGCCAAGTATATCGGAACACACAAATTATCTGTCAAATTCCAACCCTGTTTCCACGAATCAGCGCGCAGTAATTATGAAAGCCAAGTATATCGAAATGGAGCCCACTGTATCCTGATTGTCTCAAGTTTGGAAAAGCAAGGCATATACTCTTCATTCTTTAAACCGGGCAGCACTTTAACCAGTGGCAGTCTCGTGCATTAGGAACTGCAAAGGGCCACAACAACAAACGTAATTATAGGGGAGCAATCTTTAGCAGTCGTGCACACATTGTTTCTTGTACCAGATCTGCAAAATGCAGGACAACATCCGTGGCAATTGCAAAGGGCTTGTTCTTCTACATACTTTTGCTGTAGTTCCTTTATTTTGTCGGTATACTGTCACCTCTCAGTGTTTTCTTTATGACCTGCGGCTCATCGTTAAAATGATTGCGGGTGGAGATGGATGGCAGATCCTATTTCCACCTCCATGGCAAAGTTAATGCTATGGAGGTACCCCTCTGACAGCCGCAGACAGCCCGGTTGACGTCATTCATCCTCGACCATGCATCATGGCCCGCATCCCTCTCCGGCATGGCATGCATCCCTCTCCGGCTGCCCGATCCGCCCTCGCGCTTCCCCACTAAACTGAATTGAAATGACTACTACTGTCTCTGACAGATCGGTGACTGTACCGTACTTCACATCCACGCCTGCATATTAGTCGCGCTTCCTGTGATTTGAATTTTAAATTTGCTGTCCCGCCCTGTTCTGAAATCAGTTGTCCCGCCTTTTTATCATATAATTGTTTTGATGCATGCTCTTTCATCTAAACGTCCCCTGATACCGCGGATGCGCTGAACAATATCATGGGCAGCATCTTTGGATGCAGGTTCGAATCAATATGCTCGTTGTGCCCGCCTGGTGCCGTTTGTGAGAGCTTTCATTAGCAATATCATCGAAGAGCACCGTCATGTAGAGCAGGCTAGGGAAACCAATGATCAATCTGATTTTGTTGATGTTCTACCGTCGTTACATGGAGAAGATAAGGTGGATGAGGATGATATGATCGTTGTTCTCTGGTGCGTATACACGCTCTACCCACTTTAATTTCTTGGATGCAAGAAGCTTGTTTCCGGTTTCTTAATGTTTCATTTGTTCTTTCATGACAGGCAACATCACTGCCCTGATACTCTTCTTAGTTCCTTTGTGAGTTTTCCCAACTTATGTAGTCATTTAATGAGGAAACATATTGATGCATATATAATTCGTAATTGTTTATGATCCTATTGGTACTTTGCAGAATTACTTTCTGGAAGATTATTAAAAACAAATCGACAGAACAGTTCTCTGGATTTCCGTATGTTTCCACGCTTTTGAATTGCTTGCTTTCTGCATGGTATGGCATGCCGTTTGTATCATCCAATAACCTTCTAGTGAGCACGGTTAACGGAACTGGGGCCGTCATAGAATTCTTCTACGCAGTTGTGTTCATCTGCTATATTCGCGACAAGAAATACAGGGTAAGTATAGTATTGATTAATAAATTTGTTTCTGAGCAGGGTGATGCCCATTTGAATGACGGTGGATGAAACAGGGGAAGATATTTGGCCTTCTGGTAGCTGTTCTCAGTTTTTTTGCAATGGTTGTCCTGGTATCGCTCTTGGCAATGCACGGAAAAGTTAGGAGGTTATTTTGCGGCTTCGTTTGCGCCATCTTCTCCATCTGCATGTACGGGTCTCCTCTGTCAGTAATGGTAAATCTCTCTACTTCCTCTTTAGCAAAACCAATTTTCAGTGAGCATTGTTTAAGTCAGCATAACGGTCAAGAGAATGCGGTTTTTTCCAATAATTTACATTTATGCCTTATTATGATATGTGAAGTGACCTGAAGCGCGATTTCGATGATGTGCAGAGGTTGGTGATTAAGACGAAGAGCGTAAAGTATATGCCGTTCTTCCTGTCTCTCTTTGTATTCCTATGCGGCACCTCCTGGTTCATATTCGGCCTCTTGGGAAACGATCCATTCGTTTATGTACGTTTAACAATACTTACCATAGATGATAAATATATTTGCACGACAATTATAAACATTCACCTTTTGGGTAACTTAGATAAAAAAAATTCTGTTTCATGATTCAATAACCTTCATCATAAAGATCTTTTACAGAAGTAAAAATTGTATAACAAAATAAAATAGGTAAGTATTCAAATTACTTGTCCGAGAACATCATTAAACATGACTGCATAGCATGATCGAAATCAAAGCTGTAGATATAATACTTTTAATTCAGTGTATTATCCTTTAAAATCTACAAGTAACAAAGAATAAAGTAAATATTTTTAAGCATTACACGTTCAGTTCTCTATTATATGCCTTTACCTGCAATCTTTACCGTTGCAACCTAAAATCCTTATAAAACCCGAATTTGGGTAACTCTATTCTAGTGTAACTCTATGTTAGCGCTGTATTTATGAGATGGAGGTGTTAAATTTTTCAATGGTTTTATGGATCCACAGGTACCAAATGGGTCTGGAAGTTTCCTCGGAGCATTGCAGTTGATTCTGTATGTTATTTACAAAGACTGGAAGAATACGAACAACGACAGTGCTACATCGTCTCCTCCTCCAGAAAAAGAGGCAAAGCTACAGGACGTTTATCAAATGAGCCAAGTGGAAAAGGAACAAGGCCGCGTTGATCAAATGAGCCAAGTTGAAAAGGGATATGTTTTTAAATGAGCGAAGTGGAAAAGGGATTTTATGGGCAGGCAAAAGCTTATACTATGGAATGGACATTAAACGTGAATGGAATGGAAATTAAAGTGTAGTATTAAGCAACGAGGAGAATGGAATGGAAATTAAAGTGCAGTAATAAGAAATTTTGTTCAACAACATAATTTGTTGTGAAATAATTTTTACATCTATGTTATAGATGTGTGTAACATAGGTGTGTATTACGAGTTGGTTGTTAATGGTTGAGAGTTTTTATTGGATTTACTCTGTCATCTACTTTTATTTATGTAACTATGCTTTTATCAATAAACCAATAAAGTATAGTGTGATTGGTCTCTGGTGTGTAACTATGTTTGTTTTTGGTAGTTTTTTATGTTTGTCTTTGGTAGTTTTTCCAAATTGGTATCAGAGTTAGTTCCACCATGAGAGGCTATAATTATGCAAATTCTACAAGTTTAAATCATTATATATGAGATAGTGCAGGAAGGTGATTGTGTATTTTTCATGTGTTTATATTTTTGTGTGCATGTGTGTTGTTCTACTATTTAATTGAAGAAGCAATCATTGCCTTATTGTGATTTGATGTGGATATAGTCAAGTTGTCATTAGTGACGAATCCATTAGTGGAATTGTTGAACCCATACCAGATCAGATGTGATATCCAGAGCTAAATAGGGAACATCATCGTTATTATTTTGAAGGGTTGAGATCTTACATTTTGAGTAGGATCTCGTGTATGTATATGAAGTTGTATGAAATCCTCGTAAAACTTTGTGGTGTGGGTTCCAGTTTTCCTATGTTGCAATATGTCATTATTATTATTGAAGTGTGTAATGATGAACTGAAAGTTATTATTGAATAAAGTAACATAGTTTGTATTGAATAAAGTAACATAGTTTGAGTTAGTGGTTATGTTATTTTGTTCCAATAAAACATATCACTAATTTGGTTATGTTTATATTCCATTATATGTGGGTGGTCAAATTGTTTTTCAAATGCTTCAAGATTAACAATTATCATTTATCTTTGTGTGTATGTTAAAAATAGTCAAGTTGTATGATTGACTTCTCAATATACAAAATACCAAAACCATTTAACTATATAACTATCAAAATTGTAATTATCTTTTTGTGTATGTTAAAAATTGTCAAGTTGTATGATTGACTTCTCAATATACACACTACCCAAACTATTTAATTATATAACTATGAAAATTGCAATTCAATGCATTTTGATAGATAGAAGTAAGTCCATACAGTGATTCAATAACAAATTATTTTTCTTTGTAGTCAAGAGCCTTTGGTCGTACAAGTATGTCAATGATGGTCACAAGCTGTTAAATTAGTCAAGTGATGTGCTTGAAGTTTTGGCGGAGAGAGAGGGTAGTATGTGAGGCTCCACTGTGGGTGTAGGTGTTAATGAAGATCAACAAAACAAAGATCAATATTGCTATTGTAATTTGTGATTTTAATATTTGACATGTAAACATTAAGGGAAGGGCTTGGAAGTAATAGTTCCATGTGTATTACATGTGTGTTACACATTGTTAATTGTTGTGAGCTTTTAGGTTAGCTATTTTTAGTAATTATGATCAGTGATCTATTTTGATATATGTAACTATTGATTAATTAATAAAATATAGTGTGACTTTTGTTTGGTGTATAACTATGTCTTCTTTGTTCTTTTTTAAATGTTCCTTCAATTATTATTCCATTGGAGGTTAGTGAGTGCAAAATTTCCTAATAGAAGATATGTGTGAATCTTTGTTTGGGTTCTAACACCTTTGCTCTTCAAGGTGGATAAAATATCATTCTTGTAATGCAATGCAATTCATCATTATTAAATAAGTTTTATGGAGTTGTATGAGTCCAATTAATGTGAAGAGGGCTTATTAGAAAGTTTTTCCCCATTGATAAAAGTGGTATATATAGAGATATAAAAATTGTAAAAGATATCTTTTGGAATAAATTTTAAACTAAATTTTGTACAGTCATAGAGGCAGTTGTGCACAATGATTCCATATTAATGGAAGCATATTGTTCTCGCTCATATGGCCATTGTATTCCCTACACTAATTACTTTAGAAGAACACCAAGATAACAATTGTTTTCTCACTCCCAATATTTCTATTGGGTATCATACAAGTGATACAAGTGGTACCAAATTAAATTTTTATACCAGTAGTACAAATGGTATGAGAGCAAGTGGTACAAGTGGTGCGTAGTACAAATGGTATGAGAGCAAGTGGTACAAGTGGTGCGTGTAGATCTGAAGGGGTTAGTCCCTCTTGTGAGTAGGTCCTTATAAACATTGATGTAATCAAAGCTGGGGCTTCTGATTTACATCATAATAAAAATAAGCTTTGTGTTTTTCTCTAGGATTCGTTTCCAAGTAAAATCACTATGTACATTTGTCATGTGAATAAGGTCTTGCTATTTGCCAATTTTATTAGATTGAATGATTTGTTAAAGGAGTGTACAATTTGTAAAATATTGATTCATGCCCCCACCTCCCTTGGTATATCCTAATTCCCAATAATTTTCTAGTATTCTCGTTCTTAGATCCATTCACAATGATCAAGCTTTGGACTTGCTAGAAATAGAACCAAATCCAATTTGTGGTTCAAAATGAACAAATTGTATTCCTCATTCATTGTTGCTTCCAAGTTGGGATTTCTTTTATCCTCTTCATAAAATTGAGGATCAAAAGATAATATGACATAATAATACAAGGGCATGCATGGTTCCGTTGCTATAAGTGCATGTTGAATTTCTTCCACTTAATATATTTTGGAAAGATAATCTAACAAATTACTGTGATGCACCCGTTCTATGTCAATGGTGGTGGTGAATCTGAATCTTCTACTACTTGCTCAATAGGTTTGGAATTTTCATTTCAAGTGTAAGAAGAATCATAATCTTGAATACTGGCATATGGAAGTGGTGGAGGTTATGGAGCAGGTTCCTATGGAGTTGCATGTAGAGGATCTTCTTCAAACTTTATAGTTTTTTGTGGACATATCTAACAACCTACCTCGTTTGAATCCTTCTGAATATCCAACGAACATGCACTCCTTACTCTGTGGCTCTAAATAGTTTCACCTATCCAATGATATTTAATCCCATTCTCATGATCCAAGGATATGGAGATGGGTGACTTCCGATCTCTTAGTGCAGCATGACTCACAAGGAGTTTTGTGTTTCGTGGATTCATGTGGTACTTTGTTCTAGATGTAAGAAACATAGTTGATTATTTAAGACCATAACTTTGAAGGTAATGAGTTTGCATGCATCATGCAGTTGGTAATTTCTTTTAGTCTCCTATTCTTCCTTTATACCACATCATATTGATTGTATGACACTATGTGTTGAACTAGATAACTCCATCTGAACAAAGCCTTTCCATGCCTTTGTTCACATACTCCCCCCTATTCTCTATGTGCAACATTTTGATGCCTTTCCTATTTTTTCTACATGTGGTTTAATGTCCTGGAAAAGTTCAAAGACCTCTAACTTGGATTTAATAAAATAGACCCAAATTTAACGTTACTAGTTGTCTATGAACGTAAGAGACTACCTCACCTTTTATCATAGATGGTTTAGGAAAATATCTAGTGATATCATTTTGCATGAGATTAAGGGTTGATGATGGCCTTCTTGCATTTCCTTTCTTCAAATATCCTCTAGATGTTTTCCCATAATATAGCCATGGAAAAATCCTTCAAAAGATTGAATGTTGGGAATCCTTGTAACCATTCCTTCTCTATTAATTTGTTGTAGGTACTTGTAGTTCAAGTGTCGAAAAATTGCGTGTCCCAATGGACTCTCTTTGTTTGCATGTGTTACTAACATAATCTAAGAAGATTCGGAAGCAAAATGAAAAGGAATAAAACCTTGCAGAAAGGTCTACTTTACCTAGAATAACTATAGAGCCATTTGTCATCTTACAAATGCTAACAGTCTCAGGTGTAAATTCTACTGGCTTTCCTCTACAAAAATTCATTGTCTGGTAGACTCATAGTATGAGTATGGATTAAATAGGTCATCAAAGAAACCATTATCCCTATCTACTCTTCTTTTTCCACGTACTTTGATAAGGGTATTATCTCCCATAAGTATGGGAGGACCAGAAATGTTTCCATGGTCAAAAAGGAATCTCTTAAGGTATCCATATGGTGTGGTTCTACACTGTGAATAATTTAAGAATAATTGATCTAAACTTAAACATGAACACAAAAACTTACACATATAATCATAAACAGAGAGATGCAATAGAAAAAACCTTCATTTCATTAATAGAAGAATACTCAACTATGCTTATAAACATAATGGAAATAAGATAGTGTTGGCTATGTGGGGCTTGACCTAGGTTCAAATGCGATTTTAGCCAAGCAAATCCCTGTACCACTAGCCCTTTCTGCAACAGTCTATGGAACTTGGACTGAGGTCTCACTCGAAGCAGTATGGGAGGGTGCTAGAACAAAGTTTCGGCACCGTGGGGATGTCTGGTAGGTGGCGATAGGGATGCAATCAAACCTCCATGCTTATTGGACACGAGCATGTTGCTTCCTGTGTTATTACCTTCATGCAGCTCTAGCCGCAGCACGACCCGTGTTAGTTACGCAAGTCTTCCTTAATTAAGTTATAATTGCTAATTAATTAGAATTTTGTCATACGTAAGCATTCATACCAGTGTTTATCAAGTGTAGACATATAAATAACTAGATAACAATAATGCATAACATCAAAATATAGATCCATGAACAGATGGAATGTACTTTGAATCAAGCTTATCTTTATTAATAATATTTTTCATGTTCAATTCAATTACAGACCCAACTACGCCCTACGCACTTAGCTATAGGGGTCTGCGCACTGAGCTGCAGACTCTACTAGGCCTCTGTGCACTGAGCTACAGAGCCTCTTCCTACTGCTGCGACCCAATACGCTTCAACTTCCCTTCATTCTATAACCATGCCTTCGCATCTATCTATTAGTTGCTTGCCAAAAAACTATCTTTACACTTAGAGCTTCTCTCTATTTATAAAATCCCATGGTCCGCGGACCATGGGTAGGTCGACACAACTTTACATTATTTTACAATTCTTAGGACGGACAACCCTATGACTCATCCTAGACTTTTGCACTCCGCGCCCACACTTTACGGAGTCTTATATTATAATTGACCAAAACTCAGGCTTTAAGCCCCAAAACCTACTGTGGGGGATCCCATGCCCAACAGGGCCCCAACACAATCATCGTGACTCATCCCTAGTCACTCTGTTGGTGCATCAATCTTTCCGTGAAGTCCATCCAGCAGGTCTCGCACAACATGTGTGTCCATGGTAGACTATTCTGCTATCTGTTGTACTTGTTTCACATGTATCTCTAAACCTTTGTGAGTAGGGTCACATTCCTATCTAACCGCATAGAGTTCCTGCATTTGTTCTAGCATGTCTTCAATGGTAGCTGTAATTGTAAAAGCTTCATCAATCCATGGTTGGATGCATGCTTTAAGCAGGGCTTCTTTTTGTTGCCCGACGTCTAATTGGTCCTTCAGTGCCCTTGCCTACAGTAGTTTGGCGAGTCGTTGAGTAAGGACAACCGTCTGCATGGTCTGGCGGATACTGTCATACTCTTGTTGCAACTCACTCACCTCTGTCTCTAGGCGTTGTAGTTTTGGATCTTCCTGCAGTTATGTAAGCATGGTTAGTGCTTGATCCAACATACCGGTGCAATCCTGTGTCGCCTGGCCAATTTGATCCAACCCCGTCTAGATAGCATAGGCATGTTGCTCTCTGACTTTTGGGGGCGTGGAGGGCTGTGCCTTCAATCGCAACTCGACGATCTGTAGGTTCAGCTCCAACTAAACCTTCGTCATTTCCTCCCTGGCCTTGTGGACTCTGGTCACCAATCTATGGTCCCGCTCTGCTGCTAGTAGCTCTGTAGGCACGACCAACTTTGGGACGCTCCTACACGCATCCTCTACAATGTGCTCCCGTCTAGGAGCCTGTGCAATCAACTCATCACACTGGAGGCTGAGCTAATCCATGTTTAGTTTCTGCTCATTCAAGACCTGGATCGCGCGGCCTTCCCTAGCGCAGAGCTTTGTGATGACCCCATCCTATAACTAGTACAAGGTTTCATACGGCAGGGCTACCAAGTTTAAGCCGACGCCTTTCATGCTACTCATCGCAGCCCGGTCAACCTCGCTTGCTGCTGCTAGGGCACCATCAGGCGAAATGAAAGGGTTGTCCATATAGGCGCGCAACGTCTGTCCGGCTTCTATGATTCCTGCTATGACGTACAAAGCCATTGTACCTATTTGGGAGGGCTATACATGTAAGCCTTATAGCTGCGCGCTGAGCGCCCCCAACACAGTGTTCTGATCCATCCTCAGTTCCTTGAGTGCATCCTTTGTGAACTCACGAGTCGTTTCGCCGATGTCAAACAGATCACCTTCTGTGAGCATGATTAGGTCAAAAGACGTCTTTGGCACCTTTACCTTCTTCCTAGGAGTTGTTTTCTTAGGGCCGCGTGGCCGCTTGAGTTGGGTTGATGCTGAACCGGGGTCTGTGCACTCTTATGTCTTGTCCACTTCCCTGGTTTGTTTCCCTGTGGACATCTCCCAGCCCTCCTTGGGGTCTTTTGTGGCCATTGTTGTGATTTCTGCCATCTGCGCTGCTGCTGCTACATCGGTTGTCTTCCACTGTGCGGCTACTTCTTGTTCGTAGTGCCTCTTTTCAGCTAGTTGTGTGATGCATAGCTTGGTGTCCTTCTTTCTTTGCTGGGATGTGGCCTTCTCCATTTCTACCAAGTCCAAGGTATGCCACTCTAGAGGCCATGACTCCATTACTGCGAAGATCGCATCATCTGTTGTTATGAACGGAAGCTTCACCCATTTTTGTGCTAGATCCTTGCATGCCCAAATATACAGGTTATTCATATCTACTTTGAACTCTGTCGAGCTCTGCAAGCTGTTATAAACTGTATGGAACAGGCACGACCTTCGATTGATCCACATTCGGATGCTCGTCTCCATGAACACCCAGAACACCTTTGTCTTGCGAATTCTCTTCGCATCTTCGTAGCCCAGAGCAAGGTGTACCTCACGGCTTCAGGAAAATCATCCTCAATATTGGGAAACTGGCTATCCTTGGGTAGTTCCCCTACAACCAACAAGATGGATAAGAGAAACCATGCATAGTGGAAGGTCTTACCCTACTCCTAGGCCTCCTTGCAGTTTGTCAGAAACTCCTCGTAGAGGAACTACACCCAATTGAACTGTACCCCCTCTGTGCACTGCTCTTCCAACGCAATCACATACATTAGTACTTCGTCGGTGCGACATTTCCTCATCAACTTGTCGGCTAGCGGTTAGGTGGCTATGCACACCCCTTTGCCCTTAATTCTTGCTATTGCGTACCCCCTCTTTTTCTTCTCTAGTTTATACTTCACCTTCATGGCTTCTGCGAGGGCCAAGTCACTACTTTTTCCCGCTATGGTCGCGGTGTGTGTCCTTTGAAGGGAAGTTAAGAAATTATGTGAATTAGGTTGGCCATGATGGGAATAGGCTCCTCCAGCCAAATATACCCGTCATGCATTAGGAACGACAACTGCCTGATGACGAAAATGTTGATTGGCGTGTGGTGGTAGTGGGGTATCCATCGTAGATGGAGTAAACCAACCTTCTGCACATCGTGCAACCATTTCTGCTTCATTAACCTCTCTGTGGCCAGGTGTGGGAACTTCTCGCTACCCATGAGGTCCTAGTCCTCGAAATTCATGGTAGGTATTCGTCCCAAAGGTAGACCTTCAAACGTTATACTTTTAGGGAGGAGTAGGGTCTAGAGCGCACTCCTTGTGGCCTCCAGGCCTTTCAGTATCTTGGCTTTCCCTTTCCATGGGGGGACATATGTAGGTAACTTTGTTTCGAAAGGCATTGGTGAGACATGATTTGCCTCATTGTCTTGCACCTAAATTTGAGCAATTAGAGCTTGCAAGTCTTTCTCCTCCTCATCTGATTCAATAGTGATGGATTTTCCCTTTTCTACCATTGAGAATTTGCCAAACCGTGGTTTTCTTGGGGATACAAGGACTCGACCCATAATCTTCTTATCTTTCTATGGTCGTGGCGTTCGTGGTGATTTTGGAACTTCTAGTGAAACTGCTGCCTCTCTAGGCTCCTCATGGGCCATATGGGGCTCCACGATATCTTCGACGAATCGCACTCTTGTTCTAGCAGCGGTCATCGTGTCTATAGTCAAAGGTGGTAAGAGTACGCGATGCTTATTCTTTGTAACTGGTCAATTCTCACACAACCAAGTGTTGCCTCAAGGCTAGCCCTGGGGATTTTATAGCATCTTTTGAATTTTAATTTGACCATTCCCCCCACTTTTGAGTCATTAATGCCTTCTTGGCGGCAGATCATCCAAAATCTAGCTCTTAATTCGTATCTTAATTTCCCGCCGCCTGCTCCTTTTTGCCTTAAATTGGATATATTTCATGAATAGTGACACCAATGGTCACCTCCCAGCCTACCCGAGCGGCAGCACAGCCCCCTATGCGCAGGCACGGCCCCTGTGACATATTGATTCTGCGCACAACCTCCTTATCGTGCAACTCCCATACAAACTCTTTTATAGTCCTGTACTTTCTTTCAACTGCTTGGATTATTGAGACTATGCTCCCTATGGATAGTCAGGTGGTCACACCACGTATGCGAGGCTTCAATTCACCTTCCAGCCTAGTCCGTGGGGACTCCTCAATTACCCTCATGACAGTCAGTGTCGTGCATTCTTCCTTATGCGGTCTGCTCCCCTCGTTACTTTGTCTGGTAAGGTGCAGTCATAGCCATGGTAGCAGAGACACAAATTATCAACAAAAATCTTCTAATGCAGTAGTATGGCTGGCCATACCTTGTCCTGTCATTCTTAGTTTATTGACGCGGCATGCTTACATGATTTGGATTTCTAATTTGTTGATTTCTATGTCCATTAACATTCTTTTCTACCTTAGTCGTACTCGATCTTCTTCGAGTTAGCAAAGCTTAAGTTTCCCTCGTCGAATGGCTTTCTGAATCTGCATATGTTCGTCCTCGCGCGGTTGTATAATTCCTTCATCCTGGTCCTCATGTACTGTCCCAACTGTGGGAGCTACTGCGTGAGGATTCCTTTCTTCCAAAACTATGGTCTCGACACTTTTTGTCACACGGAATGAGTCGATCTTACGGACAAGATAGACCTTCCTAGAATCTAACGATATCTACTGACAAGCAAGCCAATCAAAAACTATCTTTCTCTAAATATGCATTTATAAACAAAGGCAAACAAGTTTTTAGGCCTACCTTAGGTCCAATGCAAGTTATGCGCACATCTTCCGTATATGCCCAGTTTCTGTATATGCACACATCTTCTGTATATGCCCAGTTTCCGTATATGCACACATCTTCTGTATATGCCCAGTTTCCGTATATGCACACATCTTCCGTATATGCACACATCTTCCGTATATGCCCAGTTTCCGTATATGCGCACATCTTCCGTATATGCACACATCTTCCGTATATGCCCAGTTTCCGTATATGCACACATCTTCCGTATATGCGCACATCTTCCGTATATGCACAGTTTCCGTATATGCACACATCTTCCGTATATGCCCAGTTTCCGTATATGCGCACATCTTCCGTATATGCCCAGTTTCCGTATATGCACACATCTTCCGTATATGCTCAGTTTCCGTATATGCGCACATCTTCCGTATATGCACACATCTTCCGTATATGCACAGTTTTCGTATATGCGCACATCTTCCGTATATGCCCAGTTTCCATATATGCACACATCTTCCGTATATGCACAATATGCGCACATCTTCCGTATATGCCCAGTTTCTGTATATGCGCACATCTTCCGTATATGCCCAGTTTCCGTATATGCGCACATCTTCCGTATATGCCTAGTTTCCGTATATGCGCACATCTTCCGTATATGCCCAGTTTCCGTATATGCACACATCTTCCATATATGCCTAGTTTTTGTATATGCGCACATCTTCCGTATATGCCCAGTTTCCGTATATGCGCACATCTTCCGTATATGCACACATCTTCCGTATATGCCCAGTTTCCGTATATGCGCACATCTTCCGTATATGCCCAGTTTCCGTATATGCGCACATCTTCCGTATATGCCCAGTTTCCGTATATGCACACATCTTCCGTATATGCCCAGTTTCCGTATATGCGAACATCTTCCGTATATGCCCAGTTTCCGTATATGCACACATCTTCCGTATATGCACACATCTTTCGTATATGCCTAGTTTCCGTATATGCGGACATCTTCCGTATATGCCCAGTTTCCGTATATGCGCACATCTTCCGTATATGCCTAGTTTCCGTATATGCACACATCTTCCGTATATGCACACATCTTCCGTATATGCCCAGTTTCCGTATATGCGCACATCTTCCGTATATGCCCAGTTTCCGTATATGCGCACATCTTCCGTATATGCCCAGTTTCCGTATATGCGCACATCTTCCGTATATGCCCAGTTTCCGTATATGCGCACATCTTCCGTATATGCCCAGTTTCCGTATATGCACACATCTTCCATATATGCCCAGTTTCCGTATATGCGCACATCTTCCATATATGCCCAGTTTCCGTATATGCCCACATCTTCCGTATATGCCCAGTTTCCGTATATGCACACATCTTCCGTATATGCCCAGTTTCCGTATATGCGCACATCTTCCGTATATGCCCAGTTTCCGTATATGCGCACATCTTCCGTATATGCCTAGTTTCCGTATATGCGCACATCTTCCGTATATGCCCAGTTTCCGTATATGCACACATCTTCCGTATATGCACACATCTTCCGTAGGGCCCAACCAAGGTGCTCAAGGCCCCTTCTATTCTTATTCTTGATGCATTAGTTTAGTCATCCATTTTCGAAAAACCTATCTTTGAAAATATTTGAAGTGTTAGTGAATAGCCTTGCTTCCATGTTTATTTATGCAACTTTATTTCATGAATTTAGTAATAATTTATTTCATTCAATAATACTCTTTTTAGTCAAAATTTCAATTCATCCTTTATGTTGCTAATATTTTTTTCTACAATTAGTTAGTTTATCAATCCACTTATGTATTTTGATTTAAGCTTAGATAGTAGCTCTTGATTTAGAAAAATATATTTTATATAGTTAGTACTCTTGTTGTGCACTTAGCTTACTTAGATTATTATCTCCTTACATACTATTATACATTTCTACAATATATTAGTGCATGAATTTCTATCTCGACAAGATACAAGAAACTACAAATTTTCCTATTTTTTGCATGAACTAATACATTAAAGGTACCTAGGCACTACTTCACCCTTATCTAGGCCTCCTTCACCTTATCCATCTCTGAAATTTCATATAGAATGCATGATAATGCTCTCGGGTATATCTCTTGTTGCAACATAGGGACTCCTGTAGCAACCCACAAATTACATCACAACACCATATTTGCACACAAATAATTTTCGTCCTTCCATGTCACATTACAATGCACACTAGACATTGCGGATGGAATTTAGAAGCTCAGAGATCCTCTAGGATCCTTAACCTAGTGGCTTTATCAAAACTGCTTTCTTTTCTACAAATTAGGGTTTACTATAGTAAACTTAATCCTATTTAAAATTTCTTGAAATTATTTTCTTTCCCTTCTTGCAATTAGATAAGGTTTACTTCTTGCTCTATTCCTTTCTACAACTTTTGAATATTTCTTGTTGCACAAATAACAAAAGTTGTCTTTGTACTACCTTGTAGAATAAACCACTTGGACAAATTCGGAGATATCCAAAAGGCAAACCCTTCAACCATGAGTAAAAATGGGCTCAGAAAAGGGACCAACACACCCTACCATAGACAAACCAATGCATACAACAATGTTATAGGCAAGATAAAAAGAACCAACCTACAAAAAACTAGAGAATGAAGATAATTTTGTTACCTGAGTAAGGGAAAAGAACCTCGGGCATAGAGCATTGGACTTGGTCTACATGAGAGCAGAAACTTCATTCACCTTCAAGCACTAGTTGAACCATTCCACCACACTAGTGACATCGCAAGCCTAATACCTCTCCAGACTCATGGCTACTTATAGGGACTGAATTTTTCCACCATCTAGTGAACCCTTATGCATCCAAATACACAATAGACAAAAAATACAAAAACAATAAGAATTTCCCACCACCCACTCTAACAGGTTGAGTCCAAGCTTAAACTTCCACAATATTCATCCAAAACTTTAGGTCTGAGCTTGCTAATAGTGGAAAGTTGCCTCTTTCTCCATAGGAAAAATCACATAGCATCCCAAATTCCTCACCTCATATTAAATTGGGATCAAACTTTTTAGAAAGAAATGCATCTATTACTTTATAAGTTGCATACATAAACCTTAAAACCCATCCTCCATGACACCCATGAATTGATTGCATAGTAAGACGTGGAGTGTGAGCACTCTCCCCAAAACCAAATCCACTATCACTTTGTCGATCTACCCACATCAAAATACAAGTAATATTAATTTTAAACTTATAAAAAATATTATTAAAATATCATACTTTATAAAATTTAAATATTAATTCTAAATTTATTTAAAATATGTCTAGGATTTCAAATTTTATAAAATATAATGTCCTTAAAAGCATTGCAATGTAGTACAACTTTATTTATTTTTCAAATATCATGGCTATAGTGTACCCCGAAAGTTTTGTTTAGGAAAAGAAGTAGATTTCTTTATTAATATATGAATATTTTAATTTATTTAATTTTAATAAAAGTCAATATCTAAATTGAATACTTTTTAAAATAAATATTTATTTAAAATATTTTATTTCTAAAACAACTTTTCTCATTACCATGTTTCTACAAAAAAAATTATCAGTTTAAAAAAAGACAAGGAATGTTAAAATTTTAATCATATTTAATTATAATAAAGTATGATTAGTCTTTGTTATTTATGGAGAATCATAGTTAACAGGGAACTTGAAAAAGTAGGGCCGCGGAAGAATTCCAAGGCCAGCAAGACTTCCCTCGACCTGATTACCTTGATAGAAGGTGATCTAAATGACATTGGTGATATGGTGAAGGATGCCACTTTGAAACTGCCACAACAGTTCAAGCAGCAGCAGAAGCAGGTCTTAGGTGCCATTCAAACGGGTCTACATGAGGTGCAGATCCAGGCATCATAAGTGCATACCGGTGTAGGTCGTAGTAGTGCAGCATCAACCAGCTTGGTGCCTGGGACAATTGAATTAGCATAAGTGATTAATGCCTTGGACCCCCATTTATCACGCGGCCAGATGGAGCGCTGACCACGGAATCAAAAGATGATTTTGCCACTGTCTGCAACCTCTAAAAGGTCAGGCTAAAATTGGCCACATTTCCAAGAGAAGCCCTTCACACCCTACATGATGGTGTGATGGCAGAACTTCGAGCTTGGGAACAGCAAGCATTAAACGTCATCAGTGAGCAAAAGGTGAACAATGCCAAAATGTTTACCAAGAAGACTTCTGCCATCAAGCTCTTTAAGCCTATGATCACGAAGAATAAGCACACTACCCAGGTAGTGGCAGAGGAATGCAGGTCTGTCACCGAGATGGATATTCCTGAAGATGCGCTAGTGGACAAACCAATTCAGAAGCTCGCTATCAGAGTGCGCAAAGTGAGATCAGAGCTGGCCAATGTTCAGTTGGAACTAAACCTTAATATCACAGAACTTGCATTTAGGGACCAGCCCTCAACTATGCTAGAGGTAAAAGAGCAAGTCTGGGGAAAATAACCGACATCACAACCATCTCAAGGTGCGAAAACCTGGTTCCTGCATCCCCCCATACTACTTCGGGTGAGACTTCAGTCCGCGCTCCACAGATTGATGCCAAAAGGGCTAGTAGTGTAGGTATTTGCTTGGATTCTTAACGTTGAACCTGGGTGAGGGCCTATCAAGCCAACGTCTACAAAATATGATGTACTCTTGGGAGATGACAAGCCAGTTGACACTGAAGGTAAGGGAACATTTATTGTGAAGACAAAACAAGGAAAACCAAAGCATATTAATGATATTTTATATCTAGCACATAATTTTTTGAGTGTGGGGCAACTCCTTGAAAATGGATATCTAATGGTTTTTAAGAACAATAAATGCATAATCTATGATAAAGATGATTATAGTAAAATTATTGCCAAGACTAATATCCTGCAAAATAGAATTTTTTCTTTCAATCTTCCTTGTGAAGCAATTACAACATTAAATGTTTCTTATGATTATAGTTCTCGGATATGACACATGAGGTATTGAAATTTGAATATGAAAGACTTGAAATTGTTATATAACAAGGAAATGGTCAAAGGGCTACCCCTTATTAGTTCTATTGATAAAGTCCCTAAAGGGTGTATTCTTGGTAAGCAACATAGAGATTCATTTCCAATAGGAAAATCATGAAGAGAAAGTAAACCATTGGAGCTATGGCATGAAAATATATGTGGTCCTATGAAAACATTGTCTATCAATAAAAATATGTATTTCATTATTTTTGTGGACGATTTTAGTAGAAGAACATGGGTATATATCATAAAGAAAAAACTGTATTCATTTGTCATATTTCAAAAATTTAAAGCTTTTGTGGAAAAGCAAAGTGCTTGTTCTATAAACGAACTGTTTTGATTTTTCAGAGTGAATATTGACCGTTGGATCTGATAGTAAGAGATCTATGTTGTGGATCGAAGCGTTGTTTGTAAAGCGAAGTTAACGTGGGACCATAGTTTTAAAATAATAAGTGGGGACCTCCATGTAAGGCTAGCCACCAATAGAATCTGTTGCGTCATTGTTTTACATATTATGTATGTGCAAATTTCATGGGCATTTTTAGGCTAAAATTTCCCCTAGTGAGACTATGTGGCAAAAATAGAAATTCAAATAAAGTTTTGTACAACAAATTATCAACTTGCACATATATTCATTAAAACACTACCAAAAGGAAAGTTTCAATACATAAGGGATATTCTTGGAATCACCTCATTAAGCATTAAGGGGGAGTGTTGAGGATAATGCTTAATTACGTTATGTAATTGCTAACAAATTAGTCAGCATATTTTATGTTTGCAAGTTACGAGAATTAGGGCAGAAAATTAATAGATGTAATCAATATTCAAAGTTATTATTCAGCAAATTATTAGGGGCAGTAGATTAGAATAAAAGGTTAGTCAGATAATTGATAATCAAATTAGAAATATCTTAGATATATAATAATGTATGCATTTCTTCCATGACGATATGAGATTCGAATGAGAGTTGAGCTCATGCATTGAGAACTAGAATTTAATAGTTTTTGTTCATTTTTTTTATATGTTTTCATATATATGCTCTTGATAGATTTAATAGAGCTTCACTTACTACGCATAGACTATTCCCAACTATTATAGGAAACAATTGATAATTTTATTGATTCTCAAAAGATCAAATGGGTTTCATTTGGTGGTTCATAGATATAAATTTTTAATAGTACAAATATCAATTACGAAGTGAAGATGTGTGATTGAGATGGTGGAATTCAATCCCCGATATTATTTGGAATTGTCTTAATCAAGCTGAAATTTTACTTTGGATTTGCTCAAACTACAAGCTTGAATATTTAAACAAAATCAAAATCATAGAACTAAAATTGCAGTTTTTCTTCATGCTAGGAGCTTTAATCGCGGTTTTGCTTTATACTACAATATTATTAGCAAGAATAATGGAATGATTCGGCTATATTATGGCATAATATTCCACACTCTTAGCATGTAAGAGAAGTGGACATGTAAGATAATTGTAACCAACGGTTAGTTGTAAAAGGATTGCACACCAAAACTCACATTTACATTAAACTAATCACATTTATAAATACATCAATCATTGGTTGAAGATATAAATTTTATCTTAAACACACAATCACTTAGTTGAATAAATATCTCAACCAAACACTAATCTAGGAACTATTTTAGTTGGACTAAATATCTCACATCGAACTAATTAACAAATACATTTAATGATGATAAACATCAATCAATATGCACAAGAAAACTAGAAGTTAAATCTCCAAGTCCCTCCCTTAATGAGTACTTGTATTTGATCTTCTTGTCTGCAAAGTCTTCATTAGTTTCTTTAAACATCTTCAAAATCCTATAGAATGAACTCCATCAACTTGTCTCATAACCCTCGTAAAGGTGTAGTTGGTAAACTGGATTCTCGAGTTCCACTCGAACTCGCAAATTAAAATCCTCTCGAAGTCAATTATTAAACAATGTCACAAGCTATTGAATAACCTCACAAGAATACCACCCCCACATGTTCAAAAAGTAAGGCATCCTTCCCTAGATCCACAACTACCAAACTATCTCGACAACAATCCATATTCAATTTTACACCACTTGATTTCTTAAATAGTAGTTTGAGACACAATCAATTACCTCTTTACAATAAAAATTGAACTAGTAGTCATTCTATGGCCGAGCACCCATCTACCGAGATACATGGGTTTCAACCATTGTACTCCCTAGTTACATAGAAGAGTCATCTAGATACAGAATGCATCTAGAGTCAGTTCTTACATCATGATTTTTTGATCTGATTTTGAAAATTCATCATCACTTAGTTTACAAACAAATTATATCACTAATAATTTATGTACTACACGCTACCATACCAACACTACCATACCAATAGGACACATGATCTAAGCTTCTATTATAAGCAATCAAAAACACACATGTCCCAAAATTATCATAAAGTTCTCGGACACATCACTCAAGTAGCTTTATTCTTGTACTAACATGATATCAATTTCATCCATCATCGTTTATGTTGCGGATCAAGTATTTGAATTATTTTCTGAAGGTTGAGTTCATGTTGCTAGTAATCACATCTCATTCATTGGCAATGACGGAAACCTTGCGCTCATTTGTAATACTGAGAGAGAGAGAGATATCTCCTACAATAGTTTTTTAGTGGAAGAAGGTGCAACCCAATAAAAGAACAATAGTTTTTGACCTCTCTAAAATTGCAACAAGTGCCAATATAGCAAGTTGTGCCCATGTCCCACATCTAGACCTTCTGTTGTAGTTGGACTTATGAAAAAGACTGGGATGAAAGCTATATTCCCATCCTTTCCCAGGTAATTGATATGATTGAAAATGAATCATGAAGATATAAACTATGAGAACTTTAATCGTGGTTTTCCTTCAAACTCAATTCATAACACATCAAAATCAGCGAACAACATGTTTAGGAACAACCGCTTGGGATCTCTTTCACATAGAATGCCCATGAAAAGTGTTCTCCCTCGCAACGACATGTGATGAATTGACATGTCCTTCATGGTTTTTCACACCCTCTACTACCACGATCATGAGCACCATCAATGATGAAACTGAGGATATCATCAACAACTCTACTACGAAAAAGTCTTGAGCAAGAATGCCTCAAGCACAAAATCTTGTGTTTGTAATATTCCACTAAAATGAAGACACACCTTCATAATGAGTAGATGTGGAAATCAAAAAATTGGCTACCTTGTCTTCATTGTGCTTGGGTCAAACGCGAGAGCTTTTGTATATGGGTTCTCTTTTCAAGTTGATCCTTGTTTTACAAAGGGATACAGTGGGTCATATCCTCTTTATGTAGTGGATACTCTTTTCCTACCAAATAACTAAACAAACATCTTCACACACTTCATCTACAGATTATATCCTGGGTGCTCCCTTAAAGGAGCTACCCACATAGACATTGGCTCTAATACCAAGTTGTAAAACAGATTGCACACCAAAATTCATATTTATATTCGATCAATCACAATTATAAATACATAAATCATTGGTTGAACATAGAAATTCTATCCTAACCACATAATTATTTAGTTGAGCAAATCTCTCAACCAAACACTAATCTAGGAACTATTTTAGTTGGACTAAATATCTCAAACCCAACTAATTAAAAAATCCATTTAATGACAATGAACACCAATCAATATGTAAAAGACATGTAGGAGTTAAATTTCCAAATTGCTTAAATTTGAGAAACTTTCACTAAATTTGAATATATATAGATATATATATATATTCAAATTAAATTACTTTATTTTGGAAGAAACCAATTTGTTAAAGGGTAAAAGTTTAAGGTTCATGCTAAATTTTGAGGACCAATTTTATTTTATGAAATGAGTTAAAGAAATAATAAAAATGTATTTCACATAATTAGACTCTTAGTAATTTCTCTGGTAAAATTAGTAGTTTATTTATTTAGATGTGTGATCACTTTATTCTATAATACTTTTGACATTTTTTTTGGTTGATTTATTTACCAATTTTTAAATATTTAAATATAAATACAGAATATTTAGAATATCCATATGGCATCCATAATATTTAAAATGAATTTTTCAGTTTTGTTAACTAAAATATACAACCATCCTTGTTACCAATGCGCAAATAGCATTACTGTCTAACCAAAAAAAATCGAAGTCAATATGATAACCCACAAATCAAGGCTACTCAAATCCGTAACTAAAACATACAAGCATCGACTCATAGCTACCATCGTACAAAGTTTTAAATGATGGGTAGAATGCTCAGTCAAATTTATACCCTGGTTGCAAGAGATCCAAAGGTAGGAAAATGTGTAGAAAAATTAATGAGAATAAGATCTCCGCTGCATTTTTTTTTAAATGGTACATTGTCATAGGTAATCAATATTGAAACTATCAGCGATCTGAACTTTCCATGTATAGATGATGTGGCCTCTTTCTATCTTCCAATACAATCTTGAAAAGTATGCCTTGAGTGCTTACTGACTGCATGTTACAAGTGCTATATTATTTAATGGGAAGTTATACAACACTCAAGCTGTTGTGGTCACTGTTATTGAGCATGATAATGTTTTACAGCCTTCGTGAGCCTGAGCCAACGTGAGTAGATGATCCATTTATTAGGAATACCAGCTTAAGAAAAACGGATTAAATTAATTTTATTTTGTGTCTACTAACATCTGTAAGTGAACAGTTCCATACAATCCCCGGCTACTCTCATATAAAATATTCCAAACCATAAAATGTTCACATTGCAATTCATGGATTTACAAAATTTTATTAGAAACATTAATCATTTTAAGGCTACAATGTGGATGATGCTTCTACCCTCATAGATATTTTCTGTATAGAAATATTGAAACGCTCGTTACATATATATGGCTGTACGGGGAGCATTGGCTGTGAAGCAAACCAAAGGTACGTGACTGCAAGCAGTTCAGTGGAATGACGATGCTGAGATGATAGGGTACTGCTTTCATGGGATGTAAGTTGTGGCCTGCAAAACAAAACCTACCCGCTCATTTAGCCTCTCAATGCGCATTTTGTTTGCAATAAAAATTGCAATTAGAATTTTACTGAAACTCACCTGCTTTTTTAGGGATATTTTTCCATCCATTGCTGCTATGAATTCGAATGTATTCAGAGAGATTCATATCCTCCATGGCGGACCGAAGACCCTTTGAACAGCTAGGGGATCTAACCATCTTCAATATTCTTCCGTAACCCGTTAACGCTAACTCAAAACAGCTGATGGTCTGCTCTGACACTGGACTGGCCTCCTCGCTTCCCTTTGAAAATAGCGCGCTTCGAAATTCAAATTTGAATTCAAATCAAATGGGTATATGACACCGACTGTCCTCCTCGCTTCTCTTTGGAAATAGGGCGCTTCAAAATTCAAATTTGAATTCAAATCAAATGGGTATATGAGTATTAATGTCGAGGTAAATGTGACGGAGGTTGGTAAATGTGCTCATCAATACGCCAGAGGGAGGCCAAAGTCGCTGCGGGCAGGGTCGCCGTCGAGGGGCAGGAGCACGACAGCCGGAGAGGGATGGATGCGCCGGATGGATACCATGATGCATGGTCCAGGATGAAAGGGCGCCATGACGTCAACCACGTCGTCTGCCGCTGTCAGAGGGGTACCTCCATAGCATTAATTTTGCTATGGAGGTGGAAATAGGAACCGCCGAGATGGATTGGGTTCGTATTTTTCTGACTTCCATGTCCTTGATACAGATACTCTTGTTATGCAACAAATTAAAACTACTCAAATTTTGACACACAGGCCATTTTATTCCGGTGTTGTCTATGGAGGAACAAATTTTCTTAGAAAGTTATTTTTTTTGGAATTTTGTATTTTTTGTCAAAAAAATCTAATTATAGTAATGTTTAAATGGTTTTTAATGGTGGAAATAGATTTAGCATCATCAAAAATCCTAGCATCCAAAATCTTGAAGTTCGAAAGCTATAACCATATTTCCCAAAATTTCTACCTAATTTTTTATCAAAATCCAACCAAAATTTCCACTATTTTCCAGACAAATTTGTAATCTCATTAAACTACTCTATTTTAAGAACTCTTTCGAAAAATATTTTTTTTAGTGGTTCTATTGATGGGATTCATTCACCAGCTTTGCCAATTGTACAATTTCAAGTTGAAGAGAAGATATTTGAAGCCAAGATAACTGATATTTATGTAGGAAACTATTGAATCAAATATTGAAGGAAACATTTATGTCGGTTGTTATTTTCAGAGTCGTTTAACCAGGTGGAGGAATTGCTCGGATGGCCAAAACATAGTTGGAATCCGGGCAAAAAAATCTCAAAAAATCTGGTAGAGGCAATGTTTGAATCATGTTTTTGATGGTGGAAATGGATTCAGCACCATCAAAAACGGCTACGACACCTAAAATTTTGAAGTTTAACAACTATAACTTAGATTTACAAAAATCCTTGCTAGATTTTCCCTAAAAATGACCGAAATTTCCATAACTTTCTAGACAACTCCTCCCCCTCATTAGACTACGTGGTTATTTTCCTATAAGCCTGGCGTTGCTCTTGTTGTTCATGCTTACCTCACCGGGAAAAATATGGCCTCAGAATCAAATGCTGGGAAGCTGAAAAAAGCCCAAAAGTCTAAACTGTTCCCACGCAACAAAACACTGTGTCAAAAAGGAAGGGGATTGGTGGACCCAAGCGGCTAGAAACGCAAAAGCTAATGACCAAGGTGTTATTGTGAAGTCATCTGTCAAAGAAAAAAGAGATGGGCAGCCCTGAGGGAGTTAATAACTAAAGTGTTATTATGGAGTTTATTTTTTTTCAATCTAGAAAATAGCACTTGGAATAGTTCTATAAAACTAGTGAGGAGGACTAAAACCAATCTCCTCACCTAACGGTTAAACCACAGCTATAAGTCTGTGTTATTGTAGAACCACTTGCATTACCATTAAAGCAAATCTTAATCTTTGGAGAGAAGTACCAACACAATATGAGTACAGCACCATCCCAGTCAATATCTGTTCACCATGACACAATGTCAGATATCTGTTCA
This sequence comes from Pinus tabuliformis, assembly GCA_031772625.1. Classification (NCBI taxonomy): domain Eukaryota; kingdom Viridiplantae; phylum Streptophyta; class Pinopsida; order Pinales; family Pinaceae; genus Pinus; species Pinus tabuliformis. The sequence continues at coordinate 1,992,179,911 of CM062816.1, forward strand.
CCATGTCACAATGATTGGGGTTTGAAAGTACTTCACATCCACAAAAGAGAATGCGCCGCATTGACATCACAATCTAGCTGTGCATTTATACGATTATGTTATTCTCCGTAACTTCTTACCAATGGAGATATAACGAGGGAAATAGTGGAGAGATATTTTAAACATACATGGATCTTTCCAGTCTTCAAAGAATTCACTGTGGATGTATCTTTTCCACAAGGCTGCATTGTCCACTGCCCTTGCACCAACAACAATCCGTGATCCTTCTGGCAAACACTACTCCAAGGTTAAGAATCTGTTAATGGATTTGAGGAGTCTTCTGTCAAACGGTGATTCAAATGGCAATGACAGTCAGTCGAAGTTAGTGCGACATTATAACAGTGCCTTGAGAAGACACAAAAGAAGAAACTTATTGCTCGGTAGAAATCGTACCATGGATCAACATTGATAGCAGACAGTCTTTCAGGGCTGACAAATCTTCATCAAATTTTTAATTTACTACTGTCATTTGTGCTGCACACATACGACCCCCACTATTGGCGCTATCATTTGCCAAGTAAAATTGAAGATTACTTTCCAACAAGGTTAGCAGATAACTTGGAAAAGCCGATATTGAAAGAGAGTCCAGTAACGATTATTGCATTCATTGCAGAACCTGTCATGGGTGCTGGAGTCATTTCTCTCCCTGCCACATATGATGGAAAGGTGCAAGTTGTTGTAAGGAAATATGATATCTTATGTATTCGAGATGAAGTTATATGTGGCTTTGGAAGGTTGGAAACAATGTTGGGATGTGACAAGGACAATATTCAGCCAGAACTGTCTCAGTAGCTAAAGCTCTTTCATCTTCATACATGCCCGAAGGTGTAGTGTTGGCAGGAAAAGAGGTTGATAATGTTGTTCTTTCTAAAGCCTCAGTGAACATAGATAATAGCAATGATGATTGTGATGGCCAAGCAGAATGTCCTAGAGATGCTAGGAAGGTGTGGCACCTATTTGTTAAAGCATTTTATAGGCGAATTTGGAATCCCGGTATTGATACGCAGATTTTGGATCATATGCAGTAGGGATTCTCTAAGCTTATTTGGGACTTGGGGGTAGGTTTTGGATTGCTTGAGGGCGAGCAATCTCGGGAGAGAAGACTATAATGTCATTTTTTGAGAATAGAAAGAGAAAACCAATTTAGTTATTTAATATTATTTTGAAAGTCATCTCGACTAGTTAAATTAAAAGGGGACTATAACGTCCTTTTTCAGAACGGAAGAAAGGAGAAAACTAATTTAATTATTTAATATCATTTTGAAAGTGAGATTGAGTAATTAAATTAAAAGGAGAATTTTAAGTTATTATTATTATTATTATTATTTTTTTTTATAGGAAATATAGCATATAAAGTCACTTTATTATTAAAATGGTGGCCATGATATTTTAGTGACACATGGTATTTGGAGGAGAAAAATTATAAAATGAAGAGCATTCATTTCAGAGCATGGATGAGTATTGTTATTTGGTTTATAGTCTCGAGAGTTTTTGTGGCTTAAGGTGGGAGGGAGGAACTCTCATTGTATTTCTCAATTTCAGTGTTGAAATACACACCCTAGGTGGTGGCGGTTGGTTTCAGTATTGAAAGATAGACCCTACCCAATAATTATGTTGCAAGTTGTTAGTTGTGCTTCATAGGGCCGAATTATTGTATCTCATAAGGGTCGAGTTGGTGGACCAAAATTTTGGAGATCAAATTGCAAAAGGCTAAGTACCAAAAACCCAACATATCTTCCAAGTTTTTGATGTAATATCTTGGCAATTATTATTAAATAAAATAAAATTGTGTTTCTTGCATATTGTCTACAAGTTATGTGGAACTATGTTGCATTTTATCGGTATTTCCGACAAAAATTTATGTTGTAGTAATTTTTGGGAATTTTTAGCAAAAATAATAAATAGGAATATTACATAATTCTCCTTCTCCAATATTAGGCCTCATTTTATAGTCTTATGAATTCATTGAGGAGTTGGTAACAAGTTTTAGTGAGGTACAAGTGTACAGATCCTATATGCTCCACCCATGAGTGCAATCTTTGCACATTTTTCAAGGTACATGCACCTTTCTAGTGGGCACAATAATTGTACACACACTTTCCTTCAAAGCCTAAGCATGTGTAAGTGGGATAAAATGCTTTGAGATGAGCAATCACTGTAACTTATCATTATAAATACCATAGGGACATTAGAGACGTAATGGCTTCAAATAATGCTATAACAAGTCTGTAACAATCTATAAGCACAATTCTCCCACATTTGGCATATCTATTAATACGCGTAGTTCCTAGAGAAATATCCAACTTTAATAAATTCTAATTATATAGCTATCAATCCACTTCCTTACTGCAAAGATGCTAAATTGGGTACAAGTTGGAAGAACACCCAACTAGGTTGGGTTTCATCCCTTGTAGTTGCATTTCACTGACAATTATCAAAGTATCACAGCAATGTCCATTCTATGCATTAGCATTTCACTGAAATGTAGCAAGGTGTCACAACTGGGTTTGGTTTCATCGATTTTAGTTGCATTTCATTTGAGGGTATCAAGGCATCCCTACCATGTCCATTTTATGCATCAACAAGTAATCGTTGCATTCCTAAAGCCACATCTATTTTAAGCATTTTTTCAAATAATTCATTTGCAATCTCTAACCTACTAGATTTGACATAACCTACAATCCTTGAACTCTATGCAACCACATTCACATCTATGTTTCCAAACATGCATAAATGTCAATGTGAGTATTGTACACATCTTGCCTAATAATGTAGACATGAAATTACTTGCCTTGTTGCAAATATTATAAATTAATACATATGTCAGAATTCTCAAAAACTAGGTTGTGGTTGCATTTCATGAGTGTTAAGGTTTCATTGGCATCTCCATTGTAGACATAACTAGAAGGCATTGCACTCCATGAAACCACATTTCTTTTAGTTTGTCAAACGAATAGTATGCAACCTTTATACATCCATATTTAGCATACATGATCCATGGCTACAAGGTGTTGAAAATAGCAACAAGAAATGTTAAAAATAGAATCTAGAAATTCCAGTTTAATTTGTCCTTGAATTAAAATGAGAATTTAAATCAAATTCTATTCTCATAGCAACTTGTAATAGTTAATTAAGTTTAATTAACTTAATTAGCTTAGGAATTTCGAGTTGGAAGTCTTTCTAAAGTCATGTATATGTTCTCCCTATATTATAGGGGTCCAAGATGAGTTCATTGTGAGATGTAATTAAATAACTCAGTTTGCTGAGTTATGTTCAGTTAAATTACTTCCAAACTATTTGTGGAACTAATAGAGAGTTAACAGTCAGTTGGTGCACTAGTGCATCCATAAGTGTCGCTATAGTTAACTGAAGGTTCCCTCATCAGAAATTCATGCATGTTGATTTGAGAAAGACCCAGTTGAGACTAGAGTGCAGGGACAGTGTACTATCAGTTGTATGATTTACTGAGTTGTATAGATCATGCGTGCAATTAGGAACTGAACCTCGTGTGGATTGCACAGTTTTGGATGCACTAGTTTCCCCTTAAGATGGGCTAATCAGCCATAGGAATTGCACAAGGAAATAGGGTCTTGGAGAGCAATAGAAGAGGCTAAGGTTTGGCTTGATCTTGCTTGTGAGTAGGGAGATTGATCATACAAAGTGTTGGGATTGTTCTTATGAGAACAAGCATTGTATTATCATCTTGTATTTTTTATTAATGCAATATAGATAGTAGGGGTTTTGAGTTGTGGATTTCCCTGGGAAAACTTATTGTGTTATGTGTATTTGATTGTCTTCCTCTTGTCGATTATTGTTTTCATCGATATATCGGCTTTTGTTGGTTGATAGTAGAAGTAATTTCTTATCCCTTGCTTTAGTACATTGCATGAGGTTGTGAATCTACAAGATTTTCTATATGGTATCAGAGCTAGATTTGTAGAAAAATCTACACAAGGGAAGTTCCAACTTCCCATAACTACATCAAATTCAAACCCAATTCTAGTTATATCATCATAAATTTGATACATTCTAGTAGGAAGTATAACCCCAAAAAATCCTTGATGATAGAGTTAAAGGAGAACATGGTGTGTATGTCTACCCATTCCTTACATAAACAATATCACGAGATTCCATAGGAAGAACGTTTTGCATGTTTGGTTTGGAAAAATGTAAGCATGCATTAATAAAATTGGTCAATAAAGTATAAACTCAAACAACTCTAGTGAGTAAAACTCATGTTGATCAAGTCTAGTTGATGGTTGATCCTTCAAATGTATAGAACACCTTTTTCCAATCATAAACCTTGCATTCAACAATTAACTTGGCATTTTGCAACACATGATTACTTAGCTATATGTCAGAGGTAGAGATTTTGTACCATCTTCATTTTGTACTAAGAGAAATTCATTCTTAAGAGCAGTAGCTCTACTAATACATATATAAAAAATGGAATAATGTTAATAGACCACCAAATGGGATTTTATATACATCAAAAAAAATATCTATTTGGAAATTAATTAAAAAATGAATGAGAAATAATGTGTATTTTTCACTTTGCACAAATATATCAATGTTACATAGGGACATGTTTCTAAAAGTAGGGAACACACTCCCCCTGCTCATGAGATGTGAGTAATCTATGTTAATTTTATGTTGTTACAATCACTTATGCCCAATTATTAACTTAAATTAGAAATCAATTCAATCATCCAATAATCAATAGCAATTATAGATAGAATAGTAAAAGTAGTGTACAATAAGAGACAATAAGAATCAATGATTGTTAGAATTATAGCTAATGTGTTGTCCTTGATGGAAACCTGCTTGATAAAGTTGCACTTGATGTCAACATTAATGATTGTGGAACTCATGCAGGGTGGTATAGATGCTACAATTCATATGGACAAAAAAATGGTAGTTTGGTCACTAAGCAGTGGAAAAAGTGAAGTTTGAGAAAGTATACGTGGTTCCTGTGAAGAAGGGTCGTGTACATACACAATTCTTGTAAGTGAAAACCATGTACAAAATCCAAACCATGGAAATCTTGATACGAGGGGTCATTACCATGGTATTGACCCATAGTAATTGAAGCGACAACCTTCATTTGATCCTATCAACAAATACTAATGACATTACCAAAGTATTTACCTAAGGTATTGGCTAATGCATAATCTATATAAGGAGATGGTGATCAAGGTGTTAGGTGCGCAAGAAAATGATCTATTCATGTGTGATTTGATCTAGAACATGTGTGCACCAAGGAGCAAGGAGATGGCTCATATATGATAGATTTGAAAGGGTAGTAAAGACTAATGAAAATACTTGATTGATCTATTTATGCTTGTAATGTTAGATTTGCACCTATGGTGATGGTTTGATCCAAATATAGTAATTTGTGTCGAGATCTTGGTTTAACAGATGTTGTGATTTGCAACAAATGTTTGATTTAGTAATTCAAGATCTGTATGCAAGTTTGATTCTGGTTTTTCATGTACATACACGGATGTAGTTCAGTAATGTAGCGTATAATTTCTATGATAATTTACTCAGTATGTTGAAGTATATATGTGGGTGTTTTGCATGGTAGTCATGTACATACATTGGTCTATCTTATGGAAATTGTGTATATGTACTAGGGTTTGTAGTGTTGCTTGATGATGACAGTTAATGAATTATGTTCTATTTGTTGTTGTCTGTCAATGATGTCTTGATCTGTATCTGGCAATGATTGGGTTAATTGGATTGTGGCTTGGTATATTGATCATTGATGATGTTGCATTATGATTGGGTTTTTCAGTGAGACAATATTGATATATATGACTTAGTAGTGTTTCAGTTTGACAGTGTTTTTATTAGTCAGTGATTTGAGATATGTACGCAGGTTTTATGCAGAAGAAGCGCGTATATACACAAGTTCTCTTCAGAACAATCGTGTATGTATTCCGAAGTTCATTTGTTCTGGTTGGGTTTTGTATTATGTAGTCTGATGCTTCAAAGATTTAGTTGGTTTACAGTGCTTTGGTGATTCAAATTCAATATTTTAGTTTGTCATGTTGGTTTGGAATTATTAATCGTGTGGGTCCAGTATGAAAGTTCGATGAAAGGCAGCCTACATGTTGTTTGATGATTGTTTCATAGGTGTGTCTAGTTTGAAACATTCTAAAAAGTGGTCCAAAGGGCATTGAGGGTTACAACCTTCAGTAAGGAGGTAGGAGCTCCCTTCTGGTAGGAGCTGATAAACGAGTTCAGGGGTTTGTGGCTCCCTTCCATTGGGTGCTAGAGAATGAGTAGGGGTTATATGATCCTACAGGCGGGGGCTTGTGTAATAGTAAGAGTCTACATCAGTACAAAATGTAATGAAGATTTTATTTATAGAATAAGAAAGAAGACAGAGACAATGGTAGCGATGGTTTTCTCCCACATTGGGTTTCCACCTAAAATCCTGGTTTTCTATGTGTTTTGTTTATGTGCTGTGAGTTTTTTTTCTTTATTACATACTGGAAAGTTATTGATGCAATGGTTAAAGATAAACATCTGATGGAACACATGAAAAATTAGTAAATTTGATATACGTTGTTTTCTTTCACTGAAGTTGTGTACATACGCAGATTGCTTTAAGAACAATAGTGTATAGAATTATGTATATGAAATTAAAAGTTAAATTAAATTAAATTAGTGATTCATTCCCCCCCCCCCCTCAGTATTTTTCCCAACAATTTGTATCAGTGCAGGTCGCTTTGAAGAAGTTTGATCTCTTAAAGGGAGATCCATCAATATGAGTAGTCAAGAGGGAGTATCTTCTATTAAACCACCTTTGTTTAATGGAACTAAATTTTTATTTTAGAAAGTCAGAATGAGAGTGTATTTGCAGGCACTTGGAGTTTATGTATGGGCAATTGTTAAAGGTGGATATCAATACCCAACCTCCATTCCCACAGATGATGTGGGGAAGAAAAACTATGAGATCAATGTGAGGGCAGTCGATGCTATCTTGGGAAGTTTGGTTGGATCTGAGTTTGTGAAAGTCATGCTACTGAATACCGCAAAGGAAACATGGGACACGCTGGTCTAACGCTATGAAGGTGACACTAAGGTAAAAATCTCTAAACTTCAAACATTTAGAACTCAGTATGAGACTCTTAGAATGCATGATGATGAAAGTATTGCAAGATTTTTTCTTAGAGTAGATGAGATTGTTAGCTCAATGAAAAATCTTGGTGATGAAATAAAGGATTCTACTGTTGTTGAAAATATTTTAAGATATCTAACCTCAAAGTTCGATTCCAAAGTTTTTGCCATTGAAGAAATGCAATATTTGAAGATTATTACTATTGAATAGTTCCATGGGATCTTGACAACTTATGAGATGAGAAAATGGGGTACATCAGGTATTAGAGAAGTGACATTCAAATTCACAAACAAAGGGAAAGAAAACTAAGAGCCTAAGGAAATAGGTTATATTTCAAACGAAGAAGAAGTGAATTTTGTGAAGAAACTCCAAGTAGGAACTAGTAGGTTCAGAGGTAAGATTCCTTTTAAATGTTTTTCCTGTGGAAGAGTAGGTCACTATGCTGCTAAATGTCGCTATAAATAAAATAATGAGAAAGGGAAGAATTTTCCAAAGAGGAATGTTAAAGAAATTTAGATAGAAAGAAAAGTTTTTACACTCATGAAGATAGTGAATATTCTTCCAATAAAGAGGATGATGAATAAGATCAGGGTTATCAATTACTGATGTCATTTGAAGAACAATGTGTGGATGAATATGATGATGTATTTATGGATGCTCTAGAATAAATTGATAGACTCAAGGTCATAAACAAGAATCAAGTAAAGCAAATCAATATGTATAACAAAAACACCCTCGTTGAAGAAATAACTTAGCTAAAAATATGACTAAAAGAAGCTAAATTAGTTGAAGAATATTTGAAGAAACAATTCCAAGAAAAGGAAAGACACTATCAAAACTTAGAACTTGAAATTTTGGGTCTAAGAAAGGAACTTGAAAAAACAAAGGCTCTAAATCTTAGATTTGCTAAAGTATCTGAGACTTCAAAATAAATCATTAAAGTGCAATGCTCTCCTCTGATCAAGATAGGTCTTGGATACAATCCAAATGGTAAAACATCAAAACCTATAAAATATTATGAAACAAGTACAAGAAGCTACATCAATATGGTAAAAGAAGCAATCATCAGCAAAAGAATGAAGGATCAAATATTTCCCATGCAAAACAACCTTATGGTGAACAAAAACCAAGCTGCTCAAGAAGGTATTATACTCCCACGTATTTGTTGGACAATTGATGGTGGTTGTGCTAGTATTATGCATGAATGTTGGCACTAATTTCAACCAGACTGGAAAGAATGTGTGTTGCAGCAAATGCATGCCTCAGAATGATTTCTGATCCAGGTGGATGTTGGTGGCCACCCACCTATCCCACTTGGACCCCCACAATTGTCTCTTTCAATTTTTCAGTTTCCTTTTGTAGCACAATTTACTATTTTTAGCAGTTTCTTGGGTCCTGAACTTCCAAAGCCGTTTTGAGGCCCTAAACAACGTTTTTTGGGAAAATTTGGAGCAACATGGGTCTATTGACCGATGTTTCTCTTCCCAAAGTTGTATTCCTCGAATATATATTTCTAGCGAGCTATGGTTCATGTCAAACGGATATTGTATGCCAAAGTTACGACCCCGAGAAGTTGATGTACCAATTTACCAAAAACGGGGCCCATAGTGTGGCACTTCATCTCCTAGGGTTAGGTTTTTGGATGTTTAGGGTTTTCCATTGTTTCTCAACAATAAATAGGCCTTTGAGCCTCATTGTAACACAGTTTAGAGCCAAGTAGCCGCCACATCTCTTCTCAAAGATAAGCTACCATCACCCTAGCTGGTTTATTTCCATTTCTGATTATAAGCATATTTCAATATTTTACATTAATGAAATGAAGCATTATTTCTGCTACATCTCTTTATTTATGGTTATTTCTGTACTTTATTACGTTTTGTATAAATCTGGATTAGTGGTTTTAGAGCGGTCTGCTCTTTCTCTGTTTTTCTTTGCATGTCCCCAACGAGGTCGGGATATAAGGAGTTAGGGCTTGAACCAGTCGAACCTTTACAAGACCAGCCTCGCAAATCTTGATGGCTTCTCATGGCAGATGAAAAGAAAGACGAGGGGGTAGGAGATCCTATTGAAATCTTGCTCGAAGAAGCCCTCAAGCAACAAAGGAACATGATGATGGAAAACTTTTCCCAGATCCTTCAACGGCTACCCAGGGGTGACGCATCAACTTCCAACATCTACTCTAGAAATGCTACACCCTTTAAGGTACAACTTAATTTTGAAATCCCCATATTCGAGGGTCAGATAAATGCAAATGCTATAGATAAATGGTTAAATCTGCTAGAAAGGTATTTTTCTGTTCATGGTTTTTCCAGTCGGGAAAAGATTATTTTCGCTCTTCTCAAAGAAGCCCCCCATGTCAAGGATTGGTGGGAAACCTATTGTGAGTAGAACGATGAAAGTACGGGGTCACTATTTTCAGCCGCACCCACTTGTAATTCATTTCGAGATGCCATCAAGGAGCAGTACTACCCTGTCAAAAGCTATGAGGACAAATACATAAAGTGGACCACGCTGCAACAAGGAAGGGACCAAGATGTGCCGAAGTTCACAAACATTTTTCATACCCTTCGCACACAATTGGGTATCAAGGACTCTAAGCTGCATTTGGTACTCAAATACCGCGGCTGCCTACACAGATACATCCAGGACAAGATGGAGTTCCTGAACATCTCCTTGCTCGGCATGGCGTACCGATATGCTGTCAAAACTGAGCAAAAGTTTAAACATAAGCGAGACTTTGGATCTACCAATCTGAAGCAAGGGAAATGCTTCACCAAATCACAGAACCAAGGACAAAGCCAAGACAGGGCAACCCTAGACAACCCGTCGAAGCCACAAGAAAATAACAACACCACGAAGTCGAAGAAGGACACTGGAAAGTGGTGTGAGTTCCATAAGAGCCCTGCTCACAACACAAGTGAGTGTCGGACCATGTAGTCACTGGTGGCCTAGTTGAAGGCTTTAGAATCAAATGCGTGTTCCAACCTTGAGTTAGAACCCGACAAGGGGAATGGAAAAGGGAAGAAAACCATTGATGCAGAGCCCAGCACCACTGTTGCCACCGCCAAGGTCCAGAAGAATGAACCTAAAGATCCAAAAGAGGGGGAGCACCTTTTCCTCTCATAGGTGTGGGTGAAGGGTTTACCGCTGCAATTCATTGTCAATAGTGGCAGCCAAAAGAGCCTCATTTTAGTAGAGGTCGTGAAGCGGTTGGGCCTATCGACTACACCACACCCACAGTTGTACAATATCGGGTGGCTTCACCAAGGACGAGATCTCCGAGTTCGCCAAAAGTGTCATCTTCCCTACAACATCAAACCCTTCATAGACAAGGTATTGTGTGATGTTTCACCTCCTGATGTTTGTGACGTACTATTAAGCCAACCATAGTTGTGGAGGTGACATTCTGTGTATGAGTCAAGGCCTCGTGCTATTATTATTTCTTGGGTAATTCATTATACAGGATATTGGAGGTAGCCCCACCTACTGCCACCTCTTTGATCACTGCTAATAAATGCAGCAAGCTCATCTCCCAAACTAGGAAATTCATTTTCTATCTGGTTCGCTCCCAAAGCAAGGGGAAGATCGTCACCAGATGGTAGTTGCAGGCTTCATGTATAGGATCATCATGGTGGGTGTGTTTTCAACTGTCTAAAGATTCAATGAGCAGAGAAGTTTGTAGTCATCTTCCAAGCAGCAGAAGGACTCAAAGCCTACATTGGACCCTCCCCATTGGAAAGTGCTCTGAAAAAGTTTTCCACTGATACGCGAAAATCCAAAATGGACTCATGGATCAAAAGATATGGTGTGCTAAAGTTCAGGATTGTGAAGCCGTAGGAAGGAAGAGATATCGGTGCATCAAAATATCAGAGGTCGGAATAATCGACGTATCGGCATATCATAGATCATAATGTCAGAGGTCTAACATATCAGCACAATCAAAATATTGGAGGTCAGCGTATTAACGCATCGTCATATCGAGGATCACAAATTTTTGAGGTCAACATATCAGCGCATCAACATATTAGAGAACAAGATGTTGGAGGATTGGCGCAAGTGGGACATCGGAACATCAACACATCAAAGATCAGAATATCAAAAATTCTTAAAGTGAGGAACCTTTAAAAGTTGTGATATCCAATAAGTGTCGATAAGTCCTTATAAGCACTGAGAAATGGAAAAAGTAGATTAACAAAGGATTTCGGTGCAAAACCAAAGGTTGATGGGCCCTCTTCTCTCTCCTCTAACAAGACACATGGTAGCATATGATTGACTCTGATAAGATACAGTGGTGCCTGACGTCAGTATGGCAGGACATGTGAAAGGAATATTTAACCTTATTGGGTAGTCTAGTGGGCCAGAACTGGGTAACACGTTGTTGGGTGTGGAGCCTAATTATCTTCTTTATTCATACGTATCACCGCATTTGACCCTAGTTTGTATTGGGGTGCAACGCTGCCCATTTTTCATCACTAGAGGGTTCCAGGAGGGGGAAACGACGATTTCTATGAGCCCCCCCCCCCTAGTGGGGATTCGAGGACAACGCCCCCAAAGCTAAAAATAGATGTAAAATTTCCTTGTAAAATGTTGTAATTTCATAGTCAATCTAAGTTGTTCATTAGGTAGATGATCTGACAATAGAAGTTATGTTTAATTTAGAGTTGTTTGCCCTATAAGGCAACCCCTCGCTATATATGAGGGAATTTTATTGTGGTTGTATAGATGTGTGTATTATGAGCAAGAAAGAGAGAGGAGATTGTGTGAGAGTGAAGAGGAAATTACAATGGATCAGCTGTAGGTTGTATCTCTTCATTTTGCTAGATAATATAAAAGAAAGGACTGGTTGTTTCTCCGTGGACGTAGCCCAAATTGGGTGAAACACGTATACCTGTGTCTCTCTCTTATTTTATGCATTTTCTATGTTTGTGTTTCTGCAATATTTTATATGTTCCATTACTTTATAATATATAATTTTCTAGCACACGTGTCACCACTATGGAGTCGCCACATGAAGTGATGGCGTCATATAATAGGTTGAAGATGTTGAAACTCTAGAATAGTTGGAGTTTGGAAAAGTTTCGATAAAGGGGGCTTCTGATATTGGGTTGGCACATGGTCATGAGAGTTCAAAAAATCAAGGGTGAATAGCAATTAGCAAAGGAAGAATGGCCCCCAGCAGGAAAAAAATGCCTTAGCACCTTAATGTTGAGCTACAGGTCACAGCTCTCTGGCCCATGGAGGAGAAATTCTTAAGGAGCTCAGCGACAGAGGAGTATCGAAACACTGCACCACTATGAAGCTACAATATGAAGTGTCTCTAATAATATAGTACATAGAATTAAAGGTGTATGGGTCGGCAACTATGAAACTGAATGCAGGAACAAAGGAGTTGGTAGATTGAAAGGGGCTAAACCTGTAGACTACTTCGCATGCATGAATGGCTGTATTAAATGAGAACAGAGAGGTCACCTCTATGATCTGTCAAAGATCTGTGAAGCGATAAATGAGATTGGGACTCTCGGAGAAGTGTGCAGGTCACCTGAGAATTAATTTCTCAGCATGGGAGCTCTACACAGTCAGACTATGGAGAAATGCAAGGTCCATCTCTATTTTTGGTATTGTGACAAGAAACCAACAGAAGACACAAGAGAGGCAAGGGGAGTCATGCCTAAGTACAATTGGGTAGCTAAATGACAGAAAGGAAAGATTTTCTTGTGTAGAGTGCCTAAGTGAAACAAAAACCATCACCAGAAATAGAGACGATGGGGGAGTTGAGAAAATGTTGTGAGTGTTTTTTTATGAGTGAAGCGCATAGTAACAGAGAGGTTGAAGCGCTTGAGAGGATTCTATCTAATAGAGCAGCAAGAGCAGCGAGATGGTTGTGTGGAGAATTGCAAGGGTAGTTTTGAAGAGAAATCAATGAAGAGCCCTTGATAGTGAAGGCAAAGCGTAGAGGAAGTGTTGTTGTGAGAAGCAAGAGGAGATCTGTTGCAAGTGGGCACAGAAGGTAGGGTGTAGAAGTTGAATATGCAAACAGCCATTTATTGGTATTTTACTTGTATGAGTGTATGCATCTGTTTTCAATTTGAAAATTGTATGAAATAGTAGAACAGTGGAAAGGGCATGTTGGTGCCTGCCTACTAGAGAGGTTGGTGCCTCCTGGAAAGTTGGTGCTTGCTAACCAAAGGGAGTCGGTGCCTCTTGTGATTGGGTGCTCACAAAAAAAATAGATGTAATTAATTGGGTTTTTAATTTACAACATAAACAAACAACAAATTGGTGGTTTTTTCCCTCTGGGTTTCCATGTGAAAAACATTGTGTCAAATGTGTGTTGTTCAAGTGATTGTTGTTTGAATATGTGTGTCGGAAATATTGTTGATTCATTGTTTTGTGAATGAATTCTCTCACAAGTTAAAGAATATAAGAAGGTATTGTAAGCATAATAAGAAAAAGAAAAAGATTTTCTTAATTACTGATTGCCCCTCCCCCCCTCTCAGCAATTCCTTATTTCAAAAATTGGTATTAGAGCGAGGTTCCTTCAGCAGCAGTTTAAACATTAGAAGGTACATCTATAAGGAATTATGTCTAGGAAAGAGAGTCAAGAAGATTACTCAAGTAGAATACTAGACTTTGATAGGACCAACTATGCCTTTTGGAAAGTAAGAATGGAAGCACATCTTATGTCCCTAGGAGTAGATGTTTGGACTTCAGTACTAGTAGACTACAATGTCCCCGATATTCCTCCCACTGATGTAGATGGAAAAAAATTATATTTGAGAAATGGTTAATCCAAGCATGTCATTCTCGTTGGTCTTAGTCAATCAACACTTGTAAAAGTTATGCATTGTAAGTATTCTAAGGAAGTGTGGGTAAAACTTAACTAGATTCATGAAGGAGATTAAAAATCAAGCAACCAAAATGTCAGACTTCCAGAATGACTTTTGAAAGCTTGAGAATGAAAGCATAGCAGAATACTTCCTCAAAGTTGATGAAGTGACTAATATGATTAGAGGACTTGGTGAAGAATTCAAGGAAGAGATGATCATTCAGAAAGTATTAAGATCTCTACCCATGAGATTTAATGCCAAAATCTTAGCTATTGAGGAAATGGCTAATTTAAAGGATCTCAAGATGGATCAGCTGCATGGTACTCTCACAACATATGAGATGAAAGTAGGAATAGAAAAGTATGAACTGAAGGAAGCGACGTTCAAAGTATCCAGAAAGGGCAAGGAGCACAAAGATCATCAAGATTTCTCCAATTGTGAATTTGATCAGGAGTTGGCTCAACTAGCCAGAAAACTGAAGCATGGCTCAGGAAAATATAAAGGGAAGTTTCCCTTTAAGTGTTTTGACTATGGAAGAGTTGGACATTTCTCTTCCAAATTCCCTTATAAAGAGAAGGCTAAAAGGGAAGAGGATCTGAAATTTGGAAACAAGTCTCAGATACATTAGAAGAAAAATCCCTATAAGAAGAAGGGGTTCTACTCCAAAGAGGATAACTTAGCACCAAAGTCAGACTATGAAGACTCATCGGAGAATGAGTCAGATAAGTATCTTCTTATGGCCTTTGAAACAGACTCCAAGAAACAAGGTATTATGGACTCTGAAGAGGAAGGAGTAGTAAACCTTGAAGGGGAACTCATAAGTTCCCTCGATGAATTAAAGAAACCAAGGAAGAAGAATAAGCAATTGAAGGAACAGTTACAATGTGTTGAGGAAGGTATGTATAACTCTGATAATGAGGAGTTTGCCTATCAAAAATAAAATCTTGAAGAAGCTATCAAGAGCAAGGACAATCTAGTCCTTCTACTGAAAGAAAACCAAGGAAACTGTGAGAGATTGGAAGAGGAGAACAAGTAGTTGAAACAGGAGTTGCTCAAGTTAAAAAGGGAAACGATCTCACATATATGAAAAGATGATATTTTATCTTTGAAAGTTGAGCTGGAGGAGGCCAAACGAAAAGAAGAGGTTCTTCAAGACCTGATTCAAGAATGGGAAGAAAATTGTCAGAGTCTTGAAGCAGAGGTTGTCTCTCTGAGAACCGATCTTGAGAAAAAAAATACCAAGAAGGGTCTAAATGAAAAATTTGCTAAAGGGACAAGGAGACTAGATCAGATCCTGAATAGTCAAAGGCCTTCAGGAATCAAAACCGGTCTAGGATACTCTAAGACACAAGAATCTTCTATTGGGAAGATAAACTTCAGGTCCGCGGGTTTTGAAGAACCACAGAGCCACGAGAAGAAGCATCATGAAATAATTAATAAGGACAAAAGAGTAGTCAGACAAAGAGGAGATAGTCAATGAAGAATGAACCAATCAGTCAGACGATCAAGGTATTTTCCTGCATAATCTCATAATTCTTCTAACAATAGGAATTCTTATTTGTTTTATGGTCACTGCTATAGGTGTCATATATTTGGACATAAAGCCATTTATTGTAGAAGAATCAAAGTTGAAAGAGATGAAATTACCAGATATAATATGCATCAAATTTCTAAGTTTCGAAATTCCTCTCTCAGAAATCAGAATGTCTCCTCTCCCTTACTAAGTGAAGTAGACTGCTACAAATGTAATAATTTTGGGCACAAATCCAGTGAGTGCAGGTGTAGGTTTGAACACCTGTCTAAGTCCCAATATTTTAGAAAACAAACTATCCATAAGGATAATGGGAGCTAGAAACGGAAGACTGAAAAAGGCATGTAGTGTGGACTTGCCTTATCAGCTCATAATCAAGAGAACAAATGGTACATGGATAGTGGTTGTTCCAAACATATGACTAAGGACAAAAGAAAATTTATGTCGCTTAAGGAAAAGGACAGAGGAAGAAATGTCACCTTTGGAAACATTTCTCTAATAAGAATCGAGGGTAAAGGCGTAGTTAGTCTTGATAAAAAACAAAAGCACAAAATGTGTTATATGTAGAAGGTCTCAAGCACAATCTTCTTAGTGTTAGCCAAATGTGTGATAATGGCTATGACGTGACCTTTCGATCTAAAGAATGTGAGATCCGCAACATACATAATGGAAAAATGGTGGGAAAAGAAATTAGAACCCATAATAATGTATATGTGTTTAACGATTCCAGGGTTAACTACTATTTAAGAAAAACAAGTGAAGCACAGTTGTGGCACAAGAGGCTTAGGCATATGAATTTTGATAGTTTGATAAAAGTAAGCAATATGGGATCAGTGAGAGGATTACCAAGACTGTCGAAGCCCAATAACAAAATCTGCAAGTCATGTCAGTTTGACAAGCAGACTAGGACCCATTTCAAATCGAAAGAGTTCTCCTCATCCATACCCCTGGAGCTCATTCACATAGACATTTATGGCCCAACTAGAGTAAGAAGCTCAAAAGGAGAGAGGGATTTTATGTTGCTCATTGATGATTTCACTAGTGCCACTTGGATTGTCCTCTTAAAAGAAAAATCAGAAGCATTCAAGCATTTCAAGAAGTTTAAAGCTCAAGTAGAAAATGAGAAAGACTTAAAGATAAAATGCTTAAGATTAGACAGAGGGGGAGAGTAAGCCTTGAGATAATTTTAGGAATTTTGTGAAGAGCATGGTATTAGGAGGCAGTACTCAATGGCTAGAACTCCTCAACAAAATGGGGTTGTAGAGAGGAAGAACAGAGCAATCCAGGAAATGGCTAGAGTAATCTTGGATGAAGCAAGAGTGCCTCACAACTTCTGGGGAGAAGCAGCCCAGACAAAAATATATTTGTCAAACTAAAATTAACTCAAGCCTAATAGTGATAAAACTCCCTATGAGTTATGGAAGGGAAGAACTGTATCAGTTAAACACCTCAAGGTGTTTGGAAGCAAGTGCTCCATCAAAAGAAATGAAAATAACCCTGGGAAGTTTGATTCACGCACTAACGAAGGGATATTGCTCGGGTACTGTACTCAAAGCAAAGGATATAAGTGAAGAAACAAGCGGACGAGGAAGGTCGAGGATTGCATTGACGTAATAATAGATGAGGTAGGCTTACAACCTGAATCCTCTATAAAAAATACGAACTCAGATGATGAAGAAAGCTCATATTTGAGGTTTGCAGATCTCGAAGAAACATATTCAGACAGTGAAGATGAGGAAGTAGACATGAATTCAAGTCTAAAGACACCCTCCAGGTATGTACAGAAGGAACATCCTGAGAGTCAGATTCTTGGAGATCAAATACATGGCGTCCAAACCAAATGATAACTTGTTTCCAATACAAGTTATGTGAATATGGCTCTACTATCACAAATAGAACCCAAGAACCTGTGTCAAGCAAGTGCAGATAAGTTCTGGGTGAAATCCATGAATAAATAAATTGACCAGATTGAAAAGAATGATACATGGGAGCTTGTTCCAATGCTAAGACAGAAAAACGTTATTGGAACCAAATGGGTTTTCAATAAAAAACTAAATGAACATGGTCAAGTAATCAGGAACAAAGCTCAATTGGTCTACAAAGGGGTAGATTTCAAAGAAACCTTTGCACCAGTAGATCAGATGGAAGTTATAAGAATCTTTCTTTCTCTTTCCATCCAGAAGAATATCAAGGTATATCAAATGGATGTGAAGTCTTCCTTTCTCAAATGAGATTTAGCTGAAGAAGTTTACATTGAGTAGCCAAAAGGATTTATACTCTCCTCCGATGAAGGGCTTGTATGAAAATTGAAGAAGGCCCTATATGGATTAAAACAAGCCCACAGAGCTTGGTATGAAAGGCTAGATAGGTATCTTCAGCAACAAGGGTTTAAGAAAGGCATAGTTGATAGTAACCTTTATGTAAAATCTGAAGGCGACCATCTATTGATAGTAGTTGTGTATGTGGATGATATAATATTTGGTAGCGATATGGAACAGTTGGGGCATCAATTTGAAAAATGTATGCAAATAGAGTTTGAAATGTCCATGATTGGAGAATTGTCCTTCTTTCTGGGTCTACAAATTACTCAGTCTCCATAAGGAGTGTTTATATCCCAATCCAAATATCTCAAGGAAACTCTGAAGAAATTTGGAATGGAAGATTGCAAACTTGTCAGCATGCCCATGACTACAGGCTACAAATTGTGCAAAGAAGATGGAACATCATCAGTAAATCAGACTGAATACAGGTCAATTATAGAAAGTTATTGAATCTGATAGCTTCAAGTCTAGACATCATGCAAGCAGTGGGGATTGTGGCCATATTTTAGGCTTTTCCACGAGAAATTCATGTTGTTGTTGTCAAGAGGATCTTCAAATATCTTCAAGGTACAACAGAGTATGGACTGTGGTATGCTAAGAGTGAATATTTCAAGTTGAAAGCCTACATGGATGTAGATTGGGTTGGAAGTCTTGATGACAGGAAGAGTACTTCTAGTGCAGCTTTCTTCTTAGGAAAATGCTTGGTGTCGTGGGTCAGCAAGAAATAGAGCTATATTTCTCTGTTGACTACTGAAATATTTTATATTGCTACTGCCACCTGTTGTACAAAGATTCTATGGATGAAGAAAACCTTGAAATATGTACAGGTAGAAATATTTGATCCCATTCCAATAATGTGTGACAACACAAGTGCCATCAACATATTCAAAAACCCTGTCATGCATTCAAAAACTAAGCATATTCCTATCAATTTCCATTTCTTGAGGGAACAAGTTGTAGTCAACATTGTCAGACTTGAATATGTACCCACTAAAGAGCAACTAGAAGATATCTTTACTAAGCCAATGGCAAGAGAACCATTTGAGTATCTCAGGCAGCAGATAGGAGATGACTTCATTTTGGTAGGTGGTGGAAGCTACTCAGCATGTGGAGTTCATGGTAGAGTAGTCTGAAATGGTTCATGGGGATTGCTCGTGAAGTATTCTTTGCCACTGATGTCAAAGAGGGAGTAGATTGGCATTGGAGTAGGACATCGTAGTAGATCATGCCTAGCCTGAGGGGGAGCTTATGGTGTTGCCATCAATGACAAAGGGGGAGATTGTTGGACAATTGATGGTGGTTGTTCTAATATTGTGTATGAACGTTGGCACTAATGTCAACCATACTGGCAAGAATGTGTGTTGCAGCAAATGCATGACTCATAAGAATTCCTCGTGTAGCTACAGGCTTCATGTAGAGGATCATCATGGTGGGTGTGATTTCATCTATCCAAAGAGTAAATGAGAAGATAATTTTGCAGTCATCTTCCAAGTAGAAGAAGGACTCAAAGTCGAAATTAGACCCTCTCCATTGGAAATTACTCTGAACAAGCTTTCCAACGATATGTAGAAGTTTAAAAATGGACTCCTAGATCAAAAGATATGGTACGCTGAAGTTTAGGGTTGTGAAGCCTTAAGAAGGAAGAGATATCGACACATCAGAATACCAGAGGTCAGCATAATCGACGTATCTACATATCGGAGATCAGAATGTCAGAGGTCCAACATATCAGTGCAATCGAAATGTCGGTGGTCCAGCATATTAGTGCAATCGAAATATCGGAGGTTAGCGTATCAGAGGTCAGTATATTGGTGCATCAGCATATCGTGGATCACAGATGTCGAAGGTCAGTATATCGACACATCAGCATATCGGAGAAGAAGATTTCGAAGGATTGGTGCAAGTGGAACATTGTAGGTAGGAGCCTTAGCACATCGGAACATCAGTGTATCGGAGATCAGAATATCATAACTTCTTAAAATGAAGAGCCTTTAAAATTTGAGACCTCTGATAAGTGTCGATAAGTCTTTATAAGCGTAAAGGAATGCCAAAAGAAAATTAACAAAGGATTTCGGTGCAAAACCAAAGGTTGACAAGCCCTCTTCTCTCTCATCTAGAAGGACACATGGTAGCATATTATTGGCTCTGATAAGCTACAATGGTGTCTGACGTCAGCATGATGTGGCAGTACGGTAGGACATGTAGCAGGCATATTTAACCTTATTGGGTAGTCTAATGTGCCAGAACCGGGTGACATGTGTGTTGGGTCGTGCAACAGGTATAAATTTACTCTCGATTACACTATCTTTTTCCTCCTTTTTATGCATTTGTGCCATGATGTAACAAGGTTTTGATAAGATTTCGATAGAAAATGAATGAAACTGCTTTTGATGCGATTTGGCTGTCAAAACTAACTTTCGTTGCTTTTTATGTAGAAATTAGCAAATGGAATAGTTGTTGTTCAAACTATTGAACAACAAAGGATAAACAGAGAAAACAGCGCACGTCTTGTGCAGTCAAATCGAGAAGCGAATTAGGAGGATCAGTGCAAGATAGAGGACTGTTTGATAATAGTATTTGGTTGCGAATTCCTCAGGATCTCCTAATCCCGAGGAATCACATTTATCTCTTTTCCTCTTTGACTAGAAGAGGGGAAAGACGAATAGAATAAGGAAGGAAACTTTTCGATTTTCACCTTAGTTGTAATTTTAATACACAGAATGTTATTCTTAAGGAGACATCGTGCTGTAATGACATTTGGATTTGATGAATAATATATAATTTGTGTTGTTGTTCATTCGCAATAGTCTAAAGTAAATAAGCAGTAATCATTGGCGCCTTGGGCCTAGTCACTGGTGGATTTCACTGTTGTTCCTTGTGTTATACTTTTACCTTTCTTCTACTGCAAGTTTAATTACTCTATTTTGTAGCTTTACGATTGATTTACTTTCACTAGCATTGAGTTTGTTTATCCATTGCATTAGTTCTTATTTTTGTTGATTGGTTTCATTTATTTAATGTCATAAATTGATTTAATTATTAGATAAGAATCATTTCTTGTTAATTGAAAGCCAGAGTGTTATTTATTAAATCAAGTTTATCACTTTTATGTATAAATCTAGATTCAGCTAAAAGAGCTCTGTTATCGCTACAATGCACTCAGTTGATGTAAATGCAATTAGATTAAGATTGAGTTTGGTTTTGATTAATATTGAGTTTTGATATTTGAATAAGTTAATTTCCTTGAAGTTACAAGTTGGTAGTTTATGGTTTGATCTGTTTACTCTTGTGTTGAAATCAATAAGTTATTGTAAAATATTACTCTCTGTAGATTCAACGATTTACATCACATGCACATATTGTGTACACTCTTGAAACAAAAAGATTTACCCAGGTTGATAACTAATGTGAGGCATTTAAGAGTTATAAAAGACACCTTATTTTCGCCCAACATTTTGGCGTCATTGCCGGGGAGAGTGTTTCCATTTCACAGAAGGTGATGCATGTTTTATGTTCGTGCGTTGTGAAAGAATTGGGTATTAAAAACGGAAGGTAAGAACCTGCGCACGAGTAAGTAAAGTGCTTTCTCCCTCACTCGGTTTTCATCACAATTGCGTAGGAATACATGTTTGATATTTGTTTGTTGTGAAAGAACTAGGTATTCAAAACGGAAGGTAAGAACATACGTACGAGTAAGTAAATTGCTTGCTCCCTCGCTCGCTTTTCAGCAAAATTGTGTAGGAATTAAAGTAGAATTAAATGTTTGAATTTATGTGTGAATAACTAAGAAGAAAAGAGCAGAAAAAGATTTAATTCCTCCACCCAGATTTGAAAAATCTAAGGGATCGATGCCCCTTGGACGATCAACCTTCATTGATGAAATCATAAGGAAAGCTGAGTCTCAGTCATCAGTAGGACCCCAAATTGATTCCACAAGAAATCCTACTGTAACCCTTCAGGCCATAGGATCACCATCTGCAGCTGATGCTAAGATTCACAACAAGACTAAAGGTTCTGAACAGAGTTTTCAGAACACTGAAAATTTGCAGTTTAACCCTTTACAAGAAGGCAATTCTTGCAATCTTTGTGAAAGAGAAGGAGAAACAGGTAGTGCTGAGAAGATTAATTCATCATAACTCAAATCCCCTGAAGTAGTAGTTGAATAGAGGACACCCAGTATTCCAGACCAAGGTAGTGTTGTTAAAATCATTTTAAAAGTCTCTTCTGACTCCCCCAGGAATAGATCTCCAGCCCCAGAAATCCTTGAAGAATATTGGCATATTTTTTACCAAATGGCTAATAATCCGCAACAACCCCAGACCTCCACATTACAATACCCTATTGTTGATACAGCTGTCAATGCTCCCATGAAAGCTATACCATTACACAATATTCCTACCTTTCATGGGTTAACTTCAGAGGATCCTGATGCATTCCTTTTCGAATTCGATGTTTTATGTAGGGGATATGATTACACTACCGACCCCTAGAAACTGAAGTTGTTCCCCTCTACTCTGAAGGGAGCAGCTCTGTGTTGGTTTATGGGGCTTGGTGGAGGTACCATTAATGACTGGGATCAAATGAAAACAACATTTCTAAAAAAATACCAAGATTTTTGCCGAACTAGAGAATTGAAGGATGAAAATTTTCAAATGGTAGCTAAGACTAACGAGACCCTTGAAGAATATGTAGAATGTTTTCAATATAATCTGCAAAGATCTCCTTATGAAAATTTGCCTCCTGAAGTTCTTAAAACTACGACGATCAAGGGTATGAAATACCAACGGGTAGAAATATTAAATTTAATGGGGAAGGGGATGTTTATCAAAAGGATTATGACAATATTGTATAATTGTGCATCAGGTATTCCAGAGGTAGTACAAGGTTGAAACCAACCGAGCATGATGCGATTACCAGAGACAACAAACCCTCAGAAGGAAGCATTACACGAGTAGAAATCGACAACCTACTGGAAGATTTCAAGACTGATATCTTGGGGACCCTGATGACACAATTGGACATCATGCAAGCCAAACAAAAATAGGCCGAAGCAGAACAGAACCTGGCCATTTTCTATCATGTAGCAAAAATAAACACAATCATATAGAATGTTCGCTATATATGATACAAACATGCGCCATTTGCACTAAGGATCATGCTACGGAAGGTTGTCCATCGCTTCCTGGATTAAAAGCAGTTTTCAAGGAAGTAGAGGAGGAAGAAGAACCAGTATATCTGATGAACCAGCACCATCAATGGCAAGCACGTCCGACAGGTATGCCTACAGAACCCTCTTCATTCTTTCCTTCCTCGCAATTTAATTCTCAGCAGTATCCAGGGGCAGCATGGCAGAACTAGCCACCTTTCTCTACTTGGCCACCTCAAGCATTTTCTATGCCATCATGGCCCAACCAATCAAATCCAAACAATAATTGGCCAAATCCCTCTTACCCTCCACCATTATGGCAGAACAACCCTTATTCCTCTCAATGGTCTCCTTCTACCCCACAAAATCAGAATTGGCAACCAAATTGGCAATGATCCGCAAGCTAGCCTATGAGAACAATTCCTCTGCCTCAAGCAACCTTACCAGCATCTTACACGTTGGAGCAAAATCCTCAACCTAACATACAGCCACAACTCCTAGCTCAACCAACTCCAAATCCTAACAACAGACCGATCCAGTCAGTACAAATTATGGAGAGTTTAGACCCTGAAGTTGAGACGAGAGAATGTAATGAACTTAAGTTAAGATCTAGATGTGTAATTGCTCCAGATGAGGACAAAAATCTGCAACCTGAAGTTAAAGAAACATATCTGAATAAGCCTTTGACTGTAGAAAACCAGAAAACAAATCAGGGAGAAGATACAGTCAGGTAGAAAGACCCTGAACAAATTATAATTACTTCTCCCCCATTCCCAGAAAGATTGATAATACCTCGACCTATTGAATATCCTAACTTTGATCTTCTGGGTGAACTAAAAAATCTCTATATAAAAATACCCCTCCTCCAGGCCATTCAAGACATTTTGATATATGCTAAAACCATTAAAGAATTGTGTGTAAAAATGTCTATGAGGAAAACAAAAATAACACCAACTGTCCATGTCATCAAAACTTTGTCTAATTTATTACTAGGCAAAGAGACACTTGTAAAATATGAAGACCCGGGAAATCCCATTGTCACAGTACAAATAAATGGTTGCTCTTTTCCCAATGCTTTAGTCGACTTAGGGGCAGCCATCAACATTCTCACAACAGAAACTTGTGAAATGCTTGGCATCACAGCCTTAGAACCAACCACTACCTTGTTGGAACTTGCCGACCGATCAGTCATTAAGCCAGAAGGAACATTACAGGATGTGATGGTCTTTGTGGACACTTGGGAATATCGACAGATTTCTTGATTATCAACCCTAGAAACTGGCTAGATGGACATCCCTTAATACTAGGAAGGCCTTGGCTAGCAACAGTTGATGCTTACATAGGCTGCCGAATAGGCAGTATGACCATAACCAGAGGAAGTGATGTAAAGAATCTAGCTTTATACCCTCCTACTCAGCCAAGCCTAACCATTGTAAAAACTAGGAAACAACCTGTAACATATTTAACAGAAAATATTCGTTCACTGTTGACTGTGGCAGATGCGCTTGAATTCAAAAACCAAACAGAAGATGATATCATTAACACCTTTATCAATCACCCTGCTGCAGTGTCTAATTTGAAATGTCACATGATTAAAGCAGCCCTTGACAATGATAGTGAAGAAGATTCCTTGAGAGACATCAATGACCAACCAATACCAACAACCACTGTCTATAATAGCAAGCCTATTGAAATCGAGCCAGGGAAAATCCTAAATATTAACAGTAATCTAAGTGATGACCAGCAACAAAGACTCATCCAAGTCCTTAGGAAATACAAAGGGGCTTTTGCATGGGATTACCCAGACATGAAAGGGATTGACCCTCAATTATGCATGCACCACATCTACACTGAAAAATATGCAAGACCCATTCGACAGCCGCAGCGTAGATTAAATCCTCATCTAAAGGATGTTGTGAAAGAAGAACTTCAAAAACTGTTAGATGTGAATTTTATTTATCCTATATCTGACAGTAAATGGGTTTCTCCATTAGTAGTTGTCCCCAAAAAGAACGGAAAATGGTGGATATGTGTTGACTATAGAGAACTCAACAAAGCAACGCAAAAAGACCATTTTCCCCTTCCATTTATTGACCAGGTCCTAGATACATTGGCAGGAAAGAAGTTCTTCTCTTTCCTGGATGGCTTCAGTGGCTACAACCAAATTCAAATTGCCCCTAAAGACCAGGATAAAACTACTTTCACCTGCCCTTGGGGAACATTTGCTTACAGGGTATTTCCTTTTGGATTATGCAACGCACCTGCTACATTCCAAAGAGCCATACTCAGTATTTTTGCAGACTTGATAAATGAGGGATTGGAAGTGTACGTGGATGATTTTACACCCTATGGGGATGAATTTGATTAGGCATTACAGACATTGGAGAAAGTCCTAGAACGGTGTATTGCTACTAGACTTTGCTTAAGTCATGAGAAATGTCATATGATGATGACAGAAGGCCTGATTCTGGGTCATTACATTTCAGCAGCTGGAATTCAGGTAGATCCAGCAAAGATACAGGTAATCCTCTTATTAGCTACTCCCTGCACTCAAACAGAGGTACGTAGTTTTCTGGGATTTTCTAGATATTATCGTAGATTTATAAAGAACTTTTCACAAATTGTTGCACCATTATATGCCTTGACAGGAAATGTTGATTTTATATGGACTGATAAATGTGACATTGCCTTCACAGATTTGAAACGGTTAGTATCAACAGCACCAATATTACGAGGCTTGAATTGGGATATACCCTTCCAGATTTCATCAGATGCATCAGATACAGCTATTGGAGCAGTTCTTGGCCAAGAAGAAGACAAGAAACCCTACGCTATATATTACATCAGCAAAAACTTAACTCCTGTTGAGTTGAATTACACAGTAATAGAAAAGGAGTTTCTAGTTGTTATTTATGCTATCAACAAATTTAGACACTATATAACTGGATACCCTATAGTTTTGTATACTGATCACTCTACTATTAAATACTTAGCCAATAAACCCATTACAAATGGAAGAGTGACTCGCTGGTTACTACTTTTGCAGGAATTTGACATAACTATAAGGGATCGACCAGGGAAGGAGAACCTCGTGGCAGACTTCCTCTCCCGAGTGCCAAGAACAGACGATATAGTGGTGATGGAGGATCAATTCCCGGATGAACATTTGTTTGTTGTGGCCATAAAAATGCCATGGTATGCGGATGTGGCAAATTACTTAGTAGTCAGAAAATTGCCCAAACATCTGACACCAAGAGAAAGGAAATTGATTGTGTAGCATAGCACTCGTTTCTCCTAGATTGGAGGATACCTTTTCCACACGAGATCCGATATGCACATCTGCAAGTGCATCGGGAAAGATGAAATTTATCATATCTTAAAATCCTGCCATGATGGATCTTACAGTGGACACTTTGCAGATTGCGGAACTAGACATAAAATTCTATAAATGAGCTACTACTGGCCCACTATTTTTAAAGATGCTAAGAAATTTGTCCAGGGATGTGATAGTTGCCAAAGGATGGGCCACCCTGGCCAATCTGATGAAATGCCCTTGCATCCACAGCTGGTGATAGAACCCTTTGAGTGTTGGGCATTAGATTTCGTTGGGCCGATCAAACCATCATCCAACTAGAAATCATATATATTGGTTGCAAAAAAATATGTAACTAAGTGGGTGGAAGCTGTCAGGCCAGGCAGTAACTCCTCAAGGCAAAAATGATTCGTATGTATTATTCCATCAGGTAGGTCTTCATTATATACATGAGGGAGAGACTGTTCAATTCATCTCCTGATGACTGTTCATATTACTTATTTATCTATTTACATACATTCACCCAATCATGAGGATTAGGTGTCAACATTCCCCCCCTTAATCTGAAGGGATGTTGGTGAGTCCAAGCATCATTCTGAATCGTTCAAGCTTTTCTCTTCCAAGCGCTTTGGTGAAGATGTCTGCAATTTGCTCATTTGTGGAACAATGATGGAGATGGATTGTTTTGGCCTCAACATGATGTCGAATCAGATGATATTTAGTATTGATGTGCTTCATTCAATCATGGAACTTTGGGTTCTTGGCCAACTTTGTTGCAGAGGTATTGTCAATCATGAGTGGAGTTGATTGCACTTGTTTTACCTGCAAATCTTCAAGAATTTTCCTGAGCGACAAAATTTCTTTTGTTGCTTCAGCTGCTACCACATATTCTGCTTCTGTTGTGGAATCTGCTGGAACTGATTGTTTGCATGATCTCCAGGAGACAGCTCCTAATCCAAGACTCATAACATATCTTGAAGTAGATACCCCAGTTTCTTTGTCTCCATCGAAGTCTGAATCAGAGTATCCAATCAAGCTGAAGTCCTCCACCTGTGTATACTTGATTCCAAAGTCTTGAGTTCCCTTCAAGTACCTTAGAACTCTTTTTGCAACAGAACAATGTCCCTCACAAGGCTTTTGCATAAACCTGGAGAGGATTCCAACAACAAATGAAATGTCTGGTCTGGTAGTAGTTAGGTAGTTGAGACTTCCTACACGCTGTCTATACTTTGTTGCATCCTCAAATTCTTTTCCTTCAATAGATGTGAGCTTTAATTTTTGTTCCATTGGAGTAGTAAGAGGATTGCATTCTTTCATGCCAAACCTGTTCAACAGATCTCCAATGTATTTCTTTTGATAAAGAAATATGGACTTCGGATGTTGGGTTACTTCAATGCCAGGATAGTAATGAACATAGGCCAAATCAGTGATTTCAAAACTTTTCCCCAATTCCTTCTTTATGGATGCAATGTAGCTTTCATTGTTCCATGTCATCAAAATATCATCTACATATACCACAAGATATACAACTGTTTTTCCAACTTTCTTGACAAATAAAGTTGCATCATCAAGATCATAATGTTTGAAATTGAGTTGCAGAAGATGCTTAGTTAGTTTTTCATACCAGGCTCGTAGTGCTTGTTTGAGGCCATACAAGGACTTCACAAGTTTGCATACTTTATGTTCATGTCCTTTCACAGCAAATCCTTCAGGCTAAGACATAAAAACATTCTCTTTTAGATCTCCATTTAAGAAAGAAGCTTTTACATCCATTTCATGGACTTTCCAACCGTTTTGAGCTACTAGTGCAAAGAGTGTCGGGATGGTAGCCCATTTTGCTGTGGGGGCAAAAGTCTCCTCATAATCGACCCCTTCCTTCTGTACAAAACCTTTTGCCACAAGCCTAGCTTTTGTGCTTGTCAAGTGAGCCATCAACTTTATACTTGTTCTTGTAGACCCACTTGCAACCTATTGGTTTGGTTCCTAATGGAGGATCAACTAGCTTCCAAGTGCCATTCTTTATGAGGGCATCATATTCCTTTTGCATCACTTCTTTCCATTCATCATGAGAAGCAGCTTCTTTGAAGGAAGTTGGTTCAAAATTTGTAGACAAGTTCAACTCACAATCATAAGAAACATCCATATCATCAGGTGAATTAGAGTGATCCACATCACCTCCATTTTTCCGGTTTGAATTTCTAGTTCCTGTCTTTCGAACCTCATCAAGATGAACACTTTCAAGTGTCTTTGTCAGCCACTTTGGGGGACCTTTCTCAGATGGTCCAGGTTGCTCTGTTGATTGAGTTGGGACTAAATCAAGATTGAGTCTCCCAATTCTATCAATCACATCACTTAAAGCATCATCTGTTGTTGGAGTTTCATGCGGGGGAGAGTGTTCTTCAGAAGAAGATTCCACATGTTGATCTAGTATAGGAATCCCCCCTTCAAGATGTGGAATCTGATTATCAAATTCTTGAAATTATTTTGCTTTTGCGAATCTATCCAAGCGATCAAGTTGCCACTCAACAACATTGTCAGTTTTGGATGATTCAAGAAAAATTACATCTCTAGATACAACAAACTTTTTATTTAGTTCATCATAGAGATAGTATGCTTTGGAGGTGTTTGAATACCCCAAGAAGATACACTTACGACTTCTAGCACCAATTTTGTTTCTATGTACCTTTGGTATCAAGCCATAACAGGTGGAACCAAAGACCCTGAGATGCTTTACCGAAGGAACATGTCCATACCACATTTCATAAGGAGTCTTGTTTCTAATAGCATTAGATGGACATCTATTCTTTATATATGCAGCACATAGAACAACATCATCCCAAAACATTATCTTTACATTTTTGAAGAAGAGCATGGA
Organism: Pinus tabuliformis; assembly: GCA_031772625.1. Taxonomy (NCBI): domain Eukaryota; kingdom Viridiplantae; phylum Streptophyta; class Pinopsida; order Pinales; family Pinaceae; genus Pinus; species Pinus tabuliformis. Next base: position 1,992,209,092 of record CM062816.1, read on the forward strand.
TCGTACCATATTTAAGATTGTCCTATTCATTCTTTCAGCTACGCCATTCTGTTGGGGATTATAAGGCACAGTTGTTTAATGTTTGATCCCATGTTGGCGAAGAAAGTTTTCAAATTCATTTGATGTGTATTCTTTTCCATTAACGGTGCGAATAGACCCAATATGAGATTTTGCATCATTTTCAATCCATTTATGAAAATTATTGAATGTTTGAAAAGCATCAGATTTGTTCTTCAATAAATAAACCCAGCACATTCTGGTGTAGTCATCAATAAATGTCATCATATATTTATTTCCATTTGCAGAAGGAACAAGCATTGGACCACATAAATCTGAATGAATGAGTTCAATTTTTCTATGTGCTCTTGAATGTGAATCATGAAAAGACTGTTTGCTATGCTTTCTTAGGATGCAAGCATCACATTGCTTAAGTTTCCTAGGAATTGTAGGCAAACCAGCAACACCATTTTTCTTCAACAAGCGAAGACTGTCATAGTTCAAATGTACAAATCTAGCATGCCATAATTAACTTGATGGAAGTGTACCTTCTTCATGATGAGAATTGTATGAGAAATGTTGTGCACGAGTAGAGGTTCCTTGCAGCTTGAGAAGCCTTTCTTCTTCTATTCCCCTCATGACAAGTGGGTGTTCAGATGCTTTTCTCACCTCAAGCTTGCCATCAAACATATGAATGGAGCGACCTTGCTAGCGAATGTGGACCAAGGACAGGAAGTTTCTATTCAGCTGTGGGAGATATAGAACATGATGCAGAAGAAAGTCTGGAAGACCAGGCAATTTAAGCCTGATTGTGCCAAGCCATGATGGCTTGATTTTTGATTGGTCTACAAAGTATACTCCTCCATCAACATTGTAAGTAAATTCTTCAAAAAAATCTTTTCTATGAGTCATGTGGCAGGTTGCTCCTGAATCAAGCAACCAATCATTTTTCCAAGAAGCTAGTGAAGCATTAAATAAATCTTCATTTACTCCAATATTACATTGTACCACAACATAGTGAGCGGATTCAGGTGCTTTACCTTTGTCTGTATCATCAGTTTTACCTTTCTATTGGTTTCTTTTCTGCTCAATTTTGTCCCATGGATCATGTGATCCATTTCTTTTGTAACGAATGCAGTGCAAATCTGCCTTTTCTCCTTGAGAATGTCTACCCCCCCTGCCTCTCAAATATCTTCCTCTTCCTCTTCGACCACCTCTTCCTCTTGAAGAATCTTGCGTAGGATGCTTTTCTTTATGAGCAAGGCACACAACCTCTTCAGAAGATTCAGGGGTTGTCTTCTTTCCAAAATCTTTCTCTCTTTCGGCAAAATTTTTCACAAGAGAGTCAAAGGTGATATCTTTGAGATTTCCATTTTCTTGCACTGACTCAAGATAATTGGAGTAAGTAGGATAAAGTGCCTTGAGAAAAGCTATAAGAGGAATATCCAATTCAATGTTAGTGGATTTGATATCATGCTTTATAGAATTTACTTCAGATGCAAGAGCAAGAGGATCATTATTTTGCAATTCAATAGTGAAGAGTTTAATCATGAGTTGAACAACTTCAAGTGCAGAATGTGAGTCATAGAGTTCTTTCAGCTTTTTTAAGGCTTCAAGGGCAGTTGAATATGATGAAATATGGCAACTCACCTCTTCATTTACAGATGTTGCGATTAATGTGTAAGCTTTGATGTTCTTGTTTTCCCAAATCACGAGCTCTTTGTCTGAGGTAGGTTGTACTGGTTCATTGTCTCTGTCTCCGACACACACTCCTTTCCACAACTCATTGAAAATGAGGGTGTGTTTTATCATCCGGGACCATTTAGGATAGTTCTCCTTGCCAATGAGAATTATTCCCACCACGGATATGATTGAATGCATTTTGTAAAAAAATTACTTATGCTGATAGAAAAATACTTCTGCCAATATATAGTAAACTTGCGCTTCTGGTGGTAAATTTTATTTTTTTTGCTTTCTATATGACCACTTACTATGCCCATTGTACTTACAAGAACCAACTAATTACCTTTCACACATGTTTATAAGTTTTTAATTTTCAAACCTGTTACTAATATAATACATTAAAAGCAGTTGAAGGCATAGCCACTCATATGAGCATTGAATTCACCAAATTCCTCTTCGTCTTCCAACATAGGTCGCACATTATCAAGATTTTGCCTTAATAATAGCATTAAGAACCAACTGAGTGACATAAGTACACTGGTCGTTTCAACATTGAAAACAAAATGATCTTCCTGGTTCCATCTACAGCATGTGCAATGTAAAAGGGGTTTACCCACACCACAGAGTCGTCCACGCTTGCCAGAAAATTGAATTCATGTACGTTCGTATTGTTGAGATTCAAGCGATGAACAAAGTGGCACCTCGTGACATACAAATACACTCGCATCGCCATAAACGCTGAGAACTTGAATTATTTTACATGGAAAAAAACAATAGTTCAATGCAGCGTTATTCAAACAATTGAAAGGCTCACCACACCAGTGTTCGTGGGTTCATCTCCCACTGCGGTTGCCACGTTCTTCACCATGGCTCACCACACCAGCGTTCTTCAAAATCGCTCACTGCACGAAGGTCGAGGATAGTACATGGAGCAGCGTTCATGGAGTAGGTCACTGTGTGGAGCAGCGTTTAGGCTACCAACGTTTATGAACAGACAACGTTTTTGAATGGAGAGACAACGCTTTGAATGGCAGCGTTCAGGCTACCAATGTTTATGAACAGACAATGTTTTTGAATGGAGATAGCGCTTTGAATGGCAGTGTTCAGGCTACCAACGTTTATGAATAGGCAGTGTTTTTGAATGGAGAGACAACGCTTTGAATGGATAGCTCTTTTGAATGGAGAGCATAGGAGCAGAGGAGCAGAATAGGGAGTTACAAAGGGCATAAAAGCTAAAAAAAGGAGCTGGCTCTGATACCATATCAAGCCAAGCAGTAACTCCTCAAGGCAAAAATGATTCATATGTATTATTCCATCAAGTAGGTCTTCGTTATATACATGAGGGAGAGACTGATCAGTTCATCTCCCAATGACTGTTCATATTACTTATTTATCTATTTACATACATTCACCCAATCATGAGGATTAGGTGTCAACAGAAGCAGTAGCGTTACCAAGAGAAACATAGGAAACTGTTATTAATTTTCTCTTCTAAATTTTTGTGTGGTATGGCTTACCTAGAGAAGTAATTACTAATGGGGGGCCACAATTCGTGGGTCACAAGATCGCTGCTACACTGAAGAATAATCACATCACACACATAATTACTTCTACGTATCACCCACAGGCGAACGGGAAGGTGGAGAGCACCAACAAAGTTATCGAAGCTTATCTAACAAAGACAGTCTCATCACATCGACAAGACTAGATTGCTCGACTGCCAGAGGCCTTGTGGGTGTATCACACAACTTGGAGAAGCACTACTGGATACTCTTCGTATCAACTGGTATTTGGTAAGGAACCCATTTTTCCCATAGAATTTTAAATACAAACACTGAGAACAGCCCAGGAAGTGGGACTGGATTTAACTAAAGCCCAAGTTAACAGGTTACAATAGATGAATGAATTAGATGAAATTTGGCTACTAGCTCTACAACATACTGCACTCATTCAACAGCAAAGAGCCAAATGGCACAATGCCCTGATTAAGAAAAAGACATTTCATGAGGGCAACTAGGCACTTCTTTATGACTCCAAGTTTTAAGACTTCCCTAGAAAACTGCAGACTAGGTGGTTAGGCCGTATGAAATAAAGAAAGTGCATGACAATGGCACTCTTACACTGGCCACTATCAATGGGTCTGGTTCTTCTTTTAAATCCAACGGGCATCAGGTGCGCCTCTACCAAAAACCGCTTACTAGATAATTTTTCTATCAGCAGATATGTGAAGACCCCACCATGCAAGTTTTATCTACAGAAGGAAATCCTTCAGTAGCTTCATCTTTATAAAATTTACTTCTTCTCTATAAAATATGTAAATATGATTGCTGATTTTATTTTTCTTTTTCTTTTTCTTTGCTTGTTTTGTTGTTCAATTTATTGAACAGCTGCTATTCAATCTATTGAACAACACTTTCTTTCTTTTCATCGTTTTGTTGTTCAATTTATTGAACAGCTGTTGTTCAATCTATTGAACAACACTTTCTTTCTTCGCGTTGTTTTGTTGTTCATTTAATTGAATAGCTACTGTTCAATCTATTGAACAATCATTGTTCAATCTATTGAACAACACTTTTTTTCGTTTTGCGTGTTTGTTGTTCATTTAATTGAACAGTTGTTGTTCAATCTATTGAACAACTGTTGTTCAATCTATTGAACAACACTTCTTTTCGTTTTGCGTGTTTGTTGTTCATTTAATTGAACAGTTGTTGTTCAATCTATTGAACAGTTGCTGTTCAATCTATCAAACAGCTGTTGTTCAATCTATTGAATAGCAGTTGTTCAATCTATTGAACAACACTTTTTTCTTTTTGTGTGTTTGTTGTTCATTTAATTGAACAGATTCAATCTATTGAACAACATTTCTTTTCGTTTTGCGTGTTTGTTGTTCATTTAATTGAACAACTGCTGTTCAATCCATTGAACAATGCTTCTTTTCGTTTTGCATGTTTGTTGTTCATTTAATTGAACAGATGTTATTCAATCTATTGAACAACACCTATTTTCTTTTTGTGTGTTTTGCTGTTTATTTAATTGAACAGTTGTTGTTCAATCTAGTAAACAACACCTCTTTTTCTTTTTGCGTTGTTTACCATTTAATTGAACAGTTGTTGTTCAACCCAAATAAACAGCAAATTTCTTTCTTTTATGTGATTACTCTTCGCTTACCTCAACCCCATTTTTCTTTTGTTTTATTTTCATGGCATGAAGTACATTAATTTTATGAGGACAATAATTTATGGATTCTATTGAAGGGAGTTAACATCATTAACGTTATGATCTTTAACAAGACAACTTCTTAATGATAGATTCTTTTCAAGAAAAGGGACATAGTTATTTATATACCACTTTATTGCATCGTTTTCTGCTTTACATGATACTGATTGATCATCTTAACACCATGCTAGTTCCACCCTTCTTGGTTATAATCTTCTCTGTCTATAACAAATAAGACTATGGGTATACTTTTTCTATTGACATATTCAACTTATTCCACCATCCCTTCTCTTAAGGAGTATTGAGCCTCCGTCTATTTATCATAAAAATGTGTAATAACAGCAAAATTTTGTTTTCATATGGAGGATAGGCGGTCTCATTACGAGCTAGCCTACCATGTTCATAAGGATGTAGCAAAGTGACATGCCCATTATGGACACCACGCCAGGGTTATGATCCATTGGATAGAAAAATTGTCCTTGGAACCGGAGGTCTCATCACTAGCCGTCCTGATCACTTTTGCTACATCCCAGTGAATGACAGTGTGGTTATCTAGTTACCACACTAGCACACTGATCTCTCTTGTAGAACAACACTGGAATTCTCTATTTATAAATTGAGGATCCTTGCTCATATGGGTTAAGAAGCAACCCTACCGAGACTATGGACGCCTGCTGGCAGCAGAGGCTCTGCTTATGGTATTGAAGTTATATCTTATCATCAATTATCACTATAATACTCTCCTCTTATTCTTTCTTTTATCGAAGAAATTATTTCCTTAATTTTTCCCCGTTCAGAACCTTTATGCATAAGATATTGTCTTTCAATCAATCGTATCATTCTCGGCTAGAATACCGTTAGCAGAGTACCTTTTTGGCATATTATTGTCCTTTTCTTTCTTGCATAACTTATCATCATTTCAAAGCATCCTATCTCTTATTCATAACTATCTTTACACACTCCGCTCTCATTATAACCATACCTCTTTCCGTCCTATCATTAACATGCATACTTTGTTTCAATTACTACCATACTATTCACTCCCTTGCCTTGCCATCATAACAACCCTTTCCCTATCTACTCGGTCCAGGCGACCTCTCTTTTAAGGAGGGGGAAGGATTTCCATTATGCCTTTGCATGCACTATATTTATTCCTCTTATTGAACTTAATATGTTGCTATGATATCCCATGATCAAATGACGTGTGGCAGTATGATAGTCCGAGAAGTGATATTATTAACTATCATGGACATTTCGCTTGACATTATGGAATTTTGTTGTTACGTCCACTTGTTGTTCCATTTTTACCAAATCAATTGTTTTTCTCTGCTGTGTTTTTCTGCTGTGTTAAATCTTTAAAATTGTAGGATGAATATTGGAAGATCCGAGCATTATGGGCGGAAAATTAGTTCGCCGAGAACCCTTAGTGTTGGAGATTTCTGACACAGCCAGGGAAATTTTGGTGCGTTGGGATGGATATCATATTTCACCAGACTTCAAACCCCTAGCGAATAAATCGCTATTGAATTTTTACAACAGTTACAGAATTGGCAATCCATAGTAAAAGGCATAAGAATAATAGTATCAGAGGCTATTATAGTTGAAGTTTCCAGGCTGTCGGCAGAAGGAACAGTATGGCCTAAAAAGCACATAATTTTTTCATGACATGGTGGATATTTTCAAAGACACAGGCAAGGAATTAACATGAAAGGCAAGGGCATTCAACCGTCCTCTTTGGGAGAACCATGGCACGAATTGGCAAGTGTCGTCCAGAAGTACATCACCTGTGATGGTCGACGGGATGTGGTAAAACCACGACAACTTAAACTCTTAGCCATTTTAAAGCAGAAGCTTACTGTCAATTTACCATTTTTCTTAAATTCATTATTGCATGACACAGTTGATAGAATAAGATGGGCTAGACATCCTGAGACTGTAGTTAGTCATCATGGTTTGATCAGACTGATTGTTAGTCACAGTCTTGCCCAACAAAATTTAATTTGGGATAATTTTATAGCGCCGCTAGAGATAGGGACAAACCCTGTAGTCCAAACCCCTGCAACCATGGAAATTGAACAGTAGAACCCTGTTCCAAAGAGGAAACAAACTGCTCATATAGCAATAGGACCCCATAAGCGCAGGCGTTCAGTGAGGCTAAACCTAGTTTAGAGGACTTTCGTAGATCCTCAAGGTAGTGCCGAACGATTGACAGAACCATCTAGTCCAATTACTGTACAAGACTCTAAACCAGAACCAGAGGAAGAAGGTAATTTTGAAGCAGAACAAGAGGAAGAACTTAATTCTGAACATGAACAGGACGAGGAACCCAACTCTGAACCTGAACAAGAGAAGGAACCCAATTCTGAACCATAACAGGAGGAAGAACCTAATTTTGAATTAGAACCCAAGGAAGAATGCAATTCTGACCCAGAACAAGGGGAAACACAATATTATTTTCAAAATGATGATGAACCAGAAAATGAAGCAAGGCCTTCTCAAACACCACCAATGAGCCCCCAAGATAATTTCTTGCAGGACTTTGAGGAAGGAATGGCCCAGGTTCTTAAAAATTTGAATGCATATATGCAACCTGGAGGATCACTTGACCAGAATTTGAACAAATCTCAATCCTCAAAAGATTTTGGTCACACAGAAATTTTGCCTTCCCTGGATTCTGCACACCAGGAAGAGGAAGCAGACACAAAAATAATGCATGAATCTGATAACTAGTCAGGTGACACGGTTATATTGGAACATATCCAAGATGAGCACCAAGAACCTTTAGATACAGAGGGTATTGATAAACCTGTTTCTATAAAGGATGCTCCTCAGAAGAAGCGAGTAGCTGAAACAAAATTAAGGAAGCTGAGAAAGAAATACAAAAAGCTCCAGAAGATGGTTAAACAGCTACATCGGAAATTCAAAGAGACTGCAAATAGGGAATCTCAGAGCACTACTACTTAGTTATTCATTGTCACCACACAAACACAAATACGTGAAGGTAGGGCAATAGAAACCCAAACCTATTTCTACTCAGATGGTGGTCACACAAACAAGCTTTCACATAGAGTTGATAGATAAGTCTACTCAGACCAAGGGTTTACCCTCTCACAACAAAAGCACCCAGACAGAAGAAATAATCAATAATGCTCCATCATGCAGTGATCATATTCTTTCAGAGTTACAAGAGGAGCTGGCACAAGCCCAGCTTGCTTTAGAGAAATGTCAGAAGGAGACAGTTCCTCTGCAAAAGTATCAGGAGTTGCAGAAGCAATGCAGAGAATTGACCATAACTGAGAATGAAACTTTTGATAAGTTCAGGTAGGAGGAAGAAAAGCAGAGGAAAGTAAAAGCCAAGCTAGATAAGGTCGTGGGCCAGATCGATGCTATTTTCTCTTTATACTCTGATGTCTTATCTTGCAGGTCTCCTGCCACAAATTATGCTCTATTTTTATTAGAAAGATATTTGTTGTTGAAGATTAAAGCTATTAAGGCCGGAAAGTTAGTTGAATTAAAGACAACTGATGAATTTATAAATTGTTGTAAGGAGCATGGGATAAAAGTCCAACGTCTTCTCTGTGAATTTTATTTGCATAATTTTGTATTAGAAGGGGAGGTGGATAATAATCCTAGCCCTTTTGTTGGGGACATTCAATTCCAGGCCTTTATTTCTTTTGTAGCAAACCAACTCAAGTGGTCTAAGGCTTATAATGCCTTTCAAAGAAAAGAACATGGACTGGATTTGTGGGTAAGGAGTGAACCTACACACCCCTTGCAAATTTTTGTTAGACACAAAAGGCTCATGACACAGGAGGGTGTAACTAAGATTTTGGGGCCCATAAATAAAGAAATTGTGCAAACAGGAAGGGCATATTTCTTATCCATTTAGGAAAGATCCTTTCTTGCATCCAAACAGAGATGGACAGTCTCAACCAATAATGTCAAGGACAAAGAACCGTTTAATTATAGGAATTTTAAAGCTGTCGTAGGCTGTTTTGTCACTTATAGTAATATTATCTTGAGGGAAGGACCATATTGGCTAGGATGTCGATTTAGGAGTCCTATTATTTGGTACCCACCTGAAGGATACCGTTCTGATTATGAGTTGCCTGAAGGTCATTAAGGCATAGCCTTTGCAGATTTAATACAAAAGCACGGTTTTAGGTTAGATAAAGAAAAAGTCTTTCATTCTTACTCTTTATCTGCATTACATAATAACTATTTATGTTCACGAGGATGTGAAACAAGGTAAGTAGGGGAGTATGTTGGGTCGTGCAGTAGGTATAAATTTACTCTCGATTACACTATCTTTTTCCTTCTTTTGATGCATTTGTGCCATGATGTAACAAGGTTTTGAAAAGATTTCGATAGAAAATGAATGAAACTGTTTTTGATGCGATTTGGCTATCAAAACTAACTTTCGTTACTTTTTATGTAGAAATTTTTGAATGGAACAACTGTTGTTCAAACTATTGAACATCAAAGGCTAAACAGAGAAAACAACGCATGTCTTGTGCGGTCAAATCAAGAAGCGAATCAGGAGGATCAACGCAAGATAGAAGACTGTCTGATAATAGTATTTGGTTATGAATTCCTCAGGATCTCCTGATCCTGAGGAATCACATTTATCTCTTTTCCTCTTTGACTATAAGAGGGGAAAGACGAATAGAATAGGGAAGGAAACTTTTCGTTTTTCACCTCAGTTGTAATTTTAATACACAAAATGTTATTCTGAAGGAGACATTGTGCTGTAATGACATTTGGATTTGATGAATAATATATAATTCATGTTGCTGTTCATTCGCAATAGTCTGAAGTAAACAAGCAGTAATCACTGGCGGCTTGGGCCCAGTCACTGGTGGATTTCACTGTTGTTCCTTGTGTTATACTTTTACCTTTCTTTTACTACAAGTTTAATTACTCCATTTTATAGCTTTACGATTGATTTACTTTCACAAAAATTGATTTTGTGTATCCATTGCATTATTTCTTATTCCTATTGATTGGTTTCATAGATTGATTTAATTATTAGATAAGAATTATTTCTTGTTAATTGAAAGTGAGAGTGTTATTTATTAAATCAGGTTTATCACTTTTATGCATAAGTCTAGATTCAGCTGAAAGAGCTCTGTTATCGCTACAGTGCACTCGGTTGATGTAATTGCAATTAGATTAAGATTGAGTTTGGTTTTGATTAAGATTGAGTTTTGATGTTTGAATAAGTTAATTTCCTTGAAGTTACAAGTTGGTAGTTTATGGTTTGATCCGTTTACTCTTGTATTGAAATCAATAAGTTATTTTAAAGTATTACTCTCTATAGATTCAACGATTTACATCACTTGCACATATTGTGTACACTCTTGAAACAAAAAGACTTACCCAAGTTGATAATTAATGTGAGGAATTTAAGAGTTCTAAAAGACACCTTATTTGCGCCCAATAATGTGTCACCTCTAAGGAGTCTCCACGTGGAATGATGACGTCATATTAGAGGTCGGCATATTGGAGGTTGAAGATGTCAAAACTCTAGAATAGTTGGAGTTTGGAAAAGTTCCGATAAAGGGGACTTCTGATATTGGGTTGGCACATGATTGTGAGAGTTCAGAAAACCAAGGGCACATAGTAGTTAAAAAAGGAATAATGGCCCCTTGTAGGAAAACACCACCTTAGCACCTTAATGTTGAGTTTTAGGTCACAACCCTCGGTCCCATGGAGGAGAAATGCTCAAGGAGCTCAACGACATAGGAGTATCGGAACACTACACCACTATGAAGTTGTGATATGAAGTGTATCTGATAATACGGTACAAATAATTAAAGGCGTATGGGTCGACAAATATGAAACTGAATGAAAGAACAAAGGAGTTGGTAGATTGAAAGGGGCTAAACTTGCAGACTGCTTCGCATGCACGAATGGCTGTATTAAATGAGAACATAGCAGTCACCTCTGTGATCTGTAAAATATCTGTGGAGCAATAAATGAGATTGGGACTCTTGGAGAAGTTTGTAGGTCACCTGAGAATTAATTTATCATCATGGGAGCTCTACACAACTAGCCTATGGAGAACTGCAATGTCCATCTCTATTTTGGGTACTATGACAAGAAACCACTAGAAGATGCAAGAGAGGAAAGGGGAGCCATGCCTAAGTATAGTTGGGCAGCTAAAGGACAGAAAGGAAAGAGTGCCTTGTGCAGAGTTCCTCAGTGAAACAAAAACCATCACCAATAATGGAGAAGAAGGAGGAGCTGATAAAATGTGCGAGAGTGTTGTCTTGTGAGTGAAGCGTATAGTGATAGGGAGGTTGAAGCACCCAAGAGGACTCTGTCTAATAGAGCATTGAGAGTGTTGTGTGGAGAATCGCAAGGGTAGTGGTGAAGAGAAGTCAGTGAAGAGGCCTAGACAGTGAAGGCAGAGCATAGAGGAAGTGTTGCTATAAGAAGAAAGAGGAGATTATTGCAAGTGAGCATAAAGGCATAGTGCAGAAGTTGAATCTGCAAACAACCATTTATTGGTATTTTACTTGTATGATTGTATGCCTCTATTTTCAGTTTGAAAATTGTATGAAATAGTAGAACAGTGGCAAGGGTAGGTTGGTGTCTGCATACTGAAGAGGCTGGTGCCTCTTGGAAAGTTAGTACTTGCTAACCAAAGGGCACGTTGGTGCCTGTATACTAAAGAGGTTGGTGCCTCTTCGAAAGTTGGTGCTTGCTAACCAAAGGGAGTCAGTGCCTCCTGTGAGTGGGTACTCATAGCCAAACAAATGTAATTAATTGGGTGTTTATTTTACATCATAAAAAAACAACAAATTGGTGGGTTTTTTCCCTTTGGCTTTCCACGTGAAAAAAAATTGTGTCAAATGTGTGTTGCTCATGTGATTGTTGTGTGAATATATGTGTCTAAAATATTGTTAGTTCACTATTTTATGAATGAATGCTCTTACAAGTTAAAGAATATAAGAAGGGATTGTAAGCATAATAAGAAAAAGAAAAAGAGTTTCTTAATTACTGATTTCCCGCGCCCCACCCCCCCCCCCCCCCCCCCACCTTCTCTTAGGTCTTTAAGGTATGCAAGAAAATTTATATATTATAAAGTTTGTACAGAAGGAATAATGGAGGGAAGACTTTATAGTCGTATTTTTTCTGAAATGAGCTTACAGGTGAAAGATTGAAGAAAGAGGAGGTTAGGTCAACAATAAAATATATCCTCATGCAGTTAAAAATGAAGATACATGTTTCATAAGTACATTTAAAAACAAATCATTACAATGTGATAAAGAGATTCCATCCCTGTGAAATAATTTTATAGAGGTGAAAATGAAATTTTACAGAGTAGACAAATAATTTTTTTTTCTATGGTATAAGGAGAAAAATAATTATAAAGAGGAAAAATGTACGTGAAGAGAAAATTTGGATAATTTCTTATCCAAAATTTTTATAGAAAGAAAAAAAGGAGATATGAAAGGATATTTTCATAGTTTACCAAACATAGTTGGAGAAATGGTTTTCAAAACCATGGGAAGCAAAACAATAGGTGGTTTCCAGAGAAAAATGAGAATTATTTATGAAGTTTCATTCATTCATAAGTATACCAAAAGTGGCCAAAACTAAATATGAAAACAATGGATGGTTTTGGGTAAATGTTGGAAAATTCTATTTATGAAATTCATAAACAAATAAATGCTACAATGGAGAAGTATTACAGGGCATGGTTTTCAAAACCATGGATGGGTTTACATAGCAATATTTTGGGATTTGATTTATTAAATTCATGAGGAAAAGATAAGTTTTACAGGTTAAAACAAGACATGGATTTCAAACAATGAATGGTTTTATAGGATAAAATAATTGAAGGAAATATGTTGAGTTTTCATTTATGAAATTAATGGAAATATGGAAATATGATTTTGTAGATTTTTGGGAAATATTTTTATCAAATATCTTATTCTCAAAAAATTTAGATTTATATTTTTCAAAATTAAAGAGTGACAAAAAATCAATGATTTCCAAATCATTTTCAAATTTCTCGACAATAGTTAAGCACATGAAGGATAATTAAGATAAATTGGATCATCAAAGGATTTTATCAAAGGATAGGGGATTAATCAATTCTATAAAAAGGATAAATCGACCCGATTATTGCAAATTACAACCGATTTATGGACAACTAACAAATTCTTAAGGAACAACTTCGAGAACTCCATATTTGAGGGAACAAAATCAGCACTCAAGCAAACATTTCCAAATTTACAGTGAAAAATATTAAACATCTTTAGATTTCTTAGCAGAAGAATCAAAAACAAAATGATCACTCCTAGATTTAAACGCAAAATAATTTCTGTCATTTCCAGATTTTCTGCAACATATTTTATTTTTAGTTTATTTGATAGGATTTGTTTCAGACAAACTAGTGACAATTTGAGGAAGATGTTTTCCTATATATTGTTTCATTTTCATTGTAAAAGGGTTGCCTTTTGATGCCAAAACTTTGCCATTTTTCTAAAGACTTTTATTACAAAAATTTTAACTGAAGTATTTTGGCTTTAGTTTCGTGACAAAAATAGTTTCTCATGTATGTATTTCTCTGTCATTTCATAATCTACTTTTTCATATGTTCAAGTTAACATAGGAGTTATGGCAAGGCTAGGTTTGAGTATCAACCTCCCTGACAGCCCACTGCAAAGTTATCATCTACACTGAGATTAGCTAATTGACAATCTGTTTAAATTAGCTCCTCTGCATCATTTAATTGTTGCCTTCTATCATATCTTGAATGTATATATGTTTGGTTGTAGAATTATTTTACATGCATCTACTATATTTGGTTGATTAATATTCAATATGAATAGTTAATTATCTTATTTCTCTTTTATTCCTCCACCAAATTCTTTAAGCTATATTTTTATGTTGGAACTAGATGATGACACTTTGATTAAGTTTTAGTAAGAGAGGGCTTTATTTTTTAGAAGAGATTGGATATTCATCAGCAACCACCTACTATAGGTTGTTGTTTAGTGACAGTGAATAGCGTTAACAAAAGCCTTGTAAAACTTGAGGGAGCCCCCTTTGGTTTGAGGGTCAGCTTGAACCTAAATTTTGGTCAAGTTGGTTTCTCAGTGAGTTTCACAACCAAGAATTGTCTTCAAGAAACATATACAAGATTTGGTGTCGTTTTTGGGGAGCAAAGTAACAAAGAGATCTATCCCTAGAGAATGATAGTTGACTAGATCTATTCGTTGTTGGTGAACAAGGAGCAGACATTTGATATTGGTTTCAATTTCTTCACCTGGTGACTCCACTTTGTTTATATGACGATTCCACTAGGTTACTAATTCCACTGGTTCGAGATTTCAGCTGCATCCACTAATGTGATAGCTCAAGGTTCAATGATGGTTGCATTCAAAAACATATTTTTCTTCATCTTGATAGTAATAAAAAACTTCAGATTTTCTCTAGAGGTTGCAGCTTTCCAAGTTTGCTTGTAAGTATCAGTTTCCTATGGAGTTTATGTTTCATACTGTAAATATCTTTCATATCTTTAGTTGCATGTAAGGTGGCCTATCAATCAATCCAGTCCTCACATGGTTGCACTGGAAATTTGACTACACCTAATAATACATCTTTTCAGCTCAGATAGATAAAGGTGTGTGGGATTGAAGCAGTAGATAATTCAGTTTTGGTGTGCAGTTTATAAATGAGTTTTATTTCAGCAATTGTTTCAGTTTGGATTCCAGTTGCAGTATGTAGTTTGGTTTGCTTGAAGTGAAATAAGTTGCAGGAGATGGGAAGAAGAAAATTTGTTGACTATTGACTCCACTAGCCCAATGGATTAAGCACTGTTATACTTACTTTTACTTGCAGCAGCTAATAGTTTGGTTTTAGTTGGCAGCTTATAGATTTCAGAGTGAAGAACATGTTTCAGGCCACAAATTGCAGGTTTGATAGTGCAGATGATTAATTTTCTTATGGAAGGACTCCATGCCCAACAAAATAAAGGCATTTGATCTACTATTTCTCTGCATCCCACAGGGGGAAGTAGTCCCCAATTGGAGCTTGATGTCATAACTTTTTCTGACACCCTTAAAATTTACAATTTTTTTTCAAACTTTGTTAGTTTATTACCTAGCCAAATCATCCTTCATATACAGATTTGATGAGGCAAATAGTTCCTATGTAATTTTTTGTGCCATTTTTTAGTTTTGATATTAAATAAATTTCATTTTAGAAAATTATTTATTTAATTTATTAAAACCTTTTACTTAAAAAAATTATCAAGCCATACCCAATTTTTGAATCTATGTTGTATATGCCAGCCAACAACAACAACAACTCATAATCCAAATAGAAAATTCCAATCAAACTTATGTCCCCACCCCTAACTTCACACATTAAACCACCATAATCTATAATGCCTCGAGATGTGTGAAATGTTAAATCAATGGTTTGTGGGGGTCTGCCTATCGCCCCGCCCACCCCCCCCCCCCCCCCCCCCCCCCCCCCCCCCCCCCCTCCGCAAATTTGTTTCACCTTTATTGCCTTTTACACATGTTCTCATTTCATGTATTGCGGATCCCCCCTACCTAAACCATTTACCATCTACTAGCCCTCCCCCCCTTCCCATCACAAGATCGTTGTAAAACTACTTTTCACATTGATTTGAATGTATAAATATCAGGCAAGAAGGTCTACGAGGTATGGAAGAAAAATTATATATTATAAAATCTGTATGGAAGGAGATAATGGAGTGAATATTTTTACAATCGTATTTTTCTGAAATGAGCTTACAGGTGAAAGATTTAAGGAATAGGAGGCTAGGTCAACAATCGAAATATATCCTCGTGCAGATAAAAATGAAGATACATGTTTCATAAGTACATTTAAAAACAAATCATTCCAATTTTATAAAGAGATTTCCTCCTAGTGAAATAATTTTACCGAGGTGAAAATGAAATTTTACAGAGCATACAAATGAATTTTTTTTTGCTATGGTATAAGGAGGAAAATAATTATAAAGAGGAAAAATGTACGTGAAGAGAAAATTTGGATAATTTCTTATCCAAAATTTTTACAGAAGTAAAAAAGGGGGAGATGAGAAGATATTTTCATAATTTACCAAACATGGTTTTCAAAACCATGGGAAGCAAAACAATAGATGGTTTCTAGAGAAAAATGAGAATTATTTATGAAGTTTCATTCATTCATAAGTGTACCAAAAGTGGCCAAAACTAAATATGAAAACAATGGATGGTTTTGGGTAAATGTTTGTAAATTTCATTTATGAAATTTATAATCAAATAAATTCTACAACGGAGAAGTATTACACAACATGGTTTTCAAATCCATGGATGGGTTTATAGAGCAATATTTTGGGATTTGATTCCTGAAATTCATGAGGAAAGGAACAATTTTACAGGTCAAAACAAGACATGTATTTCAAACAATGAATGGTTTCACAGATAAAATCATTTGAGGAAATATTTTGAGCTTTCATTTATGATATTCATGGAAATATGGAATTATGATTTTATATATTTTTGGGAAATGTTTTTATCAAAATATCTTATTCCCAAAAATTTAAGATTTATATTTTTGAAAATTAAAGAGACAAAAAATCAAGGATTTCCAAATCATTTTCAAATTTTTCTACAATGGTTAAGCACCTAAAGGATAATTAAGATAAATTGAATCATCAAAGGATTTTATCAAAGGACATCGGATTAATCAATTTTATAAAACTTGGATTAGTTAACCAGATTATTGTAGACTAGAACCAGATTTATGGACATCTAATGAAATTTCTTAAGCAACAACTTCAGCAGCTTTAGATTCGAGGGAACAAAATCAACAGTCAAGCAATCATTTCCAAATTTGCATGGCATAATATTAAACAACTTCATGTTTCTTAGTAGAAGAATCATAAACAAAAGGATCACTCCTAGATTTAAAGGCGGAATACTTTCTGCCATTTCCAGATTTTCTGCAACATATTTTATTTTTAGTTTATTTGATAGGATTTGTTTCTTATAGACTGGTGACAGTTTGAGGAAGATGTTTTCATATATATTGTTTCATTTTCATGTAAACGGTTTGGATTTTGATGCCAAAACCTTACCATTTTTGTAAAGACTTTTATTACAATAATTTTAATTGAAGTATTTTGGCTTTAGTTTCATGACAAAAATTGTTTCTCATGTATGTCTTTCCCTGTTATTTCATATTTTGTTTATGCATATGTTCAAGGTAACATAAGAGTTAGAGCAAGGCTAGGCTTGAGTATCAACCTCCCTGACAACTCATTGCAAAGTTATCATCTACACTGAGATTAGCTAATTGATAATGAGTTTAAATTAGGTCCTCTGCATCATTTAATTGTTTCCTTCTGTCATCTCTTGAATGTATATTTGTTTGGCTGTAGAATTATTCTACATGTGTCCACTATATTTGCCTCATTAAGTATTCAGTATGAATACTTTTTTATCTGATTTCTTTTCTATTCTTCCACCAAACTCTTTAAGCTATGTTTTTTTTTTAAACTAGATGTTGGCACTTTGATTAAGTTTCAACAAGAGAGGGCTTTATTTCTGAGTAGAGATTTTATATTCATCAGCAACCACCTACAACAAATCATAGATTTGGTCGTTGTGCTTCATAGGCTATTATTTAGTGATAGTGAATAAGGTTAAAAAAATCCTCGTAACACTTGAGGGAGCCCCCTCTGGTTTGAGGGCCATCTTAAACCTAAAGTTTGGTCGAGTTGGCTTCTCGGCCTAGTTTCACAACCAAGAAATGCCTTCAAGACACAGATACAACAATCACTTAGCCTTATTATCCACAATTGAACCTCAAAACATGAATCAAGATAACAAAGATGAATGTTGGGTTAAGGTAATGCATGAAGAACTTTATCAAATAGAAAAGAACCAAACATGGGAACTAGTACTGAGGCCTCATGATAAAAATGTAATTGGGACAAAATGAGTATTCAAGAACAAACTAAATGAAAATGGAGAAGTAATTAGAAATAAATCAAGACATGTATGCAAAGGTTATGCTCAATAGGAAGGGATAGAATTTGAAGAGACATTTGCACTTGTAGCTAGACTTAAAGCCATAAGAATGTTTCTTACATTTTCGAGCTTTCATAACTTTAAGGTATATCAAATGGATGTTAAATCTACATTTTTAAATGGGGATCTATAAGAATAAGTTTGTAGTGAATAACCTGAAGGATTCATTCTTCACAATGATAAAAATCTTGTTTGCAAACTTAAGAAGGCATTGTATGGGTTAAAACAAGCTCCATGTGCATGGTACTATCATCTTGACATGTATCTTCAATGACAAAGATTCAAAAGTGGATTTGTAGATAGAAATTTATATATCATATTTGATAAAGACAAACTATTGGTAGTATTAGTTTATGTAGATGAAATCATATTTGGAAGCAATGTTGAATCTATGAGTTAAGGATTTGCTTCAGTTATGTAGCAGGAATTTGAAAGTTCCCTACTTGGTGAACTAACATACTTTCTTGGTCTTCGAGTTCAACAAAATAAAGATAGTATCTATCTTTCTCAAACCAAGTATCTCAAACAGATTATGAAGAAATATGGAATGGAAGACTACAAACATGTATGCACACCAATGGTAACAGGATTCAATCTCAACCAAAATAATGACTCTCCTATAGTTAATCAACCAGAATACAGATCTATGATTGGCAACTTGATCTATCTTAGAGGTACAAGACCAAACATTATGCATGAAGTTGGCATAGTTGGACAATTTCAAGCAAATCCTAAAGAAATTCATCTCCAAGTAGTCAAGAGGATATTCAAGTATCTACAAGGTACTCAAGATTTTAGTCTATGGTTTCCCAAAAACATAGAATTTTCACTTCATGCTTACACAGATGTAGATTGGGTAGGTAATGTTGATGACCGCAGAAGTACTAGTGGAGGAGAATTATATTTTGGACCTTGCTTAGTTTCTTGATTCAGTAAAAAACAAAGTTATATCACCTTATCTATTGTTGAGGCAAAATATGTTGTTGTTGCATCTTATTGTACAAAACTTCTATGGATGATCCAAACATTGCAAGACATTCAAGTCACTTGTCCTCAACCTGTACCTATTCTTTGTGACAACACTAGTGCCATAGAAATCTCTAAAAATCCTATCATGCACTCAAAAACCAAGCACATTCCAATCAAATACCATTTTTTGAGAGAGCATGTACTTGAACAAAAGGTCAACGTGGAATGTGTTCCTTCAAAGGAATAAGTTGCAGAATTATTTACTAAGCCTCTTCCACGTGATTCCTTTGAATATATTAGATAATAAGTAGGAATGATTCCTACCTCTTCTCTCTATTAATTGTTCTAACAGGAATGTCATGTCCATGGGGAGTTGTGGTTGTAAAAATCGATAATTTACATTCTATACGTGGATGGTATGAAAGATAGTCGTGTGTATACATGCTTTTTGAGCTAGAGAATCATGTAGGCCTCTCAGTAATGGAAAAGGAGTGGCACAGATTCAGGGGTTCTTCCCATATGCTTTCATCATTTCATTATTGGTAATATGGATTTAACATTGGTTTGTTGCAATCAGATTGGCGATGCCCTTACGATACTTCAAAATGATGATTAACTCATGATAATGTCATGAGTTGATCTTATATTGTTGTTGCTGAAATAGTCCTTTGGTGCACTTGCTGTTTGAAGCGATGGATATGCTCAGAGTTGATGGTGAAAAGTTGGCTCAGGTTTAGGGGGAACATTTTCTATGCTTCTAATAGTGCATTGTTGACATTATGGTTTCTTAAGCACTTCTTGATTGCACAATGTTGCATTATTAATGGATTATCTTTTTTCACTTGTGAAGTTTTTAATGATGTTTCCATTTATGTTGTTGAAGGTTCCCTTCATTTGCATATTCGTTATTGATACATGTTACCTATGGTGTTTGACATTGTTTCTTGAATATTGTAGCTCTTCCTATATGTGAAGAGAGTGTCTTGACCTTGATGACAAGAGGTAAAGGGGATGAGTTGCCGAAAGAGCCTTATTGCACTATCCTAAGCTTCTAGTATAGTTCCTCGGTGAAGCTTGGAAGCATTGCATATTTTATCATGTGATGATGATATTGGAAAGATTAATGTTAAACTATCATATCTTATACTACTTCTTTATGATGATGATGTTCATGTTGTTTTCATTATGACATCTATGTTTATGCTATTAGATGTTTATGTTGTTGAATCCTATATGGTGCATGGTGGTCAATGATGCCTATTATGGTCTTGCTACCTCATTATTAAGGTTCATGTTTTGGTTATAAGTGTCATGAAAAGACCCTTGTTGTAAATCATTATAAAACTCAGTCGTGTATGGACTATTGGGATCAATTCATGTCATGTATTTCATCCCATTATTTTAGGACAATGATGTAAATTTTGGGTCAAATATGTAAACCCATTATGTTGGGTGATTGATGTAATCATGGAAACGTAGAGTCATTGATGTTAGGAAAGGTCATATTTGGTTAAGTCATAAAGCTTTGTACTCTATTGTATATCTATAGAAGGTCCAACATATGCTCAGGGGGAGCATGGTCAATATGCAACTTTCATACGTTGATTTTTCTTATGGAAATTGTGTATATGTACTAGGGCTTGTAGTGTTGCTTGATGATGACAGTTAATGAATTTTGTTCTATTTGTTGTTGTATTTTAATGATGTCTTGATCTGTATCTAGTAGTGTTGATTGGGTTAATTGCATTGTGACTTGGTATATTCATCAGTGATATTGTTGCATTATGATAGTTTTTTTCAGTGAGACAATATTGATATATCTGATCTAGTAGTGTTTCAGTTTGACTGTATTTTCAGTAGTCAATGATTTGAGATCTGTACACAGGTTTTATGCAAAAGAAGTGTGTATATATGTAGGTTCTCTTAAGAACATTCACGTACATATTTTGAAGTTCAATTGTTCTGGTTGGGTTTTGTATTTTGTAGTCTAATGCTTCAGAGATTCAGTTGGTTTACAATGCTTCAACGATTCAGATTCAATATTTCAGTTTGTCATGTTGGTTTGGGCTTATTGATGGTGTGGGTCCAGTATGAAAATTTAATGAAAGGCGGCCTACAGGTTGTTTGATGATTGTTTGACAGGTGGATCCAGTTTGAAGCATTGTGAAAAGTGGTCCACAAGGAGTTGAGGATTGCAGACTTTAGTAAGGAGGTAGGAGCTCCCTTCTAGTAGGAGCTGCTAAATGAGTTCGAGGGGTTGTGGCTCCCTTCTAGTGGGCATTGGAGAACAATTAGAGGTTGTAGCCTCCTGCAAGTGGCTGCTTGCATATTGGTAAGAGTTTGCATTAGTACAAAATGTAATGAATACTTTATTTATATAATAAGAAAGAAGAAAGATACAGCGACAATGATGGTTTTCTCCCACATTGGATTTGCACCTAAAATTCTAGTGTTCTATGTGTGTTTCTTATGTGCTGTGATTTTTCTGTTCTTTAATGCATACTAGAAAGTTATTGATGCAATGTTTTAAAGATAAATATCTAATGGAACATGTAAAAAATTAGTAAACTATATATACGTTGTTTTCTTTCACTAAAGCCGCATACATATGCAGGCTACTTTAAGAACAATCGCGTACAAAATTATGTATATGAAATTGAAAGTTAAAGTAAATTAAAATACTAATTCACCCACCCCCCCACCCTTCTCTTAGTATTTTTCCCAACAATGACAAGGGACACCAAGATTGATCGAAGACCAAGGAAAACCCGACAAGGGGGGAAATCCTTTCAAATTATTCTTATTAGATTGTCATAAAATGTTCAACAAAGAGTACAATAATCCAATTAAACAATGATTCAAATTCAACCTTTGACTACCCAAATAGACAAATCAATATCCAACCAATGATGAGTCTCAAAAGTCAATAATGGTCAATTGTCAAAGTCTGCAATTCTGTCCACGTTAATAGCAATTAAAGTGTGCCCTAACCATTCAAAGTAAACAGTCAAAACATTCCTCCAAGAGCTCAGTCAATAGTCCACAGGTTGAACCTTTAACGCTAGTCAAACATAGGTCAAAACAGTTACAATCCAAGCGGTCAAACCTTGTCAACGGAGAGAGATTCCCTATAGTCAAAGTCTGCAATCAAGTGTGTCGTCAACGTAGGTCAAAGTACCCATAATGCCTCAGTTCTTGTGCCAATAAATTTGGCCTATAAAAATAGGATTTCTCCTAAAAGATTGAAGTCAAAACATGCCCAAAACATCAAGGTCAACAGTAGTCAAAGTCTCCCAAAATAGAAGTATATTTCAGCCAATAGAAAAGAAGACTTCCTCCTTCACACGTGTGAAGACAAGCCTGCAATTTTCAAATTGTATGAACAAATGAGAGAAGAGAGAGATGCTTGATGGCAATGTCTCCAAATGAGGTTCCTTGACTTATATTTATAGGCATTGGAGGATGGATAATTAGCCTCTTTAGGCTGACCTCAACTTTTGTGCCATTAGTTTTCTTATCAAAAATATATTTTTTCCTTAACTAAATCTAATGCTTCCAAGGGAAATTTTGGGTCTCTCTGAATGAGGAATTTTTCCCAATAAAGGGAATTTATCCCTAAGCTACCAAATTAACACTCCCTTTCAGCTAGGGAGACATTTTTTACTGCAAAATATGTCTCGTCATCATCAAATCAAATTTCATCTCTGCTCATTCATTAAACACTCTCGAATCTAAAAGAAGAATTTGACATCATAGGGGAGCTCAAGACACAACCCTCTATCCAAGGACAATAGGTTGGATACCACTTACCACGCAAGGTAAGGATCAGACACATCCTAATGTTTGCAAACCTATTCAATAGGAAAGATACCACTTATCATGAAAGGTAAGGGTTGGTTGAAAATGCCTCGGATGCAAACCTATCTTGTGAATGTGGTATGAGCGATAGCATAAAGAATGGAAGTTCTAGAGCAGGGACGAACAGTTAGGGTTTACTGGCTTTAGCAGGTGTTGAACTCCATGGAAGGACGCAAAGGAGGGAGCCACTCCCTCCTACAAGTAGGCCGTGTGGTGGGCTCCAGTATTGCAGCAATAATATTGCAACTCTTGGGACTCCCTTATTTACTTTTATCAACCCGATAGTTCGTAATAAACTTGGAAGCGATGGTGTTGTATGCACAAGTACTAGTTCTTGCCGCAACTGTCACTTGGTCAGCTGGCATAAGCC
Organism: Pinus tabuliformis; assembly: GCA_031772625.1. Classification (NCBI taxonomy): domain Eukaryota; kingdom Viridiplantae; phylum Streptophyta; class Pinopsida; order Pinales; family Pinaceae; genus Pinus; species Pinus tabuliformis. The sequence goes on from CM062816.1 coordinate 1,992,232,249, forward strand.
CGCTAAGAGCTTAAGACAACTTCTATGAGCTCTGAGAAGAAGCTTTTTAACTAATGGATGAAAGCTAACTCAAAGAAGGCTGATCTACTTGCAGAAAGAAACTGGAAAGCTGAAAGGAAACGTAAACCCTAGCAAACCCTAATTTTACCAGCTAGCCCTACTGATGCAAGAAAGAGGATGCAAGCTACTGAAAGAGATGCCATTGACTTCTAGGAAGGTATAATGCATGTGTCTAAGCTACTTCTATAGTAACAACTGCAAAAAAAAAAAAAAAAAAAAAAACATCTTTTTGCATTTTTGAATAAGTTTCCAGAATTATCATGCATGCAATTTAACTGTTTTTGACTGTGCAGAGGTGGGTTGGCGAGAGGAAATACTTGGAGGAGGTCGGGAAGGTTCAGAGAGGGCCTAAGGGGTCCCTAACACCCTTCCAAAGAGTTTCACAAAGTTTGGCTGTCAAGAAACCTCATTCATGAGCCTCTACATGAAGTCTACAAGGGTTCTACAAGATGTTCTGGAATTTCTACAGGATGTCTGTAATTTTCTACAAGATGCTCAGAAATGGGATGTTGGAGGATGGATGGAGAGAGAAAGGTGAATGAGTGAGTATGGGGGTAGGACAGGGGTGTGAGGAGGTTCAGGACTTGGTGGATGGAGCTGAGGAGAGATGAAGATGGCTAGATTTCTTCAAAGAGGAGTGAAGCAATGTTGCACAAAAATTAGGGTTATGTGAGAAAATGTGGCAAACGCAAGGCAAGAATCCACGTTAGGGGATGGAGTAGATGGGATTGATGGAGTATGGGCAGATAGAGAAGTGGTACGGGTGCTCTGCAAGTTGTTTTTCCAACTGAACCAGTGAAGACTTGTAAAATTAGAGACCTAGTTACGTTGACCTAATCTGATCTAGCTAACAGTAAAGAGAATGAACAGAAGTTTATTTTCACTTAAACCATGTATACCAACTATGCAGCGAAGCAATCAAGACTCTGAACATGTAACCAACTTCTGGAAATAAAAATCGAACATTAATGATTGCATGGCAAAGCAAAGACTGTGTTTTTGTTGGCAACAAGGTCACCTTGATCCCAGCTCCTGATCCCACTGAGGGAGAGGTGAAATCAGAGGTGCTTGATGGCCTTTTTTTGAAGCTTGTCCCTGTTAATAACCTATCAACTTAATCTGAACATCAAAAGTATTTCTAATCATCAACAGTGACCTAAATAATCAGAGAGATTTTAATCTACTTAAGAGAAATTATTTTACAAAGACATAAAAATCAAATAAAAGTACATAAGGAAGCCTTGGCACTTGGGTTGGGCCCAACCCCAAGATCTACAAGCTCCTATAAAGAACTCAGAGCAGGAGCTGCCTTTCATTATCCAAAAATAATCATGTCACAAGAAAGTTATACAACAGTAGCTACAAAAACGAGCTGAGATAATGATAGCACTATAGTGCAAAACCCAACAGTTCCAAAAGTAAACTATGAAGGCTGAGGCCTTCCTATTTATACACTACAAGGGGCCTAGCAGCCCTCCTTAATTCAAGGGACTCGGCTATTCAAACTGCCAGTAAACAGTCACTCTTCCCAAAGCTGCTCGACTGCCTTTAGGATTCGTTTTGGTGGCCTGTTGAGCTCCAAGTTGAGGGTGGAGATTTCGAGGAAGGGCCATTTAATGCAAGAGACAACCTCCCTACGAATCCTCACCCTTGCTTCCTCAAGCTTGGTTGTCACCTGGCTCATAATTGCTTGGCTTTGCTCCAAAATTTGCCCAAAAAACCTGAAATAACCACGTATTAGCCTCCTTGGTAAAGTGACCACCCTTATTCGTTCAAATAACATAAACATACTCAAAAAACATGCATAATCTATGAAAAATGGTGGATTAATCAAGGACAATTAGGCAAAATGAGCCCAATAAGTTACCCAATTCGGGGCTCATCATCACCCCCCTACTAAATGGGTTTCTCATCCTCTGAGCAACTAGTCCAGTTCATCATCCTTTATAGCTTTGACCGCCTCCCTCACATCCCAGGCCTCCGTGGTGATATCTTCTTCCCAGTCGTGGAATCCTATTTTCCTTTCCACCTCCTCCCACTGTCTGTCTTCCTCCTCTTCCTTAACTCCTTATAGCAATCCCAAAAGCAAAGGAGGACTAAATTTCAGGCCAATCCAATTGGCCTGAAGATTTTGCATCAATTGTTTGTAGAGAGGTACCCTTGCTAAGGCCTCCCTCATCCTAGTGGGAGAGTGGTATTCTCTTATCTTCAAGCTGTGAGGCAGGGTGTTCCACCACCTTGTGCAGGCATGCAGGCAGTTTTCCCCCAACAGTCTCTCCATGTCCTCAAAGTGGGCAATAGCTTGAGCCTATTGCTCAATGTATTCTGGTAAATCCTGAGGGTTGTTGGCCAAGTGCTGGTGGGTGCTTATCACTGCTGAGGGGTCATCCGGCTCCACTCTGATCATTAGTGGCTCACTGAGTTCTCTGCTCATAATACTGCGGACCTCTGCTGCCCTCTTTTCCTCATGATTCATCCAAGAGGCCATGGCCATAAGTTGGACATCTCCTATCACAGTGTTGGGATCCCATGCATTCATGTTTGGAAGGGCTAAGTTGTGCAAATAAAACTCTAATAATTTGGCCCTGTCTTCTGATGAACTACTGCCACATAAAGCTGCAAATTGATGATAATTTTGAAATGGAGTGATGCCCCTTTGGGCCAAGGTGTTGATATGAAACTGTAACCACTGATCCTTAAGGTATAGGGCATATGATTTGGCAAGCTGCCTACACTGGAGAGCTTCTATCACCCAGCTGGCCATGCAGGCCAGTTGGGCCTCCTTTTCTTGTACTTGCTGTTTCAGAGACTGTATCTCTTGGTCTGCTTGCAGTTCCTTCTCCTGTAGCTGTCTATTTAGTGTCTCAATTTCAGCCTGCACCCCACCTCTCTTCTGCTATTCATCAGGGGTTTCTTTGTCTATTGTGGGCTCCTCATGTTGTTGTTGTCCTCCAAATATGTGAGGTCTGTCTTCCTTCTTCTGTCCTTGTAGCTGTAGCTGCTGTTTAAGCAGCTCATTTTCTTCCTGTAGCTTGGCCCGTTGGCTGCTCTCCACATGCCGTACCATAGCCAATTCCTTTCTCGCCTCTTTGAGTTGTTCCTCCAGGGGACCTATATCTACCACACCCTTGGACTTAGCGATCTTCATCCAAGTGTGGGTCCTCACTCTCTCTTCTTCTAGTGCAAGGAAAAGTGGCACTGTGAATTTTTTGGGAATGATCTTTCCGGCCTCTAAGAAGTTATAGTAGGAGCCCAAACTGGGCTGGGGGCTAGGTTCCACAATGTTCTCCACCTTTTCTTCCTCCTATGGTGATTTAGCTGCCTCTCCTTCCATTTCTTCGGTCTCCTTTAGCCTAGCCAGTGTTTACTATAGAACAGTCTCAGCATCCTATAGAGAGGCCTTTGTGTCCAACATTTTCATTCTTTCTCTCCAGGTGGATGCCTTCGGGCTTCCCTGTTCACAAGTGATGGATGCCTTGGAGAGAGACCTCTCCTTTTGTTTAGCTGGGGTGTCTACAATCGTGATTGGCTCTTTTGACGGTGGCTGGGGTCTGCCATTCTTTATCCTCATGCTCCTTCTTGCCTTCAAATACATGGAAGGCTCCCTCTTTCACTTCCCTTTTTGCTTTGGAGATGTGCTTAGGGTGGCCAGCACAGCTACTGCCTCCCTGGCTAAAATCTCAGGCGATTTTTCCTTATGTTGCCCTGTTTCCAGACTTCCTGTAGAAAGTCCTGTGTTAATTGTTTTCTGGTTTCATGTAGAAACTATTTTCTGGCTTCCTGTAGACACTGTTTTCTGGCTTCCTGTAGACACTATTTTCTAGCTTCTTGTAGAAGCTGTTTTCACTGTTTTGGTTTGCTTAGCTGGGGTGCCTTCCCTTTTAATTTTGTTTTAGTTGTCTTGGTTGTGTCCTCACTTGCTTGGACTTTTTCAGTCCTCTCTTCCCTGCTCTGCAATCATTTCTCCCTTGGTGTTGGTGCCTTTGTTCCACCCACAGTTTTGGGCTCAGCAGCTTGGCCTTTCCCTCGTTTCTCTTCTTGTTCTTTCTGTGGTGGTCTGTCCCAGGTTTCCTTACCCTTGGCTTTCTCTTCTGCCTCAATGTGCTCCCTTTCCTCACTGTTGGATGAAGTGAGTTCCTCGGCCAGAATTCAGATATCATCATCCTTGGACATGTTGCGGAAAATCTCCCAGGAGAGAGGGATAGTGTAGGTATGGAGGGCATCTTCCATTAGAAGCTTGATAAGCCCATGATGGGCTAGTTGATCCGATGTCCCTTCCTTCAATTTTGTGCCACACTCAATTAATGATTGTAGGAGAAAATAGGGGATGCTTAACTTATTTTCTGGGGGTAAATCCATCCTATGTTTGAGTTCACTTAGCAACCGGAAGTGATAACCGTAGACAGTACTGAACCGCCCCTCACAGGTAATGTATTTCATGATCTGAAGGCTGACCTCGCTCCAAAAAGGATGTAGGCTGGCTCTTCGAACCCCATTCTTATCTTCTAAAAATTGTTCCTCTAGTAGGAAGAATTCTTTCTTGGCTTTTTGGCCCAATTCCCTCTCCTCTTTGCTCCAGGGTATCCCTAATGGCAGATCAGTAACCCGACTAATGAGTTGTGGGGTAAGATTTAGGGTCAACCCTTTGAAATTCACAGTGGCCAATGTCTTTGATTTAGGCTACAGGGACATTAAGAATTCTTCTGTTACCTCATCGTCATGACCTTTAATTTTGTCACAAAAGGTCATCCAATTGGCACGGGTTAATAGGTTCACCACCTCGAGAGTTTCATGCAACTTTCTAGAATCCGAGGGTTCCTTTCTGATAAACCCTCCTGGCATGGTGAGAGTGCCCTATTTCAATGATCCGAGCAGAAAGGGACTGTTTTTTTATGGTTTCTTCTTTCGATCCTTAGGACAAGATTTCTCAGGTGTTTATATTTCAACTTTGCACCAATTCCCTGGTTCTAATGCTTTTGCTGCCCAAAACTCGACTGTCACAAGGGAATCAGGCTCCCACAGATAGAGTGCAGAGCTTAATTTTCATCCCCAGCATGCATACAACCACATAAAATTCACATTCTTCATGCACAGGTTAACCCTCATAGTGGTTTATCGTTTCTAGCGGAGGAATTTCTTAACAGGAACTGTGGAGGAGAATTTGACGCAAAACCAACTGAAACATTCTATGTAACACACAGGTAAACTACTATTCTTGACCCACAGGCAGACTTGCCTCTAATTCTCCTACTCCAGACAGTTCAATTCACCACCTTTCAATATATACCATGTAGGGAAGAGTGTTTTTCGAGCCTACCTCTTTCGGGACTCCGAATTTGTCGAAGAAAAATCCATTTGCTTTGCTCCGGAAGGCTATGTTGTATTTCCTGTAGAGCCTCTTCCTGTAGAATGCTTTGCCGGCTTCTGGAGGATGTCACGGCGCTTCTGAACGAGCCTGGGATGTGGGAGGATTTTGAAACTGATCTGAATTTGAAACTACTTGAAATTTGTTTGCAAGGTATTCAATTCAGAATTAAACATGTTTAAAAGATTTCCATGTCTTGCAGAAAGAAAACACATGAAATTTTCAGTTGTTCATGACCCATTTAAGCATAGCAGATTTATTTCCTTTTATTGTTTAACACATTAAAACGAATTTGATCTGCAAAATAAATCAACCACAAATGCAAAAGAAGTTGATAAAGCAGTTCACCCCCTCCAGGGCTACGTCTGCTGGGTCCAAAGCTCCCAAACGGGCTTGTCCTTGTTTTTATTAAATGCTCAAATTGAAAATACAGCTGAATAGAAGCATCTACAAGAGAAATAGATGGTAAAAAGGGATTCAGAACACTTGAATCCTTCAGGATTGACTATTGGATCACCTCCAATGGATACCTGCAACCCTATACAGTCTTCACAAAACTGGGCCCTGGTGGCTCCTAGAACTTTCACTGCTCCAAAACCTCTGCAAATGACCTCAAATGTCTGTAAGACCTACACCAATGGCTTCAGAAGGTCGAAAATACCCAAAATCAAAAAGAAAATCGTCCAAAACTGCCTTTCCTAGCCAAAGTTATGGCCATTTAAAGTTTCTCCAGTGTGCCCCTAGAAAAACTCCAGCTAACTTTAGTTAACTCCAGATAGCTCCGCCAATTATGGCGGGTCCGCCAAATTTGGCGCTCCTGCCAAAATTCCACCAACTTAACTGCAGTTACATTTACTGTTTGGGTGGTTGTCTCGGATTTCGTGCAAGCGGAATATTCCTTTTTTAATTTTTTTTTTTGAAAAATTAAAATTTCTAATGTTATGGACAAATTCTTCTTTTTGCCATAACTTCCTCATACGGCGACCGTTTTTCGAACCGTTTGTGGTGCCGAAATCGAGAAGACAATCACTTTCCATTCATTCAACTTTGAACTAGTTCTAAGCACTTTAAATTTTGATCATTTTACGACACTTATGACATGAGCACCTGATCACACCTCCCCATTGGGAAGCTTTTGGACCCCAAAAACCTTCAACTACCTGTTAAAGTGGTGAGGGTACAACTCCCTCACTCTGTCCACCTCCATCCACTTTGCCTTGTTCGGTTTGCTACCTTTGAAACCAACCCGAACATATTCTACACTGCCCCTCCTTGAAGTGCGTGTCCTTCTGTCAAGGATTGTATCTTCTTTCAGCTCATCTAAGAATTCTGGTGAGAAATCTTCTATAGACGGCAGCTGAACATAATTTTCATGATCAACAATCAAAGGAGGTTCATACAAACGTAAGTTCTCCACATTGACAACATAATACATTTGCATGTAGGAAGGCAAATCTAATTGAAAAGCATTATTTCCAACCTTCTTGAGGATTTTGAATGGACCATAACGAATAGGCTTCAGCTTTTTACCTTCTCCTTGCATCCTTTCCTTACTAATGTACAGCCATACCTCATCTCCTTCTTGAAACTTGTGATCGACTCTATGCTTGTCGTGTCTTTCCTTGTACTTGCCTTGACTCTTCTCAAGCTGTTCTTGAATTTGCTGATGTATTTGCTGAATTCTTTCAATGAATGAACGAGCTTTGTCAATGTCACTATGTCCCTCAATGGCAACATCTTTCTCAAGAATGAAATCAAGAGGTGATTTTGGCAAGTAACCAAAACAAGCTTCAAACGGTGAGGTGTTTGTGGAAGAGTGCTTGGCACGATTGTAAGCATGTTGTATGTAGTGCAAATGTTCATCCCAAAGCTTGGGATGCTTGCTGCAATAACCTCTCAAGAGGTGCACAATGGTTCTATTCACAACTTCGGTTTGTCCATCTGTTTGCGGATGGAAATCGGTACTTTTCTTCAACTTTGTGTCCATCATCTCCCATAGGTTGGACCAAAAATTTCCCACAAATCTGGAATCCCTGTCACTAATAATGGAAGTAGGCAAACCAAAGTGAATCCATACATGATGAAAAAATAATTCAGCAGTTTGTTCAGCAGTTATAGTTTTCTTACAAGGCATAAGTATACATATTTTGCTGAAACGATCAACTACTACATATAAATAATCATGCTGCTTTCGAGATTTTGGAAAACCTCCTACAAAATCCATAGAGATGCTCTCCCATGGTCTAGAAGGTACCGGCAAAGGAGTATACAAACCAAGCTTCCTGTTGCTAGGCTTGCTTGTAGCACATACTGAACAACCTCTTATGAACCTTGAAACAGAATCTACCATGCGAGGCCAATAGCAATACCTCTGTAGATGTGCAACTATTTTGCTCACACCAAAATGGCCAGCAATAAGAGAAGAATGAGCTTCTCTTATGACATTTATCCTCTCCCCCTGTGGTATACACAACTTGCCCAAATGAAACAGCAAATTGTTATGCATGTGATAGTCATTTTCCTCTACATGATTTCCTTTACTCAAGTTAGCATGCACATCTTTAAAGTCATCATCAGATGCATATTGCTCTATGTAACTATCATGTACAATGGAATCATTCTTAAGTAAAGTAACAGCACCAATAATAGGCCTTGAAAGCATATCAGCAACCTTATTCAAAGTACCTTTCTTATACCTTATTACCAAATGGAATTGTTGCAAGAAGCCCATCCATCTGAAGTGTCGTGACTGTTGTAACTTGCTTTGTGATTGCAAGTACTGTAAGGGCTGATGGTCGGTATGTATAACAGTTTCTTTGCCCATCAAGTAGTGTTTCCACTTTTTGACGCTTTGTACCAACGCATACAACTCCTTATCATATGTAGGATAATTTACAACATCACCATTAAAAGTTTCAGAATGAAAAGCAATAGGCTTACCATGTTGTAGAAGAACTGCACCCATAGCATAATCACTAGCATCAGTTTGTATCTCAAATGGTTGTCTCAAATCCGGTAATGCAAGGACTGGAGCTGAACTAATCTTCTCTTTCAAAGATTCGAAAGCTTTTTGCTACTTGCCTCCCCATTGGAAAGCATGCTTCACACTTGTCACTGCATGCATAGGAGCTGCTATAGAAGAGAAGTTAGAGATAAACTTCCTCCAATATTGAGCTGCACCCAAAAAACTTCTTACCTCTGTTATGGATTTGGGAGTAGGCCACTTCACAATAGCCTCAATCTTAGCAGGATCAATTCTCAAAGCACCTCCTCCTACTATGTGTCCCAAATAAACCAAAGAAGTCTTTCCAAATTCACATTTTGACATTTAAGAAATAACTGATTCTTCTTCAAAACATCAAGTACTTTTCTAACATGCATGACATGATCTTCTCTAGACTTGCTGAAAATTAAGATGTCATCTAATTAGAGAATAATGAAATCATCAATAAAAGGATGCAAGACATCATCCATTACCCGCATGAAAGTTGCAGGTGCATTGCACAAACCAAACGGCATCACAAGCCACTCAAAGAGTCCTTGTTTGGTTTTAAAGGTTGTCTTCCAAATGTCACTTTCTTCAATTCTTACTTGATGATATCCACTACGCAAGTCTAGCTTAGTGAAATATCGAGCATCTTTCAGCTGGTCTAGCAAATCATCTATCCTTGGGAGTGGGTAACGATTCTTTACCGTAATCTTGTTCAAGGCCCTGAAATCAACACACATACGCCAAGTGCCATCTTTCTTTGGAATCAATACAATCGGTGACCCACATGGTGAAGTACTTGGCCTTATGAAACCCTTGTCCAACAAGTCCTTGATTTGCTTCTTTATTTCAGCATTCTCCATAATAGACATGAGGTACATGCCTATGTTTGGAAGAGGACAATCTGGATGCAAATGGATTTCATGCTGAATCTCCCTCTTAGGAGGCAAACCTGTTGGCTCCTGAAACATCTCATGATATGCATCAACTACATCATACAGATCTGATTTAAGTTCTGGATCACAATTTTCAAATGACTCATGATTCACATCAACCTTGGGCTTAATCATAAGAAGAAAAAAATTCTTACTTGAATTGACCAGCCTTTTTACCTGTCTTGCATTCACCGTCACTATATTTGTCTTCTTGCGATGAGCTCTAACAATGAACTCCTTGCCATCTTTGAAAAGATGATATTTGTTTTCATGGCAATGAAAGATAGCTTTCCTGTCAAACAAGTAAGGACTTCCCAAAACAATTCCTGCTATATCAAAAGGTACCACATCAAGTTCAACAATGTCAATAAAATGTGCAGTAATTGCAAAGCGCAATGTGCACTTTCTTGAAACTTGTAAATTTGCATCCTTGCAAATCCATCCAAGTGGATATGGCTTCGGATGTGGAACGGTCTCAAGTTTAAGTTGCTTGACCAAGTCCTCTAATATAAGGTTTGCTTGTGACCCACTATCAAAAATTGTGTCAATTTTATTATGTTTTGAAATCACCCTCACATGAAACAGTTCAATTCTTTCTTCCTCATTAGGAGCTTGTACATGGCAGTTTGAGGTGCTAGTGCTGGCTTGAGTTTCAAATTCTTTTCCCTTCAAGTTTTTCAAACCCATGGCTGTAATTTTGGTTTCATCACCTGAATCTTCCCCTAAATCTTGTGGTGTAGATGTAGTAGCAGCAGTTTTTTGTTTCCCTTTGGATTTGTTAAATTGAGGTCTTTTTTCAAGATATAATTTCCAACAGTTTTTCTCCTCATGGCATGGTTTAGAACAGTGTTTACAGATCACTTTCTCACTCTCCTATTTGACAGATGCATTCTTTTTGCTCTTTCCCTTGGAGGTTTTCTCTTTGTTTTTCCCCTTGGGGGGCTTGTTTCTACCCTCTTCAAATGTGTTTTTCCCCCTTGCCTCTAAATGGGTAGCTTGGACACAAACCTCGTCCAGGCTAGTAGGGTTAAACATCAAGATGGTGTGTCTAAGGTAGCTATGCAAGCCACCAATGTATTTCAGCAAGGTTTCTTAGGTTTGTAAATCTACTCCTAACAAGAGAGCTCTTCTCCTGAATTCTTGGGTGTAGTCTTGGACACTCTAACCCTTAAGTTGTCTGAAATTTTGCCAATTCATAATGGCTTTCTGCATGTGAGCAAGAGGATAAAACTGTTTTTTAATGGCTAACAGAAATTCAGGCCATGTTAAGGTGACCTTACCAAATTTCTTGATCTCCTCTTTAGTCTTAGCCTCCCACCAGACCAATGCTGCTCCATCCATTCTCAAAGAAGCCAACTGAATCTTTGTGGCATCATCATGCATATTCTGGATCCTCAAGTAAACTTCCAACTGCCTAATCCAGTTGTCAAGCTTTTCTGCATTCACTTCACCATTAAACATAGGTAATTCGAATTTTACATCAAGCTTCAAAAAAGGACTTTTTCCAAAGGATCTATGCTTATGAACAGAAGAAGACGAGGATGAAGAGGAAGAAGGTGAAGATGGGGGTGGTAGATCACCATTTCCTCCATTTCCTTTCTTGGAATGATCATCATCCTTCTTACCTCCTGAAGAGCCCTCTCCTTCATGTGGATGTTTGAACCCTTCTCCAGCCAATTTCTCATTTCTTTCTTGGTACAATATCCTCACCATTTCAGTGAGGTCCAAGAAAGCCTTTCTGAAGACTCTTTCTTCTTCTCTTGGATCTGTCTCTGTAGGAATTTCTCCTTCATGTTCAGACATCCTTGAAGCTTCTACTGAGACTCTTGAGGGTGAAATTGAAGGTGGAGGTGATGGCTCTCTGGCCTTCCTTGACTGAGGATTCTCTCGTTCTCTAGTCAACTGTCCTTCCCCTCTTTTAAGTTTCAACTTGGTAAGCATCAATACTTTGCAATACAGTTAGAAGATCTTTGCACAAAAACCCTGAGCTCTGATACCAACTTGATCTGAATTTGAAACTACTTGAAATTTGTTTGCAAGGTATTCAATTCAGAATTAAACATGTTTAAAAGATTTCCATGTCTTGCAGAAAGAAAACACATGAAATTTTCAGTTGTTCATGACCCATTTAAGCATAGCAGAGTTATTTCCTTTTACTGTTTAACACATTAAAATGAATTTTATCTGCAAAATAAATCAACCACAAATACAAAAGAAGTTGATAAAGCAGTTCACCCCTCCAGGGCTATGTTTGTTGGGTCCAAAGCTCCCAACCGGGCTTGTCCTTGTTTTTATTAAATGATCAAATTGAAAATACAGCTGAATAGAAGCATCTACAGGAGAAATAGATGGTAAAAATGGATTCAGAACACTTGAATCCTTCAGGATTGACTATTGGATCACCTCCAATGGATACCTGCAACCCTATACAGTCTTCACAAAATTGGGCCCTGGTGGCTCCTAGAACTTTCACAGCTCCAAAAACTCTGCAAATGACCTCAGATGGCTGTAAGACCTGCACCAATGGCTTCAGAAGGTTGAAAATACCCAAAATCAAAAAACAATTCGTCCAAAACCGCCTTTCCTAGCCAAAGTTATGGCCATTTAAAGTTTCTCCAGTTTGCCCCTAGAAAAACTCCAGCTAACTTTAGTTAACTCCAGATAGCTCCGCCAATTATGGGTGGTTGTCTCGGATTTCGTGCAGGCAGAATATTCCTTTTTTAATTTTTTTTGAAAAATTAAAATTTCTAATGTTATGGACAAATTCTTCTTTTTGCCATAACTTCCTCATATGGCGACCGTTTTTTGAACCGTTTGCGGCGCCGGAATCGGGAAGACGAGCACTTTCTAGTCATTCAACTTTGAATCAATTCTAAGGACTTTAAATTTTGAGCATTTTACGACACTTAGGACATGAGCACCTGATCAGAAACAGGCCGAGAATCTCGGGCTAATAGACTGCGAAGGAGGAGGACGCATACTTCGCTGAGAACGGTTGCAAGTGTAAATGACAACAGTTAACGTGAGTTCTTCGGCCGAGCATTTTTGAATTATGGTGCAATTCATGGCGAGGGGGTGAGGTGGCCAGGCCAATCCGTTAGCCAACGTCATGGCCATCATTCCTCTGCATGTCTCTGACCACCGTTACCTTTCCTCTGCCACTAACCGCCACCACCATTGCCAATCCCGCCGATTCTCCCTGACTGGACACTTCCCATGTGTCAACTGCACGTCTCTTTGGCAAATTCAAACGTAACCGAGCTCGTTCGGATCCCACGAGGCCATTCGACTAACTATGAGTGGTGAGTTGACTGGCCACCGAATTTGTTCAATCTGAACCATTCAAGACATGCAGTTTTTGAAATATAGTCTATGCAATTTGACGAATAAGGTTAGACACTTACCTGTGTGGCCGTGGACGTGTTCTATAGGCTTCGGGACTTGGAACGACGGCTTTGCTCGCTACTTCTTCGTGCGCAGGTGTTGGAACTCCTTCTTTCATTGGTTGATGTTGTATGCACGGCTTTGGAACCTGATCCTCTGGTTGTAAACGCTGCATGCACAGGCTCTATTTGATTTCAACTGTCGATGAGGTGTTCACGTCCAAGCGGAGTTTTTTTTTATGTCCTCTGTGTCGATTTTAGCTGCTACTGACTCCAGAGTATGTGCTCCAGATGGATCAGCTGCTACAGGATTCCTGTAGGATATCCTGTAGCTGCTTCTCCTCCTGGGATGCATGCTTAAACGAGCAGGGTTTTATTCGCTGATGAAGAGTCGTAATGGAGCTTTAACAGGTAGAGTGTGCGAGCCTTTGTGTGCTTGATTTGTCACTTGGACAAAAAAAATTCAATCTGAGGAAAACAAGACTCCTTATATGACTGTGCAGGAATACATAACCTGATTGTTGAAATGGCGGTGGAAAGAGATGAAACCGGTGCTGGATGGAAGAGAGGGGTGGTTGCAGGCCTGATCAACAGACTTCAAGCTTCAAATCCCCTTCCACAATCAAATTTGGCCTGCCCGATGGCTCTATAGGATGTTTCCTGAAGAAATGCAGAACTTCCTGTAGAAAGCCGAGAACTTCCTATAGGAGGTGGAATCTCGACCCGAATGTGATCAAACCCTGGGAAAAGTGAGTGGCTATGGAGGGAGTGTCTGTAAGCATGTCCTGTAGCCTGGTACGGACCCCTGTCCTCGTTTTGCGTGACCTTCTTTATCTGCACTATATTCCCTGCAACCTATAATAATTTTCCAGAGATTAGACCTGTTTCCTTTTCTTTTTTCTCTTTTTTTTCTCTTTTTTTTTTGCGAGACAGCAGGGGCGCCTCCATGAGGTTTTCACCCCCACTATCTGCCCTGGGCACCTCAGAGAGGTTTTCACCCAAGGATCTTTTTTATTCCATTTCTTTATTTCCTGAGAGACAACTGGGGCGCCTCCATGAGGTTTTCACCTTCACTGTCTGCCCTGGGTGCCTCAGAGAGGTTTTCACCCAGGGATCTTTTTTATTTCTTTTTTATTTTTTATTTTTTCTTTTTTTTGATGATCAAGGTGTGGGCGGAATAGAGGCAAAACCCTGCTCCACTACCAGCACTGATTTTTCCAAAGTTTCAATGAACTCTTACCTCGAAAGGGGTTTCCTGTAGGTTTTCAATCGATGCCCATTGACAAGCATGGGGATGGCTTCTTCATCAATGGTCCTGATAAGGACTAAACCATTTTCATTGCATTTCTCCACTGTATATGGTCCTAACCATCTTGTCCTCAGCTTTCCTTTAAAATCTTTGTATCTTGAGTCATACAGCAGTGCCCAATCTCCCGACTGGAATTGCTTTTCATTAAGGTGTCGGTCATGCCATATCTTCCTTTGGAGTTGAACTACTTCTGAGTGGAGGAGGGCCTGCATTCTGTGTTCATCTAATCCATTCAGCTGTAATAATCTTTCACATTTAGCATGGCTGAGATCCAGGTCCAGCTGAGCTGCCATCCTCAATGTGTTGTATTCGAATTCTATGGAAAGCAAGGCTTTCTTCCCGTATACCAGCTCATAAGGTGTAAAGCCTGTTGTAGTCTTCCAAGTGGTGTTGTAGGCCCAGGTGGCCTTAACCAGGTGATTTCCCAATCCTTTCTGCTGCTGCTCACCACCTTAGTCAAAATCCCTTCCAATGCTCTATTAGTGACTTCCACCTGCCCATTTGCTTGAGAATGATATGGGGTGGAAGTTCTGTGCTTGATCTTGTGATGAGTGAGCAAGTCTTCAATCAAGTTGGAGGTGAACTGGCTTCCTTGATCGATGACTAACTCTCTTGGGTAGCCAAACTTGTAGAAGATATTTTCCCTTAAAAACTCAGCCACCTTTTCTTCTGTCGCTGCTTTGATTTCCTTTGTTTTTGCCCACTTTGTCAAATAATCGATGCACACAATGATGTAAGACCTTTGCTTTGAAGGAGGGTTGATAGGACCCACAAAATCCATGCCCCACTTCTCAAATGGCTCGAAGGTCACTTGAGTTTGGGGAGGCATTTCATCCCTTGGGGTCGGTTTCCCCATCCTCTGACATCGATCACACTGGCTGATGTATCTTCTGACATCTTGATGAAGAGTAGGCCAATAGTAGCCTACCTGTAGAATTTTGAAGGCAGTGCTTTTTGCTGCAAAGTGGCCTCCACAAGGTCCGTCATGACAGGTTAGGAGGATGTCAAAGACTTCCTCCTCTCAAACACAACGCCTCAAGATCTGATCTGGGCCAAGTTTAAACAGGTTGCCCCCGATCCAAGTGAACGGGGCACTCTTCCTCACAATTCTGCTCTTCTCCTTTGAGGATAGATGCAAAGGGACTTGTGCTGAGACCAAGTAATTTGCTAGATCAGCAAACCATGGAGAGAGTACTGAGATAGCAAACAGGTGTTCATCTGGCATCTGGTCATCCACTGTCCCTTCTTCACCTACAGGAAAATCCAATCTAGACAAGAAGTCAGCAAGAACATTTTCCTTACCTGGCTTGTCGACAATAGTCAAATCAAATTGCTGCAACAAAAGTAACCATCTAATGATACGGGCATTTACATCAGGCTTATTCATTAAGTATCTAATCGCAGCATGATCAGTGTGTACAAATGTTTGATAACCAGTGATGTAGTGTCTGAACTTGTTTATGGAATGGAATACAGCCAGGAACTCTTTCTCGGTTACAGTATAGTTCATTTCTGCCTTGGACAGGTTTTTGCTGACAAAGTATATGGCATATGGTATTTTCTCCTCAAGTTGTCCTAAGGCTGCCCCTATGGCTTTGTTCGATGCATCACTGTGGATGTGGAAAGGTAGGGACCAGTTTGGACCTCTCAAGATCGGGGTGGACACCAGCTTATCTTTCAACTCATCCAGAGCCCCTTGACAGTCGTCAGTCCATTTAAACTCAACATCTTTCCCTAAGAGGCCAAACAATGGCGAGGCTAGCTTACTAAAATCTTTAATGAATCTTCTATAATATCCTGCTAAGCCTAGGAAACTCCGAACATCTCTCACCTTTTGAGGAGGTGGGACCTTCTGGATGATAGAAATCTTGTTAGGATCCACCTGTAATCCTTGCTGAGAAATGGTATGACCTGGCACGATCCCTTCAGTCATCAGGAATTCACATTTTTCGGGACTGAGGGACAGGTTCATCTCAATGCACTTGGTTAGAAATTTTCCCAGATTAGTCAATGCTTCTTGGAAGTTGGACCCATAAGGAGTAAATTCATCCATATAGATTTCTACCGAATCATGGACCAACTCAGAAAATATGCTCAATACCGCTCTCTAGAAAGTGGCAGGAGTGTTGCATAGCCCAAAGGGAAGGACTCGGTAGGCAAAGGTACCCCATGGACAAGTGAAGGTGGTTTTATCTTGGTCCTCCAAACTTATTTGGATCTGATTATACCTGTTGAACCCATCTAGGAAAGAGAAGAACTTCTTCCCTGCCAGTCCATCCAACACTTGATCTATGAAAGGCAAAGGGAAATGGTCTTTCTTGGTGGCTTTGTTAAGTTCTCAGTAATCTACACAGATTCTCCACTTCCCATTCTTCTTGGGCACAAGCACTAGAGGTGAGACCCACTCACTATCGGAGATAGGGTAGATGAATTCTGCATCCAACAATTTTTGTAATTCTTCTTTGACAATGTCTTTAAGGGCTGGATTCATTCTCCTCAGGCTGCCTGACTAGTTTACAATCTTCTTTAATGTAAATGTGATGGGTACAGACCGAAGGGTGGACTCCTTTCATCTCCCTATAGCTCCAAGCGAAAGCATCCAGATGATTGTTCAGTAAGCTACACAGCTCCTTCTCCTGGGAGGGAGATAGGGAGGAGTTGATCCTTAAAGTTCTTTCAGGGCCAAACTCCACATTCTTAACTCTGGGAGAGGTCGGATCAGTCACACAAAGGTCCACGAAAGTGTTGGCTTGGGTACCCTCCACCAACGCTTCTAAGGACTGTGCACTGGGAGGTGGATTTCGAATCAAATTCTCAATCAACTCATCCTCAATTTGAGGACCTCCCCTGGTGGTTTCTACTGTGCATAATGATGCAGAGTAGACCTCATCCTCATCTCCCTCTTCCAACCAGAGTGGTAAGTCATGTTCTAGCAGAGGTTGGGCAGGAGGATATAGGACTAGCTGCTTAGACATAGGCCCATTCTTTATGGTCATGCTTCCAGCTCGAAAACTGATGTAAGCATCCGCAGTGGCTAACCAAGGCCTTCCCAAAATGAGGGGATATTCAGTGAGCTTTGCCTTTGGCTGAAGGACCAAGAAGTCCGCAGGGTACTCCCAAGAGTCAACAGAGACCAAGACATCTTCCACAATCCCTTCGGGAGTCACGGGGGATCGATCTGCTAACTGCAGGACTGTCGAGGTCTTCCTTAAGGAACTCTGAAGGTTGAGTTTAAGCATGGTGTCCCTGGTCATCACATTAATGGCAGCCCCTAGATCAATCAAGGTATGGGGGATTATGGTGCCATTGATGTGGACATCAACTATAGGACTCCCAAGGTCCAAATACTTTGGACAGATGACTTACCCCAACATTAGATCGGACAATTGTCCTATGACATTGATAGTCGGGGCATCTCTCTTTCGCCTGCCTGGGTGCCTGAAACACTTCTCCTTAATCAATTTGTTGTATATTGGTACATCTTTTATGGCCTGGAGAACTGGTATTTTCACACACAACTGTTTAAGTTCTCCCAGAAGTTCAGTCTCTTCGGGGTTTGGTTGTGTGGTTACTATTAGTCTCTCAGGAAAGGGTGGAATGGATTTGGGTTCACTTTCCTGTTTCTCTTCCTCGTCCTCTGGGGGAGGAGGTTGGCGATCTGGAAGGGTCTTCCCAGATCGTAGGTTGATCTCTTGGATCTCCACAGCATAGGTAGGGCATGTTTTCTCCCCAATGTATACCTGCTGGGCCTGTCGGTTGTTGGGGTTCGGGTTAGGTTGGGTAGGCATCTAGGGTTGTCTTGGAGGAGCAGGAGGTAATGGTTGTGGCTGAGCCGGTGGTGGAGGCAAAATGGCAGGAGGAGAGTTGTATTGGGGCCTCCACCCCGGGTGAGGTGCATTCCACTAAGGCTGTGGCTGGACATGTGAGTGAAACAAATGAGCAATGGGTTGAGTATGGTATTGAGATGGATAAGACCACGGAGGACGTGCGGACCAGGAAGGATGAGCATGGGGCCCCCAAGAAGGTATGTGAGCAGATTGGTTGGGGCTATAATAAGCTTGGGATGTCCCTTGCATCCCCTGCTGGTAAGGTCTGGGCCCATGCGGCCTCCTTTGGTTGAGGAAGTAGAGAGGTTCAGTGGTTGCCTCAGTCCCTTGGTACATGGCTTTAAATCCGGGCAAGGTTGGGCATTGGTTTGTGGGGTGGTTTTCCTCACAAACGAAACATACCTCTACTGAGTGCAATGGACACTCATTCTTAGGGTGCTTCCTCGTACATCTAGGACAAAAAATGGCCAAAGCCCTCTCAGCTTCCTCTTTCTTTTGTTGGATTCAGAAAGTATCAAGTTGCATGGCAATGGTCTGTCTCATCTCACTTTTGAGGTCTTCCATCTGATTAGCAAACTCATGCTTGGAGAAGGTGGTACTAGCTGAAAGTGGATTCCCCCTACCTCTCTTCTGGGCTGCCCTAGAGTGGTTTCTGGATATAGTCTTTATGTCCTCATAAGGTAGTTGGTAGATGTCTCCTCCAGCTAGCATGTGAAGGGTATCTAGAAGGTCTTTAGGGACTCCTCGGAGCAGAACCAGCTTTAGAGATTCAGGGTCAAGTGTGCACCTGGCCTATTTATAGCTGAGTTGGAACCTTTCCTCGTAGTCTTCTAAAGACTCATCATTTCCCATGATCATCCGAAAGATTTCTCCCTTCGTTTCCTTTGACGTACAGTAGTCCCGGTATTTGTTGTTAAAGGCTTGCTGCATCTGAGCCCAAGTGGTGATACTGTTTCCAGGTAACCCCATGAACCAGTGTAATGCTGCATCCTTGAGGGTAGAGGGAAAGAGTTTCAACTTTTTGTCGTCTTCTGCATAGTCATAAGTTTGAAAAATGACAACAAACTCAAACAGGAAGGTATCAGGGTCTTCAGTGATCAATCCATGGAAATGAGGTAAGGCTGAGGAACTTATGTTCTTCATCTTCATGTCCCCTTCGGTCTCTCGGATAGGGAAGGTACCTTCAATTCTCTCATCATCTTCTCTACCATTTTTGTTTTCAGCCATGGTCTCAAAAGGAATGTTTTCTTGCTCTTCTTCTATTATAGGATCTTCGTATATCTCAGGAGGTTCACCTATAGGTTCTTCTATGTTATATACCTAGGGGGGATAATAAGGGGTACCAAGGGAGGTACCCAAGGTAATAATGTAATAATGGGATGGGCCATAGTAATAAATAAGGTGGTTAACCCATATCATGTAAAGGACCACAAGTAGTTAATAATAATGTAATGGGCCCATGGTATTAGTTTGATGGTATGAGGGAACCATGGTAATGATCCATGGTATTGTATGTATGAGGCCTATATAGAGGCTAAAGACTCCACATGGAGATATAGTCAAGGATTATTGTATGAATAGGCATATGGCTTGTGGAGTATTCACTCCTTAAGGAAGGAGAATACTCCACAAGCCATGCGTCTGTTCATACAATAATCCTTGACTATATCTCCATGTGGAGTCTTTAGCCTCTATATAGGCCTCATACATACAATACCATGGATCATTACCATGGTTCCCTCATACCATCAAACTAATACCATGGGCCCATTACATTATTATTAACTACTTGTGGTCCTTTACATGATATGGGTTAACCACCTTATTTATTACTATGGCCCATCCCATTATTACATTATTACCTTGGGTACCTCCCTTGGTACCCCTTATTATCCCCCCTAAGTATATAACATTCTGGGTCACTGCCACCAAAGAAGAGAGAAGAGTGACATAGTGAAGTGGTGGGGGTGTTGGGTAGGAATTTTCCGTTATTATCTCTGTTCCTACAAGGCATGAAAATATTTTTGGTTGCTTTTGCTTTTTTCTGCTTGTACCTGCAAAGCTGAAACAGATGGAATTGCAACTAACTAAAATCTATCTTGTGGAAATGAAAATGCGGAATTGAAATGAAAGCAGGAAAGGACTAATCTATTTTGCTGAAATCAAATTGCGAGAATGAAATGCTAGACTACAT
This sequence comes from Pinus tabuliformis, assembly GCA_031772625.1. Classification (NCBI taxonomy): domain Eukaryota; kingdom Viridiplantae; phylum Streptophyta; class Pinopsida; order Pinales; family Pinaceae; genus Pinus; species Pinus tabuliformis. The sequence continues at coordinate 1,992,252,311 of CM062816.1, forward strand.
TTGCAGAATTGAAATTGTGGAATTGAAAGGCTAATCTATGAAAGCAGGAAATGTCTAATTTACTTTTGCAGAAATGAAATTGCAAAATGGAGTTGAAATAAACTACTTAGCAGAAGGTTAGAGTAGGAAAATAGAAGAAAAGCAGCAATCACAAATACTCTGATGCTTCCCCGGCAACGGCACCAAAAAGAATGGTGGGCTCCAGTATTGCAGCAATAATGCTGCAACTCCTGGGACTCCCTTCTTTACTTTTATCAACCCGGTAGTTCGTAACAAACTTGGAAGCGACGGTGTTGTATGCACAAGTACTAGCTCTTGCCGCAGCTGTCACTTGGTCAGCTGGCACAAGTCCGCTAGGAGCTTAAGCCAACTTCTATGAGCTCTGAGAAGAAGCTTTTTAACTGATGGACGAAAGCTAACTCAAAGAAGGCTGATCTACTTGCAGAAAGAAACTGGAGAGCTGAAAGGAAACGTAAACCCTAGCAAACCCTTACCAACTAGCCCTATTGATGCAAGAAAGAGGATGCAAGCTACTGAAAGAGATGCCATTGACTTCTAGGAAGGTAAAATGCATGTGTCTAAGATACTTCTACAGTAACAACTGAAAAATAAATAAATAAATAAAATAAAAAATAAAAATAAATAAATAAATAAATAAATAAAAAATAAAAAATAAAATAGAATAAAATAAATAAATAAATAAAAAATAATAATAATAATAATAATAATAAATAAAAAATAAAAAAAATAAAAAATAAAAAAAAATAAAAAAATAAAAAATAAAAATAAAAAATAAAAAAATCTTTTTGCATTTTTGAATAAGTTTCCAGAATTATCATGCATGCAATTTAATTGTTTTTTACTGTGCAGAGGTGGGTTGGTGAGAGGAAACGCTTGGAGGAGGTCGGGAAGGTTCAGATAGGGCCTAAGGGGTCCCTAACACCCTTCCAGAGAGTTTCACAGAGTTTGGCTATCAAGAAACCTCATTCGTGAGTCTCTACAGGAAGTCCGCAGGGGTTCTACAGGATGTTCTCAAATTTCTACAAGATGTCTGTAATTTTCTACAGGATGCTCAGAAATGGGATTTTGGAGGATGGATGGAGAGAGAAAGGTGAAGGAGTGAGTATGGGGGTAGGACAGGGGTGTGAGAAGGTCCAAGACTTGGTGGATGGAGCTGAGGAGAGATGAAGATGGCTGGATTTGTTCAAAGAGGAGTGAAGCAATGTTGCACAAAAATTAGGGTTATGTGAGCAATGTGGCAAACGTGAGGCAAGAATCCATGTTAGGGGATGGAGCAGATGGGATTAATGGAGTATGGGCAGATAGAGAAGTAGTACAGGTGCTCTGCAAGTTGTTTTTCCAACTGAACCAGCGAAGACTTGTAAAATCAGAGACCTAGTTATGTTGACCTAATCTGATCTAGCTAACAGTAAAGAGAATGAAAAAAAAAATATTTGCACTGAAACCATGTATACCAACTATGCAGCGAAGCAATCAAGACTCTGAACATGTAACCAACTTCTGCAAATAAAAATCAAACACTAATGATTGCATGGCGAAGCAAAGACTGTGTTTTTGTTGGCAGCAAGGTCACCTTGATCCCAGCTCCTGATCCCACTGAGGGAGAGGTGAAATCAGAGGTGCTTGATGGCCTTTTTCTGAAGCTTGTCCCTGTTAATAACCTATCAACTCAATCTAAACATCAAAAGTATTTCTAATCATCAACAGTGACCTAGATAATCAGCAAGATTTTAATCTACTTAACAGAAATTATTTTGCAAAGACATAAAAAGCAAATAACAGTACATAAGGAAGCCTTGGCACTTGGGTTGGGCCCAACCCCAAGAGCTACAGGCTCCTATAAAGAACTCAGAGCTGATGCCAAATAGAGCTGCCTTTCATTACCCAAAAATAATCATGTCACAAGAAAGTTATACAACAATAGCTACAAAAACGAGCTGAGATAATGATAGCACTACAGTGAAAAACCAATAGTTCCAAAAGTAAACTACGAAGGCTGAGGCCTTCCTATTTATACACTACGAGGGGCCTAGCAGCCCTCCTTAATTCAAGGGACTCAGTTGTTCAAACTACCAGTAAACAGACACTCTTCCCAAAGCTGCTCGGTTGCCTTTAGGATTCGTTTTGGTGGCTTGTTGAGCTCTGAGTTGAGGGTGGAGATTTCGAGGAAGGGCCATTTAATGCAAGATACAACCTCCCTACAAATCCTCACCCTTGCTTCCTCAAGCTTGGCTATCACCTGGCTCATAATTGCTTGGCTTTGCTCCAAAATTTGTCCAAAAAAACCTAAAATAACCACGTATTAGCCTCCTTGGTAAAGTGGCCACCCTTATTTGTTTAAATAACATAAACATACTCAAAAAACATGCATAATCTATGAAAAATGGTGGATTGATCAAGGACAATTAGGCAAAATGAGCCCAATAAGTTACCCAATTCGAGGCTCATCACTGTGGCCAGCCGAGGTAAGAAACTAATAGAAAATGTCAAAGGTTCTGCAGAAGAAAGGAAAAGGAGCATGGAAGAGGAGCAATAGGGAAACAAATCAGGGGAGAATAACAGCACAAAAGAAAAGGAGGAAGAAGATAAGGAACAAGGAGCAAAAAACAAAGCGCAAAAGGGACCATGCAAACCCAAAGCTGAGGTCACTCCCAGAGTAGTTCTGAATGATTCTGCTCTACAGGCACACAGGGACCACATGAGGACATATGCTATCATTTGTAAATTCATGGGGTTATGGCCCACTGAAAAGGCATTACATACATGGATTAAATACCACTGGAAACCAAAATGAAGCATTGACCTCATCTTGGGTCAAAGGGATTCTTTACTGTGGTCTTCACAAATATTGAGGATAAAGATAGGGTGTTTGAAGGAGGACCCTACTTCTACGCAGCAGCAGGCCTCTACATGTGGTCGTGGATGATGAACTTTGTCTCGGAGCATGAGACTTTCACTTTGGTTCCTGTCTGGGTAAGGTTCTACTCCCTCCCTCTTGATTACTGGCAAACAGAATCGTTAACTGCCATAGGAAATAAATTAGGGCGTTTTATCAAAGCTTCTGAGGCCACCAGAAGGGGAAAATACACTTCCTTTGCACGAATTTGTGTGGAGATGGATCTCTCCGGAGCTCTACCGAATGAGGTTATCTTGGAATTTTTTGATGATGAATGGGTGCAAATAGTGGATTATGAACATATTCCATCTAGATGTCGCATATGCCATGAGCATGGGCACCTATTCAGGGACTATCCTCTCAGTAAAATAGAGAACAAGAGTAAAGATACCACAGTGAAAGATACTGAAAGCTTTCACAAAGTGAGTCATAGAGGAAAAGGGGGAAAAGGGGACTCAAAAAACATCACACAGAACAGCTACAGGCTAGTCTGAACAGGTACCAAGTCCTCGAAGAAGAAGAAGAAATAACAAAAGTAGATCAGGGAATGGAGGGAAGTCCAGTGGAGAAGGAGAAAGAAGAAGACAATGATCAAACAAAGGATATTAATAAACAGAAAGAGACTATGATGAGCGATGCAGAACTGGAGATGGACCTGGAAATGACCTAGAGTGACATGGAAATGGAGGACTATGAACTATAGGAGATTCTTGATAGACAATACCTAGATCTGGAAGGGTTCTTGAAACAGGGAACCATGGGAGGGGTAGATTCATTACCTCAAGAAGAGTTCACTAGAGTATAGCAGTTGTTCATATGGAAAACTCAGGCTAAAGGGCTGGATAGGCAAAGAAACACTGAAAGACAGGGTAACGAAGGTGTGAAAACTATGAAAAACACACCAGGATTAGCACCTAGAAACCCAGGAAAGAAAAGAGGCAGGAAAAAGCAGAATGAGCTATTGATGGAATGTGGAAAGCTAATGATAGATTCAAGTAAGATGAAAGACCTAACCAACTACTCCTTTACAAATCTTTAATGATGAAGTTCACTTCTTGGAATATTAGGGGTCTAGGAAGTAAAAGAAAACAAAGATTACTTAGTAATATAATGAAACAAGAAGCTCCGGATATGATCTTCATCCAGGAAACTAAATGTTCCATTAAAAAAGTAAAATAAATATATAGCAAATGGCTCAATCGATTTGAGTTTCTAGAAGTCAAAGTAGAGAATATAGCAAGAGGCATTCTAACTCTTTGAAACCCCCAAAAGATTGGCATAATAAATGCTGAGGCTTCTAGGAATTATTTATCAGTGGTTATTCAGCCTGTGGGGGATAGGGAAACCTATCTGGTCACGAATGTTTATGGCCCTGATAGAATGGATGATAAATTCAGGTTTCTAGATTCTCTTGTGGATCTCAGAGAGAGACATGTAGAAATACCATGGATCATGGGGGGGGACTTCAATATGATCAAATCACTTTCGGAGAAAAAAGGGGGAACCAAAACTCTAAACAAAGACTCTTTAGCTTTTCAAACTTTTATGGTACAATAAAAGAGGAGGAGAGTCTCAAGTAGCCTCAAAGTTAGACAGATTCATGATCTCAGAGGACCTTATGCTCATCGATAAGGAAATGGTAGCGAGAATTCTCCCCTTTGGAGGCTCAGATCACTGGCCGGTTCAACTGGAGGTTCAGGGCATTGGTACCCCAGGAATAGACCTTTTAGATTTGAGAATATCTGGCTCACCCATCCAGATTTCATCAGAAACATTGCAAATTGGTGGTCTGAAGATTTGCATATTCAGGGTACAAGAATGTTCCTCCTACAAAAAAGACTAAAGCATATCAAGCTCAAGCTTAAAGATTGGAACAAGAATGAATTTGGCAATATTTTTTAGGGAAAGAAAGTTGTTGAAGACAAATTACAGGAACTCAACCAAGCCCTTATCGCAGTTGGCTTTGATAAAGTCAGAAATGATCAAGCCACCAAATATCAGCAAGACTGGGAGAATTTATGTAAAAAAGAGGAAATATTTTGGAGACAAAAATCCGGAGTTCAATGGCTAAAGAAGGAGAGCGAAACACTAGATTTTTCCATAGATCCACCTTGGCAAACAGAGCTCGTAATAGAATCTCTTCGATCAAGGATGAGGGAGGGAAACTTCTTAGTTCCCACAAATATATAGAAGCTGTGTTAGTTCAGCACTTTCGTGGTATAGCAAAGGAAACCATTGTAGATAGAGAGCATTTCATCAAGGACTTAACAAGACATATACCTAGGCTGGTGTCTAGAGAGGATAATCTCAATCTCAACAGGCCAATGATTGAAGAGGAGGTTAGTGAGCTCCTCAAGGGAAATGCAGAATGATAAAGTGCTAGGCCCTGATGGTTTCAATGTGGATTTCTTTAAAGCTTGCTGGAATATTGTTAAACATGATATTCTGAATGTAGTAGAAGATTCTAGGATGAATAGAACTATTTTGAAGGTGCTCAACACCTCCTTCATCTCCCTGATCCCTAAATAGGACATTGCTCAAACTCTAGATAAGATTAGACCCATAGCTTTGTGCAATTTGGTTTACAAGATAATATCCAAGGTTGTTGCCAATAGACTCAGACCTCTTCTTCTTACTCTTGTGTCTGGGGAACAATCTAGTTATGTGGAAGGCAAGCAAATTCTCAATAATATCATTCAAGCGCATAAGGTGGTCCACTCACTAACTAGAAATACAAAGGCTTGAATGATCATGCAACTGGACCTATCCAAAGCTTATGATAAGTTGAATTTGACCCATATCAAGAGGGTTCTTATTGCTTTTGGGTTTGATCATAACTGGGCCAGATGGGTCATGGCCCTGGTAACTTCTTCCAGCGTTTCAATTTTGGTTAACGGTTCTCCCTCCGAGACTTTTATTCCTTCAAGAGGCCTCAAGCAGGGAGATCCGATCTCTCCCTTTCTCTTCATCCTCATGATGGAAGGACTTGGTCAGTCTATCAAGCCTGCAAAAGAAGTTGGAAAAATCAAGGGTCTCCAACTCTCTGAGAATAGATAGGCCTTGACTCATCAACAATTTGTTGATGACACCATGCTGCAGGGAATCCCCACGGTCAAAGAAGCTCTTGCATACAAACAAATCCTGAGTGACTTTGCCATGGCTACAGGTATGGAGGTTAATCTTTCCAAATCTAAGATTTTTTTCTTTAATACCAATATTGCTATTCAAAGGAATATCTCCAGAATTCTGGGCTTTCAAAGGGATGTCCTCCCCTCAAAATATTTGGGAGTTCCTCTAACTGCTAAACCTTTGCACAAGAGCATTTGGGAGTCGGTGATTAATAAGATGCAGGATAAAATCAGGAACTGGACTATTAGATCTTTAAACTTGGCTGGTAGGTTGGTGCTTACAAAGGTTGTTCTTCAATCAATCCCAGTTTTCATGCTATCAGCACTCCCAGCACCAAAAGGAGTCTTACAATAATTCAGAACCATTCAAAGAGACTTTATTTGGGGTAAGGGGGAGAAAAGAAAGAAATGGGCCTTGGTAGCCTAGGAAAAAATTTGCAAACCTAAAAATCATGGGGGTCTTGGATTGGATGATCCAGAGGTTCTAAGCAGGGCTTTAGGGGCAAAATTATGGTGGTGTTGGGTAAAAGACCCAAAGGCTCAGTGGGCTAGTATCTGGAAAGAAAAATATGCCAGCACTTGGAAAATTAATGATCACATAAGGATGTCTAGAAGTATAAAGGGCTCACACATCTGGAATAAGGCCTGGGAGAATAGAGGCTTAGTACAAAATAGCAGCTTCTGGGAAATCAGAAAGGGAGATCTTGCTTTATTTTGGGAGGATAAATGGCAACAAGAACCTATAATGTTAAAAGAGTAATTTTTGGACCTCAATAAAGAGACAGACACCATAGGGTTATCTAAGGTTAAAGATTTTTGGGATCAATCCAATAGTGCAGGAAAATGGAGAACCTGGAGGAACATTGATTACAGGGATGACAGTCCCTTAAAAGCAATATTGAACAAATGAAAAGAGAAACAGAGAACAGCAAGAAATCGAATGCACAACTGAAATTATGGATCGGACTGATTTAATTTTACAATGAGTTTTCACCGCTCTTCATTCCATAGGCAAATGCCTGTTTTATAGTTACATAACTACTTAGCCGTTATAGATCTATTCGTTACAAACTACTGTCTATACCTAAATTCCTAAACCGACTAAATCGTTGTCAAAACTAACAAACTCCACCTTGACAACAATTTTCCCATTCATCATCTTTCCTGCAAGCCAAGAGAAGCTAAACACCATCGCAGCTTCTCTACTGTAACTGGCTTTGTGAATATGTCTGCACAATTTTCTCGTGTATGGACCTTTTTAAGAGCTACTTTTTCGCCATCAATCATGTGTCTCAGAAAATGATACCTTACATCAATGTGCTTGGTTCTGCTATGATAAGCAGGGTTTGTAGCCAAGTGAATAGCGCTTTGACTGTCACAAAGTACATTCACTTTCGCTTGCGTCCTTCCAATCTCATCGAGCAAACCCTTTAACCAGATTGCTTCTTTACTGGCATCTGAAGCAGCTATATATTCAGCTTCGGTAGTGGACAACGCAACTGTTTCTTGAAGCTTTGACATCCAACTAATTGCTCCACCTGCAAGAGTAAAGACATAACCTGTAGTAGATCTTCTTTTGTCCAAATCACCTGCATAGTCAGCATCTACATATCCGCAAACTGATCCTTCACTACCATTAAAGACGATGCAATGGTCACTTGTGCCTCTTAGATATCGAAGCACCCATTTCACTGCTTGCCAATGTTCTTTACCTGGATTTGCCATGAACCTGCTGACAACTCCAACTGCATGTGAAATGTCAGGTCTTGTAGATACCATCGCATACATTAAGTTGCCTACAACGTTTGCATATGGTACATGAAACATATACTGCTTTTCTTCATCAGCTCTAGGACTCAAAACCGAAGAAAGCTTAAAATGGGAAGCTAAAGGAACATTAACAGGTTTCACATTATTCATAGAGAACTTTTCAAGTACCTTCTCCACATACTTCTGCTGTGACAACCAAAGCTTACCATTTTTCCTGTCTCTGTGTATCTCCATGCCCAAGATATGTTTTGCTGCTCCAAGATCCTTCATATCAAACGTCCTAGAGAGTTGAGCCTTTAACCTGTTGATCTCTTCCATGCTTTTGCTTGCAATAAGCATATCGTCAACATACAAAGCTAAGATAATGAATATGCCATTGAAACTTTTGAAGTACACACAATGATCATACTCACTTCTTATAAAGTTTTGGCTCACCATGAAGGAATCAAACTTCTTGTACCATTGTCTGGGAGACTGCCTCAGACCATACAATGATTTCCTGAGCTTGCAAACTAATCTTCTGCTGCGACCTCGTACAAAACCTTCTGGTTGTTCCATATATATCTCTTTGTTCAAATCACCATGTAGAAAAGCTGTTTTAACATCTAACTGTTCTAACTCAAGGTTAAGCAACGCAGTTAGTGCCAACACAGTACGTATAGAAACAAGTTTTACAACTGGAGAAAAAATCTCATGAAAGTCTATACCTTCAACCTGAGAATACCCTTTCGCTACCAGTCGCGCCTTATACCTTTCAATACTACCTTCAACTTTCCGTTTCAGCTTGAAGACCCATTTACATCCAACAACACTTCTCCCTTCAGGAAGCTCTACAAGATCCCAGGTATTGTTCTTGGCTAAGGAGTCCATTTCTTTTCCATAGCCATTTTCCATTTCTCGCTATCTATATCATCTACTGCTTCCTGATAACACGAAGGTTCCTCATCTTCAGTAACCAAAGAAACAGTTGAAGAGAACTTCATCCGCTAGACATAACCGGATGGTATTGAGAGCTCGGGCATCCAAGTCCTCCCAGTCTGAAGTAGTCATGGTTGTGGGTTTCTTAGTAACCCCATCCAATGCCTTGTGCAACCCTTGTTGCACAAGCAGATCCTTAACCTTCAGTTTCCAAAGAGCAAAATTGCTCTTTCCGGTGAATTTCTCCACCTCGAATCTTGCATTCGACATCTTGGCCATTTTTCCTCCTTCCTAGGGTTTCAGTCTTTCTAGGGTTCTTTTCTTTTAGGTTTTCCAAAAAAACCCTTAAAATTTTTCTTTTCTTCAATAATAAAAAAAAACTGTCTCCTTATTTCTCCAAAACCCTTAAAGTTTCCTTTTCTTAAAAAAAACTGTTCTGTTCCTCCTATTTCACTCACACATTCCTTTTAAAAAAAAAAAAAATAATCTGAAACAATTTCTTCTGAATACAAGCCCAGACTTATTTAGCAACTGCTGGAAAAAATAAAACTTGTTCTTCCTACTGAAACTCTGCTCTTTATCAGTTTTGGACAACTCCTTTTCAAACCCAAAATATTCTGGGTAAACAAAAAAATTGCCTTTCAACAAATAATTTCTTTCGAAAAAATTTACCCGGATCTCAATTTGCTCTGATACGCTTCTGCTGGCCGGCTCTGCTGGCTGGCTCTGCTGGCTGGCTCCGCTAGCTGGCTCCGCTGGCTAGCTGTCTCTGCTGGCTCTGTTGGCTCTTCACGCCACAACAATCTGCTGATACACGCAGCACGATACAGCTTCTGCTGGCCGGCTCTGCTGGCTGGCTCTGCTGGCTGGCTCCGCTGGCTGGCTCTACTGGCTGGCTCAATCGCCTCACGCTACACAGCAACTCTGATACACGCCCTCACGCTGATACAGCCACACGCCCGTCCTCACGGCTACACAGCAATCGCCTCACGCTACACAGCAACGCTGATACACGCCCTCACGCTGATACAGCCACACGCCCAGGTTTTTGGACTCACGGCTCTGATACCACTTATTGAACAGATGAAAAGAGAAACAGAGAACAGCGAGAAATCGAATGCACAACTGAAATTATGGATCGGACTGATTTAATTTTACAATGAGTTTTCACCGCTCTTCATTCCATAGGCAAATGCTTGTTTTATAGTTACATAACTACTTAGCCGTTACAGATCTATTCGTTACAAACTACTGTCTATACCTAAATTCCTAAACCGACTAAATCGTTGTCAAAACTAACAAGCAAAAGCATAGGCTCTTATGAAAATGTTGGAACAAAGGAAGATTCTAGTAACAGGGGGGCATGACCAACTTAGATGGGGCAACAATAATGAGGGTACCTTTAATATTAAGGAGGCAAAATGCATAATCCTTGAGCTGGATTCTCATGTTCCGGATAGGATTTGGCATAACCTATGGAGGCATCAAGGCTGGATGAAGATTAAACTCTTCATGTGGTTGGTTCAACATAAGAAAATTCTGACTTGGGATAACATTCGGAAGAGGGGTGTTATGGGGCCTTCCATATGCCAGCTTTGTGAGGCCCAAGAGGAAACTATGGAGCACCTTTTCAATAATTACATCTTCACCCCCAGGTTGTGGAATTCTTTTGCTACCATTTTCCAACAGACCGACAAGGACAGAGGAAGTATTATCAATACACTAAATAACTGGAGGCGAAACTTTTCTAATAATGAATTTATTGGCTCAGCTTGGGTTCTTACGCCAAGATTCATTATATGGAATGTCTAGAAAGAAAGGAACAACAAAATCTTCAAAAATAAAAAGAAGCCCTCCCATTGTCTTTTTGAGTAGATCTTAAAACAGCTTAGGGAGACGGTTGGCACTTTAGTGCTAAATCCCCCTAAGAATCCACCTTCAGATGCTAAAATGAGGATACTCCGACAGTTGGGTATGTAGGGCCTTATTCCTCAGGGCTTGGACAAGAAGGTAAGGAAAATGGATACTGAGCAAGATTACTGGTGTCCTCCCCCCAGGGTTTTTTGAAATATAACATTGATGGGGCTTCAAAAGGCAACCCGGGCACTGCTGGCTTTGGAGGGGTGCTAAGGGATGAAAATGGAAATATCCTTTTCATCTTCCATTGCCATTTAGGTAGAGCCACTAACAATATGGCGGAATTAATGGCTCTGGAGCAATGTTTAGAACTCCTGGAGCAAGATAATCACCAAAATGTGATTGTCGAAGCTGATTCTGAGTTAATCATTAACTCGGTCAAGAGAATTAGTTGTGGCACGGAGCCGGAGAAGGTCTCAAAACACTGGAGGCTGATCTAGGTCTTTCAACGGATCCAACTCCACCTCCTTGGCCTTCGCACAGTAAGTTTAACCATGTGCGAAGGATGACCAACAAACTGGCAGATATTCTGGCCAATCAAGGAGTGCATTGTACCGTCAGCAGGGTCGCGATGGGTTGGCAAGGGTTGCCTCAGAACAGACTTAAGGCACATTGTCATGACCAGGCGGATGAAGACATGATGGTATTTCGAAACAGAGCCCTGGAGGCGGGGTCTAGATGATTTGGAATCATTATGATTTGCAATTTTTTCCACAGTTTGGTCCTTCGAGGGTTGCTCGGTAGACACTGCTTCTCTGGTAGTTCGCTGGAGGGTTGGAGCTTCATTTCACATGGGTTCATGAACTAGTGCAGCATGGATGGAGCGAGCGGCCGGAATCTGCGCTTTCTCGGCGGCCGGAATACCCCAGATTTTCTTCATATGGACACAATACTGCTCGCGGGGTGGTATTCGGTTCATCGCGAGCCTTTCAAGCTGGAAGCGGTTTTTATTAAATGGGAGCGATTCCACTCACCATGCTACACGTGGTCGACGGGAGGGAATGAATACCGCCATCATCGCGCGCTAACTATCGGTGCTTTAGACCCATGTGATATGATCCTTAGCCGTCGGATCAAGCACGGAGGATCTACGGTCAAGAATAAATGAGCTTGTAAGTGGGTCCAAGCGGTTAATCGTCGGGTTTCTAGGTAATGCAATTTTTTCTTCAGCCGTTGGATCGGGCGAGGAGTTTTGATGTTTGAGATTAAGGATGCAAGTCTGAATAAGGATTATTTTCCATTTCTTGGCAGGATTTGATGTTTTTGAGTATTCCATATGTTCGTGGGTTATTCCCCGATTTCCTGTAATTTTGGTCCTTTTTCTAGATTTCTGTGGGTTGACCATATGGCCTCGGCACTGTCTGTCTTGTGAGGGTCTTGTAGTTTGGTTGGTGGGATTAGAGGTTTCTGGCCCTTAACTCGTTTCCCTTGGTTTTTAGAGATTAGTTTTTCCTTGGTCCACAGTTCCACGTGGACTGTTGTGTTTTATGTAATCTATTTTCGGTTATAATGATAAAGAAGGTACAACTCTTGCTTTAGCAAAAAAAAGAAAGGTAAGGGTTGCACACATTCATATTTTCTAGTGACAATAGGAAAGATACTACTTACAATGGAAGGTAAGGATCACACACATCCTATTGTCTGTTGATCATCCCAACTAGACCCTCAAGAGTCAGTGGTGGAACACCTGCATCCCAACAATTGAGCAGGATACCACTTACCATAAATGGTTAGGATCGCACTTGATCTCAAGTCATCTCAACACATTGGCCAAATGGGGAGGAACAATCCCAACAATCCTGTCTTGTGGGTAGGATGCCAACTGAGGTATACTCTGTCAAGTCCAAAACATGATAGGGGAGGATACCTGACTTGCCATAGATGGCAAGGATCATACACACTCTATAATGACAATAGGCAGGATACCACTGACCATGAAGGTAAGGATCACACGTACCATATTTTCTAGAGTTCCCTCAACCCCAGGAGCTCAAATAGGTGGGAATAACATAACTCAATGTTCTTGATCAACTAGGACCCTTACCTGGGAGGGGCACATCCCTCAGTCCAAGTTGCTCTTGGAAGATGAAGAACTTCCCTTTCAGCAAAGCCTTGGTGAGGATGTCCACTATATTCTCCTTTTTCGATATGTGATGGAGTCTTACAGATCCTCTTTGTACCATATCTCAAATGTAGTGGTTCCTGATCTCAATATGCTTGGATATGTCATGGAATATGGGATTCTCTGCTAATCAGGTCCCACTCTTTTTGTCGCAATATATCAATGTAGTATCTAGGACCTACTCAAATATCTCTCCAAAGAGCTTTCTCAACCAAACTTCGTCGCAGCTAGCCATGCTTGCAATAATTTGTTCTACCTCGGTCATGCTTAAAGCTACGAACTTTTGTTTCTGATTCATCCAAGATATCATAGTGGATCCCAAGCTAAAGAAACACCTTGATGTGCTTTCCTTGTCAATAATGTTTCTAGCCCAATCAACATCAGTGTATCCGTGTAGTCGTACATCTCCAGTAGTGTATCTCAAACCAAGGTTAATAGTCCCATGCAAATATATCAGAATGTGTTTGGTGGAAACCTAATGTGCATGCAGGGGCTAAGTCATGAATTGACTCAAAGTGTTCACTGCAAAGCATATGTCTAAACAGGTGTTCACACGGAACATCAAATCCCCAATCAATTGCCTATACTCAAAGGGATTCCCTAGATTGGGTCCTGTAGCTTCTCCACATAGCTTCCTGAAATTCATCTCCATAGGTGTGGCTCGGGACTTGCATTCTACCACCAGGCCTTTCCCACATCTTGAGGCCTGGGAAGTAGCGCATGAGTCCAAGGTCCTTCATCTCAAATTGATAGGCCAACTCCCTCTTACACTCGAGCATCAAGGGCTCACTACCCGTCAAGAATAAATCATCAACATATATAACCAAAATCAAAGGCATACCTTGGACCACCTTGAAGTAGAGGTTAGGGTCGACATCGTTTCTCGTGAATCCAAGCTTCACCAAGAAACTGTCAATATAGGCATACCACGCTCTAGAGGGCTTTCTTCAAGCCATATAATGCCTTCCTCAAGCTACAAACATGTGTCTTTCAATCCTTCACTTCAAAACCTTGTGGCTTCTCATCGTACACTTATTCCTATAGTATGCCATGAAGAAATGTCATCTTTACATCGATCTGGTGAAGAACCCATTCTTGACTAGCAGCAATGGAAATGATCGATCTAATGGTGGTGTAGCGAAAAACAAGAGAAAATATATCATCATAATCTTCTCCCTCTTTTTGGGAGAACCCATGAGCCATGAACCTTGCCTTATACTTCTTGATGCTTCCATTAGATCCATGTTTGATTTTGTATAACCATTTCAAAATTACAATGGACTTCCCTTTAGGCCTAGAAACAACATCCCATACATCATTTTTCATAATTGATTCATACTCCTAACCCATAGCATCCTTCCAGAATTGTTCTTTCATATCTTCAACAAAGCTAGGTGGCTCAACTTGAATGGTAGTGCTCATGGCTACAAATTATACTTGATACCGACATGGTTTCTTGCTTTCTCTAAAGGTACCTTTGGCAATGGTTTGTCTCTCGACATCTTGCAATGTATCACGAAGTCGTAATGGTCTCTTCTTGGAAGGAGGATCACTCGGAGGAGGGTCCAAAGGATCAATTGGCTCCATGGGATCTGTTATCACTCAGGTTGTCCTTAAGGCTCCTTAAAGGATACGGTCGAGGTAACCACAAACCAATCTTTGGACTGCAGGTCCTAGCCTACCTGCAATCAGAGAGGGCTCTCTCTTTATAATTTAGCTTTGTTTTGGGTTGATTTTATGCTAGTTATGATTTTCTTGGGTTTGTTTTGATTTTGGTGGGATGGAGGGTTCTTTCAAATAGAGTTGGGATGCATAGTGTGAGAAGTTCAAACCATTGGGCATGGAGTCGTGGATTAGGCTTGATGTTGCATTTTCTTGGTCACAAGAGGAATACAGAGCAGGATAGCTACACATAAAACAATATCTAGCTAGAATAAAGATGGAACGAAGGTCAGTGAATGAAAGGCAACTGAGTAGCTCTCATTGTGCTAACAGAGGGAAGGTGAATGAACATTTATATAGGAGCAATCAAGGATTCCTAAACAACATTCATATATGAAGGAACTAGTGTAAATATGAGCAAATCAGTATTCATATTTAGGACTAATTCAGAGGAAAACATAGATAAATCACAGAAGTTGAGAATAGAATACAACTAAGTGAGCTCTGAACTATTCTTTCTTTCTGCTATTCAGATAGTGAAACAATGATGGCATAAACACATATAAACTGTAAACAGAGATAAGAAACACTTATTGGGCTATGTAGAAGCGTTAGGATTCCATAGTCACTCTTCAGACATCAATACACAACAGCCAGTTCACCTCCCAAACATTCCAGCGATCTTTGATTATAGAGACTCTCAGAAAATACAATGCAAGTCTAGAGGAAGTTATCGACCAACCAACCCTTAAAACAGTGCAGAGGGTGGTTTAAATAGAAAATATTTACAAACATCAGATCTGGGATAGATCTCCTCAAATAAATGCCTTTAACCTAATTTGTACAGAAGTAAATGGCAGAAATATCTATCTAACAGCTGCACTGGGGTAACTGGCATCTCAAAATATCTATTACAGCAGATCTTAGGCAGATCTGAGGAAAATGAGTGCTTTAATCTATTTTATCTTGAAGTAAATGCTTAAAACATTTATCTAAGTGCTGCGATGGGGTAGTTGCCTCAAAAATGGATCAAAAGAGTTCCTTGAGCCACGCGCTGTCCTCTATGTGATAACTGTGCATTTAAGGAAGCAACGCTGCTCCAAAAATATGACTGGGAACAATGTCTCTGCAATAACTCTACCTTGAAAGCCTTCATCTATGCCTTTAGGTGGCTTTAAAGCAACAAAAGAAGTGTTGGTGAGCCTTAATGGCCGAATGATGCTCTGTTGACTTTGCTGGGCTTGCTTTGCTTTCATCTGCTTTGAAAAACTGGACTGATACTCTTTGCCGCATCCTGATACACTTTGGCACTGAATCTAGGCCTTTTCTCACCGTTGATACTCTTTAGACTGTCCCATCGCCCCCTTTCTGCCTTTTAATGCAAAAATAACTATTGCTAATGTCCTCCATCGCCTTTGGGTGCAATCGTCGCTTGGCCGATCAAAACTAGTATTAAACTCTGAAGAAATGCCGTAAAAAGGAGGAATTGCATGCTGCTGATCGTGCTGAGGCCGAGACTGGCTCCTGGAGCTAAACAGGGCTTTGGAGTAATCCATAATGGCTTAAGGATGCATGAATTTCTTTAACTGGAGCCGGGCATGGGCGCTAGAAGAAACCCTGTGAAAAATGGCCGTTTTCCTTTTATAAGGCAAAAATGCCTTAAAACATGAAATTTTACCACAACTAGGGCGGGAGCGATCACTGTTCATTAGATTAAATCATATCCGTTGGATCTGGCGCGGGTCGATCCAACGGCCGGCGCTAACTCGCATCGGGGCGGACCATTGGTCCCAACACATAACACCTCCGAACTGTCGCGGACCCGAAATGCTTTGAGGCTGCCCTTTATAACTTTTCGGCTCCGCCATATCAGAGCCTTCCCTTTTCGCTGTAAAAAGGATCCTTACGGACCCGAAATCCTTATTGTGCCATGCTATAATTTATTTTGGCTTCACCAGTAGGACATGGGGAGAGCCGCGAACAGATCATGTCCGTTGATCTGGGAGGGCGATCCGACGGCCAGCGCTAAATCGCATCGGGGCGGACCAGGGGACGGCACATAAACAATCGCCGAAAGTGCGGACCCGAAATGCTTATAGGCCCTTTCTTTATTTGAATCGGGTCCGGCCCATCGGCGATGTCAATCGGCGGATTTAATAAAAAAGGGTTAGCGGACCTGAAATCTATATATGCTGCAGTTTATTATATTTCGGCTCCGCCCCATTGGAGCCTTCCCTTTTCGCTGTGCAACGCCCCCTTACGGACCCGAAATCCTTTATATGCCGCGCCTTAATTTTATTTCGGCTCTGCTGGTCGGAGCCATATACATGGGGTGACCGCCGATTACATATGGGCCATTGATTTGGGGCCCAAAAATGGATGGCTGTGATTAATTCGGCAATTCGCTATCGGCGGGGTCATGGGGCTGCCACATAGAAACGCCAAAATGTGGTGGACCCAATATGCTTTTACCAGTCCACTTTATATGTTTTCGGGTCTGGCCCATCGGCATTATGCCCCATGCCTTGAGACTTAGCCATTTCGCTTATATATGCCACTGCCCCCTCCTGATAGCGATATCGCATCGGAGGGGGATCAAATAGATCTTTTTCTCATCGGGGCATGAATTTTATTAAAATGCAAAGGAAACATGAATTCAGAGGAGTTATATATGGTGTTTGAACATATGATTGCCCCCTCCCGATAGCGATATCGCATCGGAGGGGGACCCAAAGGACCCATTTCTCATCGGAGCCATTACTTATTCAAAAATGCAAGTCTTTTGAATTCGGAGGGGGTAACCTTTATGCTTTTGCTTGGATTCTAAGGCATTGGAAGGGGTCCGATAGCCAAAAAAGGGAAGATTTTATCATTTTTTGAAGGTTTTTCATGGTTTTTGCATGGTTTGCATATTCTTATGCCTTGGAAGAAGTCCAAAGGCACTTAGGAGGAAAGTGATGTGGTTTTGAGAGGGGTTTAGTGGCCAAAGAGGGTTTCATGCCTTATAAAGGCAAACCAAGGTCAAAGGGGTGATTTTTAAACATGTGAAGGGGAATTATGCAAAGGAATGAGTCCTTATGCACTTGGGAGATAGTTAAGGGGGATGAAGGGTTCTATGCATTGGAAAGTGTCCAAAATGCATGAGAAGATGGTTTGAGGGGGCAATGAGGGTTCTTGCTGAGTTTCAGATAAACTTAGCAATTCCCAAGGATGCATATGGTTATTTTTCAACCAGGGGGAGGGATAAGTATATAGGGGAGTTATATACATAGTTTTAGTAGGGGAAGGGGAAATAGATAGGGAGCTACATAATAAAGTTAGTAGTTAACATGACAAAGATGAGAACAAGCGCTAAGTATGATGTCTTAGGCTATCAATGGGGGAAAATGACTGATAGAAGAAGTGTAAGCATTCCTTGAGTGAAGCAGATCTCCACCAAGGCAAATGATATGGAGAATGATGAATCTAAGAGGTATCAAGCAGATCTTGACCTCTTTGGGGGAAGTTAGTGAGTGATTTGGGGAAAGAGGAAAAAGGGGAGTTAGACATGCCTCACTTGAAGTCCTCCAACTGAACAACTGCCTTCAACTTGTGATATGATATATATAACACTTGACAATATGAGATGGATCACAAGCCATGATTTTGCAACCACAAAGCTACCTACCTGACCTACTCACCTAGCATTTTCTCTTCTTTTTGGTTTGGGTGCACTTGAACTAGCATACCCAACTTTTCATTCTTTTCTTCTTGCTTGTGCTCCTATCTACAACTACACTTATTGCATCCAGGGGCTCAGATTAAGCTGTTGAGCACCCTTGTTTCTCTACCTATTTACAAATCTGCCAAGATTAAGCTGTTTAGACCTCCCTTAGCTGAAAACTCATCAAAAATGGAACACAGTAGTGGCATTTAGACTAGCACACTCTCATGGATACTTCTCTGGCCATCTGTAGCAAATATGGAGCATTGCAGCAAGCAAAGTATGACATATTTGGCATGTAAAAATGTCGATCATCAAAGATGATTAACCTGCTGCAGTAGGAGGCTAACAGTGGCTCCACTTGGGGATGGATTTTCCTTGTGACAAGCCAAGAACAGCAGATCAGAATGCCTTGATCCTCTGTAGTTGCTGTTAATTGAAATTTCTTCTGTGCTAATTTCTGAATGACTAGAACTTTAACTTCTGAATGCAGCACTCCTCCTTAACTGAAACACTGTGATAAATAAAGCATCGCCTGCTTTCTTCTGCGTGATTGATATTGCATACACTTTTGCTTGAGCACTGCCTTGTGAAATAAACGCAAAAGAGGAAATAAAACTGGAGCTCTTCTTTCCTTGTCTTTGAAAGGGTGCTGAAGTAAACTAAAAATCCTCCTTTCTTTTTTATACTGTTGACTTGAAGACTACAAGCTGCAAACAGATTCTCTTTAACATAAATCATTGTGATATGACAGTGTTGCTCTGTTGTTTTGCTGAGATTACTGCAGAGACAGAGCTTAAAAATAGAGGACTTGCTTTGGCTGTGTCTTCACAAAATTTGTTGCTGCTCCTCTAACAATCAGACTGCTTATACAAAATAAAAACAAAAGTGCTGACATATACAAATATCAATGTACAAAGAGATATTTACAAAGCTACGTTATGTTCAACAAAAGGATCATGATAATGCTTCAGCATACGGCCATTTACAGGGCCTTCTTCAGCAGTGCTGCCCTCTACAAATTTGAGGAAATATGTGTTATTTCCTTGAACAGCATAAATAACAAATGGCCCTCTCCAAAGGAAATCAAATTTTGCATGTTTTCCCTTGTCTTCTCTTTGTGAGTCCCACCTTAGAACTTTGTTGCCAACACAGAAATTCTCAGCCTTAGTCCTCTTATCAAACATCCTTTTGAGCTTTTCTTGCATAATTTGAGCTCTGTCATAGACTTTCTCTCTTGTCTGCTGCAAATGAATTGTTTGGTTTATCCTCCTTTGTATATCATTTGGCTCAGCTTGAACCTCCTGTAACAGCTTGATAACAGGAATGCCTAAAGAAGATGGAAATCTGGCCTCCATGCCATATACTAGCTCATAAGGGCTCATCCCAATGGATTTCTTGGTTGACAATCTGTCTGCCCATATGGCATTTGTGAGCTTTCTATGCCAGTTCTTCTTGTTTTATTCTAAGGACTTCTTGATAATATTGATCAGGCTTTTGTTGGATGACTCGGCTAAGCCATTACCTTGAGGGTAATAGGCTGTGGAATGGCCTAAAGTGATATGGAATTTATGGTAAAAATTGATCATCTTTTTGGATTTGAAAGCAGCGGCATTGTCAGTGATGATCTTCTCAGGGAAGCCAAATCTAGACAGGATATTGCACTCAAGGAATTGGATAATGGTGGTGTCATTGGCCTGCCTGCATGGAATGGCTTCAATCCACTTGATGAAATAGTCGGTGGCAGTTAGAATCCACTTATGCTGGCCTGAGGAAGAGGGATGGATTTCTCCAATGAAGTCAAGACCCCAGTGTTGAAAAGGCTTTTTGGTTGAGATGGGCTAAAGAGGCAAGGGCAACAACTTTCTTTTGCCCTCAAAGATTTGGCATTTGTGACATGAGATAGCAAACTTCTTTACATCTGCAAACAAAGAGGGCCAATAGAAACCAGCCCTTAAAATTTTATCAGCAGTGGACTTCCAATATAGATGTCCTCCACAGTCCCCCGCATGGAATTCTTTCATGACATTATTAGTTTCATTCATGGTCAAACAATTAAGCAATATGCCTTCATGATTCTTCCAAAATAAAGCACCATCTAAGACACAAAATTTCAAAGCCTTCATTCTTAAAAATCTCTTCTTGGTCCTGGACAATCCTGGGGGAGCACACAGGTTTAACAATACAAAGCAAATATCAGCATACCATGGGGATTGCAAAAGGTGTCACTGATCTGTGGAGTCGCCAGCTCCTGTTCATTGTCTAGTTGGTTGATGTCTAAGGCTTGAAAGTTTGTTTCGGACATCAGTTTGGCTAAACCTTGTCCCTTTATTAGTTTGGTTGGTTTTATTTCTATTTCATACTCAAGAATGTTAGCAATCCACTTTCCTCTTTTGCCTTCTAATCCTTCTTGGGTTAATATGTCTTTTACAACAGCATTTGGGACATAGGCAATCACGTGTGAATATAAAATGTAAATTCTGAAGTCTTTGATTGCTTTAACAAGGGCATAGGCCTGCTTCTCCATGATTTGGTACTTCAGGGGTGCATCTCTTAAGGCTCGGCTGAAAAAAGCAATTGGCTTTTCATTTCCTTGATCATCCTTTTGCAATAGTACAACAGCTATGGTATTATCAGATGCAAATGAAAATATGATAAAGTCCCTATCAAATTGAGGACTTGTGAGGACTGGGGCTTGAGTTAAGGAAACTTTGATACTCTCAAATGCTTGCTTGGTTTCAAGAGACCATTTTACCTTGGCATCTTTCTTTAACATGTTTCTCAACAGTCTTATCAGCTCGGCTAGATTTGGGATAAATCTCCTTAGGAAATTGATCTTTCCTAGGAATGCTTGCAGCGCTTTTATGTTTCTTGGATATGGGATTTGGAGAATGGCTTGGATCCTTTCCGGATTAATTCTAATCCCGTCTTTTGAAATGATATGTCCAAGTAATTTTCCTTATTCAAGGCCAAATAAAGACTTCTTGGGGTTCAAGGAAATGCCATATTTCCTACATGTTAGGAACACTTGTCTCAAATGCCTTAGGTGCTCTTGATCAGATTTGGAGAAAGGGGTAAGATCATCAAGATAGACAACCAAGAAATCATGGATTTCCTTGGAAAATGCAATGTCCATGGCTCTTTGAAAGGTGGCACCTGCGTTCCTTAGGCCGAAAGGCATTTTAACATACTTAAATGTTCCCCATGGTGTGGTAAAGGTTGTCTTGTCTTGGTCATCCGGGTGAACCAGTATTCGATTAAAACCTAAAAATCCATCTAGCAAAGAGATTCTAGATGACCCCACTACTCTTTGTAGGATGTGGTCCATTTTGGGCAATGGGTAGTGGTCTTTAAGGGAGACTTGGTTTAAGTTTCTCAAATCTACACAAAGCCTAATCTCACCTGTTTTCTTTCTTATGGGAACAAGATTGGATACCCATTCAGAAAATCTAATGGGTGCTATGATACCTGCTTCAAACATTCTTTTCACTTCTTTCTCAATTAAAGGGAGAAGCACAGGATTGATTCTCCTCAGTTTCTATTTGAAGGGTTTTTGATTTGGCTTTAAGGGAATGGTATGTTGAATAATTGAGGTGTCATAGGACTTCAAGTCCTCATAACTCCAAGCAAATACATCTTGGAATTCTTTGAACAAATCCATGTACTTGGGCTTTTGATCAGCTGGTAAATTTTTGGACAGTTTGATCATTTTCGGGTTCTCTACTGTCCCAATGTTATGTTCTTCTATCTCAGTGTTTATGGGTTGCAATTTTGGTTTTCTGGGGACATCATTTGCATCAAACATGTCTTCTAGTGGAGTGAGGCCAACCGGGAGAAAATTGTCCTTTAGATCAATGATTTCGGCCTCTGTTTTGGCTATTTCCTCCAAATGCATCTGTTTCAGCTCTTCTATGTTTTCTTCATCAAAGATGGTTGGCTGTAGCAATTTTCTAGCTGTTTCAGTTGTTACATTTTGCTGGATTTGGTTTATTGCTTGCAGTGGATCATCCATAGCATCCATATCAATGTTTAGGCCTGAAAATTCATGCTGTAAGGTAAGAAAATTGTTGATTTGAGCATCATCCTCAAACACTTTCCAATCCTTAACATTGTTAGGGACAGAAGGCCTGTGCTTTATCTCAGCAGTAAAGTGGTGATTGGACTCAAAAGAAAGCTTGCAAGCGCTAGCAAAAGTAGCTAGGCTGTGAGCATGCATGTTATTGTTTCTAGAAATCTTAGCAAGTTTGGATTCAGTGAAGGTATCAAGTATTGCAGTGGCAGCAGTCCTATAAGCTCTTAGCCTTCTATCATTGGTAACGAAGTTGCTCTTCATTTGTTGGATTACTAGGTCTGAGTCACCTAGAATGGAAACTTTGGCAGCTCCTAAAGCTTTGAGCAGCTTAAGGCCTAAGAGGAGTGCCTCATACTCTGCCATGTTGTTGGTACATCTGAAGTTAAGTCTGTAAGCATGACCCTCTGCATGGCTATTATGTGTATTGTGAATCCATATTCCTGCCCCTGCTCCTAGATTATTAACAAAACCATCAAACTCTAAATACCATGTGATTTCTTGCTTGTGGTTAGTATTAAGAGTTTCAATCATTTTAGGATTGGGCAGACCTAGGTTTTGTGCTTCATGTGGTTCTTCTTGTATGTTGGTTGCGCTGACTGTTTTGACAGTTTCCTGGGTATGAGCAACCGATTCTTGATTGATGCATGTTTCTTGTTCTAAAGGCAAAGGCCTCTCATTAGTTGGAGGACTTGTTTCATCATTAAACATAATAAAAGAATCCATATCAGAATGGATTGAATAGATAGGGAAATTATGGGGCTTTTCCTCACTACTTACCACATACTTCATCAGTGTTTCTCTATACAGTCTCTTTGGTTGCCCAAAGACTAAAATAGTGGCATAGGAGAGGTCTAATTGGAGAGATCCTTGGAGTTTTCCCCCCCAAGATCTTGACAACAGCATGCCATACTTTGGTGGAATGTCAGCAACCACCACATCCATGAGGATTGTCTTGTTTGGGTATTGGACTAAGGAGACACACAAGTCTTTGATGAGGCCTAAACATTTGACTTGACTTGAGTCAAAGGAGAATAGATCTTTGTATGGTCTTGTTACATCAAGGTTTAGCTTCTCCATTACAGCTTTGGGCATAAGGTTGTGTGAGGCACCTGAGTCAAACATTGCATTATGCAAAACTTTATCATGTATGTGCAGACTGACATAAAAGGGGAGAACAGCACCATGGGCTGATTTTCCATCAACTTCTGGACCAAAAAGCAACTCAAGTGTATCATCTAAAACATTCACATCATCCCTATTCTCTGGCATTTGTAGTGATATTTGAATTTGTTGCCTATACACATCATGTTTGGCAAGTTCTGAGAGGGGGATGGATATTTTAAGTTCGCTTATTTCTGCTTCTAAGTTGAATGGTTTCTCCAATGGAGTCTTTGTGTTGGCAATAGCAGATTTCCCCTTTTCA
This sequence comes from Pinus tabuliformis, assembly GCA_031772625.1. Taxonomy (NCBI): domain Eukaryota; kingdom Viridiplantae; phylum Streptophyta; class Pinopsida; order Pinales; family Pinaceae; genus Pinus; species Pinus tabuliformis. The sequence continues at coordinate 1,992,275,943 of CM062816.1, forward strand.
AGTGTATTTTCTGTGTTTTCCTCTTGATTATCAGTGTTATGGTGAGTGATACCTTGCAGTATTTCTATTTTGGGAAGGCTTTTAGGAGTGTTATTTACATTTTCCTTTGAGGACGAAGGTAGCAGAGGCTGATCATTAGAGGGCTGCATGTCTGGTGTGTCCTCTACAGTCACTTGGTGTGGGTTTGGGACAGTTATATCAGCTGTTTCTATTATAATAGCCTTGCCTCTAATCTGGTTGGGCTGTTTGCCCTCCTTTGGTTTAACTTTTTCGGGCACATCTATGGTTCTTGTCCTCAGCTTATACTGTTTGTGGACTTCATAAATAGTTGAATCATAACCTTGTTTAAAGTCAAAAGACTCACCAGAGTTAGTCTGAAATTGACTTATCTCATGGTCATCTTGGTCTTCTTGAGTTAGGAAAATTTGTTGCTCACCCTTCAAATCCACCAAGTTCATGTGAGTGTCCTCTATGGCATCACTAGATGTGGATGCTTCTGTATAGTTTTCTTGGAAAGGAGGCCTTATATCACGGTCTGGGCTAGATCTACCAGCGTTTGAGTTCTGAGTGTTCCTGAAATTTGGGTTCCTTATGGTATTGGGCTGTTGTCCTTCCCATGATGATTTCCTTTCAACACTCTCTACTCTATCTCCCAGCCTGTGCATGCCATTGATAATAGCATATAGCTTTTGATCTAAGGCTGAGGGCTCTTCCTTGAAGGTGGTTCTTCTCTCAGTTCTAGCTCTGTTTCTTTTGGCAATTAAATTTGCCTCCACAGTGACAGCCACGTTTTGCATGTCTGCAAGGCTGTTAGGGGCTCTTTCTTTTAATTGGTAGGCCATATCTGGGTCGAATCCATCAGGGAATTTATATAAGGCAAGGTCAAGTGGGGGCCTTAAGTTTTGTGGGATAGCATTATAAATGCTATTGAACCTTGCACAATAGTCCAAGACTGTTTCTTGTGGACCTCTTTTGATTGTATCGTATTCAGCTAGTATGTGCAAGGGATCTTTCTTTTTCTCCCATCTGTCGATAAATGACTGGTATAATGCTTTTGGGTCTGCTATGGAATTGGCTAGGAGTGCTCTAAACCAAGTCCTGACATCGCCTGTCAAACTTTGGACAAAAATCTTCATTCTCACACCATCATCGTCAATCTCATAGCTTTCAAAGTAATCCTGCATTTTCTTTGTATGCTGAAGGGCTGTGCAAGCACTTGTGCCATCAAAATATGTGATTTTAGTTTGGTAATCCTGAGGCATAGCCCCGGGATTTGAAGGCAGCTGTAAAGGTGCATATCTATTCGCCATGTTGGCAGGGATAAATGGAACAAAAGGGATAACAGGGATTACAGGAGTAGTAGTGGTAGTATGTGCAGTGAATGGAGGTGTGGAAGGAGTGCTTTGAGACGTGGATGAAGAACAAGGGGAACTAGGGGTTGAACGAAATAAAACTTTGACAGGGGTTGGGCCACAGCGTGGGTGAACTGCTTCAGGACTATTATCAGCAAAATCCTCTCTTCGCTCTAGCTTCCTGAGGTTCCTTGGGATTATATTGGGATTTTCAAAAACTGCTGGGGGATTTGGGTCTGGATTTGACCTTGTATAACGTGAATTCTTTTTGGGAGCCAGCTTCTAGCCTGTTTTTTGGGGATTTTTCTAAGAATATAAGGGTTGGAAAGAAAATTTTGAAGGTCTGGTTCCTTCCCAGTGGAGATTTCCACCTTGATTTGTGAAATTATCTGAGGATGTTCACCAGTGGAGTCTTCTTACCTTCTTTGTGAAACTTTATGAAATTATCTGAGGAAACTCCCCAGTGGAGTCGCCATTATGTTATCACTCAGGTTGTCCTTAAGGCTCCTTAAAGGATACGGCCGAGGTAACCACAAACCAATCTTTGGACTGCAGGTCCTGGCCTACCTGCAATCAGAGAGGGCTCTCTCTTTATAATTTAGCTTTGTTTTGGGTTGATTTTAGGCTAGTTATGATTTTCTTGCGTTTGTTTTGATTTTGGTGGGATGGAGGGTTCTTTCAAACAGAGTTGGGATGCATAGTGTGAGAAGTTCAAACCATTGGGCATGGAGTCGTGGATTAGGCTTGCTGTTGCGTTTTCTTGGTCACAAGAGGAATACAGAGCAGGATAGCCACACATAAAACAATATCTAGCTAGAATAAAGATGGAACGAAGGTCAGTGAATGAAAGGCAACTGAGTAGCTCTCATTGTGCTAACAGAGGGAAGGTGAATGAACATTTATATAGGAGCAATCAAGGATTCCTAAACAACATTCATATATGAAGGAACTAGTGTAAATATGAGCAAATCAGTATTCATATTTAGGACTAATTCAGAGGAAAACATAGATAAATCACAGAAGTTGAGAACATAATACAACTAAGTGAGCTCTGAACTATTCTTTCTTTTTGCTATTCATATAGTGAAACAATGATGGCATAAACACATATAAACTGTAAACAGAGATAAGAAACACTTATTGGGCTATGTAGAAGTGTTAGGATTCCATAGTCACTCTTCAGACATCAATACACAACAGCCAGTTCACCTCCCAAACATTCCAGCGATCTTTGATTATAGAGACTCTCAGAAAATACAATGCAAGTCTAGAGGAAGTTATCGACCAACCAACCCTTAAAACAGTGCAGAGGGTGGTTTAAATAGAAAATATTTACAAATATCAGATCTAGGATAGATCTCCTCAAATAAATGCCTTTAACCTAATTTGTACAGAAGTAAATGGCATAAATATCTATCTAACAGCTGTGCTGGGGTAACTGGCATCTCAAAATATCTATTACAGCAGATCTTAGGCAGATCTGAGGAAAATGAGTGCTTTAATCTATTTTATCTTGAAGTAAATGCTTAAAACATTTATCTAAGTGCTGCGTTGGGGCAGCTGCCTCAAAAAATGGATCAAAAGAGTTCCTTGAGCCACGCGCTGTCCTCTGTGTGATAACTGTGCATTTAAGGAAGCAGCGCTGCTCCAAAAATATGACTGGGAACAATGTCTCTGTAATAACTCTGCCTTGAAAGCCTTCATCTATGCCTTTAGGTGGCTTTAAAGCAACAAAAGAAGTGTTGGTGAGCCTTAATGGCCGAATGATGCTTTGTTGACTTTGCTGGGCTTGCTTTGCTTTCATCTGCTTTGAAAAACTGGACTGATACTCTTTGCCGCATCCTGATACACTTTGGCACTGAATCTGGGCCTTTTCTCACCGCTGATACTCTTTAGACTGTCCCATCGCCCCCTTTCTGCCTTTTAATGCAAAAATAACTGCTACTAATGTCCTCCGTGGCCTTTGGGTGCAATCGGCGCTTGGCTGATCAAAACTAGTATTAAACTCTGAAGAAATGCCGCAAAAAGGAGGAATTGCATGCTGTTGATCGTGTTGAGGCCGAGACTGGCTCTTGGAGCTAAACAGGGCTTTGGAGCAATCCATAATGGTTTAAGGATGCATGAATTTCTTTAACTGGAGCCGGGCACAGGCGCTAGAAGAAACCCTGTGAAAAATGGCCGTTTTCCTTTTATAGGAGGCAAAAATGCCTTAAAACATGAAATTTTACCAAACAACTGGGGCGGAGCGATCACTGTTCATTAGATTAAATCATAAGCCGTTGGATCTGGCGCAGGCCGATCCAAACGGCTGGCGCTTAACTCGCATCGGGGCTGACCATTGGTCCCAACACATAAAACCTCCGAACTGCCGCGGACCCGAAATGCTTTGAGGCTGCCCTTTATAACTTTTCGGCTCCGCCATATCGGAGCCTTCCCATTTCGTTGTACAAAGGATCCTTACGGACCCGAAATCCTTATTGTGCCACGCTATAATTTATTTCGGCTCCGCCAATAGACATGTGGAGAGCCGCGAACAGATCATGTCCGTTGATCTAGGAGGGCGATTGTTATAAAACCAACTCAAGAAAAGATAGAAAAAATAGATCAACGCCTTAGAATTCAGCCTGTTCGAGGGGGCAACCTCCTTTACATTACATAAATGAACAATTCTTGGATGATTCAAATGACAAAACCTCCTTTCTATATATAGGAGTCTAAGAGTCACAATATAATCCAGCCGACCTAACAATAATAATATAAAGCCACAAAAATAACAATAGAGGGATTCTATGGGCACAGAAATAACAATATGGGGGAAATGGGGGCACAACAATATAAATAAGGGGTATAACTACAATAGTAATGGGGTAATCACTAGTATTATAGGGACCCAACATGCCCCTCTCCTTCAAAAAAGTGTTGTCCTCAACGCTTGAGTAGTTCTGGATACTTCTGCATAAAATTCTCATCCTCCCATGTGGAATCTTCAGCGGATAAGTTCTTCCACTTGATAAGATACTCTGAAATTGATCGATTTCGTAGCTGTCGAGTTCTTGTTTCTGTGACTGCTTCCAGTTCCAATATAATTTTTCCTTCCTCGTCAAGTTCTGGCAATATTGTTTGAACTGGGAGCTTGTCGCCTATAACCTTCTTTAAACATGAAACATGGAAAACTGGGTGCAATCGAGAAGCTGCAGGAAGCTCCAATTTGTATGCCATAGTACCAATCTTTTGCAACACCTTGTACGGACCATAATACTTTGGTGATAATTTATTATCCTTCTTAGCTTGCTTGAGGGACATTTGCTTATATGGTTGTAGCCGTAGGAATACCCAATCACCTACATCAAAACTTCTTTCACTGCGATGTTGATCTGCCTGTTGTTTCATTCTATTTTGTGCCAACACGAGGTTATCCTTTAAGAGTTGGAGGACTTGTTGTTGATGTTCGATGTGATGTTCCACTGCCTGAACCTTAGAATTTTCTCTTAAATATGATGTGATGGATGGTGGTTGATACCCATAAAGTGCCATAAATGGGGTCATTTTTGTTGCTGTATGGAAGGAAGTGTTATACCACCATTCAGCCAGAGGCAACCATTTGACCCATTGTGTCTGTTTATCAGATACAAAGCAACGAAGATATCCTTCCAAACATTTGTTTACTATCTCAGTTTGCCCATCAGATTGAGGATGATAAGATGAGCTATGAGCTAACTGAGTACCAAGACAAGAAAATAATTCTGTCCAAAAATTTCCAGTGAAAATGGGATCTCTGTCACTTACAATAATCTTTGGGTTTCCATGTAGCTTTTGAATTGTTTCCATAAATGCAGTAGAAACTGTACTGGCTTTAAATGGATGTGATAATGCACAAAAGTGTGCATACTTGGTAAGTCTGTCAACTACCACCATGATGACACTCTTTCCCTCAGACTTGGGTAAACCTGTGATAAAATCCATTGAAACCTCCTCCCAACGTTGGCTTGGAATGGATAAAGGTTGTAATAGACCCGGTGTCTTAATTGTTTCAACTTTATTTTGTTGGCAAACCAAACATTCCGCCACAAACTTTTGAATATCTGATTTAAGGCCATCCCAAAAAAATTCCTTCTTAACCCTGTGGTAAGTTTTTAAAAATCCTGAGTGCCCTCCTAAGGGAGAAGTGTGCAATTCCATAAGAATCTTTTGTTTTAGCTGGGAATTCTTACAGAGGTATAAGCGATCTTTGTACCATAACGAATCATTTTTCCAGCTAAATGTATCAGACGTACTGGAATCTTGTTGTAGCTTTCGAATAAGTGCCCACACTTCTTCGTCATTCTTCCATTCCTCCCTTGCTTCGTTTATCCAATCTGGTTGGATAATAGAAATGGCGCACAACAATGCTTCCACATCCTCATCCTTTCTTGAGAGTGCATCTGCCACCACATTTTGCTTCCCTTTTTTGTAGATGATTTCAAAGTCATAACCCAACATCTTTGTGACCCACTTTTGTTGCTCTTCAGAGGATAATCTTTGTTCTAAAAAGTATTTAAGGCTATCATGATCCGTTTTTACCTTGAAGTGTCTTCCCATTAGGTAGGGTCGCCATTTCTTAAGTGCATGGAGTATTGCCAACATTTCCTTCTCATAAATAGCTTTGCTTAAAAACTTTCCCTTGATTGGACGACTTTCAAAAGCAATGGGTCTTTCATCTTGCATTAAAACAGCACCAATTCCATTTCCTGAAGCATCACATTCCACAATAAAGGTTTTTGTGAAGTCCGGTGTAGCTAAGACCGGTGCTTGGCACATTGCCTCTTTAAGATGTTCAAAGGCCTTTGTTGCTTCCGGAGTCCATGAAAATGCATCTTTCTTCAATAATGTTGTTAGAGGTGCTGCTATTCTCCCATAATTCTTAACAAACTTGCGATAATACCCTGTCAACCCAAGAAATCCTCGCAGATGCTTTATGGATGTGGGGATTTTCCATTCCTTAATGGCTTTAATTTTGCTAGGGTCTACCTTAACTCCTTCATGAGATACAATATGACCCAAATATTCCACCTCCTGGACTCCAAAGAAACATTTGGATCTTTTTGCATATAATTGTTTCTCCTCCAATAGTTGTAGCACCCTGTCAACATGTTCAACATGATCCTTCCAAGACTTGCTGTAGATTAGTATATCATCAAAAAATACTAACACAAATTTTCTAAGGAATGGTTTGAAAATTGAATTCATCAAACCTTGAAATGTTGAAGGTGCATTGGTAAGGCCAAAAGGCATGACCAAAAATTCATAATGACCCTCATGAGTTCTAAATGTCGTTTTCGGAATGTCTTCAATCTTCATTCTGATTTGATGATATCCTGAACGAAGATCCAACTTGGTGAAGTAAATTGATCCATGCAATTCATCCAGTAATTCATCAATGACAGGAATGGGGAACTTATCTTTAATAGTGAGCTTGTTGAGCTCCCTATAATCCGGACACATGCGCCATGATCCATCCTTCTTGTGCACCAATACTACTGGAGCAGAGAAAGAACTTTGACTCGGTTGAATTATACCAGCCTCTAGCATTTCTGCAACCATACGTTCAATTTCACTTTTTTGGACATAGGGATATCTGTACGGCCTGATGTTTGGAGGAACACTTCCTGGAATCAGATGAATAGCATGATCATGATCACGCATAGGTGGGAGACCTTTGGGAGTCTCAAATACCTTGGAATGATTGTCCAGGACTTTTTGGAGATCTGGAGAAATAGATGATTCCAATGTGGAAACATCTAGCGAACATAATTGTGCAATTACACCTCTTTGCTCCTTTTTTAGAAGCTTTGTCATACCATTAGAGCTGATTATCTTTCCTGGTTTCCCTGCAATACCCCTTAATTCAACTTCCTTTCCTTCCACAGAAAATTTGATGAAAAGTTCTTGAAAATTAAAAGCTATTGTACCCAAGGATTGTAGCCATTGGACTCCTAGTACAACATCAGCACCTCCCATTGGAATGGAAAGCATTGGGCTAGTCAATACATATTCTCCCATGGATAGCTTGATATTATGGCACTTTCCAGAGCAATTTATTGTTCCTCCATTTGCAATCATCACTTGACACTCTGGTGCTGGATATAGGAAGCAATTCAATTCTTTTGCTACCCTACAATGAATAAAATTGTGGGTGCTTCCTGAATCAATCAACACTATTACCTTTTTCTTCTTGATTTGTCCTTCTATCTTGATGGTTTGAGGAGTGGTAATTCCCGCCAATGCATTACAAGATATGGTCGGATTTATTTGTTCTTCATCTAGGCTTTGTTCCTGGAGTATATCCTCTTCTTTTGACCTTTCTTGCTCCTTTTCTTCTTCCTCTTCACAATCTATGTAGAATAATTTCTTCTCAGCACACTTATGACCTTTAGTGTATTTGCTATCACAACTGTAACAAAGCCCTTTTGCTCTTTTTTCTTCCAATTGTTGTGGTGTCAACCTTATAGGTTGTGGAAGACTAGGGGCAACAACACTTCCGTCTTTATAGTTGTGAGTGGTATGCTTCCTGGTTGCCATAATTTTGCTTTCCATTTTTCTTGCTAACCTGAATGCCTTCTCTAATGAATCAGGTTCCCAAAGGCGAACATCATGTTGGATATTATCCTTTAAAGACCCTATGAACACATCAATCCTATGCTCCTCTGGAATATCTTTTACCCTTATGTTCAATTTTTGGAACTCCTCAATGTGCTCCATTATTGAACCCTTTTGTTTGAGACTTATCAATTGGCTAAAAAAAGTGTTGCTTTTTGTATCCTCATAATGTGCTATCAATTCTTCCGTAAAAATTGCCCAAGTGATAAATTGTTTACGAGAGCAAAGCCATTGATACCATACAAACTGATTTGGTTCCAAATATAAAGTTGCCATACGTACCTTTTGTGTGTTTTGCACATTATTGAGATCGAAGAATTGCTCCATCTGTAATATCCATGTGGCGGGATCCTTGCCATCAAACTTCCTCATATCGATTTTTGGAATATGGTGGGTCTTCGATCCAACATTAGAGTCTATGGAATCATGATTAACATTTCTTTTGTTCACATCATGAGTTTCCTTTACAACCTTTTCACCATTAGTAAGTATTTCTTGTAGAAAATTTGTCAAATTTGTCTTCAAATCTGCCATGTCTATCTTCAAATCTGTCCTCAAATCTGTCTTCAGATCATCCATCTTAGCTTCCATGCCCTTTATCTTAGATTCCACGCCATTTATCTTAGCATCTGTTAGCTTTTGTGAGCGTGACATTTGTTGCACTTGTTCTTGTAATTTTGATATATCATGTAGCATTTCTTCCTCTTCTTCATGAGTCATGCTAGAGTTTTCAGGTTCCTTACTAGGTGTTTGCATTTTCTTTCCTCGGGGCATCAGTTACCGATAATAATGCTTTACTATGCCCTTTGAATTCATTCAAACCAAGCTTATGCAAAAATAAAAAATAAAAACTACACACCTTTTTTTACTTTGTAGAAGCCTGATATTGAATCTGATGTATCTCTGTAATTTCGAATCATCCAGTTCTGAAATTGTGACCAGTAGTAGCCTTCTATGTCCTCTTTCCAATGCCACTAGTCTGATCCAAATTGGATTCTCCAAGAAAGAGTTATGCACAATCTCCCGCAGTGACCTTCTTACGAAATTTCAATCCGATGCTCAGAAAGAAAGTTATGACGATTTTCCCCAGGTCACCTGTTTTGTGTGTAATTCAGGAGTCTGCAAAAAGACCAACTTCCTGAGATCATATCTCCCAAAATATCGCGCGAAAAGCTCTGAAATTCGGACCCAAGGTTCTGCGCGATTTCTTCTCAAATGGGTTCTTTTTGCGACTTCTGAAACGTCACAGAAAAAAAGTTATAGCGAAAATGCCACGATGACCTGTTTGGAGCAGCGAAACCCTAGAATCCAAAGCTCTGATACCAAATGTTATGAAACCAGCTCAAGAAAAGATAGAAAAGATAGATCAACGCCTTAGAATTCAGCCTGTTTGAGGGGGCAACCTCCTTTACATTACATAAATGAACAATTCTTTGATGATTCAAATGACAAAACCTCCTTTCTATATATAGGAGTCTATGGAGTCACAATATAATCCAGCTGACCTAACAATAATAATATAAAGCCACAAAAATAACAATAGAGGGATTCTATGGGCACATTAATAACAATATGGGGGCAATGGGGGCACAACAATATAAATAAAGGGTATAACTACAATAGTAATGGGGTAATTACTAGTATTATAGGGACCCAACAACGATCCGACGGCCGGCGCTAAATCGCATCGGGGCGGACCGGGGGGCGGCACATAAACAATCGCCGAAAGCGCAGACCCAAAATGCTTATAGGCCCTTTCTTTATTTGAATCGGGTCTGACCCATCGGCGATGTCAATCGGCGGATTTAATAAAAAAGGGTTAGCGGACCCGAAATCTATATATGCTGCAGTTTATTATATTTCGGCTCCGCCCCGTCGGAGCCTTCCCTTTTCACTGTGCAACGCCCCCTTACGGACCCGAAATCCTTTATACGCCGCGCCTTAATTTTATTTCGGCTCCGCTGGTCGGAGCCATATACATGGGGTGACCGCCGATTACATATGGGCCGTTGATTTGGGGCCCAAAAATGGATGGTTGTGATTAATTCGGCAATTCGCTATCGGCGGGGTCATGGGGCTGCCACATAGAAACGCCGAAATGTGGCAGACCCGATATGCTTTTACCAGTCCACTTTATATGTTTTCGGGTCCGGCCCATCGGCATTATGCCCCATGCCTTGAGACTTAGCCATTTCGCTTATATATGCCACTGCCCCCTCCCGATAGCGATATCGCATCGGAGGGGGATGAAATAGATCCTTTTCTCATCGGGGCATGCATTTTATTAAAATGCAAAGGAAACATGAATTCGGAGGAGTTATATATGGTGTTTGAACATATGATTGCCCCCTCCCGATAGCGATATCGCATCGGAGGGGGACCCAAAGGACCCATTTCTCATCGGAGCCATTACTTATTCAAAAATGCAAGTCTTTTGAATTCGGAGGGGGTAACCTTTATGCTTTTGCTTGGATTCTAAGGCATCGGAAGGGGTCCGATAGCCAAAAAAGGGAGGATTTTATCATTTTTTGAAGGTTTCTCATGGTTTTTGCATGGTTTGCATATTCTTATGCCTTGGAAGAAGTCCAAAGGCACTTAGGAGGAAAGTGATGTGGTTTTGAGAGGGGTTTAGTGGCCAAAGAGGGTTTCATGCCTTATAAAGGCAAACCAAGGTCAAAGGGGTGATTTTTAAACATGTGAAGGGGAATTATGCAAAGGAATGAGTCCTTATGCACTTGGGAGATAGTTAGGGGGGATGAAGGGTTCTATGCATTGGAAAGTGTCCAAAATGCATGAGAAGATGGTTTGAGGGGCCAATGAGGGTTCTTGCTGAGTTTCAGATAAACTTAGCAATTCCCAAGGATGCATATGGTTATTTTTCAACCAGGGGGAGGGATAAGTATATAGGGGAGTTATATACATAGTTTTAGTAGGGGAAGGGGAAATAGATAGGGAGCTACATAATAAAGTTAGTAGTTAACATGACAAAGATGAGAACAAGCGCTAAGTATGATGTCTTAGGCTATCAATGGGGAAAATGACTGATAGAAGAAGTGTAAGCATTCCTTGAGTGAAGCAGATCTCCACCAAGGCAAATGATATGGAGAATGATGAATCTAAGAGGTATCAAGCAGATCTTGACCTCTTTGGGGGAAGTTAGTAAGTGATTTGGGGAAAGAGGAAAAAGGGGAGTTAGACATGCCTCACTTGAAGTCCTCCAACTGAACAACTGTCTTCAACTTGTGATATGATAGATATAACACTTGACAATATGAGATGGATCACAAGCCATGATTTTGCAACCACAAAGCTACCTACCCGACCTACTCACCTAGCATTTTCTCTTCTTTTTGGTTTGGGTGCACTTGAACTAGCATACCCAGCTTTTCATTCTTTTCTTCTTGCTTGTGCTCCTATCTACAACTACACTTATTGCATCTAGGGGCTCAGATTAAGCTGTTTGGACAGATGTTCATTCTTTATATTTTACAACAGGAAATTGAAACCTAGGGAAGCCAAGATTAAGTTGTTTGGACCTCCCTTAGCTGAAAACTCATCAAAAATGGATCAACCCATCAAAAATGGAACACAGCAGTGGCATTTAGACTAGCACACTCTCATGGATACTTCTCTGGCCATCTGTAGCAAATATGGAGCATTGCAGCAAGCAAAGTATGACATATTTGGCATGTAAAAATGTCGATCATGAAAGATGATTAACCTGCTGCAGCGGGAGGCTAACAGGATCATCAACAATGTCCTTTTTAGATTCAGGAACATAAGGACCTTCTAGTATATCCATATCATCATTCTTCTTCTCAGGAGGAGGAGGTGGAGGAGGGTCCCTTGCTTTTCCAAGGGAAACATCTTCATCGAAAGTTACATCCTTGATAAATTCAATCTTCATTTGACCAGGTATATATATTATAAATGCTTTAGAATTTCCATAGTACCCAACAAACATACCTTTCCTTCCAGTGGCTAACAACTTGTTCCTCTTATCCTTCAGCACATGAAAATATACAAGGTAGCCACATATCCTGAGATGTCCAATGTCGGGCTTCACACCTATGAATACTTCTTCAGGAGTCTTGTTGTTCAAAGCTTAATGAGAGACCTTGTTTTGAACATATACCGATGTATTTGTTGCTTCTCCCCAAAGGAACTTCGACATATTTTGATCATGGAGCATAGCTCAAGCAGCTTCCACAATGGACCTATTCTTTCTTTCCGCCACTTCATTTTCTTCGGGATTATAGGGCACAACAATTTCCTTCTTGATTCCAGCTTGTTTGCAAAAGTCAACAAACTATTTGATGTATATTCTCCACCATTGTCAGAGCTAAAGACCTTGGATTTCTTCCTTGTTTGATTTTCGATCAAAGCCTTGAAATCCTTTGAACATATCAAAGGCCTCATCCTTATTCTTCAAGTAGTATATCCATGTCTTCCTCAAGAAATCATCGATAAAGGTTATGTAGTAGAGATGGCCACCAAGAGAATGCATAGGCATAGGTCCACAAAGGTCATAATGAATGAGTTGGAGAATGTCATTAGTCTTGTTCTCGCTAGAGGGGAATGGTCCCTTTGTCTTCTTTCCACTGGCACACCCTGAACAAACTCCATCGCGTCTAGCTTGAACATCACGAATCTCGGAAACTAGCTTCTCTAATTTCATAGAGTTCCCATAGAAAATAATACTTATAGCCAAAAGAACTTAATATTTGATCGAAATAAAAATGATCTCTTTCTAAATGAATTAAAAACTAATTTTCTGCCTTTATCTAGTATAGACAACATAGAACACTAGTGGACTATCTAGAGAAGCTCATTTCCGAGATTCGTGATGTTCCACAGAGTTCCAAGAAGGTTAGTGGACTATCTCATTGATTAATAATAGAATTGAAGATAAACTAGACAATTTACAAAGCACTATAATGAAATCGTCATTCCAAAAGAGTCATATTTAGTGTACTCGTTAACACTTGGAAGGACATACTAAATATACATGTAAATTTGTAGATTGTTTCAACCAACATGTTCGAAGGATATAGTTTGACATGTATTGTGACATCTACCAAGTTGCCTCTAACAGCTCAACTAAATATTGCTCGTACAATCTACGGAACTCCAAAACGAAGTGGTGCACTATCTGTGACGACAATGTCCATTCCACCAAAGGATGTCCACTTAACAGAAAAAGTAAACCTAATTACCATGTTGTCTATCATACTCAGGCTACCAATCAATTCAAAGAATCGCCATCCTTCGAGGGAAGAGGACGAGGTCAAAGAGGCTATGGCATATGATGAGGAGGATATAATGATGGGGAGTACAATAATCCAATTCAACAATGAGTCAAAATCAACCTTCGACTATCCAAATAGGCAAACCAATATCCAACCAATGATGAGCCTCAAAAGTCAATTCTAGTTAAATTTCAAAGTTAGCAATTCTATCTAGGTCAACAACAATCAAAGTGTGCCCTAACCACTCAAAGTCAATAGTCAAAACAATCCTCTAAGAGCTCGGTCAACAATCCACAAACTCGGCCTTCAATGCTGGTCAAATAGAGGTCAAAAGAATCCTAATCCAAGCGGTCAAACCTAGTCAACGAAGAGATTTCATGTGGTCAAAATCTACAATCAAGCCCGCGATCAAGCGGTCAAACTTGATCAAGAAAGAGATTTCTTGTGGTCAAAGTCAGCAATCAAGCCTGCGATCAACGCTGGTCAAAGTGCCTAGAACGCCTTAGTTCTTATGCCAATCAATGCGGCCTAGCAAAAGCAAAATTCTCCCAAAAGATCGAAGTCAAAACATGCCCAAAACATCAAGGTCAACGTTGGTCAAAGTCTCCGAAAGCATAATATAAAAGAAGACTCCCCCCTTCGCACGTGTGAAGAGAACCCTACAATTTTCAGATTGTACAAACTAACTTGAGAATAGAGAGATGCTTGATGATAATGTCTCCAAAGAGGTACCTCAACTTCTATTTATAGGCATTGGAGGAGGGCTAATTAGCCTCTTTAGGTCTACCTTAAATTTTGTGCCATTGGGGGTTTTTTTATAAAAAAATTAGTTTTACTTAACCAAATTGAATGCTTCAAGTGGCAATTTTGGGTCTCTCTCTAGATGAAGAATTTTGTCCAATAAAGGGAATTTATTCCTAAGCTGCCAAATTAACACTCTAAGAGGGACATTTTCCTACATCCTATTTTGGGGGAGATGCAAACAAAGGTAGCAAGGTAAATCCCCTCAAAAAATGAGATGCTCCCACATTCCCTTTTGACCAAAGTCCATCATTCTAAGGAAAAAAGACAAACAAGCAGAGTAAAAACAAAACAATTGTAAACTTAATGCACAAATAGATGAACGTAAACCTAATGCACAAATAGATGAAGGGAAGAGACCTAATGAAACACATCTTTGGTTGGCTCATGTGCTATTGAGTAATCTTCATAATGTAAGAGATTCAAATGCGATAGTAGGATTCTCATGGTTGGTTTTTATTCCTATATGCAGTCATTAGATGCAGAGACTAGTGAAGCATTAATGCCTCATGTAGTGGTGATCATTTGACATTTTGACTAGTTCTTAGATTAGTTATCCGACTTAGATCTATAATCTTTTAAATATAATGAGAAATACAATGGTGATAGATAAGTTTTGAATTATGACTAGTATTTTATGTTACACCATTACACATGTCAATTATGATATGTTACATCACTTATGACAATCATTAAAATTTGGAGGTGCTTCCACATGTTCCCTAGAATTTTAGGATTCTTTCAGATATCCCTTAGATGTTTCCTACTCTCACATCCCAATGTCCTACAAACTTGGTATAACAATGATATATATACAAATAAGTTATTTCACTCTAAAATGATTTAATAGTTCATATCATTTTATTCAAATTTTGCTAATTGTAGCTTTAACAACCATGGCTTAGCAAAATAAAATACCATGCAAATTAACAAAAAGATAGATAATGTACCAGCACTATAAAGCATAGGACAAGAGTTTAAGAATAAACTTGTAAATTATACACATAATTGCCCATTAAAAAAAAATCACAATATTGTCCCACATGCTTCAGAATCAACAATAACAATGTTACTTGGAAGATGAGGAAGCATTTTCTATTTGTATCTATTTAATTATGCATTCCGAGTAGCTTAGTGCACCTCTCACACACTGTTATAACGAAGTGTACTTCATGGTTTCATTAATAAGCTTTTCGATTTTCGATATTTGTTGAACATTAATAAATTATCTTGTTTTATATATTATTTGAGGTAATAACATATAGAGAAATATTACTATTCTGAGAATTATGCCGCAGATATAGATGAACTAAACAATATTAGTATTTAATATTATAATGTGTAATATTAAAAAAAATTACACATTATAGAGAAGCAAATATCAACCAAAATCACAGTAAAGGCAATTCCGAAACATTTTTCTTCTTTCCCACATCAATGAAATATAACTTATATGACAGCAAATGCCTAAGTTTGCATGAACATCACATACTATGGTAGAATACAAACACCATTAGTTACAATGCATAGAAGCTCTATTGATATTAGTATTGGACATTAAGTTATTGTATAGTAGAATAGTTTATAAATCAAAATGCATACTTTCTGTGTTATCGATCTTAGGACAATGTCAACTATTTACCTATCTATCTATTCTTTTGAATTAATGATACCATAAAAACATTCATCCAAAAATAGGCAAGTTGTACGTTTAGCATTCCTTTCGTCAACATATGCATACAAATCTGATATTGTTTTTTCTTTTCTTTTTTGGTAAGTTGGAGGTAAGTTGGAACTTGGGCGGCTGAAATATCATAACAGTACAGAAAATAAATGTTTTCCTGTACCTAGTCGTATGCTGCTTTTTTTACGACTCAAAAACTTGGAACCATGTCACAAAACCTATCAAATACCAAATATAGCTATCATATACTTTTAGCTTACTGCTTAGGGGGACTTATACTAATTCTAACCAGATAACAAGATTGTAAATATAATTAAAAGTGACTGAAAACAGAAATTGTCCATCAGATAAGCAGTGGGGGAGTCCACCTAGATAGTTTTAGGCCGACCAGCATCCTGTGAGTCTGAAAATACAAAGTTATACAATTTTGCTCAGTTTCTTTACCAGAACCGTGATTTTACAATCTAGTTTCCCATGCTGAAATTGTATTATTCCAAATTTTGAAATGAATCTTAACCACAAACTGACCCATGTATTCATGCATGCCATCACAATACGTAGATAGTTCAACTAAATAATACTATATTTACATCTATTTTTACTGATAGCACAGACTGTCTGGTAAGAGAATCCAAGAGAAATGCCAGCAAGTACATAGGACGAAAATGTCAGAATCAAGAGCAAGAAGAAAATATATTCAGATGGTAGAAAACTCCATCAGAATATGTACAATATTCTTCCATCACTGTCTGAGAAGCAGCAAGGGCTTTCTTTCTAAGTTAGGTAAGAATGCCTGGTCTTTATCATCAAAATTAATCCCGTTGAGGTGGGTTTAAAAGTATCGACCACGATTGCTGGCAGTGGGAATGTTGCATGATGCAGCACTGCTGAATGTATATGTTTCACAGCATTGTCGCCAGCAGATCCTTCAGTAGAGCACCATCTTTTCCCAGTATGATCCTTGAGGTCAACAGCTAACTTGGGACCTGCAAAGTAGGCTTACTATATATCAGAAGCAGACAGTGGACACCATGTTCATTCCATATTAAGAGAGCAGACAGTGGAAACCATGCTCATTCCATATTGAGAAAGCCATAAATCAGAGCAATACCCCTACTTATATACCCTCTTGTATAGCCTAGCTGAGGGGATACCACCGTATTAATTCATGTCTAGTAGTTAGCAGGGTTACGCCCAGTTATTAGTCAGCTGTTAGCAGAACGATTGGTTACTTTATGGATCTGCTTGAAAATGTCTTTTATAGTTCGTGTTTAGTTACGTGATAGTTTCATTGGGTTAGAGAGGAAGTACGTGAAACTTTTAAGACGCTATCTTAGAGGTGGATCCACCGGGATATTGTAAAAGACCAATTGAAAATAATAAAGTCAAGAGTATTTTTCGAGACATTGTTATTTGTATGGAAATAGTCCGGAAGATAAACTAAAGTGAAAGTTATCAAGCCTAACCGATCATACCCTGTCATATGTGAGGAGACTCGGGCAGATTAAACGCTGACAGCGCTTGTCGAGTCAACGTTTTTTGAGAAGGGCACTTCATCAGTATGAATATCATCATGTTGCTGAATCACTAATATTGATGCACTGATTGGAACAGTTGGTGAGGCCAGCAAATCCCCAATTGGGCCTAGTTCTGGACAGTCCGCAGTTTGATCCGCCAAGTCTGCCACTAGCGGGGATGGAAAACGCCCCCTGCCCACCAAAAACAGGTCGTACTTGTTGTTCTTCGCAATTGCCAGAACTGAATGCACCGTGTTGCTGATCACCTGCTCTTCATACACAATGGGTTTCCCCGCATCACTACCATCAGATGAGTGGGTTTTCTTCGTGATAGGGACTAAGGCATCTTCATCCAGAATACTCTCATGCTCTCTGTTCATTTCTGCAGTGGAAAATTTGTACTGTTGTTGTGTCTCACGCTCATGGGCGGGCAGAGGAGTAAGGTTGACGAGAGTGTGGTTGAATTCTGTTCCAGGCAGGAACCTTATGACTGTGAGCGCAATGCCTGGATGCTCTGCCATTCTTCTTCCAAACACCAGAGCCTCACGATCATCTGGACCTCTAAAGAAGAGAACCGCAATGTTATGGTCTACATTGGAAGGGGCCAACTGGGACTGACCCCCGAGGCCCCTATCCACCAGGATGCCGACTGAGCAGGGTGAGTTCTTCAATATCTTCTCGTTCACCGTCCTGAATCCTAGGTTCACAGACTCCAGGACACCATCAACGCGCTGGTATTTGTGGAAAGGGAGGACGATCATGGCGGCCCGTTTCTGGTCCGCAATTTTGCAGATATCCTCATGCATGTCCTGAAATTGAGAGATTGCTATCATGGGTCTGACCGCCACTTTGCTCAGCTGTCCGTACGCCTCGAATGCAACCACAATCTGGTCTTCTTCTGATCGGTTGTGGTTCCAAAACGGGAGACCATTTTTCCTTGCCTTGTGAACCATCATGATGGCAGAAGACCTTTCGGACAACTCCACTAGGTGCATAATGTAGAGGCGCAGGGCATATTTTCCAACCCCTCTGGAGGCCTCTATTAGGTTTATCATGGCTGGGATGTTCCTCGAACCATGTACACAGGCTACAATTCTCAACTCATCTGGTTTATCTCTTTGTATCTTTCTGTGCTTGTATGGGACTTGTTTCCTTGCTGGTTTGTATATGGCCATTACTATTGGGGTCGTGATGAATGTCGTGACCAGAGCCATCAATACAAGGATTGCAAATGTTTCGTCATTCAGCACCTGTTAAAACAAAACAAACAAGGAAATGATACTCTTGTCCAGAAGAAATGGAAATCACGGATCAAATATATTGCTCTGTTAAAGAAATACGTGATAGGCAATTAATACGCAATTCATTCATCGCAGAATCTAAAAGTAAAAGAAGCTCCAAAAGATAACCTCAGGGATCATACTGGGAAAAGATGGTGCTCTGTATGTCTATGCCCATAATACTGGAAAAACTAATAATAATTTAACAGAAATAAGAGGCCCTGCAATATGGGAGGATGCTGAAAATTTCAGAGCTAGAGATTGAGTGGACTCGAATACTTAGATCCCTTCCATGTGGGATGAAGAGTATCCGAGAACACCAATTGGAGACTGGTGTTAACAATGGAATACATAAAATATCATGTGAAGGCCTGTTCCACTGTCGAGTTTTTCCATGTACAAGGCAAGGGCAGCATGGTGGCTGATCGATTAGCCAACATCAGTGATGAGGCTAACTGAAAAGTAAAACGCCTGAATAACTGATGGACAGATATGAGAGGGACGAGCTACTATCTTGTGCTCAAAGCACTAATTGCGCAGCGTATCACTGGCCAGGATCCTCAACCATTAATTCCAAATGAATCTTTGCAGTCAGAAAAATCTCAGGTTCATGATACAGGGCATGGGAAGGAATGAACAGTTCTCCCACTTCAGCAAACACAGATAGCTGGGCAATCATGTGTTACTCTCATGCTTTTATCCATTTTGAGAATGAACTTCAATAAATTCGAATACTGTATATAGACATAACAACCCATCACTGGCTGTGAACGGTATGCCTGTTTTTAGTTTCCTCATCTGATATCATAGTGTGCCATAACAGTTGAGGATAGCTTCTCTATCAAGGACAGTGAAGAGAGAGCGGTGGCTTAAGTGAACACACCATCCCGCTAAGTCACAATACCTAATGTGTCTCATGTATCATGTTCTGTTACCGCTGCTCTTTCTATTACAAGTTTTACTTGGTTAATATTTGATGCTGGCAATTTTGGTAAGATATTATTTGGATTGCAAGAATGGAATCGCAAATTCAGATTGAAAAGCCATCTTTCCTGGTAGTAAGAGTACTGTTAGACAGGAATTTTTTGACATTTCAGCAACAAAAAGAAAGAGAGGAGAAGGACAAACGAGCAAGCATAATCACCATTCAACCAACCATTACTAAATAATTTATTCAACAAATGAAAATAATATTTGAAAAAAAAAACAGCGTTAAATTTTAAGACAAAAAAATTATTAATAAATTGGGGTTTTACCTTCCTGTCCTTTCCAATGTTGAGGACAATTAGCTCTACTAAGCCTTTGGTGTTCATCAAAAAACCGAGGGTCAATGATTCACGAAACTCCACCTTGTGGGCTATTGCAACCAAAAATGTTCCCAGAATCTTCCCAGCACAAGCAGTAGTAATTACCAAGACAAGCAGACCCCAAGATGTCGCTCCATGAATAGTTGCAACATTGGTCTTCAAACCACTAGAGGCAAAGTAAAGTGGTAGCAGCAAGGATGATACAAAGTCTTCAATCTTTTCAGTCAGCATCCTTGCGAATGGGCCATCTTTTGGAATTGTCAATCCAAACACAAAAGCTCCAAAGATTGCATGAATCCCTATTGCGTCAGTTGCAAATCCAGCTGCCAGGACTCCAACAAGAGTAAGACAAACATATGTCTCACTCACTGGTTCATTGTCAGGTGAACGATGGCCAATCCAGGTCATTGCGCGTTTCACTATGGCCATCATGAAAATCACAAATGCTATTCCACAAAGAAGAACATAGACTGCTATGACCGGGCTCTTGCCTGAGTTTGAAAGAGCAATAGCAAGGGCCAGAAGAATCCAGGCAACCACATCGTTTACAGCAGCTGCAGACATAGCCATCTGCCCCACATCTGTTGTGAGAAGCTTGAGTTCTGCAAGTATCCTGGCAAGCACAGGGAACGCAGTGATAGACAGAGATACACCCATGAAGACAAGGAACTGTCCATAGCCCACATCCTTAGAAATCGTTGCCCTTAGAACATAAGCAATCCCAATCCCAGCTACAAATGGTAAACTAATTCCAGCTGCTGCAATTGCTAATGACTTCCTTCCAGTTCGCTTGATTGCTTGGAAATCTAGTTCCAACCCAACCAAAAACAGAAAGAAAAGAAGCCCAATATTTCCAACAGATTCAAAAACAGGAGTGCTGCTCTTGGGAACATTCTGTTCAAGTAAGCTTCACTGCGCCCAAGAGCCGATGGTCCAAGAAGAATCCCACCCTGTATTGACAACAACCAACACAGACAAGTCATAAAACTATACTTTAACAATCCATTCAATGTTCTGGATGATGACTTGACTATTTTTTATAAGAATCTCCATCAGTAACAACTAGTATGAGTGATTCAAAAGGATCAATACCCTTGTGAAATTCCTTCATGCCAAAAACAAACATGTCCATATTTCTTTTGGATCATGGTTGTGTTAATGTTTTTTCAGGTCTGACCTTTCAGGTAAACATGCGATTGAGGAATGATTGATAATGATGCTGTGGCCATCCCTAACTATGCCTATTTATTTCCATTCTCTTCATTGTTCTCAATCATTCCTTGATAGCATGTTTTCTTTCCCTGATAACGGGTAATGGTCTTACCCGGAATGCCAGACCTGCAAAAACCTTCAACACAACTATAATGCAAGAGCAGTATGGAATCCGGACAATTCCACAAGCTGTGAAAGCTTAACTGATTTATAACAAACCTACTTCAGAGATACTTGGAAATACTTTGAAGCCAAATAATAATAGGAAACGAAACACTTTGGAAATACTCGGAATGCATGACTAGTTTCATCTTCAAGAAGTTGATTAGCATGACTAGTCTCTCCTACTCTGTAATGTCAAAACACATGTAAGCTAAAAACTATTACGGGAAACTACAGAATTGTGGAGATGGTTCCAGTCAAGGGATATAATTCAGTTCTTTGCCAAAAATTGAGAATATTAAAAAACTAGTAACATAGGCGTTCAAAAACATAGAAGAAGAAAATTTACGTAGTAAATGTCATGTTGGAGGTTTAATAGTCAAAACCCCGTTGGAATGAAAAGATTGTTTGCATAGACAAAATGATGGAGAAAAGCTGGTAGAACTTCAAAATCATGAGTAAGCAAATAATAGAGTAACAATCAAAATTATCGCATGTCCATGGAATGTGGCTAATTTTTTTTGGCTTATTTTGTAATTTTTTATTTTTATTTTGCCAATATTCTGCAATATTTGGTGATATTTTCAAGCTACTTATGATACTTTTCTTTTCTGGACCTCAGTGATATTTTCACCGACATGATGTCAGCAACATTGATAATAATACAGAAATAAGACAAGTAGTACAGATACTGAGGGAGAGACCCCAATTCATCATGTTCAGACACAAGCCAAGCATGTCATTTACTTCTAACCTTCTTCTCAATCTTGAGGACAATGCCTCTGACTGTAATTAAAGACGGATATTGTTATGAATATTATTATGTTTATTATTTATTATCTATACATAATTATAATAATATGTAAATAAATAATAATTAGTTAAACAAAGAGACATGTCTAAGGAGACATGACCGTTCATAATGGGACACCTGCTTGGTATATAAGCAAGCCCCTCACTCTCAATTTTATCATCATTATCATTCATACATTTTATATATATTCTTGTATCCTCAATGGATATCGACATATTCCAAGTCTTCTGGAGTATTTAACTTGAAGAACGAACTTTGTTCGTTCCAGATATATCCATTTCCTCCACCAACTTAAAGGACTAACCTTCTCTGTGATTGATAATCAAAGTTCACCGTGCTCCATTCTCGTTCCCCTAGTTTGTCATTTCTTCATGCGTTTTTCTGGAAAAAGTTCCTACATGGCAAGAAATTGAATCTCAAATTTCAATTGCATTAAGAAGCCAATAACCTAGTAGTTAGTAGGCATATGTTTCTAGGCCTTATGCTACTCGTAAATGATGTTGTTAGGGTTGACTTCCTTTTTTTATTATCAGTTTCTTTCCTCGAGGTCACTCTTCTTCTCAGCTCTTAAATACTCCTGAATTATCCTTGATCCTCAAACTCTAAATTTAATTTGCCACACCTACTCTCCTATTCATCTATCTAAGCATGCGTATGCACTTCACAAAAAGGTTGGTACTAATGACCGCTGTTTTGATCTAATGCTGCCTCTCAATATTTGTCGTAGTTCCTGTAGGATTCTCCTAATCAGCTAGAACTTTCTTAAGATGCTATTGAGGGGTTTAAAAAACTGATCATTCAATCTTTGTTATTTCATGAAGATGTTTAACAAGGCCAAGGTTCAGCACTTTTGTGGACTTCTAAATAGGAAGATAAACCTGTTCTTACGGTTCCTCAGTTGCAACACTTGTGCCTAAAAACTATGCTTAGGCAACCATCTATGCCTCAATTACCATGCTTACACAGAGTCACAGACATGTACATATTTATGTTTAGGCAACCATCTATGCCTCAATTACCATGCATATACAGAATCACGGAAATGTACATATCTTCTCAAACAAGTGAATGCAGTTAGTACTTTTCTTATTCTTAAATTGCTATTTGCCCATTCTTTTTTATTCTAACATTGACCATAATTGTTGCTGCTTTGGAAAAATATGGTAACTTTAATGCTCAGTCATTTTGTTTTCTGTCTTCCCAGCATGAGATGGGACCATGTACGAGTCTCGTTTGTGAATATGTGCAAAAACAGCACCTCTCACTTCCTATTTATGGATATACAAGTTCAGTAGTTAAAATAAGATATTTTTATTGATGTGCAACAGATGATCACAAAATTAGGACGATGGGATTAAAAGATATAACAGTGTGAATACAATGTGAGAGTCCAAAAGCAATTACTAGGTAATGCTGAAAGCAATATAATGAAAGCTAAAGCAAAAGTGTGTCATAGATAATGCTGAAATCAATAAAAGGAAAGCTAAAGAAAAAGTGTGTAATAGATAAGTATCTAACTAAGATAATCACTAGGTATAATCAACACCAAAAGATATAGATAACAGTATTCTACACGCGGTGATACAAAGTGAGAGTCCAAGACCAGAAAACTGGACATCTTAATGTTGAGAGAGAGAGATCTGAGGATGAAGTCAATGATGTCAAGATCTCCTGGGCCTGATGAGTGAGGGCAGGGGGATAAATGGGTCATTGGCTCGCTGTGAGAGTCCACAAACACCATGGAGGGATCTGACTGTACTAACCTAAAAGGGAAATGAGAGCATGGGAACCTTGTTCTCCTATCATCTGAGGTTGAAGGAAAGTAACTCCAGATAGATCCATGGTTTCTTAGCTAAAGCTAGGAGCTAATCTGACAGGCAGGATTCACCTTGCTTTGGAGCTGTTGAGAGCTGGCCCATCTGTCACTATGAGGATGACAATGAGGATGTTTGGTCGGACACATTTGAACTGGCCTCAAGGATGTCAGTCCATCTCCCTGGGAGGAAGATTGAGGGAAGATCAAAGGTCTCATCATTCTATGTTTTGAAGTACTCTATATCTCTACTTCTCTCTTGATACCACTAGGCTCTATCTGTTAGAGCAACATGAAAGTATGAGGTGATCCTCCTAACAGTCCCCATGGCAGGGTGGTGCATGCAAGAACTGAGATCTGTGGCTAAATATCTGCCTAGTGAAGAGGGATAGGCATCTTTGATTGCAATATTGGAAGAAAGTGGAGAGGTAGCTCCCTGAGTCCATATAAAGGTTGGTATTGTCATATATTCTCATAGTAGACGGGGCACCTAAAGATGCAGTGCACCTCTATATCTAGCTCCTATAAGTGACACATTTGGCAGATTCTATTTGGTTAGGGAATATGATGATCAGTCTCAACATGGAGTCTATGAGAGCTAACTTGGAGCTGGACCAAAGGGATCCTGAGTGAATGCATCCAATGTCTCCACCTGTATGAGGGATGGATGATGATGCAATCCCATAACTCTAAAAAATGCTTTAGGTAGAAAGACATCTTCAGACCTAGGCTCTTTGAAGGTGAGATCCAAGAGACCTAGATATATAATCTATAGATGTCCTCTCGGCTAACCTGATTCAGATCCTACCTAGTCAACAAGAGATGGCCGGGTGCATCTAGAAAGGCACTTTAAGGGGATGGTCATTGACTACAGAAGCTGAGAGGCCTCTGAAAACCAACCTCATGTACAACCATTGTGGCAATATGAGGCAAGAGCCTTTGAGGAACAGTGTGCAAGGTAAGGGTACCTCTCTCTCTCAAAGGTAGAGTCCCTAAAGGTCCTAACTCTATGTAGGAAAGAGACTAGACAAAAGATAGCATCAAGGTGAAAGGGGTGGAATCTAAAATCCGCATGAATAATGGGTTGGGCCACTTTACATTTACATCAGATGATGCACTTGAGGAGTAAGATATAAACTTTCTCCATTCATGCCTAGTTAGTCTATAGCAAGATGCGCTTGAGAAGCAAGATCTAAACTCTCTCCATCGATTACTAGTTTGTCTATAGCAAGATGTCCTTGAGAAGCAAGATCTCAACTTTCTCCATCCATCCCTAGTTTGTCTATAGCAAGCTCAGTCCTCATATCTGTAAACCATACAGGACTATATTAATGTTTTAAACTAACCATGGAAACACTGTCTCTTGATGAGGCTAGAGAGCCATAGTTTTAAGCCAAGGCTAGAGGGCTTGAGGCATAAAAAGTGGGGCCTCGTTTCAAGCACAATGTCGTGAGCTGCTTTAAATCAAAACATATTTATGTTATGTGAATTGGTCTTAAATAGTACCTGGATGCTTCTTTGACAAAAGCATAGTTTCTTACTGGAAAGACATAGAGCAAGATACTAAA
The DNA here is from genome assembly GCA_031772625.1 of Pinus tabuliformis. Classification (NCBI taxonomy): domain Eukaryota; kingdom Viridiplantae; phylum Streptophyta; class Pinopsida; order Pinales; family Pinaceae; genus Pinus; species Pinus tabuliformis. The sequence goes on from CM062816.1 coordinate 1,992,301,338, forward strand.
TAATGAGAATCATATTTCAGGATAGTCTGGCTCTCTGATTGCTGTTTGAAATATCTCTAACACTTGAGCTGTTGTTTTAGATGTTTTGGCTTTTCCCAACATCAATTTTCTCCAATGAAAAGGGACAGAGAAGTGGAAATAGTGTCTGAAGAACATAAGACTCGCGAATCAAAACAGGACAAATGCCAATAATTCCACTCATAATTCCTGAATAACAGGTGGAGTGTCCACTTGAAACATTGGATGTTTAAAAAATTACAGAGTTAAATCTCCAGAAATTTCAAGCACCAGGATAAAATATGTATCAATTTTAGCCTTTAGGCAAGTTGAAAACAGTCAATTAATGTTAGCTGTGGAGGATACACAATCAGCACCTATGAAAGAATCAGTAAAACATTCTGAACGATAGTCGTCAGACATGCAACGAAACCAAGTCATTGTGGAGGAACCATCTCCTTTCAGATAGACTCTTTGCCACTTGGATCCAAAGCAGATATGCTGGCACTCCCAGCCTCTGTTGGCTGGGAATTATTCTGCCCATTCTTTGGACTTTTAGATATGTTGATCTCGATGTACGTGTTTACTGACTTTTTTGGAAATATATGCTGCATTTTCAAAAAGAAAAGGAACAGGGGTTTAAGAAACTTCAAGATGAGCAGCAAATTCACCGAGAGGCAGATCAGGAGGGAACAAAGAAAAAGGCAGGAAAGGTGTTGATTTCAACATTGATTTTTAATGAAATATATGCTGCACTTTCAAAAGGAAACAAAGAAAAAGAAAAGAGATTTAAGAAACTTCAAGATGAGCAGCAAATTCACCAAAAGGCAGATCAGAACGGAACCAAGAAACCTAATTTCCTCACATTGCATTTCTACAACACATGCAACACATGCAACACGGTATATTGGTGTGTTGACCTGACTAAGAAATAATGTTGGATTATCAACTAACACTCGGAGCAAGATTGGATGTCACAAAACAGGCATGTAGTAGCTCAGTGTTAGGACAGCTTGTTAGCTGGGAGTTGGTCCTGGACTCCTTTGCCAGTACAAGTTGGTTAATTGGCTAGGTAATTCTCAAAGCTCTACATCTATACGTGTGACTGTGGCTTGAGAATTCTGGATTTAATTCCTAGCCTGTCCAAGTTTTGACAAATTCAACAACCAAGACATAACAAAGGACTGACACAATCTATTTGGCATATTGATTTGTTGACCTGCATGAGAAATAATGTTGGATTATCAACCCACATCCGAACAAGATTGGCTCTCAAAACAGGCATGTGGCTCAGTGGTAGGACAGCTTGCTAGCTGGGAGTAGGTCCTGGATTCCATTGCCTGTACAATTTGGTTAAGGGGCTAGGGAATTATCAAAGCTCTACATCTATGACTTTGGCTTCAGAGTTCTAGATTCAATTCCTAGCCTGTCCAAGTTTTGACAGCTTCAACAACCAAGACATCACAAAGGACTGACACAATCTATTTGCCTTACATCCAAAGAGAAATGTGACAAATATTGCCCGATAAATATAAAGTCATGCATTCCATTACAAATTGTTTCCGCAACCAAGTTTAAACAAATTCGACCATCAACAGCCGACACAGGACTGAATCCATTCTGAGAGAGAATACGAACACGGTTACGAGTGCGATCAACACCCCCACAAAGGGCTAACACGATTCACTTTAGGAGTAAACGGTCACAAGCTGTGAGCATCAGTGAAAAATAGGAGCTATAACTGTTCCCAGCATAGTTTGGATCTAAAAAAATAACATGGTTGCCCCTAGCGTTCCAGTGTTGATTAGCAGAAGCTATCATAACAGTTACGCCAGGCCGAGTAGTCACAGGCCCTTATTTATAGGGCTATATGGAACGGCCGGCCTCTTACTTAGCAGTGTTACTAAATATCTAGACATGCATTCAATTACTGATTCTTTCCGCAGCCACAAAATAATGTGTTAAACGGGCACGAAACAAGGAACAGTGCTAGAGGGTTTCTGGCGACTAAGAAACGTAAACGCGCCATTATATACTCTAGATATATAAAATTGATGGTAATGTAAATATTGAGTCATGCATTCTATTACTGATTATTCCCAAAACCACAAGTTACATGTAAACAGATGCAGAAAACGGGGTTAAAGGGTTTCATGATCTAAGAAACATGCACAGAATGACAAATGGCTATCTTCAGTAGATAATTAGGCCGAATTCATCGGTCTTTGAATCTCACTATTGAAGATATCTTTTCAATGTATCAACGAACCAAGAAACGATTTCCCACAGGAGCTTTAACATTCCAAACAGAAAATTAAAGAAGACTTTAAGCGCGGAAGCCAAAAAAAACACAAAAATCATCAGAAATGGAAATTTAACACAAAAGTCATCAGAAAAGGAAATTTAACACAAAAATCAACGCATGGAGCCGCAGAGAATACAGATCGAAGAATTCAGGAAAATACTTACAATAATTTCTGCTATGACGCGAGGCTGCCTCAAGGGCTTCAACAGAAAAGCCAGCGTTCTTGTGACGAGAAGCACTAGACAAATCTGGATTATAAGCAACGGGAATGCAAAGTCCATGGGATTATCACCTTGCCATACTCCATTGGACGACGTCTTCATCAATTTCACACATGTTGAGTTGCTCTGGGCAGTGGCGTTCGCCACAGAGGCAGCTCTCATAACAGCACCCTCCATTACTATCTTCCCACAATCCAATGCGACTCGTTCCGGCACCTTAATATAATATAAACTAGATTTATGTTAAACCAGCTTTATAGTAAACCAGCACTAAGATAGGCAACATGCAGAAGCTTGCAACCAGGGAGTGTCAATCACTAAGTTTAGCCATTAAGATAACAGAGTCACTAAATACTAAAATTAGAAAAATCCAAATACAATTATAGCCTCAAATCCATCGCAATCCATGATATTTGAGTTCCTGTAATGCAATCGCTTGAGAGATCTAAAACTGCTCACCAGACTGACGAGATTTATGCGGCCAGCAGCAGTGACGTGGTTATTTCTCGAGATAAGTAAAACATGCAGTAAAACTGGGATCCAAGTAGTGGTTAAATTCGTTTTCAATTCAGTTATCATGTATATTTTTCATGGTTAAATTATATATATATATATCAATGTGTAGATTGAATTACTTTATTATTTAAATTTGGAAATAGATTGATTCATTATTGCTATTTCATTATTTCAATATTTAAAATTTACATATATAGATAATAAATAATTTCCATTATTAATTTATTTATATTATAATTATTATATATTTATTCCTATTATAACTCTTATATATTTATGCTATATTTACGCTATATTTATGCGTAATTTTAAATTTGCATAATATGATGATAAGTTTGACACATCATAAGTTTAACATCATCTTAGGATAAGTTTGACATCATTTTAAGAAAGTTTAGCATTATCTTATTTGGTAAAGAGTTTAAATAAAAAGTCCTTTAAAATCTCTTTTTTCAATTACGTTGGGAACTCAAAAGGTTTATTTGAAATGCTTTCTATCTATACAGACATAAAATAAAACATAATTTATAAAAAAAAATTGTTGATTTGGGTTCTATATATATATATATATATATTTTTTTTTTTCTCTTGGGAAAAATCGTAATTTTATTAATAAAAATAAATTACATTTTGCAGATGCATAAATGCATATTCAGATCATTTTCAAAAAACTTAACTCTCATCATCAACAGTGTTCAAAAAATTGTTTCCTTGATCCACACAGGGAGGCAGCAATATATATAGACCTGTAAAAAACTACAATATATAAAAACTGTGAAGCTCTTCATGCAATAGATATATACACAAAATGATAATGTTTATATGCCAACAGAAAATTAATGTATTATGACCAATATATAGAACTGTAAAAAACTACAATATATAAAAACTGTGAAGTTCTTCATGCAATAGATATATATACACAAAATGATAATGTTTATATGCCAACAGAAAATTAATGTATTATGACCAATATATAGAACTGTAAAAAACTACAATATATAAAAACTGTGAAGTTCTTCATGCAATAGATATATATACACAAAATGATAATGTTTATATGCCAACAGAAAATTAATTTATTATGTCCATAAACGGTCGGTGATAATATTGGTAGTGTTCACCATCGTGTAGTTCACGGATCATCTAGATGCTCGACTCCCTGATCGTAGCTTCTTTGGATAGGTTGTCAACAACCCCGTTCCGCTCCCTGAATATGTGTTTACATGTGAAGGAGTCAAAAGATGTAATCAATCTCAGAGTTTCATCCAATATATGACTCAAAGAAAAAGAAGAGCAACTAGATGTTCTATTTAGCCAATCACATATGATTTTGGAGTCCCCAAATAGTTGTATGTCTCTGATATTTTTCTCCAAAGCAAAATGTATGAGGTGTTTTGCAGCTAGTAGTTCTACAAAGTTATCTGTGCCTCTTCTGAAACCCATGAGAATGTTGTAAGAATGATGATGGTTGATCCACCGCACCTAGTCTCTTGTGCGGCCTCGTCAAAATAAGCCCATGGCTTGCTATCATCTATACGTTCAGGTACAATATTCCTGGGCCTCCTTGGGGGTGGGTCATCTGGAATAAGAATGTAGTCGACCAGAACCTTGGCAGCAATAATAGTCCAGCGCGATGGTTGGTTCTGAAAACTTATGTGGTTTCAGGCGATCCAAATAGCTCAGCATATCAAAAGGGGCAGATTGCGATGCTTATGCGTAGTTGCAGATGTATACTAGGTCTATCAAGCCTTAATAATGGATAAGCCTGCCCATGTACTCGATGGAACAGCAGCTGGAATAATGATATCCCACAATTTTCAGGCTTCTGTGCAGTCGAGGAAAAGGTGTTGAACAAATTCATTTTCACTTCTGCAAAGGTGACACCAGTGAGGGCCACATTGTGCTCGCTTAAGAAGGTTATCGCATGTAGGTATTTTATTCTACAAGATTGTCCACATTAGCATCCGAAACCTGGGAGGGGCCTTTAGTTTCCATAGATTCCTCCACCATTCTGCAATGATCTAAGGTCTTCAAGGTTCAGACAGGACCAAGTAGCCATCTTTGGGGGAGTATCTCCCAGATTTAGATAGGGCCCAAATAACCTCATCATCTCCTTCAGTGATGCGTATGTGAGCCTCTGTAAGTGCCTGTGTATAAGCCTCCCATATCTGAGCCCATTAAGGAGGTATATGAAGATGCAGCGCAGTTTTACAGGCCTATTGAAGGAAAGTGGTATTATCATCATTTGCAATATGGGCTATGTGAGTGGTATTTTGAATTTGTAGGTGATGTATGAGTTCAAGAGGTAGTCTATGCATGTTCCCGTAGCCAATCCATGGATCAATACCAATGCGCACTTTATTTCCTGAGTGTATTCTCCAAGTTATACCCACTCTAATAGGGTCTAAGGCCTTTATAACCGCCTTCCAGATGATAGAAATCCTAGATGTACATCTGTGTGATCTCCTAATCCAATCCATAATGTGTGATGGGGCAATATATTTTGCAACAGTAACCTTTGACCATAGACTGTCTGTTGTTACCAGGTGCCAACCAAGTTTAGCAGCCAGGGAAGATGAGAAATCATCAAGCTTTTTAAGCCCCGTCCCCCCCACTTATTTGGCAAATTAATGGCATCCCAATTTACCCAAGCAAAAGTCTTGCCTTGCATGCTACCCTTCCAGAGAAATCTGTAGCAGAGGGATTGAATCCTGGTGAGGATACCCCTGGGTATCCAAGTCAGAGACATTCAATAAACTGGTGTGGCTTCTAGGACGCTCTTGATAAGTGTGAGTCGCCCAGAACACGATAGATATTTGAGGTACCAGATATTGAGTCTTTTTTCCATCTTTGAAATGAGCCAAGTCCAATCCGCAATCTTGTAGCCTAGGGGTTTTAACTTGTACTAGAATTCTGAAGGGGATGTTAGTTATACAACTCATAATCCATTTGATGAATATGTATCGAAAACCCAGATGGGTTAAAAGCATTCTAATGTATAACCAATTTACTCTGTCAAAAGCCTTGGATAAATCAACTTTCAGAATCATACCTTTGCATCTCCTGGTATGTAGAGTATGTAATACTTCTTGTGCAGTGCTCACTGCCTCATGGATCTGTCGATCTTATAAGAAAGCAAATTGTTCCAGTGAGATGTGGTTGGAAAGAATGGGCCGCATCCTGTTGGCAGTGATCTTTGCAATAATCTTGTATATGCAGTTGCAGAGTGAGGTAGGGTGGTATTCTTCATATGAGACCAAATTATCTGTTTTCGGGATGAGTGCTATGAAGGTAGACTTGATGGATGCTGCTATATTCCCACTGATTCTGGTATCCTTAACTACTTTTAGCAGATCTTCACCAATGATGTCAAAGAAAGCTAAGTAGAACTCTATTGACCATCCATCAGGTCCTGGACTTTTGTCTTTTTTAAACCACTTCAGGGTGGCCTCCAACTCTTCCAGAGTAACTGCTTTGGTCAGGTCCCCTTCCTCCTCATGATCTACAAACCTTGGAAAAAGTTGAGCCACTCTTATGATGTCTGCCAGGTTTGCTTCCCGCGGGGTACTATATATACGTTTGAAATGAGAGGTTGCCAGCTCAGCCAGTTGTTGAAATGTGTTGACAACCTGTCCCTGTTCGTTCTAAAGTTGCCAAATAGTATTGATCGCTTTCCTCCTGTTGGCAAATTTATGATAGAATTTGGTATTTGCATCCGCATCCTTCATCCATATAGCCCTGCTTCTTAATCACCAAACTTCTTCACGGTCCTTAAGTATTTTCCCTCTAGCAGAGTATAGGGATGTGATCTTTTCCTTGTGATCATTATAAGTAAATAATCCTCCCTGATCATTTTCAAAGACAGATAAATCAGATTCTATCTGTTGTGGGGAATGCTCGTCCTGTACCCTTTTGTTGTGTGCTCACTGTTTAGACATTTTCTTCAACTTTGTAAGGTTTTGGATAAAACCTTGTGTGAAAAATAAATATTTTTTGAAGAAATCACATCAGAAAAATTCGGTCGACGCGTTTCGAACTAACCAGTGTGGTTAATCATCAGGACAAGATGAAGGATCAGATCATAGCTGTAAGTTAAATAGGGAGATGGGCATTCTAATGGCTAAAAGGAAACGGCTATAAAACAGCTATATTTGACTAGGTTAAGAATAATGAGAAAAATATTACATTGAGAAACCATTTTTAATTAAAAATATTTAAATTAGTCTGATTTGAATTAGTTTGATTTTATTTTATTTTTATTTATTCATTTATTATTATTTATTTATTAATAAATCTAATATATATATATATATATATATATATATATATATATATATATATAGATAGATAGATATAAACTAAATAAATATTAGATTCAAACTAATGGTCAAAGGGAAAAATATAAAATAATTAATAGTTATATTATCAATTAAATAACTAACCAACTCAGTTGTCAAATGAACATTTTTTATTATGTTTTATTATTATTTATATTAATTTGGAAGGAATGGAGATTAAAAATAAATAAATAAAAATAATAAAAATGAATAAATAAATATATATTTAACGAATAATAAAATAAATATACCTAACTAAAACAATATAAAATAATATATACTAAGAGACCATAAGAGCATGAAGGGAATGAAAAGATAGAAAAAAGAGGATAAAAAAGGAACCATGGGGAATTTGACAAGGAAAAAGAAAAGGAAACTAGGAGGAGAGGGCAGGAACCCAACAACTACTAATCTTCCAGCCATCATCCCTATTAAGATTGTTAGGCCTCTTCTCAATTTCTATGGCTTCCCTAAATTTACGGTGATGGAAATGAGAAACTTTCGCAATGACCTTAGCCTCCTCAATACAAATATGGTGTTTTGTCTTCTATGCGTGCTCTGTTAAGGCTGAAGAGCGAGTTCTATTGTGCTTAATATCAATTGCATGTTCCTTAATCCTTTGATTAATGGACCTCCCCATTTCACCAATGTAAGAGGCTCCACAAGAACACGGGATGATATAAACACCTTTCATATCCTTCGGGTCCACCGGGTCTTTTACCGATTTTAGGGAACTCTTGATGGTGTTAAGGGGTCTAAAGGTTGATGGAATATTATGCTTCTTAAGAATTCTCGCAATCTTGTCAGTCTTCCCTTGGATGAAGGGGAGGTGAACTCCAGAAATATGATCGCTAGGGTCTTTTTTGACTTTGGGACTCTTGCTAGCTTTGAGAAAATCTTTAAGACCCTGCTGCCTACTATAGCCATTATTGGCGAAAACCTCCAGAAGATGGGATCTCTCCTTGGGAAAATGATCGCCATTAGAAACCCTCTGAGCACGAGTGGCTAAAGTGTAGAGAACACCTAACTTTTGAGCAGTGAAATGATGGGAATTGGCATGAAGATATTGCTCAGTATGAGTTTTCTTCCGAAATACCTTATGGGAGAACAAGCCATTGTCTTTCTTAGAAATGAGAACATTGAGGAAAGGAAGGCATCCATTAACTTCCTTTTCCATGGTGAATTTTATGGAGTTAGATTGATTATTAAGATGTTCGAAGAAGAGATCTAACTTATCTTAACTGGGCTGCCAAAGGGCGCATGTATTGTCAACAAATCTATTCCAAAGCTTAGGTTTATAAATAGTTGAGGCTAAAGCTCTGGATTCAAAGTCTTCTATAAACAAGTTAGCAACGATGGGGGACAGGGGGGACCCCATGGCCACACCACATGTTTGTTCATAGAACTCACCTTCGAAACAAAAAAAAAGTTGAAGTGAGGCAGATCTCAACTAATCTAGAAGTGTCGGGATTAGTGAGGCGGAAGATGACATCCATGGCTTCCCTGATAGGGATGTTGGTGTAAAGGGAGACTACATCAAAGCTAACCAAACTATCTCCAGGTTCAAATTTCATATCCCTTAGCTCCTTGACAAAAGATGAGGGGTCTTTGACAAAAGATTCCGTGAGGCCAACAAGGGGTTTTAGCTTCGAGGCTAGATATTTAGCAAGAAGATATGTTGGTCCACCTATGGTGTTCACGATGGGTCTAAGAGGGACTCCCTTCTTATGGATTTTTGGAAGTCCATAGATCCTCGGAGAGATCAATATTTTTGTTTTTTTCAAATAGTAAAAAAACTGTGTCAAATTAATTAATGGAAATAATTATCATTAGATATTATCCATTAATGTAAACTCCAAGATATTTATATATATAATTTTTTAAAAGAGTTGCATGCATATTTATAATTTTTTGTCAGGAGCCACATGGTTTGGGTTATATATATATAATATTTAATTTAATAATTTTTATTTTTTTTTCTAATAGTAAAAAAAACTATGTCAAATTAACTAATGGAAATAGTCATCACTCATCCTTTTAATGGGTGACTTTAATGCTTGAACTTCAAGCAACCAAGCTATTCTTCTAAGCAATCATTCCAACCCTAATCCTCTTTGGTTAGACGAAGACCTTACTCTGGCTAGCCGATACAAAAAGAGCTCTAAAGACCTCGGAGAGCATTTGTTTGGGTCGGAGCTAGTCAAGCTCTGTAGTGCTCAGGATCTCATAATTTGCAACGGTCTAAAGAAGTGGCCCAATTCTAGCTAGATGACCTACATCCATGGGCTTGGTAGTAGCGTGGTAGACTATGTTATTTCCGATCTCCCTGTATACAAAAAAATAATAAATTTTGACATCTTAAACAACCACAAGCCTGACTCTGATCATAGGCCTTTACTTATAACTCTCAGTTTTGTCATGCATAGAGATCCCATAGAAGATAATCCTTATAGCCAAAAGAATTTAATCTCTGATAGAAATAAAATCGATCTCTTTATAAATGAATTAAAAACTATTTTGCTTCCTTTATCTAGTATAGATAACATAGAAGACCTCTATCATAATTTTACTACAACCCTCTCATATTCTATTAACAAGTTCTCAATTGAGGTTTCAAGTAATAAAAGAAATAGCAAAACCAACCCATGGTATGACAAAGATTGTAAAAGTGCGAGGAGAGCAATTAAGGAAGCTATTGATGAATCTCTTAAAATTGGCAAGATAAAAATATACAAAGCCCTAACTAAAAGGACAAAAGCGCAGTATATTCATAAAAGACAAGAGAATCTCTTACACCTCTCTAAGGTAGCTCCTAAGAAATTCTGGAGGTAGACTAACAAGGAAAACTAAAGATAATAATAAAATTGCTTTACACGACTGGAATTATCCAAATGTCATGGATAACTTTGAAACCCTGCTCACAACGAAAGAAGTTTTCTCATTAGAAGACATTGATTTTGGGGTTAAACGCTTGGCAAATGGGAAAGCTAAGGACATTGAAGGTTACTAGGCGAAAATCTTAAAAATTGGAGGTCCTGTCCTCATCCCCCACATCCACAAGCTTTTCAATCAAGCGGTCAAGCAAGGGTTCCCTAAACCATGGACTCAGAGCCTCATTATCCCTATTTTTAAAAGTGGGGATACAAATAACCCCTCTAATTATCAGATAATTATGATCAGCCCTCTCTTAGCCAAGTTATATGGTATTATTTTGGAAAAGAAGTTGATCATATGGCTTGAAAGTGAAGGTAAGTGAGCTAAATTCCAAGCGGGTTTTAGAAGGCAGCACTCAACAATAGACCACCTCGTTACGCTTAGGATCATTATGGAGGAATGTCATAATGATAAATCCAATCTCTTTTGTTGCTTTGTGGACTTTAGAAAGGCTTTCGATACGGTTCCTAGAAACAACTTATGGAATAGATTAGAAGAGCTAAAGGTTCCTTTCGAGTTGAGAGCTGCCGCTATAAGGTTATACGAGAATGTAATTGCCAAGTTAAAGAGCAATGAGGGGTGGTCGAAAGATATTAAGTGTAATATCGGAGTTAAACAAGGTTGCCCCCTCTCCCCTACCCTATTTGGCATTTACATTGACAAGCTAGAAGGTTGTTTAGAGGAAGCAGGCTGTGCTGGCACGATCTTAGCTAGGATAATCATCATCCTTCTTCTCTATGCTGACGATATTGTTCTTCTCGCAAGGTGCCCATCTGATCTTGATAAGCAACTTAGACTTCTTAAGGATTTCTTCTCTACCATGGGTATGACTGTTAATGCTGACAAAACAAAAGTTATGATTATCAAATCCAAGAAGGACACTTACGCTATTTTTATGTATGACAATAGTAAGTTAGAGGAAGTGTCTTCTTACAAGTACCTAGTAATTGATATCCATAATAAGCTCAACTGGAACTATAGCATTGAGAAAATGATTAATGGGGGGTGAAAAGCTTATTTTGGTCTTGAAAATAAATGTAAAACGACAAACCTTGTAACGTGGGATACCTCTTTGAAACTTTAGTCACTCCTGTTATCTTATATGGATGTGAGGTTTGGGGTTGCAACATCTCTAGAGAATCTGGGAGAAAGATTGAGCAAATCCAGAAGCGTTTTATAACGTATAACCTCAAAATTAAAATCAATAAACCCTATCCTATTCTCCTTATAGAAGTGGGTCTTTCCCCTATTGAGAGCCTAGCTATGACTAGGCTTCTGTTGTGCAAGCACAAACTCAATAACATAGGAGACCATAGACTTCCTAAGATAACTTTAAATTCCAGCCAAAACCACCGAAGGCTCAAACGAGGTTGGTATAAAGACACCAGGGCTTGGTTAAACCATTGGGAGATCGACGAGAATGTTGCATTGCAAAACATTAATAACATTAAAAATATTGTTACTTTTAAGTTCAAAGAAAAAATGTGGTGTGAGAAAGATTTAGTAGCTAAAAGAAAATTAAGATATTATAAGGAGGTCGTCAATCCCACCCTAGAAGATCAAAAGTATCTCTCTGTTTTAACTAGCTCAAAGAAGAAAATTAATATAGCCAAGATTAGAACGAACTCTCATGAGCTCCAGAGTGAAATGGGTCATTGGGAAGTTCCTAAAACACTATGGATGGAAAGGATCTACCACCTCTGTGAGAATATGAACGTCGAGGATGAAAATCACTTCCTCTTAGAGTGCCCCGCATACAACCACATTAGATCTCAGTTTCATAATATTTGTTGTAATACTGACTTTCCTAGCCTTTTACGATGTCAAAATTATAGTGAGCTCGGGAGGCTTCTCTCCAAGCTTTTCGAGCATAGAAATAAAATCTTAAATCAAACTAAATAATTCATTTCTTTAGGTCCGATAGACCAAAGTTTGGGATCATTGGACATTAACCATCATCATCATCATATATAATTTTTTAAAAGAGTTGCATGCATATTTATAATTTTTGTGGGGAACCCCATGGTTTGGATTATATATATATAGATAGATAGATAATATTTAATTTAATAAATATTTTTGTTTTTTTTCTAATAGTGAAAAAACTATATCAAATTAACTAATGGAAATAGTCATCACTAGATATTATCCATCAATGTAAACTCTAATATATATATATAAATAATTTTTTAAAATATGTTTAGTATTATTAATGTATCATTAATTTTTAAAATTATTAAATAAATAAATAAGTTAAGAATTTACTCTTGTCTATATGACGAATAATTACATATTATTGAAATTTTGTTTTAGGATTAAAATATCATCTTTTTCTTTATAGGTGGGAAAACCTATCATAACTTATAGTTGTTAAACGAGTAATGAGGACCTAGAATGGAAGCTCACTATCACCCTTAATAAAAAAAAACCAAACCACTTAGAATAAAGTGTCCGTAACCTATATGATGAATAATTACATATTATTAAAAATTTGTTTGAAGATTAAAATGATCATCTTTTTCTTCACCGATGAGAAAAATTCATAAAAACTCAAACTCACTCTTACCAAATAAGATGATAACATTTTGGTAAAGAATTTCAAATTCATTTAACATAACAAATTTTGAGGAGAAGAAAATAAAACATTTCTAACGGATCTGAGAGGAGAAGAAAATAAAACATTATTCATCAATTTTATCATTTCATCATTTAACATAGTGGTGAGTTGTATGTATTTAGAGTGGTGAGTTGTATGTATGTATTTGTTGATATTTTTGATAATTGTGAAGAATTATTCGTTAAGGGTATTTAGAAACCTTTTTGCAACACATAGTTATACATAATTTTTCCAAATATGTTAACTTAGGATGAGTAACCTGTGAGAGAGGATTTAAATAAAACAAAGTCATAAATGCACTAAAAACAAAGCTGCCATTGTCTACATTAAAAGTATATTTACATTATATGCCTTTATGTGAGTGTGTGCCCATAAGTGGGTTCAATTTAGTAATGATGGAATGTGAGGGGAATATGCTACTTGGAAAGAAAGATGCTAATCAAATCACAATCTTAAATATTTAAGAGTGAAATGTTTTATGCATTTAATGATAATGATGTTATCACAAACTTTAAATTTTGTGTTATGGGTTAGGAGGGTTTGTATTATAATAAACGTTGTTTTATGTTTATATTTAAAATAAGTAAAAATATATATAATATTAAATATAAGTGTGTTACATCATAAGTGTGTATTTATGATGAGTCGCGGATAGCAGTGAGAGATGGCTGTCCTCACTATTGGTGTGACACTTGAGTTTGAGTTTGATAGGTTTTGCCACCTTCAGAGGAAAAAGAAAGAAAGAAAGAAAGTGTGTATTTATAATAAAAGTTGTTGTAGATCTATAAGTAAAAATACATATAATATAAATATTTAAGTGCGTTGGGAGTGTTTGTATTTATAGTAAAAATTGTTTTATGTTTATATTTAAAATAAGTAAAAATATATATAATATAAATATTTAAGTGTGTTAGATTAGGAATGTTTGTATTTATAATAAAAGTTGTTTTATGTTTATATTTAAAATAAGTAAAATTACATATAATATAAAAAAATTAGTGTTGGAAATATTAAGGGTTGAATTAGTATTTTTTTTAATTGTTATTTATGCCAGTCAAGATTTTTCACAAAATGAACAGAAGATAAAAGATAAAAATGAAATTAATTTTATTAATAAGATGATGAAGACTCCATTTTTTTTTTATAATGAGCCAGGATCCATCTTATACACCAAATCTTAAATTCTTCTCAAGGCTCCAACCTTGAGAGGGGACTCCAATCCTCCTTCAAACCCAAGCTCCAACTTAGTCAAATGGTTTCAATCCCTTCAAGCTCCAATTTGGACAAATACAAATTCAAAAAGAAACTTACTTCAAAGATGCACAATGTCTTTAATTGCTCCAAAATGGTTCAAGATATGTTTCCCAAAAGAAATGCTCAAGACAATGCTTCAAAATTTCAAACAAGGTTTGCAACTATCAAAAGATCTTCAAAGAGTATCAATCACTATAACTCCAAGATTATACTTCAGCTTGGTCTAGTTTTGTTCACAAGAATATATTAAAATCACTATAGTACCACAAGTCTACTGCTCTGAGGTTTGTTTTGCACAAGAATTCTGAGGTCCAAGCTCAAAGTCCTCGGTCTTCTGCTCCAAAAGTTTGCTTTGTCCAAATGTCACAAAGTCTCCAACAATCCGAGCTTTATAGCTAAATCAATTCTCCATAGATCTGAAGTCTTTTGTATTGGTTCAACTAGTTAACCACAAGTCCGAAATGATCTAGCTTACTATAGGCTCGAGTTATTTAAGACTTCTCCCACATGTCTGAGCTATATTGGTCAACAAGTACATGTTTCTCACAAATCTGAGGATAATGCTTGCAACAAGTCCAAAGTTTGGGATTCTACTCACAGATCCAAGCTATTTTGTAAACAAGTTTGAGCTCTTTTATTTCTCCACTGATCGAAGGATAATGAGGTCTCTAACACGTCTCCAAATAGAAGTCTGCACAGGTCCTAAAATATTTATTTCTTTACAGGTCCGCGGCTACTAAGATTACCACCAAGATGCCTCCAATCAGAGGTATAATAAGCATAGGAAACCAAAACAGAAAAACAAACAAAGATATTCACCAAGTCGTGTCCTTCTTAGCCTTTCTAGTTCACGAGTTGTGAACTGACTTACTTCTTTCTTTCTTCTTCTCCATGTTGATGCCTTGAATGAACAACTCATAGTTTATATTTATACTATTTTTCTAGGATTGAACCATCATGACTAATGGGAGAGCCAACCTGTGTAAGTAGGCCGACTTACAGTAGGGTTCACAAATTAGTTTTATAATTTCAAAAATTAATATCTTCACAATATGCAGAAATTCCTTGTAGATTCAAACTACAACTTGTAATATGCTAAAGCAATTGACTTGAATCTACTCTACTCATCGGTGGAAACAATAATTGATCGATGAAATCACAAAGTAGAAAAAGAAAGAATTCAATCACACATAGCACAATCATTTGTTGGGGAAAACCACAGCCAAAAACTCCTGCTATCTGTATATTGCATTAATAAGAAAATTTGAGAAGGTTACAATGCTTTTCTCAAACCCAAACAAACTTTTCACTATCACAATCTATCTCACTGCTTCACAAACAAGCTCCAGCCAATACTTAGAAAAATATTTTGCTTGTCAAGCTCCTATTTCCTTGTGCAGTTTCCTATGGAATTAACCCATATTTAATTGAGAAATTTCTCATCCATAAGTGTGGAATCCATCATAGGCCTTCCTCTGATTGCATGCACTACCTGTACAATTTAGATGATTATACAACTAATAGTACACTTTCCTTGAACTCTAATCTCAGCTAGGTCTTTCTCTTATCTAACATGCATGAGTTAATTATGAGTGAATCTTCATTTTACTGGTTGAGCAGTGTTGGTTACACCCCACTACTACAGGTTAAACCCCACTAGTGGATCTCCCACTAATTCCTGCATCAGTTGGAACTAGTTTAACTGAATTTAACTTAGTTAAATTGAAATAAATAACTACAACTCAAAAGAACTCAACTTGAGCCCCTAAAATTCAGGAACCACTCTACATGACTCTTGATAGAATCCCAACTTGAGTTATCTTAGCCAAATAAGTCAAATTAACTTAGTTAACTATTACAAGTTGCTATGAGAATTAGAATTACAATTTAATTCCTAATTTAATTCAAGGACAAAATTAAATTAGGATTTTCTTGTTGCATTTTTCAACACTCCCTCTCAACAAGAAAGGGATTATCTGCTACCCTGATCCTGCCTCTATGAAACTCGAATTTGCATCTTGACAATGCCTTTGTCAAAATATTTGCATCTCATTCCTCTGTAGGAATGTATTCCAACAACATGATTCTCCTCTGCACACAATCTCATAGATGGTGATACTGGATGTCGATATGCTTGGACCGATCATGAAAAAATGGATTCTCAGAGAGTTTGATACAACTCTGATTGTCACAGTAAATCACAATAGGATCCATCTATTAATCAAATAACCCAACAAGGATCTTCCTCATCCAGATAACCTCACAAACTACCTGAATAGTAGCCATGTACTCTACTTCTGCTAAACTAAGTGCAATTGATCTCTACTTCCTGCTATACCAAGAAATTGTTGCTGACCCAATACTAAAGATTCCCCCTGATGTGCTCTTTCTGTTGGATGGGCTCCCTACCTAATTTGCATCTGTGAAGCCTTGAAGCTTCACTCCCTCTGTCCATCTATATCAAAGACCAAACTGAGTGGTTCCTTTGAGGTATCTCAACACATGTTCGGTCGTGTGTTCACCAAATACATAAGTGAACTCACAAGTTGTCTATAAATAATAGCCTCCAGTACTTCACCTGAAGTAGCATCTTCTTTCCTCTAGATACCTACTAGAGGAGTCTCCATGGGTTTGCTGCTCTCCATGTGGAACTTCTTCAGTATCGTGTTGGCATACTTGCCCTAAGAGACAAATAATTCCTCATCTCCTTGCCATACTTCCATACCAAGAAATTAATGCATGAGCCCCAGGTCCTTCATCTCGAATTCTCTTGCAAGATCCTCTTTGCAAGATTTTATCAACTTCTCATCACCTGTTAGAATCAAATCATCGACATATAATACTATAATCAACAATTTACCTTCAACCACAATATGGTAAAGGTTCACATCTGCTTCACTTTTGGTGAAGCCCAACCCAGTGAAATAGTTGTCAATTCTAGTGTACCAAGCACAGGGTGCTTGTTTTAGTCCATACAACACTCACTTGAGTCTGCACACATGTGACTCTCTATTGAAGGTCTCAAATCCTTCCAAATTCTCAATATACACCTCTTCCTCAATCATACAATTGAAGAATGTTGTCTTCACATCCATCTGATGTATCTTCCATCCCATATGTGCCGACAGTGCTAGAATAGATTTGATTGATGAGTACTTTGCTACTGGAGCACAGGTCTCATCATCATCAATTCCCTCCACCTGAGAGAATCATCTAGCCATAAATATGGACATGTGCTTCTCCACACTCCCATCAACTACTTGCTTTACCTTGTAAATCCATCTGGAACTCACCGCTGACTTGTCTGTTGGTCTTGGGATCACTTTAAAACAATGTTTCTGATAATGGAGTCATACTCCTCAACCATGGCATCAACCCATACTGGTTGTTGCACTACTTCCTCAAATGAGGATGGCTCAACCTCTACACTCTCTCTCATCAAAGCCATGTAGCCAGTGTACCAATCTGGTGACCTCCTTTTCATGCACTGTGATGTGGGTGCTCCCACATTCTCTCTAGCATCATGCATCAATCTATCAACCTCTCTGGTGCGCTTCCTTCCATACTTGGAAGTCTCTGCATGAATGGCTACTTCCGCTCTCTTCTCCTCTGCATGTGGATGCTCGACATCATCTTGAGGTTCCACCTTTGGAGCTAAATGTTCCTCATCTGCATGTAACTGAAGATCCATCTCAAGGGAACATCTCATGACCTTCTCTTCATCGAACTTCACATCTCTATGAACCATTGTTATCCTGCTGGATGGAAGGTACACCTGATAGTTGTGAGGTGTATCAGTGTATGCCACAAATATGCCCAACTCAATTGTTGGCTCTAGATTTTTCCGTGCATCCTTGGTAACATGAAAATAGACTGATGAACCAAAGATCCTGAAGTGTGCCACATCTAGTTTCTTACCTGAAAAATCTTCTTCTGGTGTACTCATCCCAAGAATTCGATGAGGGCTTATGTTCTGCAAATAAACAGTTGTGTTGCATGCTTTAGTCCATAAGTGCAACGGTAGGCCCTGATCATGTAACATCGCTCGTGCTGCTTCCACAATATTTTTGTTCTTCCTTTTAGCCACCCCATTCTACTGTGGGTTATGAGGTGCTATTAACTCCTGTCAAATTCCTTCTGTTGCACATAAGTTCTTAAATTCATCTGATACATATTCTCCACCGTTATCGCTTCTGAGAGCTTTAACTTTCCTGTCAGTATCTTTCTCGACAAGTGCTTTAAATTCACAAAATTTAGTGAACGTCTAATCTTTCTTCTGCATGAAGAAAATCCAACACTTACAGGAAAAATAATCAACAAATATTACATAATACATGTGCTTGGCCGTGGATGTTGTCGAGAACGGTCCACACACATCTAAGTGAACTTGATCAAGGATCGCTTGCACTTAATTGTCTTTATCATGAAAGGAAGCTTTAGTGTACTTCCCCAATGCACACCCTTTGGATGCGTCTCTCTGCTCTAGTGTGCCCTTGGGAACTCCTACAAAAATTTGTTGCGTGATCTTCAAAGCTCCGTGATGCAAGTGACCCAATCTTCTGTGCCACAACTCACCAATGTCTCGACTTTGCACCTTCTCTGCTTTTGTGCTCAAAGCAACACAGTCTTCTACATCCAATTTGCAGAGGTTTTTCACTCGAACATTGATCCACTTCACCTATCCTAAGGCTATGTGACGAATGAAAGCCATTCCCTTACTAAATATCACATCGTAGCCATGACCCTCCAACATGGAAACTGAAACCAAGTTCTTCTTCAAACTTGGAACATACATGACATCTTTTAATGTGAGGGGAGAACCAGACTCCCTATGAAAGGTAACAATACCGATATTGGTCATGCTATACCTCCCATCATCTCCCATCTTGATGTGCATCTGGAGGTCCTTCTCCTCCAAGTCACTGAAGAACTCTTTGTTGTCAGTTAAAAGGAATGAGGCTTCACTAACCAGGTACCACACACTACCCATCACCGATGTCACCATGCAAGCGATGAGGGTGAAATCCAGTTTGAATTGTGAAGCAAGAGCTTCACCTTCCGATCCTCCTAAGGACTTCTTACCGACCGTCTTGTGAAAACACTTTGTGGCATAGTGCCCTAACTCATGACAGTGAAAACATTTAATCTTTGACATGTCCTTCTTCTTGCTGCCCTGATTGGAATCTGATTTGGAATGGGATGAATTCCCTTTCCCTTTCTTCACCTTTCTAGCTAAGGAACAATTCTCCTCATCATCATGCTTGGATGAGGATCCATCTCTAGTGTTCCGTTGGATCTCTTCTTGTACCAAGTCGGACCACAATTGCTCCCATTCTGGTAGCTTCTCCCTCCCATTAACTGAGTCCTGGTAACTATGCAATCTCTTGGGATGTCCTAGAAGTGCTAGGCTCACCAAATCGTCTTCAGAATCTGTAACACCGACACTTCCAAGCTCATCTCGACATTGGGTGAACTTGACCAAGTACTTCGGTATTGTATCGCCCTTCTCCATCTTGATCTTTCTGAGCTTTTCCTTCAGTGCAAGCTTCTTGTGGTCATTGTTGTTTTGAAACAGGTCCGTCAAGTCCTTCTAAATTGCAAATGGAGTTTCCTTACCATGGAGGTTCAAGACAATATGATTTCGAACTCCTAAGATAATACTTCTCGCCTTTGCCACACACGTTCTCCACTCTACCAGATCTTGAGCATCACTTGTTAGAGGCTTAGGAATATAATTGTCTATGAATTCCTTAAGCTCGTTTTCTTTCGACACTGCCTCAATCCTGTCCTTCCAAGCAATATAGTTCAAACTACCCTCAAGGGCATATTCGAGAGTCAATCTGTAGAATGAAATCCTGCTGGCTTTGAAGTATGATGCTGCAAATTTGATTTCTCTTGCAAAAAAAAATCATATTCTCCTCTTCTATATTGATTTCAACTCTGATACCATGTAGAAATTCCTTATAGATTCAAAATGCAAATTGTAATATGCTAAAACAATTTACTTGAATCTACTATACTCATCAGCAGAAACAATAATTGATTGATGAAATCATGAAGCAAGAAAAGGAAGAATTCAATCACACATAATACAATAATTTTATGGGGAAAGCCACAACTAAAACCCTTGCTATCTGTATATTACATTAATCAGAAAATTTTAAATGATTACAATGCTTTGCTCAATCCTGAGCAAACTCTACATTATCACAATCTATCTTACTGCTTCACAAACAAGCTCCAACCAATACTTAGCCAAATCTGTTGCCTACTAAGCCCCTATTTCCTTACGCAATTTCCTAGAGAATTAACCCGTATTAAATTGGGAAATTCCTCATCCACAACTGTGCAATCCATAATATGCCTTCCTTTGATTGCATGCACCACCTGTACAATTTGGATGATTATACAACTGATAGTACATTGTCCCTGAACTCTAATCTCAACTGGGTCTTTCTCTGATCTGACATGCATGAGTTAATTATGAGTGAATCTTCAGTTTACTGGTTGAGAAATGCTAGTTACACCCCACTACTACAGGTTACACCCCACTACTGGATCTCCCACTAATTCCTCCATCATTTGGAACTATTTTAACTGAATTAAATAATTACAACTCAAAAGAACTCAACCTGGGCCCCTAAAATTTAGGAACCACTCTACATGACTCTAGATAGACTCCCAACTCGAATTAACTGAGCCAAATAAGTCAAATTAACTTAGTTAACTATTACAAGTTGCTATGAGAATTAGAATTACAATTTAATTCCTAATTTAATTCAAGGACAAAATTAAATTAGGATTTTCTTTTTTCATTTTTCAGTGCAATAGATAGGAGTTAAGGGATGAGTGGGGACTTGTTCGAAAGGGCTTGAAGCCCTCTACAATATGGTATAGAAACATTTTTAAAATATTTTCTCTAATGTGAATAATAGTTATTTTCTTCAATGAAAATGTCTTTTATGATAGCCCTTAGGGTCTCTTACGCAAAATCTTTTTATAAGGCTACTAGATTAGGGTTCCTTCACATGTGTTTTTTATTCATTAGGATTGGGGCATCTTAAATAAATATAGGGTATCATAAGGTCATCAAACATCTAGGGCTTGCCATCATCAATGACACATGGAGCTAGCTTCAACAATGTTGGACATTATATTGACATCAATTTCAAGTTTATCCAACAATCTCCCTCTTTGTCATTGATGGCAATACTCTTCCCCTTTGACATCAATGGCAACTTCTTCATATAAGACTCCCCTTGTCATTATGTTGCTTATGTTTCTCCCCTATCATCATGCTTTTCCATTTTTGATATCAATAGAAAAGGGATGGTTCCTTCTTCATTCATCTTGTTCTTGAATACCCACTTGGTTCCTATAACATTCTTATCTTTTGGAAGAGGTACTAGCTCCCCTGTTTCATTCTTTTCGATTTGATGCATATCTTCTTCCATTGCTTTTATCTAATAAGGATCCTTGCTTGAGTAAAGTTCTTTGGTTATATCATGGATAGTAGGGCAATGCCATTCCTTTTTGGTGTATTTGTAATCTTTATTCAAGTATGTATACCATAATCTACATCGCTTGTGCCATAATAAACTTTCATCTTCTTTACTTATGTAACATTTTTCTTCTTGAATTTCACTAAGAACATATACATTGTCTGTTGTTCTTACTCCTTTTCCCACAAGTTTTCTTGAAGAAGACCTTCTTATCTCACAATCCTTGGCACTAAAAATGATAGCATGTCCTTGGTCACAAATTTGGTTGATGTTTAGAAGATTGTGCTTGAGCCCTTCAATGAGTAGTGCATTTTGTGCTTTCCCCTTGCCATAAAAAAGACTCCTTGTTCCTTTACCAATAATTTTAGCTGATCCACTTCCAAAGGTTACATTTCCATCCTTCTTATCTAATGAAATAAACTTATTTTGGTCACCTGTCATGTGCTTAAAACATCCACTATCTGCAAACCACTTGTTTTCCTCATTAGACACATAAGCTAGATCACATTTTTCTATAGTAGATTTCTTCCTTCTCCAAACTTTTTATTTCTGCTCAAGTGGACCATTTTGTGCTTCATGACCTAAATTATTACATTTGGAGCATTCTAGACTATACTTTGACAAAGGATCAAATGAGTTATAAGTCTTAATTAGATCTTGTCTTCTTGAATCAATAGGCTTATTTGGGAAGTTAGTCCTTCTTTGAATTAGTATTCTTATTGCTTCCATAAGCCTTGCAATGTTTAGCTTGGTGACCAAATTTTTTACAAAAGAAATAATGACCAAGAAAAATAGTTTGTTACATATTAGGGTAGCCTTGGCTTGATGTGCCATCCATTTGTAGAAAATACTTATTCTCATTCCATAAAGTATTGTAAGGATAGTTTTGAATTAGACATAACTGCTTCTCTCCTCTTTTTCCTCTTTCTTAGTTTATCATTTTATTTCATAACACTAATCAACAAATCATCCACATCTCCTTCTTATTCTTCTTCTTTGGGTTCATTAGCATCATTACCAACATATTTGGGATATCCATCTTTGGGGTAAGACCATTGGACGGTCATTGCAAATGCCATGAGCAATACTTCCCTACATCCTACATAGTCATCTTCCTCATCATAATCACCATCTTGTTTAGAGAAAAAAATCCTTTTGTTTTAGCCTTTCTTGAATAATATTTTCTTAGGTTCATATTCATCAGAATCATCACTTTCTTGTTTGGAGAAAAAAATCTTCTTGTTTATCCCTTTCTTCTTGAATGTTCTTCTTTTGGTTCCATCTTCAACATCACTATCATATTTGAAGGGACAATTTGAAACATAATGTCTTAGTTTTCCACATTTAAAACAAATGAGAGGGTACTTACCTTTGAGTTTTGATCCTTTCTTTAGCTTCTTCACAAATAGTGCCAATTCTATCTCAACATTTGAATCATCATTGGTGCAACTATCACTTTTCCCTTTTCTTGATGCTTTTGAAGCCTTGAACGCAACTTCTTATGGATTTGAGTTTCCTATTCTCATTTCATATGAAATGAGAATTCTATGAAGTTCATCCATTGACAAAGTGTCCAAGTCTTTCAACTCTTCTATGGCATTGACTTTGGCATCAAAATGGTCTGGAAGTGATCTCAAAACTTTGTGGATAATTGTCTTCTCCTTGATGTCTTCACCTATACCTTTGAGTGAGTTGAAAACTTCATTTACTCAGAGAAAATAAAAAACGCTGTCTTCTTCTTCATTCATCTTTAGACTTTCAATTTGTCTTCTAAAAGTTTGGGGAACTTCATTCTAATTTTCTAAAAGGAAAAAATTGTTCCACAAAAAAGAGGAGCCTTCCCTACTTCCTTACTAGCCATTGTGAATCAAAATCCTTCTTCTAGCTATTAGGCTAATTTTGAAGAAGCTGGATCTGATATGAATCATTAGAAATACTAAGAGACAAAAATGAAAATAATTTTATTAATAAGATGATCATGACTCCAATCCTCTTTTACAATGAATCAAGCTCCAACCTATAATTTATTTATTTTTCTCAAAGATCCAACCTTGAGAGAGGACTCCAATTCTCCTTCAAACCCAAGCTCCATCTTCATCAAAGAGTTAGGACTCCAATCGCTCCATGCTCCAACTTGGAAAAATACAAATTCAATTTTTTTTTTTTTTACTTCAGAGATGCACAATGTCTTCAATTGCTCCAAAATGCTCCCAGAGTGTTTCCCAAAATAAATGCTCAAGAAACTGCTTCAAAAATTCAAACAAGGCTTATAACTATCAAAATATCTTTAAAGAGTATCTCAATCACTATAACTCCAAGATTATACTTTATCTTGGTCTAGTTATGTTCACGAGAAGAGAGTAAAATCATTGTAGTGCCACTGGTCTACTGCTCAAAGTCCTTGGTCTTATACTCCAAAAGTATTCTCTAAACAAATGTCAGAGAGTCATAAACAATCTGAGGTCTATAACTAAATCACTTCTCCACAGATCCGAAGTGTTCTGCATTGGTTCAAGTTCTAGTTAGCCATAGGTCTGAAACGTTTAACATACTACATGTTCGAGCTATTTGAGACTTATCCCACAGGTCTGATCTATAAGTTTCCCACATGTCAAAGGATAATGCTTGCAACAGGTCTGAAGTTTCCCACAAGTCTAAGGATAATGCTTGCAACAGGTCTGAAGTTTGGGATTCTACTCATAGATCCGATCTATTTTGTAAGCATAACCGAGCTCTTTTATTTCTCCACAGATCTCTAACATGTCTGTTGGGTCCCTATAATACTAGTGATTACCCCATTACTATTGTAGTTATACCCCTTATTAATATTGTTGTGCCCCTATTTCCCCCATATTGTTATTACTGTGCCACATAGAATCCCTCTATTGTTATTTTTGTGGCTTTATATTATTATTGTTAGGTCGGCTGGATTATATTGTGACTCCTTAGACTCCTATATATAGAAAGGAGGTTTTGTCATTTGAATCATCCAAGAATTGTTCATTTATGTAATGTAAAGGAGGTTTCCCCCTCGAAGAGGCTGAATTCTAAGGCGTTGATCTATCTTTTCTATCTTTTCTTGAGCTGGTTTCATAACATTTGGTATCAGAGCTTTGGATTCTAGGGTTTCGCTGCTCCAAACAGGTCATCGTGGCATTTTCACTATAAATTTTTTTATGTGATGTTTCAGAAGTCACAAAAAAAACCCATTTGAGAAGAAATCACGCTGAACCTTGGGTCCGAATTTTAGAGATTTTCATGTGATATTTGCGGAGATATGATCTGAGGAAGTTGGTCTTTTTGCAGACTCCTGAATTACATTCAAAACAAGTGACCTGGGGAAAATCATCATAACTTTCTCTCTGGGGATCGGATTGAAATTTAATAAGAAGTTATAGAAAGAAGACGGACTGTAGTTTCTTTTATGCATTTTTCAGATCCAAAGGTCGAAACAGTGACTCGTGGCACATCATACAAGTTCGCTCTACTGAACTAGTCTATAATCAAGTCACTGTGGGAGATTTCGCATAACTCTTCCTTGGAGAATCCAATTTGGGTCAGACTTGTGGCATTGGAAAGAGGACATAGAGGGCTACTGCAGGTCACAAATTCAGAACTAGATGATCGAAAAGTACAGAGATACATCAGAGGCAATATCGAGCTCCTACAAAGTGAAAAAAGGTGTGTAGATTTTCTTAAATTTTTGCTTAAGCTTGGTTTGAAAATTTATTTTGAAGGAATTCAAAGAGCATAATAGAGCATTATTATCGGTAACTGATGCCACGAGGAAAGAAAATGCAAACACCTAGTAAGGAACCTGAAAGCTCTAGCATGACTCATGAAGAAGAATAAGAAATGCTATATGATATATCAAAATTACAAGAACAAGTGCAACGAGTGTCACTTGCACAAAAAACAACAGAATCTAAAATGGATGGTTTAAGGAAAGATGTAGAAGCTAAGATGGATGGTTTAAAGAAAGGTGTAGAAGTTAATATGGATGGCATGGAAGCTAAGGTGAATGGCATGGACGCTAAAATTGATGGCATGGATGATAAGATGGAAGAATTGAAGATAAATATGAATAAGTTGCTACAGGAAATGGTCACTAAGGGTGAAAGGGTACTAAAGGAAACTCATGATGAGAAAAAAAGAAATGTTAATCATGATTCCATAGACTCTAATGTTGGATCAAAGACTCACCATGTTCCAAAAATCGATATGAGGAAGTTTGATGGCAAGGATCCCGCCACATGGATATTACAAATGGAGCAATTATTCGATCTCAATAATGTGCAAAACACACAAAAGGTACGTATGGCAACTTTGTATTTGGAACCAAATCAGTTTGTATGGTATCAATGGCTTTGCTCTCCTAAACAATTTATTACTTGGGCAATTTTTATAGAAGAATTGATAGCACATTATGAGGATACAAAAAGCAACACTTTTTTGAGCCAACTGATAAGTCTCAAACAAAAGGGTTCAATAATGGAGCACATTGAGGATTTCCAAAAATTGAACATAAGGGTCAAAGATATTCCAGAGGAGCATAGGATTGATGTGTTCATAGGGTCTTTAAAGGATAATATCCAACAGGGGGGAGGAATGATCTAGGTGGATGTTGGTGGCCAACCACCTATCCCACTTGGACCCCCACAAACTGTCTCTTTCAGTTTTTCAGTTTCCTTATTTGTAGCACAATTTACTTTTTTTAAACAGTTTTTCGGGTCCTAAACTTCTGGAGCCGTTTTGAGGCCCTAAACGACGTTTTTTTGGGAAAAATAGGAGCAACATCCATGGACCAATGTTGCTCATCCCAAAGTTGTAGTCCTCGGATAAACCTTTCTAACGAGGTATTGTGCGCATCAAATGAAGTTCGTATGCCAAAGTTACGACCCTGGGAAGTTGATGTACCAATTTACCCAAAATGGGGCCCATAGCTGGCGCTTCATCTCCTAGGGTTAGGTTTTTGGATGTTTAGGGTTTTTAATTGTTTCTCAACAATAAATAGGCCTACGAGCCTCATTGTAAGACAGTTCAGAGGCATGTAGCCACCACATATCTTCTCAAAGATAAGATACCATCGCAGAGCTAGTTTATTTCCATTTATGTTTGTAAGCATATTTCAGTGCTTTACATCAATGAAATGAAGTGTTATTTTTGTTGCATCTCTGTATTTATGGTCATCTCTGTAATTTGTTGCATTCCTGCATAAATCTGGATCAGTGGTATTAGAGCGGTCTACTCTTTCTCTATTTTTTCTTTGCATGTCCCTAACAAGGTTGGGATATAAGGAGTTAGGGCTTGAACTGGTCGAACCTTTGCAAGACCAGCCTCACAAATCCCAATAGCCTCCCATAGCGAATGAAAAGAAAGATGAGGGGGTAGGAGATCCTATCAAAATTTTTCTCAAAGAAGCCCTCGAGCGACAAAGGAACGCGATGATGGACAACTTTGCCCAGATCCTTCAGCGGCTACCCAGGGGAGACACAGCTACTTCCGACAGCTACTCTGGAAATGCCACACCCTTTAAGGTACATGTTAACTTTGAAATCCCCATATTTGAGGGTCAGATAGACGTAGATGTTGTAGATAAATGGTTAAATCTGCTAGAGGGTTATTTTTCTATTCATGATTTTTCCAGCCGGGAAAAAATTACTTTCGCTCTTCTCAAAGTAGCCACCCATGTCAAGGATTGGTTGGAAACCTACTATGAGCACAAGGATGAAATTACGGGCTCACTATTTTTAGCCACACCCACTTGGAATTCATTCTGATGCCATCAAGGAGCAGTACTACCCTGTCAAGAGCTATGAGGACAAATACATAAAGTGGACCACGCTGCGGCAGGGAAGGGGCCAAGATGTGCCGGAATTCACAAACATTTTTCATACCCTTCGCACAAAGTTGGGTATCAAAGATTTTGAGCTGCATTTGGTACTCAAATATCGCGGCTGCCTACATAGATACATCCAGGACGACATGGAGTTCCTAAAGATCTCCTTGCTCGGCACGAAATACTGATATGCTGTCAAGATCGAGCATAAGTTTAAACAAATGAAGCGAGACTTTGGATCTGCGAATCCGAAGAACAAAGGACAAAGCTAAGGCGGGGTGACCCAAGACAACCTGTCGAAGCTGCAAAAAAGGAAAAACACCACGAAGCCAAAGAAGGACACAGGAAAGTGGTGTGAGTTCCATAAGAGCCCCACTCATAACACAAGTGAGTGTCAGACCAAGTAGTCACTGGTGGTCGAGTTGAAGGCTTCAGAGTCAGATGCATGTTCCGACCCTGAGTCAGGATCCGACAAGGGAAATGACAAAGGGAAGCAGATCATTGACGCGGAGCCTAGTGTTACTGTTGCCACCGCCAAGATCCATAAGAATGAGCCTGAAGATCTAGAGGAGGGGGAGCATCTTTTCCACTCACAGATGTGGGTGAAGGGTTCGTGCTGCAATTCATTTTTGACATTGGGAGCCAAAAGAACCTCATTTCAGTAGAGGTCATGAAGCGGTTGGGCCTACCGACTACACCACACCCACAACCGTACAGTATCGGGTGGCTTCACCATGGATGAGATCTCCGAGTTCGCCAGTAGTTCCACCTCCCCTACAGCATCAAGCCCTTCATAGATGAGGTATTGTGTGATGTTGCACCTCTGGATGTTTGTGGTGTATTATTAGGCCAGCCATACTTGTGGAGGTGACATGCTGTGTATGAGTCAAGGCCTCGCTCTATTATTATTTCTTTGTGTAATTCATTATACAGGATACCGTAGGTAGCCCCACCTACCACCACCTCTTTGATCTCTACTAAGAAATGCAGCAAGATCATCTCACAGACTAGGAAATTCATTTTCTGTCTGGTTCACTCCCAAAGTAAGGGGAAGATCGACGCCACATCCATGACCCCTGCAAAAGGTTCCTCCATACAGTAGCAGCAACAGATGGATATGGTCATGAAAGAAGACAGGGACATCTTCTCCTCACCCACAGGGGTACCGTTGCACTGTCAGGTCAAACATTCGTTCGATTTGACTCCTAGAGCACCTCTACCCAATAGGCCGATATATCACCGCTCCATTCTGAAAAATGCCAAGTACAAGCAGTGACATGATAAGCATCAGGTACAACACAAGTTTCAGGTGGGTGACAAAGTCTGGTTGCATCTGTAGAAAGAATGCCTTCGAAGAGCCCATCGGAAGCTCAGGCCACTCCGATATGTTCCTTACACCAGTACCAAGGTTGTGGGAAACAACACTTTGGAGCAAAACAATCCCCTATTCCTTCGCTTTCACCGAGTGTTCAATGTGGACTGCCCTTGACAAAGCTTCCCACCATTACTAGACACATCATAGGTTATAGAACAGCTCACTAGGGACCGAGTTCAACAAAAGTTTTCTCATCTCATGGAGAAACTCAATGCAATGGGGACCATTGCTTCCTAAGGGGGGGAGGAATGATCCAGGTGGATGTTGGTCGCCACCCACCTATCCCACTTGGACCCCCACAAACTGTCTCTTTCAGTTTTTCAGTTTCCTTATTTGTAGCACAATTTAATATTTTTAGCAGTTTTTCGGGTCCTGAACTTCCGGAGCTGTTTTGAGGCCCTAAACGACGTTTTTTTGGGAAAAATGGTAGTGACATTGGTCCATGGACCAATGTTACCAATGTTACTCCTCCCAAAGTTATATTCCTTAGATAGACCTTTCTAATGAGGTATTGTGCGCATAAAATGGGGATCGTATGCCAAAGTTACTACCCCAGGAAGTTGATGTACCAATTTACCAAAAACAGGGCCCATAGTTTGGCGCTTCATCTCCTAGGGTTAGTTTTTTGGATGTTTAGGGTTTTCCATTATTTCTCAACAATAAATAGGCCTTCTTGCCTCATTGTAAGACAGTTCAGAGGCATGTAGCCGCCACATCTCTTCTCAGAAATAAGCTATCATCGTTTGAGTTAGTTTATTTCCATTTATGTTTGTAAGCATATTTCAGTACTTTACATCAACGAAATGAAGTGTTATTTCTATTGCATCTCTGTATTTATGGTCATATCTGTAATTTGTTGTGTTCCCGCATAAATCCAGATCACTTCCGCTTAAGGCCCTCGACATAAACACATATCTATATATGTAAGCTCCTCGAGCCCCTTCTCCTATGCACTACTTTCACGTGGTCACAATCTCTCTTGAGGCCATACGACTACATACACCTTCCACCACCCCACACCCCCCCCCCCACCAACACACACACATATATAGTCTTACATAACCAAGCTAGCCCTCTAAGACTTTATAATCTAGAAACTAAGGCCTAAAGTATCTTCTTATAACAAAACAATAGTTATTACAAAGCTCCTTCTGCATCCTTACACTCGGGCAACTTAGACATTGCTCCAAACTCAAGCAATAATTGGTTCACATATTCAAATACATATGTGCCATTAACTAGAATTTAAACTAAAATGAACACAAGGACTTAACTCATTCCAAAACCATGCTTGAATTTAGTAATTCTCTGCTATATAGGAAATATAATTTCCAATATTATCAAGGCCATTGTTAATCAACATATTTAACAAGCGTTAAACCCTCAATGCATTTAGAGAAGTTTAGGCTCAGATTAATACGAAGATCCACCTATCTATCCCATTAAATGTTTCGCCAACATATAGGGTATAGAAGAAAACACCATAAACAATCCATTCTTCATATAAATACATAGAAGACTTAAAATCCATATTTGTACAAGAAATCCCATTCCTAGCATTAAACCATGCATTGAGACCATAGTTGAACACATACATGGCATTCAATAACAGTTATACCACACAACAAACATCCTTTTGGAAATCCATGATACAAAAGGCATAATATGCACTCATAATATAATAGCCAAAGTCAAGAGTTCTACATGCATATAGGTTGTATGAAAACATATATGAAAATGAAGGAAGGGCTGCAACCAATTCTTACTTGCAACTGTCACCCCCGAGCCAAATTTAAAAGCTTGAGGAAGGGAGTTTCAAGGGACTTCTCATACTTTCATATCATTGGGAGTCCAGTGATCCAGTGGATATTGGTCACCACCCGCCTATTCCACTTGGACCCCCAACACTATTTTCTATCAGTTTCCTATTTTTAGCACAATTTCCTATTTTTGGCAGTTTTCGGGTTCTAAACTTCTGGAGCCATTTTGAGGCCCTAAACGACGTTTCTTGGGAAAAAAACAAACAACTCATATTTGTAGTCGAAACTTGTTTTCCTTGGATAAACCTTTATAATAGGATATTGTGCATGCCAAACATAGATCGCATGCCAAAATTATGACCTCGAGAAGTTGACATTCCAACTAACCCCATCAAAGCCCATACCTTTTGGCACTTCATCACCTAGGGTTAGGATTTTGGATGTTTACGATTTCTTAATGTTTCTTCATGATAAAAATTCCTTCGCACTTCATTCTAACACAATTTAGAAGGCATGTAGCCCTCACACCTCTTCTTAGAGATAAGTTATGATAGCCTGAGCTAGTTTGTTTCTTTTTTGCAAGTCAACAATTTTTCAACAATTCTATTTATTAATTCAAGTCATGTTTCATTGTATCTCTGTGCTTTTGTTTAAATATGTATTTCATTTCATTCCTTCATAAATATGGATTAGTGGTATCAGAGCAATCTTCTCTTTCTCTATTTTTCTGTGCATGTCCCCAACAAGGTTAGGGTATAAGGACTTGGGACTCGAACAAGTTGAATCCTTGCAAGACCAACCTCGCCTGACCTTGAAAACCTCCCATGGAAGAAGAAAAGAAAGAAAAGGGAGTAGGAAATCCTTTAAAATTGTTGCTCGTAGAGGCCCTCGAGTTACAAAGGAAAAAAAGATGGATACTTTTTCATATATTCTTTGTCGGGTATTAATAAGCAAAGCATATCCATCCAGTAGTCATTTTGGAGGTCCCAACCCATTTAAGGTATGAGTTAACTTTTACATTCCTATATTTGAAGGCTAGATAGATGAAAATGCTCTAGATAGATGGTAAAATCTGCTAGAAGGATATTTTTCAGTGCATAATTTTTTCGATAGGGAAAATATTACCTTTACACTCCTCAAAGCCAACCCCCATGTCAAGGACTGGTGGGAAATATATTATGAGTAGAGGGACAAGGAGGAATAGTCACTACTTTTATCCACATCCTCTTGGAATTATTTCTAAGATGCCATTAAGGAACAATATTAACCTGTTGGGAGTTGTGAAGATAAGTACATAAAGTGGACCACACTATGACATGAAAGGGACTAAGACATGCAGAGTTCACAAATATTTTTCATATCCTACACATAAAGTTGGGTATCAAGGGTTCTTAGCGACATTTGGTACTCAAGTATCATAGTTGTCTACAAAAATAAATCCAAGAATAAATGAAGTTCTTGGACATCTCTTTGCTTGGTGCAACGTACCAATATGTTGTCAAGATCGAGCAGAAATTTAAACAAAAAAGTGAGACTCTGTATCTATGAATTTGAAGTAGGGAAAAGGCACCTCCAAACTGTAGAACAAAGGATAGAGCCAGAGTGGAGTGACCTAGGACAACCCATCAAAGCCACAAACAAAGAATATCATTATGAAGACGAAGAAGGACACATGAAAGTGGTGTGAGTTCCATAAGAGACCCACCCACAACACAAATGAGCACCGTGCCAAGCAGTCACTGGTGCTCGAGCTAAAAAAATTATAGCAATATGCATGTTCCAACTCTAAGGAAAAATCCAAAAAGTGGAAAAAAATTATTGATGTACAACCCAGAGGCACCATTACCACGACCAAGGTCTGGACAATTGAGCTTGAAGATCAAGAGGAGAAGGAGAATCTTTTCCATTCATAGATGTGGGTGAAGGGTTCTTCGATACAGTTCATTGTCGATAGTGGGAGCTAAACGAACCTCATCTCAGTAGTTGTTAAGTGGTCAGGATTGTCAACCACACCATACCAAAAACCATACACCATCGGGTGGCTCCACCAAGGGAGAGACCTTTCTGTTAGCCAACAATGTTGCCTTCCCTTGAAGTTTCTCCCATGTGTGATGTTTCTCCCCTTGAAGTTTGTGATGTTTTATTAGGCCAACCATACTTGTGGAAGCATCATGTTGTGTATGAGTCCATACTTCATAATGTTATTATTACTTTGGGCAGAAAACTATACAGGATACCAAAGGGATCCTTGCTTACTACCATTTATTTGATATCAGCTAGGAAATGTAGTAAGATCATCCCCCATATTGGGATTTATTATTGTTATTATTATTTTTCGTTTTTCTCTCAAAGTAAGGGGAATATCGTGGCCACATCCATGGCCCCCAAAAAGGGTTCCTTCATGTACCAAAATCAAGTTGAGAAGTTTGTGAAAGAGTATAGGAACATCTCCTCACCCATAGGGGTACCCTTACACTGTCAGGTTAAGCATTTGATCGATCTAACTCCTAAAGCACCTCTACTGAATGGACCAATATACTTCCACTTTCTTCTAAAAAATGAGGAAATCAAGTGGTGGATAAAGGAGTTGCTACAAAAAGGTCACATACAACCAAGTTCCTCACCTTGTGGGAGTCGAATTATACTCCTACAGAAGAAAGGAGGGAATTGGAGACTTTGCATTGATTATTAGGCACTAAATAAAATCATTGTTAGGAACATATAACATATCCCACAGATTGTTGACCTTCTTGACCAAATCAAGGGGGGAAATTACTTCAACAAGATTGATTTAAAGTCTGGCTATCACCAAGTTCCAATAGAACCCATAGATGTATGTAAGATTGCCTTCAAATCCAATGAAGGATTCTTTTAGTAGTTGGTCATGACCTTCAGGTTGAAAAATGCCCTTGCAAATTTTATGAGGCTAATGGATGACATGTTGTGGCCTTTCACGAACTCGTTAGTGGTTGTATATTTAGACAAGATCCTCATCTTCAACAAGAGTTGGTCAGAGCACTTGCAACATATTCAATAGGTCCTTCAAACCCTGCCACAACACAAACTATGTGCCAACTTGGAGAAATTATCCTTTGGCATGAACCAGGTCTAATACTTGGGCTACATAATTGATGAGCAAGGTGTTCATGTGGATCTAGCTAAGATCCAAGCTATTCAATATTGGAGAGCCTTGAAAAATCTAAGATATCTTCATAGCTTTTTGGGCCTTGCCAATTTTTATTAAAATTTTGTGTTGGGGTCCTCTCATATCACTTGGCCTTTGAGTCAAGTTACTAAGGGCGCAATGAAAGAAAATTATTTTTGGTCCAAGTCACAACTAGAGGATTTTGTTGAGCTGAAACACCACCTTTACTCCGTGCCAATTCACACATTGATAAACCTAGACCAACCATTTGAAATTGAGATAGATGCCTTCGACTATGCTATTGGTGCAATTCTCACCCAACAAGGGCATCCAATGGCCTATCATAGTGAGAAACTCTTTGATACTATTGAGAAATAACCCCACCTATGATAAGGAGATATATTCCATCATGAAGGCTTACCGACAATGGAAACATTAAATTTTAGGGAAGGAGAAGATCATCGACACAAATCACTACCCTCTTGAATTTATGCAGACACAAGGGAAGTTGTAAAACGATCACCATCAAAAATGGTTCATATATCTAAAATGGTTCCATTTGAAAATTAAATACAAGAAGGGAAACACCAATAATGTTGCATATTTCCTTAGTAAATCCCTAGTTGTGGCACTAACCACTGTTCTCAACTCTTCTGGGCACGAGATTTCTGGATGGCCGTAACTATGCAAAAATGATCTAGAATTCACTCACACATATCAGATGTTGATTGATGGAAAGGAAGTACCAGAATTCCACCTATACGATGCACTGTTATGCTACCTGGGACACCTTTGTGTTCCTTCAAGTGAGCATACCGAGTTGATTTGGGAGGTTCACTATAGTCAAGTTGTGGGACACTTTGGTTTGGAGAAAATAGTGGAAGTACTACATAAGTATTTTTATTGACCAAAACTATGATAGGATGTTGGAAAATATATCAGATCCTATCACTACCTCTGCCATTGCCAAGCCAATTATCATTAGGACGCAAGGTCTGTACACTCCTCTTCCTACTCCGAGCTAGCCTTGGGAATCCATATCCATGAAATATATGTTTAGCCTTCCTTCTACCAAGCATGGTAATGACTGTGTATTTGTGGTCATTGATAGATTTTCTAAGATGACTATATTGGTTACTTACAAGAAGAATATCACAGTAGAAGACAATGCCAAAATATTTTTCGAATGAGTGTGGTTACAATTTGGGATCCTGCAGATCATTATGTCAAATTAGGATAGCAGGTTCCTGAGTGCATTCTTGTCTAGCCTCTGGTCATTGTTGGACATCAAGCTCACCAAGTCAACTGCATTCCAACCCCACAGTGATGCCCATACATAGTTCAACAACATGATTATAGTGCACATACTACACATGTACAACTCCAAGCATCCACAAATATGGGATGAGAGTCTTCACTATGTGCAACGCAACTTTAAAAAATGTCTCCATAGCTCGGCTAGCCACAATCCCTTTCAAGCGGGCCTAGGATTTCAACCATTGTGCCCCATTAATTTTGCAATGCCTCTTGCAACTACATAAGAAAAATATGCACATGTTTAGTCCGAAGATGATAAATCCACAAGGTTTATTGAAAAAATTCAACACATACACCAACAAGTTCATGATATCTCAGATAAAGCCAATTCCAAGTATAAACAATGTCATGATTAGCATTAGGTGCCACATAAGTTTCAAGTGGGAAACAAGGTGTAGTGGAATTTGGAAAAAGAATGCCTTGTTGGAGCTCATCAGAACATTCAACCAATTCGATACAGACCTTCCGCCATCACCAAGGTTGTGGGTGACAATGCTTTTGAGCTAAGTATAACCCCATTCCTTGACCTACACCTAATATTCAATTTGGACAACTTTCAACCATACTTTCCACCATTGTTGGACACATCAGACATTGCTGAGTAGCTAACGCCAAAATAGACCAATCCAGATTACATTGAACAAACCAAAAATGACCATATCATAGACACACATATTAATAACACTCGCCAACAGAAGATCCATTTGTATCAGGTTGTCAATGTTGCCCACCTCCTACACCAAGGCAAGTGGCTCACTAGGGACCATGTTCAACAAAATTTTCCCCATCTCATGGAGACACTCAACGCAATGGGGACCATTTATTCCTGAGGGGGAGGGGGGGACTGATCCAAGTGGATATTGGTAGCCACTTTCCTATTCCACTTGGACCCCTAGCAATGTTTTCTATCAGTTTCCTATTTTTCAGCATAGTTTTCTATTTCGACAATTTTGGGACGTAACTTCTCGAATTTTTTTGTCCTTGAATATACCTTTATAATAGGCTATTGTGCGCACCAAATGCAAATCGTATGCCAAAGTTACGACCTTGGGAAGTTAACGTTCCAACTAACCTCATTGGGGCTTATATATTTTGGTGCTTCATCTCCTAGGGTTAGGTTTTTGGATGTTTGGGGTTTCTCAATATTTGTTCATGACAAAAAGGCCTTTGAGACTCATTATAACATAGTTTAGAAGGAATGTAGGAATCACATATATTCTCAGAGATAAGCTACCATAGACCGAGCTACTTTGTTTCCATTATGCATGTAAACAAATTTTCAACAGTTTCTATTTAATAGTTGAAGTTATGTTTCATTCTATCACTGTGTTTTTGTTTAAATATGTATTTAATTTCATTCCTTCATAAATTTGGATCATCTAGACATACTCCTATCTCCACCCAATAACCAAATAAGGAACTCTAAAGGTTAAACCACCTCCAACCTCAATAAAACAAAGGAATCCAAGGAATTTTCACCTCCATTCTTAGATAGATTGTGCACACTGTATTCCACCCAAGCTCAAGAATCTAGAACAAGCTATGATAAAACTAAGAAATAAGAAAAGAGATACTTCAAAACACTTCGCACTAGGAACCCAAGAAGTAGGCCTTCATCCCAACTGTCAAGGGAATCTCGAGATTAACCCATCTCCAACCTCCACCCAATTAGGGAATCCATACACTACTAATCCTGACTTGAGAGGTGTATCCATATGGCCCTCTAGTGCTCAACTGAATTACTGCTATTCATTGCTCATCTCTTTGGCGATGCAAATTTTCCTTTCGCTTAACTCCAACACTTGGATTCTTCCTCTTTCTCTATCAAGGGTGTTTAATACCCTATGATGGCTCTTTTGTGTTTGTCCACCTCCTCCTCTCATTTCTATTTGGAGATGATATCGAGAGACCTCTCTCTCTATTGGGTTTTTGTTATATTATTTCCATAACTATTTGCATGCGCGGGGGCAGGGCGGGGGGGGGGGGGGGGGGGGGGGGGGGGGCGCGATAACCTTCCCTGTTTGTTGCGCTGGGCATAGAAGGGGGGTAATAGAGGGGTTGCACCCCCCTATCATGGGGTTTTAGGAGAGCGGTAGCTCCCTTGTATGGGGTTTGGGGTAGCACCCTGAGATTTTCTTTT
Organism: Pinus tabuliformis; assembly: GCA_031772625.1. NCBI lineage: Eukaryota > Viridiplantae > Streptophyta > Pinopsida > Pinales > Pinaceae > Pinus > Pinus tabuliformis. The sequence goes on from CM062816.1 coordinate 1,992,338,600, forward strand.
TAGACCCTATATAAGGTGGGCGACCCTACCTATGGTTTTGTGCATGGGTTTCGCACATGGTTTTTGGCATGATGGTTTTCTGCCCATGGTATTTTGTAGATCTGGCCAAGGGAACTATGGTTATGTTCTAATCCAAGGTTAATGGATTGGGGTCTATGAATTCTTCGGAATGTATATATATTTATTGTAATATTCAAAGGAACATAATGAAAAATCAATCTGGTAGTCAGAGTTTTTGGATCTAGGGGAAAATCTCTGTGCATATATGTTTTATGTTCTCGCCATTGTTTATTTTCTGTTTTTAGAATTCATATGTAGGTAATTTCTATACAGGGTTAAAACCTACATTTGGTATCAGAGTTGTTTTAGCTTCAAGGGGACACCTTTTCTATTGAGGGATTTAGCTCGGGCTTGTTGTAGACCCGCTTCAGTGGGAGATCTGCGGGATCAATTCTTGTTGTGAAAGAAGATGACGAGCAGTGGAAAGATATAGATCGAGAAATTTATTGGTCAGAGTTTTGAGTTGTGGAAACTCAAGATTTGTTGGTGGATAAAGATCAGTGGATTGCACTAGATCCGGGTACTAAACCAACGATAATGTCAGCTAAAGACTGGGTGAAGTTAAATTGGAAGGAAAAGATCACAATACGGTTATGTATCTCAGATTCAATATTGTTGAATGTATCAAGGGAAGCTACAACGAAGGATTTGTGGGCCAAGTTAGGGAATTTATAACCTGAGGATGAAGGATGGAGACTCGGTGATAGAGCATTTGAATGCCTTTAATATTGTGGTGAGCCAGTTGTTATTGTTGAATTTCCATGACCTTGGGTCTAGGTTAGAGTCTTAAAATCACTGATGCTACCAAACTAAGAATATCAAGCATAAACTACTTTGCAGAGTCGTGTTGAATTTTCTAAGTCTCCGTTAAAAAATTAATCTGTATTCTGTTGGTTTATTTCTTCTAGTTGTTTAAATTTGAACAAGTTATTTAAAACATTTAAATAATGAAATAAACACAATACAGTCACAACATCTACAGATCATCAACTAAAAAAAGACAAGCACAAAAGTGACACTGTTATTTTTGGACAAATGTCCCCGGAAAAACCCAATGCGGGAAAATTGGTGTAGTTATTCTGAGGGTTATATTATTATGCAGTCTTTTTAAGTACAACTAGGTGCTTAACAGGCTCACCTGACAAACAAAAATACATGACAGCAATACCTTTATATTCGGAAATAGGTATTCAGAAAACCTATCCCACGAAACCCTGTCCGGCACAATTGAAGCTCAATGCTAGCCCTTATGGCCTCTGCTTCAACCTCTTGTTGACCTGTGTCAGCCCCAGGACCCTCTGTGTCAACCCTCTGAGGCACTGCGCAACCTCTAGGACCCTCTGCGTCATTCTAGCAGCCTTTGCATGCATGACACAGTCCCTCTGGCCTCTGCGTTGTCTTTGTTGGGCTCTGCATAGCTTGGACTGGCTACTGCTGTCACTCTCTGCTTCTGCACTGGTCTCTCAGTATTGTCTCTGCCTCGTACTCACTGCCCCTTGCTGCTGATCACTGATTCAACTTTTCTTAGCAACCCCGCTCTAGAAAAATGAATGACTAATCACTCTGGTGTGTTCTTGAGCTGACCCTTAAGCCTCCTCTTATACTTTTCTTGTTGGTCCTTCAACGAACAAGATTAAATATCTAATCAACAACTAAGATTAGATTTGGCTTGATCCATGAATTTTGGAACCTTCTAACCCAGTTTTATATTAATACCCATTAATATTTTATTTTTCCTAAGTTTAAACTTAGGAACTCCATTAAAAATATTAATTATTTTAATATCTCCCAAACCGGTTAGAATATGCCCAAACCATTTTCGGGTCTTGAAGATCTCATGTGCTTTAGCCTCTCCACCAATTTTCATGGCTAGATCGCATTCGATGGTACCCCAAAGAAACACTCCCTCTTAGCGTGGACTGTGCTCTAGTAATACTCCTCACTGAGCATCACTCCGAGTATTTGGCACTAGTACCTGTGCTGATGCTAGGCCTCCCTGACCAACATCCTCTACACTGCTGCATCCTGTACTGCTTCCCATGGCCCTTCCACTACCACTTCTGCATCCGTACGACAGCTCCCTCTGTATCCGTGCTGTTGCTGGTCCATCCTCCCAACACTCCATCTACACTACATCCCCTCTCATCATGCTGAATCGTGCTACTGCATTGCAACTCAGTTACTAAGAAGTAAGTAACTGATCCACCCAACTTCTGAAATCCCTATTAGGCTAGAAACACTCCCGAAGCTAAAGCTTCCTTTTCTGCTAACAAGTTATCCCTCTATTGACCTCTGTGTTGCTGCAACAACTCCCTGCGTCTTGCACCATTGCACACCTCTCTGGGCCATCCTACACTGTTGCAATACTCTTTGTGCCTCTCGCACTGTTGTAGCCTGCTAGCCTTGCGCTGCTCGGGGACTCCTACATTGTAGCACTCTCTGTCACTTCATCCGCATCCGTCTCTACTGACATCAGCCAGTCCTACTACTCTCTCTTCGGGGCTCCTGTAGCAAGGTATAATCCAAGAGGTTGGGTACCTCAAGGATCTTGCCCCTCATCGCCTGTAGTCCTCCTGAATACAACTCGATGTCTCCCCACATCTTATCTAGAGGTACATGAGAATTCATGGCACAATCATCATCCTCCTCGAATTCCTTTTCCGCCTTCGTTGGCGCTACCTTAGAGTCAGACACCTCTCCCATGTTCTTCTTCCTTGGACACTGGTTCGCATAATAACCCAGTTCCCCACAGTGGAAGCACTTAACCTTGGAGAGGTCCTTCTTCTTCCTCTTCTCCTACTTGCCTGCAGATACCAGAGCTGCATCCTCTTCCTCTTCCTTCTTGATTTGGACTCCTTTACTGCTACTTCCCGCCTTGCTCAATTGCATGATCTCCTCTTGATGAAGAGCCACCCACAATTCTTCCCCATCTGGAAGATCCGCCTTGCCCAGTATGCTCTGTATAAATGTCTCCCACTCCCCGGAGACTGCATTAAGTGTGGTCCTTACCATCATCTCTTCATTTGGAATGGCTCCTATGGAAGTTAGTTGGTCTCGGATCTCCTTCAACCCACCGAGGAAGTGATATATCTACTCCCCCTTCTACATCTGGTATGACTGTAGCTGATTCTCAAGTAACATCTTCCTCTGCATAGAAGTATGTTGGTACAACGTCTTCAAGGTGTCCCACATTTCCTTTTCTGTCTCCTTCTCGGCAATATGTTGGACCACATGATCCTTGACCCCATCAAGGATAATGCATTTTTCCTTGGACATTTCCTCCTGGTACTTCTCATTAGCTATCGGGTCAACTGGGATAACCATTGTTCTCAAGACGAAGCCCTTGATGCAATGTCTATCTAGAATGGACAAGATCTCGGCCTTCCAAACCACAAAGTTGAATGCTCAGTCCAGCTTGTCTTGATCTCTCAGCCCATTCATGACCATCTCGCTGCCCTTTTGGTGACTCCTTTGAGTCTCTCTACTTCCCACCTGGAAGTTCTCAGTTCGACTCCTATTGAGTCTCTCTATTTCCCGTCTGGAAGTTCTCGGTTTGACTCCTCCTGAGTCTCTCTACTTCCCGTTTGGAATTTCTCGGTTTGACTCCTCCAAGTATCTCTACTTCTTGTCTAGAAGTTCTCTTCTGGACTCCCTCTGAGTCCCGATTTCCCTCCTGGAAATCCTTTTGCCAACTGTCAAGTTGCTCCTCTCCTATTGTCTGTGTAACTGCAACACTGATCCAGATTCCTTGGCTAGAAATCTGCCTCAGAAACAACTGCCTCTACCTTAGTCTTACCTTGTTAGGTACTTTTCTAACCACAATACCCCACCAGCTATGCTCTCACAAACTTCCCACAACTTCCTTTGCCCCAACAACTAAAGGATTGAGCCTCTTGGCTCTACGCACTCCCGACACTGGCAAAATAGCTCCCTTAGCCAACTATGTCAGCCCTTTTGGTCTCTACATGGCTCTGCGTGAGCCTCTCTCTGCCCTCCTCAGCCTTTGCGTTGGCCTCTCTCTGGCCTGGATTGATGACACAGTCCCTCTGTGTCAACCCTTCCTCTGTTGCTTCTGCAAGGATCAACTACTGTCACTCAGGACAACTGATTCTGCTTACAATGCTCTGCTCAGCCGATGCCTTCAGATCTCCTATGATCTGCAACCACGCTATAATACCATGTTGAATTTTCTAAGTCTATCCGTTAGAAAATTAATCTGTATTTTGCTGGTTTATTTCTTCTACTTGTTTAAATTCGAACAAGTTATTTAAAACATTTAAATACCGAAATAAACACAATACGGTCACAACATCTACAGATCATCAACTGAAAGAAGACAAGCACACAAGTGACACCGTTATTTTTGGACAAATGTCCCCGTAAAAACCCAATGCGGAAAAACCGGTGCAGCTATTCTGAGGGTTATATTATTATGCAGTCTTTTTAAGTACAACTGGGTGCCTAATGGGCTCAACCGATAGAGAAAAATACACCACAACAATACCTCAATATTCAGAAACAGGTATTCAGAAACCATGTCCCACGAAACCCTCTCCAGCACAATTGAAGCTCAACATTGGCCCTTCTGGTCTCTACGTTAGCCTCCTTCTGACTTGCGTCAACCCCAGGACCCTCTGAGGCATTGCGAATCCTCTGGGACCCTTTGCATCAGTCTAGCAGCGTCTGCATGGATGACGTAGTCCCTCTCGCCTCTGCGTTGTCTCTATTGGGGTCTACATAGTCTGGACTGGCTATTTCTCTCTCTCTCTCTGCTTCTATGCTAGTCTCTCAGTACTGTCTCTGCCTCTCTACCTCGTACTCACTACCCCTCGCTGCTGATCACTGATTCAACTTTGCTTAGCAACCCCGCTCTAGCAAAATGAATGACTGATCACTCTGGTGTGTTCTCCAACTGACCCTCAAGCCTCCTCTTATACTTTTCTTGTTGGTCCTTCAACGACCAATATTAAATCTCTAATCAATGACTAAGATTAGATTTGGCTTGATCCATGACTTTTGGAACATTCTAATCTAGTTTTATATTAATACCCATTAATATTTTATTTTTCCTAAGTTTAGACTTAGGAACTCCATTAAAAATATTAATTATTTTAATATCTCCCAAACCGATTAGAATATGCCCAAACCATTTTTGGGTCTTGGAGATCTCATGTGCTTTAACCTCTCCACCAATTTTCATGGCTAGATCACATTCGATGCTACCCCAAATCAACAAGCCGAAATATAAAGCAGTAAATCACATATGCACAATATACACAGTTTTAAACAAAATTGTACAATATGTACAATCCCAATCTTCATTATATTAAACCATATTTTGAATAATACAACAGTTTATGGTATACAAGATATAATGACAAACTTGGTGCAACTTCTATGTTGTATCTCGTCTTGTTGGTCCTTCGCTTTCGTATTGCTCACTAGCATTGCCTTAGTCCATCAAGGGATCTACACATCGAGACTCCAAGAGGGATGCCTACTATCACTGCTACAAGTCACATCTTCTACAATGAACACGGGCTCATCAACTGCTCTCTGGGTAGGCCTACCAAGGTCCAATCTGCCAGGCTAGCAGTAACTTTCATCCATCAAAGTGCTGCGCTTTGGCACCAAATATTCACCCAATCTCGAACCAACAAAGTCCTTCTTGTCTACTTCTATAGGGCTACCTTGGGTAGCCAAATCACTACCCTCCAACCAAATCTATGACACCCAACCAACTCACTGTTGATTTTGCTCCTAGGATGACACAGTCACTTTACCATCATGGAATGTCATCCACGTGGCACCAACATGATGCTCAACAACTGATCCAAACTGATCAACTCCTTTGACCTAATACTCTTCTCCAAAACACTACTATTTACACCTTGCTGCACTATTGTAATACTGTACCACTAGATAGGGCACATGATGCTACCCTCAACCTCCACACAACTCAACAAGACAACCTCAAAAGACTGCGATTCATCCAAGAAGAGATCCTCTATACATCTGCTGCCTTGTAGGGCTTCCATCCTCCTTGAACACAACTCCTAAAGGCCTCCAACTATTGGCTATGGCCTGCAGCCTAGCCCAATAGTGGATTGTAACTTCGGTCCCTTCAACTAGTACCCCAATCAGCCCTTAAACAAAAACCATTTTCTTCTCTTTCTGCGGCTTCTTTTGCTCTGCAAACCGAGCTCAAGAAAAACCCTATCATGCTGAAAACAACCCTGAAATAGGCCACGCTTTCATCTAGAAAAATGCGACTTTATAACAGAAAATACCATGTTGTCTAGGCCTCCTCACGCTGTCCCTTGTGCCCTTCAAACTGCAGCTAAGACTCCTTCAATCCCTGTGCTAAATATGCACTTGAAACAACCCTAAATGGACCTATCTAGCCCTTAAACTTATCTAAAAATCACGTTGTCCATACAACCCTTCCACACTATCTAGGGCAGCCTCCTAAACGTTGTTCCAAGCCTCCTTCTCCATGCATATTTTAGAGTTATTCTTGAGATGTATTTCACACCAAATGGATGCCTTTATCACCCTCATATCACCTTCTATATATACCATAAAGAAGGGCTCAACGTCACATTTGAAGGGACACATTCATTGGCTCTTCAAGTCAGCTTACTTGACAACCAATAACTACTAGTCAAATCCAAAAATTCATATGTCTCTAACGACAACTCGGATTCAGATGATTTTCATTGTGTTGGAATCGTCTTTCCCAACACTATCATCCTCATCCATTACATATCATAAATCCATCATCTTTTTACCCCAGATCTCGATGGGTGCCTATTGTAGTGGTTACAACCACCCTCCCAAATTTTGGCTTGCACCCAATTTTAGAGCTTCTCTTGAGAGTTTCGCTTGATGATTACACACCCCAGGTTCACTCTGTGAGACCATGTAAGTCTTTAGATCCATCTTGCTTGTGCATTTCATTTAAGTTCTGCATGTTGGTGTCTAAGTCATGCTTTTCACCATGTTCTAGTTATTCTCAAAGTCTTTGCTTCGTGTACACTTGTTGTGTTTGCTATGAAAGCATCTGTCACACTCACACATGGAGTCACATTCACTGTCGCACAAGCGCCGTCATGGTCGATCAACGATCAATCATGAGTGTCACGCTTGTCACTTGCACCGTCGGTCAGTCATGTTGAACATGTGTGTCTGGATGGTTTGAGTCGTCTCGTTATCGAGTCATGTGAGTGTGTGTTTGCATGATCACCTATGCATCTTTCGATTGTTCACACATTTAATCATTTTTTGCTAAATTCCCGGTGATCGGACTCCCCTCTGACAATTGGACCATCGCCTCACCGTCGACTCGATTGACTATCACCGAGAGCAACGTAGAAGCACTCAGCAAGTTTTTCCAAGCTGTGTTGATCGCAAGCAATTCATTCAGATCTCATGCTGGCCACCCGGACAGTTGGACCCGACAGCCGCCCCAAGACTGACTCCTCTCTAAAATTTCCTAGAGGCTACAGACTTTCCCTCTTGGCTGATTGAGGAAATTGCATAGATAGGCTGGACAGACACTAAGTGCTCGTCCCTGTCTCCCTCAGAAAATTGTGTAGTTTTCCTCGTTAGTCATCCCGACAGTCGACTAGCTACTCATCCAAGAAATTGCACAATTTTCATGAGTATGCCTTCTGCTACCCAGCAATCCACTCAACTCAAAAACTGTGCAGAGATTATTAGCAGGCCGTTCTCCCAGCCTCAGTGTAGTCCCCCTCGCCAGTAGCTCCTAGTAGCAGACTGCCAGTTCCTCCCAAGAATTGTGTAGTTTCTGCTACCAGTGAACCAACATCCAACTGCCAATTCCCTCTGGGAATTGTGTAGTTTTGGCTGCCAGTGACCTAACATCCAACTGTCAGTTCCCTCTAGGAATTCTGCAGTTTTGGCTGCTAGTGACCTAGCAACTAACTGCCAGTTCCCTTTGGGAATTGCACATTTTTGGTTGCCAGACTCTCAGGCAGCTCCTCCTAAAAACTGCACAATCTATGCCTATTGACCCTCCTTGCAGCCCAGTCTATTCCTCTAGAAATTTGGACTTCCATCCCCTCCTGCCCGCTCATTCCGGAAAATGTGCAAATCCTGCCTACATTGCCTTCCTGCCACCCAGAGTGTCCCTCCCAAAATTTATGCAATTTTGCCTTCCAGCCGAGATAGACCTCGCTGACAGTCATGGTCGACTTGGATTTCCCATCTCCATCACTTAGTGACTCTTGCATAGTTTTCATCAGCAGTTCTCGGAGCCATCATCCCGCTTCACAACCTTGTTGCCTCTCCTGGTCACCTACATCTGAAATGATCATGTGTCATGGTAGACTAGGAGGTTTTGGATTTGATGTCGTCTCGTCATGAGTGACTGCAGGTACAGGTACACCAACAAACATGGTGCAAAGACAAATGGGATGAATGAAGGGAGCACATGCAGAAGGATAGGTTCACCAATGGATGGACGAACGATGCATGCAAAGAGATGTGATCACAAATGGACGATCATGCAAAGATGTGTTCACGTACGAATGAACGAGCAAACATGAAAGATGTGCTCATGGACAAACGAAAGGACAAACATGCACCTTTGTTAGATGATCCAAACATACTTTATTATCATAGGTTATAAAATTGAAATAAAATAATTATTAATTTAAGAAATTAAATTAATAATTATTCTAGAATGATTAATTATTTTAGAGACAATTAGAAATAGTATATTGTTGTAACAAGATATGACTCTCCAAATGAGTCGTATCTTAGGCTCTATTATAGGAGATTAGTTAGCTAGTTGGTTTGAATAGCATTTATTGTAAATGGACACTTGTTATTTAGTAAGTGCTCCATAATTAGAGGTAGTTAGGACATGGAGCTTATAAATAGCTCATTGCAAGAGTGTGTGGTTGTTCGGGTGTAAGCTCTTGCAAATCAAATATGTAATTGTTTTTTCTGATTAATAAAATTACATGTCTGAGGACACTTCTGCCATTATTGTGTTATCAGAGCTCCAGTAATGCTGCAGTGGATTTGAGGAGATTTCAGCTCAACAAAGTCCTGGAAAACTCCATTCAGTTGGCCAGCAAATCATTGGTATGGAAATTGCACAGTTTTGTTTAAAAGGAAAAGAAATTTTTTTGTTGAATTTTGTTTTTTTTAAAAGAAAAGAAATGTTCTAATTATCGGAGGCATAGAAAGGATTGTACAACAAGTAATTTAGTGTAATACAAGATTTACAAGGTAGGCACTGCATCCAAGTCAAATCACTACCCGTGTCAGCGATCAAATTTAGTTTTTGTGGATTGAAGGATCCCATTATGACCAGCACCAAGAAATTCCCAGTAGGCCGTAGCCACGATCGAGGAACATGACACAGTGTTTGGGAAGGTTGTCCGCATTTTGTTGCACATCTATGTAAACTGTAATTTCATCGATAATCATACCCTGAACATTCTCCTACAGGCGCCAAAAAGGAAGTCCAATAATGTCCAATATGTTCTCCATTTATCCATGCTTGACCTTTACCCATACTGCTCAGGCCTGAGATAAGAGGTTCATCGCCCTCAAGCACATCAATCACTGCCTTGTACCATGTCAGCGGCAGATTATCGGTGGACCTGCATCAAGAATATAACAGAAATGAAAAATCTCATACGTAGAATCTCCTCTCTAGTGTTTGGCTGAAGCAGCTTTTTAATTTTCTGAATTTTAAGTTGCTGTAATACTTCTTGTTGTAAGTTGCTGTAATACTTGGTCTCGTTGGAAGCTTGTTGATGGTGAACACCAACATAACCGTTTTCCACGAAAATACTCTCATCTCGGTTACGATAAACTCAAGGAAGCTCTTGAGAAGTGCAGCCACGGGGAAACGAACGAGGGACAGTCTGAAGTCCGTGGGGTTTGTTCTGTTTGTGACCAGAATTTTTTCTCTGAAGTCACCACTGAAATATCAGGTATAGTTGACCGCTTCAGTTCTCGTGCCAACCGGTTTTCACAGATACTTATGGTGCCTGAGACACTGCTTCATTGATGATTATTTGGCAATGATTGAAGAAGGCCAGAACCTAATAAATTATGTTGCCATGAATTCCATTGCAATTTGAAAATTTTTTGGAGGAATATGACGAAGTGCGCTGCGCAGTGAATGGCCAGAACTTTAGGAGAATGCTGCAGGCTAAATACCTTGAGCTGTTGCAGTCACCATGGCTAATTGAACTGAGTGTTTTTTCAGATTAACACAAAAGACTCAAAGTATGTAGTGTCCTGAGCGTGAGTTTGGGCATTAAGCCAGCGTGAGGATCATAATTTTTTTTTTTTTTTTTTTTTGTAATATTAATGCATATTGTATTTTGGAGAGATCTAATGATTTGTAATTTTGGGAATTTATTTTAGTGGAGAAATAAGGTGCAATAGCAATTTGTAATTTTTTTGGAGCAATAAGGAGTTTTTTTTTATTTTTTCAGGAGATAAATGTAACTCAAAGTAATTTTACTTTGAGGGGGGGTAATTTTTTTTTTTTACCAGATTGTGCAAAGCACCGTTGTAAAAAGTCAAATTTTGAAAGTTGCCCTGTAAAAATTTGAGAAATTGACTAGAGCCAAGTGCAAAGCTCAGTCAATATTCTCCTGTTTTGACGACTATTCGAGGGTCAAGGCCAAGCCCCGATAGATCGCGTTTTTTGCGTGGTGTGTTGTGTTGACTATCTTGTACCTTCTGTTCTGCTTCTTGGTGCGTCTCTTCAACGATAAAAATGTCTAAGTTGATTAACTTATTTTCTGATTCCGACAAACTTGAGGGCACTAAATCTTATAAAACGTGGCATCGTCTTATTGAAAGCACACTCATTTACAAGGAATTATGGCAAGGAATATGTGATGGAGATGTAAAGCCGAATAAACCCACAGATGCAGATGCACTGGCAAAATGGGAAATCAAGAATGCTAAAGCCTTAGCTCTTATTAAATCGTCTGTGAATGATGAAATGTATGTACATATAGAGAATGCCACAGATGCATGGACTGCCTTGAAAACTTTTAAAGATCTCTTTGATACTCAGCCAGAATCAAAGAAGGTTGATCTACAGTTAAAATTGTTGCAACAAAAATTAACTGAAGATGGTGATATTCTTGAATATCTCTCCAGACTTAAGAATATTAAGCAGGAAATTATTAATGTTGGCTTTCCCGCAATTGATGATAGCTTTATGGTCACAATTGTAATTGCTGGGCTTCCTTCTTCCTATACGCATTTTTTAGAAACTTTACAAGTAACTGGGAAATTAGAAAAACTAAAGTTTGATGAACTTTGTGAAATGTTAAGTCAGCATGATAAAACTTTTGGGAAGAAGAAGAAAGTTGGTGAAGATGTTTTTCTCACAGAAGCCAGCACAAGTAAGTCTTCAGCAGATAGTTCTCGAGGAAGAGGCCGATGGAATCAGAATCAAGCAAATCGAGGTCGAAGCCAAAGTAGAGGCAACAATTTTAACAGAGGAAGAAGAAATAATTTTCAAGGTAGAGGAAACAACCAAGGAAGAAGCAATTTTCAAGGACAAGGATATAATAGTCAAGGTAGAGGACAATCTCCAAATAGAGGACAAAGCAGAGGCAGAGGACAATCTTTAGGACGAGGAAGAGACTTAAGTCAAATTGTGTGTCGAAGATGTAACAAAGTTGGCCATTATGCTGAAGATTGTCGAACTTCACTTAATAAAATTCCCAAGTTTCAGCAGCATTCAGCACAATTTGCAAATGATCAAGATGAAGATAGCTCAGAATATGTTTTTACTTCCTCACGAGCATCACAAATTTCATCTCATCTTAGAAGTGACTATGAAGATGCCTGGATCTTGGATTCCGGGGCAACTCAGCACATGACATGTCGACGTGATTTTTTCTGGAATTTTCAAGAATGCCAACTTAATTCAATTTTTCTTGCTGATGATACAAAACATACTCCTTATGGAAAAGGAGTCGTAAAAGTTTTTCTCCCTGACATTGGAGAAAAATTGATTTCCAATGTATGGTATGTACCTAGTTTCAAGAAAAATTTGCTCTCTTTAGTCACGATTCGACAAGCAGGTCATCAGGTGATTATGGAAGATGGTTTAGTGAAGATTAATTCAGTGAAACAGAACTTGAAAACAGTTATGACAGGTTATGAAGATGGAAAACTGTTACGAATGAAAGGGACAGTTATTCCAAGGCATTCTGATTTTGCAGGGGCAGTGACTACAGGTATTTCACCTATCAGACTATGGCATGTAAGATATGGACATTTGAATTTTGAGAGTCTTTCACAATTGCAGAAACAAGGAATGGTTAAAGGACTTCCCACATTCAAAAGGGAAAATGCAAAATGTGAAGCTTGCATTTATGGAAAACAAAACCGAGAAAGTTTTCCAACAAGTTCATGGCGAGCAAACAGGCGGCTACAACTAGTTCACAGTGATGTTTGTGGTCCACTACAAACTTCATTTGGTGGTTGCAAATATTTCTTACTATTCATTGATGATTTCAGCAGAATGACTTGGGTTTACTTCTTGAAAAACAAGTCAGAAGCATTTGATAAGTTTAAAATTTTTCGCCAACTTGTTGAAAATGAAGTCAAAGAAAAGATAGGTACTCTCAGGACGGATAATGGGGGAGAATTCACTTCAAATGAATTCAAAAATTATTGCAGTGAAAATGGCATAAGACGACATCTTACTAATGTTTACACTCCACAGCAAAATGGAGTAGTCGAAAGAATGAACCACACTTTGTTAGGAATGGCGAGATCCATGTTAACATTCAAGAGGTTAAGTCCAACATATTGGGTGGAAGCAATACATACAACTGTCTACTTAAGAAACAGATCTCCAACTGCTCCTTTAGACGGCATCACACCTTATGAAGCTTGGTTTGGTTTCAAACCTCGAGTTAAAAATCTTAGATTTTTTGGGTTAGTGTGTTATGCCTTAGTTCCGAAAGAAAAATGAACTAAGCTTGACTCAAGAAGTTTAAAATGCACAATGATTGGCTATTCTGATGAGAAGAAAGGGTATCGTCTTTTGACCAATGGAAAATTCATTGTGAGCAGGGATGTCATTTTTGATGAAACAGAGAGTAAGAGGGCTGAAGAAATTGAAAATCTTCTTCACAAATTAGAAACTAAGGGCAGTAAAAGAAATGGACAAATGCAAAGTCAACCAACTTCACCAAATTGGTATGAACTTGATTTTCCTTCCTCTGAAGATGAGTCATCCAGTCCACCTACATCAACAACATCATCCGGGTCTTCTAGCAGTTCATCCGCATCTCCAAGCAGCAACAGTTCTTCAGACAGTGAGTCTCCACATTCTTCACCTGAACGGCGTACATCAGTTTATATTAATCCTCTTTATAATGATGGGGACTTTACAGAAGCTCAAACAAGTGAGCACCAACTTCCAAAATGGGCAGTTCAACTTTTGAAAGATGTAAAGCCTGATGAACAAAATAAAACTGGCACCAGAAGGGCACATAGAAGTGAAGGCAATTTTGCCTTGATAGCAAATGATTTTACTGAACCTTCCACATACAAAGAGGCAGTAAAACATAAAGAATGGCAACAGGCTATGGTTGAAGAATATAAAGCAGTAATTGATAACAACACTTGGAAACTTGTTGAATGTCTATCAAATGTTAAACCCATAGGATGTAAATGGGTTTACAGAATTAAGTATAATCAGAAGGGTGAACTTGACAAGTATAAAGCACGACTTGTCGCAAAAGGTTTTGCGCAGCAGGAAGGCATTGATTATGAAGAAACCTTTGCTCCAACAGCTAAATGGAACACCATCCGATTAACACTTGCATTGGCCGCTCAAAAAGGATGGAAAGTTCATCAAATGGATGTAAAAAGTGCTTTTCTCAACGGGGATTTACAAGAGGACGTGTATATGACCCAACCACTAGGTTTTGAAGTGGAAGGACAAGAACATAAAGTCTGCAAATTGATCAAGGCTTTATATGGGTTAAAACAAGCTCCCCGAGCCTGGTATGCAAAGATGGATGATTACCTTAAGAAAGTTGGTTTTCATCGCAGTGAATCTGATGATACTTTGTATGTGCGACAACAGGGAAAATATTTTGTAATTCTTGTTATGTATGTAGATGATTTGATCATCACTGGCAATCATGATGATCATATTGCGTAGGTTAAAAAGGAGTTACATGTAGGTTTTAAGATGACAGATTTGGGATTACTTCACTACTATCTTGGAGTTGAAGTCTTCCAACGTCCACATCATATTTTCATTTCTCAGAGCAAGTATGCCGCAGAGGTTTTTCAGTGATTTGGCATGCAAGATTGCAAGCCCGTTCTAACCCCCATGGAGCAAAACTTGAAACTTTCAAAATTTGAAGGGGGGGAAAAGGTGGACAGTACAACTTACAAACAGTTGATTGGCAGCTTGATTTATTTGACAAATACTCGTCCTGATCTATCTTATGCAGTCAGTATTCTTTCACGTTTTATGCAGGAACCACGAGACAGCCACTGGAATGTAGCCAAAAGAGTTCTTTGATATATCCAAGGAACAAAAGATTTTGGTCTTCTTTACACAAAGACTAAAAATTTTGTACTTGGTGGATATTCTGATGCCGACTTTGCTGGAAGTATTGATGATCGAGCATCAACATCAGGTTATTTAATGAACATGGGGTCAGCAGCAGTATCTTGGAGTTGTAAGAAACAAGCTGCAGTGGCCACTTCTTCAGCAGAAGCAGAGTACATTTCAGCATGGGAAGCAGCATGTGAAATTGTTTGGTTGCGCCGAATTTTGCAGGACTTGGGCATTTCTCAGGGAGAAGCTACATCATTGTTCATTGACAGCCAGTCAGCCATCAAACTTGCCAAGAACCCAGTTTTTCATTCAAAGACAAAGCATGTGGACACCAAGTATCATCATATCAGGTCGCTCATTGCCAAAGATGTCCTCAAACCAGTTTATTGTCCTTCCGAAGATCAGATCTCCGACATTTTCACAAAACCGCTTGGCAGAATAAAATTTACTAAGTTCAGAGATGAACTTGGTATCTGTTGTAATGTATCTTTGGATCATAGGGGGGAATGTTAGATGATCCAAACATACTTTATTATCATAGGTTATAAAATTGAAATAAAATAATTATTAATTTAAGAAATTAAATTAATAATTATTCTAGAATGATTAATTATTTTAGAGACAATTAGAAATAGTATATTGTTGTAACAAGATATGACTCTCCAAATGAGTCGTATCTTAGGCTCTATTATAGGAGATTAGTTAGCTAGTTGGTTTGAATAGCATTTATTGTAAATGGACACTTGTTATTTAATAAGTGCTCCATAATTAGAGGTAGTTAGGACATGGAGCTTATAAATAGCTCATTGCAAGAGTGTGTGGTTGTTCGGGTGTAAGCTCTTGCAAATCAATTATGTAATTGTTTTGGTGATTAATAAAATTACGTGTCTGAGGACACTTCTGCCATTAACCTTTTGCGAACAAATGAACCTGTCAAGCCTTTCAATATGCAAGCAAGGAACAACATGAAAAAGCTTCATCAAGCGAACCAAAGGCCATCGAAGACTCCATGCACTTTGCCATGCGGAGGTAAAGCTGTGATACACCATGAAGACATCCATCACCCAGTAGCACTGTAACTCGACATGCACTCCAACAACAGCACAAATGTACCAACATTGTCATGTCGAGTCATGTCACGAGTCATGTCAGCCACACTTGTACTACGGGCTATGTTTTCAATCAATGTAATGTGACGTGGAAGTCCAAGAGACCCACTTGTTGTAAAATGAGTCATGTAAAGTTGAAAAGTCATGGAAGTCAAACATTCATGAGGGTAGTCGAACAACCATAAGGGTCAGTTTCACCCTTGGCTATAAATAGCCCCTCATTTGTACGTGCAAAGGACTTTTCACCTTAGATCCTCCCACATAGCCACTGTAATATTTTCTTTGAGGAGTAAGTAGTGGCTCCAACGCCCCACACTCAGGGTTAGTGATGTATGGTGTAACGATGTGTCTTGGAACTTTTGCTTAATTCAGAAGCCTGCTTACAAGCCAACATGTTTTCACACATGTATTGTAATTGTTGTAAGACTGATCTTTAATACTTGTGATGCATGTTACTTTAACCTGTGTTCTACATATGAACTATTTCACTTGTTGTAATACATAATCTATTAATGGAAATGTGTTGTATATGCTGTTAACGTTGTCTCGCCTGTGTAGACTACTCTCCCGAACACCAAACAAACCTTTCACATAAAACTTGCTGTAACAACCATTGCACTTGTTTGGACTCATCCATTGAGTGTTGTATGTGTTATCTTACCTTGTGTGATGTGAGTGTCGCATCCGTGTGGACTGCTCCTCTGGAAGTTGTACACATCCTATTGTGTTGTGTGTTCCTAGCCAAGTTGGGACTTCATCCCAACCAACTTGGGACTCACTCCCACCCTCTCCCTCTACAGTGAAAGAACCATTGACACAAGTGACACTTACACTCACTAGGAACGCGAACCTCACTTCTCGAAGATAAAGCAGGCCACTCTCCTAGGTTGACAAGCAAGAGTTGAGGAAAATCCTTAAGACAATGGCAACCTGGCCATCATACCAGATGGGACTCCCACACCAAATAGTGTGAGGCCTAATTGGGACTTCATACTGGGGTGATCCCTCGAATGTTGGCGGTTCTAGCACTGTCAACATTTCTAGCGCTAGAAGGAGGGAAGCCAGTTGTATATGGCTGAAATTCTCCTCACACTCATTCTTCAACCATCTGGTCAAGGCAGTAACTTGCACTCCCTCTCACCTGCACCCGACTCTGTAGTTGGTTACTCCTCACCTCCTAGAATTGAACACAATATTCCATATCAACACCTTCGCTCCGTCCGTCCCATCATTCGCTAGTTGCGAAAGCAGTCAGACTAATCCCAGGCATCCATAACCTTCCATATGCATCAAAGAGGTCAAAAGCCACTCCCACCAGAGTTGTTGTATCATTGGTGGAAGAAGCAGTCCTTACCACACTTGAAGGTCTGGTAGAATCCATTGAAGATGGAGAGGAAACTTCGATCTTCCGGCAAGGCGAACAAGACACTCTTGTGATCTTGGGATCAGACTCTTTTATAGGAGGGGGGGGGGGGAAGGCAATGAAGGAGGCAGATTCAGAGACGAACCAACTGAATCAGAGCCGGAACCATCAGACTCCGAAGGAGAGGAAGAGAACGAAGAAGAAGAAGAGATGGCTTACCCAAATCTTGAATGGATGAATCAGGGACCATTGGCTCTCTCAGCTATTCTGCACAAGATGCTGAAGTGAGCAGATAGAATGAACATCAAGTTCAACCCTGATAGCACGGTGAAGGCAAAGACCAATTAGAAAACTTCTACCTAGAGCTGTAGACCCTTGAGGTACGTTATGACGACGTAGCATGTAGATTGTTCCCATGTACCTTGGATGGCCAACAACTAATTTTTATTGCAACCTTGCACCCAACTCGATACAAAATGGGGTGCTTTCAAACGTATGTTCCTTGAAAAGTTTGCTGATGATAAGACCCCAACCATGCTAATCAAAGACTTGGGAAGCCTTAAGATGGAGGGAAAATAGAAAGTGAAAGATTTCAATTAGAGGTTTACACGTATTTTGAACAAGTTTGCAGTGGACACTAAACCTCATGATTCCATCACTGTTGACTATTACACATCTGCACTTCTAACCAACATCGCGCAGTTCATCAAGCGAGACGCAAAACCAACACTCCTGGAAATTTGCGAAGAGGCTATTGCTATTGAAAAATACTTACGCGCAATTGGAGTCATCAAGGATGATGAATCAATGAAGGACTCCAAGGATGTGAGTAGGAAGCTCCAAGCAACGACGAGCAAGGGTAGAGACAAGGAAGCAACTGATATTGATACCCTCACTTGCCTTGTCAAGAACTTGACCACGGAAGTGTCTGAGCTCAAGCAATGGAAAATAGACACATTTTCAAGTAGTCATCTGCCCAGACAGAGACAGGCAAATAATTCATCAACCGGCTCATCAAGCAACAACATGTTCACTTCAAAAACTGTGCAAAAGCATGTGGTCCAACTCGAATAGTGCACAGATCCTAAGTTTTGTTCCTTCCACGAAGAACATCACCTATAGAACTCTTGTTCGGATTGGAAGCGAGTCATTAGCTTTGTCTGCAGTCATACACTTGATGCGGAAAGTGATATGCAGGAGCAATTTGAAGACACTTACAATGATGAAGAGGCTGCACTTGATGAAATATCAAGTGCTGGGCATGTGGTGAATCCATATTAGTGCTCACAAGTAATGTCAAAACGAACACCGAGAAGTAGCCCCAAAAGTAAAATGACTGTTACAATCTTAGGAGTAAAGGGGCTCCCCCTACACTTGGGGAAATGCAAGAGAAGGTGAGATTTTTGATAAAGAAGGTCGATACACCGACCGCCCCAAAGCAGAAAACACAAAGCAGGTCTGAGAAGACAGCAGTGGTTAAGACTACATCCATGAGAAAGAAGTTGCAAAACACCACATCGGACAACACGGACATCCATTCCACCCCGGACACCTCGGTAAGTCTACTACCTCTGGAGTACAACATTTTTGAAGACATGAAGAAAACTCGAGCGAACATCAGTTTGTTCGAGTTAGCTAAGGTCCAGAGTCAGCGAGATATCCTATTGCGCACAATGGGACAGACAACAATGGATAGCACAACCTCCACTAGCAAGGGAGAAAACACACCTCCTGGATCACTATCCACTGTGCTCAACACACTCTAGATGGAAGAAGCAAACTTGGGTTGCCCTCCATTCCTACTCTCGTTTGAAGTTTTTAACTACAATGTCCACAACTGCTTGGTTGATTCTAGCATGGTAGCCAACATCAAATCGCTCTCCATTGCTAAGAAGATCATTGCACAATGGAGTGAAACATCCACAAGAATCATCCAACTCGATCGAACATCGGTACCATCCATTGGTGAGCTGTGAGACGTGATCATATGACTATCTCATGACAGTCGAGTCCACTGATGCATCAATATAGTTGTTGTGGACATACCGGAAGCATATGGTCTATTGATCAGTAGAGACCAGTCCAGCAAGTTAGATGGATATTTTGCTACAGACTGGTCTCACATGTGGCTTCCGTACAAGGGCAAATGTAACCAAATTTGGGTGTTATCTAAGAGGTATATGAAACACAATGTCACTCCCCTTAACGGTGAGAACAAACCATTGGCCTTTGCAGAACTCATGTGTGGCAATTGCCTCATTGAAATGACATTGGAGTGTTATCCCACATGGCCAGCTCCAACCTCATTAGACATGCAATTGGGACTCCTTCCTTGCCCAACTAATGGTAATGAAACTTTTACAGTTCATTGTACTGATAGTCGCAGTAGTAACCGCAATAGTAGTAGCAGTGGTACTAGCATGCCAAATGGTCTGTGTATAGATCAAGTGTGGGCCATGGATTTTGACATATTAGAGACACATGATGGCTCAAGGACTGGTTGTATCTCAGTCATCCAAAACAACAGACAATGCATGATCTCAAGCTGCTTGAAGTTTGAGCGCACAAACAACACTGCTAAGTATGAAGCACTCGTGTTGAGCTTACAAAGGACCACTACTACGAACGAACATATCAACTTGGAAACCTATCATGATCCAAATATAACCAATCTCGGTACAAGCTACACACCACAACATCAACAAGTCTTTGACCGCTTGACTGAACAGTACCGAAATGGGTCTGCATGGGTAGATGATGACTTGAGTACACATTACACGCGAGCAATCCGACACCGGATTCTAGGTAAAGGAGGAGATAAGCTATTGCAGCAAAGACTAGGTAACAAACACATGTTGTTTGCACTCCTTACACATAAAATATTGAATAACATTTTGGATGGTTGGATTACTTGCAAAGTTCGTCATCATACTTTGTTTTCCAATTTATATTCTGCATGTAAGAAATTTGGTAAAATCTGGTTATGCATTGATTTCATAAACTTGAACCATTCCTAGAATAAAAAAAACTACCCCATGACATCATTCGAGCCTAGATTGCACACAGTACCTGAAACAGTGGTGTTGTCTCCACTTAAAGGTATTTTGGAATGCCATCAGGTTCTGGTAGTGGAGCTCGATGGACTTGCACTGGTCTACAAGAAGCTTGGCCCACACACATATCACTTGCAACCACTTGATGGGAGGATTGACAACCTTCCTATCAATGGCCAATATCTCAAGCATTACCTTTAATAGGTCGGGCCACACCCATGCCATGTACATAGTCTGTGTTAGGTTCCTATACCAATAGGTGTCATATATCATGATTAACTTGGGTTAGCTCTGAAATATTTTCATACCTTTGCTTGTTGCAAATGTTTTTCATATTTGTGAAAAACAAAAAATTAAAAAATGTAAACATGGTATACCCTAGAAAAAGAATAAAGAAAAGGTCAAAAAATGAAAGAAAATGAACCCTAACAAAAAGAAAAGACCATGAAAGTGTGCAAGTCTAAATGCCACTACTATTTACTTTATGCATAATAAAGATTGTGTGCAACTTGTTACTTATGCCACAATCCATGGTAACCAAATAGTTTAATCTTGGTTATTCCATGTTTTGAATTTCATACTTAGAGATAGAGAATAAAATCTAACCAAACTGTTTAATCTTGGCAGATAAGTAGATAGGTAGAGTAAATAAAAGGAGCTCAACAGTTTAATCTAAGCCCTTGGATGTAATAAGTGTAGATTTAGATAGATATCACTATGTAAAAGAAAAGAAAGTGTGAAAAGGGTTTTCCAGCTTAAGTGCACCCTAATAAAGAAGTGAACATGCTAGGATAAAGTAGGTAGGGTAAGTAGATGATGGTTGTAGAATAAATGTGTGGTGAATGGTTAAGTTTAATGCTTAAATCTTTTGCTTTCATCACTTGGACAAAGCACAACTCATAATGGAGACAGCACATCAAGGAAACAAAGTCAAATTAATTAACTTCCTTCATTTTTCCCTAAAAATTCACTAATTTCCCCTAAGTGCCAAAGGTATCTATAAAAGTTAGAGGGGCTGAGAGCATTTATCTGACTTTTGGAGGGACCGGACCCTCGGCCCAATAATTTGGAATGCCTAAAGTACTTAAATCCCCTTCATCAATAATTACCCCTTCATAAGGTCACTCATTCCCTTTATAAAAATTTTCCCAAGTAAAATCCTATTTTACTTAGGGAAATTGAAACATTTTATCTCTAAACCCTCATATTAGCCTAAGTAATTTGTATGATGAAATGATTTCGGAAACATTTTTACTTAGCGCACTTCATATTCCATAATCATATTAACTTCTAACTAGTATTATTATCTAAAACCCGAAAAAGAATTACCCTTTCCCTGTATTATTATTAAAAATCCCAAAAAATTACATATATCGCCCCTGGTTGCAAAATAACCTTAATAATGTTTGAATAAATGGGATTAATTAGTCAACCCATGACTAATTAAGAACCTCGACCCCCTCCATGCTAAATAAAGGGTTAATTGATCATCAGGATTAATTAACAACTTTCGACCAATCACATTGCCCCCGATGTAATTAAAGTCTTTAATTAAACTTTGGCCCCCCTACATTAACTATTATTCACTTCCCATCCCCGACCACCGTCTGATCAGATCTCTCAAATTCGACTGCCATTGCTCATATCGCGCAGGCCTTTTGGTCGGATGTTATACCCACGATATGAGTGGTTTTCCCAAAAGCGCCAATGCTATGTGTCAGTTGATAAGTGGAATCGTGCGACCCCCCCAAAATACCACCTACCTCCCATAAGTGGTGTGATAAAACCCACTTACCGCCTCCCACAAACGACAAAACGTCACATCATTAAGTTGACGTCACCTATCCTTGGCACTAAACCTGCCAAAAATTGAATTTACATAAAAAACAAAGGGTAATCCATTTTGTGTCCTTTATCCAGAATAGTTCCATGCATGCACGCAGTACGTCCAAATCAACTAGTTCGTCCCCAAACTATCAACCACCTTGAATGCTACCCTTCAACGCTGCTCCAGTCTACTATGTGCATCCTACGAATGTGAACATCCTTGCTAGTTGCTCAAAAACAGGTATTTACCAGACTTTCTCCCGAAAACCTTGTTATATACTGGAATTCCTATAAATTGCTTTAAAACCCAAAATTTTCAGTATGTTTGAGTTGCTAAGCTTAATTTAAAATTCCTAGACACCTCTGTTTTCAACAATTTCATTGGAAATCCCATTTTCGTCTCTGAAAACACAAGAACCAGGATGGAAACCCCTATGGCCCTCAATGTACCTCCAGTCAATGCTCCCCATAAAGACTTGGATTACCTTCCATTAGCAGATAAAGACTTCCAAATAAAGGACCTTGAACCTGATAAATGCCCCCTAAAAGTATATTTTTGATGCCGAGACAATTACATAAACAATTCTGATACCATAGGACTTTGGGAATCAAATCTTCCAAAGTACATATTCCCTTCTATGCACAGTTTCCCGGACATTATCCACCAATGTCAGGCCAATTATAACCCTAACCTCAGATCCATAATGTCCCCCGACCAGTCAGCCTTGTTTACCATTACTGTTGATTCAATTAACGAAATGTTACAGCTTCAGCCCGGCGAGAACCTCACCCCCATTTCCATTGGAGAATTATAAGAAAAGTCCACCAAATGTCCAATTCTGAACTCAACCGTCTTTTCCATACCTTCATGGATAAGAATCATCTACCAAAAGATCCCCCTCCCTATCTAACATGTTTCTTCACTGAGATGGGCCAAAATATTGTTAATATGATTGCTGCCATTATGGGTTCAATACCAGTGAGTTTGTTGATGAATTGACCCTAGTTCTCATGTCTATCTTCCCCCCTAGACAACCTCCTGCTGTCAAATATGACTATGCTGCATTCATTGCTGAAAAAATCCATGACCAGTTCATGAGGCTAGAAAATGAGAGAGTGTTTAAATATTCTACAGTCATATATCACCTCTTCCTTTACTATCAATCTGAAAAGTTCCCTTTCTGATATGAAAATAACTCATGAGTGACCTCAGTTAATTAATTAATGAATGAAGGTATTACAGACTCATGTGCTAGTGTGTGTGTCTATGTTATCTTAGGCAATGGATCAATCAGATTGCAAAATACATAGACACTGGAAAATGGAAAGCAATAAGAGTAACACAGCAAGCAAAATAGAACACAACAAATTAATAAGGAGTTCACTCAAATCCTCCTGGGCTACATCTCTGGTTCAACTTTCAGTGGTGGCCTTCTTTTATTGTGTCTTTAAAGCAGAGTTTTGACAATGAGGAGCTCAATTTGAGTCTCCTGAAACAGATGATGCTTAGTAGGGTGGTTCTTGGATTCCCCAAGCCACTAGAGTGCACAAAATATTCCTTACCAAGTCTCGACCTCTTTGGTCTTTAATGGGATGAGTCCAATTTGGTAATCAGTTCCCGATAGATATCCTCATAAGGATTGCTTGAACCTCTCAAGCCTTCTGTCTGCTCGATGTTTCCTTAGCTCTGCAGGTCAGCTCGGCTCTCTGCGTCTTGCTTCTGTCTCGCTGTCTCCTTCTTCCTTTCTCCTCTGTCCTCTCTCTCTTTGTCTATTCATTTGTTCGTGGCTTAAAGCCAATTTGTCTCATGACTGTTCTCTTCCTCTTTCGCCTCTTCGGATCGCCTGCTGCTATTCTCTTGGAGTTCCCTACCTCTGCATCATCGCCACTGTATAATGTCTCACAGGGAAGTGGCCACTTGTCCTCTCACGAACGGCGCCAACTCTTCCTCAAATGGTTCGATATTTTGGTTACTCTGCGTAATGATTCATCTTCCAACTCAGCGGTCAAATCAGACTTCAGACTTTTATATGCCACAGCTTATTTCTCCCTCCAGATCCAGTCATTCATTAGGTGCAATCTCCACCATTAGATCTGGAGCCCCCCAGATCCTACAATGTTCACTCTTTTCGCGCAGTTGCATTGCTTGAATGTTAACCCACGATGAGAGGCGGTTTTCTCTCTCATCCACCGGACACGCGTCACTACTGTATGGAATGGCTAGGTCTCCTGACAATTCCGCTTACCACCCAAAATGCCTCCGATATTCCATTGGTTTTGGAGTGTGGGACCTGCCTTTGGTTTTAGTGCTTTTCCCACGGTTTTCGACTTCCCTTGTGATCGAGCGCTTGGGGCCTTTCCATTTCGAGGGGTTTTGCCCAGCGATGTGCGTTTAGTGCTAATCACGCATCAGAAATGGCCTCCGTTTTTTGATTCAGACTTCCTAACTGCTAGTTTGCATCCTGCACGGTCTCCATGGGCCTTGGTCAACGCGCTTTGACCGAGGTCCTCGTCGTTTCTTGCTGGCTACAAACTGCCACTGTCCAGAGGTCTTCCTGATAGCTCATTGTTCACACATTTTTGAAGTCTGTCATGATTTGATACAGTCATAGAACTCTGATAATTTTCATGGATCCAATTTGGATCACGGCCTTCCCACTGAAAAGATTTTGGACCACCAAAATTTGGTTTTCAAGCATCGACTAAGTGAGGGTACAATTGTCTCACTTGTCCAATCTCTATCCATTTTGCACTGCTCGACTTTGAACCCTTAAGCCCAACTCTGAGGTACTCAACATCTCCACTGCGTGTCGTTCTCACCTTCCAGTCTAGAACTGTGTCTTCCTACAATTCATTAAGATATTCAGGTAACAGGTCATCAATAGAAGGCAATTGACTCTGCTCATCGGGATCATCAATGAGTGAAGGTTCAAATAGTCTCAAGAAATCTGCATTTACGACTGAGTATATGTGAATGTAAGTTGGTAGATCAAGGCAAAAAGAATTCTCACCAATCTTCTCAAGTATCTTGAAAGGTCCATACTTAATAGGCTTTAGCTTTTTACCTTCACCTTGCATCCTGTCCTTGCTGATATACAGCCAGACTTGGTCACCAACTTGGAAACTATGCTCCATCCGATGCTTGTCATGCCTTCCCTTGTATTTGGCCTAGCTCTTCTCCAACTGTTCCTGTACTGCCTGGTGGATCTTTTGGATTTGTTCAATGAACCTAGTTGCCCTGTCCACATCACTGTGTCCCTCAACTATGGTGTCTTTACCAAAGACAAAATCCAAAGGAGACCTTGGTGTGAAACCAAAACAAGTCTCAAAAGGAGATCTTTGTGTAGAAGAATGTTTTGCTCTGTTGTAAGCATGCTACACATAACACAAATGTTCATCCCAAAGCTTAGGATGTTTGCTGCAATATCCTCTGAGTAACTGGATCACTGGCCTGTTGACTACTTCTATCTGGCCATCAGTTTGTGGATGAAAAGCTATGCTTTTCTTCAGTTTGGTGTCCATCAGTTCCCACAGACTTGACCAAAACTTCCCAACAAATCGGGTGTCTCGATCAGGTACAATGGAAGTGAGTAATCCAAAATGAACCCATACATGTTGAAAGAACAGTTTTGTAGTTTGTTCAGCTGTAATCTGTTTATTACAAGGTATCAAAATACACATTTTGTTGAACCTATCCACAATAACATATAGATAATCATGGCCTTTCCTAGATTTAGGTAGTCCTCCAACAAAATCCATGGAAACACTTTCCCAAGGGTGAGAAGGAACTGGTAATGGAGTCTACAAGCCTAGTTTTCTATTTCTGGGCTTACTTTTAGCACACATGGCACACCCTCTTACATATCTAGAAACTGTCTCATTATTTTTGGCCAATAACAAAATCTTTGCAGCTGTGCAACTGTTTTACTTACCCCAAAGTGACCTGATATTAGAGAAGTGTGTGCTTCTCGAATTATCTTCACCCTTTCAGTTTGTGGAATGCATAGCTTCCCACAATGATATAGGAGTCGGTCCTTCATATGATAATCCAATTCTTCTATCCGTTTGCCTTGACTTAAAGTTGCATATACATCTTTGAAATCTATATCTTGAGCATATTGTTCAATGTAGCTCTCATGTAACACATAATTATGCTTAAGTATAGTAGATGCATTTATAATGGGCCTAGATAACATATCTGCAACTTTATTGTGTATGCCCTTTTTATATCTGATGACCAAATGAAACTGTTGTAGAAAACCCATCCATCTATAGTGTCTTGATTGCTGCAACTTAGTTTGGGAGTGTAGATATTGAAGTGGTTGATGATCAGTATGTATTATTGTCTCTTTTCCCATTAAGTAATGTTTCCACTTTTTCACACTCTGTACTAATGCATACAATTCTTTATCATATGTAGGATAGTTAACTACTGCAGAATTAAATGTCTCAAAATGATAACATATGGGTTTACCGTGCTGTGTCAACACTTCTCCCATGGCATAGTCACTGGCATCCATTTGGATCTCAAATGGTCTTTGAAGATCAGGCAGTGCTAGTACAAGTGTTGTACTAATCTTTTCTTTCAAGGTGTCAAAGGCTTTCTGCTGTTTGCCTCCCCACTGAAACACCTTGTTCAATCCTGTTAAAGCATGTAAGGGAGCTGCAATTAAGGAAAAGTTAGAAATGAACTTTCTCCAATATTGTGCTGCTCCTAAGAAGCTTCTAACTTTTGTAGCAGATTTGGGTTTAGGCCAGTTCACAATGATTGCCACTTTAGAGGGATCTATCTTCAATTCACCACCCCCTACTATATGTCCCAAATAATTCAAATATGTTTTGCCAAATTCACATTTTGAGAGTTTAACATAAAGTTTTTCTCTTTTCAAAACATCTAGTGTCTGCTTAACATGCTTTAAATGTTCTTCCCATGTTTTGCTAAAGATCAAAATGTCATCTAGATACACAATAACAAAATCATCAAGAAAAGGTCTGAGTACATCATTCATTAATCTCATGAAAGTAGCAGGAGCATTGGTTAAGCCAAAAGGCATAACCAGCCACTCATACAATCCCTGCTTTGTTTTGAAAGCAATCTTCCATGCATCTTGTTATGCAACTCTAACCTGATGATATACACTATGCAAGTCTAACTTGGAAAAATAAACAATCTCTTTCAATTGATCTAACAGATCATCTATGCGAGGAAGGGGATAACGATTTTTGATTGTTATCTTATTCAGTGCTCGGTAATCAATGCACATTGTCCACGAGCCATCTTTCTTGCTCACCAAAACGATTAGTGACCCACATGGTGATGTGCTAGGTTTGATGAACCCCTTCTTGAGCAACGCCTACACCTGCTTCTTGATTTATGCAGTCTCTAAAGCAGACAACCTCTACATTCCAATGTTAGGCAATGGAGCATCTTGTTGCAAAATAATATCATGCACTATTTGCTCTTTGGGTGGTAGACCTTTAGGTTCTTGAAACAAGATATCATACTTTGAAACAACTTTTTCTAAATCAGCTTGCTGTTTAGCATCACAGCCCTCAAATACATTGGTTTTATCAGGTTTCTTTTCCTTTACAACCATCAGTAAGAATTGTTTGCATGAATTTATCATTCGTTTCATCTGCCCTGAGTTTATGAGAGTATAATTATTCTTGAGCTTATGAGCTCTTTCAAAGTATTCGATTCCATATTTAACCAGTAGATACTTATTCTCAGCTCTATAGAAAATAGCTTTTCTGTCATACAAGTAAGGACTTCCTAAAACAATTCCACATATATCCAAAGGAATTATGTCTAACTCAACCTCATCTACAAACGGTGACCCAAAAGAAAACTTGAGTTTGCATTGTCTAGTCACTTGTAGTTGCGCTTTGTCATTTAACCATCCTAATGGGTATGGTTTCTTGTGAGGTGTAGTCACTAATCCCAACTTCTTTACAATTGCTTTAGAAATTAAATTTACTTGTGAGCCACTATCAAACAAAGTATCAATCTTTTGATGTTTGGAAATAACTCAAATATGGAAAAGCTCATGCTTTTTTCTCTCATTTTCTTCATCAATAGTAGATTGTGCAGAATTACTAGTAGATGCTTTAGAATTCTTACCTTTTATACCTGTGGCTACGATAGTTGTTTCATCTCCTGAGTCTGACCCCAAATCTTTTTGAATAGCTGCAACAATCTTCTTCTTCTTGCCCTCGAACTTCTTAGGTCTCAGCTCCAGATGCAGAATCCAACAGTGCTCATCATCATGCCCATCCTTCTTACAGTGAGTGCATGAAACCTTTCTTTTCTGTGCAGTGTTAGCCTTCCTTGCTTTCCATTTCTGCTTTCTTTTCTCCTTATTCTTGCTTGCAGTGGGTTGGGATGATCCCCCAACTTCTGGACTTCCATTGTTTCCTCTAGCTTCTAGAGGAGTACCTTGTACAAATACCTCATCTATACTAGTGGGGTTAAACATGAGGATAGTGTGCCTCATGTATTTGTGTAGACCACTAATGTACTTCAACAGAGTCTCAGGTGAGTCTAATGAGATTCCTAGAATCAATGCTCTCTTTCTGAATTCTTGAGTGTATCCTTGTACACTTTGCCCTTACAACTGTCGAAGAGCTTTCCAGCTCATCATGGCTTGCTGCATGTAGGCCAATGGATAGAACTGTTTTTTGATTGCAGAAACAAATTCACTCCAGACAGAAATAGTCTTACCATGTCTCTTCATGTCAGCTTAGGTCCTGCCTTCCCACCAAACTAAGGCAGTGTCTCCAAGGCGTAGACTTTCCAGCTGAATCTTGCTCTTATCTGAGTTGATACTCTACACTCTGCAATAAACATCAATTTGTCTAATCCAATTGTCCAGCTTTTCTGCATTCAACTCTCCATCATACATAGGTAAATCAAATTTAACATCTAGTTTAATCAAATATGCCTTCTTTTTATGTTCACGGCTATTAGGAGGTGTGAGAAAGCTTTCTTCTTTCCTCTTGCCTTTTGAGTGGTCACGGAAGTGAGACTCATCTTCTCCTTTGTCTTGTTTGGAGCCTGATGAATCTTCATCTTTGTGTTTCCTAAAATCCCTATACAATTCCTCTACCATGGACTTTATGGCTAGGAAATTATCTATGAATTGAGGGTCTGGCCCCACAGAACCTTCCTCTGACATTGTCTTATGAGGATAGACTCTTCCAATTTTAGGATTAATTTCGACCAGCTCTCCTTCTCCTAATTTGAGCTTTGATCTAGTTAGCATTCAACGACTAAATCCAACACAAGCTTGTCTAACCTTAACAGCCTAAAGCTCTGATACGACTTGATCAGAAAATCACTCATGAGTGATCTCAGTTAATTAATTAATGAATGAAGGTATTACAGACTCATGTGTTGGTGTGTGTGTCTATGTTATCTTAGGCAACGGATCGATCAGATTGCAAAATACACAGACACTGGAAAATGGAAAACAGTAAGAGAAACACAAGAAGAAAAACAGAACACAACAAATTAATAAGGAGTTCACCCAAATCTCCTGGGCTATGTCTCCGGTCTAGCTTTCAGTGGTGGCCTTCTTTTATTGTGTCTTTAAAGCAGAGTTTTTACAATGAGGAGCTCAATTTGAGTCTCCTGAAACAGATGATGCTTGGTAGGCTGGTTCTTGGATTCCCCAAGCCACTAAAGTGCACAAAATATTCCTTACCAAGTCTTGACCTCTTTGGTATTTAATGGGATGAGTCCAATTTGGTAGTCAGTTCCTGACAGATATCCTCACAGGGATTGCTTAAACCTCTCAAGCCTTCTGTCTGCTCGATGCTGCCTTAGCTCTGCAGGTCATCTCGGCTCTCTACGTCTTGCTTCTGTCTCGCTGTCTCCTAATTCCTTTCTCCTTTGTCCTCTCTATTTGTCCTTGTCTATTCGTTTGTTCATGGCTTAAAGCCAATTTGTCTCATGACTATTCACTTCCTCTTCCACCTCTTTGGATCGCCTACTGCTATTCACTTGGAGTTCTTTGCCTCTGCGTCATTGACGCTATGTAACGTCTCACAGGGAAGTGGCCACTTGTCCTCTCACGAAAGGTGCCAACTCTTGCTCAAACAGTTTGGTATATTGGTTACTTTGCGTAATGATTCATCTGCCAACTCAGCAGTCAAATCAGACTTTAGACTTTTATATGCCGCAACTTATTTCTCCCTCCAGATCCAGTCATTCATCGAGTGCAATTTCCACTGTTAGATTTGGAGCCCCACAGATCCTATAGTGTTCACTCTTATCGCGCAATTGACTTTCTCAGATGTTAACCCGCAATGAGAGGTGGTTTTCTCTCTCATCCGCCAGACACGTGTCACTCGCTGTATGGAATCGCCGAGTCTCCTGACAATTCTGTCCAAAACGCCTCCGATATTTTGCCGGTTTTGGAGCGCAGGACCCGCCTTTGGTTTTAGCGCTTTTCCCACTGTTTTCGGCTTCCCTTGTGACTGAGCGCTCGGGGCCTTTCCATTTCGAGGGGTTTTGCCTAGCGATGCGCTAATCGCACATTAGAAACGACCTTCGTTTTCTAATCTACACTTCTTAACTACTAGTTTGCGTCCTGCATAGTCTCCATGGGCCTTGGTTAGCATGCTTTGACCGAGGTCCTTGTCGTTCCTTGCTGGCTACAAGCTGCCACTGTCCAGAGGTCTTTCGGATAGCTCATTGTTCACAAATTTTTGAAGTTTGTCATGATTTGATACAGTCATAGAACTCTGATAATTTTCATGGATCAAATTCGGATCACTTTCTCTGTGCATAAGCTTGATACCAAAGGTAGCCCTAGGTCAGTCATTTTCTGGACCTCTATTTTTCACTTCTCACCCTCCTCTTCCTATTCATATATAGATTTCATTGATCAGTTTGTCCATCCTATAACTACCATGCTGACAGGAAGTCATCCCCCTAGAATTAGTGATGATATCAAAGGAATCCTTCAATTGTCAAAGAAGTATAGGATAGGTGACTGGTACTTATACCAGAATCATACTGAGATCAGAGTCTATGGGTGTGAACTGCCTCCATTCAAATTACCCAAGTATGTCCCCATGAGATTATTTTCCCTAGAGTACTACAAGCAACTAATCAACTCTGATCAAATCCATTTCATGAAAGAAAATAAGAAAGCCCAGCGGAGGATCAAAGACCACTTAGGCCCATTTGTGTGCAATAACAGAAAAGCAAGGCAAGAAGCAGAGGAAATCATAGAGAGGAAGATGCATTTAAAGAAGAGCTTTTCTTGGGCTTATGACCCTCATGGTTTCATCAGTGATAGGAGGACAAAACATAAGTTGTCACCCTATATCCATCACAGAATCCCTGAGATAGAAGAATATGCCAATTTAAATGAATGGAGGGAAGGGGCATTGATAAAGCAAGATAGTGATAAAGTTGAAGTTGAGAATGTGATGAAATATTTGGAGAAAAGACTTGACTTGGACTCCTTTGTACAGTTGCATGCAGAGTCTTCCCAAAGGCCAGGCCAGGAAACCAGTGTTCCCACAGCCAAGCCTTCACAGAGGCAAACTCAGGAAACAAGTCCATCTACATCAGAACAGCCAGAGAAATCAGAGCAGCAGCCTGAAATCTCTGTAGAGTTGGACCCACCACAGCCACATCCAGCTCAAACTAATATGGGAAATCCTCCAGTACTACAAACTCCTCTAAATGAGGAAAAGAATCTAAAAAGAGACAGGGAATCATCTATCCCTCCAAGCATACCCACAGATCAACCCTTTGCTAAGAGGCAAAGGATGAATCCATATTCAGAGGAGGAATTCATTGGAGAAACTATAGAAAGCATGAGAAAGGAAGGGACAGATAGTTTACAAACATTCCCAATAGGTGGGACACCCTCAAGTTCACAAAGGCAGGAACTAGAAAGAAAACAGAGCATAGAAGTTTCATCTCTCAGGTCTTCTTTTGAGAAAATTATAGATATAAAGGGGAAGTTTAAAGAAATCAAGACAAATAATGAGCAACTGAAGGCCCAAGCCTATGCTCAGTACTTAAAAATGGCCCCTACAAACCAAACCAGATTGATGTCAGCCTTTGACATCAAAGAGGGAAAAATGCAAATGAGTTTCCTAAAGCCCACAGTGTTGCAGCCAAAATCCTTGGCAGATTATCTCAAAACTGACTTTGAAGTCATGGCTAAAGACATCCACCCTATTGATTAGATTGAACTACACAAGCAAACAGGTGAGATGGTCTATTCAACACTGACTAGCAAAGCAATGATGGCTCATAGATTGCAAAATTCACTGAGCAACACTACAACCCAATTGCAGCTGGAGAAAGCCTCCTCACAGACAAAAGATAATAGGTTAAAATCATTGGAAGAGTTAGTAATTGAGTTGGGTCATGACCCAAAAGATGTCAAGCCAACAAAAAGCTTAATCAAGAAAAAGAATGAAGATATAGCTGCACTTAGAAAACAATTGAAGTTGGCACCACTCATTCACCCTCAGACTGCTAAAGTAATAGAGAAGAAAAATGAAGAAGAAGTTATGGACTTGGTCCTTAAGTTAAACGAGCAACTGAAGGAAACAGAGCAAGAATTGGAGAAAGTAGTGCAGTCAAGGCAGAGTGAGTAGACCACACAGCCTCAAATTGTAGTGCTAGTAGTTTCAACAGCAGTCCCTTCCACACTGGCAATTGTTTTAGCACCAAACATTCCTTTGGCAACAACTACACCCATAGAGACAACAGGTACATCACAGGTAGGTATATCAACACAGAGCACAGAGGACTTAATTAAGTCAATGGAAGAAATGAAACTCTAAGTCACAGAGCTGCAGAAAGTAAAAGAAAATTCACTACTTTGGAGCATAAATATGATATATCAAAGATGAATTATGTATAATAAATAAGGAAAAACAAAAGCATGACACAACAAATTAAACCATCAGAGAAGGATCTATCATTTGGTAGGCCTTTAATAGAGATCAGGAGGATATTATGGACCAAAATCATAGATTTCATCAATGATATTTGGTCATCCATTCAAATTATTTTTGAACAAATTGATTTAGTAAAGTTTGCTCTTGAAGCAATTGAGAAGACCAGAGAAGAGCTGGGTAGAAAACCTGAGGAAGCAATCAGATTAATCAATTTCCTGAACAACAAAAGCGGGCAAAAATTAGAACAATTAAATATTGAGGATAGGACTGCTACCATTCTCGAACTGAAGAAAGTGCTTACCAAAAGGAATCTGGTGCAAGGCCTGGAACGTAGATGTCAAAGCATGCAGGAAGATATAGACAAATTCATGAAAAAATTTGACATCCTAAGAATTAAAGGACTCCCAAGCCCTTTAGTCATCAATGATAGGTTAATGGTTCAGATTGATTACATTGATAAATTACATCAGTAGGCTGACAGTCAGGCTAGTTCATCTTCAACCAAGGCATTACCAATAGGAAAAGTGCTTTACGATGGTTTAGAGAACCTCTTTTTCATTGAACATGAAGTAAAGCAGTTATTCCCAGTACAACCCAATTTTGTGAAATATACTTTTCAGATGAAATTTACAGGAAGCTAACAAAAAAAAGAATACCAAAGGATGATTGGTGGTCCAACATGATTGACATCCTATAAATTACCATGGTAAACAGTGAGGTAAATAGAAATATTTACCACAGTAAATTTTGGTAAAAAGGATGAATACTGGTGAACAGGTAAAGAGTATCAGTTACAGGTGAAAGAGTATCAGTTAAAAAGATCAAATCAGATGTCCAGCACAGAGTTACTAAGACAACAACAAGATGCAAATTCATAGAGCATGCCTCCAGCTCCTTCAACAAAAACAAGGACAACAAAAATTAGTTCATTATCTGTCACTATATTCGAGACCATCTGTCTCTATATTTGTGTAAATAGATATTTTATTTTCCTAGAATAAATCTCATTTAGTTATGAGATATTTTGATGTAAATTTTGTATAAATACTTCTTTATTCGAAGTATTAGGTGTGGATTCAAAGACATTTCTATAGACATTTTCTTCTAGAATTGAAGTGCTATTGTACCAAGACTTGTATGGCTTGCTGGATCAAGGAATAAAGTAAAGACTGTTCATGGGATACTTGTGTCAAACAGAAATCAAATAAGTATTCTATATCTCTTGTTTATTATTGTTTTTTCTCTGTTTATTAATAATCATATGTGTTTTCATGAAACCTGAATGATAAACGAGTAATGATTTTTCAGAAATTGCTTTACTGCACTCTGTTTTAAACTGTTTATCTTCTCAATGTTTTCTGCTAGACTATCATAGTTAGGGAATTCTTGAATGCTCCCTTACTTCATAGTTTATCCCTTTGGCTCAATTGAACAAAGAATTCTTAATTTCCCTTTGTTGATAGGCCTCTTCTATTCCTCATCTTGACCCCGGTTAAAGGATTCTTCATTGCCCTTTCTCCCTGGTTAAGACCATCTCATCCACTTGAACTTGACATTTTCCTTTTGTTTTACTACCTTGCCCTATGAGTTTTCCCTTTAGTAAGTGATCTAATCCAGTTAAGCCAGTATTCGATTGACTCCATAGCCCAATGGCTTGAAGGCCTTGCTCTATCCATCTGTTCCCAGAATTCCACCATCCAACCAAAAATCCCCTACAAGCTTTCATAGCTAGCCTAATATCTCACAAAACAAAGCTAAATCATAAAGAGAGAGCCTTCTTTGAGTACATATTGGCTAGATTCTGTACTTAAAAGATTGGTTTGTGGTTACCTCGGAGTGTCCCTTCTTTTGATAACTTCTAAGGGAAAATTTGAGTGATAACATAGTGGCGACTCCACTAGGGAAGACCAATTCCTCAGTCAAAACAAATCTTTAAGAAACACAAAGTTTGATTACATGCATCTTAAAGAATTCATAGAAGTTATTTTGATGTCTTTATAAGAAATTTCAAAATGAAAGATCTTAAATCTAGCTTCAGAAAGAACTCGATGCACCAGGGCTAAGACTGACCCTAATCCACCCCTAGTGTTCGAGAACCCCAATTTGATCCCCAGAATTCTTAGAAGACAAGAAAGTTCTGTTAGCCCTCGACCCATATTTAGATATCAATCTTGTCCTGTTGAGTCGCTGTTCCTAGAAGACCTTCCCTTTGATTATTACTTTGAAACCTCTTTGTTTCGAACTTCATCTGATTCTGAATTAATAGACCTAGTCCAAGACCCAGAGTTCATCAGAGAAATCGAAGTTCAAAGAGCTAGTTTCTTAATTGATAGACACTTGCAGAACTCACATCAATTTGATCTTACCACTAAAGGAACCCCTAATCCTTCTGTAGTCACTTCTTTTTCTGCAAGCTCCTCATCATTCCCTCATCTCTCTCAACCTCAAACCACTCCATAGTTGACTATAACCCCTAGTTATCCATCCACAACTTAAGCATCCACTGTTACCCCAACTCTAGCCTTTGTTTCAACACCACCAACAACAATGGCTAATAGATATGCTCCCCTTGTGCTGCCAGCCAATTTAGGTGCCATGCCCCAAGAATATCAAAGTAAGATTACCACCTTCGATTGCACTAGAACACACACTGCTCAACAACACACTAAGAAGATGACCGATTACATTGAAATATATGAGATATACATTGCTGATGTTCAAATGAGAATTTTTGTTCAAAGTTTGTCTGGAGAAGTTAGAACCTGGTTTAGAGCTTTAACACCCAATATTATAGAAAGCTTAAGAACCCTCTACCAACAGTTCTTGAACAGGTGGGAAAAGAGGAAAGACCCCCTTCAAATTTTATTTGAATATGAGAACCTAAGAGGAGGACCCCATGAAACTCTCCAGGACTATTGCACTAGATTTAACAGTGTGTATAGTGCCATTCTGCTAGATCTTAGGCCCCCACCTAGTTTAGCCTTAATCAAATTCCCAGATGGATTTGATTCTGATATGGCTTTCCAGCTGAGAGAACGAAACCCCCCTACTTTGGAAGATATGCAAAGCATAGCAGTTAGTGTTGAAGCCAACCTGCTATCCAAAAGATCCAAGGCCAGGAGTGAAAGGAGGATACCATTAAAAGAAGAAAGCACACCCTTCGAACAAAAGCTAGATGCCATAATTAAAGGAATGGATAGACTAGGAGACAGAGTGGAGATAATTGAAAGGAAATCTCCTTGGGATAGCTAGCAAGCTAATGCAAGGAGAAATCCTAATTTTAGGAAAAATCAAAACCAGTACACTGGAAAGAATGGTCCTGACCAAAAAATTAGACCCCCTTTCCAGGAGAACTATGCAGAATCTTCTCACTCTGAAGGCCGAGAAGAAGATACTCAAATTAATTTTATGGGGCTCGATGATGAAAAGGAGGTTTTCTTATCCCAAGATGATCAGGAAGCCCACATACTCCAATAGTTCCAAACCAAATCAGGAGAATTGTTCGACTTTAGGTAGGGATATGACTCAGCCGTCTTTGAGGTGCACAAGCAATACAATCTAAGAGGTAGGAAAATTGATGTCCCTAAAACAAACAAGAAAACAGTCCCAAATCAGCCCAAAAAGGGTAAGACAGTAACTAAACCTTTGCAAATTATTTCTAGACCAAACACTAATCTCCTGACCCCATAATTAAAGATGTCTTTGATAATCAACCACACGATGAATAGACTTCCACTTCTCTTCCTTCAAAGGAAACTGTGGAAGAACCTCCAAAGGTTGATTTAGGAAAATCAACCAATCATGACTCTAATCCTGAAAAGGAGAAAGACATAGAAAACACCGCTGCTCGAAATCCAAGAGCCCAAATAGAAAAGTCCTTTAATCTGGAAGTAGAAGTTGGCAAGCTGAAAATTTCTATTCCATTATTTGCATTAGCTAAACATGATGTTTACCGGACTCAAATCAATAGATCGCTGAAAATTCTTGGAATTGAAGACTCAGTTAATCTTTATCATGATCAACCTGAGTTAATCTTTGGCCCAGAAGTGAATGGGAAACCATTGGAAGGAGGAATTCCTCCCTTCTATGTTAGCCTAAACATACATGATAAGATTCTTCATAATGCCATGTTCGACTTTGGTGCATCTCACAATCTTATGCCCAAATCTGTCATGGAAAAGCTAGACCTAGACATCACTAGACCATACAAAGATTTGTATTCTTTTGATTCCAGCCAAGTGAGATGTCTAGGATTGATACAAGACTTATGTGTTTCATTGGTTCAATATCTTGCAAAAACAATATTAATGAACATAGTGGTAGCTGATATACCACCCAAATATGGCATGCTGTTGTCAAGATCCTGGGGTGCTAAACTTTAGGGATCTCTTCAACTGGATATGTCATATGCCACTATGTCGGTTTTTGGACAACCCAAGAAACTATACAGAGAAACATTGATGAAATATGTAGTAAGTATTTAGGAATAACCCCAAAATTTCCCCATCTACTCAGTACACTCTGATATGGATTCTTTCATTCTTTACAATGCAGAAGCCAGTCCTTCAAATTATTTAGATGTTTTAGCAGCAGAACCAAAATAAATTGAAAAAGAAAAATCAATTGTTCATATTCAGGAAATATCAAATAAAAAAGAAAAATCAGATGACAATGAAAACCCAAATGCCCTGGTTAAACAAGTTCCCACTACCCCAGATACAAATTATGAACATGAAATCCTTTGGAATTTAGAGTTTGATGGTTCTGTAAATAAACTGGGGGCAGGAGCAGGAGTTTGGGTATACAATTTAGAAAATGATCATGTTGAAGGCTTGTTGGGTAGCGAAAGCACCGCAGAACAAGTATGGGGTGCAAAGACTGAAATTTTGGGTAATATTAGGGTAAAAGACTTCGCGGAAACTGTGCAGCGTGAGCTATAGGAGGTTGAGTCAAAGGGTAGTCCACCCAAAAATATTGTAAATAAATAGTAATAGAGTTGGCCTGCGGTGGGATTGCGGGCCAAGGGAAAGTATAAATAGAGCGAGGCTCTATGAGGGAAAGGCAGTTGAGTTTTTGGATTTTTGATTCTATGATGTAATGGGTGAATAGTCTGAGAGCAGTTGTAAGTCCGAGTCAAGGGAGTAGGGTAGAAGGTAGAGGCTCTGTAGCTGTGTGCGCAAAGGCCTGGAAAGTCCGCAGTTGTGTGCGCGGACCCCTGCAGCTGAGTGCACAGGGTGGATCTGGATGTATTGTGGAAGATTGATAATAAAGATAAGTTTCTTCTAAATTCTGTGTTGGTTGCGACTTTACTCTTTTATGATAAATGAACTGTTATGATTTCTACATTTGCTACGGTTGAATTCATGTGAACTGGATTAATCTTGATGCGCGAAGTAACCAAAAGTAATAAATGTTTGCTTAAAGACCATTTTAACTAGATCAAACTAGTAATAAGTGATTCCATCTGTAATAAGCGTGATAAGGGTATTCTGATCTGCGCGAATCTGGCATAGCGCGAGGCTGCAGAACAACACACAAGCCCCAAACCACATCCAAGACATCCCCAGGGTGCGGAAACCTGGTTCCAACACCCTCCCCTGCTACCTCGGGTGAGACCTTAGTCCGCGCTTCGCGGGCTGTTGCTGAAAGGGCCGGTAGCTGCGGGATTTGTTTGGCTAAATAATTCTTCCAAACCTGGGTCAAGCCCATATAAGCCAACAAATGGTTCCGTTGCCGGGATCGGGATCTGCCTAAGGGGTGTCTAATGTGGGAACACTGGAATCCTACAAAGAAAGAGCTCGAAGATTGGTGGGATCTAAAGCTCCACGAGTTCGCAGTTCAGGAAAACAGGAACTCGCAGATATCAAAGGAACAATGGTTGGATCGCTATATCCTCACGGACATACATGAGATCTTCTTCGTAACATTCCCGATAGAATTGTATGAGTGGATCACAAAGTTAGCTGATAGCATGGGAAGGTGTAGATTAGACCAACCGATAGTGTGGACCCTAGAACTAGTGTGTAGACTAGAAGCCACTGAAGACAAACTCGTGCGCGCGGTCGATCACTGGGTAGATCGAATCATTGGAGGATTTATCACTGAATTCACAATAGATACCACTGTAAGCTACAGTGAAGCGGAAAGACAATTTCTCCAAGGACCGCGGGGTCAGTACATCAAGTCATTAAACACTTGGATTAAGATGTTGTTGTGAAAAAAATAGAATATGCGCATATGTTAATGTTTGGGGTAGCATGGAGTGGAAGAGGTTACTGAGGAATGGGAGGAGCAGGAAATAGTCCTTTGATATCTATCTCACGGGAAAGCAATGAAGATCTCGCTAGGCTCTTGCCCAAAAGTGCCGTCTAGTTGATTACAGAATGCCTTCCGCTGATACCACCTCCATCTATGCCATCACACCCATCAACCACATCACATCCACCCACACCACCTCAACCCTCACCACCTCCTCCACCACCTCCTAGAACAGGGATGGCGGCTGCAGTCAAGTTACCTACCTTTCAAGGTATCGGGAATGAAGATCCAAGTCGATTCTAGTTTGTGATAAACTGCGTATGGGACGCACAAGGTATAATGGATGAAAACATAAAAAAGGCTACGTTGGTCAGTGCACTCCAGGACTGCGTGCTGACATGGTACATAAAACACTCAACCGACCATCCAAATGAAGGACTAGAAACTATACAGGATGCGCTTAATAAGGAGTTTGGCCGACCAAAGTCTGAGAACCAATCGATCATTGGGTTCAAGGAAATAGCAATGTTTCCTTGTGAAACCCTGTGGGATCTGGACCAAAGATTAAAGAGTACTATTTGCAAAGCTAATATGACGTTGACCGACGGACAACATCGCACGTGGTTTGTGGTGTCGTCAACGCCCCATCTAAGGATGGCTCTGTCACAACCGAAGATCTCAACCCAAGCCAATGCACTAGAGACAACTATGAGGTTATACGCGACCCTGATTCCGGACCTAGGGTTGGGAGTTTAGCAACTCTAAGCACAACTTTAGAACTTAAGTTTGGAAGTACAAATCTTGAAGCAAGGAAGAATGCCTCGATCAGGGGTACAGCCAGAGGCATGGTGTATTAAATGTAAAAGCCACGCACACGACAAAGACCATTGCCCGATCTTTGTGAACTATCTGGCGGGAGGAGGCTCGATGCCATTAAAAGTGGAAGTCCAGATAGGACAAAATGCCATGCCTGCACTCTGGTGCACGATTTTCCAGGTGGGAGGGAAACATGCAACAGATAACTACCATCTATTATAGAAGTATACCCAGACCTCACAACAGTTATATTGCAATTTTTGTCGATCAGTAGGACACGATGAGCGAATGTGTCAAAGTTACGACTTAATGATGGAACGGACCCTAGCCTACAGGGTACAGGCTGAAACATGGGGAGGATTTCAAGGATGAGGTTGGGGAAGAGGATGGGGACCCAGCTGAGGTCGCAGATAGATAACTTGTTATAATTGTGGTGAACAAGGACACTATGCTCGTGAGTGCACGAACCCAACTAGGATCTCATGTCCTTATTGCAAACAGTTCGATCATGAATTGGTAGATTGTCCAACCTTGCTTGCCCAATTAAACAAGAAAGGGGTGCTTCAACCTCCACCAACCCAGAATGTCCAAATGATGCGTGCGGAACCCCGTGAAGAGGACACTAGTATAAATATGGTGCGAAGGAATGGCGCAACGGAAGGAGGGAACACAGGAGGGGAGCGAGGTAACCCGCCTATGGGGAACCGTACTGTTGAACTAAAGCAAGGAAGGGTGGGGCCAAACGAAGATCAGCTGAGCTTCATGAAAGCCGCTACCTCAGGTGAGAAGGACCAAACGGAAGCCAAAATGGACCCCTACATGATCACCTCCTTTCTTGACGCATGCATGAAATTGCTACAGAATCAGAAGGCTATCCAAGGGCTACAGGAGTTGATTACCAAGAGTGCCGAATTCAGTGAACCCCAGGTGGTCCGAAGGATAGGACAACATGCTCTACGCACTGGACGAGAAATGAGAATGACGGCACAAATAGGAGATTATGAGATGGATCAAGTCATCCTAGATTTAGGCTCGAATGCAAATATATTACCTAAGCAAACTTGGGAGCGTATAGGCAATCCCATACTGCAATGGTCCCCAATTCAACTACGAATGGCTAACCAGCAAAAAATCTTACCAATGGGCCGATTGCAAGGGGTGACAGTGGATATCGATGGTGTAACGACCCAAAGCGACTTCAAAGTCATAGAGCTTATCGATGATAGCAATCCTTACCCTGCTTTGCTTGGGATTGATTGGGCCATTGACATGAAAGGAATCATCAACTTGAAAAGGCACACGATGACTTTCGAAAAGAAGTCATTTTGCGTAGTAGTTCCACTGGACCCAATGGAAGGGGAGCGCTACACAGAACCCTTCCGCGACGAGGAAAATAATGATGAACTGGATTTCATTTATAAGATATTGGCGCAGAAGGGAACGTGAGAGTATCTGCACTATCGATTCTGAGGAGGAAGCAGAGCGCTGGCGGAATCGATTGCAGGGAGTTACAACACTCAACTGTAATAGGGTGACTCAATCGGCATGATGTGAGGAAAGACACCACCCGAAAGAGCAGGACGCGACCACTGAAGACCAGCTCACATGTGTAGTACAGGAACCGCCCAGTGCGTCGGCAAACAGGGCGCACGCCCCAATAGAAGGATCGGGGAAGCTCAGATACACGAGAAAGTTTCGACTTTGAATTGGAAGATATGCGCGACGATTAAGTTGGCACAAAATGATAGCATAAAGAATACGGGTGTATGGCGGATGACCGACACTTCAAACAGACCACAGTGGACCATAGGATCATCAGGCTAGAGGGAACCTCCCCCATACGGCCCAATCAGACACTATAGGCATAGCTTCTCCCACTAGAGATGGCGTTCGCGACACGGTTCAACAATTGTGGGCTGCCATTCGACATGCAAAATGACGACTTGATGAGTTGGAACAAATTGAGGCCCGAATCCGTGACCACAGTCTGAAGTTGGACAAGGCCATCGAGAAACTTCAATTAGAAGTGGCCACCCTAGATGACGAAAAGGAATGGCCTGAGGAAACCAACATGGCTAGCTTTCCTACCTTGATATGGCTGCACCAGAAGCCACAGGGGCATGCACACCATAATTTCGTGATAGAAGTAGGAGGAAATCTAGGGTGCTTGTGACCCGGGTCAATGAGGAACTGGGGGATCCCAGGAAGGGTTCATCCTTCTGA
The DNA here is from genome assembly GCA_031772625.1 of Pinus tabuliformis. Classification (NCBI taxonomy): domain Eukaryota; kingdom Viridiplantae; phylum Streptophyta; class Pinopsida; order Pinales; family Pinaceae; genus Pinus; species Pinus tabuliformis. The sequence goes on from CM062816.1 coordinate 1,992,380,846, forward strand.
CTATCCATCGAGGGTTCAATCCCAACACCCCAAGCAGTTGGAAGAGGATGCGTGACTATAAAACAGGCTGTTGTACAATGGCATGATATGACCACTGGCCCCCTGTAGAAACTGCATCTGCAACCTTGGGGATTCGCTGCTGCAAAGGAAAGATGGAAAGTGACCGTTAAAGATACTGCTCATGGTATGATGGCACATTTAAAGCACCTTGAAGCAAGTGGCGGGCCATTAAGGCAAAAGCATAACCGTCCAAATCGCATTTATGAGCTATCACAAGAACAAGCTGCTGGTTTTCGGGTTCAATCGATATATAAACAGCACAAAGGTCACACCACCACGTCGTACTGTCCGGCAAGAAAATCGGCCCGTATTACCTACGTCATGAGCAACGAGGAAGTTGAAAACAGTCTGTGGTTTCTGGAATTGCCACAATAATACAAATATGTCATCTTGAAAGCTCGAAGGCCTACTGCCAATAGTCCACAACAGAGTCGCCGTAGGAAGCAGAACACTCTAAATCCCCACGGACGCCGAAGACCAAGAAGAAACCTCCACTCCTAGAATCAGTTCGGTGGTCGCCACGACACCTATAAGTTGGCAAGTCCACAATGAAGGAAAAAGGTAAAACTGTTATCATCGATAGGATAGCGAGGAAGAAATGGAAGAGTCTCCCATGAGGATCGAAGAGGACATCTCTGAGGAAGACCCTGTACAACTGGTGCGATGACCCAAGTATATGCCTCCAAGTAAGGGGACAAACAAGGTACCCACAAACCTGGATGAATTCAGCAGTATAATCACTACCCCCTCTCTCCCGAGAGATGTCCCAATAGAAAATTTTGTGATTGGCCGTGTCGCCACGATGAAATTCGAAGATTGCGACCTTGTATATCGAATAAAATTTCCCCATCTAGCAACAAATACCTTAATGGACCATACGATAGAAGGCATGGTGACCACTCTACATCCAAAGGAGTGGCTACAAAAGGTGGACAAAGCTGGATTACTTTGTCTCTTGGTAATTCCGCACTTTCTCTGGCCCCCTATTACTATGATAGTCATCAAGCAATTGCTTTGTCTAGTGCATGAAGATACACTATGGGTTGGTAAACCCGTTTGTATCATAACAGAACTTGTTCACCGGGTCTTGCATCTACCCTGCGCCAGACGGAATCCTTGGGAAATTATGGCCAAAAGTAACGATGTGGGAATGATCGAATGACTAAAGAAGACGTATAAACTCACCAAGAGAACGCGAGGGTACGTCATTGACATTATCTCTGACAACGCAGTGCAGGTGGCCACTCAGTTGATGGCAGGAAAAGTAATGAGGAAATCTCAGAGCTCTGAGGTATCCGTCATAGTTATCGCACTGGCTGAAGAATGTGCCACTGGTGTACGATTCAATTGGTCACAGTTTCTTTGTGAAGAGTTTCTAGCCAATTGTCGCGAAGTCCAGGAAGAAGGCAAACCATTCTATTATGCATGGCTACTACTGTCCCTCATGTTGGTCACTACTGAGTTGCCTGACGATAGCCAGTTTCCTGTTTTAACCCCAGAATGGCTGGAAGCTGCGCAGTATGCATCCCTCTGGGTGACCAAGGACGCAAGCAGAATTCAGGGAATTAAGATCTTTTGGGTATTGATGGACACGAATGTGCATCAGTGGATCAATACGTTACCATGCTTAACAAATGAAGTTTATGAGAGTATGAAGCACATTGCGGAATTCAAAGCAGATATGCATCACGTCTACATCCAGGCGCGGAAGGACCCAGCCCAGACATGGACCCCTCTCCAGTTCATTGTCACTAATGATGTTATTCACAAGATTTTCGAGGCTTGGCCCGTGGCCTGGCGATGACCCACGATAGTGGAACGAGACGAGGCTGTGATTCAGAAACAAGGTGGCATTTCTTAAACTTAGTCCACTGGTCCCGGCACCTGGATAGGCATCCGTTATCACTACTACCTAGAGCTTCACAGTGATATCTGGGCATGGAACTCAATCTGCCGTCTTAAGCCTTACTTGTCTTTTTAGAACTAACAGTGGCCCTCAAGCCAAGTATCTTATCTGCCCTGCCTTACTCCAGATACTTACTGCCTACATGCTCTGCCCTCCCACAGAGCCCACCTCTTCTGCCAGCCCTCATTTTCGACCAGCTTTGAGTGATTTCGTCAAGCCTCGGGTTCAACCAGCAAGCGAGAACAGGCCCTTGGTTCATCGACCAGCCAACAAGCAGCAAGATTGTTTGTTTCTAGCTCTAACAGCCGGATAGGAGATAGTTTTTAGCATTCTGAGTGGAGTTTCCATTCTGCTATGGGGGTTTTCATGCATGGGAGTGCTCTACCTACTTCTGGATGCAATGGACTATCTTTCAATCAGATAGCAGGTGTGCTGTTACACGAGGCTTCGGCCAATGCAGGTACTTGATCCCGGTTGGTGAGTAACGCAGATATAAAGTGATTAAGTTTATAACATAATTTCACAATTCACTCGAAATCAATTAATGTGAAATAAGTTCCATTCTTTTCCTATCCTATAACCTTAGTGTGAATAAAAAGGTAGATCGGGACAATGTATGCCAAAGGGAATTCAAATAAAAAAAAGGGAAGAGAAAAAAAAGAGCGTCCATCGTCTAATGGATAGGACAGAGGGTGAATTCTATTCTACGTTTCACTTTTCCATTTCAATACCTCACCTCATTTTTAGGGGTTGGAGGAATATCATCGGGGATCATAAAGTGTAGTTTTCTTCTTGACGAAAATGGCATTTCCTGCAACGCCCCCACCCAATAAGTCAATTGAAATGCATAATGACATATATAATGATATATCTCTATTTGTATACGATATTACGGGTACGATCGATGATTCGAGCTACGATCCCATACGACGCTAAAGCGTAATTACATATATAATATATGCATTATCTGCCTCCCGCTCTAATCGGCAATAACAAGTCTTTCCCTCACCACGAGCGATGGCGGCCAGTCGAGCGTTCGTACCTCTCCCATAGGTCGAGAGTTCGACAGGCTCACCCTCATCCATATGATGGATGAGAAAGAGGCAGCCAAGTGTGCTGCACAACAAAAGTAGAACAAACAATATGCTATAGAGGTTAAGGTAGTGCTAAAGGAAAAACTTGCAGCAACGGACAAAACAGTCCCAGGCATGCAAACACCAGCAAAGGACAAAGGCACTCAGAAGGAAACTGCTCAGCCGGCCGCAACGGATATGTCGCTCACTACTACAGGTACCCCACTAAAGCGCTCAACCACACCAGAGCGACCGAAGGCATGAAAGAAAGCAAAAGCATCTAAGACCGATAGTGAAGTTACCACCCTAACGGAGGGAAATCTAAATGACATCGAAAACATCATTCGCGAAGCTACTTGGGAGGCAGTCGATGAGGCTATGTCGGAACAACACATTGTGTTGGGGGAGCTCCAGACATAGTTACGTGAATTGGGATCAAGAATTGTGCAGGTAGGCCCTAGTGTTTCTACAGAAGCCTCTGGTATGACAGCTATAGAACCATTGCTCAGAGCCCAGGTTGCTCAGTCTACTCTGATTCCGGCAGGCGCATTGGTCACCAACCAACCGGAAGACCGAGTAATACTAGAATGACTTACCGGATTGGGACTGAACGTGGCTGCACTCCCACGCGATAGTTTGCAACAACTTCATGACAGCACCACAATTGAACTTCACGCAAGGGCCGGCCGCGTCGACCAAATACTCCAAGAGCAGAGAATTAATATTGAACAGCTACGGCTCCAACGCAATGAAGCAGTCACCCAAAAACAGTAGATCGAAAAGGTAGTAGCAGACGCTTGTTTGAGTGCTTAGGCAATAAATATTACAGGGGACTTGGCCATTGAAGCACAGATTCGTACGTTGGCTACAGAGTTTCGAAGGACCAAGGAAGAGGTCACACGGCTACAGCTTGAACTCAGTGCGCAGATTGCAGAATTGAAATTGCAGGTCCCACCACCAATGCCTCCAGAGGTAGTAGTACAGCGCCAGAACATTATTGATATGGGGTGCGCGATGCTTGCATGGTCACTCGAAGAATGTACCAAGTTTCTAACTCAGTCGATTGATATGCTCACTATCCTTCAGGAAGATCCCACACTCCGCAGGTTGGAAGTAGAGGTCCGGGAACTTCAGCATGCCTACAATCAGCTTTGGGGAACCACGTAGACTGTTGCCATCCTGCAACGGTTGGCTAAGATGAGGGAGGTGCAGGACATGAAAATCCAAGCAGAAGCTACGAGACAGAAGGAAGCCGTGGTGAAAGCTCATATCCAGCCATGGTTGGATGAGGCATTTGCAGTTTCAACCACCATAGAGCATAAGGTAGCACACATGAAGGCCGAATGTGCTAGGATGGAGACAACCGAGATAGGGGCAGAAATATCAATACCACAGGTGGAATGGATGCAGCACATGACGGAAGAATTTGCTGCTAGTACCAGTGACGCACGAAAGTTGTTGACTGATCTCCGCGCAAAGATGGACACACCAGCTCAGTGACTCGGGATGAGTCACGATGATTGTGTTGGGGGACTGTTGGGTAGTGAAAGCCCTGCGGAACAAGTATGGGGTGCGAAGCCTAGAATTTTGGGTAATATTAGGGTAAAAGACTCCGCAGAAAGTGCGGAGCGCGAGCTATAGGAGGTTGAGTCAAAGGGTAGTCCGCCTGAAAATATTGTAAAGAAATAGTAATAGAGTCGGCCCGCGGTGGGATCACAGGCCAAGGGAAAGTATAAATAGAGCGAGGCTCTATGAGGGAAAGGCAGTTCAGTTTTTGGATTTTTGATTCTATGATGTAATGGGTGAATAGTCTGAGAGTAGTTGTAAGTCTAAGTCAAGGGAGTAGGGTAGAAAGTAGAGGCTTTGCAGCTATGTGCGCAGAGGCCTGGAAAGTCCACAGCTGTGTGTGCGGACCCCTGCAGCTGAGTACGCAGGGTGGATCTGGATGTATTATGGAAGATTGATAATAAAGTTTCTTCTAAATTCTGTGTTGGTTTTGACTTTACTCTTTTACGATAAATGAACTGTTATGATTTCTGTATTTTCTACAGTTGAATTCATGTGAACTGGATTAATCTTGATGCGCAAAATAACCAAAAGCAATAAATGTTTGCTTAAAGACCGTTTTAACTAGATCAAACCAGTGATAAGTGATTCCATCTGTAATAAGAACGATAAGGGTATTCTGATCTACGCGGATCTGGCATAGCGCGAGGCTGCAAAACAGCGCCCGAGCTCCAAACCACATCCAAGACATCCCCAAGGTGCGGAAACCTAGTTCCAGCACCCTCCCCTGCTACCTTGAGTGAGACCTCAGTCTACACTTCGTGGGTTGTTCCCAAAAGGGCTAGTAGCTGCGGGATTTGTTTGGCTAAATAATTCTTCTGAACCTGGGTCAAGCCCATATAAGCCAACAAGGCCATGCCTACAGATTAAATTTTAGAAGCACCAATAATATGGCAGAATATGAGGCTCTCTTGTTAGGTCTTAAACTTGTTAAAAGATTAGGAGCTATAAGGGTGTCCATCATGGAAAATTTAGAATTAATAGTTAAACAGATTAAAGGAACTTACTCAACCAGGGATCCTAGACTAGGATATTATAGAGGAATAGTCATAGAAATCCTCAACACTTTTTTGGAAACCCAGCTTGCAACTATTCCTAGAAAACATAATATGCAAGCTCACAGCCTGGCCATGTATACCAGCACCTGCAAATTACCTTTTCAACCTAATCATCAGTACACTGCTAAGATTAGGCACAGACCATCCATCCCTGATAATCTTAAGAACTGGCAAGTTTTTGATAGTGATAAGCAGATTAATAATTTTTTAACTTTAGATGAGGAATTTTCTAACCTCAAAATAGATGTTGATACAGTTACTAGTTCTAATCAAATAAATGAGGTAGAAATTAACATTTCGGAAGAGAATTCAATAAATATGCTTCACCCTACCAAATTCACACAAAAATAAATTCAAGACCTAAAACAAATGGACCTAGATGAAATAATTGAAGAAGAAACAGAGGTTATCAACCTAAAGGACAATCATTTACCCAAAGGATTGACTCCTCTAGAAGATTTGTTTGACTCTAATGACATTCCAAAGAAACCTAAAATGGAGCCTTTAAAAGCAGACATCGAAGAGTATAACTTAGGAACATAGGATAATCCCAAATTGATAAAATTGTCAAAATCTTTACCTCCTGATCAAAAGCTAAAGTATGTTGAACTTATGAGGGAATTCCAGGATGTCTTTTCCTGGAGTTATGAATATTTGAAATCCTATGACACCTATATCATTCAGCACACTGGACCTATGAAAGAAAATCAAAATCCCTTTAAACAAAAACTCAGAAGAATTAACCCTGTGCTATTACCATCAATTGAAAAAGAAATCAAACGCATGTATGAAGCAAGGATTATTGCCCCTATTAAATTCTGAGAATGGGTATCTAATCTGGTACCTACTAGAAAGAAAATAGGTGAAATAATATTATGTGTTGACCTAAGAAATGCGAACAAGGTCTCTCTGAAAGTTAACTATCCGTTACCCAAAATGGACGATATATTGCAAAGGGTAGTTGGTTCTTCTAGAATCTCACTTTTAGATGGGTTTTCAGGTTATAACCAAATCTTAGTTCATCTTGATGACTAAGAGAAAACATCATTTACAACACCATGGGGTACCTTGATGTACATTAAAATGCCCTTTGGACTAAAAAATGCAGGAGCAAATTTTCAAAGAGCAATGGACATTGCCTTTGCAAAATAAATTCATGATTTTCTTGTTATATATCTTGATGATCTCACTGTTTTTTATAAATTAGATCAGCAACACTTGGAGCATCTCAGGCAAGTCTTTTTAAAGTGCAGAAAATATGGTATTTCTTTGAATCCAAAGTGTTTGTTCGACTTGGAGGAAGGAAAACTATTAGGTCATATCATTTCTAAGGGTGACATTCGAATTGACCCCTCTAGGATCAAAGCTATTTTGCAAATTCCCTATCCCAGAAACATTAAAGAGTTACAAGCATTTTTAGGAAAGATTAATTTTTTAAGGAGGTTTATCTCTAACTTAGCTGAACTCATTAGATCATTAAATAACATGTTAAATAAGGATTCAACCATTAATTGGACAATTGAGGCTAAAAAATCATTTGAAGAAATTAAAATAGCCTTAACAAGAACACCAGTCCTCACGAGCCCATAGTTTGATAGAGACTTCATCATTTTTTCTTTTGCATCAGAACACACCATAGCTGCAGTTTTACTACAAAAAGATGATCAAGGATGTGAAAAACCCATAGCATTTTTTAGTAAAGCTCTTAGAGATGCATCGTTAAAATACAAAATAATGGAGAAACAAGCTTTTGCATTGGTAAAAGCTCTTAAAGATTTCAGGGTCTATATTTTGTATTCTCATGTAATAGCTTACGTTCCTAATGCAGTAGTCTAAGACATCCTAACTCAGGATGGAGTTGATGGCAAAAGAGGAAAGTGGATAGCTACTATCTTAGAATATGATATAGAGATAAAACCCACCAAGCTAATTAACGGTAATGGATTGGCTAAACTCATGGTAGAAACTAATTGTCAAGCCCTAGACATAAATCTCATTGTAGAGCTGGATAACGAGTAGGAGATGGCGACTCCATAGATCAGCCAGGCCTTTTCAGATTCACCTTGGTATGCTGATATTATTTATGTGTTACAAAACCTGCAGGCTCCTCCAGGGTTGTCCAGAACCAAGAATAGATTTTTGAAAATGAAGTCTTCAAAATTTTGCATCTTAGATAATTCTTTATTTTGGAAAAATCATGAAGGCATTTTGTTAAGTTGTTTATTGAAAGAAGAAGCTGACAAGGCTCTCCAAGAATTTCATGCAGGGGATTGTGGTGGACACCTCTATTGGAAGTCAACTGCTGACAAAATTTTAAGAGCTAGATTTTATTGGCCAACTTTGTTTGCAGATGTAAATAAATTTGCAACTTCCTGCCACAAATGCCAAAAATTTGAGGGAAAAAGAAAATTGTTACCGTTACCATTGAAACCCATTTCCACCGAGAAACCTTTTCAACAATGGGGTCTTGAATTCATTGGGGAAATTCATTCACCCTCTTCTGGTCAACACAAATGGATACTCACTGCAACTGACTATTTTACAAAATGGATAGAAGCCATTCCCTCCAGACAAGCCACAGACACTATCATCATAAGATTTCTAGAGGCCAATATTCTGTCCAGATTGGGTTGCATAGATAAAATTATCACATATAATGCTGCAGCCTTTAAGTCAAAGAAAATGATTAGTTTCTGTAACAAGTACCATGTCACACTGGGTCATTCCACAGCTTACTATCCTCAAGGGAATGGACTTGCAGAATCTTCCAACAAAAGTCTAATTAATATTATCAAAAAAATATTGGAAGAGAATAAGAAAACTTGGAACAAAAAATTGATCAATGCTTTGTGGGCAGACATGCTTACAACCAAAAAATCCATTGGAACCAGTCCCTACGAGCTAGTATATGGCATGGAGGCTGTTTTTCCCTCATCTTTAGGGGTTCCTATCATGAAAATACTCCAAGAAGCTCAAGTGGAACCAAATGATATACAGAGAAGGATAAACCAGACCATCCATTTGTAGCAAACCAGGGAGGAGGTGTACCAAAGATCACAAGTGCTACAAGAAAAACTCAAGAAAATCTTTGATAGAAGGACCAAAGTAGAAGATTTCTATCTAGGAGACAAAGTATTAAGATGGGATTCTAGAAGGGAGGACAAAGGAAAACATGGGAAGTTTGACTTCTTGTGGAAAGGACCATATATAATATATGCTTTTAGAGGAAACAATGCATATTTTCTTAAAGAGTTAGATGGTGCAGAACTTGAAGGAGGACTAGTCAATGGTCGGATGTTGAAACATTACTTTGATCCCAGTTTTTAACTCTGATTAGATTTCTAACTGTACATAATATATCCTTTATAATGTTCAATGTTGATTGGATGGTAAAATTGTGAAGTTGAATCCCAAAGAGAAGGCCCTAAGCTTCAAAAGTATTACCATCATACATACAAATAATGCATCAGGCAAGAGGAAGATTGCAGAGCAAAATAAAGATCTTTCAAGGGCCATTGGTCTACAGTTATTGACATTTCACAAGGAAATGTCATCCCCAAGTGAAGCCGTTGTTAGGTTCCTATACCAATAGGTGTCATATATCATGATTAACTTGGGTTAGCTCTGAAATATGTTCATACCTTTGCTTGTTGCAAATGCTTTTCATATTTGTGAAAAAAAATAAAAATTAAAAAATGTGAAGAGGGTATACCCTAGAAAAAGAATAAACAAAAGGTCAAGAAATGAAAGAAAATGGACCCCAACAAAAAGAAAAGACCATGAAAGTGTGCAAGTCTAAATGCCACTACTATTTACTTTATGCATAATAAAGATTGTGTGCAACTTGTTACTTATGCCACAATCCATGGTAACCAAACAGTTTAATCTTGGTTATTCCATGTTTTAAATTTCATACTTAGAGATAGAGAATAAAATCTGACCAAACTGTTTAATCTTGGTAGATAAGTAGATAGGTAGAGTAAATAAAAGGAGCTCAACAGTTTAATCTGAGCCCTTGGATATAATAAGTGTAGATTTAGATAGATATCACTATGTAAAAGAAAATAAAGTGTGAAAAGGGTTTGCCAGCCTAAGTGCACCCTAATAAAGAAGTGTAAATGTTAGGATAAAGTAGGTAGGGTAAGTAGATGATGGTTGCAGAATAAATGTGTGGTGAATGGTTAAGTTTAATGCTTAAATATTTTTCTTTCATCACTTGGACAAAGCACAACTCACATTGGACACAACACATCAAGGAAACAAAGTCAAATTAATTAACTTCCTTACTCAATATTTCCCTAAAAATTCACTAATTTCCCCTAAGTGCCAATGGTATCTATAACAAGTTAGAGGGGCTCAAAGAATTTCTGTGACTTTTGGAGGGACCGGACCCTTGGCCCAATAATTTGGAATGCCTAAAGTACTTAAATCCCCTTCATCAACAATTACCCCTTCATAAAGTCACTCATTCCCTTTATAAAACTTTTCCTAAGTAAAATCCTATTTTACTTAGGGAAATTGAAACATTTTATCTCTAAACCCTCATATTAGCCTAAGTAATGTTGTATGATGAAATGCTTTCAGAATTTTTTTACTTAGCGCACTTCATATTCCATAATCATATTAACTTCTAACTAGTATTATTATCTAAAACCCGAAAAAGAATTACCCTTTCCTCGTATTATTATTAAAAATCCCAAAAAATTACATATCTCGCCCCCGATTGCAAAATAACCTTAATAATGTTTGAATAAATGGGATTAATTAGTCAACCCGTGACTAATTAAGAATCCCGACCCCTGCCATGGTAAATAAAGGGTTAATTGATCATCAGGATTAATTAACAACTTTTGACCAATCATATTGCCCCCGATGTAATTAAAGTCTTTAATTAAATGTCGGGCCCCCTCCATTAACTATTATTCACTTCCCGCCCCTGACCACTGTCCAATCAGATCTCTCAGATCCGACGGCCATCACTCATATCGCGCAGGCCTTTTGGTCGGACGTTATACGCGCGATATGAGCGGTTTTCCCAAAAGCGCCGATGCTACGTGTCAGTTGATAAGTGGAATCGCGTGGCCCCCCTCAATACCACCTACCTCCCATAAGTGGTGCGATAAAACCCGCTTACCGCCTCCCACAAATGACAAAACGTCACATCATTAAGTTGACGTCACCTATCCTTGTCACTAAACCCGCCAAAAATTGACTTTGCATAAAAAACAAAGGGTAATCCATTTTGCGTCCTTTATCTAGAACAGTTCCATGCATGCACGTAGTACGTCCAAATCAACCAGTTCATCCCCAAACTGTCAACCACCTTAAACGCTGCCCTTCAACATTGCTCCAGTCTACTTTGTGTATCCTTGGAATGTGAACATCCTTTCCAGTTTCCCAGAAACAGGTATTATCCAGACTTTCTCCCGAAAACCTTGTTATATACTGGAATTCCTCTAAATTTCTTTAAAACCCAAAATTTTCAGTATGTTTGAGTTTCTAAGCTTAATTTAAAACTCCCAGACACCTTTGTTTTCAACAATTTCATTGGAAATCCCATTTTCATCCCTGAAAACACAAGAACCAGGATGGAAACCCCTGTGGCCCTCAATGTACCTCCAGTCAATGCCCCCCATAAAGACTTGGATTACCTTCCATTAGCAGATAAAGAATTCCAAATAAAGGACCTTGAACCTGATAAATGCCCCCTAAAAGTATATTGTTGATGCTGAGATGATTACATAAACAATTCTGATACCATAGGACTTTGGGAATCAAATCTCCCAAAGTACATATTCCCTTATGTGCACATTTTCCCGGACATTATCCACCAATGTCAAGCCAATTATAACCCTAACCTCAGAGTCATAATGTCCCCCAACCAGTCATTCTTGTTTACCATTACTGTTGATTCAATTAACGAAATGTTACAGCTTCAGCCCGACGAGAACCTTACCCCCATTTCCATTGGAGAATTATTAGGAAAATCCACCAAATTGTCCAATTCTGAACTCAGCTGTATTTGCCATACCTTCATGGATAAGAATCATCTACCAAAAGATCCCCCTCCCTATCTGCCATGTTTCTTCACTGAGATGGGCCAAAATATTTTTAATATGATTGCTGCCATTATGGGTTTCAATACTAGTGAGTTTGTTGATGAATTGACCCTAGTTCTCATGTCTATCTTCACCCTTGGACAACCTCCTGCTGTCAAATATGACCATGCTGCATTCATTACTGAAAAAATCCATGACCAGTTCATGAGGCTAGAAAATGAGAGAGTGTTTAAATATTCTACAGTCATATATCACCTCTTCCTTTACTATCAATTTGACAAGTTCCCTTTCTTTGTGCATAAGCTTGATACCAAAGGTAGCCCTAGGTCAGTCATTTTTTGGACCTCTATTTTTCACTTCTCACCCTCCTTTTCCTATTCATATATAGATTTCATTGATCAGTTTTTCCATCCTATAACTACCATGCTGACAGGAAGTTCTCCCCCTAGAATCAGTGATGATATCAAAAGAATCCTTCAGTTGTCAAAGCAATATAGGATAGGTGACTGGTACTTATACCAGAATCATACTGAGATCAGAGTCTATGGGTGTGAACTGCCTCCATTCAAATTACCCAAGTATGTCCCCATGAGATTATTTTCCCTGGAGTACTACAAGCAACTAATCAACTCTGATCAAATCCATTTCATGAAAGCAAAGAAGAAAGCCCAGTTGAGGATCAAAGACCACTTAGGCCCATTTGTGTGCAATAACAAAAAAGTAGGGCAAGAAGCAGAGGAAATCATAGAGAGGAAGATGCATTTAAAGAAGAGATTTGCTTGGGCTTATGACCCTCAAGGTTTCATCAGTCATAAGAGGACAAAACATAAGTTGTCACCCTATATCCATCACAGAATCCCTGAGATAGAACAATATTCCAATTTAAATGAATGGAGGGAAGGGACATTGATAGAGCAAGATAATGATAAAGTTGAAGTTGAGAATGTGATGAAAGATTTGGAGAAAAGACTTGACATGGACTCCTTTGTACAGGTGCATGCAGAGTCTTCCCAAAGGCCAGCCCAGGAAACCAGTGCTCCCATAGCTGAGCCTTCACAGAGGCAAACTCAGGAAACAGGTCCATCTACATCAGAACAACCATCTACATTAGAACAACCAGAGAAATCAGAGCAACAACCTAAAATCTCTATAGAGTTGGACCCACCACAGCCACATCCAGCTCAAACTAATATGGGAAATCCTCCAGTACTACAGACTCCTCTAAATGAGGAAAAGAATCTAAAAAGAGACAGGGAAGCAACTACCCCTCCAAGCATACCCACAGATCAACCCTTTGCTAAGAGGCAAAGGATGAATCCATATTCAGAGGAGGAATTCATTGGAGAAACTATAGAAAGAATGAGAAAGGAAGGGATAGATAGTTTACAAACATTCCCAACAGGTGGGACACCATCAAGCTCACAAAGGCAGGAACTAGAAAGACAACAGAGCATAGAAGTTTCATCTCTCAGGTGTTCTTTTGAGAAAATTATAGATATAAAGGGGAAGTTTAAAGAAATCAAGACAAAGAATGAGAAACTGAAGGCCCAAGCCTATGCTCAGTACTTAAAAATTGCCCCCTACAAACCAAACCAAATTGTTATTACCAGGGCTCCTTTGGTGACCTTCCAAGCTTTATCTGTGAAAGTTGTCACACAACCTTCACTGCCTAACTGCCCTATTGAAATTAGTTTTTTCTTTAAATCTGGAACATGCCTTACCTCCTTTAGTAGCCATTGGTTTCCATTCTGCTGTTTCACAAGAACCTTACCCATTCCAACAACTTTACAGGGTTTATCATCACCCAAACGAACTTGTCCAAAATCTCCTTGAACGTAGTCATGAAAGTATTTCTTATCAGGTGTGGCATGGAATGAGGCCCCTGAATCTACCACCCACGAATCAGTAATATTTTCGAAAGAAAGAATCAAAGCATCTTGTAACACCTCACCTATCACATTTGCTTCATGATTGTTTTCTTGCTGTGAATCTCCTTCTTTTCCCTTATGAGATCTACAGTCTTTCTTTAGGTGTCCTTTCTTTCCGCATTTCCAGCACACTATCTCCGATCTGGACTTGGATCTGCATTTCCTTGATTTACTAAGATATCCTGAGCTCTTTCCTCTTTCCATTTTTCTTCCCCTAGACTCTGCACTCAAAGCATTTCCCGATGTCTCACGGGAGCTTTTCCGTCGCATTTCCTCGCTAAGTATAGCACTAACAACATCATCAAACTTTAAAGTACTACATCCAGACACAGAGTTACTAATGGCCATTACTAAACCATTCCAACTTTCTAGCAATGAGCACAAGAATAATGGAGCTCTAACTTCATCATCAAAGTTTACCCCTACAGAACATAACTAACTTGTAATAGTATTAAAATCATTTAAATGATCTGCAAAAGATCCACCTTTTGACATCTTCATATTAAATAACCGTTTCATAAGAAATACCTTGTTTGAGGCCAAGGGTTTTTCATATAGTTTCTCCAATGCCTTAATCAAACCCTCTATCGTTGTTTCCTTCGAAATGTTGAAGGCGACCGACACTGCAAGGCACAATCGTATTGTTCCGAGTGCCTTTCTATCGAGAAGGTTCCATTCTTCATCTTTCATACCCGTCGGCATCTTTGCTTTTCCACCCAATGGTAAGTATATATCTTTCTGATATAGATAATCTTCCATCTGCATCTTCCACAGTGAGAAGTTTTGGCCGTTAAATTTCTCAACCCTTAACTTACCATCTTCCGCCATTGCTCCCACTCGAATGAGGAACCCTTCTTTCTTGCGAGTTTATCAGCCAAATAGACCTTCGCCTCTGATACTAGTTGTTAGAAAATTATATATTATGGAGCTATGGAACACATAAAATATTGCAGAAATATAAACACAGAAAACACATAAAACAAGAGAGACACAGATATACGTGGTTCACCAAGTTTTGGCTACATCCACCCTGAACAACCAGTCCTTCCTTTCAATTATCCAGCAAAATGAAGAGACACATCCTACAACAGATCCGCTGTAATATCCTCTGTTTTCTCTCACAGTCTCACCTCTCTGTTTCTCGCTCACAGAATACACATCTATTACACAGCCTCAAATACAATGCCCTCATACAAAGAGGGGTTGCCTTCTAGGGAAAAAATCCCTAAACTAAACATAAGTTCTATCATCATATCATCCACCTAATGAACGGCCCAGATTGACTAGAAATTACTATACTTTTACAAGGCAATTTTACATCTATTTTTTTATCTTCGGGGGCGCTGCCCCCGAGCCCCCGCCAGCGGACCACTAGCTCCCGGACCCCCAGCCAAGGGGGATCAGCCCCCCCGGACCCCCGCGGGGGTGACAAGTCCCCCCCGCACCCCCTCGCATGGAGGGATGTACCAACTTCCTGGGGTATACATCCGGCTGAAACAAAGACCTCTGAACAATCATGCTCCACACACAACACAAAGTACTTAATTAAGTCAATGGAAGAAATGAAACTCCAAGTCACAGAGCTACAAAAAGTAAAAGAAAAATTCACTACTTTGGAGCAGAAATATGATATATCAAAGATGAATTATGCAGAATAAATAAGGAAAAACAAAAGCATGACACAACAAATTAAAGCATTGGAGAAGGATCTATCATTTGACAGGCCTTTAACAGAGATTAGGAGGATATTATGGACCAATATCATCGATTTCATCAATGATATTTGGTCATCCATTCAAATTATTTTTGAACAAATTAATTTAGTAAAGCTTGCTCTTGAAGCAATTGAGAAGACCAGAGAAGAGTTGGGTAGAAAACCTGAGGAAGCAATCAGATTAATCAATTTCCTAAACAGTAAAAGCGGGCAACAATTAGAACAATTAAATATTGAGGATAGGACTGCTACCATCCTCAAACTAAAGAAAGTGCTAACCAAAAGGAATCTGATGCAAGGCTTGGAATGTAGATGTCAAAGCATGCAGGAAGATATAGATAAGTTCATGATAAAATTTGACATCCTAAGAATTAAAGGACTCCTAAGCCCTTTAGTCATCAATGATAGGTTAATGGTTCAGATTGATTACATTGATAAATTACATCAGCAGGCTGATAGTCAGGTTAGTTCATCTTCAACCAAGGCATTACCAATAGGAAAAGTGCTTTACGATGGTTTAAAGAACCTCTTTTTCATTGAACATGAAGTAAAGCACTTATTCCCAGTACATCCCAATTTGTGAAATATACAAAAGCATATGAAATTTACAGGAAGCTGACAAAAACAAGAATACCAAACGATGATTGGTGGTCCAACATGACTGACATCCTATAAATTACTATTGTAAACAGGGAGGTAAATAGAAATATTTACCACAGTAAATTTTGGTAAAAAGGATGAATATTGGTGAACAGGTAAAGAGTATCAGTTAAAAAGATCAAATCAGATGTCCAGCATAGAGTTATTAAGACAACAACAAGATGCAGATTCGTAGAGCATGCCTCCAGCTCCTTCAACAAAAATAGGGACAACAAAAATTAGTTCATTATCTGTCACTATATTCGAGACCATCTGTCTCTATATTTGTGTAAATAGATATTTTATTTTCCTAGAATAAATCTCATTTAGTTATGAGATATTTTGATGTAAATTTTGTATAAATACTTCTTTATTTGAAGTATTAGGTGTGGATTCAAAGACATTTCTATAGACATTTTCTTCTAGAATTGAAGTGCTATTGTACCAAGACTTGTATGGCTTGCTGGATCAAGGAATAAAGTAAAGACTGTTCACGGGATACTTGTGTCAAACAAAAATCAAATAAGTATTCTATATCTCTTGTTTATTACTATTTTTTCTCTGTTTATTAATAATCATATGTGTTTTCATGAAACCTGAATGATAAACGAGTAATGATTTTTCAGAAATTGCTTTACTGCACTCTGTTTTAAACTGTTTATCTTCTCAATGTTTTCTGCTAGACTATCATAGTTAGGGAATTCTTGAATGCTCCCTTACTTTGTAGTTTATCCCTTTGGCTCAATTGAACAAAGAATTCTTAATTGCCCTTTGTTGATAGGCCTCTTTTGTTCCTTATCTTGACCCCGGTTAAAGGATTCTTCATTTCCCTTTCTCCCTGGTTAAGACAATCTCATCCACCTGAACTTGACATTTTCCTTTTGTTTTACTACCTTGACCTGTGAGTTTTCCCTTTAGTAAGTGATCTGATCTAGTTAAGCCAGTATTCGATTGACTCCATAGCCTAATGGCTTGAAGGCCTTTCTCTATCCATATGTTCCCAGAATTCCACCATCCAACCAAAAATCCCCTACAAGCTTTCATATTAGCCTAATATCTCACAAAACAAAGCTAAATCATAAAGAGAGAGCCCTCTCTGAGTACAGATTGGCTAGAATTTGTACTTAAAAGATTGGTTTGTGGTTACCTCGGAGTGTCCCTTATTTTGATAACTTCTAAGGGAAAATCTGAGTGATAACAGTCTGCTTGCTGCTTGTTGTTTTCATCTTATTTGCTTTGCTTATTATCTTTGTTTTGCTTTGTTTGATTCTGCTTACTATTTTTGTTCACATTTGTTTTGTTTGTTTGATATATTACTATTTTTGTTTCCATAAATAAGTGCTGCCAACTACTACGTTCTCATTTTTGAATGGAGTGTGTGGCTAAAATTTGAAGAAACTTGTGACACTATAGCACTTGGCTAGTCTTTTGTCCGTCTTCTCTGTGCTTGGTTGTAACCTTTGGTTGGTGAAGTCTTGTCAGAAAATACGAACTGTCTGAAGTTTTGGTCCAACCATGAACCTGTGTCCACACTAGGAAGCCCTATGCCTGTACTTTATTCTGTATGTTTAACCTCATCCAACTAGTAGGAAATAGAGAATGGGAAAATCTAAATGAGAAAACCTGAGTCATAGGTATTACATTCTTCTCTTAAGGAACAACCTCTTCTACTCTCAATAAGTCAGGATCCCTCTTCTGCCCAAAAATAAATAAGTGCCTATGCACAGTCCTCTTGAAATAAATACAAAGGCGAAAGAAGAGAAAGGCTTCCTGCACAGAGAGGTGAAGGATTCAATTCCACTGGGGTACTGACTAGGCTTGCTGGAAGTGGAGAAATGTGTGTGTTCCTGCATTATCTGCTGAGGTACTGTCTAGGCATGATGGCAGTGGAGCAACACCAGACATGAAAACTTATACTCTGAAAATCTTCAACTCGCGAGCTAAACTACCCTTCCCGAATTTGAAACACTAAGATCAAGCTGAACTTTTGATTGTGTTTGACTAAGTTGGAAAAGGGTGAACCATGCATGTCCATGGGGTAAGTGGGGAAGCCAAAGTAACCCACACAATGATTCAATACTCCCCAAAAGACCAAGGTCCTATGCTAGACATGAACCAAAATAGAGAAGCTGGAGTTCTACCAGTGTGTCGCCAAGTGTTGTAGCGGCTACAACCACCCTCCAAAATTTTGGCCTGCACCCAATTTCAGAGCCTCCCTTGAGAGTTTCACTTGATGACTACACACCCCATGTTCACTCCATGAGCTTGTGTAAGTTGTTGCATCCGCATTTCTTGTGCATTTCATTCAAGTTCTGCATGTTGGTTTCTAAGTCATGCTTGCCACCATATTCTGGTTATGCTCAAAGTCTTCGCTTCATGTGTACTTGTTGTGTCCACTATGAAAGCATCTATCACACTGACACATGGAGTCACATTCACTATCACAGAAGCGCCATCATGGTTGATCAATGATCAATCATGAGTGTTGTGCTTATCGCTTGTACCATCGTTCAGTCATGTTGAACATGTGTGTCTGGATGGTTTGAGTCATCTCGTCATCGTGTCATGTGAGTGTGTGTTTGCATGATCACCTATGCATCTTTCAACCATTCACACACTTAGTCATTTTTTTCTGAATTTTTGATGACCAGACTCCCCTTTGATAGCTAGATCATCACCTCATCGTCAACTCGATTGACTATCACCCAGAGCAATGCAGAAGCACTAAGAAAGTTTTTCCAAGCTACGTTGATCGCAAGAAATTCAATCAGATCTCATGCTGGCCACCCGGACAGTTAGACTTGACAGCCACCTCGGGACTAACTCCTCTCCAAAATTGCATAGAGGATACTAACCTTTCTCACTCAGTTGAATGAGGAAATTGCACAGACATGCCGGACAGACACTAAGTGCTCGTCCCTATCTCCCTCAGAAAATTGCGCAGATTTCCTAGTCAGTCATCCCAACAGTCGACTGGCTGCTCATCCAAGAAATTGTGGAGTTTTCTGAGCAGGCCTTCTACTTCCCAGCAGTCAACTCAGCTAAGAAATTTCATAGAGATGATTAGCAGGCTGGCCTCCTAGACTCAATGCACTCCCCCTTGCCAACAGCTCCTAAAAAAAACTGCCAATTCCTCCTAGGAATTGCATAGTTTCTGCTGCCAGTGACCCAGTAGCCAACTTCCAGTTCCCTCTGGGAATTGTGCAATTTTGGATGCTAGGTCATCCCTATGGGAATTGCGTAGTTTTGGCTGCCAGTGACCTAACAGCCAACTGCAGGTGACCCAACAACCAACTTACAGTTCCCTCTGGGAATTGCGCAATTTTGGCTGCAAGGCTCTAGGGCAGTTCCTCCCAAAAACTATGCAATCTCTGCCTATTGACCCTCCTTGCAGCCCAACCTATTCCTTTATAAAATTAGGCAAACTGTGCCTTCCAGCCCCTGGTGCCCACTCGTTCTGGAAATTGTGCAGATCTTTCCTACCTTGCCTTCCTGCAGCCTAGACTGTCCCTCCTAAAATTTGTGCAATTTTTCCTTCTAGTCGAGCTAGACCTTGTAGATAGTCACTATCGACTTGGATTGCTCATCTCCATCACTTGGTGAATCTTACGCAGTCTTCATCAGTAGTGCTCAGAGCCATCAGCCTGCTTCACAACCTTGCTACCTCTTCTGGTCACCCCAAAATGATCATGTGTCATTGTAGACAAGGAGGTTTTGGATTTGATGTTGTCTCGTCATGAGTGACTGTAGGTACAGTTACACCAACAAACATGGTGCAATGACGAATGGGATAAACAAAGGGAGCACATGTAGAAGGATAGGTTCACCAACGGACAGAAGAATTATTTATGCGAAGATATTTTCTCACGAATGGACGATCATGCAAAGATGTGTTCATGGATGAACGAACGAGCAAACATGCAAGATGTTCTCATGGACGAACAAATGAACAAATGTGCACCTTTCGCGAATAGATGAGCCTGTCAAGCCTTCCGATATGCAAGCAAGGAACAACATGCAAAGCCTCATCAAGCGAACCAAAGGCTATCGAAGACTCCACGCACTTTTCCATGCGGAGGTAAAGCTATGATACACCATGAAGACATCCATCACCCAACAATACTATAGCTCAACAGACACTCCAGCAGCAGCACGAATGTACCAGCAATTTCATGTCGAGTCATGTCACCCACACCTCTACAATGGGATATGTTGTCAATCAATGTAATGTAACATGGAAGTCCAAGAGACCCACTTGTTATACAAAGAGTCATGTAAAGTCGAAAATTCATGGAAGTCAAACAGTCATGAGGGTAGTCGAACAACCACAAGGGTCAGTTTCACCCTTGGCTATAAATACCCCCTCATTTGTACATGCAAAGGACTTTTCACCTCAGCTCCTCCCACATAGCCAAGAGAGTCTGTAATCTTTTCTTTGAGGAGTAAGTAGTGGCTCCAATGCCCCGCACTCAAGGTTAGTGATGTATGGTGTAACGATGTGTCTTGGAACTTTCACTTAATTCAGAAGCCTTCTAACAGGCCATCACATTTTCACACATGTATTGTAATTGTTGTAAGACTAATCTTTAATACTTGTGATGCACATTACTTTAACCTGTGTTCTACATCTGAACTATTTCACTTGTTGTAATACATAATCTATTAATGGAAATGTGTTGTATATGCTGTTAACGATGTCTCACCTGTGTAGACTACTCTCTCGGACACCAGATAGACCTTTCACATAAAACTTGCTGTAACAACTGTTACACTCATTCAGACTCATCTGTTGAGTGTTGTATGTGTTATCTTACCTTATGTGTTGTGACTACCGCATCCATGTGGACTGCTCCTCCAGAAGCTGTGCACGTCTTGTTGTGTTGTGTGTTCCTAGCAAAGTTGGGACTTCATCCCAACCAACTTGGGACTCACTCCCACCATATCCCTCTATAGTGAAAGAACCATTGACACAAGTGATAGTTACACTCACCAGGCACATGAACCTCACTTCTTAAAGACAAGGCATACCACTCTCCTGTGCTGACAAGCAAGAGTTGAGGAAAATCCTTAAGATAATGGAAACCAGGCCATCATACCGGATGGGACTCCCACACCAAACGGTGTGAGGTATAATTGGGACTTCATACATGGGTGATCTCCCAAATGTTGGCGGGTCCAGCACTGTCAATAGTGCCAAAACCCCATACTTGGATTCTAAGCCCACAAGCTGCCTTTGTGGTGCTTTGCCCTCCAAACACTGTACCCTGGGGCTTGAAGTACCTCTCAAACTACACAAACCAACACTCCATCTTAGTGAGGGAGGTACTTCTAAGACCAAGAAATATCTTGTCATCATCATCATTTCTTGCAACACTTGCTCAACTCTTGGCACTCATAATCACAACAATCCTTATACGGTGAATTACACCCTTCTTGAAAGTGTCACTGTCACTACTGGAAGAAACCTATTTCTTCTTGTTATCCTATAACTTCTTCCACTCTTTCCATGATTCCTTCTTGGTAGTCATAGGGGCACCCTTGCTCACCAATGACCACGTGCTCTTCTTGGGTTTCATATTCTACCTCTAAATCTGCAATCTCCCTCTTAAACTAGGTCTGAGTCTCTGGAACCTGGACCTTCTCGGGAAAGTGTACCTTCTTCTCGGGAACCTGTACCCTCTCCTTTGAAGCCTGTATCTGCACCTGCACCTGCTCTTGCTTCTCTGGAACCTGTACCTTCTCCACTTGCTTCTTTCCATGATCCACAGGCTTTGCCCTCAACCTGTAGAGACCATGCTCTCTAACTCCGAGTACAATCCCATCAGACTTAGAGCCTTTGAGCCTGAGTCTTTCCTTCCCATCATGGAACAAGACCTAAAACCCTTTCCTCTCGATCATCGAGATGGAAAGCATGCTTTATCTAAGTCCCGGTACAAACAAGACATCCTGGACCCGCATCATACGTCCTATGTCCATCCTGAATGGCACAACACCCATTCCTCGGATCTCCAACTGACTCTTGTCACACAACACCATGTGCAACTTCGAGTCCCATCTAGTTAGAGTCTCAAAGAATTCCTGTGACCTATCATATGCTGCGTGTTGTGGGGAAAAATGCCTATGCAGGACGATCCTATCCACCTAAGGTGTGACAGTGCCTTAGCAACAAACAGAGACAGCTATTCTAGTATTCTTCCTTTATGAATTAAGAATGAAGAGAGATGGATGGACTAACCGGTGTCTTCCGTTTGTCCCTCGATCCGGTTTCTCTTCTCTTTGAGAGTTCACAGCTACTTGTCTTCTTGCTCGCCCAGCTTCAACAAGTCTCTGCAAGATTACAAGAGAAGAACACTACACAAAGACATAGATTCATAAACATAACTAGTTCAGGATTAGAAGTAAACTAAACATACTAATGCAATCATACATCAAAGATACATCAGTATATAGGAGAAAACCAAGATAGCTTTATTGATGAATAACAAGGTTCAGGAAGAGATACAACCCAGAGGGCTCCAATCCAGCATCTCCTTCCCAGCAAAATGGAATTCCTATCTTCACCTCCCTTCAAAGCATTAAGCACCCAATGATTCTAGTCTCAAACCAACAACAATTCTTTGCAATAACAAAATTCCAGCCTCTAGATCTCATGGAGGAGAGATCCATATATAGATGTTTTGGAGAGAGGATGAGTCAGCTTGAGATCTGACTAGTGTCCTCTCCCTCTGTCAGTTCTTGATTCCACTTGGAGGTTCTTGCTTCCACTTGGAGATTTGGAACCTCTTACTCATCACCAGTCGAATTCCCTAAGGCAAGTGTCATTTTCGAAGCTTCCTGGGTTTTGACACCTTAAGAAATGAGCTTGCCACATGTCCACTCTCGCTCAGCGTAGGTAGCCAGTGTTGGCTTTGACATTCAGTGCAGGTAGCCAGTGGAGCCATTGACATTCAGCGCAGACAGCCAGTGGAGCCATTGACATGATCCTGAATTGACTTGTTTTTGAGCAGTTTCTGGTGGAGAACTTCTGTGAATTGCTGTGATTTGTTAGCCTTGTTCCTCTAGGGGTAGGAACAACATGTTTAGGGACTTTTGATCCCTTAGATTATGGACATTTCATGCTCAATGCTGCAAGGCACAAAAATGTCTATAACAGTTGCCCCCTAAAGTATGAGGCCGTTTATCGGGTGAAATGCTTTATCCAGGAGGGTCCAAAGTTCATCCAATGCTGGGAGGAGACCTGTAATAAGATACAATACAATACATTATTTTTCATACTGCTTTCATGATCTAGCTGAGGCGTGCATTCGCATGCTCAACTTTATAAATTCATTTTTCTGTACATAGCACAGACAATCGTCTGATGGTATACTAATAATTTTGATGAAATTATCATCCTTTGAGTAGGATGATTATCTGCTGCAATGATGTACATGTCAATGTCTTTATCTTTCCTGAATATATATCGTAGCCCGGATGGATGAAACTAGATCCGGGGTCTTCAAACTCGTTCGATCTTCACTCTAAGTACAAGTCGATCCACGTGAGAAATGTTCTGAAGTCAAACATGGAAAGACATCGCTTGATTACCGGTCAATGAGGTAAACCGTTAACAAGCGCGAGAGGAATCACCGATAATGAGAATGACCCTCAAGGTACTACAGTACAATTCACATGGTGTGAATAAAGGACTTGGCGTCGAACACCACACAAAATCTTCTGGTCGAAGGTCATTGATGTATACCTGTCGCCGGAAGTGAGAAACTTGCCATTGAGGCATGCAAGCTTCAAAGTACTGAAGGGGTTGTTCCTAGATCAACTTCTTGGATAATGAGCTGATGTCGACAAGAAGCGATCCGTCAAAGGAGGGCCTTAATGTATCCCACATTAGTGAAACGGAATGGAGCTAATGATTTTGATGGAGGTGAAAACGATCTGTGACATATGATTCAGGGTGGCGGTCATGAACGGATGAAGGATAATGTATGGCAGTGGATGGGACATGGTTGACTCTTTCTGAACGACTTCTCTTGAACATATGGTGACACTTATGCGATGGATCGGTAGCATTACCCCAATTATGGATGGTATGGCGAGACCATGGTGATGTGACCGGTGAATGAAACAACCCAACCCGATTGTGGTACGGAGGAAAAGTGTCATGTTCAAGAGCGACTTTGTTGTGGGGAAAAGTATCCGACTCGGAATGACCCTATCCCGACTCTAAGGGTGATAGTTCCTTAGCAACAACTGAAAGTAAAGCTTTGATAGTTTTCCTTTATGAAAATACAGAGAAGGAAGAAAAGATTGACCAACCGATGTCTTTCGCTTTTGTCGATCCCGTCTTCTCTCTTTGCCTCTTGATTCCAGCTCCTTGCTCTCTTGCCGGCCCAGCTACACACAGATCCTGCAAACACAAGAGCGGGAAACTACAAGAAACATGTACTCATAACTGATGCATGGATTAGGATGAATCAAATATACAGGTGAAAACAATACATCATTGCAATACAAGTATATAGGAGAACATCAAAAGCTTTATTGATAGAAGAAAAAGGTTCTGAGAAGGTTACAACCATAAATGGCTCCAATCCAGCAGCACCTCCCCAGCAGCAAGAAATCTCCTCTTCTCCTCTATAAAAGCAATCACCCAATAGCTCTAACTGTAAACCAACAGCACTTCCTTGCTTTGCACAAAATTCCAGCCTTCTTAGACCTCATAGAAGAGCTCTATATATAGGAGATTTGGAGAAAGGATGAGCCAGCTTGAGACTGACCTAAAGCTGCCTTGTGTCCTCTCCCTCTTCAGTTAAACTTCAGTTCTTGAGTCCACTTGGAGATCCTTGCTTCCACATGGAGATCAAGTACCTCTTACTCATCATAGGGCGAATTCCTTGAACCAAGTGTCAGTTTGGAAGCTTCCTGGGCAGTTGACACCTTGTAGAATGACTGTGCCACTTGGCCAATCTCGCCCAGCGCAGGTAGCCTTCATTGGTTTTGACTTTCAGCGCAGGTACAAGGAGGAGCAGTTGACATTCAGCGTAGATGCTCAGTGGAGCAGCTGACATGATCCAAAAATAGCCTGTTTTTGAGTGTTTTCAGGTGGAGAACTGATAGGAAGTGCTGTGGTTTGCTGACCTTGTTCCTCTAGGGGTAAGAACAACATGTTTAGGGACTGAGGATCCCTGTAATTATTGACATTTCATGCTCCATGCTGCGAGGCACAAAAATGTCTATAACAGACTTGCTACCATCAAAGTTTTCTTGAGTTTCTCCCAATTTTTCCCCAGTCATTGCTAACTAGTACCTCTTTATTTTTGTCAAGCTTGAGGAGGATAACATATGCTTGTTCTATAACCTGCCCTTCGGGCAAGCCCATCGCTATGTTTTAACGAGCCTAGCGATAGTGAAACTCGTTCTCGTCTAAAGACAAGTTTGTCGCTATTTAGTGATTTTAACGAGTCTAACGACAAGGATAACTCGGTCCTTTTCATTTTTAGAGAGTCTGAAAAGGTACATAAAGTTAACTCCAAAAGTCCTTTTTCGTCATCTAATCCCTTTAGTCCGAAAAAGTATAAAACAATACAGAAGGGATGAGTTTTCGATAGTTTTAACGAGCTGAACAAAACAAGCGCTCGATCTTTTTGTGCAATAATCCCTCAGGTCCAAAAACATTAAAATCTAGAGGAGGGATAGCACTTCCGGTCGCTTTAACAAGCTGGAAGGCCAAAACTCGGCAATCTTTTCATATTTTACGAGTCAGTTGAAAAGAGCTTAAAGAAGACTCGTCTTTTGAGGAACGAGTGATAAACAGGGTTAGCCGCTGATTCCAGGTACAGGTTGGAATTTTCCAATCACGGCAGTTTCACAAGGATGGCTAGGTGAAATCACTCTTCGCAGCTGTTCCTCAAAATGGGTAAACAATCATATGGAGGTGAACGATCGGCCAAATGAAAAGTGGAGGTGACGGTGCAAACACGACCAAGGCTTTAATGGTAGATAAGGTTACATTCATAGTGGTTATTTACCGGAATATAGTTCATTTTTTAACGAGCTTGAACGCGGAAAAACACTGCTCAATCTTATGTTTATTTTTTAACGAGCATGAACTATGCGCTAAAACTGCTCGGATCTTGCGTTTATTTTTTAACGAGCATGAACTGTGTGCTAAAACTGCTCGTTTATACCAGTCATATGATAAGAGTGTCTCATTGAAGATGCTATTTTTTAGGGAGCTTAGATCTTACGTAAGCTTTGCTCCAGATCCTTTCGTTATGCAAGTTCGGAAACGACTAATCCTACGAGTTTAAAGGGTTAGAGGTCCTAAAAATTTAAAAAATAAATAGTCGCCCCTTGCTTGCACTCCAAAAGGTTTGCATGCCCCCAGGCATAAAGCACGATTTCAAGGTTACCTCTACTTCACCTCCGCCAAAACATTTGTTTTAATGAGAGAGGCTTACCTCTTTCAGGTTACCCAAAGATTGTCTCGTTCACGGAGCAAACAAAACATTTCTTCGACGATGTCTACCGAAATAGACAAAGGTGAGCGACGTAGCCCGCCAACTCACATAACTTTGAAAAAAGATTCTTATTCTAGAACAACCCTCTTCCTAGACGGACGGGGTACGGACTAGTCATATTCTCCCGTGGAAACCTACCCTATACCCAAAGTTTCCCTGCCGAAGCAGGCCAGGACGCATGCCCCCTGGGTTCCGGTCATATCCTCCCGGATTACTCGCGCTCATCAGGAGGACGGACCGTGGGTTGAGACACTTCTTGCGTGAATAGACCATTTAGGGATGGTATATGACTATTTGCGATGTGTGATCCGGGAAACGAAAGTTGGTCCACGAGCTTGACCATTCTTCCTTCATGCGGAAAACACATTACTCTAAAGAGTGACGAGACGAGGGCCCCCATGCAATATATATAGTCTCGTCCAAGGAGTAGGTTATAATCCAAGGGTCCTTGAACGACCATCACGTTCATTTGAACGGTCTTCCCTTTCAATGTTATGGGCACATTGGGGAGGATCCCTAAAGGTCGACTGGTTCCTTTATCAAAGCCTGATAGGTTTCTCATTTCAGGCAAAAGCGCTGGCGAACCAAGCGCTTTCCAAGCAATAGAGGAAAGGATACTCAAAGATGCCCCTTCATCAATGATAGTGCCAGCCATTACGATTCTGTATATTTGGATGATAATTCTGAATGGTATACTGGCTGGCAACCGGGGTCTGCCTAGTTGGTTCCAGTCGAACGAGACAACTAGGTTGCTTGGTGGTGGGACCGAATAGACGGCCGGATATCGCTCTGACGAACTTCCTTCCTGCAATAAAGGAATGGTGGCATTGCCCCCTTGTTCATCAGAGTCAGTGTTGATGAAGAGAATTTGGACGGTGTCGTCTTTATTCTCCTCTGTGATGGTATCATTCGAAGATAGAGCCTCTGAAGGCAATACCGGGTCAACTGCCGCCTCAACCTTTTGACTTTCGTCAGGTATGGATTCAGACGGTTCATCTCCAATGATAGGTGCTTCGGCTGACCACCTGAGCGGGCCAGCCGGGTTCTCAACTAGTGAAGGACTTGGCAGGAGTCTTTGATATCCAAGAGGAAGTTGCGCTCGTAAAATCGGGCGATCTTCCAGAACTCTTTTTGCCTCATCTAAGAAGGAACAATGGTGGATGGCATGATCGCCTTCACGCAGTCTGCAGGGAAATTTAGATTTCCCTCTCTGTCCTGGGGCTTCACTCCCACTAGTTGACGGTGAGCAGTCAACATGGCTATCAGAGGTCGACGCTACCGAATTGTGCAAACGGGGGGACCAGTCCCTTAGTATCCGAGGGATACAGGGACAATCTCTATGGAAGTGGTCTCCCTTGCATATGACACATGGCGATTTAGGCCTAGTGAGTGCTGTGTGTGGATTTTTGTCAGATGACACT
Organism: Pinus tabuliformis; assembly: GCA_031772625.1. NCBI lineage: Eukaryota > Viridiplantae > Streptophyta > Pinopsida > Pinales > Pinaceae > Pinus > Pinus tabuliformis. Next base: position 1,992,408,787 of record CM062816.1, read on the forward strand.
TGTTTGCCCCCAGTCGCCTTTGGCTCCTTCTTCTTCTTCTCTTTCTTCTTCTTCTCCTTCTTCTCCTTAGGAACTCGGTTTTTTGTTCTACCAGTTCCGTCAAGCGAAGAGGAAGGAGGAGAGGAAGAATTATATGAAGTCGAAGGCTGGTGGGCAACTCTTGTCTGGTCTAACTGTTGACTCGACTGTTCAGGAATCGTGGTGTTCTGAACGACATTGGTTGAAAAGAGCCAGACTGGTAGGCCAATTGTCAGTCCTGGAAGCGACAATGTGGCCATGTGGGGCGCACCAACATCTCCCCAAGAGGAGAAGGGACTAGGATTTCCACCAAGGGGAATTCCTTGGTTGGTGTGCTCCATCTTTTCAACCTAAAGATCAACGTGGGAATAAAGGGTGATTGTTCCGTTTAAAATAAATTTTTAACGACGCTTTAGACACAACTTGCTTTTTCACTTTTAAAGAGTCGAGAAAAAGCTAAAGATGACTGTAGTCTCCTTCGATGTTTTAACGAGCCCGAAGTGACAAATGCTCGGATGGACTTTTTCTGTTATAGAGTCTGAAAAAGGCCAAAAGAAACTGCTCTGGAGTTCTAGGCAGAGGGTGTGCCAAACTTTTCGCAAAACCGCAGAATACTTTTTAAGGTACGGGCGGTCGATCTTCCTGAATGCTATGTTCAGTGCATTGCGATCAGTAGGGTGGCCAACACGGCTTCCTAAGGATAAAGGTTATATTCCTATAGGGGTCTCCCAATATATACGCTACGGTACGTGGGAGCACAATCCGTACTGGCGCTATCGTCCCTCAGGAGGAATCACCCACCTTCCACGAGATCGACAGTCACCAGGCTTAACGACGCCGGAACACGTCTCTAGCCTAGACCTCTATGTTGTGCGTTATGTTGCAAAGCGTTGTTAGGTTCATTCAGTTTATTTTAAGTTGATCTTTTTAGAAGTTTTCCTTTCTGGATCACCACGAGATGTATGGTACAATTCCTAAATGCAGTCTAAGATGATAAGCAAGCTTTATATCTTTTCAACTTTGAAAATCCTAGCTACTAAGGGAAAAGAAAGACACCATCTTTTCTCAAAGAGCAATCAGCACACTCTAATGCACTTTTCCTAAATCAAGCATGCAAACTTATCAAAATGCAAATGCACAATGCAGGTGTTTGTTTTCCGCTTTCTTAGTATTGATGCCTACAAAGAAAGCTTTTTGTACAACTTTGAATTTGCTTTTAAATGACAAGTACAAACAAGTTTACTTTTTCGAAATCAACAAGGGTAGAAGAGATTACAACACTTTGCGACTTTCGAAATGAATACTTGTTTCAACACTTAAAAGAGACAAACTCAAACCAATAAGCAAAAGCAAATGTATAATCAACTGTAAACAGCCAATGAACTCTCTCCTAAGATCACAGTCAACAGATTTGAATCAAGGGCTACAGGATGATTATTTCACTCATGCAAAGGAAAACTGTAAATGACGCCACAAACACATAAAAACACTCACAGTCTTTTTGTACAAAAGGAGGCGGAATTTAAGCAGAGAAAGGGAGTTATCAGACTGGTACCTATGCTGGTTACAGGCTGCAAAAAACAGAGATCAAAACAGGGCAACAGAGAGCAGAGAACCCCAGCTGCACAAGGCAAAACTAGTTCAGCGCAACCTCAACACTAGGGTTTTGACATTCAGCGCAGGTGGCCTTCACGGGACCTGCGTTGAAATGCAGAATTCCTTCACAGTGGTCGCGCTGAAGGAGAAACTCTCGTTTCTCACTGGGTTCTGGGTCACAGATTGCTAATTAATCAACGATTTTAGGCCAAATAAAAGCAACAAGCAAGGTACAATCAAAGGGATGCTTTGAGGGGGTACTAAGATCTATCACAAAGGATCATAAAATCATTTGTGAGTCCATTGTTCAGATCATAGACAAATCCAAGGATTGGATCAAAGCAGCAACTGTCTACTTTGCAACTGAGAATAGCAGAAGCAGTTCGATTGTTGCTGTTGAGTCTATGAAACAAATAATGATAGAGACACAAATAAAATGACTAAAACAAATGTCCCCAGCGGAGTCGCCAATTTGTTGTGGGGAAAAATGCCTATGCAGGACGATCCTATCCACCTAAGGTGTGACAGTGCCTTAGCAACAAACAGAGACAGCTATTCTAGTATTCTTCCTTTATGAATTAAGAATGAAGAGAGATGGATGGACTAACCGGTGTCTTCCGTTTGTCCCTCGATCCGGTTTCTCTTCTCTTTGGGAGTTCACAGCTACTTGTCTTCTCGCTCACCCAGCTTCAACAGGTCTCTGCAAGATTACAAGAGAAGAACACTACACAAAGACATAGATTCATAAACATAACTAGTTCAGGATTAGAAGTAAACTAAACATACTAATGCAATCATACATCAAAGATACATCAGTATATAGGAGAAAACCAAGATAGCTTTATTGATGAATAACAAGGTTCAGGAAGAGATACAACCCAGAGGGCTCTAATCCAGCATCTCCTTCCCAGCAAAATGGAATTCCTATCTTCACCTCCCTTCAAAGCATTAAGCACCCAATGATTCTAGTCTCAAACCAACAACAATTATTTGCAATAACAAAATTCCAGCCTCTAGATCTCATGGAGGAGAGATCCATATATAGATGTTTTGGAGAGAGGATGAGTCAGCTTGAGATCTGACTAGTGTCCTCTCCCTCTGTCAGTTCTTGATTCCACTTGGAGGTTCTTGCTTCCACTTGGAGATTTGGAACCTCTTACTCATCACCAGTCGAATTCCCTGAGGCAAGTGTCATTTTCGAAGCTTCCTGGGTTTTGACACCTTGAGAAATGAGCTTGCCACATGTCCACTCTCGCTCAGCGCAGGTAGCCAGTGTTGGCTTTGACATTCAGCGCAGGTAGCGAGTGGAGCCATTGACATTCAGCGCAGACAGCCAGTGGAGCCATTGACATGATCCTGAATTGACTTGTTTTTGAGCAGTTTCTGGTGGAGAACTTCTGTGAATTGCTGTGATTTGTTAGCCTTGTTCCTCTAGGGGTAGGAACAACATGTTTAGGGACTTTGGATCCCTTAGATTATGGACATTTCATGCTCAATGCTGCAAGGCACAAAAATGTCTATAACACTGCGTTGCACCATTGTCCACATACCATCCATCCTCTGTGATAGTACTCTGCGAAAAATGAGAAATCATTGCAAAGTCCTCCTCTTCCATTATCTTGGAGAGATCGTCCATATTTGTTGAAGCAGCAACACCAGAGGCCTTATTTTCTTTCTTCTTCTCATCATTTTCCTTCTTCTTTATCAAACATCTCGATGAAAAATGACCCATCTTGCCATAATTGAAACAGTTGAATTTACTCAAGTCCTTCTTTTGCTTACCCTTCATTCATGATTCAAGTGCCACATCATCATCTAAAGCTTTCTACTTCGGCTGAAGATCCTTGTCTCACAACTCTTCCTGAAGAAGTCATCCCACAACCTATCCCAATCTGACAACTTCTCCTTGGCAATGATTCCTTTGATGAGGGGTTCCATTCCTCGGTGAACCCTTTCAAGGCAATCCTTACCATATATCCATATGATACAGTCACACCAATGGTAGCAAGCTCATCCTTGACCTGAGACAATATCGTCAGATATGAGGTCACGCTTTCACCCTTTAACATCTTGGTGGACTTGAAATTATCCTCCAATACCAATACTCAGTTCTCGTTCTTATTCTAGAACAAATTATGAAGAGACACCCACATCTCATATGCGGTGTTCTTCCCAGACAAATGAGGTATTATGGCATCCATCACACCATCTAGGATGATCAGTCTCGCCCTCACATCCAAATCTTCCCATATTTCCAGCTCCTTAGGGTTGATTGGCTTCTTGATCTCTTCCTTGAAAAAATCCCAGATCCAGTTGACCTACAAGATCAACTTGATCGTTTCCTTCCATGGACATTAGTTGGAAAACCCCTCCAACCTATCCTCATATCAGATACCTTCCTGCAACTTCGACATTGTAGTGAATCCTTCACTAACAATATTACCAACTCCCTCTCATGTTGTACTTCACTGCGCACAACTCTAATTTACTTACTTCCAAAGTAGCTGAGACACGCACTGATACCATGTTGAATTTCCATGACCTTGTGTCTAGGTTAGAGTCTTAAAATCACTGAAGCTACCAAATCAAGAATCTCAACCATAAACTACTTTGCACAGCCGAAATATAAAGCAAGAAATCACATATGCACAATATACACCGCTTTAAACAAAATTGTACAATATGTACAATCCCAATCTTCATTATATTAAACTAAATTATGAATAATACACCAATATATGGTATACAAGATGCAATGAAAAACTTTGTTGCAGCTTTTATGCCGTATCTCGTCCTGTCAGTCCTTCGCTTCCGTACTTCTCACTAGTTGTGCCTTAGTCCATCAAGGCATCTACACATCGAGACTCCAAGAGGGTTGCCTCATATCATTGCTACACATCAAGTCTATTACAATGGACATGGGCTCATCAACTGCTATCTGGGTAGGCCTAATTCTCGAGCTCCAATCTTCCAGGCTAGCAACAACTCTCTTCCATCAAAGTTTTGCACTTCGACACCAAATCTTCACCCAATCTCACACCAAAAAAGTCCTTCTTGTCTACTGCTCTAGGGGTACTTTGGGTAGCCAAATCATTGCCCTCAAACAAACTCTATGACACCCAACCAAACCACATGGCACCAATAGGCTACTCAACAACCGATCCAAACTGGTCAACTCCTTTAACCCAATACACTTCTCCAAAAAACTATTATTTACACCTTATTGCACTGTTGTAATACTGTACCACTAGTTAGGGCACACCACGGTGCCCTCAACCTCCACACAACTAAAGAAGATAGCCTCCAAACACTACGGTTCATCCTAGGAGAGACCCTCCATACATATTCTTCCTTGTAGGTCTGCTGTCGTCCCTAAACACAACTCCTAAAGGCGTCCAACTGTTGGTTATGGCCTGCAACCTAGCCCAACAATGGACTATAACTTCGGTCCCTTCAACCAGTACCCTAATCAACCCTTAAACAACATTCCTTTTCTCCTCTTTTCTACGGCTTCTTCTTCCCTAGAAACCAAACTCAAGAACAACCCTATCATGCCCAAAACAACCCTGAAATAGGCCATGTTGTCATCTATGACAATGTGGCTTTATCACAAAAAATACCACGCTATCTAGGGCTCCTCACGCTATCCCTTGTGCCCTTCAAATTGCGGCTAAGACTCCTACAGTACCTGCACTAAATATTCACTTGAAACAACCCTAAATGGATCTATCTAACCCTTAAAATTACCTCAGAAATACGTTTTCCATACAACCCTACCATGCTATCTAGGGTAGCCTTCCAAATGCTGTTCCAAGACTCCTTCTCCACGCAAATTTCAGAGTTATTCTCGAGATGTATTTCTCACCAAATGGATGAATTTATCACCCTCATATCACCTTATATATATACCATAAATAAGGGCTCAACGTCACATTTGAAGTGAGACATCCATTGGCTCTTCAAGTCGGCCTACTTGACAACCAATAATTACTAGTCAACTTAAAAAATTCATATTTCTCTAACAACAACTCAAATTCAGGTGATTTTCATTGTGTTGAAATTGTCTTTCCAAGAACTATCATCCTCATCCATCACATGTCATAAATCCATCATTTTTTTGTCCCAAATCGTGATGGGTGCCATAAATTCACACTTGGGTTCCAAGCCCACAAGCTGCCCTTATGGTGCTTTTCCCTCCAAATCCTAAACCCTGGGGCTTTGAGTACCTCCCAAGCTACACAAAACAACAATTATTTGTTGATATAAAAATTTCAGATGAAGATAAGTGCATCAGTTTGCTATGTTCTCTACTAGATTCGTGGGATAGTTTGGTTGTTGTTATAAGTAGCAATACAACTACCTTGAAGTTTGATGAAATAGTCTCATCCTTTCTGTCGGAGGAGATGAGACAGAAAAATATGGAGAGCCATAATGGAGATGCCTTGTCTGAATGAGGATAGTCCTAGAATAGAAATAAAAATAAGTCCTCGAGTGGGAGATCTAAATCTAGAGGGAGTTCAAAATCTCCAGGAAAACCTGTAAAGGTATGTTGGAAATGCAGAAAGAAAGGGCACTTCAAAAAGGACTGTAGATCTAAGTCTCCAAGGAAAGGGATATGATGATGCTCCTTTTGTAGAGGCAAAAAATACCTCAAATGAAGATGGGGATGTGTAGTTGCCTTCTTGTTCAAGTACACATGTAGATCATGAGGCATGATTGATTGACTCAGGTGCATCCTTTCACTTCAGTCCCCATAGGGAGTGGTTCTGCAAGTATGAGACATAGGATGGTGGTGATGTCTTCTTAGGGGATGATAGGAAGGCTAGAATTGTCAGATGTGGAAAATTCAAGTTGAAGTTGCAAGGTGGAAGGATTAGAACACTTCTAGGTGTTATGTATATTTCTACATTGGCCAGAAATCTGATTTTTGTAAGCAATATGGATGATACAGGTGTAAAAATAGTGTTTGAGAAAGATACCTGCATGATGGTTCAGGGAGCAATGGTATTGATGTAGGGAGTTCGGATTGGAACTTTGTAAAAGCTTCTAGGTAGTACTATTATTGATAGTTGAAATAATTATATGGTTCCTGAAAATGGAGCAGAAAATCTAGTGGTCTCTGGAGAAAAGACCATGCTATGGCATCAAAGGCTTGGACATATTGGAGAGAAGGGACTTCAAATACTTCATGGTAATGGTATGGTAGAAGGTATGTCTAATTTTTCTCTCTATTTCGATTTATGTGAAAATTGTGTATATGGGAAGCATAATCGAGTGAGTTTCCTCTTTGGTGCTAAGAGGGCAAAAGGGATATTAGAGCTTGTGCACAGTGATGTGTTTGGACTTGTGTCGGTTCCATCACTAGGTAAGTTTGTGTACTATGTATCATTTATAGATGACTTTCCAAGGAATACATGTATATTTTTCCTCGTGAAGTGATGTAAAGTCTTTGTCAGGTTTAAAGAATTTAAGGCTCTGGTGGAAAACTAGACAGAGAAGAAGATAAAGGTGTCAAGGACAGATAATGGTGGAGAGTTTTGCAAGAAGAAATTTGAATAGTTCTGTAAGAAGTGTGATATAGAACGATAGAAGACTACTCCATACACACCTCAAAAAAAAGGAGCTATAGAAAGAATGAACATGACATTGATGGAAAAGGCAAGAAGCATGCTCATTGGTGCCGGGTTAGGACAGGAATTCTGGGTAGAGGCAATGGAGATTGCATGTTACCTGGTCAACATATCACCTTCATCAACGTTGGAGGATAAGACTCCACATGAGGTATAGAATGGTAAGAAACCCTCTCTTTCACATCTAAGGGTATTTGGATGTGATGCATATGTACTTGTTCCAAAGGAGAAAAGAACTAAGTTGGATAGTAAATTTGAAAGGTGCATATTGATTGGGTACTATAAGGATGGATTAAAAGGTTATAAGCTTTGGAACCTAAAAACAAGGAAGATTGTGTACAACCGAGATGTTGTGTTTAGAGAGATGAAAGATGTTATTAAACATGAAGTGCTACCAAATAAACCTGAGAAGATAGAGTTTGAGCTAAAGGGGGAAGAATCCGACTCTACAATAGAACATGAATCAGAAGATGAAGAGCCACAAAATTCAACTGAGAGGATCAGTTCGAGAAAGAATGCAACCATAAATGTATAGCTCATCTATTTTCTATTCAAATATGGATTTATCTATTACTGATGATGATCCCAAAACAGTCAAGGAAGAAATAGATTCAGAGGATGGCAAACTCTAGAAAGGGTCGACATGGTTGATGAAATGGCATCTTTGGACAAAAATGAGGCTTGGGATCTGGTGGAGTTGCCGGTTGGAAGGAAACCCATTGGAAGATAATGGGTGTAAGAAGATGAATGCAGAAGGCAAGGTGGAGAAATAAAAATCTCGGTTGGTAGCAAAAGGTTATTCCCAGGTGTTGAGAATCAATTTTGGTGATATTTTTTCTCTTGTTGCCAAGGTAGCTTCTATTAGATTACTTTTATCTATTGTTGCTGCTTTTGATTTTGGGGTTGAATAGATGGACGTGAATCTTTTTTTATTCATGGGGATATGGAAGGAGAGATCTACATGAAGCAACCTAAAGGATTTGTAGTGAAGGAAAAGAAAGAACTGATATGCAGGATAAAAAGGTCTCTGCATTGGTTAAAATAGTGACCAAGGATGTGGTATCAGAAATTTGATACATATATACGGGGACTTGGCTTCACCAGAAGCAAAGAAGATCACTATGTGCATTTTAAATTAATTTGTGACTGTGTTATTTATTTGGGCTTGTATGTGGATGATATGTTGTTGATTGTGTTGTGGGGAAAAATGCCTATGCAGGATGATCCTATCAACCTAAGGTGTGACAGCGCCTTAGCAACAAACAGATACAGCTATTATGATTTCTTCCTTTATGAAATGTGAAAGAGGGGAGATCGGTAGACTTACCATTGTCTTCGGGCTGTCCCTCGATCTAGATCCTCTTCTCCTTGGGTGTCCACAACTACTTGCCTCCTCGTTTGTTCAAGAGAACAACTACTTGATTCCCACGAGATCACAAGAGAACAGCTACCTGTGACAAGAGAACAGCTACTTGCGACAAGAGAAGAACACAACACAAAGGCAAATATACATATTCATAAATGATTCAGGATTAGAAGTAAATCAAATATACTAATGCAAATCATACAAAATACACCAGCATATAGGAAAGAACCAAGATAGCTTTATTGATTGATAACAAGGTTCAGGAAGAGATACAACCCATAGGGCTCCAATCCAGCATCTCCTTCCCAGCAGAATGGAATTCCTTCTTCAGCTCCCTTCAAAGCATTAAGCACCCAATGATCCAACCTCAAACCAACAGCAATTCTTTGCAATAACCAAATTCCAGCCTCTAGATCTCATGGAGGAGAGATCTATATATAGTTATTTTGGAGAGAGGATGAGTCAGCTTGAGATCTGACTAGTGTCCTCTCCCTCTCTCAGTTCTTGAGTCCACTTGGAGGTTCTTGCTTCCACTTGGAGATTTGGAACCTCTTACTCATCACCAGTCGAATTCCCTGATACAAGTGTCATTTTGGAAGCTTCCTGGGCATTGACACATTGAGGAATGAGCCTGCCACTTGTCCAATTACGCTCAGCGCAGGTAGCCTTTGTTGGAGTTGACATTCAACGTAGGTAGACAGTGGAGCAGTTGACATTCAGCGCAGATGCTCAGTGGAGCAGTTGACATGATCCAGAATTGGCTTGTTTTTGAGTGTTTTCAGGTGGAGAACTTCTGTGAATTTCTGTGGTTAGTTGGCCTTGTTCCTCTAGGGGTAGGAACAACATGTTTAGGGACTTTGGATCCCTTAGATTATGGACATTTCATGCTCGAGGTTGCAAGGAACAAAAATGTCTATAACAGTTGCCCCCTAAAGTATGAGGCCGTTTATCGGGTGAAATGCTTTATCCAGGAGGGTCCAAAGTTCATCCATTTGCTGGGAGGAGACCTGTAATAAGATACAATACAATACATTATGATTCATACTGCTTTCATGATCTAGCTGAGGCGGTGTTGGAGAGGTAAATCCCCTCTACGGATAGAGGCGATCCCTACTAGCCCAGAGTGGGTCTAGCAATAATCAGTCAATGCTACTATGCAAGTTCCTAATTGCAATTAAACAAGAGGTAAAGAGCACCTACTTGGATTCCAGCGCTGCTGTTTGATGAAGAGATACCACCTTCGCTCCTTCGCTTTGGCTGGTCACGATCTTCCGCGATCTCCGTGAATAGATACCTGCACACACGAAGAGGAAACAAACACAAGCGTGAAATCTAATAAAAGCAACCATACATCAGTCAGAAAGGATGTAATTCACATTAACCATTGCATAGACAAATGAGAATGGAACAATAATAGTAGTCATCTATTATTAATCAAGCAGAGAAGAGTACAACCAAATGTTCTGACGTCAATAACCTTCTCAGGAGGGGCCAGTCAGCAAGTGTCTCAAGCATTCACCTTTGGAAATGATTCTCCTAAGACAAGAAATCTCTCTCTCACACAAACAACACAAAACAACCTTCCCTAAGCTATCATGCACTTCCACACTTATCACACCCAATACCTATAGTAGCAGCAATCTGAGCACTATAAGCTCTACACAATCCAAGCTATTCCAAACTAGCTGCTCATGGTAATGGTGGAAGTTTATATAGGAGAAGGAGCCTCCTAAAAGGGTGGAAGGATGAGCTTATCCTTAAGGGAAGTAGTTGCAAAGGGTCGAACAGACATGCCATAGAAGGGAGTCGATACTCACAAGGCCAACAACCAAGTCTGGAGTTATCTGGAAGGCTGGCTGTTGGAACAAATTCGCCAAAACTGGATCAGCGCGGGTGCATAACTGGTCTGGCGCGCTGACGTCGCAAAGACATAATGGAAAAGGCCATGTCAGCGCGGGTAGATACAAACAGGGACTGCGCTGGTCATGAAATTCGATCAGCGCGGAAAAGTCGTGTGCTTCCGCGCTGGCAGCGCACGTGGTCTGTTATGAAGCGCCAGTCATCGCGGATATTTTAGAAACAGACGCGCTGATGAGGAAAACTTTGGAAAAAGTGGGTTTTTGGCCAGTTCAGAAGGCATGAACTTGATTATTGTGAATTCTTGACACAGTAGGGTGACTGACAGGGAGACAGTGACAAATTACTGTGTAACAGATGCCCCCTAAAGCATGAAGACCGAGAGAGTGGGAGGGGTGAAATGCTTTACAACACTCGCCGAACTGGAACACCACCAGGAAGGACCGAATATCTCTGATAATCAAGTACATGCAGTCTAGGCATGGGCACAGCCATCCAAAAGACATGCGAAGAGGTCTGTGGAATGGACGCAGCCACCCAGCTAAAGAGACCTGAATAATGATAAGGTATGGTCGCAGCCATCCAAGAAGACTCAGGTATGGGCGCAGCCATCCATCAATGAGTCATGTAATGATCATCCACAAAATCGCAACCTGGATCATAACAGACAAAGATCTAGGGTCTTGCGCTCCGTCCCGTCCCGAACAAAGTACAAGTCCAAGCATGCGAATACATGAGCTGAAGTCGAACATGCATGAACATCGTCTGATTACCAGTCAATGATGAAAACTGTTAACAGACGCGAGAGGTACCACCAATAATGACAATGGTCCTCAAGGTACTATAGGTACAATCTGCGGCGTGTGAATCAATGAGCTGGTGTCGAACACCCGCAGAATCATCCGATCGGAGGCCAATGATGAAAACCTCGCGTCGAACACGAAGAACCTGCCATTGAGGCATGCAGGCTCTAAGGCACCTGAAGGGAGTCTCTAAGTCACCTTCCTGGATAATGAGCTGAAGTCGACAGGAAGTGACCTTGATCGAAGGTGGGCCATAATGTTTCCCACATCATCGACACGAGACAGAGGTAAAATGATTTGTGTGAGATAGCAGATGAGGTTGTATTATTGCAGAGGTCAACTTCTCTTGAACATATCGGCGGCACAACAGTGGATTTGGCAGTATTTGACATCAAATGAGCAGAGGGTATGATGACGATGGCAATGAGCAAATGAGAGGCCAAATAGGATAACCTGTACCCACAGAGGTCAGTGTGAAACAAAATGAGAAATTCCCACCCGACACGAATGCAGACCAATGCCATGTTCAAGAGCGACATACTGCCGATGCAACAATTGCAGTTCCATCTTCCCCACCATTTCTGGCAGGTACCCTGGTTATTTTTGGATGACAAGCTTGACGGGGATAGCATATGCTTGAAGAGTGTCATTTCAACAATGCCCGATGTCATCAAGTGTTTAACGAGCCTGACAAAGGAAAAACTCGGCGTCTTTTCTTGTTTAGAGAGTCTGAAAAGATAGCGGAAAAGGAGACTCCAGGGGGGTCCTTTTTCGTACAGTTGTGTCTCTCGAGCCCGAAAAAGTATAAAACAATGCTTGAAAGAACCGCCCGACCATTACGATCGAGGAGTACTTTTCGTAAATAGTGCCTTCGACACGAAAAAGTAAAAAAGCGGTCGGAAACACGTCGTTTTAGAGCCAATAACGAGTGCGAAACGACAAACACCCGGTAATCTTTTTAAGTTACATGGTCGGAAAAAGAGCTTTAAAACGACCGCCTCTCGTTCCCTTTAACGAGCTGAAAGGAAGCTCGGCCATCTTCTCTTGTTTCATGTCGGAAAAGAGCTCAAAGATGACATTTTTTGGGACCAAGTGATTTTAGCGATTCAGAGGACCTGCACAGTAAAAATACCCGCATAAATCCGTTCGACATGTTAAAAAACATATTAAAACATGTATAAGACTTTGACAGGAGTGCTAAACCCATGGTAAAAGCATGACAAAAACCCACATTTGCAAAATCTATAGTTAATTGAGCCATTTTTACTATAAATAGAAGGGTAAATAGTCATTTTTACCATTGTTACCATATTGAGCCTTCGAGAACGTTGTGAAGCTGTGAAGTTGACGGAGCGAATTCTTCCCCGTGCGGACACCATTCATCGAACGGCTTGATCCAGGTAGGTTCCCCTTGCCATGCGCTCCATTTTGAGTCCTTTTGGTAGCATTTTAACGGTGGAATTCGCCCTTTTGGGCAAATTCTTTGAGCGTGGATGCGCTCTCGGTCAGCGCGGATTTCCCGCTCGGGGCCGCGCTGATCGATTTAAAATTACACGTACCACCTTTTGGGTCAGCGCGGAAAACACGTGTGCTTCCGCGCTGACCCAATGAAAAAACACAGGGGCGCCATTTTCAGTGCGGCTGTTTTTAAAACAGTCGCGCTGGCGCGGAAAAATATGAATTTTTATAAAATGAACGTGAATTTTTTCACAAACGGCGATCTAATGTTTCTTCATGGCTTTGCAGGGCACAATGGCTTTTGTATGGCAAGAGAGAGCCCACGATAATGAAGATATAGCCGCATATGCACTTGCCGAATGCCGGAATGCAATGCGGGCATGCGGTTTCCTGAAGTTCTTCCTGACCCCGCGCCTGAGGGCGCAACCTGACTTGCTGGAGTTCCTGATCAGAGCTTGGAACCCAATAGACGGGAAATTCACCATCCGCGGCCAAGACATCAAGTTCGATGCCTCGGATATCTATTTCTTGACTGGTTTGTCGCGCCGGGGCTAGAGGCCCATCCTGGAGGGGCAGTGGCCCAACGGCGAGACTCTGGACCAGCTGATGGCTAGAGTATGCCCAGGAGCTGAAAAGACGCGGAGCGGGAAGGTTGCTATCCCGACTGTGTGGGACATGCCTCTCCGCACAATACTCTTCCTAGTGACATGGGCAGCGGGTTCCTTGGCCAATCATGAGGCCTCGAAGAACCAACTGTTGTTAGCTCTGGAGTGCCTACAGCCCACCATCTTTGACTGGGCGACTGCTGTGACCACTAGCATGAAGAGGCAACTAAGCAACTGCCGTCGTGGAGAGACGAAGCAGTTTGCATATGGGTCGCTTCTCCTCCCGCTCATGCTGGAGCGGGTGCCAGCTTTACAGTTACAGACGATGGCTGTGGATCCACCTAGAGGTCCCCGGGAGACGAGGGCCAGCCGATGGGCCCGCGTCATGCCACGTGGAGGTGGTGGTCGCCCAGTATCTTGGGGAGTGTATTTCAGAGAGTGGCTGGACCGCCAGGTTGTCATCGTGGAGGACTGGCCATATGCCGGCATGGACTTCCGCAATGATCCTGACATGCCACTGCCCGCAGGAGAGCATTGGGATGATGGAGGTATGTCACTTGATCTTATTTTAACATTTTTGATGTTTTTGGTTTTTCATGTATATGTCTTAATAAATGTCACCGTATGCAGATGTGGGACCTGTGAGACCCATTGGCCTAGCCCTAACGGCACGGAGAGAGGGGCAAGGAGCTGGAGCCCTGGCCTTAGTTCCTCCAGGAGTGGATACGTCGGAGACTGTGGCTCGCAACCTTGAGGGTTTGCTGGAGGGAGTGCCGGATTACCAGGGGGTCGAGGAGGTCCCGATAGAGCATCAGATCCACACAGTGGGGGTGGCACCCAGGATGCACCGCCTTTTGAGGCGGGTGGCACGAGCAGCTGTATGCTACAGAGAGCATAACCCAGCAAACTAGTCGCCTAGGTTTACTTCCACTAATGTTTTGAGAGACATATGTCTCGGATGTACTGAGGACAGTGATTCTATTTTTGACATACACACTTATTTTTGAGCGCCTTAGTGCGCCACACGATATAATATATATATATATATATACATACCGATTTTTGGATGGATCTTGTTACATATGATGATGTTTTGTTTATGCTATGCAAATGTTCAGTACAAATGTAATCTTATGTATGAATTGCACAACATATGACCCATATATTTTAATTTTTTAAATGCAAGCTTAAAAGCACACACAGCACGCATGCAAACTATGCTTGGGAAATATTTTATTTACATATGCTTTACTCTATTATGCTTTCTATGGTTTCTTGTATGATGTTATCTATTTCGCAAATGTCTGTCTAACACATGGTTTGCCAATGCATCAGTAAACGTGTTTAATCGTCTCGGAATATGTTGATATGTGATATAGTCAAAATTCCTTTCTAACAATCTGACACGTAGATACAACCTTAGGATACGTTGGTCTCTGACGGAATATCGCCCGTTGAGTTGATGAACGACAAGCTGGGAGTCCAGGTTTACCATCATTGCTCGAATGCCGAGATCAACTGCTTTGGCTAGTAACTCAATTACGGCACTGTATTCGGCAACATTATTAGTGGTATGACCGAGGCAGACTCCTTGAAGGTCTAGCAACTCTCCGTGAGGATCATAGATTGTCCACGCCGCAGAGGACAAATTGCAAGTACTACGGCAGGCACCATCAGCCAAACCAACATAAGGTGCACTAGACATCTGCACAAGAAGGAGAAAACACAATAAGAGGCAAACACGCCTTCACACCAAAGAAAAACATGAAATCATGCGCACAAAACACACTAAACATGCGTATGTACAAACTGAGTGCACGAAGTCATGCATAATATTTCTTCAAATATAGCCCGTTGCGGGGCTTGTCAAGAGGATTTCCTTCGTAATCAATCAACTCATATGCGCCCTTTTGTAAAACTCTTTTCACGATATAGGGACCTAGCCACATGGATTTGAGTTTTCCTGCCCCCAGCTTATCTTTAGCTTGATCATAGAGCAGTACTAGATCTCCCTCAACGAAGGAACGGGGATGAATGTTCTGGTCAAAGTGAGCCTTGACTCTCTTCTTTTGCGCTTCGATAGCCAGAGAAGCTAAACGACGGGTCTCATCTAACCGTTCTAGGTAAAGAAGCCGTTCCTCCACCGGAGTGGTGTTGGGAAGCAACTCGACAGCTAATTTCAACGAAGGAATCTCACATTCGACGGGAAGGGTGGCCTCCAGTCCGTAAACCAACTGAAACGGGGTGAAACCAGTGGCATCCTTCACAGAAGTCTGGTAGGCCCACAAGGCTGGGAACAGCATCAGATGCCAATTAGACTTGTGCGTATTGACGGTGCGTTGAAGCATAGTGATCAAAACTTTGTTCACTGCCTCAACTTGTCTGTTGGATTGTGGATAGTACGGTGTCGAACTATCTTGACGCAAGCCTAGTTGGGTCGTTAGTTCCGTCATCATGTGATTACGGAAATGCTTTCCGTGATCCGTGACAATAGCCTGAGGGACTCCGAAATGAGTAATGACATGATTGAATAAAAACTGCACCGCTGTGTAACCGTCTTCGTTCAATGTAGGCATCGCTTCGGCCCACTTGGTGAAATAATCCACGGCAACGATAATGTACCCATTCCCCCCAGCCGAACGAGGGTTACAGGACGTATAATCGATGCCCCATTTGGCAAATGGACCTACGGTGACAACAGGGTGCAGTGGTGCAGGAGGAGCACGCATTTTCTGGTGGTATACTTGGCATTCATGGCATGCGCGAATGGCAAGAATGCAATCTTTGAAGATAGAAGGCCAAAAGTAACCAGCACGGAGAATTTTCTGGGCAGTGGCATATCCGGACATGTGACCGCCACAAGCACCAAAGTGGCAGTCATTCAACACCCGCTCAGCTTCCTCGAGAGTCAAACATCGGCGGAGAACATAAACAATGCCGAGGCGGTACAGGGTATCGCCCAAAATGCGATAGGGTTGAGCTTGGTGACGAATTCGCCGTCGAGCATCTTTCGATACGTTTGGACGGAAGGAAGACGTCTGCAAATATACGATAATGTCCCCGTACCATGGGTCGAGGGTGCTGATGAGAAACAATGTTTCATCCGGGATATGCTCCTCCGGACGAGATGGTGCAGAGTGAGATGGTAAGGAACAGAGCAGTTCAGCAAAGACCAGAGATTTCTTAGACTTGGCCACAGTGAATTCCAAGTCGAACTCTTGGAGGATTACAATCCACTTCGAGTATTTGCCCCCCAGCAGCTGACGTGACAAAATGTAGGTCATGGGGTTGCAATCAGAGATCATGGTCGTTGTGCGCAATAGGATATAATGCCGGAATCGTTGGACGGCGCAGACAACTGCCAATGCCAACTTCTCGACATATGCGTAACGAGTTTCCGTATCCAGAAGGTTGTGACTAAGATAATAGATAACGTGCTC
This sequence comes from Pinus tabuliformis, assembly GCA_031772625.1. Classification (NCBI taxonomy): domain Eukaryota; kingdom Viridiplantae; phylum Streptophyta; class Pinopsida; order Pinales; family Pinaceae; genus Pinus; species Pinus tabuliformis. The sequence goes on from CM062816.1 coordinate 1,992,425,560, forward strand.
GGTGCCGGCATCGTCATCCTGCACTAGAACCATGCCGATGGTGGTGTCAGCGGCAGCTAGATAGAGAGTGTAATCACGGTGGTAGTTCGGAGGTCTTAAGAGCGGAGCCGAGACAAGAAGGTCTTTAAGGTGCTCGAAAGATTCCTGAGCGATAGCATCCCAACGAAAGGGTGTGTCTCGCTTTAATAACCGTGTGAAACCCTTAGCCACCTCGGCATAGTTCGGAACGAATCGTCTGAGAAAATTAGCTTTACCCTGCAAGCTCTGCAATTGCTGCAAAGAGGCAGGGGGAGGAAGATTCAAAATGGCCTCGACTTTGAGGGGATCCAGACGGATGCCTTCCCGGGAGACGATGAACCCGAGTAGTCGGCCAGATTCTACGCAGAAGACACACTTATGCGGATTGAGTCGAATACGGTAGTGTCGACAGCGGAGAAAGATTTCGCGTAGATGAGATGGATGGTCTTGACGCTTAGCTGAATGAGCTGGAAGGTCATCCAGGTAAGGCTGTACGATGTGTCGAATATCATGAAAAGCATAGGACATCGCACGCTGGAAAGTGGCCCCGGCATTTTTGAGACCGAAAGGAAGCTTCTTATAAGCGAAGGTGCCCCAAGGACAAATGAAAGCTGTCTTATGCTGGTCTACAGGGGCTATGTTGATTTGATTATAACCAGAGAAGCCGTCCATAAATGAATAAATCTCACTCCCTGCGCAGTCATCGATAAGCTGATCAATGAAAGGCGTAGGAAAGTTATCTTTTGGACAGGCACGATTGATATCGCGGTAGTCAACACAGACCCGGATAGTGCCCTGCTTTTTATTCACAGGGACTATATTGGACACCCACTCCGTAAGGGGGATGGCATAGATGAAACCAGCTCGAAGAAGCTTTTCGACTTCGGCCTTGATGGCTGCAGCCTTTCGAGGGTGCACTGGACGTAAGCGCTGACGAACAGGCTTAGCGCCTGGATAAGTAGGTATTTCGTGCACCACAATACTAGGGTCGATGCCGGGCATTTCCTCGTAAGACCATGCGAAGACATCACGGAATTCACGAAATAAAGCGGTATAAAGTTGAACTTCCTCAGGAGTGCATGTGACTCCAATGAAAATATTCTCGACAATCCCTGGTTTGACAGAGATGTCGATAGGCTGGGTCTACGTGATGTTACCCATATTGCCTTTCGAAGCCACTTGATATAGCTGAATAGGTGTTTGGAGAGGCGGAGATGGGACACATGAAGCAAACCGCTCGAGACATGCGACCATTTCCGAATGTGGCGGGAGAAACGAAGAGCGATGGTGGTGATCTAACCAAGGGAGCTCTTCGAGAGACATAGTCTCTATGATGGCCTCATCGGAGGGGAATGTTTCCTTCAGGGGATCCGAAGTGGCCTCATCACCCAGCCAAGGGAAATGATCATATGAATCAGGAACACTGCTTAAAAAAGCAGGTTCAGGAGGGGGAGCCGATGCAGCGACAATCTCGATGTAGTTGAGCTCGGCAGGACTCAACGGCATCATATCACCCCAAGAGTCTTCCTGATTCAAAGGAGGAAGAACCCATGGATCAGAACGTACTGAAATCATGTTGACAGGGGCGAGATTCGGAGGTGGGAGGGGAAAGACTCCCATTAAGGAGGGATCTTTGAACAGTCCGGCACCCACACTCACTAACGATTTGGAGGTATGCTCCACGAATGGCACATTTCCTTCAGAAGAGGAAGCAAAAAAGGACAGCTAGTCCACTGTGACGATTCTTCCTTGATGGGGGAAGCGAACGACACGGAACAAGGAGGAAGCCACGGCTTGCATGGCGTATGTCCAGCTTCGTCCAAGGAGGAGGTTGTAAGTGAGATTAGCGTCAACAACTTCAACCTCGACCTCTACGGTTTTCCCTTCTAAAGAGATAGGCAATCGTGGGAGGATACCATATGGACGAGATTCTCTTCCATCGAAAGCTTCCAGGGTCGTAGGAGACTGGCTCAGAGCAGGAGAACCAATAGCCTTCCAGCAAGCAACTGACATGATGCAGGTTAAGGCACCCTCATCAATGACTGTACGATGAATCGTTTTGCCATTGATGAGGACCTGTATAAGGAAAGCCACCTGATGAGGCCGTCTCTATGTGAAACCCTCGAGATCAAAAGAAATTAAATCTGAATCTGCCGGGTCTATGCCACCAATCGCTGATAGCAAGGACTTCCTCTGGGAGGGGCAGCTCTGGAGGACTTCTAACGCAGACATAGCAGACGGAGCCTGAGCTAAGTCCTCGACAATGCTATAGTGCTGGGCAGCACGAGCATTGGGGTTATAAGATGACTTCCTGAGTACACCTTTGGGAGGGGGTCGGGGGATCGTCTCAGTGCTGGGCCGTTCAAAGGCAAAAGAACTCCAAATAATCTGTACATATTTGAAGAAGGACAACAACAATGCTATCTTAGCAAGGATGAAGAGCACTGGTTATGGCATCGAAGGTTGGGACATCTAAGCTTCTCACAAATAAGAAAAGCATGCAAATATCAGGCAGTTCGCGATCTTCCAGATATCAAAATTCCAGACAACACCATATGCAAATCTTGTCAGTTTGGAAAGCAAACCAGAACTAACTTTCCAGAAAAGGAAGGATCAGCTAGCTTGCCTCTTGAGCTAGTCCATACAGATGTATGTGGTCCATTTAGGAAAAGGACACCTCGAGGAGAAGAATATCTGATATTATTCATTGATGATTTCTCAAGGTTTGTTTGGTTAGGGCTTATGAAGCACAAAGATGAAGCATTCGAAAAATTCAAATCCTTCAAAGCATTGGCTGAAAATGAATCAGGACACAAAATTAAGTGCCTCAGATCTGACAGAGGTGGGGAGTTCACATCAAATGAATTTTTCGATTTCTGCGATGAACATGGGATAAGAAGAGAATTCTCTACAGCTAGAACTCCTCAGCAAAATGGGGTTGTGGAAAGAATGAACAGAACTATCCAACAAATGGCTCGTGCTATGCTCGATGAATCAGGTACTCCTGCAACCTTCTGGGGTGAAGCTGCACATGCTGCTGTTATCATTCTTAACAAAACAAATGTCCGAGTAAACAGCACTCAAACACCTCATGAGCTTTGGAGTGGTAAAACTCCTTCCGTGAAGCATTTCAAAATCTTTGGGAGCAAATGTTATATTAAGAATACTGATGAGCAACTTGGCAAACTTGAACCTAGAGCAGATGAGGGCATTCTTCTTGGTTATTCTCCACATAGCAAAGCATACAAGTGCTACAATAAAAGACTTGGCAGAATTGTTGACAGTATTGATATAGTGGTTGATGAGAAGGGATATATTCCTAGGCAAGTTCATCATGAAGACATTGAAGAAGATGAAGGTTACTCTCAAAGGCAAAATGATGAAGAAGAAGAACCTCAAGAAGAAGAAGAATCTCAAGAAGAACCAGAGGAGCAGACAAGAATAGAAGAGAAGACTCCATCCAGATATGTCCAAAAGAATCATCCAGAAACTCAGATTGTGGGGCAGAAAGAAGCAGGAGTACAAACAAGAAGGACACTTGCAGAAGCTTCAAGCTACTTGGCACTACTCTCCTCCATTGAACCACAAAATGTGAAAGAGGCATGCAAAGATGAATGTTGGGTCAAAGCAATGGATGAAGAACTTGAGCAAATCGAAAAGAACAACACTTGGGAATTAGTTCCTAGACCAAAAGATAAGAATGTAATAGGAACAAAATGGGTCTTCAAGAATAAATTAAATGAAAATGGAGAAGTAATTAGAAACAAGGCCAGACTTGTTTGTAAAGGGTATGCACAGCAAGAAGGAATAGATTTTGAAGAGACCTTTGCTCCTGTGGCAAGACTAGAGGCCATCCGAATGTTCCTTGCTCTCTCAAGCTTTCAAAATTTCAAGGTATTTCAAATGGACGTGAAATCAGCCTTCCTGAATGGAGACTTAGAAGAAGAAGTATATATTGAGCAGCCAGATGGTTTCATTCTTGGGAATGACCCAAACCTTGTATGTAGATTGAAAAAGGCACTCTATGGACTCAAACAAGCTCCAAGGGCTTGTTACTATCGGTTGGACAAATATCTTCACCAACAAGGCTTTTCAAAAGGATCAGCAGATAGCAATCTCTATATAAAAGTTGAAAATAACAAATTGCTAATTCTTGTTGTTTATGTAGATGATATTATTTTTGGCAGCAATGAAGAGACTATGAGTCAAAACTTTGCCTTGGTTATGCAGAAAGAATTCGAAATGTCACTTCTTGGAGAATTGACATATTTTCTTGGATTGCAAATCCAACAAAATGAAGGAGGTATCTTCTTGTCTCAAACCAAATACCTCAAGCAGATCTTGAAGAAGTATGGCATGGAAGAGTCAAAGCCAGTATGTACACCCATGGTTACAGGATGCAGCCTCAGTGCAAATGATGAATCAGCAGCAGTTCACCAACCCACTTATAGATCCATGATTGGGAGTTTGCTTTATTTGACAGGTACTCGACCAGATATTACACATGCAGTAGGAATGGTTGGAAGATTTCAAGCCAACCCAAAGGAAACTCATCTTCAGGCAGTCAAAAGAATCTTCAAATATCTTCAAGGGACCCAAAACTATGGCTTATGGTATCCTAGAAATACAGATCTCACTCTTCATGCTTACACAGATGCAGATTGGGCTGGAAGTGTGGATGATAGGAAAAGCACAAGTGGAGGTGCTTTCTTCATGGGTTCCAGATTAGTATCTTGGTTCAGCAAGAAACAAAGTTCGATTGCCTTATCTACAGCTGAAGCACAATATGTGGCTGCAGCATCTTGTTGCACACAACTTCTTTGGATGATGCAGACCTTGCAGGACTTTCAAATCACTTGCACTCCACCTGTCTCTATCTTATGTGATAATACAAGTGCAATCAGCATTTCAAAGAATCCAGTCATGCACTCAAAGACCAAGCACATACCAATCAAGTACCATTTTCTTCGGGAACAAGTGCTTGAGCAGAAGGTCAAGTTGGAGTATGTTCCTTCTAAGGAGCAAGTTGCTGATATTCTCACAAAACCACTGCCCAGGGAAACTTTTGAATATCTCAGACAAAAGCTGGGAGTAGTTGATGCTTCATCCTGTTGTTGAAGTTTGTTTATTCTACAGAAAAATTGGTATACGCAGGTTACGGAAGGGATATGCGCGTATACACGCGGTTTCATGATGGGTAAGTCGCGTGTATGTTGGACGCTTGTTGCAGAAAGTATATCCGCGTACATACGCTGTTTTATACAGGAAAAATCGCGTATATGAAGTTCTGAACAGCAAGGGAAAACTCTGGAGTTCTGAACAGCAATGGGAATGTCAGAATTCTTCAGGCACAGTTTCAGGGAGTGCAACAGGCACAGGTTCAGGGGGAGCAGCTTAAAAGTCTCATAAAGCATTGTTGGCATTCAGATGTTTTGGTTGTTGGTTTCAGGAGAAGGAGCTCAGAAAGAAATCCTGGTTGCTGATCTAACAAGATGTTTATCAGATGCTGCTGGTGCCTTTCCTAAGTCTTGGTCTAGATCTGTTGTCTCTATGTCATGTATCTCTCTTGTCATATCTCTTTTATGGTGTCAAGGTCATGTAACGGCCTATGTTGGTTTCCCCACTATGCCTGGGATGAATGCTGTAATATAATTGGTTGTTTCTGATATGTCCCCTCTTGGTAGGGAGTATGGATGTATGTATTGAGTCTTTTGGTGATAGGACGGTCCCTTATGGTGTATAAGTCTTGGTTCTTGTTGAAGAACATCTTTTGCAGATCTGGCCTACTGTCAGGGGGAGCACGAGTCAGCACAGCCAAGCAGAGGTATCAGCATGTCCTCAGAGGGAGCACAGCCCTTTGCCCTTGATGTCAAAGGGGGAGAGTGACTTGGTGTGGTGGTTGCCATCAAGTCCAAAGGGGGAGATTGTTGGCATTATGATTCAAGTGTTGTCCTTGATGGCAACTCACTCAGAGGATGGTACAGGTGCTCAGAGGTTGGTACAGGTGATGGCAACTTAATCAGAAGACAGATCTTAGTACAGCATGCCAAGGAAGTTCATATACGCATGTTCGTTAAGCCCAAGTCGCGTGTACACGCTAGTTGGATTCAGAAAAAGCGCGTGTATGTGGAAAAGTATCTTTGGTCCATGGTGGTTAGTCCTTGGAAGTTGTGCCTATGATTTCGGACCATTGTGTCTCGACGGGCGTGTCGATCCCTAGTTTTGAAGTTGATGGTATTGTGTTACTATGGTTTTGGCTCTTGGTATTGAGCTAGGCCTAAGACTATATAAGGAGAAGAAGATCATTAGGCAAAATCATCTTTCGACAAGGCTTGAATATCTAAGAGAGAAAGAGATCTGATATGCAGGTTCTGGGTTGCTTGATCTAAGCCAAGGAGAGATCACATCGGTTGATGGAAGACTAGATCTAAGGATAGATCGGGATCTAATGGTTTGAAATGCACTATCATGATATGGTTGATTATGCGTATTTCTAGATCTGCATATTGTCGCAATGTTATGTTCTGGGTCTAACTAATGTCTGGTACAGCTGCAAATTGAGAAAGTTTATTTTTAGATCTGTACGCAGGTTGGCTTCGGTAAAAGCGCGTGTATACGCGGGTTTTGCTCATTGAAGTAGCGTATATCTTTTGAAGCTTGATTTTGGGTTTACAGTGGGGTCTGACTGTTATTGCAGAGTTCTGTAGTCTGCTCTGTGTTCTGGTAACTGGTGATTGACAGGGTTCAGTGGTTCAGTGATTCAAAGTTTGGTTGTTTTATGCTTCAATGATCTGTTGTGGAAATTGAATGAATTGTGGTCTTCAGATTGTAATGTTGTGCTTCAGGAATATCCAAGTCTGAAAATGTATGAAAAGTGATACCTGAAAGAAAGAAGATTGTAGGTCAGCACCTACGTACTAGTATCTTGGCTAGTACAAGAGCAAAGGGGGTTGGAGCTCCCTTCCAAGGAAGTTTGGAGAACGAGAGAAGGTTGTAGCCTTCTGCAGGTTGTAGCCTGCGTACTGGTATAAGGCTGCACCAGTACAAAAGATTGTAAACTGAAGTTTCATATTAAAGAAAGATAGAGACAACTTGCAGCAGGTGGTTTTCACCCACATTGGGTTTCCACCTTATATCTTGGTGTTCATGTGTGTGGCTTTTTATCTGTTCTGTTATACTGCACATGTTTACTGTTAATGTGGTGAATAATGTCCTGATGCACTTAACTGAAGAATAAGCTAACTAAATTGTGAGTTTTCTTCTTATACGCTGTTTTACTTAGTCACAGTAGCGTGTACACGCTGGTTCACTTAACTGAAGTAGCGTATATGTTTCTGAGCATTGAAAAAGTTTGATTGATCTGATAATACTGATTCACCCCCCCTCTCAGTATTATTTCCAACAATTGGTATCAGAGCAGGTCCTTCAGAGAAGCTTGATCGCTTGAAGGTAGATCATTCATCATGAGCAACTACGAGAAAGAAGCATCAATCAGGCCACCGGTTTTTGATGGAACAAATTTCAATTATTGGAAGGTAAGAGTTACTGCATATCTTCAATCTCTTGGTACAGAAGTTTGGAACATTGTAGAAACAGGCTATGCTTTTCCTTCAGCTACTCCTACAGATCCAGCTGAGAAAAAGGCATATGAAACAAATGCAAAAGCAGTCAGTACTCTATTAGGAAGTATATCTCAAACAGAATTCATGAAGGTCATGCACTTCAAATCAGCAAAAGAGATATGGGACAAAATGATCACTAGCTATGAAGGAGATGAACAGGTAAAGCAAGCTAAACTTCAAACTCTCAGGATTCAATATGAGACTCTCAAGATGTATAATGATGAAAGTGTGGCTAATTATTTTCTTCGGGTAGATGAGATTGTTAATTGTATGAAAAATTTGGGTGAAGAAATAAAAGAGACTATAGTAGTTCAAAAGATTCTAAGATCATTATCCCCCAAGTTTGAATCTAAAGTATCTGCAATAGAAGAAAAGGAAAATCTCAAAGTTCTCACTATGTCTCAGCTACATGGAATTCTAACTGCTTATGAAATGAGAAAGGGAGGTCCATCAGACAGAAGGGAAGCTGCTTTTAAGGCATCAGGAAAAGAAGATTACTATGAAGCAAGCCATGTTCCAGAAGAAGAGGAAGAAGAATCAAATTTTGTCAGAAATCTTCAAAGGGGTTCTGGAAGGTTCAGAGGTAAGCTACCTTTCAAATGCTTTGCTTGTGGAAGAGTAGGTCATTATGCTGCAAAATGTCCTTATAAGGATAAAGGAAAAGAACCTGCTAGATGGAACAAGAAACAAAGTGCAAATAAGAAAAGCTACTACACCCATGAAGATAGTGATGGCTTATCAAACAGTGATGAAGATGAACAAGGTAATAAATATAAGCTGTTAATGGCATTTGAAGATGATGATTATGAGGATGCTGTAGATGTGGATAATCTCTATAATGAAATTACTAGACTCAAGAGATGCATAGAAGAAAAGAGTGTGATCATTGATACTTTGCAATTTCAAATTGATGAAAAGGAAAAACATCTTGAAAAACTAGAAGGTGAAATTGTTGGTCTCAGAAAAGAAATTGAGAAAACAAAAGCTATTAATCTTAAGTTTGTCAAAGGATCTGAAACTTTGGATGAGATTATCAATGTGCAGCGGTCTCCTCTAAACAAGACAGGTTTGGGCTATAATGGAGAAACCTCTCAAGCATCCACCTCAAAAAGTTATCTTGATGCAGCAAGAAGAAATGAGCAGAAGAACAATGAAGATAATCAGGTAAAGCAGGGACGAATTACAAACAGAAACTATCAGGGACAATCCTTCTTAAGGGTGAACAAAAGCTACAACCAACCACAGGTAAAATCTTCTCAGTTTGGCTCAAGAATAGATGAAAATAGAAATTACAATCAGTTGGCTGGTAGATTCAATAACCGCAGAAGCTTCTTCAATGGACAATGCTTTTCTTGCCATAACTTTGGTCACAAAGCAGCTCAATGTGTTGCATATAAAACAATCATGACTAGGGAAGCTCAAAAACAAAGAAGTATGACAGGGATTACAAAGAGGACCTATAACAACTTTTCGGTTCTTGAAAATGAAGTTGAATGTTCTATTTGCAATAATTTTGGTCATAAAGACTCTGAATGCAGGAGCAGGTTTCAGGAGAAAAAGGAACAAGCCACGAGCACCAAAAAATGGAGAATAAAGGAACCTCAAACAGAAAGATGTGGGATAGCATTTTATGCAGAAGGACAGGAAAATCTATGGTACATTGACAGTGGATGTTCGAAACATATGACAGGTGATAAAGAAAAACTTGAATCTTATTCTACTTTAGAAAAGGGAAAGAAAGTTTCTTTTGGAAATGATACTCCTGCAACTATAAAAGGAAAAGGTATTGCTCCTTTGAAAGAAAAGGTCAAGGCTGGAAATGTTTTGTATGTTGATGGATTGAAGCATAATCTTCTAAGTGTCAGCCAGATGTGTGATCAAAAAACCGAGGTTATTTTCAGATCGAATGGATGTCTTGTTCGTGATCTTGATACAGGTAAAACAGTTCTCAAAGGCAAAAGAACTCCAAATAATCTGTACATATTTGAAGAAGGACAACAACAATGCTATCTTAGCAAGGATGAAGAGCACTGGTTATGGCATCGAAGGTTGGGACATCTAAGCTTCTCACAAATAAGGAAAGCATGCAAATATCAGGCAGTTCGCGATCTTCCAGATATCAAAATTCCAGACAACACCATATGCAAATCTTGTCAGTTTGGAAAGCAAACCAGAACTAACTTTCCAGAGAAGGAAGGATCAGCTAGCTTGCCTCTTGAGCTAGTCCATACAGATGTATGTGGTCCATTTAGGAAAAGGACACCTCGAGGAGAAGAATATCTGATATTATTCATTGATGATTTCTCAAGGTTTGTTTGGTTAGGGCTTATGAAGCACAAAGATGAAGCATTCGAAAAATTCAAATCCTTCAAAGCATTGGCTGAAAATGAATCAGGACACAAAATTAAGTGCCTCAGATCTGACAGAGGTGGGGAGTTCACATCAAATGAATTTTTCGATTTCTGCGATGAACATGGGATAAGAAGAGAATTCTCTACAGCTAGAACTCCTCAGCAAAATGGGGTTGTGGAAAGAATGAACAGAACTATCCAACAAATGGCTCGTGCTATGCTCGATGAATCAGGTACTCCTGCAACCTTCTGGGGTGAAGCTGCACATGCTGCTGTTATCATTCTTAACAAAACAAATGTCCGAGTAAACAGCACTCAAACACCTCATGAGCTTTGGAGTGGTAAAACTCCTTCCGTGAAGCATTTCAAAATCTTTGGGAGCAAATGTTATATTAAGAATACTGATGAGCAACTTGGCAAACTTGAACCTAGAGCAGATGAGGGCATTCTTCTTGGTTATTCTCCACATAGCAAAGCATACAAGTGCTACAATAAAAGACTTGGCAGAATTGTTGACAGTATTGATATAGTGGTTGATGAGAAGGGATATATTCCTAGGCAAGTTCATCATGAAGACATTGAAGAAGATGAAGGTTACTCTCAAAGGCGAAATGATGAAGAAGAAGAACCTCAAGAAGAAGAAGAATCTCAAGAAGAACCAGAGGAGCAGACAAGAATAGAAGAGAAGACTCCATCCAGATATGTCCAAAAGAATCATCCAGAAACTCAGATTGTGGGGCAGAAAGAAGCAGGAGTACAAACAAGAAGGACACTTGCAGAAGCTTCAAGCTACTTGGCTCTACTCTCCTCCATTGAACCACAAAATGTGAAAGAAGCATGCAAAGATGAATGTTGGGTCAAAGCAATGGATGAAGAACTTGAGCAAATCGAAAAGAACAACACTTGGGAATTAGTTCCTAGACCAAAAGATAAGAATGTAATAGGAACAAAATGGGTCTTCAAGAATAAATTAAATGAAAATGGAGAAGTAATTAGAAACAAGGCCAGACTTGTTTGTAAAGGGTATGCACAGCAAGAAGGAATAGATTTTGAAGAGACCTTTGCTCCTGTGGCAAGACTAGAGGCCATCCGAATGTTCCTTGCTCTCTCAAGCTTTCAAAACTTCAAGGTATTTCAAATGGACGTGAAATCAGCCTTCCTGAATGGAGACTTAGAAGAAGAAGTATATATTGAGCAGCCAGATGGTTTCATTCTTGGGAATGATCCAAACCTTGTATGCAGATTGAAAAAGGCACTCTATGGGCTCAAACAAGCTCCAAGGGCTTGGTACTATCGGTTGGACAAATATCTTCACCAACAAGGCTTTTCAAAAGGATCAGCAGATAGCAATCTCTATATAAAAGTTGAAAATAACAAATTGCTAATTCTTGTTGTTTATGTAGATGATATTATTTTTGGCAGCAATGAAGAGACTATGAGTCAAAACTTTGCCTTGGTTATGCAGAAAGAATTCGAAATGTCACTTCTTGGAGAATTGACATATTTTCTTGGATTGCAAATCCAACAAAATGAAGGAGGTATCTTCTTGTCTCAAACCAAATACCTCAAGCAGATCTTGAAGAAGTATGGCATGGAAGAGTCAAAGCCAGTATGTACACCCATGGTTACAGGATGCAGCCTCAGTGCAAATGATGAATCAGCAGCAGTTCACCAACCCACTTATAGATCCATGATTGGGAGTTTGCTTTATTTGACAGGTACTCGACCAGATATTACACATGCAGTAGGAATGGTTGGAAGATTTCAAGCCAACCCAAAGGAAACTCATCTTCAGGCAGTCAAAAGAATCTTCAAATATCTTCAAGGGACCCAAAACTATGGCTTATGGTATCCTAGAAATACAGATCTCACTCTTCATGCTTACACAGATGCAGATTGGGCTGGAAGTGTGGATGATAGGAAAAGCACAAGTGGAGGTGCTTTCTTCATGGGTTCCAGATTAGTATCTTGGTTCAGCAAGAAACAAAGTTCGATTGCCTTATCTACAGCTGAAGCAGAATATGTGGCTGCAGCATCTTGTTGCACACAACTTCTTTGGATGATGCAGACCTTGCAGGACTTTCAAATCACTTGCACTCCACCTGTCTCTATCTTATGTGATAATACAAGTGCAATCAGCATTTCAAAGAATCCAGTCATGCACTCAAAGACCAAGCACATACCAATCAAGTACCATTTTCTTCGGGAACAAGTGCTTGAGCAGAAGGTCAAGTTGGAGTATGTTCCTTCTAAGGAGCAAGTTGCTGATATTCTCACAAAACCACTGCCCAGGGAAACTTTTGAATATCTCAGACAAAAGCTGGGAGTAGTTGATGCTTCATCCTGTTGTTGAAGTTTGTTTGTTCTACAGAAAAGTTGGTATACGCAGGTTACGGAAGGGATATGCGCGTATACACGCGGATTTCATGCTGGGTAAGTCGCGTGTATGTTGGACGCTTGTTGCAGAAAGTATATCCGCGTACATACGCTGTTTTATACAGGAAAAATCGCGTATATGAAGTTCTGAACAGCAAGGGAAAACTCTGGAGTTCTGAACAGCAATGGGAATGTCAGAATTCTTCAGGCACAGTTTCAGGGAGTGCAACAGGCACAGGTTCAGGGGGAGCAGCTTAAAAGTCTCATAAAGCATTGTTGGCATTCAGATGTTTTGGTTGTTGGTTTCAGGAGAAGGAGCTCAGAAAGAAATCCTGGTTGCTGATCTAACAAGATGTTTATCAGATGCTGCTGGTGCCTTTCCTAAGTCTTGGTCTAGATCTGTTGTCTCTATGTCATGTATCTCTCTTGTCATATCTCTTTTATGGTGTCAAGGTCATGTAACGGCCTATGTTGGTTTCCCCACTATGCCTGGGATGAATGCTGTAATATAATTGGTTGTTTCTGATATGTCCCCTCTTGGTAGGGAGTATGGATGTATGTATTGAGTCTTTTGGTGATAGGAAGGTCCCTTATGGTGTATAAGTCTTGGTTCTTGTTGAAGAACATCTTTTGCAGATCTGGCCTACTGTCAGGGGGAGCACGAGTCAGCACAGCCAAGCAGAGGTATCAGCATGTCCTCAGGGGGAGCACAGCCCTTTGCCCTTGATGTCAAAGGGGGAGAGTGACTTGGTGTGGTGGTTGCCATCAAGTCCAAAGGGGGAGATTGTTGGCATTATGATTCAAGTGTTGTCCTTGATGGCAACTCACTCAGAGGATGGTACAGGTGCTCAGAGGTTGGTACAGGTGATGGCAACTTAATCAGAAGACAGATCTTAGTACAGCATGCCAAGGAAGTTCATATACGCATGTTCGTTAAGCCCAAGTCGCGTGTACACGCTAGTTCGATTCAGAAAAAGCGCGTGTATGTGGAAAGGTTCCTTTGGTCCATGGTGGTTAGTCCTTGGAAGTTGTGCCTATGATTTCGGACCATTGTGTCTCGACGGGCGTGTCGATCCCTAGTTTTGAAGTTGATGGTATTGTGTTACTATGGTTTTGGCTCTTGGTATTGAGCAAGGCCTAAGGCTATATAAGGAGAAGAAGATCATTAGGCAAAATCATCTTTCGACAAGGCTTGAATATCTAAGAGAGAAAGAGATCTGATATGCAGGTTCTGGGTTGCTTGATCTAAGCCAAGGAGAGATCACATCGGTTGATGGAAGACTAGATCTAAGGATAGATCGGGATCTAATGGTTTGAAATGCACTATCATGATATGGTTGATTATGCGTATTTCTAGATCTGCATATTGTCGCAATGTTATGTTCTGGGTCTAACTAATGTCTGGTACAGCTGCAAATTGAGAAAGTTTATTTTTAGATCTGTACGCAGGTTGGCTTCGGTAAAAGCGCGTGTATACGCGGGTTTTGCTCATTGAAGTAGCGTATATCTTTTGAAGCTTGATTTTGGGTTTACAGTGGGGTCTGACTGTTATTGCAGAGTTCTGTAGTCTGCTCTGTGTTCTGGTAACTGGTGATTGACAGGGTTCAGTGGTTCAGTGATTCAAAGTTTGGTTGTTTTATGCTTCAATGATCTGTTGTGGAAATTGAATGAATTGTGGTCTTCAGATTGTAATGTTGTGCTTCAGGAATATCCAAGTCTGAAAATGTATGAAAAGTGATACCTGAAAGAAAGAAGATTGTAGGTCAGCACCTACGTACTAGTATCTTGGCTAGTACAAGAGCAAAGGGGGTTGGAGCTCCCTTCCAAGGAAGTTTGGAGAACGAGAGAAGGTTGTAGCCTTCTGCAGGTTGTAGCCTGCGTACTGGTATAAGGCTGCACCAGTACAAAAGATTGTAAACTGAAGTTTCATATTAAAGAAAGATAGAGACAACTTGCAGCAGGTGGTTTTCACCCACATTGGGTTTCCACCTTATATCTTGGTGTTCATGTGTGTGGCTTTTGATCTGTTCTGTTATACTGCACATGTTTACTGTTAATGTGGTGAATAATGTCCTGATGCACTTAACTGAAGAATAAGCTAACTAAATTGTGAGTTTTCTTCTTATACGCTGTTTTACTTAGTCACAGTAGCGTGTACACGCTGGTTCACTTAACTGAAGTAGCGTATATGTTTCTGAGCATTGAAAAAGTTTGATTGATCTGATAATACTGATTCACCCCCCCTCTCAGTATTATTTCCAACAATTGGTATCAGAGCAGGTCCTTCAGAGAAGCTTGATCGCTTGAAGGTAGATCATTCATCATGAGCAACTACGAGAAAGAAGCATCAATCAGGCCACCGGTTTTTGATGGAACAAATTTCAATTATTGGAAGGTAAGAGTTACTGCATATCTTCAATCTCTTGGTACAGAAGTTTGGAACATTGTAGAAACAGGCTATGCTTTTCCTTCAGCTACTCCTACAGATCCAGCTGAGAAAAAGGCATATGAAACAAATGCAAAAGCAGTCAGTACTCTATTAGGAAGTATATCTCAAACAGAATTCATGAAGGTCATGCACTTCAAATCAGCAAAAGAGATATGGGACAAAATGATCACTAGCTATGAAGGAGATGAACAGGTAAAGCAAGCTAAACTTCAAACTCTCAGGATTCAATATGAGACTCTCAAGATGTATAATGATGAAAGTGTGGCTAATTATTTTCTTCGGGTAGATGAGATTGTTAATTGTATGAAAAATTTGGGTGAAGAAATAAAAGAGACTATAGTAGTTCAAAAGATTCTAAGATCATTATCCCCCAAGTTTGAATCTAAAGTATCTGCAATAGAAGAAAAGGAAAATCTCAAAGTTCTCACTATGTCTCAGCTACATGGAATTCTAACTGCTTATGAAATGAGAAAGGGAGGTCCATCAGACAGAAGGGAAGCTGCTTTTAAGGCATCAGGAAAAGAAGATTACTATGAAGCAAGCCATGTTCCAGAAGAAGAGGAAGAAGAATCAAATTTTGTCAGAAATCTTCAAAGGGGTGCTGGAAGGTTCAGAGGTAAGCTACCTTTCAAATGCTTTGCTTGTGGAAGAGTAGGTCATTATGCTGCAAAATGTCCTTATAAGGATAAAGGAAAAGAACCTGCTAGATGGAACAAGAAACAAAGTGCAAATAAGAAAAGCTACTACACCCATGAAGATAGTGATGGCTTATCAAACAGTGATGAAGATGAACAAGGTAATAAATATAAGCTGTTAATGGCATTTGAAGATGATGATTATGAGGATGCTGTAGATGTGGATAATCTCTATAATGAAATTACTAGACTCAAGAGATGCATAGAAGAAAAGAGTGTGATCATTGATACTTTGCAATTTCAAATTGATGAAAAGGAAAAACATCTTGAAAAACTAGAAGGTGAAATTGTTGGTCTCAGAAAAGAAATTGAGAAAACAAAAGCTATTAATCTTAAGTTTGTCAAAGGATCTGAAACTTTGGATGAGATTATCAATGTGCAGCGGTCTCCTCTAAACAAGACAGGTTTGGGCTATAATGGAGAAACCTCTCAAGCATCCACCTCAAAAAGTTATCTTGATGCAGCAAGAAGAAATGAGCAGAAGAACAATGAAGATAATCAGGTAAAGCAGGGACGAATTACAAACAGAAACTATCAGGGACAATCCTTCTTAAGGGTGAACAAAAGCTACAACCAACCACAGGTAAAATCTTCTCAGTTTGGCACAAGAATAGATGAAAATAGAAATTACAATCAGTTGGCTGGTAGATTCAATAACCGCAGAAGCTTCTTCAATGGACAATGCTTTTCTTGCCATAACTTTGGTCACAAAGCAGCTCAATGTGTTGCATATAAAACAATCATGACTAGGGAAGCTCAAAAACAAAGAAGTATGACAGGGATTACAAAGAGGACCTATAACAACTTTTCGGTTCTTGAAAATGAAGTTGAATGTTCTATTTGCAATAATTTTGGTCATAAAGAATCTGAATGCAGGAGCAGGTTTCAGGAGAAAAAGGAACAAGCCACGAGCACCAAAAAATGGAGAATAAAGGAACCTCAGACAGAAAGATGTGGGATAGCTTTTTATGCAGAAGGACAGGAAAATCTATGGTACATTGACAGTGGATGTTCGAAACATATGACAGGTGATAAAGAAAAACTTGAATCTTATTCTACTTTAGAAAAGGGAAAGAAAGTTTCTTTTGGAAATGATACTCCTGCAACTATAAAAGGAAAAGGTATTGCTCCTTTGAAAGAAAAGGTCAAGGCTGGAAATGTTTTGTATGTTGATGGATTGAAGCATAATCTTCTAAGTGTCAGCCAGATGTGTGATCAAAAAACCGAGGTTATTTTCAGATCGAATGGATGTCTTGTTCGTGATCTTGATACAGGTAAAACAGTTCTCAAAGGCAAAAGAACTCCAAATAATCTGTACATATTTGAAGAAGGACAACAACAATGCTATCTTAGCAAGGATGAAGAGCACTGGTTATGGCATCGAAGGTTGGGACATCTAAGCTTCTCACAAATAAGGAAAGCATGCAAATATCAGGCAGTTCGCGATCTTCCAGATATCAAAATTCCAGACAACACCATATGCAAATCTTGTCAGTTTGGAAAGCAAACCAGAACTAACTTTCCAGAGAAGGAAGGATCAGCTAGCTTGCCTCTTGAGCTAGTCCATACAGATGTATGTGGTCCATTTAGGAAAAGGACACCTCGAGGAGAAGAATATCTGATATTATTCATTGATGATTTCTCAAGGTTTGTTTGGTTAGGGCTTATGAAGCACAAAGATGAAGCATTCGAAAAATTCAAATCCTTCAAAGCATTGGCTGAAAATGAATCAGGACACAAAATTAAGTGCCTCAGATCTGACAGAGGTGGGGAGTTCACATCAAATGAATTTTTCGATTTCTGCGATGAACATGGGATAAGAAGAGAATTCTCTACAGCTAGAACTCCTCAGCAAAATGGGGTTGTGGAAAGAATGAACAGAACTATCCAACAAATGGCTCGTGCTATGCTCGATGAATCAGGTACTCCTGCAACCTTCTGGGGTGAAGCTGCACATGCTGCTGTTATCATTCTTAACAAAACAAATGTCCGAGTAAACAGCACTCAAACACCTCATGAGCTTTGGAGTGGTAAAACTCCTTCCGTGAAGCATTTCAAAATCTTTGGGAGCAAATGTTATATTAAGAATACTGATGAGCAACTTGGCAAACTTGAACCTAGAGCAGATGAGGGCATTCTTCTTGGTTATTCTCCACATAGCAAAGCATACAAGTGCTACAATAAAAGACTTGGCAGAATTGTTGACAGTATTGATATAGTGGTTGATGAGAAGGGATATATTCCTAGGCAAGTTCATCATGAAGACATTGAAGAAGATGAAGGTTACTCTCAAAGGCGAAATGATGAAGAAGAAGAACCTCAAGAAGAAGAAGAATCTCAAGAAGAACCAGAGGAGCAGACAAGAATAGAAGAGAAGACTCCATCCAGATATGTCCAAAAGAATCATCCAGAAACTCAGATTGTGGGGCAGAAAGAAGCAGGAGTACAAACAAGAAGGACACTTGCAGAAGCTTCAAGCTACTTGGCTCTACTCTCCTCCATTGAACCACAAAATGTGAAAGAAGCATGCAAAGATGAATGTTGGGTCAAAGCAATGGATGAAGAACTTGAGCAAATCGAAAAGAACAACACTTGGGAATTAGTTCCTAGACCAAAAGATAAGAATGTAATAGGAACAAAATGGGTCTTCAAGAATAAATTAAATGAAAATGGAGAAGTAATTAGAAACAAGGCCAGACTTGTTTGTAAAGGGTATGCACAGCAAGAAGGAATAGATTTTGAAGAGACCTTTGCTCCTGTGGCAAGACTAGAGGCCATCCGAATGTTCCTTGCTCTCTCAAGCTTTCAAAACTTCAAGGTATTTCAAATGGACGTGAAATCAGCCTTCCTGAATGGAGACTTAGAAGAAGAAGTATATATTGAGCAGCCAGATGGTTTCATTCTTGGGAATGATCCAAACCTTGTATGCAGATTGAAAAAGGCACTCTATGGACTCAAACAAGCTCCAAGGGCTTGGTACTATCGGTTGGACAAATATCTTCACCAACAAGGCTTTTCAAAAGGATCAGCAGATAGCAATCTCTATATAAAAGTTGAAAATAACAAATTGCTAATTCTTGTTGTTTATGTAGATGATATTATTTTTGGCAGCAATGAAGAGACTATGAGTCAAAACTTTGCCTTGGTTATGCAGAAAGAATTCGAAATGTCACTTCTTGGAGAATTGACATATTTTCTTGGATTGCAAATCCAACAAAATGAAGGAGGTATCTTCTTGTCTCAAACCAAATACCTCAAGCAGATCTTGAAGAAGTATGGCATGGAAGAGTCAAAGCCAGTATGTACACCCATGGTTACAGGATGCAGCCTCAGTGCAAATGATGAATCAGCAGCAGTTCACCAACCCACTTATAGATCCATGATTGGGAGTTTGCTTTATTTGACAGGTACTCGACCAGATATTACACATGCAGTAGGAATGGTTGGAAGATTTCAAGCCAACCCAAAGGAAACTCATCTTCAGGCAGTCAAAAGAATCTTCAAATATCTTCAAGGGACCCAAAACTATGGCTTATGGTATCCTAGAAATACAGATCTCACTCTTCATGCTTACACAGATGCAGATTGGGCTGGAAGTGTGGATGATAGGAAAAGCACAAGTGGAGGTGCTTTCTTCATGGGTTCCAGATTAGTATCTTGGTTCAGCAAGAAACAAAGTTCGATTGCCTTATCTACAGCTGAAGCAGAATATGTGGCTGCAGCATCTTGTTGCACACAACTTCTTTGGATGATGCAGACCTTGCAGGACTTTCAAATCACTTGCACTCCACCTGTCTCTATCTTATGTGATAATACAAGTGCAATCAGCATTTCAAAGAATCCAGTCATGCACTCAAAGACCAAGCACATACCAATCAAGTACCATTTTCTTCGGGAACAAGTGCTTGAGCAGAAGGTCAAGTTGGAGTATGTTCCTTCTAAGGAGCAAGTTGCTGATATTCTCACAAAACCACTGCCCAGGGAAACTTTTGAATATCTCAGACAAAAGCTGGGAGTAGTTGATGCTTCATCCTGTTGTTGAAGTTTGTTTGTTCTACAGAAAAGTTGGTATACGCAGGTTACGGAAGGGATATGCGCGTATACACGCGGTTTCATGATGGGTAAGTCGCGTGTATGTTGGACGCTTGTTGCAGAAAGTATATCCGCGTACATACGCTGTTTTATACAGGAAAAATCGCGTATATGAAGTTCTGAACAGCAAGGGAAAACTCTGGAGTTCTGAACAGCAATGGGAATGTCAGAATTCTTCAGGCACAGTTTCAGGGAGTGCAACAGGCACAGGTTCAGGGGGAGCAGCTTAAAAGTCTCATAAAGCATTGTTGGCATTCAGATGTTTTGGTTGTTGGTTTCAGGAGAAGGAGCTCAGAAAGAAATCCTGGTTGCTGATCTAACAAGATGTTTATCAGATGCTGCTGGTGCCTTTCCTAAGTCTTGGTCTAGATCTGTTGTCTCTATGTCATGTATCTCTCTTGTCATATCTCTTTTATGGTGTCAAGGTCATGTAACGGCCTATGTTGGTTTCCCCACTATGCCTGGGATGAATGCTGTAATATAATTGGTTGTTTCTGATATGTCCCCTCTTGGTAGGGAGTATGGATGTATGTATTGAGTCTTTTGGTGATAGGAAGGTCCCTTATGGTGTATAAGTCTTGGTTCTTGTTGAAGAACATCTTTTGCAGATCTGGCCTACTGTCAGGGGGAGCACGAGTCAGCACAGCCAAGCAGAGGTATCAGCATGTCCTCAGGGGGAGCACAGCCCTTTGCCCTTGATGTCAAAGGGGGAGAGTGACTTGGTGTGGTGGTTGCCATCAAGTCCAAAGGGGGAGATTGTTGGCATTATGATTCAAGTGTTGTCCTTGATGGCAACTCACTCAGAGGATGGTACAGGTGCTCAGAGGTTGGTACAGGTGATGGCAACTTAATCAGAAGACAGATCTTAGTACAGCATGCCAAGGAAGTTCATATACGCATGTTCGTTAAGCCCAAGTCGCGTGTACACGCTAGTTGGATTCAGAAAAAGCGCGTGTATGTGGAAAAGTATCTTTGGTCCATGGTGGTTAGTCCTTGGAAGTTGTGCCTATGATTTCGGACCATTGTGTCTCGACGGGCGTGTCGATCCCTAGTTTTGAAGTTGATGGTATTGTGTTACTATGGTTTTGGCTCTTGGTATTGAGCTAGGCCTAAGACTATATAAGGAGAAGAAGATCATTAGGCAATCTTATCTTTTCGACAAGGCTTGAATATCTAAGAGAGAAAGAGATCTGATATGCAGGTTCTGGGTTGCTTGATCTAAGCCAAGGAGAGATCACATCGGTTGATGGAAGACTAGATCTAAGGATAGATCGGGATCTAATGGTTTGAAATGCACTATCATGATATGGTTGATTATGCGTATTTCTAGATCTGCATATTGTCGCAATGTTATGTTCTGGGTCTAACTAATGTCTGGTACAGCTGCAAATTGAGAAAGTTTATTTTTAGATCTGTACGCAGGTTGGATTCGGTAAAAGCGCGTGTATACGCGGGTTTTGCTCATTGAAGTAGCGTATATCTTTTGAAGCTTGATTTTGGGTTTACAGTGGGGTCTGACTGTTATTGCAGAGTTCTGTAGTCTGCTCTGTGTTCTGGTAACTGGTGATTGACAGGGTTCAGTGGTTCAGTGATTCAAAGTTTGGTTGTTTTATGCTTCAATGATCTATTGTGGAAATTGAATGAATTGTGGTCTTCAGATTGTAATGTTATGCTTCAGGAATATCCAAGTCTGAAAATGTATGAAAAGTGATACCTGAAAGAAGGAAGATTGTAGGTCAGCACCTACGTACTAGTATCTTGGCTAGTACAAGAGCAAAGGGGGTTGGAGCTCCCTTCCAAGGAAGTTTGGAGAACGAGAGAAGGTTGTAGCCTTCTGCAGGTTGTAGCCTGCGTACTGGTATAAGGCTGCACCAGTACATTGTAAACTGAAGTTTCATATTAAAGAAAGATAGAGACAACTTGCAGCAGGTGGTTTTCACCCACATTGGGTTTCCACCTTATATCTTGGTGTTCATGTGTGTGGCTTTTTATCTGTTCTGATATACTGCACATGTTTACTGTTAATGTGGTGAATAATGTCCTGATGCACTTAACTGAAGAATAAGCTAACTAAATTGTGAGTTTTCTTCTTATACGCTGTTTTACTTCGTCACAGTAGCGTGTACACGCTGGTTCACTTAACTGAAGTAGCGTATATGTTTCTGAGCATTTAAAAAGTTTGATTGATCTGATAATACTGATTCACCCCCCCTCTCAGTATTATTTCCAACAGCTGGTAGCCATATGGTTGCTGGGCCCCATATTGAGCCTGATAGGGAGGCTGCATCTGGTAAGAAGGTTGAGGCTGAGGCCCACCTTGCATTTGATAACCCGTTTGAGTTTGAGGCCCAGAGTAATGTCCTTGAACCGGCTGGGGTTGAATCATCTGTCCCGAAGGTTGACTTGGTTGGATCTGAGATGGACCTGGTTGGCTAGCAGGATGGACTTGCTGGGTGCCAGGTTGTCCGTGGACCACCAAGGGTTGTCCTTGCGGAACGGATGACCGAGCTGGCTGAACAGCTGGTTGACCTTGAGGGTGGCCAGCTTGTCCAGTTGGGTGATTAGGGCGGACAGCGGGTTGACCTTGCTGCATGGAAGGTTGGCCCGTCTGTCCCCCAGGGTGCGCAGACTGAGCAGAGGGCTGACCTTGCTGTATAGCAGGCTGCCCCCCTTGGTGCATAGGCTGAGCAGTGGGTCGGCCTTGCTGTATAGCAGGCTGCCCCCCTTGCCCAGAAGGATGCATGGATTGAGCAGTGGGTTGACCCTGCTGAACGTAGGGCTGCCCACCCTGCCCAGAAAGATGACCAGACTGGGTAGTAGGTTGGCCCTGCTGTAAGTAGGGTTGTCCCCCCTGCCCAAGAGGATATCCCTGCTGGACTGCTGGTTGATTTTGAGGAGTATAAACTTGCCCAGTTTGTCTAGACGGGTACCCTTGCTGGAAACCGGGTTGGCCTTGTTGAATGTAAGGCTGCCCTGGTTGTCCAGTTGGGTAACCTTGCTGGGTACTAGGTTGCCCTGGATATCCAGTAGGTTGACTCTGATATGAATAAGACGGACCTCCAACGGCCGAGGGTTGTCCCGGGTAGGGTTGTCCCTGTGGGCCCCCAGATTGTCCTGGGTAAGGCGGGCCATAAAGTGGTTTCCCTTGCGGGGTTTGCACATAAGGCGGCTGGCCTTGATTGGGTGGTCCTTGGGGCTGTCCGGGAGGATTCCGGCACCCATGAAAAACGTGAGTAATGGGATCATATGTAACGTCCAACGGTTCCGGGTTTTCCTCGAAAGGATGACGAGGCAGGGATGAAACGTTCTCGAGGTACTGACCGTTAGCATCATAATAAAAGAGTGGACCTTGGTAATCTGGGTCCACAATGGGCTGCCCATGGGCATCATACGGCCCTGCTCCTGGAACACCACCAGAAGAGGGCTGAGCACTTTGTGCAGGATTAATGACTCCAGACGAAACCCCTGGCTGGCCCTGACCGTAAGAGGGACCAGCCCCAGGGTTCGTAGATGAGGATGCTGTGACAGCACTGACGACCGGAGTCGAGTGCGCTACACAAACGGTTGGATTGGTGGGAACTGAGGTAACAGGCGTATTAAGACCTGAAGTAATAGGTGTATTAAGAGGTCGCGAAATAAAGGGCCCTGTGGTGGCAATAAGACTAGGATCCCATATAGTCGTAGAAGTAGTTCTAGCAGCTATCCTATCCCTCATTGACTGATATCGTGGAGGGAGTGGAGAGGAAGCCGGGATCGGAGTTTCAATGTCTGTCACCACGGGTGTCTCACCTGTGCTGGAAAATGTCTCATCCATGGGGGAAGTAGACATCGGAGACGACATACCGAGCGGGGTACGAGGGGTATAATCGCTGTCAGGCTCCCAGATAGGATTCCAATCTTCTATGTAATCTTCGTCGCCCGGGGCACGTACGTTGATAGGCTGGATACTCGGGACAATGGGAAGAGTATCGCTTACAACTGGTACCTCTGGAGCAACAGAAGATGGAGAACCTTGATCACTTGGACCGGGAGTCGACGGGTCAGCCAGGATGACAAGACCCCTTAGAAAACCTAAAGAAAACTAACGATAAAGACTCTACTCAAGACTAACGCACACAAGATCTAACCAGGTGATGTTATCGTGGTCGAATAAATTTTAAGACACAAGAACCAAACTTGACCTTTTCATGTTTCAAGAGTCGAGAAAAGGACGAAAATATGACTCCAGTCTCCTTCGAATGTTTAATGAGCACGAAGTGACAAGACGCTCACAGGCACCTTTTCATTTAGGGAGTCCGAAAAGGATCAAAAGTGACTGCTCTGGAGACTCTAGGTATAGGGTTTACCAAGCGACCCGTAAAACTGCTTATACACCTTAGCAATCGTATAAGAGCCAAGGACTTTCCGTACTGCAGTCAATCTTCCTGAATGCTATGTTCGGTGCGTTACGGTTCACAAGGCGGCAGACTCGGCTTCCTATGGATAAAGGATAAAAGCCTAGTGGGGTCTCCCTATATACGCGATGGTACGTGGGAGCACAGTCCATGTTAGACCACTATCGAGTCACAGAAGGAGGAATCACCCAACCATAATGTGAAACAACAGTGACTATATTTAAAGACGTCGGAACACGTCTCTAACCTAGACCTCTAGATGTTTGCATTTAGTTCCAATGCGTTTTTAGATTCATTCGATTCATTTTATGGTTGATCTTGAAATTAAGTTTCGATTTCAGGCCCTATCGTATGGTCTCTCACAATTTCCTAGATGCAAGCTATATGCCAAAGAATACCATTTTGTTCGATGAATTCTAACTATGAGAAGGTTAAGAGCTTTTCACTCAAACAAAATGAAATCAAACCATCAAACAACCTAATGCAGCTAATGACAAAGAAATGAAATTTTTCCCTTTTAAAAAAAAAAAAAAAAAACAGATCACTAAAATGCTCTTCTTTTCACTAACTATTAAATGCAAAAGATTTAGTTCGATTCTCTTTCAATGGCACTAATGCACTTTAAAACGAATTTTGAGAGACAAGAATCACCAAGCAAATCACTTAATGAAAGCACACAAAGTTCCCAAAACATCCAAAAAAAATCTCCAAATCAAAAGGAAAACCAAGTTCCGCACGAGCTATGTGATCTAAGCTCAGCAAAACAAACAAGGATTCAAACAAGGAAGAAGCACAAACCGCTCGGAAACACAACCAAAAATGCTTCAACAATCCCTGAACAAGTGTAAAAACAAACAAATATGAAGTTGGCTGGTCAAACAAGAGAACAAGATCCGTACGGAAGGCTTGACACGCACATGGCCACTAGATGCCCTAGGGCTAGAGTGCGAAATCAATGGAGAAGAGCAAACAGCCGGAGGATGAGAGTTACAACTAGTCAATTAGAGATTCAATCACAATCCAGCAACTGTAAAAGTGATGGCCGAAATACAACGCAAGCAGCGAAGGCAAAGAGGAAGGTATTCGCAAAACCGAAAAATGAGCAAAAACGAAACCCTGTGGAACAAGACTTCGCAAACAAGTAGCTCAAAGTTCAGGTAATGAAAAACAAGTCACAAACCAAGTGGAGAGAAGAGGGGAAAGTCAAAGCAACAGGTTCAGGAGGCTAATTTGGACAAAAATGAATTCTACAGGATCAGCGCGGGTGGCCTTCAGCAACTTGGCGCTGACAAGAGAAGGCCCGTAGCAACTTTGCGACGTCAGCGCAGAAGCACATGGATAAAGAGCACTGTCTCAAAAACGAGGTCAGCGCGACTGTTAATCGTACAAGAGCGATGACAGGGAAAACAAAGAAGCAGGTGTGCGACGTCAGTGCGTCTGTTTTGAATTAAACCGCGCTGAGTGTAAAAACCGAGTAGAATCAAAGCAAAAACTCCCAAACCAAAGGTAGAAACTCTTTTAACAATTAAGACACTTCCCAGATGGACCCAGGAAGGCTACAAGCAGAGAAACAATCCCCAAAACTTGAAAAGAGAGAACAATCAAATCCAAACACAAAGAATGGACACAAGAGACAAAAGGCTGATCCCCAGCGGAGTCGCCAAATTGTTGGAGAGGTAAATCCCCTCTACGGATAGAGGCGATCCCTACTAGCCCAGAGTGGGTCTAGCAACAATCAGTCAATGCTACTATGCAAGTTCCTAATTGCAATTAAACAAGAGGTAAAGAGCACCTACTTGGATTCCAGCGCTGCTGTTTGATGAAGAGATACCACCTTCGCTCCTTCGCTTTGGCTGGTCATGATCTTCCGCGATCTCCGCGAATAGATACCTGCACACACGAAGAGGAAACAAACACAAGCGTGAAATCTAATAAAAGCAACCATACATCAGTCAGAAAGGATGTAATTCACATTAACCATTGCATAGACAAATGAGAATGGAACAATAATAGTAGTCATCTATTATTAATCAAGCAGAGAAGAGTACAACCAAATGTTCTGACGTCGGTAACCTTCTCAGGAGGGGCCAGTCAGCAAGTGTCTCAAGCATTCACCTTTGGAAATGATTCTCCCAAGACAAGAAATCTCTCTCTCACACAAACAACACAAAACAACCTTCCCTAAGCTATCATGCACTTCCACACTTATCACACCCAATACCTATAGTAGCAGCAATCTGAGCACTATAAGCTCTACACAATCCAAGCTATTCCAAACTAGCTGCTCATGGTAATGGTGGAAGTTTATATAGGAGAAGGAGCCTCCTAAAAGGGTGGAAGGATGAGCTTATCCTTAAGGGAAGTAGTTGCAAAGGGTCGAACAGACATGCCATAGAAGGGAGTCGATACTCACAAGGCCAACAACCAAGTCTGGAGTTGTCTGGAAGGCTGGCTGTTGGAACAAATTCGTCAAAACTGGATCAGCGCGGGTGCATAACTGGTCTGGCGCGCTGACGTCGCAAAGACATAGTGGAAAAGGCCATGTCAGCGCGGGTAGATACAACAGGGACTGCGCTGGTCATGAAATTCGATCAGCGCGGAAAAGTTGTGTGCTTCCACACTGGCAGCGCATGTGGTCTGTTATGAAGCGCCAGTCATCGCGGATATTTTAGAAACAGACGCGCTGATGAGGAAAACTTTGGAAAAAGTGGGTTTTTGGCCAGTTCAGAAGGCATGAACTTGATTATTGTGAATTCTTGACACAGTAGGGTGACTGACAGGGAGACAGTGACAAATTACTGTGTAACAGGCGGGCATTCCCATGCTCAGCTTTATAAATTCATTTTTGTACATAGAACAGACGATCGTCTGATGGTAGACTGATAATTTTGGTGAAATTATCATCCTTTGAGTAGGATGATCATCTGCTGCAATGATGTACATGTCAAATGTCTTTATTTTTCCTGAATATATATCGCAGCCCGGATGGATGAAACTAGATCCGGGGTCTTCAAACTCATTCGATCTTCACTCTAAGTACAAGTCGATCCATGTGAGAATTGCGCTGAAGTCGAACATGGAAAGACATCGCTTGATTACCGGTCAATGATGTAAACCGTTAACAAGCGCGAGAGGAATCACCGATAATGATAATGACCCTCAAGGTACTGCAGTACAATTCACGTGGTGTGAATAAAGGACTTGGCGTCGAACACCACGCAAAATCTTCTGGTCGAAGGTCATTGATGTATACCTGTCGCTGGAAGTGAGAAACTTGCCATTGAGGCATGCAAGCTTCAAAGTACTGAAGGGGTTGTTCCTAGATCAACTTCTTGGATAATGAGCTGATGTCGACAAGAAGCGATCCGTCAAAGGAGGGCCTTAATGAATCCCACATCAGTGACATGGAACGGAGCTAATGACTTTAATGGAGGTGAAAACAATCTGTGACATATGATTCAGGGTGGCGGTCATGAATGGATGAAGGATAATGTATGGCAGTGGATGGGACCCGGTTGACTCTTTCTGAACGACTTCTCTTGAACATATGGCGACACTGATGCGATGGATTGGTAGCATTACCCCAAGTATGGATGGTATGGCGAGACCATGGTGATGTGACCGGTGAATGAGACAACCCAACCCGATTGTGGTACGGAGGAAAAGTGTCATGTTCAAGAGCGACTTGCTACCATCAAAGTTTTCTTGATTTTTTCCCAATTTTTCCCCAGTCATTGCTGACCAGTACCTCTTTATTTTTGTCAAGCTTGAGGAGGATAACATATGCTTGTTCTATAACCTGCCCTTCGGGCAAGCCCATCGCTATGTTTTAACGAGCTTAGCGATAGTGAAACTCGTTCTCGTCTAAAGACAAGTTTGTCGCTATTTAGTGATTTTAACGAGTCTAACGACAAGGAAAACTCGGCCCTTTTCATTTTTAGAGAGTCTGAAAAGGTAAATAAAGTTAACTCCAAAATTCCTTTTTCGTCATCTAATCCCTTAAGTCCGAAAAAGTATAAAACAATACAGAAGGGATGAGTTTTTGATAGTTTTAACGAGCCAAAAAAAACAAGCGCTCGATCTTTTTGTGCAATAATTCCTCAGGTCCAAAAAGATTAAAATCTAGAGGAGGGATAGCACTTCCGGTCGCTTTAACGAGCTGGAAGGCCAAAACTCGGCAATCTTTTCATATTTTACGAGTCAATTGAAAAGAGCTTAAAGAAGACTCGTCTTCTGAGGAACGAGTGATGAACAGGGTTAGCAGCTGATTTCAGGTACAGGTTGGAATTTTCCAATCACGGCAGTGTCACAAGGATGGCTAGGTGAAATCACTCTTCGCAGCTGTTCCTCAAAATGGGTAAACAATCAAATGGAGGTAAACGATCGGCCAAATGAAAAGTGGAGGTGACGGTGCAAACACGACCAAGGCTTTTATGGCAGATAAGGTTACATACTCAATGGTTATTTACCGGAATAGGTTCATTTTTTAACGAGCTTGAATGCGCCAAAACACTGCTCGGACTTATGTTTATTTTTTAACGAGCATGAACTATGTGCTAAAACTGCTCGGATCTTGTGTTTATTTTTTAACGAGCATGAACTTTATGCTAAAACTGCTCGTTTATACCAGTCATATGGTAAGAGTGTCTCATTGGAGATCGCTATTTTTTATGGAGCTTCATCTCACCACGCTTTGCTCCGCATCCTTTCTTTATGCAAGTTCGGAAACGACTAATCCTACGAGTTTAAAGGGTTAGACCTACAGGTTTAAAGGGAGGACCTAAAAATTTAAAAAATAAATAGTCGCCCCTTGCTTACACTCCAAAAGGTTTGCATGCCCCCAGGCATAAGACAGAATTTCAAGGTTACCTCTACTTCTCTTCCGCCAAAACTTTTGTTTTAACGAGAGAGGCTTACCTCTTTCAGGTTACCCAAAGATTGTCTCGTTAATCTTTCAAACAAAACACTTCCCCGGCAATGTCTACCGAAATAGACAAAGGTGGGTGAAAAGCAGATTATTTCACTCACATAACTTTGACAAAAGAATCTTATTCCAGAACAACCCCTCTTCCTCTACGGACGGGGTACGGACTAGTCATATTCTCCCGCGGAAACCTACCCTATACCCAAAGTTCTCTGCCGAAGCAGACCAGGACGCATGCCCCCTGGGTTCCAGTCATATCCTCCCGGATTACTCGCGCTCATTAGGAGGACGGACCGTGGGTTGAGACACTTCTTTCGTGAACAGACCATTTAGGGATGGTATATGACTATTTGCGATGTGTGATCCGGGGAATGAAAGTTGGTCCACGAGCTTGACCATTCTTCCTTCATGCAGAAAACACATTACTCTAAAGAGTGATGAGATGATGGCTCCCATGCAATATATATAGTCTCGTCCAAGGAGTAGGTTATAATCCAAGGGTCCTTGAACGACCATCACGTTCATTTGAACGGTCTTCCCTTTCAATGTTATCGGCACATTGGGGAGGATCCCTAAAGGGCGACTGGTTCCCTTATCAAAGCCTGATAGATTTCTCATTTCAGGCAAAAGCGCTGGCGAACCAAGCGCTTTCCAAGCAATAGAGGAAAGGATACTCACAGATGCCCCTTCATCAATAACTGTACCAGCCATTACCATTCTGTATATTTGGACAATAATTCTGAATGGTATGCTAGCTGGCAAGCGGGGTCTGCCTAGTTGGTTCCAGTCAAAGGACACAACCAGGTTGCTTGGTGGTGGGACCGAGTATACGGCCGGATATCGCTCTGATGAACTTCCTTCCTGCGATAAAGGAATGGTGGCATTGCCCCCTTGATCATCAGAGTCAGTGCTGATGAAGAGAACTTGGACGGTGTCGTCTTTATTCTCCTCTGTGATGGTGTCATTTGAAGATAGAGCCTCTGAATGCAAAACCGGGTCAACTGCCGTTTCAACCTTTAGACTTTCGTTTGGTATGGATTCAGACGGTTCATCTTCAATGACAGGTGCTTCGGCTGACCATCTGGGCGGGTCAACCGGATTTTCAACTAGCGAGGGACTTGGCAGGAGTTTTTGATATCCAGGAGGAAGATGCGCTCGTAATATCGGGCGATCTTCCAGAACTCTTTTTGCCTCGTCTAAGAAGGGACAACGGTGGATGGCGTGATCGCCTTCACACAGTCTGTAGGGAAATTTAGCTTTCCCGCTCTGTCCTGGGGCTTCACTCCCACTAGTTGACGGTGAGCAGTCGACATGGCTATCAGAGGTCGATGCTACCGAATTGTGCAAACGGGGGGACCAGTCTCTTAGTATCCAGGGGATACAGGGACAATCTCTATGGAAGTGGTCTCCCTTGCATATGACACATGGCGATTTAGGCCTTACGAGTGCTGTGTGTGGATTTTTGTTAGATGACACTTGTTTGCCCCCAGTCGCCTTAGGCTCCTTCTGCTTCTTTTCTTTCTTCTTCTTCTCCTTCTTCTCCTTAGGAACCCGGTTCTTTGTTCGACCAGTTCCGTCAAGCGAAGAGGAAGGAGGAGAGGAAGAAGAAGTGGAAGGCTGGTGGGCAATTCTCGTATGATCTAACTGTTGACTCGACTGTTCAGGAATTGTGGTATTCTGAACGACATTGGTTGAAAAGAGCCAGACAGGTAGGCTAATTGTCAGTCCTGGAAGCGACAATGTGGCCATGTGGGGCGCACCAACATCTCCCCAAGAGGAGAAGGGACTAGGATTTCCACCAAGGGGAACTCCTTGGTTGGTGTGCTCCATCTTTTCAACCTAAAGACCAACGCGGGAATAATGGGTGATTGTTCCGTTTAAAATAAATTGTTAACGACGCTTTAGACACAACTTGCTTTTTCAGTTTTAAAGAGTCGAGAAAAAGCTAAAGATGACTCTAGTCTCCTTCGATGTTTTAACGAGCCCGAAGTGACAAATACTCGGATGGACTTTTTCTGTTATAGAGTCTGAAAAAGGCCAAAAGAAACTGCTCTGGAGATCTAGGCAGAGGGTGTGCCAAACTTTTCGCAAAACCGCAGAATACTTTTTACGGTACGGGCGGTCAATCTTCGTGAATGCTGTGTTCGCTGCACTGCGATCAGTAGGGCGGCCGACACGGTTTCCTAAGGATAAAGGATATATGCCTATAGGGGTCTCCCAATATATACGCGACGGTACGTGGGAGAACAATCCGTACTGGCGCTATCGTCCCTCAGGAGGAATCACCCACCTTCCACGAGATCGACAGTCACTAGGCTTAACGACGCCGGAACACGTCTCTAGCCTAGACCTCTATGTTGTGCGTTATGTTGCAAAGCGTTGTTAGGTTCATTCAGTTTATTTTAAGTTGATCTTTTTAAAGTTTGTCTTTCAGGATCACCACGAGATGTATGGTACAATTCCTAAATGCAGTCTAAGATGATAAGCAAGCTTTATAATCTTTTCAACTTTGAAAAGCCTAGCTACTAAGGGAAAAGAGAGCGACTATCTTTTCTCAAAGAGCAATTAGCACACTCTAATGCACTCTTTCCTAAATCAATCATGCAAACTTATCGAAATGCAAATGCACAATGCAGGTGTTTTTTTTCCACTTTCTTAGTATAAATGCCTACAAAGAAAGCTTTTTCTACAACTTTGAATTCGCTTTTAAATGTTAGATACAAACAAGTTTAATTTTTCCCAAAATCAGCAAGGGTAGAAGAGATTACAATCACTTTGCGACTTTTCAAAAGGAATACTTGTTTCGACACTTTAAAAGAGACAAATTCAAACCAATAAGCAAAAGCAAATGTATAATCAACTGCAAACAGCCAATGAACTCTCTCCTAAGATCACAATCAATCAGATCTGAATCAAGGGCTACAGGATGATTATTTCACTCATGCAAAGGAAAACTGTAAATGACGCCACAAACACATAAAAACACTTACAGTCTTTTTGTACAAAAGGAGGCGGAATTCAAGCAAAGAAAAGGGGTTATCAGACTGGTACCTATGCTGGTTAAAGGCTGCAAAAACAGAGATCAAAACAGGGCAAAAGACAGCAGAGAACCCCAGCTGCACAAGGCCAAACTGGTTCAGCGCAAGTCTAACACTGTGGAGTTGACATTCAGCGCAGGTAGCCTTCACGGGACCTGCGTTGAAATGCAGACTGCCTTCACAGTGTCTGCGCTGAAAGAGAAACTCTCGTTTCTCTTGGGTTCCGGGTCATAAAATGCTCAAAAATCAACTGTTTCAGGCCAAATCAGAAACACAAGCAAGGTATAAACAAAGGGATGCATTGAGAGGGTACTAAAGACTATCACAAAGGATCATCAAGTCATTTGTGAGTCCATTGTTTAGATCATAGACAAAAACCCAGTGAAGGATCAAGGCAGCAACAGTCTACTTTGCGAAGCAGTTTGATTGTTGCTGTTGAGTCTATGAAGCAAACAATTATGTAAACACAAATAAATGACTAAAACAAATCTCCCCAGCGGAGTCGCCAATTTTTTGTGGGGAAAAATGCCTATGCAGGATGATCCTATCCACCTAAGGTGTGACAGCGCCTTAGCAACAAACAGATACAGCTATTATGATTTCTTCCTTTATGAAATGTGAAAGAGGGGAGATCGATAGACTTACCGTTGTCTTCCGGTTGTCCCTCGATCTAGATCCTCTTCTCCTTGGGTGTCCACAACTACTTGCCTCCTCGTTTGTTCAAGAGCACAGCTACTTGATTCCCACGAGATCACAAGAGAACAGCTACCTGTGACAAGAGAACAGCTACTTGCGACAAGAGGAGAACACAACACAAAGGCAAATATACATATTCATAAATGATTCAGGATTAGAATTAAATCAAATATACTAATGCAAATCATACAAAATACACCAGCATATAGGAAAGAACCAAGATAGCTTTATTGATTGATAACAAGGTTCAGGAAGAGATACAACCCATAGGGCTCCAATCCAGCATCTCCTTCCCAGCAGAATGGAATTCCTTCTTCAGCTCCCTTCAAAGCATTAAGCACCCAATGATCCAACCTCAAACCAACAGCAATTCTTTGCAATAACCAAATTCCAGCCTCTAGATCTCATGGAGGAGAGATCTATATATAGTTATTTTGGAGAGAGGGATGAGTCAGCTTGAGATCTGACTAGTGTCCTCTCCCTCTCTCAGTTCTTGAGTCCACTTGGAGGTTCTTGCTTCCACTTGGAGATTTGGAACCTCTTACTCATCACCAGTCGAATTCCCTGATACAAGTGTCATTTTGGAAGCTTCCTGGGCATTGACACATTGAGGAATGAGCCTGCCACTTGTCCAATTACGCTCAGCGTAGGTAGCCTTTGTTGGAGTTGACATTCAACGCAGGTAGACAGTGGAGCAGTTGACATTCAGCGCAGATGCTCAGTGGAGCAGTTGACATGATCCAGAATTGTCTTGTTTTTGAGTGTTTTCAGGTGGAGAACTTCTGTGAATTGCTGTGGTTAGTTGGCCTTGTTCCTCTAGGGGTAGGAACAACATGTTTAGGGACTTTGGATCCCTTAGATTATGGACATTTCATGCTCGAGGTTGCAAGGCACAAAAATGTCTATAACAGATTGAAAATGATAAAGAAATTATTCAAGATTTGAAGACCCAATTGTCCTCCAAATTTGACATGAAGGATCCTGGTGTTGCAAACTATATTTTGGGAATGGAAATTAAATGAGATTGGGCAAAGAGGAAACTTTGGTTAAACCAAATGAAGTATGTTGAGACAATACTACAAAGGTTTAATATGCAGGATAGTAAACCAGTGAAGGTTCCTATTCCTATAGGTGTATAGTTAGATGTTGAACAATGTACCAAGATACAAGAAGAGGAAGAGGACATGTCCTGTGTTCCATATGCAAGTGCAGTTGGTAGCCTAATGTATGAAATGTTCTGTACTAGACCACACATTTCACATGAAGTGGAAGTATTGAGTAGGGTTATGTCACAACCAGGGAAGGAGCATTGGACAATAATGAAGCGGTTTTTTTAGGTATTTGCGTGGCACTAGTGATTATGGTCTTTGCTACCAAGGAAGACTAGGATTAGACAGAGTTTTGGACATCCATGGATTTGTTCATGCAGACTGGGATGGAGATCTGGATCAAAGAATATTTACAAGTCAGTATGTGTTTAACCTATTTGGAGGTGCAGTCAGTTGGATGAGCAAGAGACAGTTTGTAGTGACACTTTCAACTACAGAGGCAGAATACATGGCAACCACTCATGCAAGCAAGGACGTAGTTTAGTTGTAGAGATTGTGTTCAAATATGGGGTTAGTGCAATGAGCTATAAGGATAGACTGTGATAGCCAAAGTGCAATTTTCTTAGAAAAGAACCCTGCTTATCATTCAAAGACAAAGTACATTGATGTTCAATATCACTTTGTGAGGGATATGTGTTAGGTCCCTATAATACTAGTGATTCCCTTATTACTATTGTCATTGTAGCCCTTATTGTTATTGTTGCACCCTTTTTGTCCCCATATTGTTATTATTGTGCCTCGTAGAAGCCCACTATTGTTATTGTTGTGCCCTTATATTATTATTGTTATGTTGGCTTTGATTATATTGTGACCCATTAGACTCTTATATATACAAAGGAGGTTTTGTCATTTGTATCATCCAAGAATTGTTCATTTGTGTAATTACAGGAGGTTGCCCTCTCGAAGAGGCTGATTTTCAAGGCATTGATCTATATTTTCTTCTATTTTGTGAGTTGGTTGCATAACAATATGGTTGATGACAAAAAGGTGTTGCTAGTAAAGGTGAACACTTTGAAGAATGATGCAGATGGATTGACGAAGTATGTGACCAATAAAAAGTTTTCTTGGTGTAGAAAAATAATGGGCATTGTAGTGCTGAACCAATGACTAAGCTCTCCTGTGACCCCCTATGTGGAAAACAAAACAACAAGTGGGAGAATGTTGGGTGTGTGTTATATTATTTCCACAACTAGGTGCATGCCCGTGGTGGCGATAACCCTTCCTAGTCATTACTTTGGGCGTAGTAGGGGGGTTATAGGGGGGCGGTAGTCCCCTTGTATGGGGTCTAAGGAATTGCCCTGGTAATTTTTTTTTTGGACCCTATATTAGGTAGGCATACTACCTATAGTTTTGTGCATGGGTTTCGTACATGGTTTTGAGCATGATGGTTTTCGTCCCATGGTATTTTGTAGATGCGGTCAAGGAAACTACAGTTATGTTATAATCCAGGGTTAATGGATTTGGTTTTATGAAAGTAACATAATGAAAAACAATTTGGTAGTCTTGGTTTTGGGATCCAAGGGAACAAATATCTGTGTATATCTGTTTTATGTTTTATGCTCTCACCATTGTTTATTTTATATTTTTATAATTCGTATGTAGGTAATTTATATACATGGTTAAAACCTACACTCTCTTCATAGATTGCTGCAACTTGCACCTTTGTGTGTGCTCTGCATGCGGTGTCTACTCTACTCTGCCTCAATGATTCCTCTATTCTAGTAATGCCAAAAACCATTGAGAACCTCTCCCGATCTCCACTTCCCGTCATTGTTCTAACTGGCTGTGAGAGTCCTCTCTCTTGTTTTGAATAATGTCCTTTTTCCTTGTAATTCCTCCCACTAATCCTGTTGCAACTGTCAATGGTTTATTGGGTGTACATTCCCTATAACCTCCTCCTAATCCCAGTCACTGTTGGGTGTGGAGCCTGATTATCTTCTATATTCAAAGGTATTACTGCATTGGACCCCAGTTCGTAATGGCGCGGCAACACCGCCCGCAAAATATTCGCTGCAGGGGGGGTCCAGGGGGGGTGGGGGGGCGGCTGTGACCTTTGGGAGCCCCCCCCTGGCGGGGGGATCAGGGGCAGTGCCACCGAAGCTAAAAATAGATGTAAAATTTCCTTGTCAAATGTTGTAATTTTGTAGTCAGTCTGGGCCGTTCATTAGGCAGAGATATGATGGTAGAAGTTATGTTTAGTTTACGGTTTTTTTCCCTAGAAGGCAACCCCTCGCTATATATGAGGGAATTGTATTGCGTCTATGTAGATCTATATTCTGAGTGAGGAAGAGAGAAGAGATTGAGAGCGAAGAGGGAATTACATGGAATCTATTGTAGGTTGTATCTCTTTAGTTTGCTGGATAATATAAAAGGAAGGACTGATTGTTTCTCCGTGGACGTAGCCCAAACTGGGTGAACAACGTATATTTGTGTCTCTCTTGTTTTATGTGTTTTCTGTGTTTATATTTCTGCAATATTTTATGTGTTCCATTGCTCTGTAATATATAATTGTCTAATAACTATTATCAGATCCGAAGGTCTATTTGGTTGATAAACTCACAAGAGATAAGGGTTCCTGGTTCGAGTGGGAGCCATGGTGGAAGATGGTAGGTTTAGGGTCGAAAAATTTAACAGCCAAAACTACTAGCTATGGAAGATGCAAATGGAAGATTATTTGTATCAGATTGATCTGTACTAACCATTGAGTGGGAAGGCAAAGAAGCCGACGAGTATGAAAAACACAGAATGGGATATTCTCGACAGAAAGGCACTTGGAACAATACGGCTGTGCCTAGCGGCGTCGGTAGCATTTAATATTTCAAAGGAAACAACAATAAAGGGTTTAATGTCGACATTGGCCAAACTCTAGGAAAAACCCTCAGCCTCAAATAAGGTATTTCTTATGAAGCGTTTATTTAATATGAAAATGTCAGAAGGTGGATCTATTGCTGATCATTTAAATGAATTTAATACAGTTACCAGTGAGTTAAGTTCTGTAGGGGTAACTTTTGATGATGAAGTTAGGGCTCTGTTATTTATGTTCTCATTGCCAGAAAGTTGGAATGGTTTAGTTATGGCCATTAGTAACTTTGTCTCTGGATCTAGTACTTTAAATTTTGATGATGTTGTCAGTGCAATCCTTAGCGAGGAAATGCGACAGAAAAGCTCCGGTGAGACATCAGGTAATGCTTTGATTGCAGAGACTAGGGGAAGAAAAATGGAAAGAGGAAAGAGCCCTGGATATCGTACTAAGTCAAGAAAAGTCAGATCCAAGTCCAGATCAGGGATAGTGTGCTAGAAATGTGGGAAGAAAGGACTCCTAAAGAAAGACTGCAAGTCTCGGAAGGGAAACGAAGGAGACGTGCAATAAGAAAAAAATCATGAAGCGAATGTGACAGGTGATGTCTTGCAAGATGCTTTGATTCTTTCTTTGGAAAATATTATTGATGCTTGGGTGGTAGATTCAGGGGCCTCATTCCATGCCACACCTGATAGGAAACATTTTCATGATTATGTTCAAGGAGATTTTGGACAGGTTCGATTGGGTGATGATAAACCCTGTAAAATCATTGGAATGGGTACAATTTTCATAAAACAACAGAATGGAAATCAATGGCTATTGAAGGAGGTAAGGCATGTTCCAGATCTGAAGAAAAATTTGATTTCAATAGGGTAGTTGGGAGGTGAAGGCTGTGTGACTACTTTTACAGATAAAACCTGGAAGGTCACTAAAGGATCCCTGGTAATAGCAAAGGGAGAAAAGGTTGGTACATTGTATTTATGCAATGGTATTTCTAATTCTGTTAATGCTTTAACCTCTACAGGAGAAGATACATCATTATGGCATCATAGGCTCGGGCACATGAGTGAGAAGGGGATGTAGATTCTTCACTCAAGAAATTTGTTGCCAGGTTTGAAGCATGTTGATTTAAAATTCTGTGAGAATTGTGTTTATGGAAAACAAAAGAGAGTCAGATTCCTCAGAGTTGGGAAAGAAAAGAAGAGCGAAAAATTAGAGCTTGTGCATACAGATGTATGGGTACCTGCTCAGGTATCATCTCTTGGTGGATCTCATTATTATGTTATTTTTATTGATGATGCAACTAGAAAAACCTAGATTTATTGTATTCAAAATAAATCTGATGTATTTGATACTTTCAAGAAATGGAAAGCTTTGGTTGAAAATGAGACAGGAAAAAGGTTGAAGTATCTCAGATTAGACAATGGAGGTGAATATTGCAGCAAAGAGTTTGATAGGTATTGTTCAGAGAATGAAATTTGCAGAGAGAAGATAGTTCTAGGAACACCAGAAGAAAATGGTGTGTCCAAAAGGATGAACAGGACAATCATGGAGCGTGCAAGGTGCATGAGATTGCATGCAGGATTGCCTTTACAATTTCGGGCAGATGTTGTAGATACTAGTGTTTATCTAATAAACAGAGGGCCTTCAAGTTCCTTGGATGGTGGTATTCTAGAGGAGGCATGGACAGGTAAAAAGGTAAACTACTCTTTTTTAAAGACTTTTGGTTGTGAAGCCTTTGTCCACATTAATAAATAAAATAGAACAAAGCTTGAGGCAAAATCAAAGAAATGTACCTTTATTGGATATGGTGTTAATTATTTTGGTTATCACTTTTATGATTATGAAAAACACAAAATCATTAGGAGCAGAGATGTCATATTCAATGAAAAGGTTTTGTATAAGGATTAGCTGCGAGAAAATAAATAGGAAAAAGAAAACAGAGAATACACAATGCTTGAAGAGATCACAGAAAAAGTGACGGTGCCTAAAAATCATAATGATCAATGGCCAGAATAACAACCACAACAGCAAAAAGCACCTCAAACACCTGAAAGTGGTATTAGAAGATCTACTAGGATAAGTAGACCCCTTGAACGATGTACTCTCCTTCATTATATTATGTATTGTTGACTGATTCTGGTGAACCAAAATGTTATGAAGAAGCAGTGCAGGTAGAAACTAGGAAGAAGTGGAAGCAAGCCATGAAAGAAGAGATGGACTCCTTAGCACATAATTAGACTTGGGACTTATTCAGGTTGCCTGCAGGTAAAACAACATTATAGAATAAATGGTTTTACAAGTTGAAGAAAGAAGATGGAGGTAGAAAAGGTATAAAGCTAGACTTGTTGTGAAAGGGTTTTCACAGAAAAAGGGTATAGACTTTGATGAGATATTTTCTCCTGTTGCTAAAATGACTTCAATCAGAACAATTTTATGTCTAGTAGCAGCTGAAGATTTGCATCTTGAGCAGTTAGATGTAAAGACAACCTTTCTCCATGGGGATTTGGAGGAAGAGATATATATGCAGCAGCCACAAGGATATGAGGGTAAAGGGAAGGAGAAACTAGTGTACAGGTTGAAGAAGAGCTTGTATGGCTTAAAACAGGTTCCAAGGTAGTGGTATCTAAAATTTGATAG
This sequence comes from Pinus tabuliformis, assembly GCA_031772625.1. Taxonomy (NCBI): domain Eukaryota; kingdom Viridiplantae; phylum Streptophyta; class Pinopsida; order Pinales; family Pinaceae; genus Pinus; species Pinus tabuliformis. The sequence goes on from CM062816.1 coordinate 1,992,464,764, forward strand.
GTTTATGTCTGAACAAGGTTATACTAGATGTCACTCTAATCATTGTGTTTATATCAAAAGGAAAAATGATGGCAGATATATTATATTGTTATTGTGTGTATATGGCATGCTTGTTGCAGGTTCTAACATGCAAGAAATAAATTTGCTCAAAAGAAAATTGGCAAAATCATTTGCAATGAAGGATTTGGGTGCTGCAAAACAAATCCTTGGTATGAGAATAACTAGAGGGAGGAAGAATCACAAATTAACATTGTCTCAAAGTGAGGACATAGAAAAGGTGTTGAAAAGGTTTAATATGCAGAATGCAAAACCAGTTAGTATACCTTTGGCTAGCCATTTCAAATTAAGTAAGGAGGAGTGTCGCAAGACTCGGGAAGAAATGGCTCATATGTCTAAAGTTCCATATGCATCAACAGTTGGAAGATTAATGTATGCAATGGTCTGCACAAGGCCTAATATTGCACATGTAGTGGGAGTTGTAACTAGGTACATGAACAATCCAGGAAAAGAACATTGGATGGTGGTGAAGTGGATTCTTAGGTATTTGAGAGGTACCACAAGTCAAGAATTATGCTTTGGTGGTTCAAACATTGCTCTACAGGGATATGTTGATGCAGATATGGTGGGTGATAGATATAACAGGAGGAGCACAACAGGGTATGTGTTTATTGTAGGTGGAACAACTGCCAGTTGGGTCTCAAAACTACGAAGTGTTGTTGCACGCTCAACAACAGAAGCAGAGTATGTTGCTGCTACAGAGGCTAGTAAAGAAATGATTCAGTTACAAAGGTTTCTGGATGAATTGGGTAAGAAGTAGGAGTTGGGTAGGTTATACAGTGATAGCCAGAGTTCCATACATCTTGCAAAGAACTCTGCATTTCATTCCAAGACTAAACATATACAACTCAAGTACCATTACATATGGTCAGTGTTGGAAGATGGACAGTTGAAGCTCGAAAAGATACACACTAGCCAGAATCCTACAGATATGTTAACAAAAGTTGTAACCAGGGAGAAACTGAGAATCTGCTCAGTTTCAATTGGCCTTCAAGTATGGTGAAGAATATGAGAAACAACCAGGTCCAAAGTGGAGTCATTGTCCGGCAAATGAAGCAGCGGTGGAGTTGCTATAATCAGTCTCCAGGTAGGAGATTGTTAGGTCTGGAGCTTGATTATCTTCTGTATTCAAAGGTACCGCCGCATTGGACCCCAATTCGTAATGGGGCTGCAACACTACCCATAAAATATTCGCTATAAGGGGGATCCAGGTGGGGGTGGCTACAACCTTTGCCCCCCCCCCCCCCCCCAAGCAGGGGGATTGGGGGCAACGCCCCCGAAGCTAAAAGTAGATGTAAAATTTCCTTGTAAAATGTTGTAATTTCATAGTCAATCTGGGCCGTTCATTAGGCGGAGATTTGATCGTATAAGTTATGTTTAAGCTATGGTTTTTTGCCCTAGAAGGCAACCCCTCACTATATATGAGGGAATTGTATTGCGTGTATGTAGATCTATATTCTAAGTGAAGAAGAGAGAGGAGATTGAGAGCGAAGAGGGAATTATAGCAGATATGTTGTAGGTTGTATCTCTTCAGTTTGCTGGATAATATAAAAGGAAGGACTGACTGTTTCTCTGTGGATATAGCCCAAACTGGGTGAACCACGTATATCTATGTCTCTCTTGTTTTATGCATTTTTTGTGTTTATATTTCTATAATATTTTATGTGTTCCATTGCTCTATAATATATAATTGTCTAACAGTCATGGTGGTTCTCTCCTGCCGACCAACGCAACTCATACTTTTCCATTTAATTTTTGTCATTTTTCTTGTAGTTGTTGGCCAACAAGGACAAAATATGTCCTTATTTTTTAGTTGCATTAATAATACAATCAACTCCATTAAGGTCAATAGTCAACCCATTACAGATATTAATAACCACATCTCTAACTTCCTAAGCAACCTCCTCCCCAAGATCTGAGATTCATGTCCCATATCTCAACATTTTTAATTAAGATTAAAATATATGAAATATTTATAATGAAGGGTATTTAGCCTAGGATTGTCACATATCTCCTTTACTTCTTTACACCACACTTCTCTCCTCGAGAAGGTGAAATTAATGGTCCATACGATGATTAGGTTATCTATGTGGATGAAGTTGTTACTCAATATCTCCAACAAAAAATTTCCCCTATTTTCATAGGGTCCATAACAATTTAGTATTGCTAATTAAAACCCGATTGAGTAAAATTACCTTCCATACAAATCCCACCTGCACATACTAATATTTTAAAATCTCCCACCTAGGAGACCAACCAAAGAGTAATACCCTTGACAAGACGCAAGCGTCTATAACATTAAACTTCCACTTGAATAATAAAATGAATAACATATAAATTTACTTTGAGCTCAAACACATTGTCTCTTGTAGAAACACAACATCTAGATTATGGACAAAGAAAAGTCGTTTAAGGGCATTTTTCTTAAGGGACCCCCCAAATCCCCTCACATTTAGGGAAAATATATTAATTATGTAATTCTTGGTCCACGATGCTCCGCTCTAGGGGAGCTAAATGAAGGTTTGGAGTAAGAAATAGAGAGGCTTGAACATATAGATACCTTTTTCCTTGTGCACCTCCCTCTCCTACTATGAGATTTGGTAATATGGAAAATCCCCTCTTCTACATATTCTTCTATAGTGGTGTTGTAGCGGCTACAACCACACTCCAAAATTTTGGCTCGCATGCAAATTTCGGAGCCTACCTTGGATCCTACGATCCTTCATCCTTGGTCACTTGTTGGTAAGTTAATGATTTCAAGCTCCCCTCCTTGATCTTAAGAGTTGTTCAAGTTCACATCTTTATGCAGCATGTGTCATCTTGGGCATAGGGGTCATTGTTTTTCATGAAAAGGGATGTTGTTTTTCTTTAAGGGAATTGTGTGCATATGAGTGGTTGTCGTCACATAGAAATGTTTCACACTCACTTCATGCACTCTTGTCATGAAGGTTTTTGCACCAAGAAAAGTATGTCTTATGCATTTTGGATGGTCTAGATTGCATCACTAAGTGTTCGTGTGTGATCACAGTTGATTCCTATCATTGTTTACATCTATGTCACTAATCTCACACTTAGCCATTTCTCAAGCAACCTAGCCTCATTCAGCTTCCCAAAACTTTTCACTTTGCTTCTGCAACCATCAAGCTTCCTCCCTTACCTACTGAAACCCTACAACCCATAGAGACCCTAGCCAACGCTGCTCCCGAGAAATGCACAGAGCAGTCAAGCAGCCAGCACTGCTCTCTAGAAATGCGCAGAGTAGTCCATCTACCCTCCATTCAGAAACTATGCAGAGGTATCCTCCCAGGACCCCCGAGCTCGCAACATTTTCCTATGCCTAAAAAATGCACAGTGTCGTCCAAGTTGTCCTGTCATTATTGCATGAAAAACTTGTATAGAAAGACCTCCTATGGCCTCATCCCAGTAGCAGTGACTTCCTGCTAAAACTATGCCGATCAATCACCCAATAACTACAAGAAAAGGTGACATGTGGAGATCACTCCCAAGGAGTTGAGGAAGGACCAAGAAACCAAGTAATGGAAAAGATCAGGATCACATGCAAACTCCATCGGATGCATGATCATCTTGAGGTTAAGTATGGTAAGTAAAGAAAACCTTCCGAAGTACATCACTTAGTTGAGTTTTTAGGACTGCTTTTCATTGTCATATCATCGTGTCCTTAGTAACATGCATGTGCCAAAACACAAAAGGTCATTTAACTTGTTTCCTTTACATGTCTTGCTTTCCTTTTGTTGTTTGACCAATTGTTGCCTTCAACATGTTGATTGTTATGTCATGCTTGCGACCTTGTTCTGGTCATGTTGAAGGTTGTGTTTGAGTTATGTTCTCTATGTAAACATCTATTGCACTCACACATGATGTTGTAAGTACTGTCGTGCAAGTGTTGTCACGGTCGTTCAAATGTCTATCCGAAGTGTCACACTTATCGCTCTCACAGTTAGACAGTCCCGTAGTCAATCAAACTAAGCATATGTTGTCTTGTTGGTTTGAGGTGTCTTGTCACTAAGTCATGTTGAGTGTATTTTCACAAGGTCATGTATTCACGAGTTCACTCCCTCGCACACTTCGTCATTTTGCTGAAACTCCGTCGACCGGATCACCCTCCAACAAGTAGACCTTTGATGAGCTGCATCGCTCAATATCAACCCTTAATGATGATGTACTATTGCCCAGAATTGCACAGAGCTTGAGGCTACCTACAAGGTAGTCTGCACTATGCAATCTTGGAATCAACTTGACTAACTATTACCTAAAACAATGCAAAAGTTTCTTAGCAAGTCACCTCAATCTATGTTGCCTGCAAGAAAATTTATCAAGCTTCCTGCTGGTCAACCAAAGAGTTTGAACGCGCAGTGGCCCTGGGCTTCACTCCTATAAAAAATTGCACAGAAGCTGCCAGCATGCCCACCTCTGTTGACTGAAGAAATTACGTAGACATGAAGGACAAGCAACCGATGCCTGTCACTGCACTGTACCCGAAATTTGCGCAGTTCTTTCAGCCAGTCCAACTGCTAGCCGACTTGGTGCTCCTCTTGAAAATTGCACAATTTTCATGGGTTGTCCTCCAGCTTCCCGACATCTTGATAAACCCAAAAAAATGTGCAGAGATTTCCTACAGACCTGCATCCCAGTTCTGCGCAGTTTTGGCCAGCAATCCCCCGCATCTCGCTGCCAATCTCCCCTGAGAATTTATGAAATTTTCACTGTCAGTGTCCTCCCTACTACGCGCACTACTTCCCTGAAAAATTTGCACAGATCTGCCCTTTAGCCAAGCTACATCCCACATATAGTCACTGCTGATACTGACTACCCATCTCAGCCTCCCAGTTACCTTTGCGCAATTTTTCTTGACTATGCCCGGAGCTTCCATCTTAGTTTGAAATATGCTCTGTGTAGTTTCAAAGCCCCTTCCTCTCTCCCAATCACCTACACCTGAAAAAAAAAATGATGCATCATGGTAGACTAGGAGATTTATGGATTTGATGTCGTCTCTTCTTGAGTGATTGTAGATATAGGTACATGAGTGAGACATGGCACGACGATAAACGAGATGAACAAGGAGCACATTATAGGATACTTTTTCGTGAATGGATGAACACACGAAGTGTACCAAGTAGCAAGCGAAGGAGACACACGTGCATGCATGAACTATCAAGTGAACACCAAGACCATCAAAGACTTCACACACCTTTCCATGTGGAGGTAAAGCTATGATACACCAAGAGCACACTCATCACTCAACAACACTGTAGCTCGACATGGATGCCACCATCAACATTAACATACCATCACTGTCGTGATGAGTCATGTCATGAGTTGTCTCTACCACATCACTACTATGAGCCATACTGTTGTAATCAATGTAATGTAATGTGGAAGTCCAAGAGACCCACATGTAAATTTGAAGAGTCATGTAAGTCAAATAGTCTTGAGGGAAGTCGAACAGTCACCAGGTATAGTTTCACCCTTGGCTATATATACCCCTCGTTTGTACATGCAAAGGAAATTTTCACCTTGGCTCCTCCCACACAGCCTTGAGAGTCTGTAATCCTTTCTTTGAGGAGTGAGCAGTGGCTCCAATGCGCCACTATTGGGGTTAGTGATGTAATGGTGTATAGATGTGTCTTGGAAGTATCGCTTAATTCAGAAGCCTTGTTGGGAATGGGTTCCCTGAAGGACAGTTTTGGGGCTAAAAGCCCATGTTTTGGGACAGTTTTGTAATAAAGTTGTAAAGTATCTGCATTTTGTGGTCGCGGAGCGCGAAGGTGTCAAGAGTCATAAAGGGTTGTCCACCCTTATTTTGTAAAGAGTAAAGTCGGCTGTAAAGATCCACCCATGGTCCGCGGACCATGGGATTGTATAAAAAGGAGTTAAGCAAGCTCTAAGAAGTCTTTAAGCAAAGAGGAAGAATGAAGTAAGTAATTAGGCATGGGAGTCTAAGTGTTCTCGGGTCTTAGCGTAGGTAGAGGCTCTGCAGTTGAGTGCGCAAAAGCATAGGGTAGAAGTTCGTAACTGAGTGCGAGGATCCCTGCAGCTATGTGCGTAGGGCGGATAACGTCTATATTGATATGAAGATATCAATAAAGAGAAGTATTCTGCAAATTTTGTGTATTTATTTCTTGTTAATGCATATGGTTATATTGTGTTTTGGGTTTAATTTACAATGTTCATGTGATGCACTAATGTATGGAATTATATTGGCTAATTGAATGCAAGTAAGAATATCAGTTTACACGACGCTAACTGTGTTTGATTAGTAAGATAAGTTGATGCAGGAACATTCAACTTAGAAATATCATTGTATTTTAGTAGACATAGGGGGTCTTGTGTTTTCAAGGAAGTTGGTTTCCTGAGTATTAAATTAATGTAGTTATTGAGGTTTTGAGTGATTTTAATGAGAGAAACTAGAATAGGGATTAATTAAGTATTGTGAGGCATATTTGTAAATGTTCTCGAATGTACGAGAACATGAGTGATGATGAGTGATTAGTGAGGATTGAGAGATTTTGAAATATTGTAAATCTTAGATTAGGAATTGGTTTCATGATTTTGGGGATTAAAGAGAATCCTTAGGATTTATTTAAGTTGTTGAGATCCTCAAGGGATCATTGAGAGATTTTAGGACTTGATGAGAAGATTAAGGATCTGAACCAGGAAATGGGTTACATAACCTTTTGTATAAATGTAAGCCTAAAAGGCATAGAAGAGGGTTAGCTAGCTAGGAGTTAGTCAGATTTAGTGAGTTAGTTAGAGAGTTAGATAGGGTTTGATTGTAAGCCTACGGGCAGAAAAGGAAAAGGCCACTGATTAGAAAATCAATCTAAAGAGAGAGATTCATTATGTAATCATTTGTTTATATATAGAGAGAATTTAATTCTGAATTGTGCAAGTGTGGATTGAGTAATCAAATGATAAATTGTGTGTGAGTCATGGTATTTACATAACATAAGTGTGCAGGGAATTTGAAAAGAATCCGAGAGAGACAAAGTGCAGAGAGGAGTGTTACGGGGTTGCATACAGACAGTACTGGAGAAAACTTTCAATGTTTCAACGAAGGTATAAATGCAAGGTTTCCTAAAACCTAAGGATTTATGAAGGAAGTGTAAAGGCGCAACAAAGTGGAGATTGAGATCAGAACAAGTGAAGACTGGACAGCGAGAACAAATACACAGGAAGAAAGCCAAACGAATGGGCTTTTACACAATAAGTAACAAAAGAACGTAATAGTGCACATGAACCGTTGGATCAGTTAGATCAACGGCTAAGATTGTGTGCAATAGATGGCTAATATTAAGTCACTTAATATAAAGTCAAGAAGATGAATGGCAGAGATTAAAACCATGTGCAGAATAGTGGAGCGGTCTTCGTAGGCAATAAGCAGTTTCTTGCGCGCCCTGAAAGCTGTAAGTGGTATTTTACAAATTCACGTGATTACCCTTAGCAAGCGACACGTAGCATGAGAAAACTACTTTTCTCATGCGGCCTCGACCTATTATCATTCGTACAAGTATTTGTGCGATAGCCGTTGGATTTGCCGAGACAGATCAACGGTGGAGATTGTCTGAGTTAGTTAATGAGAGGATGACGTGATAACCATTGGATCGGCTGAGATAGATCAATGGTGGCAGTTGAATGCACTAAGGAGAGAATCAATATATGTGCAAAGGTTTGTGGAATGGCGGAAAGGTAAGGTTTAAGTGTGGGTTATGAAATATTTCTATTATACAAGAGTTATAATAGAAATAAGCGAAATAAATGTATTATGGTTAATGTTGGGTTAAACTGAAACTAGAGTTAAAAGGGTATGGTTAATATGCATGGTTAATAAGAATTAACCAAAGATTATGAAGAATTTATAAGGTTCTGCTCAAAGGTTTATTAAAGTCTAAACTTGGGATAGTTAGATGAAATATTTCCGCTTAAGGAATTAAACTTTGATAAAGTGGGTTTTCATCAGATGTTATATTTCCACTGGTTAAACCTTGGTCAGGGGAAGGTTTATTTAAACATGAACATTAAAATTCCTGGGACACATAGTGTGACATGCAATTTTATTTGCATACTGTGGGTATGTGCAACTTAGGTTGCATCATTTGGTATCAGAGCTGAACAAGGAGATTTTGTGTGTAAAAGTTCTTGAGAGAACTCTATTCTAAGAGTTATGTTTTGAAGGTGTGCATATAGATGAATGGTGATGAAAGCAGGAAAGAGGAGATCAGATTTTAAATCTGAAAAACAGTAGGCACACAGAGATAAAGTGTAGCAGAATTGCAGATGCAAAGAAACAGAGAATAGTCCATTCAAGTGTAGGTGAATGGTAGAACAAGATCATGCAAAGATCTTGAGGGTGAGATGATATGTTTTTGTTTTAATTTGGCTTGAAGATTGGAGAGTTTGTGGTATTTATATTATCACACAGGTAGTGGCACAAGAAGGTGAGAAGATTGCAGCAACCTAGAGCAAGGAGTGCTCAATTGGTTCCAGAAGAGAGAACCAGAGAGATGCCAAAAGACTGAGCTCAGAGGAGAGAAGCTTAGTGAGGCATATGTAGCAAGAAGGAGACCTGTTACTGCAGAGGTATTGTTGCAGCTCACAGGAAGATCATAAAGGAAATTCCACAAAAGGATGTGAATAGAATTTCTAAGGGATGAAGGAAGCTGGTAAGAATTTATGAGTGAAAGAAGAGGTGACCAGAACCTAGTATTTCATTTACGATTGAAATAAAGCGGATAGTTGTGTTCTTAAAAGGTGCAGATGAGTTGAAGCCTAGAAGGAGTAGAGAGAAGTGATCAAATAGGTTCGAGAGAATAGAGAACCAAGTGCTTGCCAAAAGACTAAGTACAGAGGAAAGCTTGGTGAGGTAAGTGGCAGCAGGGAGGACTTGCTATTGCAGAGGCTTAGTGCAGCTCATAGTGAGTGAGGAACTCATAGAGATAACGAGTAAATGACTACTGATAGTCATAGCAGGGGTTTAGAGAGAAGCCACAACATAAGAAAGAAAGGTGCCAAGGAAAATGGCAAAAGAGAGGAGATGAGTCAAGAGATATTTGACAGATACATTGCATATTTGAAAGCACATGTGGATGCCATAATAATGCTACTAGAAAAATGTGAAAAGGACTAAAGTTATGGTTGGACTATGAAAAGAAAGAAGATAAAGTGGAAGCTGTTGCAGAAACAGATAAAGAGGAGAATGTATATCCAATTAAGAGAAGAACTCAGAGCAACTGAGTTAGAGATGAAAGATGACTATTATAGACATGCACAAGAAGATTACCTTACTGAAGAAGCAATCATTGATGATTTTTTGAATTGTTGGACAAATTTAGATCAGTAGGAGGGTGTGAAACCTTGTATATTTGAATCTAATAATTTTGATGTGATTACAAGTTTTGAAAAGGATGAGAAGTTTGTTGAAGCTGTCAAAAGTATGGAAGAGTATATTTCAGAAGATAAATACTCTGAAGTAAAGAAGGATGGAGAATGTCTCTTAAATGAGAAAAGAGGCGATTGATTGGAGCAAAAAGAATTTAGTAGTATATTGATGTTTGACATTGTTACAACACAGGGACAATTTCTTGTGAAAGAAGGAGATGAGATTTAGTCTGAAGAACTGATATGTGAAGCAAAAATTGAGGCTATTGAACCTTGTAATTCTCAAATTAATAATTTGTGTACAAATGTAGGAATTATAAGTGATGATGAAGTACTTATGAAGTGTCAAAGAGAAATTGAATTACTGGAGTATTTGTTGGAAAACTCATAGTATGACAGTGTGATTGCAGAAGAAGGAGTTCACTACAGTGGATAAGAGTAGAAAGACGTCATTGAAGCAAATGGTGTGGAAGAGAGATTTTCTAACAGTGTTGAGAGTCCTTTAGAGAATTGTTTAGAGAGGTTGAATTAGCAACCTGATGTGTTGATAGAGGAGGAAAAATCAGAGCAGCATACTGAGATGTTTCCAAAGGAAGAAGAGGCACTGAGGCCTTATGTTTTTAATTTTAATAATTGTTTTGTAAGTGCAGGTTTTGTTGTAGATACTGGAGAAAATATTGGCACGGATGAGCAGCCAAGTAAAGATGGAAGAGGAAGATTCTATGGAAAAGTTTAATCCATGGAACAAAGATATTATGTTGCGGTAAAGAATGCTAGAAAGTCAAGATTCAATGTAGAAAGAGATAATCATGAAAGAGGGTCAGGATGAAAGGGCGGTAGTAAGAATTTGACAACTTCAAAGAGGAGATAATGAAAAACAGTTGGAAGAGTTAGTGGACAACAACAACAAACTGAAGCAAAGAGAAAGAAGTAGCAGTAAACGACAGAGTATGGACAAGCCCAAGGATGTGCTGGAGATGGAGATTGAAGAATTATGGCAGTTAATGATGAAGCAGTTCAAATGGAGGAGATTGTCAGCAACAGGAAGAGTGATCAATAAGAATTTGAACTTGATTGACAAGGAGAGGAAGATGAAACAGAAGATAGCAGGCATACATCAACAGCAAAGGTGCAAAGCATTTAGACAACTACAAACTAAAGTTTGGGACCTTGGAGATTTTCTATCAACATATGAGAACACATGATCAGGAGATCATGAATGTTTTCAACCTTGAGAGTCTGATACAGGAGAATTCGGCTTAGAAATATCATTGTATTTTAGTAGACATAGGGGGTATTGTGTTTTCAAGGAAGTTGGTTTCCTGAGTATTAAATTAATGTAATTATTAAGGTTTTGAGTGATTTTAATGAGAGAAACTAGAATAGGGATTAATTAAATATTGTGAGGCATATTTGTAAATGTTCTCAAATGTAGGAGAACATGAGTGATGATGAGTGATTAGTGAGGATTGAGAGATTTTGAAATATTGTAAATCTTAGATTAGGAATTGGTTTCATTATTTTGGGGATTAAAGAGAATCCTTAGGATTTATTTAAGTTGTTGAGATCCTCAAGGGATCATTGAGAGATTTTAGGACTTGATGAGTAGATAGGGATCTAAACCAGGAAATGGGTTACAAAACCTTTTGTGTAAATGTAAGCCTAAAAGGCATAGAAGAGGGTTAGCTAGCTAGGAGTTAGTCAAAGTTAGTGAGTTAGTTAGAGAGTTAGATAGGGTTTGATTGTAAGCCTATGTGTAGGAAAGGAAAAGGCCACTGATTAGAAAATCAGGCCAGAGAGAGAGATTTGTTATGTAATGATTTGTTTATATATATACAGAGAATTTAATTCTGAATTATGCAAGTGTGGATTGAGTAATCGAATGATAAATTGTGTGTGAGTCAGGGTATTTACATAACATAAGTGTGCAAGAAATTCGAAAAGAATTCGAGAGAGATGAAGTGCAGAGAGGAGTTTTATAGGGTTTCACAGAGACAGTACTAGAGAAAACTTTCAATGTTACAAAGAAGGTATAAATGCAAGGTTTACTAAAACCTAAGGATTTATGAAGCAAGCATAAAGGTGCAACAAAGTGGAGATTGAGATCAGAACAAGTGAAGACCAGAAGGCGAGAATAAATACACAGGCAGAAAGCCAAACGAATGGGCTATTACACAGTATGTAATAAAAGAACATAACAGTGCACATGAACCATTGGATCAGTTAGATCAATAGATGAGATTGTGTGCGATAGATGGCCAAGATTAAGTCGTGTAAGATAAAGTCAAGAAGATGAATGGCAGAGATTAAAACCACGTGTAGAATAGTGGAGTGGTCTTCATAGGTAGTAAGCAGTTTCTCGCGCGCCCTGAAAGCTGTAAGTGGTATTCTACAAATTCACGCGATTACCCTTAGTGGGCGACATGTAGCACGAGAAAACCACTTTTCTAACGCGGCCTCGACTTGTTATTGTTTGTACAAGTATCTGCGCAAGATTTCGCGATAGTTGTTGGATCTGACAAGACAGATCAATAATGGATATTGTCCGGGTTAGTTAATGAGTGGATGATGACAAATCAATGGTGGAGGTTGAATGCACTAAGGAGAGCATCGATATATGTGCAAAGGTTTGTGGAATGGCGGAAAGGTAAGCTTTAAGTGTGGGTTATGAAATATTTCTATTATACAAGAGTAATAATAGAAATAAGTAGAATAAATGTATTATGGTTAATGTTGGGTTAAGCTAAAACCAGAGTTAAAGGGTATGGTTAATATGTGCAGGTAATAAGAATTAACCAAATATTATGAAGGATTTATAAGGTTCTACTCAAAGGTTTATTAAAGTCTAAACTTGGGATAGTTAGATGAAATATTTCTGCTTAAGGAATTGAACTTTGATAAAGTGGGTTTTCATCAGATGTTATATTTCACTGGTTAAACCTTGGTCAGGGGAAGGTTTATTTAAACAGGAACATTAAAATTCCTGGGACACATAGTGTGACATGAAATTTTATTTGCATACTTTGGGTATGTGCGGCTTAGGCTGCATCATAAGTAAAACACTTAACATAACTTGGGAATCTATATAATACGCTGTCATAGCTATGCGAAAGTACCTGGATCGTGGGTTAAGGCTGTGCGAAGATCGATTATACACCTTCACAGAGGTACTAAAGGGTGGAATAAAGGGTAGATTGACAGAGCCCTAAGGCTTAGTGACCTGTGCGAAAGTAGGAATAGAGGGTATAAACCGACATCACGACCATCTCAGGGTGCGAAAACTTGGTTCGAGCATCCCCCCATACTGCTTCATGTGAAACTTCAGTCCGCGCTCCGTGGGCTGATGTTGAAAGGGCCAGTAGTGTAGGGATTTGTTTGGCTAACTAACATTGAACCTGGGTTAGGCCCCATAAAGCCAAAAAATGGTTTCGTTGCTGGGACCAGAATCTGCATGAGAGATGTGTGATGTCATACCACTGGAATCCAACTAAGAAAGGGGTCAAAGACTGGTTGGATAGGAAGATCCATGAATTCACGGCGCAGGAGAACAAAAATCTATGTCTGACAAAGGAACAGTAGCTGGACAGGTACCTATATACAGAAATCCACGGGATCTTTTTATGTTCCTTTCCATTTGAGTTATACGAGTGGATCACGAAGCTAGCGGATAGCCAAGGAAGGTGGAAACTTGACGGTCCTATTGTTTGGACCCCGGGGTTAGTATAGAGACTGGAAACCTCTAAGGATAAGATCTCCCACATTTTTTATCATTGGCTTGATCGTACCATAGGACGATTTGTGACTGAATTCGTGGTCGATACCTCAGTTAGTTACAACAAGGCGGAGCGACAATTTTTCAAAGGTATGCGAGGTAAGTACTTGAAGTCTTTAAATACCTGGATTAAGATGTTATTGTGTGAAAAATGGGTTATGCAGCTACCTTGATGTTCAGAGCTACGCAAAGTGGAAAGACTTATAGGAACGAAGGAAGAAAGGGTCCTAAATATAGCCCATTGATTTCACCACCATTGGGTGACGAAGAGGGAGTAGCATAGGCTTCTCCGTGAAGTGAAGTTCAGTTAATAAGACAGGGATTCCCGCGTTTACCACCTCCACCTACACAACCTCCAACTTCACCACTGTCACTTGTGACTTTGCCCATACAACCACCACCTCCACCGCAGTTCAACATGGCGAATTTAGTGAAGTTGCCTTTGTTCAAGGGTTTGGGAAATGTGGACGCAGACCAGTTTTGGTTCGTCGCGAAAGCTATATGGGAAGCTCAGGGTGTCACAAATTATCACATGAAGAAGTCAACATTGGTTAGTGCTTTGCAGGATCACGCGCTAACTTGGTACATAAAGTACTCTAATGATAACCCAAATGCTGGGCTAGCAAAGATCGAGACCGCACTAAATAAAGAGTTTAGTAGGCCTAAATCTAAGGTGCAGTTGATTATGGGATTCAAGGAAATCACGATGAAACTAGGTGAGACACCTTGGGAATTGTATAAGAGATTGAAGTGTAAAATCTGCGAAGATAATATGAACTTAACAGATGGACAACACCTCGAATGGTTTGTGGCGTCACTCCTGCCTCACTTAAGGGTTGCACTATCACAACAGAAGATTATGACTTAGGCAAAGGCCTGGGAGATTGCCATAAGACTGCATGAAATGCCGATGCAAGATCTGAATCTGGTGGTTCAACATATCCATGTGCAGTTGCAAAATATTGCCTCGAAATGCAAAGTTTGAAGCACGAAGAGATATGGTGCCTGAAATGCAAAGGTCATGGACATGACAAAGACCACTGCCCGGTCTTTGCGAAGTATATTTTAGGAAGAGGACTGGTGCCTTTGAGGTTAGAATCCCAAGCAAGACCGAGTGTAGGGCCTGTGTTGTGGTGTGCTATATGTTAGGTAGCAGGGAAACATAAAACTGATAATTTCCATTTGCATCAGAAGTTTGTACAAACACTGCAACAACTGTTCTGCAAATTCTGCAGGTCAGTAGGGCATGATGAGCACAACTGTTGAAGTTACGAATTGATGATAGACAGAACACCCGCCTATAGAGTTCAGGTAGAAACGTGCCCCCCTAACCAAAGTATTGGGATGGCGTGAACATGCTTCTAAAGGTGTGGATGAGGCCGACACGGAGGAGGACCTGGCAGAGGTCGTGGATAGCTAATCTGTTACAAAATTGGAGGACCGAGATATTATGACCATGAATGCACTAACCCAATGCATCTGTCATGAACATATTGTACTCTGTTTAATCATGAGACAAATGACTGTCCTATGCTGATAGTGAGGATATGCAACAAAGGGGTGCTACCACCACAGATGACTTAGAACCTGCAGATGATGAGGTCTGAGCCTCGCGAAGAGGATCCAAATGTGAACATAGTGCTTCGAAGTGGAATTGCAACAAGAAATGATAAGGGGAAACAACCTAAAGAGAGTGCATGGATTCGCAAAGCTCCGGCGAAGGAGGCTAAATTTGATTTGGAGCACGCACGCGAAACTTTCATGGAAGCAAAGAAGAGATTCATTGAGGCCTCTACCTCAGGGAGAAGGGATAAACCTGATCAGGAAATGGACCCTTTTATGCTTACGACCTTTCTAGAGATCTGCATGAAGCTGCTGCACGATAGCAAGGCTATGAGAGGTTACAGGAGCTTATAAATATATGCACCGGAAACACTCCAGGTGAAACACACGTGGTATGGAAGATTGCTAAGCATAAAGAAAGGACATGATATGATATGAGACTGACCGCACAGATAGGAGAATATGAAATGGATCAGGTTATTCTGGATCTGGGGTCAGATGCGAACGTTTTACCAAAGTAGACTTGGGAGCGGATGGGAAGGCCCACACTGCAGTGGTCTCTGATTCAGTTAAGGATGGAAAATCAGTAGAAGATCATCCCCATGGGACGACTGCAATGAGTAACTATAGATATTGAAGGTGCGAGTGCATTGGCTGACTTTGAAGTGATAGAAATTATGGATGACAGCAACTCCTACCCTGCGCTCCTTCGCATTGATTGGGCTACTGACATGAACGGGATAATCAATCTAATGAAGTGAAAGATGATATTTGAAAATAAATCACTTTGCATAATAGCACCCCTAGATCCTACTGAAGGATCGCGCTATACTAAACCAGTGCGCGATTATGAGAGCGATGACGATTTGGATTGCATATATAAGATAACGGTGCGAGACAAAGATTGGGTGAATCCGATAGCGGATGGACGAATTATATGGGATCGTGAGAGTTCTTGCACCTCAGACTCTGATGAAGAATTAGAGCGCTCGCAGAATCCGCTAGATGAAGTAACCATGCTAAGCTATAACATGATGACCCGGTCACTACGTTGTGTGTTGTTAGAGGTAAGAAATCTACCCACTTATGATGGCTTGAATGATGTAGATATATTTTTGTATGTATTTGAGAGGGAAGCACTAGAGCAGTCGTGCTTCCAGGCTTTGGAATGGGCACTGTGCGCTACGCCTGCAAGATGGTGGGGTACGCACAAGGGTAGTTTTGATGATTGATGTGAGTGTAAAAGGATGATGAGAGCACACTTTGGGAAGCCGAAGGTATGAATGACAGACAAATATGATGGGAAGGATGATCCGCGTGCACACTTGGCCAAATGGGCTAAGGCTTATGGAGTGAAACCCCAACCTGAATGGGTGCACTTGTTCTGTCACACCTTGGATGTCATCCCGATGAACTGGTACTTGGAGACAGAGCTTTGCCATGGTACAAGTGAATGGGATATTCTGCGTGAAGGATTCATAATGACGTTCAACTTCAAAGACAGGTTTGACTGTATTAACGAAGCACTACAAGAAGTTAAAGCAACAATCTTTAGGATACCACATGATCCTTTGGATCTGATTCAACCCGATTGGACTACTCAACTGAGCCATGTGCTGGAATGCTATAATGTGACTGCTGAAGAAGAAGATGAGGATCCACGAAAGATTAATATCCCTGAAACCGAGGGTCACCGCAAAGTCGAGGGACCATGGATTGAGAATCCTGATATAACTACGCCACTGAAAATGAAACAGGTAAATATTGGTAAGGAGGCGGAACCCAAATTCATGAAGATTGGAGATTATTGGGATGACGTGAGGGTAGATAAAGTTGTTGAATTGCTCTGCGGATACCAAATTTTGTTCCCTACTAAGTTTACAGAGTTAAAGGGGATAATAGGAGACTTAGGCGTTATGAAGATCACATTAAAGCCTGACACGAAGCTGGTTAAGCAAAGAAATTACCATCTCAATCCAAAGTATAAGGAGAAGGTTTGCTTAGAGCTAGACAAGATGCTCGTGGCAGGAATCATTGAGCCTGTAGAAGAATCTGATTGGGTGAGCCCAATGGTAGTATAGGAAAAGAAGCAGACGGATGAAATAAAGATATGCGTAGATCTCAGAAAGTTGAATGATGGTTGCGTACATGATCCTTTCCTAACTCCATTCACTGATGAGGTATTGGATAATGTAGGTGGCCAGGAAGCGTACTCCTTCACTGATGGGTTCTCTGGGTACCATCAGATCAAAATCACGCTTGAGGATAGAAGCAAGATGACCTTCGCGACTGAGTGGGGATGTTTTCAGTACACTGTAATGCCTTTCGGATTGAAGAATGCACCTACGATTTTTTCGCACGTAGTCATTGCTACATTCAAAGAATTCATTCATAAGTTTCTGGAGGTGTACTTTGATGACTGGACTGTGTTTGGGTTGGTGAAATGCCATGTGGCAAGTTTGTGCCTGATGCTAGATACTTGTCGAAGGTACCAGATTGTGCTCAATTTGAAGAAATGCCTGTTTTGTGTTCCTTTTGGGACTCTACTGGGTCATGTGGTTTGTAGACAGGGACTGATGGTAGATCCCGCGAAGATCACAGTGATACTTAACTTGGAGGCACCGAGGAGTGTGAAACAACTACGTGCAACCTTAGGACATACTGGGTATTACAGGAAGTTTATCAAGGGCTATGCCCAGATCACTGTGCCTATGGAGAAGTTGTTGAAAAAGGATGTCACATTCTGTTGGAACAAGGAATGTCAGAAGAGCTTCGATGTATTGAAAGGAAAAATGGTCACCACGCCGATTTTAGTCTTCCTAGATTGGAAGAAGGAGTTTCATGTACATTTAGATGCGTCATGTATAGTACTGGGAGTAGTACTAACACAGGCTGGTGGAGGAGAATTGGACCATCCTATAGCATTCACAAGCAGGAGGTTATCCAAGGTTGAGAAGAATTATTCCACCACTGAGTGTGAAGGGTTAGCCATGGTATACATGTTCTAGAATTTTAGACACTATTTGTTGGGTGGACATTTTAAGATGTATACGGATCATTCTGCATTGAAATACCTGGTCAATAAGCTTGTGTTGGGGGTGAGAATATTTAGGTGGTTGTTATTGTTCAGGAGTATGATTTTGAGCTTATTGTGAATCCTGGACGACTGAACATGAGACTAGACCATCTGTTGTGCATCGAAACATGGGAAGAGCCCACTGATTTGGAGGAGGGATTACCTGTCTCACAACTATTTGTAGTGCACGTCATGGCTGGTCAATTTGAAGACATCATACACTTCCTAGCAATAGGAACTACCCCAGAAGGCTACACTGTCTAGCAGAAAAAGGAGTTAGTGGTACGTGTGGCAGACTTTTCTGTCATTGCCAGACATCTGTAGAAAATGGGGTCTGATGAAGTATTATGACGATATGTATCGGAGTTTGAAAGGAGTAGTATGCTTGTGGATGCTCATGGGGGTGCTACAAGAGGCCATTATGCAGGAAAAGCAACAACACATGAGATTCTACGCACAGGGTTGTGGTGGCCAACCCTCCATTAGGATTCAAAAGCTTACTGCAAGGCATGTGATGTGTGTCAAAGGAATGGTAGGCCATCGCGGAGAGATGAGCTGCCTCTGAAGTTTTTAGGTTCATATACCAATAGGAGTCATAATTTTTGAATGGCTGAGATTAAACCTGTAATATGTACATACCTTTGCTTTCTGCAAATGTTTTCCATATTCAAAAAATTAAAAAATGTAAAGAGGGTATGTCCTAAAAGAAAAATCAAAGGACAAAAAGAATAAAAAAGGTAAAAAAAGATGAAAATGAACCCCAAGAAAAGAAAAGACCATGAAAGTGTGCAAGTCAAAATGCCACTCCTAGTTACTTTTGATGTAGAATAAATGATTGTGTGCAGCTTGTTACCTTTGCCACAATCCATGATAGTCAAAAATTTTAAACTTGACTATTTCATGCTTTCAATTTTATGCTTATAGATAGAGAAAAAAACTGACCAAACTATTTAATCTTGGCAGATAATTAGATTAGGTAGAGTAAATAAAAAGGAGCTCAACTGTTTAATCTGAGCCCTTGGATGTAATAAGGTTAGGCATAATTAGATTACTATTGTAAAAGAAAAGAAAATGTTTTGATAAGGGTTTGCTAGCTTAAGTGCACCCTAATAAAGAGAAGTAAAAATGGTAGGATGAGTAGGTGGGTAAGTAGAAGAATGGTTGTAGAATTATGATGATTGTTAGATAAAAGCATATTATTCACCTTCATCATCAAATTTCTAAAGTATGGATGAAAATTGGGCATGTATCAAGTTCACAAAGTCAAAAATGATTAACTTCCCTTACTCATTACACCTTTCACTTAACTAATTTCCAATAAAAAGTCTTAAAGTACCTAAAATCTTAAGTCAAAGGGGCTCTGAGCATTTCTCTGACTTCTGGAGGGACCGGACCCTTGACCTAATGACTTATAGGACCTAAGTAGTAAAATTCCCCTCATAAACATTCACCCCCTTCAAATTCACTCATATTCCTTGACAAATCCCTTTTCCTAAGAAAAAACATCATTTTCCTAAGGAAAAGTCATTTTCCCCTAATAAACCCCTTTCTCTAAGGATAAAACCTTAGAAAAAGTGATCACCCCCCATGGAAAAACCCCTTTTCTTCAAAAACCCAAAAAACACTTCAAGCCTAAGTATAATGTGTTATGACAATAATAAAATAAACAACATTACACTTAGCGCTTTCATTTCCACATTAATTTCTAACTTATATATATATTAAATCCCGAAAAAAAGCAATAACCCTTCCCGTATAGTTATATAACAAATCCCTTATATTAATACCCCACCCCCAAAAAAGTTTGAAAAATAAACTTTATTAATACAATAACACAACTGATGGGTTAATTAATCGATCAACGATTAATTAATAACCAAAACCCTCCGCCAATGAAAACACTCCCAAATGCCCTAACCTACCTTAAACCATCATTTGATTAAACTTTCCGCGCTTAAACATCCGCCGGGCCCATCCATTACCCTTCGTACAAACTCCTCACCCCGGTCACCGTGCGATCGCTCCCCATTCCATCCAATAGTTATTAACCATATCGGGCGGCCTCCGAAGCTTGACCTTTACCTGCCCGATATGGGCAGTTTTCTTTTGGGCCCCAATGCTATGTGGCACCCAATGAATGGCATCGGGCGGCCTCCCCCCGAAACCACTCTAGCCCCAAAAGTGGTGTGATCAAACTCGCTTACCGCCTCTTGCTAGACGACAAAACATCCCATCTCCCGCTAAAAGCCAAATGTACCTTTTTCCCATGTGCCCACCAAATAGTTGACTTTGCAAATATAACTAAAAAACTCATTGTTTTTTGGTTTTATCATGAAAAAGACGCTCAGACCTCCATGCAAGTGATAGACTACGTGCAACTGTCAACCCACGTCCAACCGCCAACTTGCAGAAGCTGTTGAAACTTCCAGTCC
The DNA here is from genome assembly GCA_031772625.1 of Pinus tabuliformis. NCBI lineage: Eukaryota > Viridiplantae > Streptophyta > Pinopsida > Pinales > Pinaceae > Pinus > Pinus tabuliformis. Next base: position 1,992,485,060 of record CM062816.1, read on the forward strand.
ACTGTGCAACTGTACACAGTCGTCCATCGACCCATTTAGCGCCAAAAACATGTATTTATTCGAATTCACTAAGAAACCCTGTCTCATTCCCAAACCTGTTACTCAATTGCTTTAAGTTATCAAGTAATTAAGTGAAAAAATTGCCCAGCAACCCCAAACTGCTATGAGTTGAACCAATTTGCCCCCAATTTAACTAAAAAACCCTTTTCCCCATTCTTAAATCCATAAGAACTAAAAATGGCTGCTCTAGTTTCAATGGATGTCCGTCCAATTACCACTCCACATCAGGATTTAGACCATCTCCCTTTGGCGGACAAAGATTTACAAATCAAGGATGCCACTGTCCGTGAATCCCCTATTGAACTATACTGCCGGTACAGGGACCAATACCTGAACCAAGCTGACCAAATTGGGTTCTGGGAATCCAATTTCCCCAAGTACCAGTTCTCAGAGGTGCATATATTCGTTGAAATTGTTCGTTATTGGCATACCAATTACAACCCCAGTCTAATAGCAGTGATGTCTCCAAACCAGGATGTACTCTTTACCATTATTGCTGAATCCATCAATGAAATGCTTCAATTGCAACCTAGACAAAATCTGACCCCTATTTCCATTGGAGACCTACTTGAAAAATTCCCCAAGATTACCCCTACCAGACTTGCTGAAATATTCCAGACCTTTATTATGGAAGAGAAACACATTCCAAAGGATCCTCCCCCATACATGTGGACTATATTTTCTAAACTTGGCTAGGACATTGTGTCAATGATATCTAGTGTCTTAGGCCATACTACCAGTGAGTATGTTGATGAAATCATTCTAGCCTTCATGTCCATTTTTACCACAGGACAACCCCCTGCTGTCATGTATGATTATGCCAAGTACATAGCAGATAAAATGCATGATCAATTCATGAGAATGAACAATGAAAGAGTATTTAAGTACTCCTCAATGTTGTACCACCTTTTCTTATATTATCAAGCTAATAAATTCCCATTTACTCTTCAAAAGCTTGATACCAGAGGCAACCCTAGGTCAGTAGTCTTTTGGACTCCTTTGATCCACAAATATGAATCACCATATCCATACACAGACTTCATAGATCTTTTTGTATATCCTGTAGTGACCATGCTACTAGGAAGTCCTCCTCCAAGGATCAGTTTAGATATCAGGAGGATCCTACAACTTTCAAAACAACACAAAGTGGGAGATTGGTACTTGTACCAAAATCACACTGAAATTAGGATCTATGGCTGTGAGTTAGCACCATACAAGTTACCCAGATACCTCCCAATGAGGTTATTTGCTCTGGAGTACTATAGATAGATAATCAACTCAGATGAGGTACATTTTGTGAAAGCCAAAAAGAAGGCTCAACTTAGAATCAAAGATCAACTAGGCCCCTTTGTGTGCAATAATCGAGAAGCTAGAAGAGAAGCAGAAGAAATCCTTCAAAGGCTCAAACTGAAACAAAGCTTCATATGGAGATATGACCCCTTTGATTTCATCTACAATAGAAGACAAAAAAACAAGTTGTCTCCCTATGTCCACCACAGAATCCTTGAGATAGAACAATATGCAAATCAGTTGGAATGGGTGGAGAATACTCTAGTAGACAGAGATAGCACTGAAGTTGCTGTTGAAAATGCATTAATTGATCTAGAGAGGAGACTTGATGAAGATTCTTTCATACAGGTACCAGAAGAATCCCAAGCCCAAAGGGAATCACAAGCACACAGTGAACAACAAGCAGAAGAAGGACCCTAGGTTCAAGAAGAGTCAAAACAACCAGACCTATCAGAAGAACTAACTCAAACAAGATTGAAAAAACACATTATGAGCACTCCCCCTATCGTGCAGACTCCTCTCAATGAGGAGAGAAACCTCAAAAGAGTCAGGGAGGAGGAAACTCCTTCAGGCAGAGCCATTTCACAAACATATGTCAAAAGGCAAAGGTTAAATCCTTTCTGCAAGCAAGAATTCACATAAGAAATAGTTGGAGCCACAAACACAGAAAGAGAAGGGAGCAGGCATGCTACTCCCTCTTGAGGAACACAAGAACCTTCCACATCACATGCTCAAATGTTGGAAAAACAATAAAGTGTGGAAGTGTCCTCATCAAGCAAAGCCATTGCAGCACACTTGTTACAAAATTCGCTAAATAATATATCCGCACAGTTTCAACTAGAAAAGGCCTCCTCACAGGCCAAAGATACCAGAATCAAGTCCTTGGAGGACTTAATCATAGAGTTGGGACATGATCCCAAAGATGTGAAAGCTGCAAAAAGGTTAATTAAAAAGAAAAATGATGACATAGCTGCTTTGAAAAAGAAACTCAAAATTCCACATCTTCATCATCCACAAACAACAGAAGTCTTAGAAACTCAGAAGGAACAAGAAGAGCTTATGGACTTGGTCCTTAAGCTAAATAATCAGCTGAAAGAAACTAAGAAAGAATTGGACATAATGATTCAGTCCAAACAGAATGAATTGCCCACTACCTCCACAGCTGCCATTCCCACAGTAACAACTGCAGTCCCTTCAACATTGGTAGCCTCTTTAGCACCAACAGCTCCACCTGCTATAGCACTACCAATAACAACTGAGTCTATAGCAACAGGTACATGAACAGAGAAAACAACAGAGTTAGTAAAAGCCATGGAGGAAATGTCCATCCAGGCAATAGAGCTTAAGAGACTTAAGGAGAAAGTGACAAGCTTAGAAACTGACTGTCAGCTTGCCCAAATACAGCAAAAAGAAGAAGCACAAAAAGCCCTAAGGATGGGTGAGAGGATAAAGTTCCTTGAAAAAGATTTAACATTGCAAAAGCCACTAGGAGAAATTAAGGAGATGCTTTGGGCCAATATCATTGACTCTGTCAATGATATTTGGCCATCAATTCAAGTAATATTCGAGCAAGCAGAATTGGTGAAAGTGGCCATCGAAGCAATATAGAAGGTAGAGGAAGACCTAGGAGACGAGCCTAATGAATATAATCGACTCATACATTTCCTGAACAGTAAGAACAGGTATGAACTGGATGAGCTTAGTGTGGAAGACAGAACAAAAGTCATCCTTAAAATAAAAAAGGTTCTCTCTAAAAGAAACCTTATGCTTAACTTAGAGAAAAAGTGCCATGACTTGCAAGTTGGTATTGACAGATTCATGGCAAAGCTTCAAATTTTGATAAGTAAAGGCCTTCCCAATCCCAGGGTAATCAATGACAAACTTATGACCCAAGTGGATTATATTGACAGACTAGAGAAATTGTTCAGAGAACAGGCAAGCACTTCAGGAGTCAAAGCATTACCAACAGGGAAAGTATTATATGATACTTTAGAAAATCTATTCTTCCTAGAGCATGAGGTAAAGCATTTATTTGTCATCAAGCCAAATTTTTCCAAATACACTGAGGCAGATGAGATATATAGAAAGATGCTCAAGATAAAGTTTCCTGAAAATGAATGGTGGGTAAAAATGACAGATTTACTATAAGTTACCACAGTAAATCTGAAGGCAGGTGAAAAGACAGTGAAACAGGTAAAGAGTATCAGTCAAAAGTTAAAGACAAAAGTGATTCCAGTAGCCAACTTAAAGAGCTCAAATTTGAACTGCAAAACAGCCAGCACAATCACAATAAAAGGGACAACATGATGCAGTTTTCCATCTGTCTCTATCTTCATGCTTGAAGATATTTTGATTTCCTAGATTAATTCTCTTATTGTTTTAAGATATTTTGTAAATACTTTTTGTATAAATACTTCACCTTTTAAAGTATTGAGGGTGGATTCAAAGACATTTCTATAGACATTTTCTTCTCAAGTTAAGGAGCTATTGTAATCGAGATTGGATTTTCTTGCTGGGTCAAGGAATAAAGTAAAGACATTTCACAGGATTCTTGTGTAAAGTGGAAATAAAATAAGTATTCTCTATCTCATGTTTATTATTGTTTCTCTTCATGTTTATAAATAATAATGTGTCTCTATGAAATCTGAATGTTAAACTAGGAATGATATTTCAAAACTGGTTTAAATGCTCTCTACCTTGACTGTTTACGTTCTTAATGTTTTCTGTTAAACTATCTTAGTCTGAGAATTCGTAATTGCTCCCTTACTTCCGTAGTTTCCCCCCTAGGTCTATAGTAAAGGATTCTCAGTTGCCCTTTTCTCATGATCACTTCCTTCTCTTGATCTTGATCCCGGTTTAAGGATTCTTCATTGCCCTTTCACCCTGGTTAGGACTATCTCATCCATTTGAACCTGAAGATTTTCCTTTTGCATTGCTAGCCTACCCTGTGAAATCTTCCTTTAGTGATTGATCTGATCCAGTTAAGCCATCCTTTGATTGAATCCATATCCCAATGGCTTGAAAGCCTTGCTCTGTCCATCTGTTCCCAAAATTCCACCACCCAACCAAATTAAAAACCTTATGAGCACTAAGAACTAGCCTAAAATTCCACCAAAACAAATTTAATTTATAAAGAGAGATCCCTCTCTGGACTTAGGTTGGCTAAAACCCGAGTCTAAAAGATTAGGTTTGTGGTTACCTCAGATTATTCCTTCTTTTTATAACTTCTAGGGAAGACTTTTGAGTGATAACATAGTGGCGACCATACTAGGGAATCAAACCCTCGGTCTTAATAAACCTTTGAGAAATTTCAAATTTTTATTTCAAGCCTCTTGAAGGGTTATTAGAAGTTATTTATAAAATCTCAAAAAAAAAAAATTAGAAAAAAAAAGCTTGAAATCTGGCTTCAAGGAGAACTCACTATACTAAGGCCAACCTTGATCGAAATCCTCCCCCAGTATTTGACAATCCTAATCTAATTTCAAGAATATCTAGAAGACAAGAAAGTTCAGTTAGTCCTACACCTTCAATTAAAGTAGATTCTTTCCTGGATGAGTGGTTGTTTTTAGAAGACCTCCCCTTTGATGAATATTTTGACCTTTCCCTATTTAGAACCAGGTCTGAGAGTGCACTTGATGACATAGTTCTAGATCCAGAATTTACAGCTGAACTTGAAGTCCAAAGGGTGAACTTGTCAATTGATCAATATCTTCTAAATTCCCCTCAGTCATCCCTCACTACTGTTAAGATCCCTGAACTTTCTGACACAGCTTCAACTTCTTTTAGTTCACCATTATTCCCTCACATCTCCGAAGATCAATCCACACCTCCATTCATACCTTCACTTCCCCATCAACCTATCACTACCCATCAAACACCTATCACCCCTAGTTCCCCATCAACCTCTGTACCACCCCCAGGAACCCAAACTCCAATTCTCAGTCCTGCCCAACTTAGAGCCATGGCAAATAGATATGCCCCTCTTGTGATGCCTGCTCCACAAGGTGCCATGCCACAAGACTACCAGAGTAAAATTACCCTATTTGATGGCACAAGATCCTACACAACACAACATCATACAAGAAAGATGACAGATCATTTCAAATTGCATGAAATTGATATTGGAGATGTCCAAATGAGAATTTTTGCCCAAACTCTAGCTAGCGATGTGAGAACATGGTTTAGATCTCTGCCTAACAATAGTATAGATAGTTTAGAAGTTTTTTACCAACAATTTTTACATAGATGGGAAAAGAAAAAGAACCCTCTTCAAATTCTTTCAGAGTATGAAAACATTAGGAGAGGACCAAATGAAATAGTTCAGGACTACTGTACTAGATTTAACAGTGTGTACAATGCAATACCAGTCAACCTTAGACCCCCACCTAGCTTAGCTCTGATAAAGTTTCTAGACGAGTTTGACACTGATATGGCATTTCAACTTAGAGAAAGAAATCCACCAACTCTAGAAGATATGCAGAGTGTAGTAGTTAGTGTAGAAGCTAATCTGCTAGCAAAAAGAGCTAGGGTTAGGAACGAACGAAGAACACCCTTGAAAGATGAGACCTCACCTTTTGATCTTAAAATGGATGCCCTAGCCAAAGGAATGGAAAAAATAATGGACAGGATGGAGAACATCAAAAGAAAGCCTCACTGGTGTTGGGCCTCAGTTTTGTCTCAATCTTCACTCAAACCCTCTCATGCTACTGTTTCATTAAATGATTATTGTTGCAAGTATTTGTTACCTCTTTTGTTTTAACGAGATTAAAATACCATTAATGGAAGTTTAATAAAGGTTTGTATTTTGTAGGTTAAAGATGATTTGATCATGTTTTGAACCTACACTTACTTGCCTACACTGTGCAACAAATTCCTGTACCAATTTAGTTTTGACAGCGTGCCTGCACTAATGCAAGTTTTATAGCGTGCCTGCACTAGTGCAAGTTTTACAACGTGCCTCCACCAATTTGGGGCTTTCATACATTGACACATTTCTGGGAGAATTTGAAAGAGGTTTATGATCAAAATGTCATTTGAACACTTCCACATAAGCCAAGACACACCTAGGTCATACAGATTTATATTTAGAGAATAATTAATGCTACAACCCCAAATTCGTAGCAGTTTCCAAACTGCCAACTTCTGCCTCATTTTCCATGCACGTGAAGGCGAATGAAGAAATTCTAGAACATGGGTTTTGGTCCTAGTATAGCAAGTTGACAAAACCTCAAACCAATTTCTAAAATTCGTAATGGTCTAAAAGTTACATAATGGTATTTGAGGCAGTTTTTTAAAACTAAACTATTTTTCTAGAATTTTAGCATCTTATATTTCAAACAATCATTTTCAGGCACGATTTCTGAGGCAATGGATCTGAACCAAAAAATTCTAAGAGATTTTATTATTGAAAATATAACAAGCTAGATTTCCTCCAAACACTTTTCCAAATTCGTAACGGTTAAGGAGATACGAAGGGGGCTTTGGAGGCATTTTGTTAAAATACCAACTTGTCTAGAATTCTAGAAAATGCCTAGATTTGGGAAATTCCTGGTAAATCTCCATTATTTCAGTAGGGAAATTGTTGTACTAATATTATATTAATGATAATTAGTTGGGATTCAATCCCCATGATGTTTGCAAAGGATTGGCTTGTTTTATGCCAGGTTTGGAATGTAAAAAGATTATAAAAGAAGAGCTATGGCTCCAAGCCTAGCTAATCAATTTTAGTCAATCAATTAAGCAGAGGGGAGAAGCACGCACAGGCACAAGGCAGAAGGGAGGAGAATTTTTTCCAATGTAGTAGCATGTGGATTTTAGTGTGGAATGCTTCTCTTGCTTGCTGGAGCTTAGCGTTGTCTACGTGATGTAAAAGACTACTTTTTTAATTAATTGAAGCAATTTTAATTCATGCTTGGTCTATTCATCCATTGCATCTTAATGAATCTAATTGTTGTGTGAACTAGGTTAATAGAGGGTGTGAGCTGGCTGGGTTGGCCGCTAGACCAGCTCGACACCGCTCTCATCTTTTAGATTCAATAGCATTTAGATTATTTGCTGTGTGAACTTTACAGTTTCTTTCTGCCTTTAATTTCTAGTTCTAAAATTAATTCGATTTGCTACAATCCATTATTCCAAGTTTTAAGGTTAATTTGAGTTGCTGCAATTTGTTTCTATTTCATTTGCTGCATTATTAATTATACTTGCACCTGAAATATTTTAAACAAACATCGTGTCCTTCCAGAATCCACAAGATCAGCTCTGCTTTTATGATATCTAACTCGAATTCTGTAAAATAATCCAAATCTATTAATTTATATCTAAAGCTGAGACTTTTACATTTGCTGAGCTGATATTCGTAAATAAGGAAACTACACTATGTTTGAATCGATAAATGCTTAATTAATATTATGGTTTCCTTTAAATCTAGATTGTTCTTACACATAATTAGTGCAAGAAGAATGTTACACAGAATTAGTGCACGCAGATTGCTACACATAATTAGTGCAAACATAATAGTTTGAATTGCTTTTGAATTTATTCCAGCATTTACAGTCTTTTCGTTATTGTGGCGGCACTGCTTGATTTCCACTTCTGGTTTCCCTACTGTTTACTTGCAATTAGGATTTCCTTTCCCATTGATTCCTTGTAGTTTCCTGCATGCTTTTAATTGTTTGGATTGGTGTTTCTCGCACTAGTGTAGGATTACATTTAATTTCAACATTAATTGCAAGATAGACTAGAATTTGTTTTGTAGGTTACCAGGGACTCTCTCTGGCATTTCCAGTGCTGCGTCTTGAATTTCACGAACTCTCCAGATTGAAAAATTAAATGTTGGTACATTTATAGACCCTATACTACACCCAACATTTTGGTGCCGTTGCCGGGCAGGCGCTTAGGGGATCGACCTTGGTGATTTGTTGTATTTGGTTTCTATTCCTTCACCTAGTTTCTCTTGCAATTTTATGTTCTTTGAATTTATTTCTTTCCTGCATTTTTTCTTTAAGGTTTCTCATTTTTGTTGTAAGAACCCCCAACCCACCCTACACATATATATATACACTAGTCATGTGCTAACAAATGTACCAGTGGTCCTGTTAAAGACAAAGAAATGGTATTTCGAGGCATGCTTGAATGAAGAATTTTGAGGCTAATATCAATCATTCAATGCACCTATTTCACTGATTAGTTTCCAGAAACATTCAAAGGAGTCGTCTCGAAGTAGTACATGGAGAACCTCTTTTATTTTGGTAAGAAATGGAAAACATTGTTACTTTTGAATTTCCTATCAAAGATCTAGGAGTGGCTGAAATGCGTAATATTTCCCCATCTGCATTACCAAAATTTCATGGTTTGGAAAATGAAGACCCAGATACATTCTTATTTGAGTTTGAAATACTTTGTAGAGGATATGGTTATTGTACTAATTATCAAAGGTTGCAAGTGTTTCCTCTTACTCTTAAAGGAGCAGCTCTTTGTTGGTTCATGAGCCTTGGTGGGAACTACATTCAAACATGGGGAGACATGAAGAATGTATTCTTGGAGAAATATCAAAACTATTGCTAGGCCGGTGAAGATATTTTTTTAATAACACAAGGGGAAAATGAAAGCTTGGAGGATTATGTGGAGCAATTTAAATACAACCTCCAAAAATCAAAACATAAGAATTTGGTAAAAGAGACCTTGAAAACACTCCTACTCAAAGGAATCAAAGAAGAATGTTTAGAACCTTTAAATCTAATAGGAGCAGGTGATGTTTCTCACTTACCATATGACGATGTTTGTAAATTATGCAATAGTTATTCAAGAGGAATCTCCAAGATCGGTAAGAATTCTCGAGAACTTTCTTCTGAATTTTTGGAATCTACTACAAAAATAGGAGCTACAAAATCTTGTCTAAATTTACAATTGGATGATTTGCAGGAAGAATGGAAGCAATGTAAGGAGGATCATTCAACAAATTATTTCCCATCACTACCATGGTTTCAACAGGTATTTAGGAATCAAGTAAGGAAATAAATCGACCGCCAGGTATAACTCAAAACTCATCATCATTTAATACTTGGAGTAATATGTATTATCCCCAGCAGGTTCCTCAACACATATACAACCCCACAGTTCCATGGAAAACTTATAATCCTCCTTTGATTCAATACCCCACCTTATGGCCGCAATGGCCCTCTCCTTGGCCCTCATCCTCGAGCCAAATATCTCCATGGCCTCAAGAATCGTTTGGATATTTTTCTCTAGGGAAATCTCCCATGCAAATTCAATCATATGAGCACCAACAACAATCACAATTTCTTTCCAATACACCATTATGTTATCCTCCTCCATGTTCCCAGCTGCATGTGCAACCTTATCTTAACCCTAGTCCATACCCTCATCCATATCCTAACCTTAATCCATACCCTCATCCATACCCTAACCCTAGTCCATACCCTCATCCATATCCTAACCTTAATCCATACCCTCATCCATACCCTAACCCTAGTCCATGCTCCCATCCATACCCTAACCATAATCCCAATCCAAACCCTAATCCAAACCATCAAGTTGCACAACAGTTTGAACCTCCTATTCTTTCTGTTGATTCCCATATTGAACAAGATGTTACACCTTCCATATTGGGAAAGGGAATGAATTTGGAAACTTCCCCCATTATCGCAGAACATTTACCCCGGGAAGATATAATTCAAAGACCACCTGAGGATCAATCTTTCATTGGAACTTGTTCTGAAAATGTTGTTGAAACTAAAAGCCCTAGAATATCTCTCAACCTTTCTTGTGAATCTGAAAATCAAATATTTGAGCCTGAACTTGAGGGATTTATCTTTTGTCTTTCACTAGAATTTTTGTGCTTACAGGAGAATGACTATCAAATGGTGGAAGACTTGCATCAGTTGGAGAATCATAAATACGTGGATTCCATTGAATCCTGGTTTCGAGCAGCCATCAACCCATCTTATTTCTTCATCATTCAAAAACTCTTGGTACCATGTCAATTAGAGAAACTGGTTTCTCATGCTTTGGTATGTATTGAAGTTTATTCTTTAAAACTAAGTGTGAGTATAATCAGCGTTTTGTTACGCAGATGGCTTCAGTGGAAGTACGCCTACACTTAAAGGTGATATTTCTTTCTTTAAAAATAGGGTAGGATAATAGGAGAATAATGAATAAATATTAATAACAACACTCTTGAACTTGTGATTCCATAAAATCACAGCTTTTGAAATTTTTATTATTACGCATTCTCATGGTAAAACTTATCAAAAGTACTTTACACTTAACGCTTCATATTTTTAAAGTGACTTTGATTGTGGATCAATATTTTATAAGTTACATGTAATACTTTTCTCTTATTCTAACAAACTATCATCCGAAAAATCTTTTCAAGTCCCTCTTTGAAGGAATCAATGAAAAACCTCTTATGGTGGACCATGTTTCCAAAACCCTAATAAGCTTTCATAAAGAACCCTAGTATGATAAACTCAAGGAATCTTTTTGGTCATTATCTAAGATGTTTTTTAATAAAGTTCTTAGGGTAGCATAACCAACCAGTAAAGAGTAGTAATTAAAAGCTTTTCACACCATCCCGCACTCTTAAGGAGTAGATTTTCTTCCCCACCTATTAACTAATCCATCTGAGGTTAATCATAATCAGAGTTTTTTTCTAAAAACATAAACGAATTAATTGAGGGATAGGAGGTCTCATTGTGAGCCGACCTACTATGATCATGGGTCCTAAGGAGAATGACATTACCACACTGGTCACCAAGCTAGGGTAATGGCTTTCAGTTGGAAAACTAGAAGATGAGAGGTCTCATTGCAAGCCAACTCATTCATTCTTGTTAGTTCTCATGAATGGCATTGTCGTTAGCTGGTTACCAAGCCAGGACAACGTCCTTCAATTAACTTATAAAAAGAGAAAAAGTAAATGCTCATAAATAACTCTGAATCTATATCTAATAGGTGGGACACAAGCATTTCGTAAGGTTAAAAGGTATCCTTGTCGAGGCTATGGACGCCTGCTGGCAGCAGGGCCATGCCTGTGGTATTAAAGTTAACTCTACACTATAATTTACTTGGTTGATTTTGCTTTCTGTGAACTCACTATCAATCTCTTTGAGAATGGCTTTAAAATCCTTCTGTTGTTATACCTTGGAGTTCTATCTTTTTGGAATGATTTTTATGGACGTGGGGACCCTTAGTGTAGGTAATTCATTGTGCCCAGATAAGAGAAGCTTCAACTATACATGGATAATGGTAAAATAATCATTATGAGAAGGTATTACTATGTCTACCTGTAACATCATATCTGTTAAATCATGTCACTCATGTTTATAATGAGGATGTTAAAGTGAAACTTTTGATCATGGATGCCTCTGAGATATTATTTTTGAAAATTTTAAAAGTTGTCTATTTTTCTCAAGTAATAACACCATCCTTGCAATTTAGTTTTTCCATAGTAGTTTTCGTTTTAGGTTTTATTGAAATCAATTTAAGTAAATAAAGAGTCTAGTAGAAACTCTGTTTTTAAGAGCAAGCTTTATCAAGTGCAGGAAATGTAATCATGCAGAATTGCAGGAACATCATTATGAATGTTTATACATGTTTCCAATTTTGTTTTTGCAAAGAAGTAACAATACCGAATTTTCTTGCATGAGGACATGCAACATGTTTAGCATGGGGGGATATTGGGCCTCAGTTTTGTCTCAATCTTCACTCAAACCCTCTCATGCCACTGTTTCATTAAATGATTATTGTTGCAAGTATTTGTTCTTTTGTTTTAACGGTATTATAATACCATTAATGGAAGTTTAATAAAGGTTTATATGTTGCAGGTTAAAGATGATTTGATATTATTTTGAACCTACACTTACCTACCTACACTATGCAATAGATTCCTGTACCAATTCAGTTCTGATAGCGTGCCTGCACCAGTGCAGGTTTTACAGTGTACCTCCACCAATTTGGGGCTTTCATACATTGACACATTTCTGGGAGAATTTGAAAGAGGTTTATGATCAAAATGTCATTTTAACACTTCCACATAAGACAAGACACACCCAGGTCATACAGATTTATATTTAGAGAATAATTAATGCTACAACCCCAAATTCGCAGCAGTTTCCAAACTGCCAACTTCTGCCTTTTTTTTTTCGTGCACGTGAAGGTGAATGAAGAAATTCTAGAACATGGGTTTTGGTCCCAGTATAGCAAGTTGACAAAGCCTCAAACTGATTTCTAAAATTCGTAATGGTATAAAAGTTACATAACGGTCTTTGAGGCAGTTTTCTAAAAATAAATTGTTTTTCCAGAATTTTAGCATCTCAGATTTCAAACAGTCATTTTCAGGCACGATTTCTGAGGCAATGGATCTGAACCAGAAAATTCTGAGAGAGGTTATTTTTGAAAATATAACAAGCTAGATTTCCTCCAAACAGTTTTCCAAAATTCGTAACGGTTAAGGAGATACGAAGGGGGCTTTGGAGGCATTTTGTTAAAAATACCAACTTTTCCAGAATTCTAGAAAATGTCTAGATTTGGAAAATTCGTGGTAAATCTCCATTATTTCAGTAGGGAAACGGTTGTACTGATATTATATTAATGATAATTAGTTGGGATTCAATCCCCATGATGTTTGCAAAGGGTTGGCTTGTTTTATGCCAGGTTTGGAATGTAAAAAGATTATAAAATAAGAGTTATGGCTCCAAGCCTAGCTAATCAATTTTAGTCAATCAATTAAGCAGAGGGGAAAAGCACACACAGGCACAAGACAGAAGGGAGGAGAAGTTTTTTCCAATGTAGTAGCGTGTGGATTTTAGTTTGGAATGCTTCTCTTGCTTGCTGGAGCTTAGCATTGTCTGCGTGATGTAAAAGACTGTTTTTTTAATTAATTGAAGCAATTTTAATTCATGCTTGGTCTATTCATCCATTGCATCTTAATGAATCTAATTGTTGTGTGAACCAGGTTAATAGAGGGTGTGAGCTAGCTAGGTTGGCCACCAGACCAGCTTGACACCGCTCTCATCTTTTAGATTCAATAGCATTTAGATTATTTGCTGTGTGAATTTTACAGTTTCTTTCTGCCTTTAATTTCTAGTTCTAAAATTAATTCGATTTGCTGCAATCCATTATTCCAAGTTTTAAGGTTAATTTGAGTTGCTGCAATTTGTTTCTATTTCATTTGCTGCATTATTAATTATACTTGCACCTGAAATATTTTAAACAAACATCGTGTCCTTCCAGAATCCACAAGATCGGCTCTGCCTTTATGAGATCTAACTCGAATTCTGTAAATTAATCCAGATCTATTAATTTATATCTAAAGCTGATATTTTTACATTTGCTAAGCCAATATTCGTAAATAAGGAAACTACACTATGTTTGAATCGATAAATGCTTAATTAATATTATGGTTTCCTTTAACTTCTGGATTGTTCTTACACGTAATTAGTGCAAGCAGAATGTTACATAGAATTAGTGCATGCAGATTGTTACATAGAATTAGTGCAAACAGAATTAGTACAAGCAGAATTAGCGCAAGCAGAATAGTTTGAATTGCTTTTGAATTTGTTCCAACATTTACACTCTTTTCATTATTGTGCCGACACTGCTTGATTTCCAGTTCTGGTTTCCCTTCTGTTTACTTACAATTAGAATTTCCTTTCGCATTGATTGCTTTTACTTTCCCACATGATTTTAATTGTTTGGATTGGTGTTTCTCGCACTAGTGCAGGATTACATTTAATTTCGAGATTAATCGCAAGATAGACTAGAATTCATTTTGTAGGTTACCAGGGACTCCCTCCAGCATTTCCAGTGCTGCATCTCGAGTTCACAAACTCTCTGGATTAACAAATTAAATGTTGGTACATTTATAGACCCTATACTTCACCCAACAACCGGGAAAACCAACAGGAAACTCCAGTGAGAAATCCAAATTTTAGAAAGAATCAAAATCAAAACACTGGAAAAAATTGACCTGATCAGAATATTAGGCATCCTTTTCAAGAAAACTACGCTGAAACTTCCCATTCAGAAGACCCTGAGCATGACACTCAAATTAATTTAATGGGATTTGATGATTAGGAAACTGTCTTTTTGACTCAAGATGATCAGGAATTACATATTCTTCAGAAGTTCCAGACCCAAACTGGAGAATCATTCGACTGCAATCAAGGGTATGATTCTGTTGTCTTCAAAGTGCATAAACAATACAATTTGAAGAGAAAAAAGAACACTGATGCTTCGGACCAAAATAAGAAAGCAGTACCAAATCAGCCTAAGAAAATTAAAGCAGTTCCAGTTACAAAAACTCTCCAAATCCTCTCTAGATCAAATCAGAACCCTCCTAGTCCCACCATTGTAGATGTAACCAATGACCAACCTTCTAATGAGCAACCTTCCACTTCAGTTCCCTCCAAGGAAACAATGGAACAACCTCCAGAAATTGTGTTAGAAAATCCACTAAAAAAGACTTCAAACGCTGAAAAAGAAGAACAAACTACTCCAAACCCTGCTGTTAAAATTCCAAACATTCAAACAGAGAAATCCCCTCTGCCTTTCAATTTGGGAGCAGAGGTGGCCAAACTGAAAATCTCGGTTCCTTTAACAGAACTGATTAAACATGAAACTTATAAATCTCAAATAAGCAAATCTTTAAACTTCGTTGAGAATGAAGACTTTGTTAACTTATTTGATGATCAACCTAAGTTAATTTTCAGTCTTGATGTTAATGGAAAACCAGTGGAAGGAGGGATACCACCCTTTTACATTAGCCTTAACATTCACGACAAAATCCTACACAATGCTATGCTAGACTCTGGGGCTTCACACAATCTAATGCCTAAATCTGTTATGGAGAAATTGAACTTAGATATCACTAGGCCTTACAAGGACCTATTTTCATTTGATTCAAGCCAAGTTAAGTGCCTAGGACTTATAAAAGACCTGTGTGTTTCCCTAGTGCAATACCCTGCTAAGACCATTCTTATGGACATAGTTGTTGCTAATATACTACCTAAATATGGCATGCTGTTGTCTAGATCATGGGGTGCTAAACTCTAGGGATCTCTACAACTTGACATGTCATATGCCACAATTTTAGTCTTTGGACATCCTAAAAAACTGTACAGAGAGACCCTGATGAAGTATGTAGTGAGTAGCTAGGAGAGACCTCAAAACTTTCCTATATATTCCATGCATTCTGATATCGATTCTTTTATTCTGTACAATGCTGAAACAAACCAAGAAAATACTTCAAACAACATTATTTCAGAACCAAAAGAAATAATAGTTGCAACAGAAAATCAAATTGTCCAAATTCAAGAGCTTTTAGATAATAAAGTGTTGGAAATAATACTGAGAGGGGGGGGGGGGGGTGAATCAGTATTATCAGATCAATATAACTTTTTCTCTTTCCATATTAAGATTCATATGTGATGCAACAAGTATATATCCATTAAACATATGATTGAGTTAGTTGATCTCTAATGAGTGCATCAGAACATTATTAACCATATGAGCAGTAAACCAGAGCAGTAAAATAGAACAGATCATCACACACAAGAAGCACACATGAACACCATGATGTAAGGTGGAAACCCAATGTGGGTGAAAACCAACTGCTGCAAGTCGTCTCAATCTTCTTTAATAAGAAATACCTTTTACAATAGTTCTGTACTGGTGCAGACTTATACCAGTACACAAGCTTCTACCTGCAGAAGGCTACAACCTTCTCTCGTTCTCCAGACTCTCCTGGAAGGGAGCTACAACCCCCTTTGCGCAGGCTGCTACCTGCTGAGAAGCTCCAACCTTTACTTGTTTTCCAGCTGCTACTAGAAGGGAGCTACCACCCCCTTGGCTCTTGTACTAGCTGATGTACTAGTACGTAGGTGCGGACCTACCGAAGGCTACAACCTTCTCTTTCTTCCTCCAGGTACCACGTTTCATCAATTTTCAGACTGGATACACTGAAGCACAACATCATAATCTGAAAGGCCACGTTTCATCCAATTTTCATACTGGACCCACTAATATCATTGAGGCACATAATCAATCAATCTTCTAAATCACCCAAACACCAGATCAATACATATACAAGGATAATATATGTGTTAGCACCCAGATCTAGTCCATCAGATCACATAAATATGAGTCATTATGGTCATGATCCAATATTAGTTCTCATCCATCAATACTGAAGCTAAACACAATCAACCAAACAGGATATGCAGAATACTGACACCTTTAAACTGTCATCATAACCCATCAACAACCAGAACCACCTGTGACTTCAAATATCATAGCTCAAATTGTATACGCTACTATAATGAACCAAACCTGCATATATACGCACTTACACCAAAGCCAACCCACGTACAAATCTATAAATATTCAAACATGACTTGCAGCGATTTCAAACTTAAGTTATACCCAGTTCAGATCATTTTTCAATATACAGATCTAGAATAAGCATAATCAAATATATAGAGATAGTTCATTTCAAACCATTTGATCTCGATCTATCCTTAGATCTTGTTCTCCATCAACCGGTGAGATCCCTCTTTAGCTCAGATCCAGATCTGCACCAAAACCCAATCACAGTATTCCAGATCTAGCACTTTATCAGATTTTCAATAATTCAGATAATACTTTGCCAAATGATCTCCTTCCTCTTTTATAGCCTTAGTCCTTTCTCAATACCACGGTCCAAAACCATAGGATCAAAAAAACTGTTGGACTAATACCATGAACCAACCATGAAAGTGCGTGAGATCAACACTTTTGGATGCAATACCACGAGCCAAAACCATAGGATCAAAAACTATCGGACTAATACCATGAACCAACCATGAAAGTGCGTGAGATCAACACTTCTGACGAGGTACCATGGTCCAAAACCATAGGTTCAAATACCAAGGACTAACTACCATGGACCAAAGGTAAGTTCTCCAACATATACACGCTTTTCCTTGCATGAAAGTGCGTGAGATCAACACTTCTGACGAGGTACCATGGTCCAAAACCATAGGTTCAAATACCAAGGACTAACTACCATGGACCAAAGGTAAGTTCTCCAACATATACGTGCTTTTCCTTGCATGAAAGTGCGTGAACTTTTTATCTACATGAAATAAACTTTTCTCTACATAAAAGTGCGTGAACGTTTCTCTACATGGAATAAACTTTTCTCTGCATAAAAGTGCGTGAACGTTTCTCTTCATGGAATAAACTTTTCTCTGCAGAAAAGTGTGTGAAATTTTCTCTACATAGAATAAACTTTTCTCTGCATAAAAGTGCGTGAACTTTTCTCTACATGGAATAAACTTTTCTCTGCATAAAAGTGCGTGAACTTTTCTCTACATGGAATAAACTTTGTTGCACTATAATTTATCAAATAAATTTGTTGCACTATAATTTATCATTTGTGTGATTTGCCATCAAGGACAACACTTGTCTCATAATGCCAACAATCTCCCCCTTTGGACTTGTCATGCTGAGAATTGTCATCTGATATCTCTTCCGTAGATTCATCTAGATATATATAAGTGAGTTGATCTTCTATGAGTTGTTTGCCATCAAGTACAACACATGCATCATAATGCCAACAATCTCCCCCTTTGGACTTGATGGCAACAATACCAAATCACTCTCCCCCTTTGACATCAAGGGCAAAGGGCGAACCAAGATATTCTCTTTCCTAGAAAGGAATTCCGTTGTTCATACTCCCCTTGAGAACCTGCTGAAATCTCTGAATGAGCTCCCCCTTTGTATATTCCAAGGTGTACCAATCTGTCCATGCTACATGCTGAAAGCTATGCTCTTACTGAATTGTACTGTTCATGCTCCCCCTGTCTGTAAGCAAGGTCTGCAAAAAGGTGTTCTTCAAGAAGAACCAAGACTTATACATCATAAAAGACCTTCCTATCACCAAAAGACTCAATACATACATCCATCACCCAACCAAGTGGGGATCAACCACCCAACTAAGTGGGGATACATCAGAAATTTACATATGACAACCAAATACATTACATCTTCATCCCAGGCATAGTGGGGAAACCAAAATAGGCCGTTACATGACCTTGACACCATAAAAGAGATACATGACATAGAGACGAAATATCTAGATCAAGACTTATGAAAGTCGCCAATAATTGATAGCAGCAGCATCTGCCAATCACCATTCAGATCAGCAACCATGATTTCCTTCTGTTCTCCCTTTGCAAATGTTCCACCTGAAACCAACAACAACTGTCAACTAGAACCAAAAGCTTCTATGATAATGCCAACAATGCATCATTAGAAGTTTATTTGCTCCCCCTGAACCTGTGCCAGATGGTCTCTGTCAGACCCAAATCAGACTGTTCTCACCCTGAGTCTGGCCCACTGATTTCCTCCATATTAACATATACACGATTGTATCCACATAAACAAGTGTGTATACGCAGATACTCCTTATGAAACTCGCGTACAACCAATTCCAGATCAGCAACCTGTAAATGTCCTATGACAGGGTATGTCTGCAGATAGATATCAACTCATCATCATAAAATCATTCACATTATATCATATGTGTAAAACACCATAGCCATCCAGATCTGCATGGACCAAGTATCATCGATTGGGAATATCAATCAACATATGTACGAAAAAACCTATCATCATATAGGTAAGAACTCATCATCACCAGGTCTCCAACAATGCAACTTTGAATAATCATCCATGTATCCAGCCAACAATCCTCATCCATATATGTGCCAAGAACAATAGGAATCCTGCATCATAACTGTAAAATATGATCTTTATGCATATGACGACAACAACATATGAGTGACTCATCATCAAGTAAAGAAGATGTGAATTCAAGCTATGTACTTCTCCTTATCCTTATGAAGATCACCATGTAAGCACCATTAGAGGATCAACCACAAATCTGATCTAAATATCAACTATGTAACCCCAAGAATCATCTGAACAACTCATAACCATATCATAGCAAGATGAATCATTTATCCATATAAGCATCATCACCAAGGACTATTAACCATAATGCCAACAATGCATTAAAAGCATATGCTCCCCCTAAACCCGTGCCATCTTGTTTACTGTCAGATCTGATCATTCATATCAGCAAGAAGTATCAATACATCATCATTATCAAGTTAGAAACAAAACACTTCTAACCATCAAGTCATTTCCACACATCATCAGCAAATTGTAACCATTATCAAACAGCGCAAATAATAAACCGAACCATGACTGATCCTTTTCCTGAACCTGTCCCTACTGCCTTTCCTCAAACAATCATATATGTGACTATGCCATAACCAACTCGCGTATATACGTGACTTCTCTTTAAGAAACTTGCGTATGAGATTTAGGACACTGAAGTTTTACACTTCCAGCTCCCTCTAATTCTGTTATGTCTGTATGTTGTGTTGTGCCGCCTCTTTCTGACTGTACTTCTTTCTTCTTCCACATCTTCAAGTGTGATGATGATGTTTTCTCCTTTTGGTATGGTGCCCATACTTTGTTCCTGCATTCCTTAGCTATATGTCCAAGCTTGTTACATGCATAACATCTTACATGTTTCATATTCCTCCTGTAGCAATCAGCAGCTTTGTGACCAAACAAATTGCAAGAAAAACAATATCAATTGAAGTACCTGGAATGTGATGATCTTTCGGTGTGATAATCTTGTACCATCCTTCTTCTGCATCTAGCTGCAACATGTCCAAGATTATGACATTCATAACATTCAATATTATTCATCTGCGTAAATGGCCGACCATAGTTAGGAGTAAGATATTTTCTTTGAGGAGTCTCTTTCCTTGATTGTTGATGGGGTTGACCTTTCATCTCCTTGTTGATCATTTTAGATTTCTCTTTAGAGTTCCTTGCCTCACCTTGTGAACTAGATTCACCTTCAACAGATTCATGAAAACCAAGACCAATCTTGATAGCAGGAGACCTTTGACTACTAAGAATATCATCCAAGGCTTTAGTACTATCTTGAAATCGTAATAGTTTATCCTTTTCTTCTAATTTACCTTTCAAGATATTTACCTCAACTTGAAGTTGTTCCTCCTTTTCTAGACATTGCTTCTTCATGTCTTCTTCAACTTTCCTTCCTTCTTCCAACTGATGCCTTAGTTTGAGAATCTCCTTTTCTTGTTCTTCATTCAGATCTTGCTGCATTTGACGAGTTCTGAAGGCACATTCCAGTTGAGATTTTAAGCTGATATCTTCGTTTACCTGTTTTTCAATAGCTTGGAGTAGATATTTATTCTGCTTCTTTGATTCTTCAAGATCTTCCTTTAGCGAGCGGATCGTGGCTTCAAGAATTTCATAGTAACTGGATCTATATCTGAGTTTCTTGATGGTTGTGCTTCTTTCATTGACTTCATCTCTTGATGATGTCACTTCACCCTGCAACTTTTGACATTGATTTTCCTTGTCCTTGAATAACTTTCTTACCTTGTTTCCTTCCTCTGATTGAGCTTTTAGTTTGGTAACTTCTTCTTTGAAAGCACATTCCCTTTTGTTCAATAGATCTTGTTGATCTTTAATTTTGTCTGTAAGCCTTCTAAATACTTCCTCTATTTGATACTTTTCTTGCTCACCCATAAAAGAAAATTCAATTGCTTCACTATCACTTTCATCTTTTCCAAATGGATAGATAGCTAGAACATCAGAGGATAGCAAATTCATACCTGATAGTTCATCTTCATTCTGAAATGATTCTGAATCTGATTCTGAATCTGAAGAGCTTCTTATACCTAATCCCCAATCGATTCTCCCACTGTCATAGTTCTTTTGAGATGTCTTCTTCTTCTTAGGTGCTTTCTTCTTAAGCTTCTTTCCCATAGTTCCACAGATCTCCTTCAAGTGATCAAGCTTCTACCAAAGGACCTGCTCTGATACCAATTGTTGGAAATAATACTGAGAGGGGGGGGGTGAATCAGTATTATCAGATCAATATAAATTTTTCTCTTTCCATATTAAGATTCATATGTGATGCAACAAGTATATATCCATTAAACATATGATTGAGTTAGTTGATCTCTAATGAGTGCATCAGAACATTATTAACCATATGAGCAGTAAACCATAGCAGTAAAATAGAACAGATCATCACACACAAGAAGCACACATGAACACCATGATGTAAGGTGGAAACCCAATGTGGGTGAAAACCACCTGCTGCAAGTTGTCTCAATCTTCTTTAATAAGAAATACCTTTTACAATAGTTCTGTACTAGTGCAAACTTATACCAGTACACAGGCTTCTACCTGTAGAAGGCTACAACCTTCTCTCGTTCTCCAGACTCTCCTGGAAGGGAGCTACAACCCCCTTTGCGCAGACTACTACCTGCTGAGATGCTCCAACCTTTACTTGTTTTCCAGCTGCTACTAGAAGGGAGCTACCACCCCCTTGGCTCTTGTACTAGTTGATGTACTAGTACGTAGGTGCGGACCTACCGAAGGCTACAACCTTCTCTTTCTTCCTCCAGGTACCACGTTTCATCAATTTTCAGACTGGATACACTGAAGCACAACATCATAATCTGAAAGGCCACGTTTCATCCAATTTTCATACTGGACCCATTAATATCATTGAGGCACATAATCAATCAATCTTCTGAATCACCCAAACACCAGATCAATACATATACAAGGATAATATATGTGTTAGCACCCAGATCTAGTCCATCAGATCACATAAATATGAGTCATTATGATCCTGATCCAATATTAGTTCTCATCCATCAATACTAAAGCTAAACACAATCAACCAAACAGGATATGCAAAATACTGACACCTTTAAACTGTCATCAGAACCCATCAACAACCAGAACCACCTGTGACTTCAAATATCATAGCTCAAATTGTATACGCTACTACAATGAACCAAACCTGCATATATACGCACTTACACCGAAGCCAACCCACGTACAGATATATAAATATTCAAACATGACTTGCAGCGATTTCAAACTTAAGTTATACCCAGTTCAGATCATTTTTCAATATACAGATCTAGAATAAGCATAATCAAATATATAGAGATAGTTCATTTCAAACCATTTGATCCCGATCTATCCTTAGATCTTGTTCTCCATCAACCGGTGAGATCCCTCTTTAGCTCAGATCTAGATCTGCACCAAAACCCAATCACAGTGTTCCAGATCTAGCACTTTATCAGATATTCAATAATTCAGATGATACTTTGCCAAACGATCTCCTTCCTCTTTTATAGCCTTAGTCCTTTCTCAATACCACGGTACAAAACCATAGGATCAAAAAAACTGTTGGACTAATACCATGAACCAACCATGAAAGTGCGTGAGATCAACACTTTTGGATACAATACCACGAGCCAAAACCATAGGATCAAAAACTATCGGAATAATACCATGAACCAACCATGAAAGTGCGTGAGATCAACACTTCTGACTAGGTACCATGGTCCAAAACCATAAGTTCAAATACCAAGGACTAACTACCATGGACCAAAGGTAAGTTCTCCAACATATACACGCTTTTCCTTGCATGAAATTGCGTGAGATCAACACTTCTGACGAGGTACCATGGTCCAAAACCATAGGTTCAAATACCAAGGACTAACTACCATGGACCAAGGGTAAGTTCTCCAACATATACGTGCTTTTCCTTGCATGAAAGTGCGTGAACTTTTTCTCTACATGAAATAAACTTTTCTCTGCATAAAAGTGCGTGAACGTTTCTCCACATGGAATAAACTTTTCTCTGCATAAAAGTGCGTGAACTTTTCTCTTCATGGAATAAACTTTTCTCTGCATAAAAGTGCGTGAACTTTTCTCTACATGGAATAAACTTTTCTCTGCATAAAAGTGCGTGAACTTTTCTCTACATGGAATAAACTTTTCTCTGCATAAAAGTGCGTGAACTTTTCTCTACATGGAATAAACTTTGTTGCACTATAATTTATCAAATAAATTTGTTGCACTATAATTTATCAAATAAATTTGCTACACTATAATTTATCATTTGTGTGATTTGCCATCAAGGACAATACTTGTCTCATAATGCCAACAATCTCCCCCTTTGGACTTGTCATACTGAGAATTGTCATCTGATATCTCTTCTGTAGATTCATCTAGATATATATAAGTGAGTTGATCTTCTATGAGTTGTTTACCGTCAAGTACAACACATGTATCATAATGCCAACAATCTCCCCCTTTGGACTTGATGGCAACAATACCAAATCACTCTCCCCCTTTGACATCAAGGGCAAAGGGCGAACCAAGATATTCTCTTTCCTAGAAAGGCATTTCGTTGTTCATACTCCCCCTGAGAACCTGCTGAAATCTCTGAATGAGCTCCCACTTTGTATATGCCAAGGTGTTCCAATCTGTCCATGCTACATGCTGAAAGCTCTACTCTTATTGAATTGTACTGTTCATGCTCCCCCTGTCTGTAAGCAAGGTCTGCAAAAAGGTGTTCTTCAAGAAGAACCAAGACTTATACATCATAAAAGACCTTCCTATCACCAAAAGACTCAATACATACATCCATCACCCAACCAAGTGGGGATCAACCACCCAACTAAGTGGGGATACATCAGAAATTTACATATGACAACCAAATACATTACATTTGCATCCCAGGCATAGTGGGGAAACCAAAATAGGCCATTACATGACCTTGACACCATAAAAGAGATACATGACCTTGGCAGCAGCATCTGTCAATCACCATTCAGATCAGCAACCATGATTTCCTTCTGTTCTCCCTCTGCAAATGTTCCACCTGAAACCAACAACAGCTGTGAAATAGAACCAAAAGCTTCTATGATAATGCCAACAATGCATCATTAGAAGTTTATCTGCTCCCCCTGAACCTGTACTAGATGGTCTCTGTCAGACCCAAATCAGACTGTTCTCACCCTGAGTCTGGCCCACTGATTTCCTCCATATTAACATATACGCGATTGTATCCACAAAAACAAGCGTGTATACATGGATACTCCTTATGAAACTCGCGTACAACCAATTACAGATCAGCAACCTGTAAATGTCCTATGACAGGGTATGTCTGCAGATAGATATCAACTCATCATCATAAAATCATTCACATTATATCATATGTGTAAAACACCATAGCCATCCAGATCTGCATGGACCAAGTATCATCGATTGGGAATATCAATCAACATATGTACGAAACAACCTATCATCATATAGGTAAGAACTCATCATCATCAGGTCTCCAACAATGCAACTTTGAATAATCATCCATGTATCCAGCCAACAATCCTCATCCATATATGTGCCAAGAACAATAGGAATCCTGCATCATAACTGTAAAATATGATCTTTATGCATATGAAGACAACAGCATATGAGTGACTCATCATCAAGTAAAGAAGATGTGAATTCAAGCTATGTACTTCTCCTTATCCTTATGAAGATCACCATGTAAGCACCATTAGAGGATCAACCACAAATCTGATCTAAATATCAACTATGTAACCCCAAGAATCATCTGAACAACTCATAACCATATCATAGCAAGATGAATCATTTATCCATATAAGCATCATCACCAAGGACTATTAACCATAATGCCAACAATGCATTAAAAGCATATGCTCCCCCTAAACCTGTGCCATCTTGTTTACTGTCAGATCTGATCATTCATATCAGCAAGAAGTATCAATACATCATCATTATCAAGTTAGAAACAAAACACTTCTAACCATCAAGTCATTTCCACACATCATCAGCAAATTGTAACCATTATCAAACAGTGCAAATAATAAACCGAACCATGACTGATCCTTTTCCTGAACCTGTCCCTACTGCCTTTCCTCAAACAATCATATACGCGACTATGCCATAACCAACTCGCATATATATGTGACTTCTCTTTAAGAAACTTGCGTATGAGATTTAGGACACTGAAGTTTTACACTTCCAGCTCCCTCTAATTCTGTTATGTCTGTATGTTGTGCTGTGCCACCTCTTTCTGACTGTACTTCTTTCTTCTTCCACATCTTCAAGTGTGATGATGACGTTTTCTCCTTTTGGTATGGTGCCCATACTTTGTTCCTGCATTCCTTAGCTATATGTCCAAGCTTGTTACATGCATAACATCTTACATGTTTCATATTCCTCCTGTAGCAATCAACAGCTTTGTGACCAAACAAATTGCAAGAAAAACAATATCCATTGAAGTACCTGGAATGTGATGATATTTCGGTGTGATAATCTTGAACCATCCTTCTTCTGCATCTAGCTGCAACATGTCCAAGATTATGACATTCATAACATTCAATATTATTCATCTGCGTAAATGGCCGACCATAGTTAGGAGTAAGATATTTTCTTTGAGGAGTCTCTTTCCTTGATTGTTGATGGGATTGACCTTTCATCTCCTTGTTGATCATTTTAGATTTCTCTTTAGAGTTCCTTGCATGTGAACTAGATTCACCTTCAACAGATTCATGAAAACCAAGACCAGTCTTGATAGCAGGAGACCTTTGACTACTAAGAATATCATCCAAGGCTTTAGTACTATCTTGAAATCGTAATAGTTTATCCTTTTCTTCTAATTTAACTTTCAAGATATTTACCTCAGCTTGAAGTTGTTCCTCCTTTTCTAGACATTGCTTCTTCATGTCTTCTTCAACTTTCCTTCCTTCTTCCAATTGATGCCTTAGTTTGAGAATCTCCTTTTCTTGTTCTTCATTCAGATCCTGCTACATTTGACGAGTTCTGAAGGCACATTCCAGTTGATATTTTAAGCTGATATCTTCGTTTACCTATTTTTCAATAGCTTGGAGTAGATCTTTATTCTGCTTCTTTGATTCTTCAAGATCTTCCTTTAGCGAGCGGATCATGGCTTCAAGACTTTCATAGTAACTGGATCTATCTCTGAGTTTCTTGATGGTTGTGCTTCTTTCATTGACTTCATCTCTTAATGATGTCACTTCACCCTGCAACTTTTGACATTGATTTTCCTTGTCCTTGAGTAACTTTCTTACCTTGTTTCCTTCCTCTGATTGAGCTTTTAGTTTGGTAACTTCTTCTTTGAAAGCACATTCCCTTTTGTTCAATAGATCTTGTTGATCTTTAATTTTGTCTGTAAGCCTTCTAAATACTTCCTCTATTTGATACTTTTCTTGCTCACCCATAAAAGCAAATTCAGTTGCTTCACTATCACTTTCATCTTTTCCAAATGGATAGATAGCTGGAACATCAGAGGATAGCAAATTCATACCTGATAGTTCATCTTCATTCTGAAATGATTCTGAATCTGAAGAGCTTCTTATACCTAATCCCCAATCGATTCTCCCACTGTCATAGTTCTTCTGAGATGTCTTCTTCTTCTTAGGTGCTTTCTTCTTAAGCTTCTTTCCCATAGTTCCACGGATCTCCTTCAAGCGATCAATCTTCTACCAAAGGACCTGTTCTAATACCAATTGTTGGAAATAATATTGAGAGGGGGGGGGTGAATTAGTATTATCAGATCAATATAACTTTTTCTCTTTCCATATTAAGATTCATATGTGATGCAACAAGTATATATCCATTAAACATATGATTCAGTTAGTTGATCTCTAATGAGTGCATTAGAACATTTTTAACCATATGAGCAATAAACCAGAGTAGTAAAATAGAACAGATCATCACACACAAGAAGCACACATGAACACCATGATGTAAGGTGGAAACCCAATGTGGGTGAAAACCACCTACTGCAAGTCGTCTCAATCTTCTTTAATAAGAAATACCTTTTACAATAGTTCTGTACTGGTTCAGACTTATACCAGTACACAGGCTTCTACCTGCAGAAGGCTACAAACTTCTCTCGTTCTCCAGACTCTCCTAGAAGGGAGCTACAACCCCCTTTGCGCAGGCTGCTACCTGCTGAGATGCTCCAACCTTTACTTGTTTTCCAGCTGCTACTAGAAGGGAGCTACCACCCCCTTGGCTCTTGTACTAGCTGATGTACTAGTACGTAGGTGCAGACCTACCGAAGGCTACAACCTTCTCTTTCTTCCTCCAAGTACCACGTTTCATCAATTTTCAGACTGGATACACTGAAGCACAACATCATAATCTGAAAGGCCACGTTTCATCCAATTTTCATACTGGACCCATTAATATCATTGAAGCACATAATCAATCAATCTTCTGAATCACCCAAACACCAGATCAATACATATACAAGGATAATATATGTGTTAGCACCCAGATCTAGTCCATCAGATCACATAAATATGAGTCATTATGATCCTGATCCAATATTAGTTCTCATCCATCAATACTGAAGCTAAACACAATCAACCAAACAGGATATGCAGAATACTGACTCCTTTAAACTGTCATCATAACCCATCAACAACCAGAACCACCTGTGACTTCAAATATCATAGCTCAAATTGTATACGCTACTACAATGAACCAAACCTGCATATATACGCGCTTACACCAAAGCCAACCCACGTACAGATCTATAAATATTCAAACATGACTTGCAGCGATTTCAAACTTAAGTTATACCCAGTTCAGATCATTTTTCAATATACAGATCTAGAATAAGCATAATCAAATATATAGAGATAGTTCATTTCAAACCATTTGATCCCGATCTATCCTTAGATCTTGTTCTCCATCAACCGGTGAGATCCCTCTTTAGCTCAGATCTAGATCTTCACCAAAACCCAATCACAGTATTCCAGATCTAGCACTTTATCAGATATTCAATAATTTAGATGATACTTTGCCAAATGATCTCCTTCCTCTTTATAGCCTTAGTCCTTTCTCAATACCACGGTCCAAAACCATAGGATCAAAAAAACTGTTGGACTAATACCATGAACCAACCATGAAAGTGCGTGAGATCAACACTTTTGGATGCAATACCACGAGCCAAAACCATAGGATCAAAAACTATCGGACTAATACCATGAACCAACCATGAAAGTGCGTGAGATCAACACTTCTGACGAGGTACCATGGTCCAAAACCATAGGTTCAAATACCAAGGACTAACTACCATGGACCAAAGGTAAGTTCTCCAACATATACACGCTTTTCCTTGCATGAAAGTGCGTGAGATCAACACTTCTGACGAGGTACCATGGTCCAAAACGATAGGTTCAAATACCAAGGACTAACTACCATGGACCAAAGGTAAGTTCTCCAACATATACGCGCTTTTCCTTGCATGAAAGTGCGTGAACTTTTTCTCTACATGAAATAAACTTTTCTCTGCATAAAAGTGCGTGAACTTTTCTCTACATGGAATAAACTTTTCTCTGCATAAAAGTGCGTGAACTTTTCTCTTCATGGAATAAACTTTTCTCTGCATAAAAGTGCGTGAACTTTTCTCTACATGGAATAAACTTTTCTCTGCATAAAAGTGCGTGAACTTTTCTCTACATGGAATAAACTTTTCTCTGCATAAAAGTGCGTGAACTTTTCTCTACATGGAATAAACTTTGTTGCACTATAATTTATCAAATAAATTTGTTGCACTATAATTTATCATTTGTGTGATTTTCCATCAAGGACAACACTTGTCTCATAATGCCAACAATCTCCCCCTTTGGACTTGTCATACTGCGAATTGTCATCTGATATCTCTTCCATAGATTCATCTAGATATATATAAGTGAGTTGATATTCTATGAGTTGTTTGCCATCAAGTACAACACATGCATCATAATGCAAACATAAAGATGATCAAGATACCTTAGTCAAGGAATATTCCGTTCCCTCAGACAATAAGAATTATGAACATGAAATATTATGGCATCTTGAGTTTGATGGGTCAGTGAACAAACTAGGTGCAGGAGTAGGAGTGTGGATTTACAATTTAGAGAATGATCACTCAGAGGGTCATTCCTACAGGTTAAACTTCAAATGCATTAACAACATGGCTGAGTACGAATCTCTTCTTTTAGGCCTCAAATTGGTTAAAAGGTTAGGAGCCATAAGAGTCTCTATTGTGGGAGATTCTGAGTTGGTAATAAAACAAATCAACGCTGTTTATATGACTAGAGATCCTAGGTTAGGATTTTATAGAGGAACAATTGTAGAAATATTAAATACTTTTTTAGAAACTAAGCTTGCAGTCATTCCAAGAAAACACAATATGCAAGCTCATAGTTTAGCTATGTTTGCTAGCACTTGCAAGTTACCATTTCAACCTAACCATCAGTACACTGCTGAGGTTAGGCACAGACCTACTATCCCTGACAACTTGAAAAACTGGCAAGTATTCACTAATGACCAACAAATAAACATTTTTTTAACTTTAGATGAAGAATTTGTAAATAGCAACATAGATACCGACATGACACTAGATCTTGATTTTACAGATAAAATAGAGATTAACAAATTAGAAGAGGAATAGATGGATAGATTCCATCCCACAAGGTTTACAAAATCAGATATTCAAAACCTAAAGCCAATTGAAATTGATGAGATAATTGACGAAGACTTTGAAATCATCAATCTCAAAGACAATTTTTTGCCCAAAGGATTAACTCCTTTGGAGGACTTGTTTGATTCAAATGATGTCCCTAGAAAGCCAAAAATGGAACCCTTAAAATCAGACATAGAGGAATGTAACATAGGCTCTAAGGAAGATCCTAAATTGATAAAACTTTCAAAGTCTTTACCTCCTAATGAAAAAGTGAAATACATAGAACTGCTAAAAGAATTCCAAGATGTTTTTTCTTGGAGTTATGAGGACCTCAAGTCCTATGACACCAGCATAATACAACACACTATTCCCCTAAAAGAAAACCAGAAACCTTTTAGACAGAAGCTTAGAAGGATTAATCCCATTCTATTGCCTTCTATTGAAAAGGAAATCAAAAGAATGTACGAAGCCAAGATCATTGCACCAATTAGATTCTCTGATTGGGTTTCTAATTTGGTACCCACAAGAAAGAAAACTGGTGAAATTAGACTGTGTGTTGACCTTAGGAATCTCAATAAAGTTTCACTCAAGGATAACTACCCTCTTCCCAAAATGGATCACATATTATAGAGGGTAGTAGGTTCGACCAGAATCTCGTTGTTAGATGGGTTTTCTGGTTATAACCAGATTTTAGTCCACCTAGACGATCAGGCAAAAACTGCATTCACCACTCCTTGGGGCACTTTCATGTATGTGAAGATGCATTTTGGGTTAAAGAATGCAGGGGCCACCTTTCAAAGAGCTATGGATATAGCTTTTGCTAAGGAAATCCATGACTTCCTTGTAATATACTTAGATGATATCACAGTATTCTCTAAATCTGATCAACAACACCTAGATCATCTAAGGCAAGTCTTTATCAAGTGTAGGAAGTATGGAATTTCTTTGAATCCTAAAAAATATTTATTTGGGTTGGAAGAGGGAAAACTATTAGGCCACATAATCTCTAAAGATGGTATCTGAATAGATCCTACAAGAATTGAAGCCATCTTACAGATACCACATCCTAGGAGCATCAGAGAACTACAAGCCTTTTTAGGTAAAATAAACTTTCTTAGAAGATTTATTTCTAACTTAGCAGAATTAATTAGATTATTAAATAACATGTTGAAGAAAGATTCGACTATTAAATGGACACTTGAGGCTAAGAGGTCTTTTGAAGATATTAAGCTAGCCTTGACACAGACACCAGTGCTAATCAGTCCAATGTTTGATAGAGATTTCATTATATTTTCTTTCGCCTTAGAACACACAATTGCTGTAGTCCTACTGCAGAAGAATGATCAGGGTTTTGAACAACCCATTGCCTTCTTTAGCAAATCCCTAAGGGATGCACCTTTAAAGTATAATATAATGGAAAAGAAAGCTTTTTCTCTAGTCAAAGCCATCAAAGATTTCAGAGTTTACATCCTATATTCCCATGTAATAGCTTATGTTCCCAATGCTGTAGTCAAAGACATCCTAACACAGGATGGTCTAGATGGAAAGAGAGGGAAGTGGATAGCTACTATATTAGAATATGACTTAGAAATTAAACCTACAAAATTGATCAAAGGCCAAGGTTTAGCCAAGCTCATGGCTGAATCGAACTGTCAGGCCCTAGACATAAATTTTATTGTAGAATTGGATAATGAAGAGGAGATGGTGACTCCATTGATCAGCCAGGCCTTTACTGACTCACCATGGTATGTTGACATTATATACGTTCTACAAAATTTACAAGCTCCTCCAGAACTATCCAGGACTAAAAGTAGGTTCTTAAAAATGAAATCTTTGAAGTTTTGCATATTTGACAATGCTTTATTTTGGAAAAATCACAAAGGCATCCTTCTTAACTATTTATTAAAAGAAGAATATGACAAAATATTACAGGAGTTCCATGCAAGTGACTGTGGGGGACATCTTTATTGGAAAACCATAGCTGAAAAGATCCTAAGAGCCGGTTTTTATTGGCCCTCTCTGTTTTCAGATGTAAAGAAATTTGTAACCTCATGTCATAAATGTCAGATTTTTGAAGGAAAAATAAAACTTTTTCCCTTACCTTTGAAGCCAATATCTACTGAAGCACCATTTCAACAGTGGGGTCTTGACTTCATTGGTGAAATTCATCCCCCTTTCTCTGCCCAATATCGATGGATCTTGACTGCTGCAGACTATTTCACAAAATGGATAGAAGCCATACCCTTAAGACAAGCCACTAATACTGTCATAATAAATTTCCTTGAGATCAACATTCTGTCCAGATTTGTACGCCCTATCAAAATCATCACTAACAACGCAACAGCCTTTAAATCCAAGAGAATGATTGATTTCTGTAACAAATATAATATAAACCTGGGTCACTCTACAACCTATTATCCCCAAGGAAATGGACTAGCAGAGTCTTCCAACAAAAGATTAGTGAATATCATCAAAAAACTATTGGAGGATAGCAAGAAAATCTGGAACAAGAAGCTAGTAAATGACTTCTAGGCAGATAGGCTTACCACAAAGAAATCCATTGGCACTAGTGATGAAATTACTCCAAGAAGTGCAAGTTGAGCCAAATGATATTCAAAGGAGAATCAACCAGACAATTCACTTACAGCAGACCAGGGAAGAAGTGTACATCAGATCCCAAGTTGTACAGGAAAATATCAAGAAAGCTTTTGATAAAAGGACTAAGGTAGAAGATTTTTACCTAGGAGATAAAGTTTTGAAATGGGACTCAAGAAGAGAGGATAAAGGTAAACACGGGAAGTTTGACTTCCTATGGAAAGGCCCTTATATCATTTATGCTTTTAGGGGCAATAATGCTTTTTTCCTCAAAGAATTGGATGGCACAGAAGTAGGAGGACCAGTTAATGGTCGAATGCTTAAACACTACATAGAACCTAGCCACTGATTTCACTAATCACTTGTACATATTCTATTTTTCAAAAAGTTTAGTGTTGATTGGATGGTAATTTTTGGAGTTGAAGCCTGAAGAGAAGGCCTTAAGCTTCAAAAGTTTCACTGTCATAAATAGTAATAATGCAGAAAAGTGAAAGGGCAAAGTTTCAGTCTAAAGTCATAGTAATTCAGAAGGCCATTGATCTACAAAAGTGGCGTAGACGATTATGGGTCAAATACAAAAGTTTTCCCACAAGATGATGGTATAAGGTAGCATCAACTTCAAGGGAAGTAAAAGTGACTGAAATTTTGGCTCCAAACTGAAAGGGAGAAAGGGCTGGTTTACAGTCTTCCATGTCAAAGTGGTGTAGAAGATCACATGCATACTTGGACTGGGAAAGGGAAAGTGTTACACAAAAATATCGTCACCATTATTATTTGCAGTCAGTATGGGTCTATCATCACTTGTACTGTCCTCCTAAGCAAGTCTCAGACCTCAGCTCTTCAAGTCAAGCTTTGAAAATAAGAGAAAGACATTAAAAATCAATGAAACTCTGGTTCCACACTTTCTCTCACTGTCACCTGCGGTCCCGCACCTTCTGTTTACAAAAACTGCGGACCTGCCCGCTCTGTCCCTAAAGGTGTGGGTGCGGACCCCTATGAAAGTCAAAAAGGCGCAAGTTTATTCTAAAAAAACTCACTTTGGGTTAATTCTAGATTATTCTAGAAGGAATTTTGACGTGGATTTACCGCTCTTAGGTGGTTCATGCATCCCAAAAGAGAAGGAGCTAATCCCTTGATGAGAGGAGCTATCCCTTTGAAGGAGGGCTTTATCCCTTTGAAGGAGGACCTAGTAACCTCCCTCCATTGCACTATAAATTCAGGCATTGGGCTGGTTGCTAAGGAGGTTAGAAGCTGAACATTTTTTGAGGGTAAATGTTGGTGAAGTTAAGACTTCCTATTTGAGCCTAAGAGGAGAGATCACATACCTTTTTGGCTTCATTAGGGAGTGAGTGAAACTTGTCAAAGTAGAGGAGACTTTTTGCTAGACCCTGGGAGGAGCTTGTACAACGTCAAGGCACAGGTTGTAAAGTTCTTCTTCTTTTGAATTAATACAATCAAACTCATTTTTCTCAACAAGTATCTCATGTTATTTGTTTCATGGACTCCTTAACTTTCATGTTAAATATGTTTTATGATATTGGCTTTTCAGGTGCTATTTAATTTGTTTGCTTGTTTATGTTTGCAGATTCGCGACAAAGGAGCTCATTTGGATTGAAGGAGTGAGGGCATCCACAAACTTGTGTTGGACCTAACGTAGGCCCTAAAAACACTTGTTTTCCTTTGTTTATTAAATCATATTTAGAGAAAGATAGTGTCTGATTGGTTTGCTTGTCATTAGGTCTTCTTTAGATTCTAGGAAGGTCTATCTTGTCCGCAAGATCGACTTATTCCGTGTGACAAAATGGCGACCATACTGGGGACTTGATTGTTTTCCTTGTTTTTGCTTTGACCTGAGAAACTGTCTTTTTGTTTCTGTTTTTGGCTTGTTGTGTGTAAAATTGGGTAGAGTTTGTAGATCCAGGGTTATTTTTCGTTTTTCATAGCTTTGGGAGAGGACCGCACCCTAGCCTTTTGACACAATGCGTACCTATCCGCACCTTTGCTTTTAGCACAGAGCAGGACCGCACCTGTGTTAACTGTGGGCCTGCGGACCCTGTCAAAATTTTGAAAAACCTAAGATTTCCTTTGTTAGTCAGCTTAGTTTTTGTTTAGAAATTGTTATCCACTGCCCAGAACTGCATATAACTTGTCAAAAGCTTTCCTTAGGTTGATTTCATTAGTGTTAGGGTTTTAGGTGAAATTCCTAGGAGTTTTGCTTGTTGGGCTCGTTTTTCATTTTGGTTGTGTAGTGGCTCTAAGCTTAGAAGCTGTAGGGACTTTAGATCACCTTGGTGTCTACCAGCCTTCTTATGAGTCTGACCATTTATGAAATCTCCCCTTGTTGAGGAATCCGATTTGAGTTTTCTCTTTACAAAACTTCGAAAAGCTTGTGTTTAAAAGTTTGGATTTTCATTTTCAAAAAGAAAACAAAATTGGTTGTTATTGAAGAGAGATTCCATACAGGCTGGTAGAGTATTTAATTAATGGAAAGACCTGTGAGCAATTTTGGAACCGACGTTTCGGACTAGCAAGATGAGTCCATCATTGGTTGTTCTTGACTGATTTCTGATTCTGCATAAATTGGCCCTTAGCTTACATTTAGCTAAGTAAAACATCCTTAAAAAAGACATCATGTAGGCTTTGACTTCAAATAGGTTTTTATAATTTATAGATCTCAAAGTTAGTCATTTCCATAGTTTTGAGTGTTTTATAAAAATATAAAAAAATCTCTTTTGGAAAAAAGTTTGTTTTTGTAGTGATTGAGTGCTTTGAAACAAAAAAGGGAAATTTTTGTGAAATAACTAGTTGTCTCATTTTGAGTGCATTGGAAAGGACAAAAACTCTTCTTTTAATTTGTTTCTTAAGAAGGATTTGTGTTTACAAAGTATTTGCATTCTCAAACTCTTTCTTAGTTTAGAAGTTCATCGAAGAGAAAAAACATTGTTTAAATCATCTTAGGTGCATTTTTAGTGATTTTTAGTTGAGTCTTCATACCATGAGTTTCATCTCTGCACCTTTTGACTTAAACAAAAACCAATAAAAAATAACGCTTAAAGTAAAATTCATCTAGCAACATTTTTATTTCTAGGGCTCGGATACACCAACTTAGCTTAGGCTAGTGTCTTGGAGTAGGAGAGTAGTTAACTCTCCAAGACAGTAAAAACAAAAAAGTAGTTGTATCTTGTGGTAGGGAAGAAATCCAATTGTTGCATTTATTCTATAGGAAAGCTCCTCTTAAAGGAGAAGCACGAGATCGTGTCCGAACCAGTGTGGGAATCAATCCTTCCTCATTGGGAACGACGCCAAATATTCATGTATTAAAAATGGTAAACCTCGAATTAACCATTGTCGAGGAGCCTGGGGTCACTTGTTGGTAAACCTTGGATTATGTCAAGGAGCCTTCAAGGGGATTGAGCTTACTACTCTGCCCTTGCGTGCGTATCGGATCGTAGAATATTCCCCCAGGTATATTTGTTTCAGTTGGTAACCTTAGTGGCCATATTCTTTAGGATTCTTCCTAAGGTGACAGTGGTGGGAAGATCCCACTGTACCTGGAGCAGACGTCGACTAGACTCACTTGGATTTTCTGGGGGGTTCTCTTCGCTCGAGACGGTTAAGTGGAGGAACTTGTGCCAATCTATTCATTAAGTAGGTTTCCGGGGTAACTGTTCCAACCGCCATTTCTGTATTGAACTCTGCGACATTGGATTTCATCACCAACTAGTGTTTTCAGTACGGAAAGTTATTGTTTGTGTGTGTTTGATCTCCTAGATTCTTTAGGCATGTGATTCAAATTTGTTTGGTTCTTTAGAGGCTTTAGGTGGTTTTCATTGAGATTTTACTTTGTTTGCATGTGAAGTAGTTAAAATTTTTTAACCGTGGCTGAATTACCGAGGAAGTCCCGTAGACTTCGGGGCCAACCTCCTGAGTTTTCACCGAGCTAGCTTGAAGGCTTGAAAGTCCTCGTAACTCCTAGAGACAGTAGAGTTGGGTCACCTGAAGAAGGAGAATCTTCTTTGATAGTACATCCTGATTTTCAAGCGTTAGTAGCAAATTATAATCCACAGTTAGTGTTTGTTTCCGAAGTTACTGGTAGCTTTTCATCTACTAGTGATATAGGTGAGGAACCTGAAATATCCGAGCCTCAAAGTGAATTTGCTGCTACTCCGACATCGGGGTTTGCTTCTCTAGCTTCTAGTGGTCCTGGTTCACCTAGGGTAGAAAGAGTAATCACCCAAGATCTTCCTTATGGACTTATAGCTATTGAAGAACTTGCTACTCCGGAAGAAGAAGTAGGCATCCCTATCCCTGAAAACCAACCTGTTATTGAACTAAGGGAGCGTGAATCAATTTTTTACAGTCCACCTAGGAGCAGTACTTGGTATCTTTCTTTGACTAATTCCTTGGAAAACCCAGGGTTAAGTTTTTCACCACCTCGCGTTCCTTATCACCCAACACCTAGAGGTTATTATCCTCCATTAAATATGTCAAGGTAGTCGTCCATGTTTACTCAAACACCTGAATCCTTATTGTACGACGTCCTTCTGTTCCCTCTGGGTATCAGTCACTTTCTGGTACTTTTTCAGGAGCATCTCCTCAACCCATTGAGCAAGGGTTATTAACTGGAAGCAATGGTACTAAGCCGTTGAGCATAGAAGACATTCTCATGATGTCAGGTTTTATTCCCAATCCTCAACCTCAAGGTGGCCAGTTACCGCCTGGGGGGCAGCCTCAATTATCGCCTGGGGGGCAACCTCAAGGTACTCAATTTGCATCTGGGGGTAACCTCAAGGACAATACATACCTACGGGACAGTACGTTCCTCAAGGTCAACCCCAGACTCAATATGTAGCCCAAGGTCAACCCCAATATCAATTTATAACTCAAGGTCAACCCCAGTACCAGTACGTGCCTCAAGGGTATCAACCCCAAGGTCAGTACTCGAACCAAGTTTTCCAACCACCCTCCGGTCAAATGTATGTTCAAGGAACGGGAAATGTACCTTTAAATTATCAATCCTACCCTCAACCCGGTTATGGTCCTCAATATTCTCAACCTGTTATGGGTCAGTACCCCGGAATGAATATAGTGTGGGATCCATCGCAAAATCAACAGGTGTTGCAGCCAAATGTACAGTTGTCATCTCAAACTGGACAACCCTTAGTTTCTGGTACACCCTGGCAACCAGTCCAGTCTAACATTCAAACTTCTGTACCTTCGATAGTTTCTCAGCCTGGGCCTAGTACGCCTCGTACTCCACCTCAAATGACTGCTACAACTGCCGCAACATCTGTTCAATCTACCCCACCTACTTCTGGAGTATCGACAGCTCCGGTTTCTACTGTTCCTGTATCTACTCCTCAGACATCTTTACCACCGTCTGGATCTACGATTCAAACTTTGGTTCAGATGCCTGTAGGACAACCTGGTTCAAGTACGGTTGTCACAAGTCAACCACAATTTAATTATCAACTGTACCAGGGGCAATACCAATTCGGTCCTGCTGTGTAGCAGCCAATCTATCAGTATCAACCGTACCCTGGGTACACTTATCAACAACATCAGCAACCCCAGTACGGTCCGGTTAATACTAGTTTTCCGGGAGGATACAATATCCCAATTGCAATTCCTATTCCTAGTTATCCTGGATATCCTCCTCCTAGGGCTGGTCTCATGACCCAGAGTTTTAGGGACCCTAATCGTCAGTTACCGTTTATCGCAACTTTGGACTTACCTGACTTGTCGCGCCTAATGAACGATCCCATTAATTATCTTTCGTTTTGGCCGCCAATGCCGAATAAGTTGCCCAGTGACATTCCTAAGTTTGAAGGTAAATCAGGAGAGGACCCGTCGAACCATGTGATGACTTACCACCTCTGGTGTGCGTCTAACTCCATTTCAGATGATTCAATCCGTCTTAGACTTTTCCAGCGCACTCTAATTGGTCTCGCGGCCAAGTGGTACATTGAGTTACCGCGAGGCACTTGTTATAATTTTAGTTAGTTAGCTACCTCGTTTTTAACTCATTTTCAGTTGCCAGTCCGATATGACAATGGCACGGAATTGTGAACTTCGTTAAAACAATCGACATCCACTTACATTTCAGATCATATTCATGAGTGGAGACGTCGACCGCGTTTAGTGAAGGTTTTTATTCCAGATCAGATCTTGGCCGAGTGGTTTGTAAAATCTTTGTTGCCAAAAGTCACTGAAGATGTAGCTAAAGCCGGAGTTGTTACTAAGGAGCAAGTAATTGTTCAAGCACAGTACCTTGACTTGGTCTATACTCAGTCAGGTACGTTACACGAGAAAATCCCCGATCTTCCCAAGCAAAATCAAATCGCTGCAGCTCCTTCGGGATCTCATGCCGCCGATGGTATGATTGGTACGGTTAACATTAAAAGTAAGAAGAAGTCTTCCAAGAATTCTTCTCCTATCATAACCTTGCCTGATTCTCCAACAGGAGATTCTTCTGCAGAGATTTCCACCGATATTCTCGTTGTAGAGTCATCTACAGCCAAATCAAAATCTGGTGGGAAGAAGAAAGGAAAGAAGAAGAATAAAACGGACAAAAATTCAAAGGAGAAACCTGGAAAATAGGAATCCAATGATGAAAAATGCAAACCTCGTTATCCTTGTCTCATTTGTGATGATGAGCATTTTACAAGAGACTGCCCTCATCGTGTAGAGGTTGCCAAGATTGTCAAAGGTTCCCAAACTCCTGCTGTTTTGAAGGATCCTTTTCCAGCTCAAGACAGTAAGATGATAGGTTCTTCCTCGAGTGCCAATGAATAACCCATACTGATGATGTCCCATGTTAGGATTGCGACTCGATTGTAAGATTATGGTAGTAAAAGTCCTGTTAATGGTAAAGAAGCAGAATCTTTTCATTCTAATCCATCAACCTCATTTCCCGGTTCCAATCTACTACAGATCGAGAAACCTAATCGAGAATTGGTAATCAAACTGCCCGCCAAGGGTATACTTTGAAAGTCAGCTTTCAATCCACATGCGAGAGCGGCTCAGAACTATAACATTGTTGAGGATTTAGCTATTTCACCCTCAGCAATGTCGGCTTTGGAAGTGCTGCAATCATGTCCAGCACAGCGTAAATTACTTTTGTCAACTATAGGAGTTGTTGACGTTTAGGACTCGAACCTAATAATTTTCGATCGAGAAAATAGTACACCACGTTTACCTCATCAAATGGCTTTTCAGATTCCAGTGATAGTCAAAAACAGGCCTATTCATCGGACTGTGATTGATGAGGGAGCCTCAACGTGTATTATGTCGATACAGTGTTGGATATTGCTTGGTTCTCCTTCGCTAAATCAATCCCCAATGATTCTAAAGGCCTTTGATGGCCGTGGGTTTCATCCTTTTGGCATTCTACAGGATTTTCCTATAGGGGTTGAAGGAAAAACCGTTAATCTAGATGTGGAGGTGGTTGATGCCCCTCTAGATTACAACCTTCTCTTGGGTCGAAGTTGGTCTTACGCTATGACAGCGCTCGTTTCATCGGTCTTTCGGGTAATAAAGTTTCCTCACAATGGAAAGATCATAACAATAGACCAGCTAGCTTACTTTTCATCCGACCCAACCTCTTCTGAAAGTATTCAGCATGTCGGTAAAACGACTATCCCGTATAAGGATGTTGGAGTAGGACTAGTTAAAGATGCCTGTTTACTGGGAACTTTTCCTTTTCCTTCGATCAACGCATCGTCTTCATTTGTAACCATTCATATGATTACATCAGACACCATTGTTTATGATGATCCTTGGATCATTCCTTCTGAATCTGAGATAGACTCATTTGGTAATGTCATGCCTTTGAATCCATTGTCAACCGAAAATGACTTCATGAATGTGGTCTGTGAGGAATCACTTTTCACATCAAGCTCGGATTTAATCACGTTTTCTGAACTTGTTCACTCTGATGAGCAAATTCGTGAAATCCTATGTGTAGATGATTTACCATGGGAAGATCTCCATCACAGATCTTCGTTTTTACCCGAGAATGATCGTTTTGAAAATGATTTCTCATCAATTTTACGACTGAATATGTCAAGGAACCTCAGAATCCAATGAAACATCCCGATTCAGAGTTAAATTTTGGAAACATCTCTCGAACTATTCCTATTGACATTTCGGTTAAGCCTAGAATTGTTGAGAACATTCATATAGGTGCCTCGTGTACAGATGAAGAAATTCAGATATATAAGGCCATATTTCAAGAATTCTGCGACGTGTTTGCCTGGTCCTATGAGGAAATGCCAGGAATTGATCCCACGATTGTTGTTCATGAGATCAAGACTTACCCGGACGCTAAACCCGTCCGGCAACGTTTGTGTCAGATTCACCCAAGAAAAGCTGCTGCAATTAAAGCAGAAGTTGAAAAGTTACTGAAAGCAAGTTTCATTTATCCGATCCCGTTAACGGATTTGGGTATCGAATATTGTTCCGGTTAACAAAAAGCAGGGAACAATAAGAATATGCATCGATTATAGGGACATTAATCGAGCCTGTCCAAAGGACAATTACCCAACTCCCTATATCGATCAAATCATTGATGATTGTGCCGGCAGCGAAATATTCTCCTTCATGGATGGTTTTTCCGGATACAATCAAATCAACATTCTACCTGCCGATCAACCAAAAACGGCTTTCATTTGTCCATGGGGGATATTTGCTTATTGCAAGTTACCTTTTGGGCTCAAGAATGCCGGAGCAACTTTTCAAAGGGCCATGCCTTATGCGTTTCATGACATCAAGCACATTATGCAACTGTATCTCGATGACTTGCCTGCTCATTCATTACATCGAGCTGATCACCTCGTCCATTTACGAGCAATCTTTATGAGGTGTAGGAATTATCAGATTCATTTGAACCCACACAAATGTGTCTTCTGTATATAAATGGGTCGATTGCTAGGATTTGTAGTTTCAAAATCCAGCATTCGCATCGATCCCTTGAAGGTAAAAGCTATCGTCAAATTGCCTCCTCCTTCGAGTCTTTGCCAACTCCAAAGTTTGCAAGGGAAAGAAAACTTTTTACGATGATTCATTCCTAACTACGCCGAGGTTACAAAGGGTTTTACCCGGTTGTTGAAACAGAATACTCCATTCTATTGGGACGAGATAGCTTAGAAATCTTTTGATTCACTTAAATACGTGTTGACCCATGCACCGTTATTGCATCCTCCCAACTACAACCAGGATTACTTCTTATATCTCGCCGCCTCTCATTCCACCATTGGAATGGTATTAGTTCAGGAAGATGAATTCGGTACTGAGCATGTGATATATTCCTTAGTCGAACTTTAAATATGACCAAGTTAAAATACTCACATGTGGAGAAATTGGCATTGGCAATTGTTCAAGTTGTCCAACTTTTTCGTCACTACATTTTACTACGTAAAACTACAGTAATTTCGAATTGCAACCCTATGATCTACATTTTGACCAAGCAATTGCTAGGGGGCAAGTACTCTAAATGGATTGTTATCCTGCAGGAGTTCGACTTGGAATTTGAGAAATCTAAGTCTAAGAAATCTTTAGTCTTTGCAGAGTTAATGTGTGATTTCTCGCATACTGATATGGAAACTGTGGCGGAGGAGCCCATTGCGGATGAATCCTTGTTTCTAATCAGTACTTTAGATCCGTGGTATGGGGATATCATCGTTTATCTCCAGACCCAATCCTTTTAGCTAGAAATTTCATGATCAGAACGTCGAAAAATTCGGTTCCAGTCCCAACAATATAGGATTATTGGAGATACTCTTTATCGCCGTGGGGCGGACTCTGTTTTTCGACGTTGTATAACTCAGGAAGAAGCTGAAAGGGTTCTAAATGACTGTCACTCTGGACCGTGTGGCGGTCACATGTATGGGTATGCCACAGCCCAAAAGATATTGCGCGCTAGCTACTTGTGGCCATCTTTGTTTAAAGATTGTATTACGGCAGTCCGAAAATGCCACAACTGCCAAATTTTTTATCGAAAGATGCGCACTCCACCTGCTCCTCTCCACCCTATAATTGCAATTGGT
This sequence comes from Pinus tabuliformis, assembly GCA_031772625.1. NCBI lineage: Eukaryota > Viridiplantae > Streptophyta > Pinopsida > Pinales > Pinaceae > Pinus > Pinus tabuliformis. The sequence continues at coordinate 1,992,527,483 of CM062816.1, forward strand.
CCTTTTGCTAAATGGGGTATCGATTTTATTACATGTAACCCTCACTCGGCCGGGGGGCATGCATATATCATCCTTGCAGTAGATTATTTTACCAAGTGGGCCGAGGCGATGCCTACATTTGAGGCAGACAGCAAGACAGCTGCAATTTTCATGTTCAATCATATAATTGCTAGGTTTGGTGTCTCGCAAGCGATAATCACTGATCATGGGCGTCATTTTCGAAACGTTATGATGACCGAACTTACAGGCCAGCTTGGTTTGCGTCACGATAGTTCAACCCCTTATTATCCACAAGCTAATGGTCTGGTTGAATCCATCAACAAAGTTTTAGTCATCATCATCTGACGAATCATTGGGAATCATCAGTCAAATTGGCATAACATGCTATTTTCGGTGCTTTGGGCATACCGAACTTCAGTAAAAACATCAACAGGGTTCACTCTTTTCCAACTAGTCTATGGTTTGGAAGCTGTGTTACCCATTGAATGCGAAATCCCGTCACTGCAAATGACCATCGAGTTACTTCCAGCCACTTCTGAAGAGGAAAAGCATTTGTTATACTTGGCTCAATTAGATGAGAATCGACGTGATGCTGCATTGGTGATCGAGACTCACGCAAAACGCATGAAAGCTCAGTATGATGGAAATGTGACCCCTCGAAATTTTTCAGAAGGAGATCTATTCTTAGTTTACAATCAAGCTAATGATAAATTAGGCGCTGGAAAATTCGTTCCTATGTGGAATGGTCCCTACGTTGTCAAGTGAAAGCTAGCAAAAGGGGCCTATGAATTGGTAGACTTTGACGGGGACTCTTTGGGTAAACCCAGAAATGGTCTTTGCTTGAAGAGGTATTATGCTTAAAGAATGGGTATGGAGATTTTTAGTTAGGATAGTTTTTCTTTCTAGCTGGTGTGTTTTAGTTTAAGCAGTGTGCTTAGCTTAGAGAGTGTTTTTTGGTCATTATTCCTGCTTATCTTGGTTTTACTCTTGATATTGTAGATGTCGATGCCTCTCCAAACATACATTGGTTTCGCTGATGGTGCTTGTCGTAATACACGGAACATTTCTTCTGCAGCTTGGGTTATCTATTTGCCCTCTGACGAATTAGTATCTATGCATGGGGTAAGCCTCGGTCAAACAACGAACAACATTACCGAGTATAGTGCAGTGATTGAGTTATTATCTTAATCTATTTCATTTGGGATTCGGAGTTTGATAGTGAGGTTAGATTCTGAACTCATTGTATTACAGCTTAATAGAGTGTATGCCATTAGGAATCCAGTGTTATTAAGATTATTTTTGAGAGTGCATCTTTTGGAACGTGAATTTTATTATATTGAATATCAGCATATTCCAAGATCTTTAAATACATTAGTAGATGCAATTGCTTCTCGAATGTTAAATAGACATTTGCAATAATCATACATGTAAATTTAAAACCATTCCATAACATGATTTACAAGGTAAGCCGGTAATAGTGATATATATATAGGAGTGTGTCAAAAAATACATCGTCCTCGATCATAGGTTGAAAAACACCTTATGATTGGCAAAAATGGTAAGTACAAAAAACAAAAATGTCATATGTGCCCACAATAGGCGATCATCCTATCACTGGTGATGATCTCGATAAGAAACCACTGCACGGGCCACCTTGCAAAGGAACCTCCTAAAAGGTCACGAGACCCCAATCACATAGCGCTGAAGTCAACGAGGAATGTCATCTATAGTGGTCTCCGGAATATCTCCTGTCAAGCGCTCCAGATGACCCTCCAAATCGGCCAAAACCTCTGTTGATTCGTCTTGTGGGGCTGGCGCGGCTGCAACTCGTTGTTTCCTCTTGTAAGGCTGGAGAGCGGCTGGTCGCTGTGGACCCACATCTGCATTTGAAACTTTTGCTATCAATTTTGAGACGATGGAAAAATAATAAAAAAATTAAAATAGGAAAAATGTTGAAAATAATTTTACCTGAGTCATCCCACTGCTCTCTTGGTGGAAGAGCCATGTCTGGGTCGCCACAAAAATCTACCCCAACGTAAGGGAAGTCCTGAATAGAAAAGATCTGGTTTTCCAACCATTGGAAATACTCAGGTTTGAATCGAGCAACCTCTGTCCTCTCGTCCGGGTGATGGGCCATAACTGCGACCCATCGCATCAGTTTGGGCTCTCGAGGAAGCCCAGCTCCAACAGTAAGGTGCTGCGGGATCAACATGGTAACCCTCTCCAGGCCAAAACTCACAACCAAAGCCCCATAACCAAAGGTCTTTAGTTGTCCGTTTTTGGCCCTGGTCAGTTGGCCTTTCAGATTGGCCAACACAGCATCGCACCAGTTGAAAATGGTGCCTCGAAAGCAATCAACTACCATACGCATCTGGGATCCGGTGGCAATATGTAATGCGGCAGCCTCGTAAAGTTCGGTGACAGTAAACGCAATCACCATGAGTTCAGGATGGGATATGGTCTTTATGTCTATCCCTTTGTCTCTAGACTGGCTGTTGCAGAACTCTAGCCAGAGGCTATCGACAGACTGGCCACCTGGCCTAGCCCCAAACAGAGTCAAGTCTTCACCTCTCTTAGGCAAACTAGTCAAGAAATATATGTCCGCCGGCTCGATTTAGAGCTAGTCGCCACCAATGAAGAAGCACTGGTCCTGTATGCTCCATCCGTCAACCAGCCACTGTAATAAATCCACCTGAGCCCTCATGCCAGGAATGGCCCAGAATTTGTACAAGCCGCACGCCCTCAAAGCATCAAGTGAAGGTTGATGGTTCCATGCGGCAGCATCCACGTCCTCATGCTCTCGTTCATGCCAATCTAGCATGATGTACTCTCTGCATCAAGTATAAATATAAGTTAAAATGTTAGAAATTATTTTGTTTGGTCCAATTTTGATAATTTTTGGGTTAAAAAACCTTTGCGACAGGGAGCGCACCCTCCGGGTTAGACACAGTGCGTGGGACCGCACCTTGTCTACATTGAAGGTGCGGACCCCTGACTTTTTCCCAATGGAGAAAATGCCGGGTCCGCAGGCCAGCAGTGGAAAACCTGCGGGCCCCCGCGCGCGGGTTTTAAGCCCAAAAACCCTCCCAAAAAATGAAATGAATGACTAAAACAAAAATTCAAACGCTTAAAAATGAAGAGTAAGATGATGTGGATTACCTGGAGAAGACAGCGTTCGATTCCGACGGTTGGATTTTCCGCAATCTTCATGGGAAGTTTTCTGAACGAAAGCACTATTTTCTCACCCAAAATTCAAACGGTAAAAATGAATTGACGAAGACCCTTTTTATAAGTTTTTTGAGTAAATAAATTGCAAATTTGATTATGTTTCAATTTGGAAAGGTATTTTTGCGACATTTTTATCCATTTCAAATAGGTATGAGTAATGTTTGTGTTTTTGTTCAGGATAACGGATTATTCAGGCGAAATCTATCGTTTTCGACAGAAAAACATTTAGAGTCACCTTTAAGCTCTTTTATGACTCCTGAAACATGAAAAGATCGCCGAGTTTTTCTTTTAAACTCGTTAAAACGGAATTAAAATATGGTCCACTTACAGCTCTTTTCCGACCGTAAAAACATGAAAAGATTGCCGGATTTTTGTCGTTTCAAATTCGATATTGGTTATAAAACGACATGTCGTTGATCGCTTTTTTACTTTTTCGGATCAAGGGCACTAATGACGAAAAGTACTCCTTGGTCGTAAAAGATCAAGCAGTTATCTCAAGTATTATTTTATACTTTTTCGGGCTTGGGAGACACAAATTTATGAAAAAGGTCAATCCTGGAGTTTTCTTAATTTTTTTCAGACTCTCTAAAGTTGAAAAACACCAAGTTTCTCCTATACTGGACTCATTAAAATTTCATAGTAAAGGACCTGTTCAATTACAAACAGGAACGAACCACTCCTTCTTAGGGTTCGAATTTAAACTAAGTTGGACTCATCTGAAGGATGAGCTTATAATCAAGCAAATGTTATCCTCCTCAAGCTTGTCAAAAATAAAGAGGTACTTGCCAAAAATGGTGGGGGAAAAGAGAGAAAAATGAGCCTGTTTGTCATACTTTGTAACCGCTCTTGAACACGACAATTTTATTCACCTGGGTTGGGAAATCCTTTGCCTAACAGTTGATCAAACCACATTGAAAGTCTTCAGCTGGTTTCTAGGTATTAACTTTGGGTCAATTGTCACCAAGCCATATGTCGTGCCGTTATGTGTTCAAGAGGTCACTGCCAATAAGCCATTCATCTGCAAAATATCTGTCATCCATCTTGACCATCCCTGAGTCAGTCCTTGCAACTAAATTTCTTCAACTTGATCTATAATTTCATGTTGTGAGCTTGCCTACGACGGATCGCTTTCTATCGACTCCATCTCATTATCTAGAAAGATGATCTAGAAATCATCAGTACCTTGGGATCTGCATGCCTCAATGGCAGGTTTCTCGCCTTTGATGACAGGTTGCATCGTTGACTTTCGATCAAAGGATTCCGTGACATGTTCGACATCAACACATTTATTCACATCTCATGGATTGTATTGGGTATTTTGAGAGCCATTGACATCACTGGTGGTTTCTCTCACACTTGTTAACAGTTTACATCATTGACTGGTAATCAAGTGGTTTCTACCATGTTCGACGTCAACACATTCATTCGCATGGATAGAATCGTACTGTTTCGAGAAGTAGAAATGAAGACCCTCGATCTAGTTTCCACAATCCAGGCTGCAAGGAATTTTGTATTCATTATATAATGGACTATTCATAAACAGATGGCTGCGTCCATGCTGTGTCCACATAAGTCTATACTTGTGATGTTTTACAAGATCATTTCTGTATCAGAGCAGTAGTTAGTTTTCTAAGTTAGTTTTGATCTGAGTATGGGAATGCCTACCTCAGCGATGATATGATCTCATATATATCTTGCATTGAATGTTTTTACAGGTTCCAACAGGGCTCTCCACAAGATGATCCTTGAAATGATAAAGTACTTCACTCTTCCTAAATGATAAATGAAATCCTCATCTACTACAGAATTCGCACTTTAGGGGGCAATCTGTTACACAAAAATATCGTCACCATGATTATTTGCAGTCAGTATGGGTCTATTATCACTTGTACTGTCCTCCTAAGCAAGTCTCAGACCTCAGCTCTTCAAGTCAAGCTTTGAAAATAAGAGAAAGACATTAAAAATCAATGAAACTCTGGTTCCACACTTTCTCTCACTATCACCTGCGATCCCGCACCTTCTGTTTACAAAAACTGCGGACCTGCCCGCTCTGTCCCTAAAGGTGTGGGTGCGGACCCCTGTGAAAGTCAAAAAGGCGCAAGTTTATTCTAAAAAACTCACTTTTGGTTAATTCTAGATGATTCTAGAAGGAATTTTGACGTGGATTTGCCGCTCTTAGGTGGTTCATGCATCCCAAAAGAGAAGGAGCTAATCCCTTGATGAGAGGAGCTACCCCTTTGAAGGAGGGCTTTATCCCTTTGAAGAAGGACCTAGTAACCTCCCTCCATTGCACTATAAATTCAGGCATTGGGCTGGTTGCTAAGGAGGTTAGAAGCTGAACATTTTTTTAGGGTAAATGCTGGTGAAATTAAGACTTCCTAGTTGAGCCTAAGAGGAGAGATCACATACCTTTTTGGCTTCATTGGGGAGTGAGTGAAACTTGTCAAAGTAGAGGAGACTTCTTGCTGGACCCTGGGAGGAGCTTGTACAGCGTCAAGGCACAGGTTGTAAAGTTCTTCTTCTTTTGAATTAATACAATCAAACTCATTTTTCTCAACAAGTACCTCATGTTATTTGTTTCATGGACTCCTTGACTTTCATGTTAAATATGTTTTATGATATTGGCTTTTCAGGTGCTATTTAATTTGTTTGCTTGTTTGTGTTTGCAGATTCGCGACAGAGGAGCTCATTTGGATCGAAGGAGTGAGGGCATCCAAAAACTTGCGTTGGACCTAAGGTAGGCCCTAAAAACACTTGTTTGCCTTTGTTTATTAAAGCATATTTAGAGAAAGATAGTGTCTGATTGGTTTGCTTGTCATTAGGTCTTCTTTAGATTCTAGGAAGGTCTATCTTGTCCGTAAGATCGACTTATTCTGTGTGACAGAAAGACCTTCCTTGGATTGCAAGACTTGAAGACTAATAAAATAATGCAACTGTCCTAAGTATATCATTTCAAGCTTCTTTTTAAAGTTGGACTTCACATGGTTTATAAGGTTTGGATCACTACCAGTAAGGATAAGATCATCAACATAAAGAACAAGAATGATAAGAGACTTACCCACTTCCTTGGTGTAGATAGTATTGTCATAATGACACCTAGAAAATCCAATATCTAAAAGAAAGCCATCCATTTTGGTATACCAAGCTTGAGGGGTTTGCTTGAGACCATAAAGGGATTTCTTAAGCCGACATACAAGGATGGAGTCTGTTTGTAAAAAGCCAGGAGGTTGTTCCATATAGATTTCTTCATGCAAGTCCCCATGCAAGAAGGCAGATTTAACATCCATTTGATGGACTTCCCATTTGAAAGATGCACAAAGGGAAAGAACAAGACAATTAGAGTTCATTTTGGCAACAGGGGAGAAGGTTTCAGTATATTTAATGCCTTCAACTTTTGAAAATCCCTTAGTAACAAGATGAGCTTTATGTTTATCAACTTTTTCATCTGGTCCAAACTTGGTTCTTTAAACCCATTTACATCTAACAAGTTTTCTTCCCTTTGGAAGTGGAACAAGATCCCATGTGTCATTTTCCAATAATGAACGATAGTCTTCATTCATAGATGTGTCCCAATCTAGATGGCCTGAAGCTTCTGCAAAGGTGTCAAGATCATAATTCGCTGAAGCTTGAGCTAGTAAAGAAGAGGCTCTATCGAACAGAGAACGTCTATGTCATTGATCTGTATGATCACCTTTTTTTATAGCACCATTTATCACCCTTGGTATTTTTGATGCTTGGTTTATGGCCTAGGGCAACCCCTCCTTCTAGACTTGGTCCAAATATATTAAAAACAGTGTTTTATTCCCTGTACGCTACTTTTCCCTAAGATAAAAGCGTGTACACGTGGGTTAGTCAATACCCAACCCACGTATATGTATTAAAACACTTTAAAATTTAAATTTCCTTGATTATGGGTAGAGTTCACGGGTTTTATCTATTGATTACCTCCTATTGCCCATGGCCCAACTGTTTCCCAACTAAAAAACTAATTGGGAGAAGTATAAATAGACTTCTATGGGAAGGCCTTAAGGAGGAGAAGAGATAGAGTTATTATACTAAGATTATCCTTGACTGAGTCTGATGAATCCATGTGCCTCATGCACTTCCCCAAGCTTCAGGAAACCCTTGTTTCCTTGATTATAGATATTCTCCCTCTTGTTTGAGATATCATGGTGTTGGTTATGGAAGAAGATTGTTGAAGGCTGGGATAGGACGAATCCGGAGGAGGGTTCTGCTTGGAACCAGAAGAAGAAGACTCACGTGAATTCTCTCCATGTTATTTATAGCTTACTACAAAAAAAGAAATGTTGTCTTGATTCCGAAAATAACTTTTTTATGCATCAAATTGTGTTGTAATTCATGTATGAATGTTGTTTTAATGTGTAACTGATCATTAGCTTATATGATACAAAGTCAAATTTCATGAATATGATTTACTTCTATACTACTATGTATGTTCGAATTGAATGATTTTCAGGTCTAAAGAACATCGGGAGTTGCAGAGGGCCTGAACCTTGCGAGACCTACTCAAACGAAGGAAATTTGGGTATGGTCACTCTTACATAGTTTGTTTATATAAGCATTTTGCCTAAGTTGTATGAGTGTTTCTTGTTGTAGTCTGCTTCTGCTCTATTGGGGTTCTAACCCAAATCCCTATGGTACTTATTCCCATAACAGAATTGGTGACTCTGCTGGGCATAACAATCTTGTTATTCCTAGTTTGGGTTGTTCAGTGTCAATCAGGACTCAGTCTTTGGTTTGCTTGCTATTACAATTTTATTTGGTCTACTAGAGTCTCAGACCTTAATTCTGGTCTTTTTTATCTCGCTTTGTTTTTTACTTTTCTTGCAAAGCTTTGCATACGCATTTTACTCTATTTATAGTAGTGTACACACGCTTGTTTCTGTGAAGTAAACCCGCGTATACACGAGTTTCCTTTATCAGAAGCGCGTGTACACGCTTCTGTGCGTGAACACAGTCGTGTATACCATTTTTTGCATTTTTTTTTCAAATCTCTCTCCCTAGAAAGATTTGTTGCCTGGTCTGCTTAGTCTCTTAGTGGTCAATTTTTCTCTAAAGAATTTCATTATTCTACAAGCTTACTATTTCGAAGTCTCTTCCTCATTGAAAAGATTTGGCCTAGTTTTACTTTTTGAGTGAGTTTGTAATTGGTGTTTTGGCACACAAGACTTCGTTTAGAAGTTATTGATTATTCTAGTCCTCCAAAACAGGAGATTATTTTCAATCTCAGTGTCAAGCTCAGTTTTTGGTCTACTTGCTTTGCTTTCCGTCATTTTATGGCCTTATATCTTTTCTTGCTTTTTGAAAGTCTTTTTGACGAATTTGAAAGTATTTCTTTCCTGGCTTCTTGGTCAATTTGTTAAGCTCTTTTCTGTTGTTTCTGTCGTTTAGTACAAGTTGAAGCCCTTTTGCTCAAGTTTTCATTCATTTTTGAGTTTGTAACTTGCAAGGACTCCTTGTGCTCTTCTCTTAGTCTTTGAGTTTTAGTGGCATTTAGAGTGATTTCAAAAAGTTGTTTTGGTTGTTTCTTGAAAAAGAAAAGATCTCAAAAAACATTGTTTTTGTTTTCTTTTGCCAAGTTTGATTTTGGTTTCTTTTGATTTTTGAAAGTGAATTGCGATCTTTTGCGATTTGTCCTTCTTGTTTGGAGAGATTTTGTATTCAAAATTTGTATCCTCTTCAATACTTAAGCTAGCTCATTAATAGTTATAAACAATTGCTTTTATTTTTTTAGACTGATTTAGGGTCTTGCATCTTCATTACACCTTGCATTAGAGTAGTTTGCATTGTTAAAACATTAGTAGTCTTTTTAGTTTTTGCATATGTTAAGTGTGTTTCAAGAAAATAAAAGAAAAAGTATTTTGCTTTATAGAAGTTTTGTAGAACCCATGTAGAGATCTCTTTTCATCGAAGAAAAAATGATTGCATTCATGTAGTTAGTTTTTCATTGATTTCTTTTGCGTCATACAAACACCATTGGTTTCACTTCCATATATACCCTTGACTTAAAAGAACAACCATTGAAATCAAGCGCTTAATTAAAATAAACTAGAACTTTTATATTGTCATCAGAATACACCAAGAAGTTTAGGTTTATTAGGGCCTTGGATTAGGCAAGAGGAGAGTTAACTCTCCAATGCCGCTCTAAATTACAAAACATAGAAATTTGATTAATGAGAAAAATCCAATAGCGTTAGGGAGACAGGGAATGCTCCATGACTAGGAGTAAAGCACAAGGGTTAGTGAAGATAAGGATGAGAGATATCCCCTCTCTTACTTGTCGGATCCTACCTCCCAACTATTTCGCCCAGCTTCTGATACGAGTTGGTGACCATAGTTGCCTATTCTAGGAACCACACAAGTGGCTGCGGAGGGGAATCCCATGGCACCTGAGGTTGACGTTATATCACGTTCAATAGTACTTCTAGAGGGCACACTTACGAAGCTTGGGGGCTTGCACCGGCAAAGGATATTTTCTGGAGGTCAGCAGAACTACCTCTAATACTTTCGCTAGTAGGCCTGGGGCATAATTACCCCTGTCTATTTTTGAGAGGCCCTTGTTATTAACTTTCTTGTATTTTGGTGTCCAATCCTAATCACCCGGAGTGGAAATACTTGAGACTTATTTGATTGTTGATATCTTTAGGGAAATTTTAGTGAGTGTTTTGTGCTCCCAGTTAGCCTAGCTTTATAATTTTTTCTGAGTCTTTAAGTAGATCTTTAAATAATTCAATGTGGCTCACCGACCATCTCGATAGTCCAGGAGACTTCGTGGGCTATCACCTATGAGTCCGGAGCCTTCTCCTAGAAGGCGTAGGAGCGATTCTTCCAGTGGTTTCCAACCAGTGGCAGCAGGCGCATCGGAGATTGATCCTTCGCTTGGGGGCATTAGTTCACAAGATAGACCTGGTACTAGTACAGAGTTAGAGAGGAACATACCAGGTCTTTCTCGAGTACTCTTCTAGTCAGAAGATAGTATTGAAGTAGAAGAGATTTTAGAGTTAGTTGTGGCTCTGAATTCTCCTCTTCCTCCTGACCATCCAGACATTTTTTTATACATTGGAACTCTAACTCCCAAACCTTCGAGCCCAGGTTTACATACATCTATTCCTTCGATGACCACTGCTAGAAGTATGGCATCAACGACGAGTGTTGCGAGCATGAAAACTCCCATATATGTACAAGGGGGAGGAACTATTTCCATCCCTTCCAATACTCCCAGCATGACTATATTTGGGTTTACTTCCATTCCGTCAATGAGTGGAAGTTCTCAAGATACTACATCCAGTTTTGGATTCTTCCCTTTTGGAATGTCATCTAAAGGTATTCCTTTAGTTCCTTTGAACATACCATCAACTGCCTCTACATCCATGATGAGTGGATTGGCTTCTTTTCAGGGTTTCCCATTCAGAAGTGGTCATATACACATTCCAATCCGACAGTTGGGTCAATGCCTTTTCCTTTTACAAGTCAAGGTAGTAACCCCTTCCAGAGTTGGACAAACCCTGCGGTATTCTTTGGTTAATTCGTTTCAAAGTTTTCCACTCTTTTCTAATGCATGGAACCCTTATCAGGGGTTGTCATCTCCTTTCAATACTTTGTTAGGGGGTAACTTCACCGGTTACGGAGGATTTTTGGCAGGACTTGGTCAAACTTCGAATTTTTCTAGACTGCAAGGATCACCTTTTGGTTCAGTAGGCTCTACGAGTTACTTCGAGAAACCTGGTGCCTTTCAAAATCTAGGTCATTATTTTCATACCTTTGGGAACCCTGCCCGCTCTAGATGGAATTCCCAAGGTCCCCCACGATTTCCTTTTCTGGCCACACTTAATTTTCCAGACTTAACTAAATTGACAAATGATCCAATTAGGTACAATCCGGCTTGGCCTCTGGTCCCAACTAAACTTCCCTTGGATATTCCAAATTTCGAAGGGAAGAGTGGTGAAGATCCGGGAGACCATGTGACCACATTTCACTTATGGTGCTCATCCAACTCCCTGATAGATGATTCGATCAAGTTGAGGTTATTTCAGCGCACCCTAACCAGAAATGTATCCAAATGGTATATAGAGTTGCCAGGGGGCACCTATACTTCTTTCGTTGATTTGGCTAATATTTTCTTGAACCATTTTTAGTTGCCTATCTGCTATGAAGCCGGAACTGAACTTCTGGCCAACTTTCAGCAAGACACAACAACTCACATTTCAGATCACATCTAGGAATGGAGAAGGAGAAAAAGGCTTATCAAAGCTGAAATTCCACCAGAGTTCCTTCTTGAATGGTTTCTCAAATCATTACAACCTGAGATCTCAAAGGATGTTTCTCTTTCCGGTGTTTATTCGGAAGAGTAGGCTATTTTTCGAGCCCAGCAATTAGAACTGATATATTCTTAGTCTGGGACTCTTTAGAAAATCCTACCTAATGCTCCTAGATCTAAGGTTGATTTAGCCAAACCGAAGCCAAGCCCTCATGCCAATGGTATAGTTGGATCAATTGACACGAATACGGTGAACCTTTTGAACCAATTGCAATAGTTGTCTCTACAAACTGCTTCTTCTAACCAGGAAACATCGTCTACACCTTCACCTTCTCAACCTATCTCTATAAACACCATCCAAGCCTCTAACCCCAAAGGAAGTCAACAATCCGATGGGAAGAGGAAGGGATGAGGTAAGAAGAAAAACCAAGAGGGGAAAGGAAATGCGAACAAACCCAGGAACAGTGCCAGTAAGGGTAGAAAAGATTCCAAGAAAAAAGTTAAGTTTCCATGTAAGTTATGCAATGCAGATCATGTGACTCACCTCTGCCCTGAGATACAAGATGCTCAGTGCTTGTTAGTTCAGCAAGGGTCCTCTAGTTCCCAAGCTGTTCTGATTAACCCTTTTCCCCAAGGGCAACAATTACTTGTTGGCGCAAACTCGAACGCTAGTACCTCCGTAGGGGGCAACCAAGAAGGGGAAAATTCCTTAAATGTTTATATGATGAACTTTCAAGTCGATGTTGCTACACGAGCATGCGATTATGGTGAAACAAAAACATCTAAGGCTCAATCTGTTCCCAAAACCATAGACCCACTTCATATTGAGCGACCCTCTGCTGAGTCTATATCTCGGATACCAAAAGGTTTGGAAAAGCACTCGACTATTAACCCTAATGCTAGGGCATCCCAGAACTACTCGATTGTAGAAGATCTGGCTCAAATTCCTTGTGCTATGTCTGCTTTGGAGGTACTCCAATCATGTCTTGCTCAGAGAAGTTCTTTCCTTTCGACAATCGGTGCAGTAGATCCAAAGAATTCTTTAGTGCTCACTTTTGATATGCTTAATGTCAAAAAGAGACTTCCTCACCATATGGCTTTCCAGATAAAGTACACTTACCAAAAAACCAATATTTTTTGAACAATTATAGATGAGGGAGCTTCCACATGCATAATGTCTATGTCATGTTGGAAGGCCATTGGATCACCTTCAATTGTTCCTTAACCGACTCTCTTGATAGCGTTTGATGGACATTCTCATAGGCCACACATAATTATCCTGGCCTTTCCTATATGTGTTGGGGGAAAGGTTGTAAATATTGAAGTGGAAATCGTTGATGCAAACCTGGATTATAACCTCCTCTTAGGAAGGAATTGGATTTACGAGATGGGTGCCATAGTTTCATCTTTATTCTACATCCTCTATTTTCCTCATGAGGGGAGAATTGTTAAAATTGATTAGTTAGATTATTCTCCAGGTGACTCCCACGCAACTTCAGATTCTACCATTCCATTGGTGGATAATCCCCATCAACCTATTGAAAATTTAGGAGTTGGGATGTATTCTTCATTAATGGGTATATTTGACCTTCCTCCTCCTATAGCTAGAATCAATGCAATTTCATCCTCCAAGGGACCTTCACAGAAAGAGCTCTTTCGAACTCATTATTTTTTAGACCCTTGGACCTTACCTTCATCTACCACCACATTAGATGGAGGGCAGGTTGGTGGAATGGAATTTCCCATGTCTGTAGCAGAACTTAGCTATCAATCTATCGTTAAATCTACAAACAACCATGCCACTCCTTTTTCACAAGAGGATTTAGATGGTGATGTGGCTCCAGCTTGGACCCTCGACTCTACTTCAGCTATGGATTTCTTAGATACAGTTTTACCATTTGAAGAAGCAATTTTGGAGGCAATGATGGGTATGGATCGAACATGGGAAGATTTACATCATCGTTCATATTTTCTTCCTCCATTGCATGAAGTTGAATCGAGGTTCTCCAATCTGATTACTAGTGATGTTTGTATAGTTTCAAACCCTTTGGCTCCAACATAATTATCTGCCGAAGGTAATATGTCAGTTATCTCAAGAAATGTACCTATAAAAATCTTTAGGAATCCTAATGTTATAGAAAATGTCTTCATCGGAGCTAATTGTTCCCCTGAAGAAATTCAAATTTACACTGACCTCTTTAAAGAGTTTCGAGATGTGTTCGCTTGGTCTTATGAGGAAATGCCTGGAATTGATCCATCTATAGTCCAACATGAGATCAAGACATACAAAAATGCCAAACCTATTCGTCAGAAGCTTCGACTGGTCAATCCTCAGAAAGCAGCAGCTATTAAAGCTGAAGTTGAAAAGCTACTTAAGGCGGGTTTCATATACCCCATTCCTCTAATGGAGTGGGTTTCCAATCCAGTCCCAGTAGATAAAAAGCAAGGAACGATCTGAGTATGTATCAACTTTAGGGATTTGAATAAACCTTGTCCAAAAGACAATTACCCCACGCCTTTTATTGATCAAATTTTTGACGAATGTGTGGGTAAGGAAATTTTTTATGTTCATGGATGGATTCTCTGGTTACAATCAAATTACTATCCGTCCAGAGGACCAACACAAGACAACCTTTATTTTTCCCTGGAGCACATTTACATATAAGAAGATTCCTTTTGGTCTTAAAAATGTTGGAGCTACTTTTCAGAGCCATGTCTTATGATTTCGACGAAATCAAACATGTTATTGAAGCATACTTGGATGACTTAGTTGCTCGTTCTTGAAAGAGAATCGATCATCCCACCCACCTTCGGTTAGTTTTTGAGAGATGGCATTTTTATAAAATCTGGTTGAATCCAAATAAGTGTGTTTTTGCGGTCACATATGGTCGGTTGTTAGGATTCATCATATCGACTGAAGGAATTCGTGTTGATCCTTTCAAGATTGAGGCAATTATTCAGTTGCCTCCCCCGTCTTCCATTCGTCAACTTCAAAGCCTCCAAGGAAAAGAAAATTTCTTAAGAATATTTATAGCAAATTACGCCGAGATTACCAAAGGATTTATGTGTTTGCTTAAGAAAGGAGTTCCATTTTTATGGGACGAATTTGCGCAATGATCTTTTGATGCCTTGAAACAGGCATTAATCTCTGCTCCATTGTTGAGTCCACCAGATTATGGTAGAGATTTCCTTTTGTATCTCGTTGCAGTAGAATCAACCATAGGTATGGTTCTGGTTCAGGAGGATGATGCTCTCAGTGAGCATGTAATCTACTACTTGAGTCGAGGCTTAGTAGGACCTGAGCTACGCTATTCTCCTATCGAGAAATTGGCCTTGGCAGTGGTCCATGTTATCCAGCGGCTTCATCATTATATTCTGCTATGCAAAACATTCGTCTTAGCGGCTGTCAATCCTTTTCAGTTTGTCCTCAATAGGTGAGTGATTGGGGGCAAATATAATCGATGGATTGTAATTTTGCAAGAGTTTTATCTCGAATTCTTGTCAGCCAAATATAAGAAGTCATTATTTTTTGTGGAATTAATTTCCGATCTTCCTTGTGAGGAAGCCATTGTTTATGAGGAAAAGTTCCCTGACGAACATTTATTACTCATTTCTTCACAAGATCCCTGGTATGGAGATATCATTATATATCTCCAGACTTCGAAGTTCCCACCTGCTTCCTCCAAAGATGAGCATCAAAATTTACGTCACCTTGCCAAAAACTATGTTATCATTGGTGATACATTATATTGCAGATGGGTTGATTCAATCCTTCGGCGTTGCTTAACTTTGGAAGAAGCAGAGTTTGTACTTAATGATCGCCACAGTGGAACTTGTGGCAGTCATCTATCAGGGCTTGCAACAGCCCAGAAAATTTCTCATGCCGGCTACTTTTGGCCTTCAATTCTCAAAGATTGTATTGAAGCAGTCAAATGTTGCCACCCTTATCAAATTTATACTCGAAAAATGTGCACGCATCCGGCTCCACTTTTTCCTGTTATCATTGTCGGTCCATTTACAAAGTGGGGCATTGACTTCACTACTTGTAATCCGCCTTCAACAACGAATCACAAGTACATCATTGTGGCCATAGACTACTTCACGAAGTGGGCTGTGGCCATGCCTACTTACAAAAACGATAGTGAAACAACATCCTTGTTTCTCTTCAATCAGGTTACTTCATGATTTGGTATCCCAAGAGATATTCTCACTGACCATGGCAGTCACTTCCAGAACCAATTGATGACCCAATTGGCTCTAAAGTTGGGCTTCCGGCAAGATAATTTGTCTCCGTATTATCCTCAGGCCAATGGGCAAGTCGAAGCCGTGAATAAGTCCCTTAAGACTATCCTGCAAAGGACAATTGACGAAAATCACCCCAATTGGTACATCATGTTGTACTCGACACTCTGGGCATATCGAACCTCAGTGAAGACTACCACTAGTTTTACTCCTTTTCAATTAGTTTACGGGTTGGAATCTATTTTTCCTATCAAATGTGAAATTCTATCCCTTAAGCTAGTTGTAGAACTTCTTCTAGAGACGTCTAGTCTCGAAGAACGCCTCGTTCATTTGGAACATCTCGATGAGCAGCATCGAGATGCCACCATAATAAATGAGGCCCATAAGAAGAGGGTTAAAACTCAGTATGATAAAGCTGTCAATCCTCGGGTTTTTTCTGAAGGCGGCCTTGTCTTAGTCTATGACCAAGGCAAAGACGCAGGGAAATTCAATTCTATGTGGTATGGTCCCTTTGTAGTCAAGCAAGTTTTGGGGAAAGCGGCCTACAAATTAATTGATTTTGAAGGGACAAGCTGGCGGAGCCCCGGAATGGCTCTACCTTAAAAAGTATTTTGCTTAGGTTCTGGCTAAGCAATTGCTTGTTTGTATATATTGTATTTTTGTAGATATTTGTCTAGAATTTTGTGATATCGACATTTTTTGATTTGCTTTCGCAAGTGTTGATGGATGATTTGATATATTTCGGATTCGCCGATGGTGCTATTCAGCACACTTGGAATCTTGCTTCTGTAGCTTGGGTCATTTATTATCCATCTGGTCAGTTGATGGTATCAAGGGGAGTATGTATTGGCCCTGCTTTGAATAACGTTGCCGAATATACTGTCGTTATAAATTTACTATCCGAAGCAATTCCTTATGGGATTGATTCGTTGGTAGTTTATCTAGACTCACAGTTGGTAGTGTCACAATTAAATAACATTTATTGGGTTCATGATCCTTATTTATATCACCAACTTTTTAGAGTGAGAATGTTGCAATGATCATTTATTTATATCATATATGTTCGCATTCCACGATCTGAGAATTCATTAGCAGATTCTATTGCTAATCAAGCATTAGATTGGCATATTAACCAATCATCAAATTAAACAAACATCAAAAAAAAATTATTTGTATATATATCATAAAATCATCATTGCAAATAGCCATAGAATTACTTCCAGCCACTTCCGAAGAGGAGAAACGTTTGTTGTACTTAGCTCAGCTAGATGAGAATCGACGTGATGCTGCACTAGCAATCGAAACTCATGCCAAATGAATTAAAGCTCAGTACGATCGAAATGTTACACCTCGTAATTTTTTGGAAGACGATCTAGTCTTACTATACGATCAATCAAACGATAAGCTAGGGGCCGGAAAATTCATACCCATGTGGCATGGTCCTTTTATTGTTAAGCGAAAGCTGGCAAAAGGGGCCTATGAATTAGTAGATTTTGACGATGTCTCTTTAGGTAAACCCAGAAATGGTCTTTACCTAAAGAAATATTATGCTTAAATCTGCATGTGGAGATTTTAGTTAGATTAGTTTTCTTTCTAGCTGGTGTGTTTTAGATTAGAAAAGTGTGCTTAGTTTAGAGAGTGTTTTGTCATTATTCCTGCTTATCTTGATTTTACTCTTGATATTGCAGATGTCGACGTCTCCTCAAACATACATTGGTTTTGATGATGGTGCTTGTCGTAATACATGGAACATTTCTTCTGCGGCTTGGGTTATTTATTCACCCTCTGATGAGTTGGTATCTATGCATGGGGTAAGCCTCGGTCAAACAATGAACAACATTGCAGAGTATAGTGCAGTGATTGAGTTATTATCTGAATCCATTTCGTTCGGAATTCAGAGTTTGATTGTGAGGTTAGATTTTGAAATCGTTGTATTGCAGCTTAATAGAGTTTATGCCATTAGAAATCTAGTGTTATTTAGATTATTTTTTAGAGTTCTTCTCTTGGAACGTGAATTTGACTATATTGAATATCAGCACATTCCAAGATACTTAAATACATTAGCAGATGCAATTTCTTCTTCAATGTTAAGTAGACATTTGCAATAATCAAACAGTAAATTTAAAAACATTCCATAATATGTTTTACAAGATAACCAGTAATAGTGATATAGCATAGCATATAAGTGTGTCAAATATACATCGTCTTCGATCATAGGTTGAAAAACACCTTATGATCGACAAAAATGATAGCACAAAAAGAAAAAATGTCGTATCAAGTCTACAAACGCGATCATCCTATCACTTGTGATGATCATGATAAGAAACCACTGCTCGGGCCACCCTACAAAGGAACCTCCTAAAAGGTCCTAGGACCCCAATCACATAGCGTTGTAACCTAAGAGGAATGTCATCTATGCTAGTCTCAAGAATGTCTGCAGTCAAGCGCTCTAGATGATTTTCCAATTCAGCCAAGGTCTCTGTAGATTCGTCCCATGGGGCTGGTACTGCTGTAGCTGGGTGTCTCCTCTCATAGGGCCGGAGAGTGGCTAGTCGCCGTGGACCCACATCTGCATTTGAAACTTTTTACTATCTGTTTTGGAAAATTTTAAAAACAAAACAAAAAAAATAAAACTTCGAAAATGTTGAGAATGATTTTACCTGAGTCATCCCATTGCTCTCCTGGTGGAAGAGCCATGTCTGGGTCTCCACGATAATCCATCCTAGCATAAGGAAAATCCTGAATCGCAAAATCCTAGTTCTCTAACCAATGGAAATACTCTGGAGGAAATCGAACAACCTCGGAACCCTCCTCAGCATGACGGGCCATAACTGTGACCCAACGCATCAGCTTGGGCTCTCGGGGAAGTCCAACTTCAACGGTAAGATGTCGTGGGACCAACATCGGGACCCTCTCTAGACCAAAACTCACAACTAAGAAACCATATCCAAAGTTTTTTAGATGTTCGTTCTTGGCTCTAGTCAGTTGGCCTTTTACATTAGCCAACACAGCTCCACACCAGTTGAAGATGGTGCCTCGATAACAGTCTACTGCCATACGCATTTGGGATCCAGTGGCTATATGCAGTGCTGCGCTTCCGCAGAGTCTGGTGACAGTAAATGCAATCACTTTGAGCTCAGGATGGGAGATGGTTTTGATATCAATCCCTTTGTCCTTGGTTTGGTCGTTACAAAACTCTAGCCAGAGGCTATCGACAGACTGGCCACCTGGCCTAGTCCCGAATAGAGTTAAGTGTTCACCTCTCTTGGGAAAACCAGTCAAGAAGTAAACATCCTTTGGCTCCATTAAGAGCTGGTGGCCACCATTAATGAAACATTGGTCCCGTATATTCCATCTATCCACCAGCCACTGCAAAAAGTCTACTTGGGCCCTCATGCCAGGTATGGCCCAGAATTTAAATAGCCTGCATGCCTTCAATGCATCGATTGAAGGTTGGTGATTAATTGTGGCTAAGTCCACATCTTCGTGCTCCTATTCCCGCCAGCTAAGCATTGTGTCTTACCTACAGTGAAACAAAAGGTGGATTAAAACATTTTAATTCAAAGTTTTTGGGCGGAGATTGAAAATTTTCAAGTTTGAAAACCTATGCCACGGGGACTGCACTCTCTAGTTAGAGGCAGTGCGTAGGTCCGCACTCTACCTTAACAGCAGGTGCGGGCCCCTGGATTTTTTCCTTTGAGGAAAAAGTCAGGGTCTGCAGGTTTCGCATGCTGCGCCTACAAAGCCCCGCGAGCGTTATTTTAAACTAAATATTTCCTAAAAATCAAAATAGAAACCTAAAAACAAAATTCAAACGGTTGAAATGCAAGATTAAAGTGATGTGGATTACCTGGAGGTGACAATTCTTGATTCCAACAGATGGATTTTCCACAATCTTCACGGGAAGTTTCTTACCCAAAAGCTCTCTTTTCTCACTCTGAAGTCAAATGGTAAAAATGAATTTACAAAAGCCCTTTTTATAAGATTTTTTTAATAAATGAATTTTTAATTTGTTTATTTTTCACTTTAAAGAGGTAACTTTTTGATGCATTTTTATTTATTTTAAACAAGTATGAGTAATGTTTGAGTTTTTGTGCAAAATATCGGATTTTTCAGGCAAAATTGATCATTTTCAACAAAAAACATTAGAGTCATCTTTAAGCTCTTTTCTGACTCCTAAAATATGAAAATATTGCCGAGTTTTTATTTTTAAGCTCGTTAAAACGGAATTAAAAAGACGGTCCACTTACAGCTCTTTTCTAACCACATAAACATGAAAAGATTGCTGGATTTTTGTCATTTCAAATTCGATATTGGTTATAAAATGACGTCTCCTTGATCGCTTTTTTACTTTTTCAGATCAGAGACACTAATTATGAAAATTACTCCTTGATCGTAATGGTCAAGCGGTTCTCTCAAGTATTATTTTATACTTTTTCAGGCTTGGGAGACACAAATTTGCGAAAAAGGACAACCATGGGGTTTTCTTAAGTTTTTCTTCAGACTCCCTAAAATTGAAAAATGCCGAGTTTCTCCTATACTGGACTCGTCAAACTTTAACTGTAAAGGACCTGTTCAATTACAAACAGGAACAGACCACTCCTTCTTAGGGTTCGAATTTTAAACTAAGTTGGACTCATCCAAAGGATGAGCTTATAATCAAGCAAATGTTATCCTCCTCAAGCTTGTCAAAAATAAAGAGGTACTTGCCAGAAATGGTGGGGGAAAAGAGAGGAAAATGAACCTATTTGTCATACTTTGTGTCTCAGAAAAGCATTCAACCACTCTCGAACACGACACTTTTTGTTCACCTGGGTTGGGAAATCCTTTGCCTAACAGTTAATCAAACCATATTGAAAGTCTTCAACCGGTTTCTCGGTATTAGCTTTGGGTCAATTGCCACCAAAACATCTGTAGTGTCGTTATGTGTTCAAGAGGTCAGTGCAAATAAACCATTCATCTGCAAAATGTCTGTCATCCATCTTGACCATCCCTGAGTTAGTCCTTGTAAACATATTTCTTCAAACTTGATCTATGATTTCGTGTTGTGGGCTTGCCTACGATGGATCACTTTCTATCGACTTCGGCTCATTATCTAGAAAGATGATCTAGAAATCATCAGTACCTTGGAATCTGCATGCCTCAATGGCAGGTTTCTCGCCTTCGACGACAAGTTGCATCATTGATCTTCAATCAAAGGATTCTGTGACATGTTCAACATCAACTCATCTATTCACATTTCATGGATTGCACTGAGTACTTTGAGAGCCATTGACATTACTGGTGGTTTCTCTCACACTTGTTAACAGTTTACATCATTGACTGCTAATCAAATGGTTTCTACCATGTTCGACTTCGACACATTCATTCGCATGGATAGAATCGTACTATTTCGGGAAGTAGAAATCAAGACCCTGGATCTAGTTTCCACATCCAAGCTGCGAGGAATTTTGTTATTCATTATACAATCGACTATTCATAAACAGATGGTTGCGCCCATACTGTGTCTACATATGTCTATATTTGTGATGTATTACAAGATCATTCCTATATCAGAGCAGTTTAGTTAGTTTTCTAGTCAGTTTTGCTCTGAGTATGGGAATGCCTACCTCAGCGATGATATGATCACATATATATATTTTGTATTGAATGTTTTTACTGGTTCCAACCAGGCTCTCCACAAGATGATCCTCGAAATGATAAAGTACTTCACTCTTCTTAGATGATAAATGAAATCCTCATCTATTACAGACTTCTCGCTTTAGGGGGCAATCTGTTACACAAAATATTGTCACCATGACTTTCTGCAGTAAGTGTGAGTCTATCACCACTCATACTTTCCTCCTATGCAAGTCTCAAACCTCATCTCTTCATGTCAACCCTTGAATATGAGAGAAAGTACTTAAAATTCTCTAAAACTTTGGTTCTGCACTTTCTCTTAGCATTACCTGCAGTCCCGCACCCACTGGTCCTACGGACCTGCCCGCTCTATCTCTAAAGGAATGGGTGTGAACCCCTGTAAAAGTCAAAAAAGCGCAAGTTTATTCTTAAAAACTCACTTTGGGATAATTCTGGATGCTTCTAGAAGGAACCTTGACGTGGTTAGTTCACTCCTAGGTGGTTCATGCATCCCATAACTAAAGGAGCTAACCCCTTGCTGAGAGGAGATTATCCCTTTGAAGAAGGACTCTATCCCTTTGAATGTGGACCTGGTAACTTCCTACCTCTGCGCTATAAAATGAGGCATTGGGCTGGTTACTAAGGAGGTTGAAAGCTAAATATTTTTTAGGGTAAATGCTGCTAGAATTTAGACTTCCTAATTGAGCTTGAGAGGAGAGATTACATACCTTTTGATCTCTTTGGGAAGAGTGTGAAGCTTGTCAAAGTAGAGGAGATTCTTTATGGACCCTAGGAGGAGCTTGTACAACATCAAGGCACCAAAGTTGTAAAGTTCTTCTTTGTTTAAAGTTAATACAATCAAGTTCACTTTTCTCAATAAGTTGTCTTCTATGGTTTATTTCATGAATTCCTTGATCATCATGATAAATATGGTTTGTTATATTGGCTTTACAGGTGTTATTTGATGTGTGCTTGTTTGTGTTTGCAGGTTCTTTAAAAGGAAACCCATTTGGATGGTCGAAGCGTGGCTGCCACAAACTAGAGTTGGACTTGAGGTAGGTTCTAAAACATCTCTTGGCTTTTATTTATAAATCTCAATATTTAGAGAAAGGTAGAATTTTCTTGTCTTGCTTGTCGCTAGATATCTATAGATACTAGGGAGATCGGTCTTGTCCACAAGAACGATTTATCCGGCCGACAAAATGGCGACCATACTGGGGACTTGAAATTTGGTTTCTTGCATTTACTTTTACTTTGACTTGAGAAACTTTTTCTCTATTTCTGGTTTTTGCTTGATGTGAGTGGGATTGGGTAGTTTATTTAGATTCTGAATTGTTTTTTGGTTTTCATACTTTTGAAAGAGGACTGCCTGTTTGTAACACAGTGCAGACCTAACCGCACTGTTGCTTTACTACACAGAGCGATATCGCACCTGGTTGTACCGGGGACCTGCGGACCCTGTCAAAATTTTGAAAAACTTAAAATCTTTTCATCTAGTTAAGCTTAGGATTTTGTTTATGTTTTTTTAGCCTCTGCCCAGATCTGCATGTGTCTTGTCAGAAACTTCTTTTGAGTGAATTCCATTGGCGTTTTGGTTTTAGGTGAATTTCTAGAAGTTTTGCGTACCTGGCTTGATTTTTCGTTTGGTTCTTGTAGTAACTCAAAGATTAGAAGCCTAAGAAACCTCATGTTCCCCTGGTCTTTTTGGTCTTCTTGTTGAGTTTCACTGATTTGTGAAATCTGCCTTTGGTGAAGAATAGATCCCATTTTTCTTTTTGCGAAGATTTGAAAGAACTTGTGTTGAAAGTTTTGATTTTCATTTTTAAAAAGAAAACATAAGCTGGTTGTTTTTTGATTAATTTTTTATTCTGAACGAATTAGTCCTTAGTTTGCTGATAACTAAGTAAAACATCTTCAAAAACAAATTTTTATAAGCTTTTGCTTCAATTAGGTTTTAGAAGTTGTAGATCTCAAGATTAGATTTTTCATAGTTTTGAGTGTTTCTAGAAATTTTAAAATCTCTTTTGAAAGAATTTGATTTCTATAGTTTTTGAGTGTGGAAAAGGCAAAAGGATTTTTTCGTGAGTATAACTGGTAGTCTCGTTTGTGAGTTTGTTGGAAAAGACAAAAAGAGTTTTCTTTTCATTTGTATGTTAAGGAAAGATTTTTTTTTTCAAGCAATTGCATTCTCAACTCTTTCTTTAGCTAAAAATTCATTGAAGAAAAAGGATTGTTTATCATCTTAGGTGCATCTTTTTAGTGTTTTGGAGTCAAGTCTTCACACCATAAAGTTTCATCTCCATACCTTTTGACCTAAGGAACAACCAATAAAAATAACGCTTAAAGTAAATTTCATCTAGCAATCTTTTTATTTTCTAGGGCTCTTTATCACCAACATAGCTTAGGCTAGTATCTTGGAGTAGGGAGTAATTAACTCTCCAAGATAGTTAAAACAAACAAGTAGCTATATCTTGCGGTAGGAGATAAATTCCAATTATTACATCTATGCTCTGGGAAGCTCCTCCTATAGGAGTCAAGCAAGAGATCATATCCGAACCAATGGGGTAATCAATCCTTCCTCATTGGGAATGATAGAAGATATACATGTATTAAAAATTGTAAACCTCGGATTGACCATTGTCGAGGAGCCTGGGGTCACTTGTTGGTAAACCTTGGATTATGTCAAGGAGCCTTCAAGGGGATTGAGCTTTGCTACTCTGCCCTTACGTGTGTGTCGGATCATAGACTGTTCCCCTAGGTATATTTGTTTCCGTTGGTAACCATAGTGACCATAATCTATAGGATTCTTTCCTAAGGTGATGGTGGAGGGAAGATCCCACTGTACCTGGAGCAGACATCGACTAAACTCACTTGGATTTTCTGAGGGGTTCTCTTCACTCGAGATGGTTTAGTGGAGAAACTTGTTCCAGTCTATTCATTACGCAGGTTGTCGGGGTAACTGTTCCAACCGCCATTTCTGTATTGAATTCTGCGATGTTGGATTTCATCACCAACTGTTTTCAGTATGGAAAGTTACTGTTTGTGTGTGGTTTGAACTCCTAGATTTTTAGGCGTGTGCTTCAAATTTTTTGGTTCTTTAGAGACTTTAGGTGGTTTTATTGAGATTTTTCTTTGTTTGCGTGTGAAGTAATTAAAATTTTTAATCTGGGCTGAATTACCGAGACATTCCCGTAGACTTCGGGGGCAACCTCCCAAGTATTCACCAAGCCAGCTTGAAGGGCTACGAGCTCTTGTAACTCCTAGTGAGAGTAGAGTTGGGTCACTAGAAGAAGGAGAATCTTCTTTAGTTGTTCACCCTGATTATCAAGTTCAAGCACTAGAGTATATTATTGAACCAATTTCATTTTCCGAAGTTACTGGTGTTTTTATTCTACTAGTGAATTAGCTAAGGAACCTGAAATTTTTGAACCTGAAACTGAACCTGCTACTACTCCATCATCAAGATTTGCTTCTCCAATTTCCAGTGGTCCTGCTTCACCCAAGCTAAGAAGAGTCATTACCCAAAATCTTCCTGTTAGCACCTAAATCTGCCCTAGGCTGAAGGAAGGCAAAATTCAGGGTAACCACAAACCATGCTCAGTCTGGTAGCTAGCCCTACCAAAACAGGAGAGGGCTCTCTCCGAGTCACACTCAGTGAATGGATAAATGAAATGGTCTGAGATGACTTAGAATGAAATATCTATCTTAGGCTAGAAAGTGAATATGGATACAAGAAACAATTTTTATGATGACTGAGCTTCTGGGATGTTATGGGACCAACGGACAGCAAAGAACAGAGAATTTAATACAAAGGCACAGATTACTTCGTGAGGCAAGGCAGGCAGAAAGTGTAGCAATTTATTTTGAAATAACACAGAATGTAGAGATTGTTTGGGAGAGAGAAAAGGGCATAGGAACATGAATCCTTTTGAACAGAAGAAGAACACTGAACATGAAATTTTCCCACAGGCAGAAGAATAAAATTGAATTCTACCTTATCTAACTCAGAAAATTTCACTAGAAATGAACATGAATTGAATTATGAAACATAATGAAATACATATGAAAACATAAGAGACACATTTTCTACACTCACAACCACATGAATCTCATGAAACAGAGCCGCTGCCTTTCATTAATTATCTGTCAAAAATATACAGTGAAGAAGCAGAGTTTCTTTCCCACAGTCTCCCAGAAGTTACAAGCCAACCAACCCTTTGCAAATGGTTTGCATACAATATATATAATGTGCCATGAAGATATAGAATGCCCAAGGGTTGGGGAGTTACTCGAATCATTACAAAATGGAGATGAAGAGCCAACCATCAACTACAGGTGCAACATTACAAACATGACAAATGGTTTGGGTGACCGTTTGCCTTCTTTCGCCACTTGGATAGAAGCCAATCTGGAGAGAAAATAATTTAAATGCCGCCTTAGGTGCCAAAAAACTGAAATGTAGATGAGCAGGCCCACTTGGAGAAGTCGCGAATCGAAATTTCATGAAATGGAGGCAAATTTGGCATTTTTTCCTGTATGCGCCACGCCATTTTCTCTGTGCGCCGTGCCACTTGGGAGCCTATTTTGAGGCACTTGCAGGAGTCCAAATGTGCCAAAGTGTGCTTGTTGGAAATCCTGTCCTGTCTACTTTCTAGCCCAACTGGAATTTCTGAATTTGGTGCTCATTTGCCCCTCCAAATCTTCATTCTCCCAAGACTGCTTCCTGTGTGTCAAAATAGGGGAAGAGAGGTCATTTTTTGGCTGTTTTTGACCTTCTAGAGACTTATATCTTGCCCAAATTTCTTGTCCAAGCACCAGTAGTCGTGATTTTTCATGTTGAATCCAAAAATGCAAACCATTCTTCATTTGGAGTTCTCAATTTTTAGTGTCGCGCCGCACTGGAAGAAAAAACTTGTGTTTTGCCCAAAAATTTTTCATGTGACCAAAATTTCCCCAAATTCCTTGAAATTTGGGCTGGAGGTTCTCTATGGGGTGCTATGCTGTGCCAAAGAAGCCTCAGCCAAGATTCGAAGCCGATCTTGCTCTTTTGCCTCTTTTTCCTCTCTTGTTGCTTTGCTCAATTTCGCCTTCAAACTCTTTATTCGGGCCTTTGCACTCATGTTTCGTGCCCTGTAATGGAAAGCCATGTGTCTCAGTAAGGCAAGGTCCTTATCGGCCTTGTCCAGCAGCCTCTCCAAGTGCATGTTAACGCTCTCGAGATGGGCCTCCCGGTCCTCATTGATCTCTTGCTCCAATGATGTGAGCTCAACTCTTCTCCTTTGTGCAGCTTGGCGATGCTCATGAATGTTTTGTAGCTCCATAATCACCTGCTGATCCTCAAGCTTCTTGTTTCTCTGCTCCAGGTATTTCATGTTCCACTTAGCCTCTCCAAGTCAAGGGATAAGGCCTCAATCACTGATTGCTGCTCCTGGATGATCTCTCTAAGCTCTGCATTTCTAGGTTCGGTATCTGTCTCATCATCATAAAGGAGAACGAATTCTGTCTGTCGTTCACCTGAAGGCCCCTCATCATGCATGGGCTCCTTACCTCTGTCCTGTTCCTGTGTCCTCGATGTAGGAAGCGAGGCCCCTTCCACCCCGGGTGGAGATAACACTCGCTTTTCCGCTGCAAACAAATGTCTACTACCTCTCTGATAGGTGATTAATACTGGCATAGTAGCGGTCTCATGGCACTCATACTGATGAGAAGGACAACCTATCTCATGCTCTGCCCCTGATACTACCTGTGGAGTGCTGAAGAGATGAAGTCCTCCCAAGCAATGCCCTACAATCCCAACTGATGATCCACCAAAATCGGGATAAGAGCAAAGTGATAAACATTGTTGAGCTGCTGCTGAAGGGTCTTATGCTGCATGAAATTTTTCATCTTCTCTATGTTCCCGCAAATGAAAAATGGGAGGTTCATCATCCGCACCCTGGTAAAGTGCATGAGCAACCTGATGTGATAGGCATATAAGCGAGAGAACCTTCCCTCACAACTAAAGTACTTCATGATCAATTTCATGAGCGGAGCATACTCATCTTTCAAATATCTGAATGGGAAGACTCTTGTGAGATGCCTCAAACAACTGGCCTTAATGTAAGGCTCATAATGATGCCTATCCACCTTATTCTTCTTATGCCACTGTTCTCCAACATTTGGTATGCCTATTGCCACTGAGATAGTTTCGGGTGTCAATGTGAAGGTGACCCCGGCCAAGATAGACTGACCTCCATGTAGATGAAGTACAAAAAGACGGGCCAACTCATGATGAACTCTAACATTTGCCACCCTTTGACAAAATTCAAAACATGCTAGGTGCTGGAAACATGACATAGTAAGAGGGCATGCCTGCAATTCAGTGAGGGTGTTTGGCTCATCCCTAACATGTTTTCCACTCCTGTGATTTCTCCTGGGAACCTGTTCTCCTGAAGCTGTATCACTGTGAGTTTCCACCTCATACTTTGATGAACCCTCAGATGCCATGGCTGCTGTTAATATACTGTACTTAGGCTACCCTTTGATGATGGTGAAACTGGGTGCTTTTTTTTATATCTACCACCAAGGGGAACAATGAAATAAAGGGAGTATTAGGAGAGGAGTAATGTAATGGGAATAGGGGTTATAGGGAGAATTTTGTTTAGGGATATGTAGGGGTTTTGGGTATTTTGATAGGTTAGGTTTTGGGGTTTTAATAAGGTAGGGTTTGGGGTTTTTATTGACCAATAGGAGGAGGGGAAAGGGAATATGAGTTTGGTAGTGTTAGGGTATTGATAATAGGAAAAATGGCATAGGGAATAAGGAAAAGTGGTAGGGCAGGAAAAATAGAGCCTTGGCATCAACATACACTTATACAACCCTAGCATCAATGGTTTTTTGGTGTCTTCATGTGGTTGAATTTATGAAATTTGTTGCATTCAATCACAGGCATAAAACCACCATATCACTCATAAAATTTGATGAACAAGTGATGTTTCGAGCCTATCTTGGAATTGATGTGCTTCACAAAAAAATTGAGGGATTTTTGGGAACATTTCTGGTGCTTTTTCTGTGTGCGCCGCGCGCAAAACCTAGTGCACTGCGCTCTGGGTGTGTGCCGCACCAGTTATGAATTTGCACTGTGGGCGGGCTCTGTGTGCGCCGCGCCCTGTGTGTGCGCCACGCCCTGTGTGTGCGCCGCGCCCCTGCCTATATGCGCCACGCCCTGTAAACTACCTCCAATCTTGCTCTAAAACGCACGATGCACACTCAAACAGTTTGAAATGTTTCCCCAAGCACTTGGTTTGCACAATGACTTCGATTTTGGTGGAAACTTGTTTATAAAGACTTGGAAGTGATGGGTTAAATTTTTGCTTCTCCAAAAACCCATTTTCTAATGTTATGTTTTGACACTTTTTCACTGATTAATAGCAACACTGATTTTCACTTTCCCTTTGAAATTTTAGCTCAAATGATGAAATTTTCGGCACTTTTTGTAGGGATTGCTTGACAGGACATTTGGCCACTGAAACCGTGTCTGCATCTGAAGAAATCAATTGGCGAACTTTTGAAAATTTTATCACAAATGACATTCTTTGACTTTTCTTCAAAGCAGAGTTTTGAAGAACAGTCGAAGTTTATCCATATGACGATGAAACTCTCTGAATCATTACTTTATAAGGGCCTCACTCTGGCCTGCATGGCTTTACTGGACATGTTTAAAGACCAAATTGATTAATCCCTAGACCTAATGATCAAAAATGACTTTTGTCCATTAAAGGACCAGACCTTGACTGTCATGAACTTTGGTGATCATTGACAAAAGACCTAAGCCAACAGGAGCCAGACATGAGGGGAAATGACTAGCATGACCTTCTCCGTCAGATCATGGCATGCCCCTAGTGGAATGCAGCTGAATGAATGGAGCGGGACACCTAAAAATGAAATGCATAAAGAGTTTTGATCTCTGATGGAGGGCTGTCCAGACTGACTCTAACACTTCCTTCTAGACTTATTGCTATTGAAGAAATTGTTAATCCGGAAGAAGGTATATCTATCCCTGAAAATCAACAAACTTTAGAACTTAGGGAGCATGAATCAATCTTTTACAGTCCACCTAGGAGGGACGCTTGGTATCTTTCATTGACCAATTTTTTGGAAAATCCAGGTCTTAGTTTTTCACCACCTCGAGTTCCTTATCATCCGACACCTAGAGGTTATTATTCTCTAAATATGTTGAGACAGTCATCCATGTTTTCTCAATCACCAGAAACATTTTTGTATGGCGGTCCTTCTGTTCCTTCTGGGTATCAGTCACTTACTGGTACTTTTGCAGGAGCATCTCCTCAACCCATTGGACATGGTTTATCAACTGGTAATAACGGAACTAAACCGTTGAGTGTAGAAGATATTCTTATGATGTCAGGTACCATTCCAAATCCGCAACCTCAAGGTCCTCAATTATCGCCTGGGGGCCAACCTCAAGGTACCCAATTATTGCCTGGGGGGCAACCTCAAGGACAGTACATACCTTCGGGACAATACATTCCTCAAGGTCAACCCCAGACCCAATATGTACCTCAAGGTCAACCTCAGTATCAATATGTACCTCAAGGTCAACCTCAGTTTCAATACGTGCCTCAAGGTTATCAACCTCAAGGTCAGTACCCAACCCAAGGTTTCCAACCACCTTCTAGTCAAACATTTGTACAAGGAGCTGGAAATGTACCTTTAAATTATCAAACCTACCCTCAACCCGGTTATGGTCCTCAATATGTTCAACCTTCTATGGGTCCATACCCCAGAATGAACATGGTGTGGGATCCATCTCAATCTCAACAGATTTTGCAACCTAGTGTGAAGTTGTCATCTCAATCTGGACAACCTTTAGTTTCTGGTTCAACCCAGCAACCCATCCAGACTACTATTTAAACTTCTGCACCTAGTGTATTTTCTCAGCCTGGGCCTAGTACTCCTCGTACTCTGCCTCAAACTGCTGCTACAACAACTGCAACTTCTGTTCAATCTACCCGACCTACTTCTGGAGTATCAGAAACTCCTATTTCTACTGTTCCTGCATCAACTCCTCAAGCATATTTACCTCAATCTGGACCCACAATTCAGACTACGGTTCAGATGCCTGTAGGACAACCTGGTCCAAGTACGGTTGTCACAAGTCAACCTCAATTTACTTATCAACCGTACTAGGGATAGTACCAATTCGGTCCTGTTGTGCAGAACCCAGTCTATCAGTATCAACCGTACCCTGGATATACTTATCAGCAACCTCAACAACCCCAGTATGGTCCGGTTAATCCTGGTTTTCCAGGAGGATATAATATCCCAAATGCAATTCCAATTCCAAGTTATCCTGGATATCCTCCTCCTGGGGCTGGTCTTATGACCCAGGGTTTTCGAGACCCTAATCGTCAGTTACCGTTCATTGCAAGTTTGGACTTGCCTGACTTGTCGCGCCTTATGAACGATCCAATTAATTATCTTCTGTTTTGGCCGCCAATGCCGAATAAGTTGCCCAGTGATACCCCTAAGTTTGAAGGTAAACCAGGAGAGGATCCGTCAAACCATGTGATGACTTATCACCTCTGGTGTGCATCTAACTCCATCGTAGATGATTCGATTCGTTTACATCTTTTCCAACGCACTCTGATTGATCTTGCGGCCAAGTGCAAGGATAATTTTAGGGGCGAATGTTCGCCCTTTGGCGAAATTAAGGGGTTTTAAATTTTTAGTGGGCGAATATTTTGTATGATAGCACATTTTTATAAATCACCTCAAATAGCCCACCTTATTTTAAGGGAGAGGGTAAAAAAGGTAAATTTAGCCCTTGAAATTAGGACTTACAACCTTCCATTCGCCCATTTTCAAGAATAGGTTTTATTTAAGTGAATCCTATGGGCCAAATACCATATTTATAAAAGAGGTATGGTAAATTAATAAAAATATAAATAAATGAGAGGTATGGTAAATAAATAAAACATTTTTTATATTTACTCCATAAGTCACCTTATATACATGTAAGGGTGTAAACAAATAAAAATATAAGTAAAGTGGAGGTATGGTAAATAAATAAAACGTCTTTTTATACTTACTCAAAAGGTATGGTAAATAAATAAAAATATAAATAAACTAGACGTATCGTAAATAAATAAAACCTCTTTTTATATTTAGTCCATAACCCTCGTTCTATTTATGAAGGCTCAAGAAAGAGGTTTTATTTAATTGAATCCTATGGGCCAAATACCATATTTGTAAAAGAGGTATGGTAAATTAATAAAAATATAAATAAACGAGAGGTATGGTAAACAAATAAAACATTTTTTTATATTTACTCCATAAGTCACCTTATATTTACGAACACTCAAAAAATGGGTTATATTTAGGTGAAACCTATGGCCAAAATACTATGGGACAAATACCATGGACTAGATTGTTATTAATACCATGCAAAAAACCATTATTAACGCTAATATTAGAATTAATAAAAATAAAAATGGCACATGGTATTGAACCATGGTATTCACCAAAAGGGCACATGGTATTGACCCATGGTATTCACCTGGAATGTAGCCTATTTAAATGGGGGAATTAAACCAACATGTAGCCTATGCTAAGATTCACTAGGACTTTACAAAGTTTTATTATTTAGTGAAAGACTCGCCAAGATCTTACAAGATTTTATAATTGAGTAAAATATTCGCCATGCCTAGTGAGAGATTCGCCAAACAATTATATATACATATTATATTATTGATAAAATCGCCTTCCATTTTTCCTATATACCATGGAGATTCGCCCATTTATTATATTTATAAATTTAGAGGGGGTTCTTAAAATTTTCCCTGGCCAAGTGGTACATTGAGTTACCGCGAGCCTCCTTTTATAACTTTAGTCAACTAGCTACTTCATTCTTAACTCATTTTCAATTGCATGTCAGATATGACAATGGCACGGAATTATTAACTTCATTAAAACAGTCA
This sequence comes from Pinus tabuliformis, assembly GCA_031772625.1. Taxonomy (NCBI): domain Eukaryota; kingdom Viridiplantae; phylum Streptophyta; class Pinopsida; order Pinales; family Pinaceae; genus Pinus; species Pinus tabuliformis. Next base: position 1,992,559,826 of record CM062816.1, read on the forward strand.
ACGTCCACTTATATTTCAAATCATATTCATGAATGGAGACGTCGACGGCGTTTAGTGAAGGTTTATATTCTGGATCAAATTTTAGAAGAATGGTTTGTTAAATCATTATTACCTAAGATCATTGAGGATGTAGCTAAGGAAGGAGTCATTACTGAAGATCAATTAATTGCTCAAGCTCAGCACCTTGACCTCATTTATACACAGTTGGGTACTTTACACGAGAAAATCCCTGACCTTCCGAAACAAAATCAAATAACTGCAACTCCTTCAGGGTCTCATGCTGTTGACGGTATGATTGGTACAATTAACACCAAAAGTAAGAAGAAATCTTCAAAGAATTCTTCTCCAATTATAACTTTACCAGATTCCCCAACAGGAGATTCTTCCATGGAAATTCCTGCCGATATTCATGTCGTAGAATCATCTACGACCAAATCAAAATCCGACAGTAAGAAGAAGGGGAAGAAGAAAAATAAATCAGATAAAAATTCGAAAGAGAAATCAGATAAAACGAAATTTACTGATGAGAAACGTAAACCTCATTATCCTTGTCTCATTTGTGATGAAGAGCATTTTACAAGAGACTGCCCTCATCGCACTGAGGTTGAAAAAATCGTCAAAGGTTCTCAAACACCTGCTGTCTTGAAGAATCCTTTTCCTAGTCAAGATAGTAAGATGATAGGTTTTTCCTCAGATGCCTCAGAAGAACCCATAATGATGATGTCCCATGTAAGGATTGCGACTCGATCGCAAGATTATGGAAGTAAATGTCCTATTGGTGGTAAGGAAGTAGAATCTTCTAGTTCAAACCCATCAACTTCAACTCCTGGTTCCGATTCGCTACAGATCGAGAAACCTAGCCTAGACTTAGTAATCAAACCGCCTGCTAAAGGTATACTTCGAAAGTCAGCTTTCAATCCGCATGCGAGAGCTGCTCAGAACTATAACATTGTTGAAGACTTAGTTGTTTCACCTTCAACAATGTCGGTTTTGGAGGTGTTGCAATCATGTCCAGCACAGCGTAAATTGCTATTGTCGACTATAGGAGCTGTTGATATTCAGGACTCAAACCTTATAATATTTGATTTAGAAAATGGTACACCTCGCTTACCTCATCAAATGGCTTTCCAGATTCTAGTGTTAGTAAAAAATAGACCTTGTTATAGGACTGTGATTGATGAGGGAGCTTCAACGTGTATAATGTCGATCCAATGTTGGAGATCTTTTGGTTCTCCTATACTCAATCAATCCCCCACAATTATAAAGGCTTTTTATGGCCATGGGTTCCATCCTTTTGGCATTCTACAAGATTTACCTATATGGGTTGAAGGCAAAACTGTTAATCTAGATGTGGAAGTGGTTGATGCCCCTCTAGATTACAACCTTCTCTTGGGTCGTAGTTGGTCTTACGCTATGACAATTGTTGTTTCATCGGTCTTTCGGCTTATAAAGTTCCCTCATAATGGAAAGATCGTAACTATAGACCAGCTAACATATTTATCATCCGACCTAGCCTCTTCTGAAAGTATACAACATGTCGGTAAGACAACTATCCCTTATAAGGATGTTGGGGTAGGATTGGTTAAAGATTCTGGTTTACTAGGAACTTTTTCCTTTCCTCCTCCTAACGTATTACCCTCTACTGCAACCATTCATATGATTTCATCAGACACTATTGTTTATGATGATCCTTGGATCGTACCTTCCGAATTTGAGGTGGATTCATTTGGTGATGCTATGCCTTTGAGTCCCTATGAAATTGCGTATCAGGCTGTACAGTCATTTTCCGACCCTTCTTCAACCGAAATTGATCTAATGAATGTGATCCATGGAGAATCAATTTCAACATCAAACTTAGATTCAACAACTTTTTCCGAGCTTGTTCATACGGATGAGCAAATTCGTGAAATCTTGTCTATTGATGATTTACCGTGGGAAGATCTGCATCATAGATCTTCATTCTTACCTGAGATTGATCATTTTGAAAATGATTTTTCATCTATTTTTACTACTGATTATGTCAACGAACCACAGAATCCATTGTAACATCTTGATTCTGAATCAAATTTGGCAAATATTTCTCGCACGGTTCCTATTGAAATTTCACTTAAGCCTGGAATTGTTGAAAACATTCATATAGGTGCCTCTTGTATGGAAAATGAATTCCAAACTTATAAGGCCCTATTTCAAGAATTTCGCAACGTGTTTGCTTGGTCATATGAAAAAATGCCAGGAATTGATCCAGCAATGGTTGTTCATGAAATCAAAACTTACCTGGATGCTAAACCCGTCCGACAACGTTTGCATCAGATCCACCCACGAAAAGCTGCTGCAATTAAAGCAGAAATTGAGAAATTACTTAAAGCAGGTTTCATTTATCCAATTCCCTTAACGGATTGGGTATCGAATATTGTTCCTATTAACAAAAAGTAAAGAACGATAATAATATGTATCAATTATAGGGATACTAATCGAGCCTGTCCCAAAGACAATTACCCAACTCCCTATATCGATCAAATCATTGATGATTGTGCTGGCAGTGAAATATTCTCCTTTATGGATGGTTTTTCCGGTTACAATCAAATCAACATTCTACCTGCTGATCAACCAAAAACAACTTTCATTTGTCCATGGGGGACATTTGCTTATTGCAAATTACCTTTTGGGTTGAAGAACGTCGGAGCATCTTTTCATAGAGCTATGTCTTACGCGTTTCATGACATCAAGCACATTGTGCAACCTTATCTCAATGATTTACCTGCTCATTCATTACGTAGAGCCGATCATCTCACTCATTTACGCACAATCTTTATGAGATGTAGGCACTATCGAATTAGGTTGAATCCACACAAATGTGTTTTCTGTATAGAAACAAGTTGTTTACTGGGATTTTTTGTTTTGAAAGCCGGCATTCGTGTCGATCCTTCGAAGGTTGAAGCCATTGTCAAATTGCCTCGTCCTTCCTCTCTTCGCCAACTCCAAAGTTTGCAAGGGAAAGCAAACTTTTTACGTCGATTCATTCCTAACTATGTCAAGATAACAAAGGGTTTTACCAGGTTGTTGAAATAGAATACTCCATTCTTTTGGGATGAGATAGCTGAAAATTCTTTTGATGCACTTAAACACGCATTGACCCATGCACCGTTGTTGCATCCTCCCAACTACAACCAGGATTACTTCTTATATCTCGCCGCTTCTCATTACACCATCAGGATGGTCTTAGTTCAGGAAGATGAATTCGGTAGTGAACATGTGATTTATTACGTAAGTCAGACTTTGAATCTGACTGAGCTAAAATATTCACATGTGGAGAAATTGGCCTTGGCAGCTGTACAAGCTGTCCAACGTTTTCATCATTACATATTACTACGCAAAACTACTGTCATTTCTGACTGTAACCCTATGATATATATTTTGACCAAACAATTGCTAGGGGGCAAGTATTCCAAATGGATTGTTATCCTGCAGGAATTTGATTTGGAATTTGAAAAATCCAAGTCAAAGAAATCTTTAGTTTTTGCGGAATTGATGTGTGACTTCCCGCATGCTGATACTGAAACTGTGGTGGAAGAGCCCATTGCGGACAAATCCTTGTTTCTTATTAGCACTCTTGATCCATGGTATGGAGATAGCATAGTTTATCTCCAAACCCAATCTTTTCGGCCTGAAATTTCACGATCTCAGCGACGGAAAATAAGATTCCAATCCCAACCATATAAAATCATTGGAGATACACTCTATCGTCGAGGGGCGGACTCTGTTTTCTGACGTTATTTAACTCATGAGGAAGCTGAGAAGGTTCTAAATAACTGTCACTCTGGAGCGTGTGGCGGTCATATGTCTGGGTATGCCACAGCCCAAAAGATATTGCGCGCTGGCTAATTCTGGTCGTCTTTGTTTAAAGATTGTATTGACGCGGTCTGAAAATTCCACAATTGCCAAATTTTTAATCGAAAGATGTGTGCTCCACCTGCTCCTCTCCACCCTATAATTGTTGTCAGTCCTTTTGCGAAGTGGGGTATCGGTTTTATTACATGTAACCCTCACTCGGCCAAGGGCATGCATATATCATCCTTGCGGTAGATTATTTTACCAAGTAGGCCGAGGCAATGCCTACATTTTCGGCAGATGGTAAAACTGATGCGATTTTCATTTTCAATCATATAATTCCTAGATTCGGTGTTCCACAAGTGATTATCACTGATCATGGGTGTCATTTTTGAAACATCATGATGACTGAACTGACAGATCAACTTGGCCTGTGTCACGATAGTTCTACTCCATATTACCCACAGGCTAATGGTCTGGTTAAAGCCATCAACAAAGTTCTATTCATTATGATCTGACAAATCATTGGGATTCATAGGTCGAATTGGCATAACATGCTATTTTCAGTGCTTTGGGCGTATCGAACCTCAGTAAAAACATCAACTGGTTTCACTCCTTTCCAACTAGTTTACGGTTTGGAAGCTGTGTTACCCATTAAATGCGAAATCCCGTCATTGCAAATAGCCATAGAATTACTTCCAGCCACTTCCAAAGAGGAGAAACGTTTGTTGTACTTAGCTCATGTAGATGAGAATCGACGTGATGCTGCACTAGCAATCGAAACTCATGCCAAACGAATTAAAGCTTAGTACGATCAAAATGTTACACCCCGTAATTTTTCGAAAGGCGATCTAGTCTTACTATACTATCAAGCAAATGATAAGCTAGGGGCTGGAAAATTCGTACCCATGTGGCATGGTTCTTTTGTTGTTAAGCGAGAGCTAGCAAAAGGGGCCTATGAATTAGTAGATTTTGACGGTGTCTCTTTAGGTAAACCCATAAATGGTCTTTACCTCAAGAAATATTATGCTTAAATCTAGGTGTGGAGATTTTAGTTAGATTAGTTTTTTTTCTAGTTGGTGTGTTTTAGATTACAAAAGTGTGCTTAGTTTAGAGAGTGTTTTGTCATTATTCCTGCTTATCTTGATTTTACTCTTGATATTGCAGATGTCGATGTCTCCTCAAACATACATTGGTTTTTCTGATGGTGCTTGTCGTAATACACGGAACATTTCTTCTGCAGCTTGGGTTATTTATTCACCGTCTAATGAGTTGCTATATATGCATGGGGTAAGCCTCGGTCAAACAACGAACAACATTGCAGAGTATAGTGCAGTGATTGAGTTATTATCTGAATCCATTTCGTTCGGAATTCAGAGTTTGATTGTGAGGTTAGATTCTGAAATCGTTGTATTGCAACTTAATAGAGTTTATGCCATTATAAATCCAGTGTTATTCAGATTATTTTTGAGAGTTCGTCTCTTGGAACGTGAATTTGACTATATTGAATATCAGCACATTCCAAGATACTTAAATACATTAGCAGATGAAATTGCCTCTCGAATGTTAAGTAGACATTTGCAATAATCGAACAGTAAATTTAAAAACATTCCATAATATGTTTTACAAGATAACCAGTAATAGTGATATAGCATAACATAGAAGTGTGTCAAATATACATCGTCTTCGATCATAGGTTGAAAAACACCTTATGATCGGCAAAAATGATAGCACAAAAATCAAAAATGTCGTATCAAGTCTACAAATGCGATCATCCTATCACTGGTGATGATCACGATAAGAAACCACTTGTCGGGCCACCCTACAAAGGAACCTCCTAAAAGATCCTAGGACCCCAATCACATAGCGCTGTAACCTAAGAGGAATGTCATCTATGCTAGTCTCAGGAATGTCTGCGGTCAAGCGCTCTAGATGGTTTTCCAATTCGGCCAAGGTCTCCGTAGATTCGTCCCATGGGGCTGGTACTGATGCAGCTGGGTGTCTCCTCTCATAGGGCTGGAGAGTGGTTGGTCGTCGTGGACCCACATCTGCATTTGAAACTTTTTACTCTCAGTTTTGGATGATTTTAAAAACAAAACAAAAAAAATTAAAACTTAGAAAATGTTGAGAATGATTTTACCTGAGTCATCCCATTGCTTTCCTGGTGGAAGATCCATGTCTCGGTCTCCACGATAATCCATCCCAGCATAAGGAAAATCCTAAATCGCAAAAACCTGGTTCTCTAACCAATGGAAATACTCCGGAGGAAATCGAACAACCTTGAAACCCTTCTCAGGATGACGAGCCATAACTGCGACCCAACGCATCAGCTTGGGCTCTCAGGGAAGTCCAGCTTCAATGGTAAGATGCTGTGGTACCAACATCGAAACCCTCTCTAGACCAAAACTCACAACTAAGAAACCATATCCAAAGTTTTTTAGTTGTCCGTTCTTGGTTCTAGTCAGTTGGCCTTTTACATTAGCCAACACAGCTTCACACCAGTTGAAGATGGTGCCTCGATAACAGTCTACTGCCATACACATTTGGATCCAGTGGCTATATGCAGTGCTGTGCTTCCGCAGAGTCTTGTGAGAGTAAATGCGATCACTTTGAGCTCAAGACGGGAGATGGTTTTGATATCAATCCCTTTGTCCTTGGTTTGGTCATTACAAAACTCTAGTCGGAGGCTATCAACAGACTGGCCACCTGGCCTAGTCCCGAATAGAGTCAAGTGTTCACCTCTCTTGGGCAAACCAGTCAAGAAGTAAACATCCTCTGGCTCCATTACGAGCTGGTGGCCACCAATAATGAAGCATTGGTCCTGTATATTCCATCTGTCCACCAGCCACTACAAAAATTCTACTTGGGCCCTCATGCCAGGTATGGCCCAGAATTTAAATAGCCTGCATGCCTTCAATGCATCGATTGAAGGTTGGTGATTAATTGTGGCTAAGTGCACATCTTTGTGCTCCCGTTCCCGCCAGCTGAGCATTGTGTATATCCTACAGTGAAACAAAAGGTAGATTAAAACATTTTAATTCAAAGTTTTTGGGCGGAAATTGAAAATTTTCAAGTTTGAAAACCTATGCCGCAGGGACCACACTCTCCAGTTAGAGACAGTGCGTAGGTCCACACTCTGCCTTAACAGCAGGTGCGGGCCCCTGGCTTTTTTCGTTTGAGGAAAAAGTCGGGGTCTACAGGTTTCGCATGCTGTGCCTGCGGACCCCTGCGAGCGGTCTTTTAAACTAAATATTTCCTAAAAATCGAAATAGAAACCTAAAAGCAAAATTCAAATGGTTGAAATGCAAGATTAAAGAGATGTGGATTACCTAGAGGTGACGATTCTCGATTCCAACAGACGGATTTTTCGCAATCTTCACGAGAAGTTTCTTACCCAAAAGCTCTCTTTTCTCACTCTGAAGTCAAACGGTAAAAATGAATTTACAAAAGCCCTTTTTATAAGATTTTTTTAATAAATGAATTTTTAATTTGTTTATTTTTCACTTTAAAGAGGTAACTTTTTGATGCATTTTTATTTATTTTATACAGGTATGAGTAATGTTTGAGTTTTTGTGCAGAATATCGGATTTTTCAGGCGAAATTGATCATTTTCAACAAAAAACATTAGAGTCATCTTTAAGCTCTTTTGTGACTCCTAAAATATGAAAAGATTGCTGAGTTTTTCTTTTTAAGCTCGTTAAAATGGAATTAAAAAGACGGTCCACTTAAACATAAACATGAAAAGATTGCCGAATTTTTGTCATTTCAAATTTGATATTGGTTATAAAATGACGTGTCCTTGATCGCTTTTTTACTTTTTCGGATCAGAGACACTAATTATGAAAAGTAATCCTTGATCGTAATGGTCAAGTGGTTCTCTCAAGTATTATTTTATACTTTTTCAGGCTTGGGAGACACAAATTTACGAAAAAGGACAACCATGGATTTTGCTTAAGTTTTTCTTCAGACTCCCTAAAATTGAAAAGAGCCGAGTTTCTCCTATACTGGACTCGTTAAAATTTAACAGTAAAGGACCTGTTCAATTACAAGCAGGAACGGACCACTCCTTCTTAGGGTTCGAATTTTAAACTAATTTGGACTCATCCGAAGGATGAGCTTATAATCAAGCAAATGTTATCCTCCTCAAGCTTCTCAAAAATAAAGAGGTACTTGCCAGAAATGGTGGGGGAAAAGAGAGGAAAATGAACCTGTTTGTCATACTTTGTGTCTCAGAAAAGCATTCAACCACTCTTGAACACGACACTTTTTGTTCATCTGGGTTGGGAAATCCTTTGCCTAACAGTTAATCAAACCATATTGAAAGTCTTCAGCCAGTTTTCTGGGTATTAGCTTTGGGTCAATTGTCACCAAACCATCTACATTGTCATTATGTGTTCAAGAGGTCAGTGAAAATAAACCATTCATATGAAAAATGTTTGTCATCCATCTTGACCATCCTTAAGTTATTCCTTGCAAACATATTTCTTCAAACCTGATCTATGATTTCATGTTGTGGGCTTGCCTACGACGGATCACTTTCTATCGACTTCAGCTCCTTATCTAGAAAGATGATCTAGAAATCGTTAGTACCTTGGAATCTGCATGCCTCAATGGCAGGTTTCTCGCCTTCGATGACAGGTTGCATCATTGACCTTCGATCAAAGGATTCCGTGACATGTTCGACATCAACTCATCTATTCAAATTTGATGGATTATACTGAGTACTTTGAGAGCCATTGACATTACTGGTGGTTTCTCTCACACTTGTTAACAGTTTACATCATTGACTGGTAATCAAGTGGTTTCTACCATGTTCAACTTCGACACATTCATTCACATGGATAGAATCGTACTATTTCAGGAAGTAGAAATCAAGACCCTAGATCTAGTTTCCACCATCCGGCTGCGAGGAATTTTGTTATTCATTATACAGTCGACTATTCATAAACAGATGGCTGCACCCATACTGTGTCTACATATGTCTATACTTGTGATGTATTACAAGATCATTCCTATATCAGAGCAGTTTAGTTAGTTTTCTAGTCAGTTTTTCTCTGAGTATGGGAATGCCTACCTCAGCGATGATATGATCACATATATATATTTTGTATTGAATGTTTTTACAGGCTCCAACCAGGCTCTCCAAAAGATGATCCTCGAAATGATAAAGTACTTCATTCTTCTTAGATGATAAATGAAATCCTCATCTATTACAGACTTCACACTTTAGCGGGCAATCTGTTACACAAAATATTGTCACCATGACTTTCTGCAGTAAGTGTGAGTCTATCACCACTCATACTTTCCTCCTATGCAAGTCTCAAACCTCAGCTCTTCATGTCAAGCCTTGAAAATGAGAGAAAGTCCTTAAAAAACTCTAAAACTCTGGTTCCACACTTTCTCTTAGCATTACCTACGGTCCCGCACCCACTGGTCATGTTCCCTACGGACCTGCCCGCTCTGTCTCTAAAGGAATGGGTGCGGACCCCTGTAAAAGTCAAAAAGGCACAAGTTTATTCTTAAAAACTCACTTTTGGTTAATTCTGGACGCTTCTAGAAGGAATCTTGACGTGGTTAGTTCGCTCCTAGGTGGTTCATGCATCCCATAACTAAAGGAGCTAACCCCTTGATGAGAGGAGCTTATACCTTTGAAGAAGGACTCTATCCCTTTGAAGGTGGACCTGGTAACTTCCTACCTCTACACTATAAAATGAGCCATTGGGCTGGTTACTAAGGAGGTTGAAAGCTGAATATTTTTTAGGGTAAATGTTGTTGGAATTTAGACTTCCTAATTGAGCTTGAGAGGAGAGATTACATACCTTTTGATCTCTTTGGGAAGAGTGTGAAGCTTGTCAAAGTAGAGGAGATTCTTGCTGGACCCTAGGAGGAGCTTGTACAACATCAAGGCACCAAGGTTGTAAAGTTCTTCTTTGTTTAAATTTAATACAATCAAGTTCATTTTTCTCAATAAGTTGTCTTCTATGGTTTATTTCATGAATTCCTTGATCATCATGATAAATATGGTTTATTATATTGGCTATACAGGTGTTATTTGATGTGTGCTTGTTTGTGTTTGCAGGTTCTTTAAAAGGAAACCCATTTGGATGATCGAAGCGTGGCTGCCACAAACTAGCGTTGGACTTGAGGTAGGGTCTAAAACATCTCTTGGCTTTTATTTATAAATCGCAATATTTAGAGAAAGGTATAATTTGCTTGTCTTGCTTGTCGCTAGATATCTATAGATATTAGGGAGATCGGTCTTGTCCGCAAGAACGATTTATCCGGCCGACAGGTAGTACCTTGGGGTTTGCAATCATCAGTGATAGATTCCTTCACTATCGATAGTGGGAAACCGTCAATGTCCCCTAATTGATAGATTCTTCCAAGTGTTCAACTTCAGCTGATTTATTCACACTTGTTAGGTTGTACTTGGTACCTTGACTCTCATTTTAATTATCGATGAGTAGTCTCGCGTTTGTTAATGGTATACATCAATGACCGGTAATCAAACAATTTCTCACGTGGTCAACCTCAGATCATTTATTCCCATTGTGTAGAAATGTACCATGACGATTAGTGAAGACCTCGGGTTGCATCAGCATGTCTTGGTTCACTTGTCAGTTGCTCCTGTTGCTACTAGTTGACACCATCCACTGTATATTTTGCAGTTCTTCACAACGACATCTTATATGCTAGTATCCAAGTTGTGATGTAGTATCATTTTATTCCATCATGTTCATTTGGTACTACTGGGATCCGTTTTTGACATCAGTGATTAGCTTCATTGATCGTCTTCTTATATGTGATGTTCAGACATGTACTTTTTCGATCATGATCAGATGATCCATTATGTACTTTCAGTTCTTTATACTTGTATACATATTGGATCCACTTGTACTTGATATGCAGACATGCTTTACTTTCTCTGAGCATGGGTATGCCCACCTCAGATAGTATTTTCTTTCTAATCTCTTTTTGATGGCTTGGTAGGCTGAATTCTGGTGAAGTCCTTCTCAGTTTCAACAAGATTCTTTTCATACACTTAATATGTTTCAGCCATCATGTACCCCTTCTGACCTCATATATTAGGGGGCATATGTTATAGCACCATTTATCACCCTTGGTATTTGTGATGCTTGTTTTATGGCCTAGGGAAACCCCTCCTTCCAAACTTGGTCCAAATATATTAAAAACAATGTTTTATTCCCTATATGCTACTTTGCCCTAAGATAAAAGTGTGTACACGCGGGTTAGTCAATACCCAACCCGCGTATATGTGTTAAAACACTTAAAAAAAATAAATTTCCTTAATTATGGGCGGAGTTCATGGGTTTTACCTATTGATTACCTCCTATTGCCCGTGGCCCAACTATTTCCCAACTAAAAAACTAATTGGGAGAAGTATAAATAGACTTCTATGGGAAGGCCTTAAGGAGGAGAAGAGATAGATTTATTATACTGAGATTATCCCTCATTGAGTCTGATGAATCCCTATGCCTCATGCACTTCCCCAAGCTTCAGGAAACCCTTGTTTCCTTGATTATAGATATTCTCCCTCTTGCTTGAGATATCATGGTGTTGGTTATGGAAGAATATTGTTGAAGGCTGGGATAGGACGAATCCGGAGGATGGTTCTGCTTGGAGCTGGAAGAAGAAGACTCAGGTGAATTCTCTCCATGTTATTTATAGCTTACTACAATAAAAGAAATGTTGTCTTGTTTCCGAAAATAACTTTGTTTATGCATCAAATTGTGTTGTAATTCATGTGTGAATGTTGTTTTGATGTGTAACTAATCATTAGCTTATATGATACAAAGTCAAATTTTGTGAATATGCTTTACTTCTATATTTTTATGTATGTTCAAATTGACTGATTTTCAATTTTGAAGAACATCGGGAGTTACGAAGGGTCTGAACCTTGCAGGACCTACTCGAACGAAGGAAATCCAGGTACGGTTGCTCTTACATAGTTTGTTTATATAAGAATTTTGACTGAGTTGTATGAGTTTTTCTTGTCGTATTCTGCTTCTGATCTGTTGGGGTTCAAACCCAAAGCCCTAGGGTACTTATTCCCGTAACACCTTTAAGAGCGCTTGCTGCATTCCGAGTAGCATTGACCCATTTTGGGAGCTGAGGAGCTGAAGGAGGATCCTGAGAAGGTGGGGGAGGATTGTCATCCTCGCTGTCATCATCTGAAGAAGAAATATTTTCGGAAGTAGAAGGGATAGAGAGAGGTGGCACATCCACCGAACTAGGCTCGTAGGCTGATATATTTTAAACAAACATTGCATCTCTTCTAATGATAACATTTTTGGACTTAAGTGGAATAAGTCTATATCCTTTGACGTCTTCAGAATATCCAACAAAAATACATTTTTCACTCTTAGGTTCTAAGGCTTTATGTTTCTTATCTGGAATATGGGCCCATGCTTCACCTCCAGAAACATGAAAGTGACTTACATCTGGTTTAATTGAGCTCCATGCTTCTTCTAGAGTTATATTCTTTAAAACCTTAGTAGGAGTGCAGTTTACTATGTAATTTTCATAGTTAATTGCTTCTTCCAAAAAATTAAGACTAAGTCCTTTAGATTGAAGCATACAATTAGCCATTTCCTTTAAGGTGTGATTGTTCCTTTCAGCTACACCATTTTGTTGTGGGGTATATGGAACAATATGTTGCATTTGAATTCCATGCTCAGTGCAAAAGTTGATGAATTTGTTGTTAACATAGTCTCCGCCATTATCAGATCTTAGCTTAAGAATTTGATATCCAGATTGTTTCTAAACAAAGGCCTTAAAGGCCAAGAACATGTTAAATACTTCACTTTTGAGTTTTAAGAAGTATACCCAAGTGCATCTAGAGAAATCATCAGAGAATGAAACAACTGAAAGTGGACTACATAAATCACTATGCACAAGTTGTAAAGGGGTTGACGCATGCCAAGAGGAATGTTTTTCAAAACTACCCTGATGATGTTTTCCGAGTACACCTCTGGAACAAACACCATCTCTACAAGATACCATAGGAAATCCTGTCACCATATTTTCTCTACATAGATTTTTAAGGGAGCAATAGTTTAAGTGACCAAATCGCTCATGCCAAATTTTGCTCACTTCATCATTATGAGCAACAAATACCGAGGGAAGAGTTGATGACCCAAAGTTTTTAAACTTATACAACCTTGTAGAATCATCAGCAATGACAATAGCTAAAATATGTCTAGGATCTCTTAGGTCCTTTATTACAACATCATGAGGTGAAAATTCAACGCTTTTACCTTCACCTGAATGAGTTATCTGATATACAGATATGTAGAAATTCCCACCTGTAGATCACCTGATAATGCAATATACTAAAGTAAAATACTTGATCTAAAATAATTATGCAGAAGCTTAATTGAATATGAGCAAGATCAATTGAACACATATAACTGATAAGAAGAAGTCAATCACACATAACACAGAAGAAATAACCAGGGGAAAGCACCAGCCTAAAACCCCAACTTTGTATTATCATACAAGTGGAAATATTGTCCAAGTTACAAAAAGAATCAGCTCAAAAGCTATCCTGCTCTCTCTGCAATCAAACAATGAAGATCATAGACTGAATAGACAAGTATATATCCTCCTCATGTCCTCCAGCCCTATTTCTTTGCGCAATTTTTCTTGGGTTCCAATGAAGCCACATGTGTGAATTGGCCTCATCACACTCACTAAACAAGAAGAAGTAACAACGCAATTCTCTTGGAAATAAATCCTTCTGCATGCAAGGAATATTCACCAAGGAATATCCTAGCAACTGATAGTACACTGTCCCTCCATCTAATCTCAACTAGGTCTCTGTCTGAACTAACATGCATGAGTTATGTATGAGAGAATATTCAGTTATCTGAAGAGCAGCAGTTATATGCAAGCATGCATTAACTAACTAAACTTACATTAATTTAAACAAACTGTTTAAATTAATCTAATTGGACTTGACTCGGTTAGTTGAGCCAACTAATTACTACTCAACTTAGAGCTCATCCTTATCTCTTTAATTGATTGATAAATTCCTCAATTAATGGAGAAACTGTTGCATGTCCTCACATAGACTTCATGTTTGATTTTTCACAACTAATTAACTCGTGGTGAATTAATTTATTTATTTTCAAACAACTGTTAAGTTCAAATTCGAATTTTAATTCCTATTATAGTTTAGGGACTGACTAAAATAAGAAGGTATCCCAAAATGTTATTTATATAAAAGCTATTTTTAGCACTTTCACTTTTCATCCATTGTTGCTAAGTTCAACACTGGCTGAACTACTATTTATAGTAGTGCTATTTTTAGCATTTCTTGTTGCTATCTTCAATACTCCCTCTCAACAAGAAAGGGATTATCAGTAACCCCAATCCTGTCTCTATGGAACTCGAACTTGCATTTTGACAATGCCTTTGTCAAAATATCTGCATCATGTTCCTCGGTTGAAACATACAGCAACAACATGATCCTCTTGACCACACAGTCTCGAAGATGGTGATACTGGATATCAATGTGCTTGGCCCTGTCATGAAAAACTGGATTCTCGGAGAGTTTGATGGAACTCTGATTATCACAGTATATCACTGTAGGATCCATCCTCTGACCAAACAATTCCACTAGAATCTTCCGCATCCAAATGGCCTCACATGTAGCTTGACTAGCAACCATGTATTCAGCCTCTACTGAGCTAAGTGCAACTGATCTCTATGTCCTACTGTACCAGGAAACTGCAGCTGAGCCAAGGTTGAAGATTCCTCTAGAAGTGATCTTCCAGTATGATGGACTCGTTGACCAATCCACATCTATGAAGCCCTGAAGCTTCACTCACTCTGTCCGTCTGTACCACAATCCAAACTGAGATGTGCCTCTGAGGTATCTCAGCACATGCTTCGCTTCCTTCCAAAAAAACTTGGTAGGCTGAACCATAGCTTGACTCAGCTCGTTCACCACAAAGCACAAGTTGAGTTGTGTGTTCACTAGATACATAAGTGAACCCACCAGCTTCCGATAAACAGTAGCAGCTACTACCTCACCTGAAGTATCATACTCCTTCCTCCAGTTCCCAACTAGAGGAGTCTGCATGGGTTTGCACTTCTCCTTATGGAACCGCCTGAGGATCTCATTGGCATACTTGCCTTGAGATACAAAAACTTCTCCATCTCTCTACCACACCTCCATGCCTAGAAAGTAGTGCATAAGACCCATGCCTTTCATCTCGAACTCTTTTGCAAGGTCCTCCTTGCAAGACTATATCAGCTGATCATCACTTGTCAAAATCAGATCATCGACATAAAGTACAATGATCAATGGCTTACCTTCTACCATGATGTGGTAAAGGTTCGCATCTGCTTCACTCTTGGTGAAGCCCAACCCGGTGAAATAGTTGTCGATCTTGGTGTACCAAGCATGGGGTGCTTGCTTCAACCCATACATAGCCCTCTTGATTCTGCACACATGTGACTTACTATCGAAGGTTTCGAAACCTTCTGGTTGCTCAATGTACACCTCCTCCTCAATTGTCCCATTGAGGAATGTTGTCTTCACATCCATCTGGTGGATCTTCCACCCCATCTGAGCTGATAGTTCCAATATCGATCTAATCAATGAGTACCTTGCTACAGGAGCAAAAGTCTCATCGTAGTCAATCCCCTCGACCTGTGAGAAACCTTGGGCAACAAACCTTGCCTTGTGTTTCTCAACACTGCCATCAGCTGCCTGCTTTACCTTGTAAAGCCATCTAGAACTCACCACTGACTTGTCCTGAGGTCTTGGGACAACATCCCAAACACAGTTCCACATGATGGAGTCATACTCCTCCACCATTGCATCAACCCACACTGGTTGTTGCACTGCCTCCTTGAATGAAGAAGGCTCGAAATCTACACACTCCCCAACCAGGGCCATGTAACCAGTTTACCACTTTGGCGACCTCCTCTATCTACACTAAGAAGATGGTTTCCCCACATTCTCCCGCGCATCCAGTGTCAACCTGTCAGCTTCCCTTGAGCATTTCCGCCCATCTCTGGAAGTCTCAACATGAGTGGATGTCTCCACTCCTGGATCCTCTACATGTGGCTGCTCCGCATCAAACTGAGGCTCCTCCTCCTTAGGAACAGAAGGTTCCTCATCTGCATACAACTTGAGCTCCCTCTCAAGTGACACTTGCATGGCTTTCTTCTCATCGAACTTTAGATCCCTACGTACCATAATCCTCTGAGTGGAAGGCAGGTACACCCGATAGTTGTGAGGTGTATTTGTGTTCCCCACAAGTATTCCCAACTCAATTGTTGGGTCTAGCTTCTTCATGGCATCTTTGGTCACATGACAGTAAATTGATGATCCAAAAATTCAGAAGTGACTTACATCAAGTCGCTTCCCAGAATAGCCATCCATAGATGTCTTCATCCCCAGTATACGATGCAGGCTTCTGTTCTGCAAGTATATTGTTTTATTGCATGCCTCAGCCCACAAATGCAGTGGTAGGCTTTGGTCATGCAACATCACTTGAGCTGCTCCCACAATTGATATGTTCTTCCTTTCAGCCACCCCATTCTGCTATGGGTTATGGGGTGTCGTCAATTCCCGTTTAATTCCTTCTGCAATGTAGAAGTCCTTAAACTACTGGGAGACATACTTTCCACCATTGTCACTATGCAATGCTTTTATTTTCTTTCATGATTCTTTCTCTACAAGGCTTTAAACTAGCAAAACCTCAAGTAGGTTTGATCCTTCTTTTCCATAAAGTAGATCCAGCATCTACGAGAAAAATCATCAAGAAAATTAGCATAGTACCTTTGTTTAGCGGTGGAGGCTGTAGAGAAAGGTCCAAAAACATCTTAGTGAACTCGCTCCAGGATTGCTCCAGCTCTATTGTCTCGATCCGAAAAGGAAGATTTCACATACTTACCTAAGGTACAACCTTTGCATGTACTCGTCTGCTCAATTTTTCCCTTGGGTAATCCGATAGAAATCTGTTGCATGATCTTCAGGGCGGCCCAATCTTCTATGCCATAGCACACCAACATCTTGGCTCTGCACCATCTCTAATTTGGAACTCAAAGAAGCACAGTCATCTACCTCCATCTTGTAGAGATTCTTAACTCGAATCCCTATTATCTTTTTCTGTCCAGTGTCAATATGCCTCAGGAATACCTTTCCTTTGCTAAAGACTAGATCATAGCCTTTATCTTCTAGAAAAGAAATGGACACAAGATTCTTCTTCAGACCTGGTACATACTTTACATCAGTCAGGGTGAGGGGAGCTCCATGCTCCCTTTGAAACACAACCATACCTTCACCTGAGACATAGTACTTTCCATCATCGCCCATCTCGATTCGCATCTGGAGATCCTTCTCCTCCAGGGTACTGAAGAGATTCTTGTCACCTGACATGTGGAATGAGGCTCCACTGTCTAGGTACCAAACACATCCCATCATGGATGAAACCATGCATGTGATAAGAGAGAAATCCAGCTCAAACTATGAGGCTAGTGCATCACCATCACATCCCTTTGAGGAACCCTTCTTGGATTTCTTTTGTAGACAATTAGTAGCATAATGGCCCACTTCATGACAATGAAAGCATTGCACTTTCGATTTTTCAAACTTCTTCCCACCATGGGAAGAACCAGATTTGGATTGGGATGCCTTCCCTTTCCCCTTCCTTTCCTTACTCACTAAGGCTAGATTTTCCTCATCATCTTGCTTCGATGAGGATCCATCTCTCGTGCTTCTTCTTATCTCCTCCTGCATCAGATGCAACCAAATTCGTTCCCAATCTAGCAGTTTCTCTCTTCCATTAACCGAGTCTTGGTAGCTATTCCAGCTCTTCGGAAGACCGAGGAGTGCAAGACTCACCATGTCATCATCTTTTGTCGCGATCCCTACACTTCCAAGCTCATCCCTACAGGTGGTGAGTTTGTTTAGATACGTAGAGATCGTGTCGCCCTTTTCACACTTGATCTTATGAAGCTTGTCTTTCAGCACCAGCTAACTCTGATCGCTGCTATTCTAATATAGATCTTTCAATGTTTTCCACATTGAAAATGGTGTCTCCTTCCCATGGAGACTCGAGATTATGTGGTCTCGAACTCCCTCTAGAAGGATTCTCCTTGCTCTAGCCACACACTTTTTCTATTCTACCAATTGAGTAGCATTAGTCGGCTTGGGGACTTCTTGATCAATGAAGTCCTTTAGACGGTTATCCTCTAATACTGCTTCCATGCGATCCTTCTAGGCTATATAATTTTAGCTACCATCAAGGGCATACTAGAGTCTTAAACCGTTGAACGCCATAGGTGAAATAGGGATGTGATAAGAACTCAATTTCTATATTCAGGAATCACAAACTTTAAACTTCTCCCTTCTTGTATATTTTTCTTCCTTGATCACCTTTTCTCTGATACCATGTAGAAATTCCCACCTGTAGATCACCTGATAATGCAATATACTAAAGCAAAATACTTGATCTACTTCTACAAAAAATTATGCGGAAGCTTAATCGAATATGAGCAAGATCAATTGAACACATATAACTGATAAGAAGAAATCAATCACACATAACACAGAAGAAATAACCAGGGGAAAGCACCAGCCTAAAACCCCAACTCTGTATTATCATACAAGTGGAAATCTTGTCCAAGTTACAAAAAGAATCAGCTCAAAAGTTATCCTACTCTCTCTGCAATCAAACAATGAAGCTCATAGACTAAATAGACAAGTATATATCCTCCTCAAGTCCTCCAAGCCCCTATTTCTTTGCACAATTTTTCTTGGGGTCCAGTGAAGCCACATGTGTGAATTGGCCTCATCACACTCACTGAACAGGAAAAACTAACAATGCAATTCTCCTGGAAAGAAATCCTTCTGCATGCAAGGAATATTCACCAAGGAATATCCTAGAAACTGATAGTACACTGTCCCTCCATCTAATCTCAACTAGGTATCTATCTGAACTGACATGCATGAGTTATCTATGAGAGAATATTCAGTTATCTGAAGAGTAGCAGTTATATGCAAGAATGCATTAACTAACTGAACTTACATTAATTTAAACAAATTGTTTAGATCAATCTAACTGGACTTGACTCAGTTAACTGAGCCAACTAATTACTACTCAAATTATAACTCATCCTTATCTCTTTAAGTGATGGATAAATTCCTCAATTAATGGAGAAACTATTGCATGTCCTCACATAGACTTCATGTTTGATTTTTCACAACTAATTAACTCATGGTGAATTAATTAATTTATTTTCAAACAGCGGTTAAGTTAAAATTCGAATTTTACTTCCTATTATAGTTTAGGGAGTCACTAAAATAGGAAGGTATCCCGAAATGCTATTTATTGAAGAGCTATTTTTAGCACTTTCACTTTTCATTCATTGTTGCTAAGTTCAACACTGGCTGAACAACTACTTATAGCAGTGCTATTTTTAGCATTTTCTATTTTCAGCATTTCTTGTTGCTATCTTCAACAATATAGAAGGTTGCAGGATAAGGTTGGAACACATAATACATAATTAAATTGACCATTATTGAGATGAATAGTTCCAATCCCTACAACACTAAGAGATCTATCATCACCAACACATATATTTTCCATGTTTCAATCATTTAAAGAAGAAAACATGTCTCTGTTTTTGTCCATGTGATAAGAAGCTCCAAAATCAATGAGCCACTCATGAGAATTATAAGAAGAAGAAGATACATTTAGTGCATAACCAGACTGAGATCCCTGACAACCACATGCAGACAATGTTATTCCTGAAGATGAAGTTGAAGTTGAAGAGTGCTCCAAATGGATTGTATGTTTCTTCATTGCTACTTCCAAGGCTTACATCTTATTAAAGCATTTGGATTCTAAGTGGCCATCTCGATTACAAAAGTTGCAATGTCTATCAACCTTCTTCCCTTTGTTTTTATTTGCTTTATCATTTTGTTGAATTGATTTTTCGTTTTGTTGATACTGAAAGTGCTTAGGACCCTTGTTTGGTTTAAGACCATTCTTTTTAGAATACTGCTTCTTAGGATTCTTTCGACATGGTTGTTGTTGGGCGGATAAGGCTTTCTTAGAAGAGTTTCCAAGATTAAGAAAACCAAGATGTAAGATTTTTTCTTGTTCTCTTATTAAAGAATCACAAAAGGCATCAAAAGAGGGGGACTTGTAGTCTTGTCCTTGAGAAATAAAGGCTTCTCTAGTAGAATGGAAGGTGGAAACAAACACAGAGTAGGCTGGTCCCAACTTAGTAAGAATGGAATAGATAAGGCTACCATCTTCTTTCTTAACCTTAACACCTTCCAAGAGAAGTGTAAGAGTCTTGAACTTGGACAAAAAATCTTCAATGGAAGAAAAATTTTGGGGTCCAACGTAAGCAGTTCATTTTTTAGTTGATGGGCTCTAATTTCATTTTTAATTCCAAAAACTTTAGTGAGTTGTTTCATTGCTTCATTAGGGGTATCAAGTTCTGTGATATGGAATCTAAGGTTAGATCTAAGGCTTTTTTGATCCATAATGTTGATATCAATCTTTCGGATTAATCACATCGTTAGGATTTGGTGACTTTTCTAACCAACTAATGTGGTTTATCCTCAGGACACGATCTAGAGAAAAAGACATCCCTATGAACCCACATGCTTGATCTTGTCTATTTTCCCATTTGGTTGCCTTATCTTCATATTTAGGTTTAGTTTCTTGCCCTGAGGCTATTCTTTAAACACCTTTACTTCTAAGTAAATCCACAATGTACGACCACCATAGGAAGTTGTTGGTGCTGTCAAGAATAACTGGGCGTGGAATTTCCATTTTAACAAAAACTTAAGTTGTAGATGTTGAAACTAAGTGTTCCAATTAAAAAGATCTCAAAAAATTAGACCAATTAAAAAAAAGGCTCTGAAAAACAGCTTCGGGATGAAGTTATGGCTTTTTGACGAAATGGTTTTTTGAGGAAAAGTTGTTAAAGATGCCAAGGAAGTGCATGAATGTGCGGAAGTGAATGATAATGTTATATTTTAAAAAAATAAACCCCCCCCGGCCACCTTTCCAAATTTAATCTAATTAGCTCACTTTAAAAATAAAAAAAATTATGTGACCCACTTTTATAAATAAGTGAAAGTCACTTTCACAGTGGTACTTTATGAGCTACCCACTAAATTGTAACTTAAATAAAATATAAAGAGACTTTAGAATTATAAGTGACTCACTTTTTATAATGGGTGAGAACACTTTTACATAAAGTAACTTTAAAACATAAGATACCTGTGGTTTTTGAAAAAGTAACTCAACAAAAAGAAAGACTTGAACTCAAGACCTCTATTCTCATAAAGTAACTTTGGACCAAGTGAGCTAGTTTAAAAGGTTAGTAATTTTTGGAAAAGAGGAAGGGGTTTTTTT
Organism: Pinus tabuliformis; assembly: GCA_031772625.1. Lineage (NCBI taxonomy): Eukaryota > Viridiplantae > Streptophyta > Pinopsida > Pinales > Pinaceae > Pinus > Pinus tabuliformis. Next base: position 1,992,581,071 of record CM062816.1, read on the forward strand.
TTTTTTTTAGTCTCTGAATGTTTGGGGTGTGTGCTTACTTGAAAAATCCATTTTTCCCTACAAAACAAAAAACCACAAAACCCAACAAGGACATACAAAAAAACCAAACCTTATGGCTTGAAGTTAGCTTTCGCCGGAAACTAAATATTTTCCTCTATGCTTTTTCATTTTCCAAGATCACACTAAGGCTTTGTGGAAAAGAGCATACGCATGAGAAAAATCCTTCCTTTCTGTTTGTGATTTTCCCATATCATACATGGTTGCGGGGCAAAGAGCATACGTACAAATGAAAGGTATAGACTCGGAAATAAAAAACAAAGAGATATATAAACTGAAATAAACAAAGAGATGAATAACTAAAACAACAAATAAAGTTTGTATACCTCCAGATCTTAAAAATGACGTAGCTAAGGCTACCAGAAACATTTTCGCGTGAAAGGAAAGGGGTTCCTCACTGGAACAGATGCTCCTAAGACAATAGAGTAGTCCACTCGGATCGAAAGCAATTAGCAACAATATATCTAGGAAATGACAGTCGAATGCAATTGTACCGGCTTCATATTTGGATCACCAACGGATGCAGCCCTCAAATAGCTCTGATACCATGTAGGAATTTACAGGGTAAGTTCCTCAGATAGAACACCAAAGAACATCGCTCACAAACAGATCACAGATCAATACACCAGTATTCTTGACGTGGTTAAAACCCTCAAAGAGGGATATAGTCCACAGCCCGAGCCAACACGGCCACTTCACGCAATTTATTAATAAAAGAAAGAAAATTTACATAAGTTTCTCTCATGAACAGTCACCCTACAAATGAACCTCCATGCTCCTTAAATAGAGATCATGGACCAATCGGGTGTTAAGCCATGGATCAAGTGTCGGTAATACCGAGGAGAGAATGAACTGTCAAATCACTTCATGTTGCTATGGGGTAAAATGCATGGTGTATGGAGAATGAAAACTACCCTCAAAGGCCTTCCCAGGACCTTCGACAGACTGTAAGATTATCTGCAGATGCTACCAAGTTATACACATGTTCATAGACAAATATCAATTAACGAAGTATGGAAAGAGTATTACCTCAAGTCTCCTAGATTTGTTTGGAGATCACAATGTAACCAAGAAGAACTCTCTCAAAGCCGGCTCCAAATCAATTTCTGCACAACAGAAAGGAAAACACAATCACCAGATACAACCTTGAAAGCCAATATATGAATACACAACAAACATATATTTGCATACAACTAAACTACTCATATAAACAAATATAGACTGAACAACTCAATGAACTGTGTTACCAACACCATGGAGTAGGGAACACAACTGCAGTTCTGTACTAATAATGGAAGAGTGATTACAACCATCTGTTGTATCAGTCTTCCTTTGCCCCTTCCGCTTCTCTCTCTCTCTCCCTTATAGCTCACTTATTCATATATGAGGCAGTTCTCAACAGCTAACTAGGCTATCCTTTCAAATGCTCTGACCTTTTTCATAATAACCGTCACCTTACTTATATAGAAATTGAGTTAGGGTTTCCAAGCTCCTCCTTGAGTTCACTAGGGCAAAAGCAATGAACTTGCCATGCTTTTTAGCTCTTTCCCATTTGCCTCCTTTTTTCAGATTAGAAATCCTCCAAATATCTCGAATTTGGATGTTTCCTTGCTTTTCTTGAGTAATTTTAGGGACAAATATCTAGATATTTGTGAGTCAATTCATTCCTTTGACCCTTGGAACTTCACCAAGTTTCACTAACATTGTTCCCATACTAGAAACATGCTTTAGTAGGGTCACTAACGCACCTCCAGGCTTGGTAACAAGCTTTATAAAGTAGGTTATTAGTGCACAGCCAGCATTAGTGTGGAATCAAGGCCTGTGATTGTGGTCTTTGTTTTAGCTATCATGTCTTTCCCCTCTGAGTTGATGAGGAGGTCAATTTGTTGTATAACAGATGCCCCCTAAAGTATGAGATCAGAGGTAGAGACGATGGCCGAAATACTTTACTAAAACTGTAATTTTCCTATCAAAATGAGAGAGAGAGAAGCTTCGGGTGGCAAGGGAAACCTGATACAACACATATATATATATAACTACTAAAATCATGTCTTGAGTCGGGTATTCCCATGCTCAGTAGCTATGTCAGAGTGATTTTCTCCAAAGAGATATGATGATACTGGCCGCTGATAAGCACAATGCAGGTCTAGTGTCATAATAGGATCATCCTGAAACAACTGTCTCCAAAAAACAATATCCGCAGCTTGGGAGAGGAAACAAGGCTGAATGATGTAAGCCTCTACCCAAGGTCTTGATTTATGCTTCACCGAACAACATAGATCGATACATGTGAAAATATGCGTTGACGTCGAACATGCACGAAATCATCTGATTACCAGTCAATAATGGAGACCATTAACAGACACGAGGAAGGCCACCGATAATGGTGATGGTCTCCAAGATGCACAATACAATTTAACAAGTGTGAAAGATGTCTTTGTTGTCGAACACCCGTAGAATTGCTCAACCAGGAGCCAATAATGAGAACCCCTAATCAAACACAAGGCAACCTGCCACTAATGTCTGCAAGTACCAAGGCACTGAATGTGTTTTTGGGTTATCTTCCTAGATAGAGTGTTGAAGTCGATAGGAAGAAACCTGTCGAAAGGTAGGCAATAATGTGTCCTACATCAATCGACACGAAACAGGACAAGAATGATTTTTTTTTTTTGAGGAATCTTTTGAGCATTTGGGTCTAAACAACAGAGGGCATGATGGAAGGATATGCTTGATGGGTTGATGGAGGAAACAAAAGGTTAACCCTTGAACAATAGAAGGCATGACAACGGTTTTAACCATGCAGCACTAGACTCATGAACACTACAAAGTGTTAGGATATAGAGATGCAATTACATCAAGGTATTTAGGCTAAACTCATAGGATGGTAGGATTCATATTGAGAGGCTGTCACAAGGAAGGTTTATCTGAGGGAGTGCCATGTTCAAGGGAACGATTGTTGCCAAACCACGCTTTCTAATACGGAATATAGTTGTATTGTCAACTTTCCCCATCTGATTAATTTAATGAGTCCAAATGGGTAAACTCATCGATCTTTTCATATTTAAAGAGTCTGAAAAGGACCACAAAAAGAATGACTCTTTGCCCTATCTGATTAGTTTAATGAGTCCAGACAGGCAAACTCGTCGATTTTTTCATGTTTTAAGAGTCTGAAAAGTATCGTAAAAAGAGTGACTCTATATCTTATCTGTATATGGGTATTCCTACGGCTACAACCATATAAGCAAATGTCCCTAAAGCAACACTTTTTTTAGCCAATTGATAAGTCCCAAACAAAAGGGTTCAATAATGGAGCACATTGATGAGTTCCAAAAATTGAACATAAGGGTAAAAGATACTCCAGGAACAAAACCTCCTTTCTATATATAGGAGTCTAAGGAGTCACAATATAACCCAGCCGACCTAACAATAATAACATAAAGCCACAAAAATAACAATAGAGGGATTCTATGGGGCACATTAGTAACAATATGGGCACTACATGGGTACATCAATATAATAAGTGGGTTGTACTAATAACAATAAGGGGTTACACTAGTAGTATAGGGTCCTAACATGCCCCTCTCCTTCAAAAAGCGTTGTCCTCAACGCTTGAGTAGTTCTTGATGCTTCTGTATAAAATTCTTGTCCTCCCATGTGTAATCTTCAGTAGGTAAGTTCTTCCACTTGATGAGATACTCTGAAATTGATCGATTTCATAGCTGTTGGGTTCTTGTTTCTGTGACTGCTCCAGGTTCCAATATGATTTTTCCTTCCTTTTCAATATCTGGCAATATTGTTTGAATTGGGATCTTTTGCAACTTTTGAATAAGTGGCCATACTTCCTTGTCCTTCTTCCATTCATCCCTTGCTTCGTTTATCCAATCTGGTTGGATAATAGAAATAGCACAAAACAATGCTTCCACATCCTCATCCTTGAAGAGTCTTCCCATTCGATAAGGTCGCCATTTTTTATGTGCATGTAGTATTGCCAACATTTCCTTCTCATAAATAGCTTTCTTTAGATGTAGCAGTAAAAATACCCAATCGCCTACATCAAAACATTTTCACTATGATGTTGATCTACCTATTGTTTCATTTGATTTTGCACCGAAGTGGCGTTATCCTTTAAAAGTTGGAGAACTTGTTGTTGATGCTCGATGTGATCTTTCACTGCTTGAACCTATTTCTTCTTGATATGTCCTTCTATCTTTAGAGTTTGAGGAGTGGTAATTTCTTCCAATCCTTCACAAGATATGGTCGGATTCATTTCTTGACGCTCGATGTGATCTTTCACTCCTTGAACATTTTCTTCTTGATATGTCCTTCTATCTTGATAGTTTGAGGACTGGTAATTCCGACCAGTGAATTACAAGATAGGGCTAGATTCATTTCTTCTTTCTTGATGTGATCTTTCACTTCTTGCACCTTTTTCTTCTTGATATGTCCTTCTATCTTGAGAGTTTGAGGAGTGGTCATTCTTGCCAATAGTTTACAAGATATTTTCTGATTCATTTCTTCTTTCTCTGGGGTCGGGTCCTGGCATATATCCTCTTCTTTTGATGTTTCTTGATCCTTTTCTTCATCCTCTTCATACTCTATGTAAAATAATTTCTTCTCAGCACACTTATGACCTTTAGTGCTTTTGCTATCACAATTGTAACAAAGCCCTTTTTCTCTTTTTTCTTCCAATTGTTGTGGTGTAACCCTTGTAGGTTGTGGAAGGCTAGGAGAAACAACACGTCCATCTTTAAAGTTGTGAGGGATATACTTCCTTTTTGGCATAATTTTACTTTCAAATATGTCAGAAAGCCCTTTTACTCTTTCCAATTGTTGTGGTGTTGCTCTAAAGAAGGTGTTGCTCTTTGTATCCTCATAATGTGCTATCATTTCCTCCGTGAGAATTGACCACGTAACAAGTTGTTTACGAGAACAAAGCCCTTTATACCATAAAAATTGATCTGGTTCTAAATACGAAGATGCAATACATACCTTTTTTAACAGTGGTACACCATGTAGATCAAAATATTGCTCCATCTGAAGTATCCAATTTACGGATCATTGCCATCAAACTTCCTCATCTTGCTTTTTCTTGATTTTAGGACCTCGATCTTGAAACGATTGTAACTCTGTACTTACAGATATTTAAGTTCTGAAATTTCTATTTATAGTAGCCCTTTGTGTCCTCTTTCCAATGCCACCAGTCTGATCCAAATTGGATTCTCCAAAAAGTAGTTATGCACAATCTCCCAAGATGACCTGATTATAGACCTTTCCAGAAGATTGAACTTGTATGAAGTGCCACGTGTCAATTTTTTGACCTCTAGCTCTGAAAAAGATATAAAAAAAACTACAGTCCGTCCTCTTTCTGTACCTTCTTACTAAATTTCAATCCAATGCTCAGAGAGAAAGTTATGACTATTTTCTCCAGGTCACCTGTTTGGAATATAATTTGAGAGTCTACACAAAGACCAAATTCCTCAGATCATATCTCCGCAAATATAGCGCAAAACGCTCTGAAATTCGGACCCGAGGTTCAGCGCGATTTCTTCTCAAATGGGTTTTTTTTGCAACTTCTGAAACATCGTAGAAAAAAAAGTTATAGCGAAAATGCCACGATGACCTTTTGGAGCAGCGAAACCCTAGAATCAAAAGCTCTGATACCAAATGTTATGAAACCAGCTCAAGAAAAGATAGAAAATATAGATGAATGCCTTAGAATTCAGCCTCGGGGGAAACCTTCTTTACATTACATAAATGAACAATTCTTGGATGATACAAATGACAAAACCTCCTTTCTATATATAGGAGTCTAAGGAGTCACAATATAACCCAGCCGACCTAACAATAATAATATAAAGCCACAAAAATAACAATAGAGGGATTCTATGGGGCACATTAGTAACAATATGGGCACTACATGGGTACATCAATATAATAAGTGGGTTGTACTAATAACAATAAGGGGTTACACTAGTAGTATAGGGGCCTAACAATAATTTAATGAGTCCAGACTAGACAACTCGGTGGTCTTTTCATATTTAGAGAGTCTGAAAAGATCATAAAGAGAGACTCCATGGTGGTCCCTTTGTCATAGTTGTTAACCGGGTGTGACAAAAGGTTAATAGTATACCCAGATCAGTTACTTTCCGTAAGTTAATCTATTGAATCTGGATAAAGAGAAACCTATGTTCAATAGATGTCGACCTCATTTTGTTACGAGTACGAGGAGACGGACTAAACTCATTTTTCGTCATGAATTTTTAATGAGTCATGCAACAACAAACTCAATACCTTCATCAAAAATTTTAATGAGTCAAATGAAGAAAACTCAGGGTATCTTTTTCAAATTAGTGAGCAAGAAAAAGAGGTAAAAGAACAACTATTCCTTCTTCATAAATTTAACAAGCTCGAAGGTGGGGAAAAACTCGGGGGTTTTTCGATTTAAGAGCGAGAAACGGTCCCAAAAAAGAAAGTGCTCTTGCTACTACCGTATATTTTTAATGAGCCCAGTGACAAAAACTTTGGATTTTTCAGTTTAACAAGTAAGAAAAGTACGTAAAAGAATGCTCGAGTCATATTTATAAAGTTTAATGAGCCAAAAGACAAAGCTCGGGATTTTTTCAGTTTAAAGAACGAGAAAAAATCACCTAAAAAGAATTATCCCTTGGTATTTTTCAGTTTAATGAGCTAAAAAAAGATCAAAAAAGAGTTGTTCAAAGCATCATCGTATAGATTTAAAGAGCGCAACGATGAAATTTTAGAGATGTTTCTATTTTTAAAGAGCAATAAAATATCTCAAAAAGTGCTCTATTCTTCGTTGTAGTAGTTTAACGAGCCCAAAGAAGGAGACTCAAGGTTTTTCGGATTAACGATCAAGAAAAATACCATAAAAAGAACACTAGATCTTCTTCATGGTATTTTAGCAAGCCTGAAAAAGGAGACTCGAAGATTTTTTAGATTAACGAGCAAGAAAAATACCATAAAAGGAATGCTCGATCTTTCTTGATTTCATGCTTGACATTAGAAGGGTCTATGCCATGCATTTCCTCATAAGACCAAGGAAAAACATCGCAGAAGTCCCTAAAGGAGTAGGTGAAGCTTACAATTTCCTCAGGATTGTGATTGGCTCCAATCTGTATATTTTCCACGATGCCTGTCATGACAGAAATATTGATGAGTAATGTTTTTGAAATATTTCCCTTGTTTCCTTTCGAGTCCAAAGTGTGGATAGTCGTATATGGTGAGGAAACTATTTCTGGGGCGTCAGGTGAAAGGATTTGAAGAGGCATCATGTCCAAATCAGATATCGAAACATGATTATGCGAGTACTCCCAAGGTCGCTCTTCTAAACTCGTGATCTCTTGAATAGCTTTGTCCATAGGTAGGACTCGATTGAGTGGATCGAAAGAAGGAGCGGTTATGGGAGGGGCAGTGGTACCATTGGCCGAAACCAAAGTGACCAGAGATTTGGATGTAATTTGAATGGCTTCACAGGCCAATTCCGCTACTGACAATGGCATTTGCTCTTCGTAAGTGTCAATGACTGAAGGAGCCGGTAGGATCCATGGATCGGTCTGTTCATGAGGAATAGATGAAATCATATTGACCATCTGTCAAACCTTCGGCGGCTAAAGAGGGAAACAAACCATGAGGGAAGAAGCCTTCAAAAGACCGGTACCGATACTGACAAAAGAGTCAGGCACACCACCCACTAAGGGTACAGAGCTGCTAGGTAACGAAGAGTAATATGGGGTGCAAAAGGACAGTTGGTCCACTGTGACTATATTTCCATCCAAGGGAAAGTGTATGATACGGAAGACCGAAGACACAATGGCCTTCATGGCATAAGTCCAAGTGCGGCCCAAAAGCAGATTATAGTCGAGTTTATGTTCCACGACTTCAATATCTACTGTTACCGTTTTCCCACTCAAGGTGATGGGATATCTAGCTAGGTAACCTTTTGGGATAAAGGTGTGGTCGTCGAACGCTTGAAGGGAATTTGACGGCGGGGATAGGGTTGGAGAACCCAGGGCGAGCCAACATGAAGCAAGTAGAAGCACCTTTGTCGATGATAGTTCTGTGTATACCTTTACCTTTCGAAGTTATATGCACCTGAAATGCAAGCTGGTGAGAAAGGGGAGGTTTACACTTGTCCATGTTGAAAATAGCAAGCATGGAATCCTTTGGGTTGATACCACCAATAGCCGAAAGCAAAGATTTCTATTATGTTGGGCATGTTTGTAATACTTCGAGCGCCGACATAGCCAACGACGCTTGCGCCAAATCTTCTACAATGTTGTAGTGTTGGGCGGCACATGCAGATGTATTGTGCGTTGTGCGTTGAAGTGCCCCTTTTGGGGGTCGAATTACAAGGTCCTCAACTGGCCTTTCGATATGCAAATCGTTAGGCAGTAGTGGGTTTTGACCTGAGGATGGTTTTGTTGTAGGAGCAACAGGAGCTCCATAAGATTTGGCTCTTGTTTGTAGATCTACCATTTCAAATGTGTAAATGGTAGAAGATCCTTCACCATTTGAAGGATGCTGCAAACCATCATTTCCCCCTTGCGAGGGTTGTGGTTGGTTTGCAATAAGGTTTTGCTGCTGCTGAGCGGGGAAAGGATTTTTTAGGATAGCGGGGGTCCGGCCAGTATCCTTTCTAGCAATGTATTTTGTGCATTCCTGAAGACGCGGACAGTGATAGGTCATATGGTCTTCAGCACAGATTTTGCAAGGAAATGTGGTGGGTTTATCCTTTCCATTGTTAGTAGGCGCAGCAGCCTTTTGTTTTGGGTTTGGCTGCTTTGTTGACTGCTCCTCAGAAGGAGTGGTCTTTTTCTTATTCTTCTTTTTCTTACCACCGAGATTTTGTGTAGACTACACAGAGTTTATCTCAATGGTAGGAAGAGCAATCGATTTGGTAGTAGTGGAATCATTGGGTTTGCCAGAGGCATTGGGGATTATGTCGTAAAGAGTGCTAGAATGTGAATATATCAAATCTAAGTGTTGGGCACAACATATGGATTGGTCTTTTTTGACCGCGACATCTCGAGCGATTTGCGGAAGTAAGGACCTATAGAACTAGTCCGTTAAGAGAAAGTCTGGGAGGGGAGCTTTGACTAACCTCCGCCTACATCTCCATTCATGTATATGTTCGGAGATGTGGGTGGCGGTATCCTAACGAAATAAAGTGAGGAGCTCTATCCCAGTCTCATAGTGTATGGGTAGCTGGAAGTGCTTTAGGAATTCCATCGCTAAAGCGTCGAAGGTGTTTACTGACGTGCGTGGTAACTCAATATACCATTTAGCTGCATTGCCAGTGAGGGTGCGGGGAAAAAGACGTAACCGGACACTATCATCCACCATAGAGTTTGAAACACTCCAAAGATGGTAGGTGGTGATATGGGTGCCCAGATCCTCCCCTTGCTTTCCATCGAACTTAGGGATGTCCATTGGTATCTTATGCGAGATCGGCGGCCATTGTAAGTTATGATAGATGGGGTTGTTTGTCAATTTGTATAAGTTGGGTATATCCAACGTTGCCAAAAAAGGCAAAGAGTTTGGTGCCCCCGACTCGAACCATGGTGATGACATATGACTTGAGGAGCCATGCACTCCTCCCATCATTTGGCTCCCAATATTATACATGGGTTGCGTGGTGTAGCAGTTGCTTTGAGGTATGGTGTTGTAGAGTGGATTTCCATGAGGATTTTGATACTGGGGTATAGAATTGCCCCCAGGATAAGTAGTGCCCCCTTGACTCATTTGAATGTGTGAGTAGGGTGCCCCCATGGATTGGTTGGGAACCCCTTGAGGATTCCCGCCCAACACAGAACTAACCATTTGTCCTTGATTGACAGAGGGAATGCTCATGTCAATTAGCGACTGACCATGCATGCCTGAGAATGGAGGGGGAATTGTTACATTCCCTACCGACATGTGCATATTGGGAACCCCCCTAGGTATATGGATCTGGGGGTTTGAACTATACAACAGCGACTGACCATGTTGTTGGTAGATAGGAACCGCGCCCATAGTGCCACATTGAGCATTATAGGGAGCGTTGTATGTGGCACTTGTCGAAGGTATGCAGTTTGACACGAAAGGGGTGGAACCCGACATCAACTGGGTTCCACTCGTAGATGGTGTCATGTGAGTGGTTGTACCTAGGAAAAATGGGATAGCGGGGTTCGCCATCGACGGTGTTGTGATGACTGTCGACTGGGGAAGTGGTGGAGGACCGAAAGCATCCACAAAGTTCCATAACCTGTTAGTCGTCGACAGGATAGATGGAAATGTTCCAACTACCGAAGCAGGAAGTACAGGTACCACAGGAGCCAAGACAGGTTCCAACAGATTCGTGAGCAGAGGGTTAAAGGGAGGAAGGAATCCTTTGGTAAAGAAATCCTCCGGCAAACTTGAATCGTTAGTTGTCCAAACAGATCCCGTGTGAGATCTAGGAGACTGATCCCCTGAAGATGGGGAATCTGGTTCAGTGGAACTCGGCAGATCTTCCACAATGAGTGGAGGAAGGCCTAGCAATCGTCTAGAGTGACGACAAGGGCTGGATAAAGCCACAATGACCATTAATTTTTATCAATAAATTTTATCGTGATATTCGTTAAAGTCTCAAATGATAGGACTTAGGTACCTAAAAAATATACTAAATTGATCAATCAGCAAACAGAGGGAAATGACCCTGTCTAATAAACACCGATCACTGGAGATGAAACCCAGTATCTCAATGAATAACAGAGAAGGTTGGCCAGATGTACAGTTACAGTTACTCTAGAGCTTCGCCCGAACCTCAGATTGAGGGGCCAAGTACTCTTGTGAAGATGAGCACCCTCCCAAAAACTGAAGACAGAGTAGGTCCGTCTATGTTAGGTACCAGGATAGCCCATCCCAGTCACCTTGTGTAAGTCCCTATAAGTTTGGCCACTAAAGATACCTCAGATCACAGACACCATCGGGGGGGACATAGTCATAGACAACACGTTGTGTGGGCAGGATACCTAAGTCCCCGACTCAGCTCCGAAATCCCCGAAGGGATCCCCAATACACAGAATACCCAAAGGATTTGTAAGAGAAGGCGGGCTACCTTCACTTACAGTCTGATGTTGTCTCGTATTTTTCTCCGCTTTTACTAGAGTGGTCCCGGTAGTATGAGTGCAGAAGGAATTTTTCTCTCTTTTAATGACACTAGTTTGGTGTTCGATCTTGGGTAGTTTTACTCACTCTGCTTATCCCAAGATCCTAGCCTAGCTAATTTTTGTTTTCTCAATAAAGAGTTATTGATTTATTTTAGGTAAATTTCATGTGTACTTGATTATTGTCTTTAGTAGGGGAGTTGACGTATGAAATTTGATGAGACTCTGACTCAATAAATCATGCAAAAATAATTCTTTGAAAAGAAAAATCAATTTGATGCAAACAAGTTGTATTCTACATATTCATATTTTTCACATATTCATAGTTTCTTCCATGCATCTTTAGTCTTACAACACATGCATAACCAAAATATTCTTTTCCAATGTTTCCTAACAACTACTTGAAACAAAAATGAAGCAACTTATAACCAGTTAAACAGAAGGATGAATAAAAATGGTGAGTCTTTCTTTCGGAAAAAATGTTTTTTAGAGAGAAAAACCAAACTTTTTTCCTAAAAATAAATTTCTAGGACACAAATTTTGCTGACAAAATACAGTTATAGATCTTATTTCAGCCCATGAGAAGATTTCCTATCCCTTTTGGTCCACAGACACTACTGAAAATCAAGGTATTGAGAGTTAGTAGGCCCACTAATGCTCCCTATGAATAGGCACAGTGCTTTATAAAGCTCTGTGTAGCCTACTAACTTGTGTTAGTGTGGGAAATCAGTCAAAAAGAGGGCTTTCAAGATCAGATTCTGAGATGAATGTATACAAGCAAGTTGCAGCAAGATTCTTGGTGGGTCGAAAAGGATTTGAAGAAGTATAGGGAGCTCTTAGAAGGAGGAGAAAAATAGAGAAGAGTCTGGGTAAACAGGGAACTAGATGTATAGTCCCTAGTGGAGTTGCCAATTCTGCTATGGGGTAAAATTTGCGGTGTATGGAGAATGAAAACTACCCTCAAAGGCCTTCTCGAGACCTTTGATAGACTGTAAGATTATCTACAGATGCTACTAAGTTATACACATGTTATAGACAAATATCAATTAACGAAGTATGGAAAGAGTATTACCTCAAGTATCCTTCTAGATTTGTTTAGAGATCACAATGCAGCCAAGAAGAACTCTCTCAAAGCCGGCTTTGAATCAATTCCTGCATAAAGGAAAGGAAAACACAATCACCACATACAACCTTGAAAACCAATATATGAATACACAACGAACATATATTTGCATACAACTAAACTACTCATATAAACAAGTATCGACTAAACAACTTAATGAACTATGTTACCGACACCATGGAGTAGGGAACACAACTGCAGTTCTATATTAATAATGGAAGAGTGATTACAACCATCTATTGTATCAGTCTTCCTTTGCCCCTTCCACTTCTCTCTCTCTCCCCCTTCTAGCTCACTTCTTTAGATATGAGACAGTTCTCAACAGCTAAGTAGGCTATCCTTTCAAATGCTCTGACCTCTTTCACAATAACCCTCACCTTGCTTATATAGCAATTGAGTTAGGGTTGCCAAGCTCCTCCTTGAGTTCACTAGGGCAAAAGCAATGAACTTGCCATTATTTTTAGCTCTTTCCCACTTGCCTCCTTTTTTCAGATTAGAAATCCTCCAAATATCTTGAATTTGGATGTTTCCTTGCTTTTCTTGAGTAATTTTAGGGACAAATATCTAGATATTTGTGAGTCAATTCGTTCCTTTGACCCTTGGAACTTCACCAAGTTTCACTAACGTTGTTCCCATACTAGCAAGATGCTTTAGTAAGGTCACTAACGCACCTCCAGGCTTGGTAACAAGCTTTATAAAGCAGGTTATTAGTGCATAGCCAGCGTTATTGTGGAATGAAGGCATGTGATTGTGGTCTTTGTTTCAGCTATCATGTATTTCCCCTCTGAGTTGATGAGGAGGTAAATTTGTTGTATAACACATGTCTACAACATATCATGACCGTCGGATTGTAAGTTACAAAAGTACATAGTAAAGAAACACACTTTACCTAACTCTACACTAGACCAAATTATATTTAACTATTTCCTATGTGTTGGAATATCCTAACATCCCCCCTTAAGAACAACTTGGTATAGGATTGAAGGATGTACAAATATGACACAATAGGAGAAGGAAGGAGGCATTAGAGCCTATCCCCCCTTAGTGACAACTTCCTAAACTCCACCATAAATCGAAGTTTAGTAAACTTTGCCTCTGTGAGAGCCTTTGTAAATATGTATGCAACTTGATCATCGATTGAACAATATTTCACTTCAAGAACATGGTCATGAATGAGCTTTCCGATGAAGTGCATTTGTAGTTCAATGTGTTTGTTATGCTGATGTTGGACTGAATCTTTTCATAGTTCAATGACACTTTGATTATCACACCAAAGTGTAGTCAGATGCTACTACTGAAAGCCAAACTCTGACAGGATTTGACGAAGCCACAGGGCTTCCTTACTAGCTTCTATGGTGCCATGATACTCTACTTCTGCTAAAGAAAGAGAAATGGCACTTTGTTTCTTGCAAGCCCATGTAATAGGTCCACAACCAAGAGTGAAGACATAACCTGCAATAGACTTCCAATCATCAGGGTCACTAGCCCAATCGAAATCAATGAAACCAACTAATAGAGGATATGCTTCTGCACTATAATGAATCCCAAACTGAATTGTACCTTGAAAATAATGAATTATTCTTTTAGCTGCTTTCCAATGACTTTCATGTGGGTTTTCCATAAACCGAGCAATAAGGCCAACAACAAAGGAAAGTTTAGGATGAGTATGGGTTAGATACAAGAGTTTTTCTACAAGCTAATTGTATAAGGTAGCATCAACTTCAGGGGAAGTACAAGTGACTAAATGTTTGGCTCCAGACTGAAAGGGAGAAGGGGCTGGCTTACAATCTTCCATGTGAAAGTGGCATAGAAGATCACAGGAATACTTGGATTGGGAAAGGGAAATACCTTCCTTGGATTGCAAGACTCGAAGACCAAGAAAATAATGCAAGTGTCCTAAGTCTGTCATTTCAAACTGCTTTTTAAGGCTAGACTTCACATGGTTTATAAGGTTGGGATCACAACTAATAAGGATAAGATCATCACCATAAAGAACAAGAATGATAAGATAATTACCCACTTTCTTGGTGTAGACAGTATTGTCAGAATGACACCTAGAAAATCCAATATCTAAAATAAAGCTATCCACTTTGGCATACCAAGCCCCAGAGGCTTGCTTGAGACCATAAAGGGATTTCTTAAGTTGACATACAAGGTTGGAGTCTATTTGTATAAATCCAGGAGGTTGTTCCATATATATTTCTTCATGCAAGTCCCAATTCAAGAAGGCAGATTTAACATCCATCTGATGGACTTCCCATTTGAAAGAGGCATCAAGGGAAAGAACAAGGTGGATAAAGTTCATTTTGGAAAAAGAGGAGAAGGTTTCAGTATAGTCAATACCTCCAACTTGTGAAAAACCCTTAGCAACAAGACGAGCTTTATGTTTATCAACTTTTCCATCTGGTCCAAACTTGGTTCTGTAAACCCATTTGCATCTAATAAGTCTTCGTCCCTTTGGAAGAGGAACAAGATCCCATGTATCATTTGCCAATAATGAATGATATTCTTCATTCATAGTTGTGTCCCAATCTGGATGGCCTGAAGCTTTTGCAAAGGTGTCAGAATCACAATTCGTTAAATCTTGATCCAGTAAAGAAAAGGCTCTATCGAAATGAGAACATGTATGTCGTTGATCTATAGGATCACCTACAAGAGCACCTGCTACATGCCGAGTAGCATGGACCCAATTTGAAAGATGAGGAGGTGAAGGAGGATCCTAAGAAAGTGGGGGAGGATTTTCATCCTCACTCTCATCATGTGAAGGAGAAATATTTTCAGAAGTAGAAGGGATAAAGAGAGTTGGCACATCCGCCGAACTATGCTTGTAGGCCGATATATTTTCAACAAACATTACATCTCTTCTAACGATAACAATTTTGGAATTAGGTGAAAAACGTTTATATCCTTTGACATCTTCAGAATATCCAACAAAAATACATATTTCACTCTTAGGTTCTAAGGATTTGTGTTTCTCATCGAGAATATGGGCCCATGCTTCACTTCCAAAAACACGAAAGTGACTTACATTTGGTTTAATTGAGCTTCATGCTTCTTCTGGAGTGATATTCTTTAAAAACTTAGTAGGAGTGTGATTTACTATGTAATTTGCACAGTTAATTGCTTCTACCCAAAAATTAAGACTAAGTCTTTTAAATTGAAGCATACAATTAGCCATTTCCTTTAAGGTACAATTCTTCCTTTCAACTACACCATTTTGTTGTAAGGTATATGGAACAGTATGTTGCATTTGAACTTCATACTCAGTGAAAATGTTGATGAATTTGTTGTTAATATATTCTCTGCCATTATCAGATTTTAGCTTAAGAATTTGATGTCCAGATTGTTTTTCAACAAAGACCTTAAAGGCCAACAACATGTTAAATACTTCACTCTTGAGTTTTAAGAAGTATACCCAAGTGCGCCTGGAGAAATCATCAATGAAAGTTAAGAAATACTTGTAGCCAAAGAATGAAACAATTGGAAGTGGAACACATAAATTACTAACAAGCTATAAAGGGGTTGAGGCGTGCCAAGAGGCACATTTTGCAAAACTATCCTGATGATTTTTTCTGAGTACACATCTGAAACAAACACCATCTCTGCAAGATACCATAGGAAGACCTGTCACCATATTTTCCTTACATAGATTTTGAAGGGAGCGATAGTTTAAGTGACCAAATCGCTCATGCCAAAGTTTGCTCACTTCATCATTATGAGCAACAAATACCGATGGAAGAGTTGATGACCCAAAGTTTTTAAACTTATAAAACCTTGTAGAATCATCAGCAATGTTAGTGGCTAAAATCTATTTAGGATCTCTTAGGTCCTTGATTACAACATCATGAGGTGAAAATTCAACAATTTTACCTTCACTTGATTAAGTTATTTGATATACAGATAGAAGGTTGTAGGATAAGGTTGGAGCACATAATACATCATTAAATTGACAAATGTCTAGATGAACAGTTCCAGTCCCTACAACACTAAGAGATCTATCATCACCAACATATATATTTTTGGTGTTACAATCATTTAAAGAAGAAAACATGGCTTTGTTTTTGGCCATGTGATAAATAGCTCCAGAATTAATGAGCCACTCATGAGAATGAGAAGAAGAAGATACATTTAGTGCATAACCAAACCGAGATTCTTGACAACCACATGCAAAAAGTGTTGTTCCTAAAGATGAAGTTGAAGTTGAAGAGTACTCCAAATGGATGTTATGCATCTTCATTGCTGCTTCCAAGGCTTCCATCTTCTTAAAGCATTTGGATTCTAAGTAGCCATCTCGATTATAAAAGTGGAAATGTTTATAAGTCTTCTTCCCTTTGTTTTTATTTGCCTTATCATTTTGTTGAATTGATTTTTCATTTTGATACTGAAATTGGTTAGGACCTGTTATCACTCAGGTTGTTCCCAAAAGTTGTAAGAAATGGAATACGGCCAAGGTAACCATAGACCAATATTTTAGATGCAGGTTCTAGCCATTCTGCATCCAAAGAGGGCTCTCTCTTTATAATTTAGCTTTTTTTTAAGGTATATTAGGCTAGTTATGAAGTACAAGGGTTTGTTTGAGTTTTGGATGGTGATATTCAATAGAACAGGGGTGTAAATCTGAGAAGTTCAGTCCATTGGGCTAATGGATTCTATGAGGATGAACTGCTAGATATGGTTTCTTTGACAGAGGATGGTACTACAGAGCAAGGTAATCAATCATGGAACAATTTATAAGCTGGAATCAGATGGGATGGAGTCAGTGGGTGAAGGGCAATTAAGAATCCTTCATCATGTAGACAGAGGGAAAGTGGATGATTATTGCTAGGGAGCAATTAAGAATTCCTTAGCTAATATTCAAGATGTAAGAGCCAAGGGAAATAGGAGCAGTTAAGAATTCCTGTTTATGGTAATTCTAAAGAAAACATTAATAATAACAGAGTGCGAACACAGAGTGCGAACAGACAAATTCTGAGTTATTCTTTTTCTCTATTATTCAGATCATGAAACATATATGATATAGTAAACACAGAAACTGAAAACACAAGTAAGAGAGACTTATTGATCCATAAGATGATTCAAGAATTCTGTAACAAGTCCTCTGCTATCAATTCCACATCCAGAGAGTCTAGCAACAATGGATTCCAGCAGCTTTTGTATTCAGAAGGTTTTCAGAGTTACAGCGCAGTCTAAGAAATGTATCACCAACCCCAAATACTTCACTTGGGGAGGTATTTATACAAAAGTGTTTACAAAATATCTCAAAGAGATAATATCTAGTAATAACTCATTCTACCTACTTTACAGGAGAAGTAAATGATCTTGAAAACAGGGAGAAATAAACGAAGAAGTAAATGTTGTTCTGCTGGTTGCTCAGTTGGTGAGATGTGTTGACTGTAAGCTTGGTGAGTCGGCTAGTGGCTGTTTCCACTGATATTTCATGCTGCTGCCTCAGCTTTATCAGGCGTATTTAATTTTGATTTGATAGATTTTTGCCCCGCATGACTCTTATCCGTTCCTATTCTCCGCTTTATGGTATCTGTTGTATCTTGGGTAAAACAAAAGTTGAAACATGCCTATAGGATTTCCAACATGCTTTGCCACCACTGCTCTTCTGGTAAATTATGTCTTTGTAGCTTTCTCAAAGTCTCATCAGCGTCTGTGTACCTGAAGAAGTTAGGCTGGACTGTAAAAAGATGTTTCACTTCATGCTCAATATAAAATAGATTTTCCAAGTTGTTGTAGAGAGTTTGGCCAGATGGAAGGGCCTTCTTTGTTGAAGTACTTGATGATGCATTTACTTGATCAGCAGCATGTTTATTCAACTTGTGCGTGTACTCAACTTGTCTCAACAGGCGTTCATTGCTTCCCAATAGACTTGGCAAGCCCCTTTCATGCAAAACTGCAAATCTTTCTATAAAAGAGTCTATCTCCACTTGCATATCCTGGCACCTCCTTTCCAGATTTTGCATCAGGGTTCTCTTGGTCAGAACTCTTTTGATTGTTAGTATGGTGCCTATCATGTCTGTGATGTCCAGTGCTACTAGTTCTTCACTGGTCTTAGTGTTCAAAAAATGGATTAGCCTGTTGACCTGTTTGGCCATATGTCCCAATAGAGTTTTGGCCCTTTGAATTTCCACTTGGGTTACTGCTATCAAGTCAATCTACTCATAAATAGTTTGAATAGATCTCCATACATTACTAATGGATTGACTGATGTTAGCCCACAAAATGCCTTTGATTTCTCCCAGAGGCTTATCTAAAGAGAGGTCCTTTTCCAATGCTTTTACCCTGTTCTCTAATGCTTTCACCTCTCTTGTCTTTTCTGCCACAGTCATTTTGGATTTGTCATAACTCACTTCTAATTTTGCCAATTTCTCTTTGGCTTCTTTCAATTCTGATACTTGGAGTTTTAATTCCTCCATGGCTTTTATTAACTCCTCTGTGGTCATGGTAGTGCTGCTGCCTGCTGCTGTTGTTGTTGCTGAAGTACCTGCTGCTGATGCTGGGATAGTGGGAGGCACTGCTGTTATAACTGTGGGAGGGGCAGTTGTGACTGTTGGAGCTATTTGAGATGGCTGGGAGGTCGACTCTCCCTGCTTCTCTCTTATTTCTTTCTCCAATGCCTGCTCTGTCTCACTTAGTCTCTCATTCATTTTCATAAGTAGGTCCATCATGTCCTCCTCTGCTTTTTGTTGTACAACCTCTGTAGTTTGTGGATGCATAGTAGTAGGCAGTTTCAATTGTTTCCTAAGGGCAGCAATATCATCTTCCTTCTTCTTCATCAATGCTTTTATTCCTTTGGTATCCTTGGGATCATGTCCCAGCTCGATTGTAATATCTTCCAAGGATATTCTGTTGTCTTTGGCTAAAGAAGATGCCTTCTCCAAATCTAGTTGGGCAGATGTGTTGTTCAATGAGTTCTGCAATTTATAAGGCAACATTGCTTTATCTGCCAATGTAGAGTAGACCATCTCTCCAGTTTGCTTATGCAGCTCAATAGGATGAATGTCTTTGGCAAGGACCTCCAGATTTGTTCTAATGTAGTCGGTTGCTAACTGTGGTTGCTGCACTTTAGGCTTAAAGTGGCTCAAGATCATTTTTCCTTCTTTAATGTCATATGCAAACATTAACCTTTGCTGGTTGGCAGGGGTCATCTTGAGAAGCTGATTATAAAGTTGCAGCCTCAGTGGGTCATTCCGGGCTTTTATCTCTGTGAATATCTTTTTGATCTCAGAGCCCTACTTGCTTTGTGGCCTTGTGGAGGAAACTTCCACACTATGCTACCTTTCTAGGTCCTACCTATGAGAGCTGGTGGATGTTTCTATTACCGGGGAGATCTGTGGGCTGGTTGCCCTCTCACCTCTTAGGCTTTCTATGGTTTCCTCAATAATTTCCTCTTCAGATAGAGGATTTATTCTTTGCCTCTTTTCCCCTGGTTGCTCTGCTGGTCCACTTGCAGATGTGGCCTCTTCTCTGTCTCTTTTCCTGCCCCTTTCCTCATTTAGAGGAGTCTGTAACGTTGGTATCTCTGGTGCTTTGGTCTGGACAGGAGGAATTTGCCCTTGGCCCTGTTCCTTTGATGTTGCTGGCTAATCTGTTGTTATGTGCTGCTCTGTATCTAGCACTTCTTTGCCCTTTGATGTCCCTGTAGCTAGTGTAGTGCTTTCTTGGGTAGGTTGCAGTGAAGTTCCAGCAGATGATGTACCCACTCCGATTTGCTGAGGCAGCTTGAAAAATACCTGTCCAAAAGAGTCCAAGTCAAGAGTATTTTCTAGATTTTTCATAGCTTGTTCCATTTTCTCTTATTCAGTAAGCTCTTCTATCAATGTGCCCTCTACCCACTCATCTTGATTAGCAAATTGCTCTATTTCAGGGATTCTACAATGTTTATAGGCTGATAGCCTGTTTTTTACTTTTCTTTCACTGATAAAGCCATTTGGGTCATAGGGTACCCACCAAAAGCTCTTCTTTAATTTGAGTTGTTCCCCCAATATTTTATCAGCATCTTCCCATGCTTCACTTTTGTTAATGATAAAGGGGCCTAATTGGTTCCTTATCCTCAACTGAGATTTTTTCTTCACATTGCAAAAATGAGTTAAATCTGCATTACTAAGTTGCCTGAAATATTCCAAAGAAAACATTCTCATGGGCACATACTTGGGCAGCTTACAAGGGCACAGCTGACAGCCATATATCCTGATCTCAGTGTGATCTTGGTAGAAATACTAGTCACCTATTCTATAGTTCTTGGAGAGCTGTAAAATCTTCTGCATATCACCAAAGAGTCTAGGAGGAGGAGCTCTCATCAGTAGAGAGGAAACCGGATGTATGAACAAGTCAATGAATTCACAGTAGGTATAAGGGGAGTCATGGACATGGTGGAAGACTGAGGTCAAAAAGATTACAGACCTCTGCTCTCCTTTAGAATCCGATTTTCTGATGGGAAACTGAAAATTGTCTGTTTGGAAATACATAAACATTTGATATATATAAGAGGTATACTTGAAGACTCCTTCTTTGTCTAGACTCAAGAATTGATCATGGATCTTGTTGGCAATGAAAGTAGCATAGTCATATTTGACAGCAAGGGGCTGTCCTGGAGTAAATATGGACAAAAAAACTAGGGTGGTCTCATCAACATATTCACTTGTCTTGAATCCCAAGACATAGGATATCATATCAATGATGAATCTTCCAGCTTTATTGAACCAGACATGTAGAAAGGGAGGTGGGAATTTGGGCTGGCAATCTGGTCTCATAAATGCTTGAGCAATGCAGGTTATCTCTGAGTTTGGCATTTTAGGGCCCTGCTCAAGCAAGAATCCCATAGAAAGAGGAGCCAGAGGCTGAATGGGTTTGAAGTGTAACATCTCATTTATGGACTCAGGAGTTATATAAAAGAGAACAGTTCCAGATGGAGTCTTGACTGCTCTTTGGGCAGGTTCATAATTGGCACAACATAGGCGGATTATATCAGGGAAAACATTGACTAAGGGGAGGTAGTACATGGGCAGGTTGGAATCCCATATTCCATAGAGGTCAGAGTTACTTAGGTGACTATTCCTGATTTCACAAAATTCTTGGAGGTGGTTTTGGTCACCAGTTAAGTCTTAGATTTGAAAATCTCTATCAGCCAGGGGTAACCACTCTAGGTATTTATGAGTTGCATTGAGGGGCGTGACATTGAGGGCCATGGGAGCTTCCATTATTCAATTCTCTGTGTTTTTAAACTGGAGGTCAAGTTTCTGTGGGAAAAACGGGAAAAATGGGAGTTCTGGTGAATTTCAGTGGGCTAACAGACTGTTCTGTTCTTGAATTTGGCTCTCACAGGTATAATTTTACAGAGGAAAACTAAAAACACAGGTTCGGAAGGTGGAATAGGGTAAATACCTGTGTTTTTGGACGCGCACGAGAGTAATTTGCAGGTTAATTGACGAGCAGCAGCAGGAGACTGGTCTTTGCTGGTCGGGGTGGCGGACTGTAGCTCGCGCAGCTGCTTGGACGTTAATTTGTATGCAACGGTTTTGTAAAAACAACAAATAGAAATGAGCGAAAATGACACTTTCACGGGTTTTTTAACAAAATTTCGGCTTCGCGGGCTTTTGGCGCTTTTGGGTTGGCTGACGTCAGCATGACGTGATGTTTTGTTGCGACACGAGGTACGGAGGCTGACGTGGCAATGACACGGAGCTGACGTAGCGGATGACGTGGTGATGACGTCAGCGAGGGGGTCAGCAGGGGCGGTAAGTGGTTTGGGCCCGCACCGCTTATGGGCCGAAGCGGTTTTGGGTGGATGGGCCGCGAGCATGCTGGGAGGGCGCCACGTGTCCCATGTACGGCGGGAATACCGCCGGCTCCCCGGGCGGTAAAGATCGGGAGGGAAGGGTCGCGCAATATAATGGTGGGTCGTTCGATCAACAGGACCGGATCCAACGGTCAGCGCTCAATGGAGTTGGCGGAGGGCTACGGCGTGGGACCCACGTGATATAAGTTATGGTTTAAGACTTCCCGGGGCGATTGCGATTGGCTGTCAGGGGTTTAAACTGTTAATTAACCAAACGTTAATCAACTTTTGAATATTTGTGCACAGGGAGGGTTTTTATAAGGTTCCAGATGAACCTATAATCCCGTTAAAACAATGACATATTGCTATAGTTAGCAGGGGCGGGATATTAAATTTTTTCGGGGATTTTCCATATATTTACATAATACGGGCAGGGGAACAAACTATATGGGGATAATATAATAAGGTTAATGTGTTAATATGAAAGATATGTTTGAACAAAAAGCACTAAGTTGTAAAGTCAAAAACTTAGGCTTAGGGAAATGAAAGGGCGCCAAGCTATGAAGTTGGATAACTTAGGATGATGGACCAAGAGGATTTTTACACAAGAAATGTGGTTTCTTTGCATTAAGCAGGAATGCTATTTTCCTCAGGCCTTTCATGAAATGGAGTGATTTAAGAGTATTGAGCAGATCCCAATCTCTTTAGGGGGAGGTTAGTAAGTGTTTTTTGGGAGAAGTGTGAAGGGAAGTTAGACATGCATCATTTGATCTGTCACCACATAGTTTCCATGGTATTTATGATAGTAATAAGATGAATCACCTTTGAAAGACAAAATTACTCATAACCCTACTTCTGCAACATCAAAACTGCCTACCCAGCCTATTATACCTAACATTTTTTCTTCCTTTTTCCTTGGGTGCATTTAAACTAGCAAACCCTTACTCTCTTCTTTTCTTTTAACTGCCATCCTATCTAAGTCTACCCTTATTTCTTCCAGGGGCTTAGATTTAGTTATTGAGCTCCTTTGCTTCTCTACCTAACTACTTATCTGCCAAGCTTGAACTGTTTGGACAGATTTTGTTCTCTATCTCTAAAACAAGAAATTTAAACATGAACTGGCCAAGATTAAGTTGTTTGGCCATCCATCGACTGTGGCAAGAGTCAACTAATTGCACACAATGAAATTCTTTGCAAAAATAGAATAGTAGTGGCATTTTGGACTAGCACACTTTCCTGGTCTTCTTCATTTGGGGTTCATTTCCTTTCTTTTTGACCATTTCATTCTTTTTTCCCTTTGATCTTTCTTTTAGGGCATACCCTCTTTTCATTTTTTAATTTTTTTTTATTTTTTCAAAATATGGAACCTTTGCAGCATGGAAAGGATGAACATATTTGGGATTTTACCAGTCAATCATGAAATATGACACCTATTGGTATAGGAGCATAACAGGACCCTTGTTTGGTTTACGACCATTCTTTTTAGGATACTGCCTCTTAAGATTCTTTGAATTTGGTTATTGTTGGGAAACTAAGGCTTTCTTAGAAGAGTTACAAATATTAAGAAGACCAAGATGTAAGAGTTTTTCTTGTTCTTTTATTAAAGAATCACAAAAAGCATCAAAAGAGTGGGACTTGTAGTCTTGTCCTTGAAAAATAAAGGCTTCTCTAGTAGAATGGAAGGTGGAAACAAACACAGAGTAGGCTGGTCCCAACTTAGTAAGAATGAAATAGATAAGGCTACTGTTGAGTCATGGAAAAGGTATGCACTTACTATTAATCTCATCATCCTTTTCCTTTATTCTTATCTTTTCTATATCTTAATGTGTCAATCTATTAAGGAATTATGGTAAGAAATGAAGGAATTATCTACAGTTATGACTTAGCTAATTATTACCCTTCTTTATGTAGGAAAACAACAAAAGGAACAAATGTTGTTCCCTAATGAAGGAACAGTGAAAATCAGCAAGCTAAGGAAGGAACACTGCGATTGCAGATAAGGCCAAAGAAAATCAAAAGAATTAGTGCGAGAAAGGAAAAGATGTCTGAAGTTGGAAATCTATTGCGAATTTATCTTTTACCCTTTCCTATTATAAAAGGAGATCTTTGTAAGAAGGAAAGGGGGGAATCTCTGTTATTATTGAAATTGTAATTTTAATTACAGACTCTCGTTGTCGAGAAGAACACGAATATATTGTAATGCTCATTCAGTTTGATGATTAATATATAAGTGAAGTTGTTGTTCCCTCGCGTTATCTGAAGTAACTTAGCAGTGTTCACTGGCGGCTAAGGGCCCGACCTTTAGTGGATTCCACTGCTTTCTTTGTGTCATACATTTCCAATTCTCACAAGTGTGATGGTTTGATAGTATTCTTGCTTTTTGTGATTTTATCTCCTTCGTTGTTTATTGTTTTCTGGTGTTGACAGAATATCCTTGTTTTATATAATTTACAGTATTGTCATTTTGGATTGAGTTACTTAGGTAAATATTCCACTTGATATAATCAACTGTAAAGAGTATTAACTATCGTTGTTAGACTCTCAGATTGATGGTATTTCTATTTAGATTATTTACTGAAGAGTGAGTTTAATTTAGATTAAATCAGTTAAAGAGAGATGAGTTATCATTACTGTACTCTCAATTGATGTTGTTGTTACTTGAATTGATGAAAGATTTGATTTTGTTAGAGGATAGAGTTTTCTTTAATTACAATTGGAATTTACTATATGTATCCATTTAATCTTTTATTTAAAGATCTATATTGCAATTTAGGAAACATTACTCTCTGAATTAAATAGTAGCCACACACTGTGTACACTCTTGAAATAAGAAGACTTGCCCGGATTGATAATTAATGTGAGGATAATTAGGAGTTTTAAAAGGCACCTTTCATCACCCAACATTTTGGCACCGTTGCTGGGGAGAGTGTAGCCATTTCTAAAGAGTGATGTACCTCTGATAATTACTGTTGAAGAAGAATTAGGTATTGAAAATGGAAGGTAAGAACCTATGTAATGAGAAAGTAAAGTGCTTGCTCCTCCGCTCGCTTTTCAGCACAATTACAGAAAACTAAAGTAGGTATTTGATGCTTGTCTGTTGAGAGAGAACTGGGTATTAAAAACGAAAGGTAAGAACCTATGTACGGAGCACGTAAAATGCCTACTCCCCTGCCCGCTTTCCAACAGAATTGTTAGGAACTTAGGGTAGAGATAAACATTTGAATTGTTTGCATGAATGACTAAGAAGAAAAAACCCGAAAACAATCCAATTCCACTACCCAAACCCGACAAATCTAAGGGACCAGTGACCCTTGGATGATCAACTTTCATAGATGACATCTTAAAGAAAGTTGAATCTCATCCATTAGTAGGTCCTCAAAACGTTGCCTCCAGACAACCTATTGTCTCCCTTCGGGCCACATGCTCTCCATCTGTAGCCTGTTGGCATTATGGCTACAGTGTTGTCCTTGATGGCAACCCATTCAGGTGACAGGTCACTGTACTTCAAGTCAGCAGCAGAGGTTGATGATCAGCTATCAAATATTGAAGGAAATAAGGAGGACGCAGGTATACCTTACAGAAAGTGCGTACCCGCAGGTAAACCATGCAGGGACCGCGTCCAGAGACGCAGGCCAGCCATTCAGGAGGTGCGTCCACACAGTGCACACATTTTAAGGCAGATAAAAGCACACATGGGGGTTTCTTGTGTTTTACTCTTGGTATCTAGCAAACGGTATTGTGTTTCTATGGTGTCGGCTCGTGGTATTGTTCCATGTTTTGAGGAGGAGCTTACCTATATAAAGCAAAGGAGATCATTTGGTTTGAACATGTCTTTGGTTGAATATCTTATGAGGCTAGATCTGGTCTAGATCTAAAAGGGCGAATCTTCTGAAACACTGAGATCTCTTTGGCGCATGATCAGATCTGTAGATCTGACTGTTTGGGTTACTCTTGAAGTCTTGAAATCATCTATGCCCGGAGGTACGTAGGTGTAGTAAGGGTTCAGGTGCGCCGGGACGCAGGCGCAGAAGGGTTCAGGTGCGCCGGGACGCAGGCGCAGAAGGGTTCAGGTGCGGCAGGACGCAGGCGCAGAAGGGTTCAGGTGCGTCCGGGGCGCAGTGCAGTAACAGGAGATCTGCATTGCGACGCAGGGCGACTAAGGTTCAGGTGCGTCCCTGGAGCAAAAGGACGCGGCGCGATAGCATTTCTGGGTGCGTCTCTGTAGCAAGAAGACGCGGCGCGATAGTGTTTCTGGATGCGTCCCTGAAGCAACAGAACGCAGAGCAGTTAAAGGAACAGTGCGTGGGCACGCAGCGCAGCAGAAGGATATCTGCATGTGGACGCAGAGGAGCAGAAGGTTAACTGCGTCTGGTCACAGGCCACAGAAGGAAAAACTGCGTCTCTGTCTTAAGATGTTCTGTTGATTGAATTTCTCTGTTGATAAGGTGTTCTGGGTTAGTTCTGTTATTACTGATCTGATAACTGTAGAGGACTGTAACTGTGATGTACTTGATGATCATTTGATGCTTTATGAAAAGAAGTAGGGGGTTGTAGCTCCCTTCCAGGAGAAGACTAGAAAACGAGAGAGAGTTGTAGATCTCTGCAGGTTGCAGCCTGCGTACTGGTAAAGGACTGCACTAGTACAAAATCATTGTAAAAGGAGTTTCTAATTTGAAAGAAGATAGAGACATATTGCAGCAGATGGTTTTCACCCACATTGGGTTTCCACCTTACATCTTGTGTTCTTTGGTGTGACTATCTGTTTTCTTTGTTCATGCTCATTATTTTATGGTACTGACATGCAAAAATAATTCAAAGATCAAATAAGGAAGATTTATTAAATTGCTAGATAATACTGATTCACCCCCCCTCTCAGTATTATTTTCAACAATTGGTATCAGAGCAGGTCCTTCAGAGAAGCTTGATCGCTTGAAGGTAGATCGTTCATCATGAGCAACTACGAGAGAGAAGCATCAATCAGGCCACCGGTTTTTGATGGGACAAACTTCAATTATTGGAAGGTAAGAGTTACTGCATATCTTCAATCTCTTGGTACAGAAGTTTGGGACATTGTAGAAACAGGCTATGCTTTTCCTTCAGCTACTCCTACAGATCCAGCTGAGAAAAAGAAGTATGAAACAAATGCAAAAGCAGTCAGTACTCTGTTAGGATGTATATCCCAAACGGAATTCATGAAGGTAATGCACTACAAATCAGCAAAAGAAATATGGGACAAAATTGTCACAAGCTATGAAGGAGATGAACAGGTAAAGCGTGCTAAACTTCAAACTCTCAGGATTCAGTATGAGACTCTCAAGATGTATAATGATGAAAGTGTGGCTAACTATTTTCTTCGGGTAGATGAGATTGTTAATTGTATGAAAAATTTGGGTGAAGAAATAAGAGAGGCTATAGTGGTTGAAAAGGTTCTAAGATCTTTGTCTCCCAAGTTTGAATCTAAAGTATCTGCTATAGAAGAAAAGGAAAATCTACGAATTCTTACTATGTCTCAGCTACATGGAATTCTAACTGCTTATGAAATGAGAAAGGGAGGTCCTTCAGACATAAGAGAAGCTGCTTTCAAGGCATCAGGCAAAGGAGATTATTATGAAGCAAGCCACGTCCTAGAAGAAGAGGAAGAAGAATCAAATTTTGTCAGAAATCTTCAAAGGGGTTCTGGAAGGTTCAGAGGTAAGTTACCTTTTAAATGCTTTGCTTGTGGAAGAGTAGGTCATTATGCTGCAAAATGCTCTTATAAGGATAAAGGAAAGGAACCTGCTAGATGGAACAAGAAACAGAACGCAAATAAGAAAAGCTACTACACTCATGAAGATAGTGATGGTCTATCAAACAGTGATGAAGATGAACAAGGTAATGAATATAAGTTGTTAATGGCATTTGAAGATGATGATTATATGGATGCTGTAGATGTGGATAATCTTTATGATGAAATTACTAGACTCAAGAGATGTATAGAAGAAAAGAACATGATCATTGATACCCTACAATTTCAAATTGATGAAAAGGAAAAACATCTTGAAAAATTAGAAGGTGAAATTGTTGGTCTTAGAAAAGAGATTGAGAAAACAAAAGCTATTAATCTCAAGTTTGTCAAAGGATCTAAAACTTTGGATGAGATTATCAATGTGCAGCGATCTCCTCTAAACAAGACAGGTCTGGGCTATAATGGAGAAACTTCTCAAGCATCCACCTCAAAAAGTTATCTTGATGCAGCAAGAAGAAATGAGCAAAAGCAAAATGAAGATCATCAGGTAAAGCAGGGACGAACTACAAACATAAACTATCAGGGGCAATCCATCTTAAGGGTGAACAAAAGCTACAACCAGCCACAGGTAAAATCTTCTCAATTTGGTTCAAGAATGGATGACAATAGAAATTACAATCATTTGGCCGGTAGATCTGATAACCGCAGAAGTTTCTTCAATGGACAATGCTTTTCTTGCCATAACTTTGGTCACAAAGCAGCTCAATGTGTTGCATATAAAACAATCATGACTAGGGAAGCTCAAAAACGAAGAAGTATGACAGGGATTACAAAAAGGACCTATAACAACTTTTCGGTTCTTGAAAATGAAGTTGAATGTTCTATTTGCAATAACTTTGGTCATGAAGACTCTGAATGCAGGAGCATGTTCCAGTAGAAAAAGGAACAAGCCTCAAGCACCAAAACATGGAGAATAAAGGAACCTCAAACAGAAAGATGTGGGATAGCATTTTATGCAGAGGGACAGGAAAATCTATGGTACATTGACAGTGGATGTTCGAAGCATATGACAGGTGATAAAGAAAAACTTGAATCTTATTCTGCTCTAGAAAAGGGAAAGAAAGTCTCTTTTGGAAATGATACTCCTGCGACTATAAAAGGAAAAGGCATTGCTCAGTTAAAAGAAAAGGTCAAGGCTGGAAATGTTTTGTATGTTGATGGATTAAAACATAATCTTCTAAGTGTCAGTCAGATGTGTGATCAAAGAACCGAGGTTATATTCAGATCGAATGGATGTCTTGTTTCGTGATCTTGATACAGGTAAAACAGTGCTCAAAGGCAAAAGAACTCCAAATAATCTGTACATATTTGAAGAAGGACAACAACAATGCTATCTGAGCAAGGATGAAGAGCACTGGTTATGGCATCGGAGGTTGGGACATCTAAGCTTCTCACAAATAAGGAAAGCATGCAAATATCAGGCAGTCCGCGATCTTCCAGATATTAAAATTCCTGACAACACCATATGCAAATCATGTCAGTTTGGAAAACAAACCAGAACTAACTTTCCAGAGAAAGAAGGATCAGCTAGCATGCCTCTTGAGCTAGTACATACAGATACATGCGGTCCCTTCAGAAAAAGGACACCTCGAGGAGAAGAATACTTGATATTATTCATTGACGATTTCTCCAGGTTTGTCTGGTTAGGACTTATGAAGCACAAAGATGAAGCATTCGAAAAATTCAAATCCTTCAAAGCCTTCGTTGAAAATGAATCAGGTCACAAAATCAAGTGCCTCAGATCCGACAGAGGTGGGGAATTTACTTCAAATGAATTTTTCGATTTCTGTGATGAACATGGGATAAGGAGAGAATTCTCTACAGCTAGAACTCCTCAGCAAAATGGAGTTGTGGAAAGAATGAACAGAACAATCCAACAAATGGCTCGTGCTATGCTTGATGAATCAGGAACTCCCGCAACTTTCTGGGGTGAAGCTGCACATGCTGCGGTTGTTATTCTCAACAAAACAAATGTCCGGGTGAACAGCACTCAAACTCCTCATGAGCTTTGGAGTGGTAGGACTCCTTCGGTAAAGCACTTCAAAATATTTGGGAGCAAATGCTATATCAAGAATACTGATGAGCAGCTTGGCAAACTTGAACCTAGGGCAGATGAAGGCATTCTTCTTGGTTACTCTCCATATAGCAAAGCATACAAGTGCTACAATAAAATACTTGGCAGAATTGTTGACAGTATTGATGTAGTGGTTGATGAGAAGGGATACATTCCTAGGCAAGTACATCATGAAGACATAGAAGAAGATGAAGGCTACCCTCAAAGACAGAATGATGAAGAAGAAGAACCTCAAGCAGAACCTCAAGAAGAACCAGAGGAGCAGACAAGAATAGAAGAGAAAACCCCATCCAGATATGTTCAGAAAAATCATCCAGAATCTCAGATTGTAGGGCAGAAAGAAGCAGGTGTACAAACAAGAAGAAACGTTGCAGAAGCCTCAAGCTATTTGGCATTACTCTCCTCTACTGAACCACAAAATGTGAAAGAAGCATGCAAAGATGAATGTTGGGTGAAAGCAATGGATGAAGAACTTGAGCAAATCGAAAAGAACAACACTTGGGAGATGGTTCCTAGACCAAAGGATAAGAATGTAATCGGAACAAAATGGGTCTTCAAAAATAAATTGAATGAAAATGGAGAAGTAATTAGAAACAAAGCCAGACTTGTTTGTAAAGGATATGCGCAGCAAGAAGGAATAGACTTTGAAGAAACCTTTGCTCCTGTTGCAAGACTGGAGGCCATCCGAATGTTCCTTGCTCTCTCAAGTTTTCAAAACTTCAAAGTATTTCAAATGGACGTGAAATCAGCCTTTCTGAATGGAGACTTGGAAGAAGAAGTGTACATTGAACAGCCAGATGGGTTCATTCTTGGAAATGATCCAAATCTTGTATGCAGATTGAAAAAGGCTCTCTATGGTCTCAAACAAGCTCCAAGGGCTTGGTACTACCGGTTGGACAAATATCTTCATCAACAAGGTTTTTCAAAAGGATCAGCAGATAGAAATCTTTATATAAAAGTTGAAAAGGACAAATTGCTAATACTTGTTGTGTATGTAGATGACATTATTTTTGGGAGCAATGAAGAAGCTATGAGTCAAAGCTTTGCCTCGATCATGCAGAAAGAATTTGAAATGTCTTTACTAGGAGAACTGACATATTTTCTTGGTTTGCAAATCCAACAAAAAGAAGGAGGAATCTTTTTATCTCAAACCAAGTATCTCAAACAGATTTTGAAGAAATATGGTATGGAAGATGCAAAACCAGTATGTACACCCATGGTCACAGGATGTAGCCTTAGTGCAAATGATGAATCTGCAGCAGTACATCAACCAACCTACAGATCTATGATTGGAAGTTTACTTTATTTGACAGGTACCCGACCGGACATCATGCATACAGTTGGAATAGTTGGAAGATTTCAGGCAAATCCGAAGGAGACTCATCTTCAGGCAGTGAAGAGAATTTTCAAATATCTTCAAGGGACTCAAAATTATGGCTTATGGTATCCTAGAGATACAGATCTTACTCTTCATGCTTATACAGATGCAGATTGGGCCGGAAGCATGGATGACAGGAAAAGCACAAGTGGTGGTGCGTTCTTTATGGGTGCCAGACTGGTATCTTGGTTCAGCAAGAAACAGAGTTCGATTGCCTTGTCTACAGCTGAAGCGGAATATGTTGCTGCTGCATCTTGTTGCACCCAACTTCTTTGGATGATGCAGACTTTGCAGGATTTTCAAATCACTTGTACACCACCTATCCCCATCTTATGTGATAACACAAGTGCAATCAGCATCTCAAAGAATCCGGTTATGCATTCAAAAACCAAGCACATACCAATCAAGTATCATTTTCTCCGGGAACAAGTGCTTGAACAGAAGGTCAAGTTGGAGTATGTTCCTTCTAAGGAACAAGTTGCTGATATTTTCACCAAACCTTTGCCCAGGGACACTTTTGAATACCTCAGGCAAAAGCTGGGGGTTGTTGATGCATCATCTTATTGTTGAATCTTTTCTGATTGATGGTACAGGTTCAGGGGGAGCATATAATGCATTGTTGGCATTATGGAGGATGGTCAGACAGCTGCAATATGTCTCTATCTCTTTCATGGTGGATTATGGTTCTTTATTGCAGATCTGGTTCATTTTCAGGGGGAGCATGTCCTTAGGGGGAGCATACCCCTTTGCCCTTGATGTCAAAGGGGGAGAATGAAGCTGAAGTTTGTGAGGTTGCCATCAAGTCCAAAGGGGGAGATTGTTGGCATTATGGCTACAGTGTTGTCCTTGATGGCAACCCATTCAGGTGACAGGTCACTGTACTTCAAGTCAGCAGCAGAGGTTGATGATCAGCTATCAAATATTGAAGGAAATAAGGAGGACGCAGGTATACCTTACAGAAAGTGCGTACCCGCAGGTAAACCATGCAGGGACCGCGTCCAGAGACGCAGGCCAGCCGTTCAGGAGGTGCGTCCACCCAGTGCACACATTTTAAGGCAGATAAAAGCACACGTGGGGGTTTCTTGTGTTTTACTCTTGGTATCTAGCCGACGGTATTGTGTTTCTATGGTGTCGGCTCGTGGTATTGTTCCATGTTTTGAGGAGGAGCTTGCCTATATAAAGAAAAGGAGATCATTTGGTTTGAACATGTCTTTGGTTGAATATCTTATGAGGCTAGATCTGGTCTAGATCTAAAAGGGCGAATCTTCTGAAAGACTGAGATCTCTTTGGCGCATGATCAGATCTGTAGATCTGACTGTTTGGGTTACTCTTGAAGTCTTGAAATCATATATGCCCGGAGGTACGCAGGTGCAGTAAGGGTTCAGGTGCGCCGGGACGCAGGCGCAGAAGGGTTCAGGTGCGCCGGGACGCAGGCGCAGAAGGGTTCAGGTGCGGCGGGATGCAGGCGCAGAAGGGTTCAGGTGCGTCCAGGGCGCAGTGCAGTAACAGGAGATCTGCGTTGCGACACAGGGCGACTAAGGTTCAGGTGCGTCCCTGGAGCAAAAGGACGCGGCGCGATAGCATTTCTGGGTGCATCTCTGTAGCAAGAAGACGCGGCGCGATAGTGCTTCTGGATGCGTCCCTGAAGCAACAGAACGCAGAGCAGTTAAAGGAACAGTGCGTGGGCACGCAGCGCAACAGAAGGATATCTGCGTGTGGACGCAGAGGAGCAGAAGGTTAACTGCGTCTGGTCGCAGGCCACAGAAGGAAAAACTGCGTCTCTGTCTTAAGATGTTCTGTTGATTGAATTTCTCTGTTGATAAGGTGTTTTGGGTTAGTTCTGTTATTACTGATCTGATAACTGTAGAGGACTGTAACTGTGATGTGCTTGATGATCATTTGATGCTTTATGAAAAGAAGTAGGGGGTTGTAGCTCCCTTCCAGGAGAAGACTAGAAAACGAGAGAGAGTTGTAGATCTCTGCAGGTTGCAGCCTGCGTACTGGTAAAGGACTGCACCAGTACAAAATCATTGTAAAAGGAGTTTCTAATTTGAAAGAAGATAGAGACATATTGCAGCAGGTGGTTTTCACCCACATTGGGTTTCCACCTTACATCTTGTGTTCTTTGGTGTAACTATCTGTTTTCTTTGTTCATGCTCATTATTTTATAGTACTAACATGCAAAAATAATTCAAAGATCAAATAAGGAAGATTTATTAAATTGCTAGATAATACTGATTCACCCCCCCTCTCAGTATTATTTTCAACATAGCCTACGTTGAGGTCCACAACAAAATGGTAGGAACTGAGCAGAGATTTCAAGAAATTGAAAATTCACACCCAATTTCCTCACAAGAAGTGAATTCTTGTAATATTCGTGAAGGAGGAGGAAAAACAGGGGAAACAAAGGAGCCAAGATCCCCTCAGATAGTAATTCAACAAGGAACACTTAGTATCCCAGACCGAGGGAGTGTTGTTAAGATCATTCCTACCCCTTCTAATCACCCTAGAAATAACTCTCTAGAGATCCCGGGAGGGTACTACCATATATTTGATCAAATGGCCAACAACCCACAAGCACCCCAGACCTCTACATTACAATGTCCCATCGTTGACACAGCTGTTAACGCGCCCATGAAAGCTATCCCTTTACAAAATATTCCCACCTTTCATGGACTTACATCAGAGGATCCAGATGCATTTATGTTTGAATTTGATGTATTATGTCGGGGTTATGATTATACCACCGACCCCCAAAAACTAAAGTTGTTTCCCTCTACATTAAAAGGAGCAGCCTTGCGTTGGTTTATGGGACTAGGTGGGGGCACAATAAATGATTGGGATCAAATGAAAACTACTTTCCTTAAAAAATATCAAGACTATTGCATATCTAGGGAATTGAAAGACGAAATATTCCAAATGGTAGCAAGACCTAGTGAAACGTTAGAAGAATATGTGGAACATTTTCAATATAACCTCCAGTGGTCTCCCTATGCAAATATACCTTTGCCTGATAATGTGCTAAAAACTACATTGATTAAAGGGATGAAAGAACAATGGATAGAGACATTAAATATTATGGGTAAAAGTGATATATATCAAGATGACTATGCTGATATTATTAAATTGTGTATCAGGTGCTCAAGAGGTAGTACGAGATTGAAATCAGCAGAACGCGACATGACCACCAGGGACAACAAAATCTCTCACGGAAGTTTAACTCATGCAGAAATTGGCAACCTGATAGAGGATTTCAAAACAGATATCTTGGGAACTTTGACAACACAATTAGACATCATGCATGCCAAGCAAAAGCAAGTTGAAGCAGAACAAAACTTGGTGATATTTTGTCCTCGATGTACGAAGAAGCATAGTCACAAAAAATGCCCACTGGATATGGTACAAACCTGTGCCATATGTACTAAAGATCATGCCACAGAAATCTACCCATCACTCCTAGGATTAAAAGCATTCTATAAGGAGGCAGAGGAAGAAACAGAACCAGTCTACCTGCTAAATCAGCATTGCCAATGGAAACCACGACAAACAGGTACACCTACTGACCCATCTCCTTTCTTTCAGCCCTCGCAATATAATTCACAACAATACCTAGGAGCTATGTGGCAAAACCAACCACCTTTTTCCAATTGGTCACAGAAACCATTCTCTATGCCACCTTGGCCCAACCAATCAAATCAAAATAACAATTGGCCAAATTCCTCTTACTTCCCACCATTCTGGTAGAATAATGCATATCAATCTCAATGACCACCCTCCACTTCAGAAAACCAGAGTTGGCAGTCAAGCTAGAAAAGACCTACAAACCAGCGAGCAAGAACAATCCCCCTACCTCAACCTACACTGCCAGCACCCTACACATTGCAACAGAACCCTCAGACCAACCTATGACCATAGCTCCGAGCCCAACCCAACCCAAACCCCAACAATAGACCAGTGTAATCTGTGCAAATTATTGAAGGACCAGAGCCAGAAACTAAGTTGAGGGAGTGTAATGAGCTTAAATTAAGGTCTCTGTGGATAATAGAATCATATGGGGATAAAAATATAAAAATTGAAGATATGTTACCTATAGAACAAGCACCACAAGTGGAGAACATGGTTAAAAAGAAAACTCATGATCAAACGATCACCTCTTCTCCACCATTCCCAGAAAGATTAATCATACCCCACCCAGTCGAATATCCCGATTTTGATCTTCTGGGAGAATTGAAAAATTTGTGTGTAAAAGTACCTCTCCTCCAGGCTATTCAGGACATTCCAATTTATGAAAAAACTATTAAGGAATTGTATATGAAAAATCCGAAGAGGAAAATAAAAACAACCCCAACTGTCCATTTAGTCGGTATTTTGTCTAAGTTATTATCAAGCAGAGAAACACCGGTAAAATGTGAGGACCCAGGAAACCCTATAGTCATAGTGCAAATAAATGGATGCTCCTTCCCTAATGCATTAGCTGACCTAGGAGTAGCAATCAATATTATCACAACAACAACCTATCAAAAGCTTGGCATTACATCCTTGGATCCAACCACGACCTTGCTGGAACTGGTTGACCGATCGGTAGTCAAACCAGAAGGCACATTACAGGATGTAATGGTGTCTGTAGATTCTTGGGAATACCCAACAGATTTTCTGATCATCAATCCTAGAAACTGGCTAGACGGACATCCCCTAATTCTAGGTAGACCTTGGCTAGCAACCACAGATGCTTACATAAGCTGTCGAACAGGTAGCATGACTATAGCAAGAGGAAGTAATGTGAAAAATTTAGCCTTATATCCTCTAGCTCAGCCAAGTTTAACAATAATAAAAACTAGAAAACAACTTGTATCATATCTAACTGAAAACATTAGATTGCCACTAACTATAGAAGATGCTCTCGAATTCAAGGATCAAATAGAAGATGACATCATTAACACTTACATTAACCAACCAGATGTCGTATCCCATCCAAAATGTCACATGATTGAAGCAGCCCTGGATAATGAAATAGAAGAAGATCCCTTAAAAGATATTAACGACCAGTCAATACCAACAACTTCTGTTTATAATAATAAAACCATAGAAATTGAGCTAGGGAAAACCTTAAATATCAACAAAAACCTGACTGCTGACCAGGAGCAAAAGCTTGTTCAACTTCTACGAAAATATAAAGAGGCTTTCGCATGGGATTACCCAAACATGAAAGGGATTGATCCCCAATTATGCATGAACCACATCTATACAGAGAAAGATGCCAGGCCCATTCGACAACCTCAACAGAGGTTAAACCCTCACCTTAATGATATTGTTAAAGATGAACTACAAAAACTCGTAGATTTGAATTTCATCTATCCTATATCTGATAGCAAATGGGTCTCTCCATTAGTAGTGGTGCCTAAAAATAATGGAAAGTGGCATATATGTGTTGACTATAGAGAGCTTAATAAAGCAACCCAGAAAGAACATTTTCCACTTCCGTTCATTGACCATGTCTTGGACACATTGGCAGGAAAAAAATTCTTTTCTTTGCTAGATGGCTTCAGCGGCTACAATCAAATTCAAATTGCCCCTGAAGACCAAGATAAGACTACCTTTACCTGCCCTCGGGGGACATTTGCTTACAGGATCTTACCTTTTGGGTTGTGCAATGCACCTGCCACATTCCAGAGGGTTATACTCAACATTTTTTTAGATCTGATAAACGAAGGACTCGAGGTGTACATAAATGACTTTACACCTTACAGAGATGACTTCGAGGTGGCATTACAAACATTAGAGAAAGTTCTGCAAAGATGCATTGCTACCAGGCTCTGTTTAAGCCATGAAAAATGCCACATGATGATGATTGAGGGCCTCATCCTGGGTCACTACATCTCAGCAGTTGGAATTCAGGTAGATCCAGCAAAAATTCAGATAATTATTTTAATACCTACCCCCGCCACACAGACTAAGGTATGCAGTTTCATGGGATTTTCTGGATATTATAGGAGATTTATAAATAATTTCTCTCAAATTGTTGCACCATTATATGCATTAACAAGAAATATCGATTTCATTTGGACTGAAAAATGTGACATTGCTTTTGAAGATTTAAAAGGGATTGTATAAATAGCCCCAGTATTACGAGGCCCAAACTGGGATTTTCCATTCCATATTTCATTCGACGCTTTAGATACAACCATTGAAGCAGTTCTCGGCCAAGAGGAAGATAAGAAGCCATATGCAATATACTACATCAGCAAAAATCTATCTCCTACTGAATTAAATTATACTGTGACCAAAAAAGAATTTTTCGTTGTAATCTATGCTATTAATAAATTCAGACATTATCTAATGGGATACCTTGTGGTTTTGTATACTGATCACTCTGTTATTCAATATCTAGCTGATAAACTTGTTACAAATGGAAGAGTGACAAGATGGTTGATCCTTTTGTAGGAATTCGACATAACAATCAAAGATCGACCAGGAAAAGAAAATCCAGTAGCAGATTTCCTTTCACGTATGCCAAAGACAGGCGACTCGGTAGCAGTAGAAGACTAGTTCCCTGATGAACATTTATTTGTTGTAACCGTGAAAACACCATGGTATGCAGATGTCGCAAACTCCCTGGAAGTGGGAAAATTACCTAAGCACCTGATGCCCAATGAAAGAAAACAAATAGTACAACGTAGCACTTGGTTCTCCTGGAGCGGAGGATATTTATTTCATATAGGGGCCGATATGCACATTCGAATATGTGTCAAGGAAGACCAAGTCTTCGACATCCTGAAAGCTTGCCATGATGGGCCTTGCAATGGACATTTTGCAGACCACAGGACTGGTCACAAAGCCTTACAGACAGGCTATTATTGGCCCACCATTTTTAAAGACGCGAAGAAGTTTGTCCAGGCATGCGACAATTGTGAAAGAATGGGATGCCCTGGGCAGTCTGATGAGATGCCCCTGCATCTGCGGTTAGTTGGTCCAATAAACCCATCATCTAATCAAGAGACATACATACTAGTCACAACAGAATATGTGACTAAATGGGTGGAGGCAAAATAATTACCAAGGGAAATGGAGGACTCAGTAATCCACTTTCTTTTCCAACTATTCGTGCGATATGGCTTGCCTAGAGAAATAATCACGGATGGAGGGCCACAATTTATAGGCCATAAGATTGCTGCAACATTAAAAATCATCATATCATGCACAAAATCACAACTCCATACCACCCACAGGCAAATGGCCAGGTAGAAAGTACCAATAAAGTAATTGAGGCAATACTCACAAAGACAGTTGCATCACATAGACGTGACTAGGCTACCCGATTGCTAGAAGCCCTGTGGGCATACCACACGACATGGAGAAATACCATAGGATCTTCCCCATACCAGCTAGTGTTTGGCAAAGAACCTATATTCCCAATCGAATTTGAAATTCAAACATTGAGAATAGCTCAGGAGGTAGGCTTGGACTTAAATGAAGCACAGATTAATAGGCTACATCAAGTCAATGAATTGGATGAAATCCGGCTATCAGCTCTTCAGCATACTGCATTGATCCAACAACAAAGAGTGAAATGGCATGATTTCCTTATCAAGAAGAAGATCTTCCACAAAGGTGATTGGGAACTTCTATATGGTTCTAGGTTCCAGGATTTCCCGAAAAAACTCCAGATCACATGGTTAGGCCCCTATGAGATACAATAGGTGCATGATAATGGCACCCTCACATTAGCCACCATTGATGAGTCTGGCTACTCTTTTAAAGCGAATGGACATCGAGTTTGACTCTATCACAAACCTCTTACCAGGGAGTCCTTTTTCCAACAATTACAGGAAGATTCCACTATACAAATTCTTGCTGAGGAGGGCAACACATCCACAGCATCAATCCAGTGAAGAATTTATTTGTTTTTGAAATTTGTACATAAATTTTCCTTTCTATTTAATTGAATTTACTTGTATAAATTGTATACAAGTTTTTTTTTCTATTTTTCCTTTGTTGTTCCCTCTAAGGAACAGTTGTTGTTCCCTCTAAATAACAACAATGTTCGTGTGTATTTTCTTCTTGTTGTTCCCTTTAAGGAACAACTATTGTTCCCTCTAAGGAACAGTCGTTGTTCCCTCTAAGGAATAGCAATTTTGTGTGTAGATTTTCTTGCTATTCCCTCTAAGGAACAGTTGTTGTTCCCTCTAAGGAACAGTTGTTGTTCCCTCTAAGGAACAACCGATGTTCCCTCTAAAGGAACAACAATTTCGTGTGCAATTTTTTGCTTTTTGTTGTTCCCTCTAAGGAACAGCTGTTGTTCCATCTAAGGAACAGCTGCTGTTCCATCTAAGGAACAGCTGCCGATCCCTCTAAGGAATAGCTAATGTTCCCTCTAAGGAACAACAATTTTACGAACAATTTTTCATTTTTTCTTTTCGTGTTGTTCCCTTTAAGGAACAGTTGTTGTTCCCTCTAAGGAACAGCCGCTGTTCCCTCTAAGGAATAGCAATTTCACGTGCAATTAATTATTTTCTTTTCTTTTTGCCATTCCCTTTAAGGAACAGTTACTGTTCCCTCTAAGGAATAGAAATTTCGTGTGTATTTGTTTTCCTGTTTTTCCATCTAAGGAACAGCTGCCATTCCCTCTAAGGAACAGTTGTCATTCCCTTTAAGGAACAACAATTTTGAGGTCCAGTTTTTTCTTTTCCTTGTTTTTCCTTACAAGGAACAACTGTTGTTTCCTTTAAGGAATAGTTTTTGTTCCCTCTAAGGAACAATCATTGTTCCCTATAAGGAATAGCAATTTTTGTGTGTATTTTCATCGTTGTTCCCTGTAAGGAACAACAATTTTTGTGTGTATTTTCTTCTTTGTTCCCCGCAGGGAACATCAAACTTTTGGCGTGTATTTCCCTTGTTGTTCCCTACAGGGAACAACTATTGTTCCCTCTAAGGAACAACAATTTTCGTATGTATTTTCTTTGTTGTTCCCTACAGGGAACAGCTGTTGTTCCCTCTAAGGAACAACACCCTTTTTGTGTGTTTTTCCTTGTTGTTCCCTATAAGGAACAACACTTTTTGTGTGAGGTTTTCTTTTGTTGTTTCCTTTAGGAAATAACACTTTGTGAATATCATTTCTTTCCTTTGCTCACTCTTTATGATCCTCTATAGGGCAC
This sequence comes from Pinus tabuliformis, assembly GCA_031772625.1. Classification (NCBI taxonomy): domain Eukaryota; kingdom Viridiplantae; phylum Streptophyta; class Pinopsida; order Pinales; family Pinaceae; genus Pinus; species Pinus tabuliformis. The sequence continues at coordinate 1,992,621,571 of CM062816.1, forward strand.
AAGTGTACAAATATATATGTAAGGATACAAATCTGAAGTTTACTAGAACAAGCAAATCAAATATTATCATCTTTAATAAGATTTCTTTGTATTGATCGAAAAATAAAGGACACAACCATCTATATCACTTCACTGTCCTTATTTTCACTATAAATCGAATTGATTGATTATTTGTACCATGTTGGTTCTCCCCTAACCCCTATAATTCTCTCTGTTCATTATCATCAAATAAGGTTAAGTGCATACTTTTTTTTCTATTGATATATTCAAACTTCTTCTGCCATCCCTACTCCTAAGGAGTGTTGAGCCACCCTCTATATAAATAGGAAGTGTTGTTCAAAAATAAATAAATAAAATAAAATAATATACATATGTTTACTAACAATTCTATGATTTTTACACATGGAGGATAGGGGGTCTCATCATGAGCCAGCCTACCATGATCATAAGGAAGTAGTGAAGTGGCATTCCCACTATGGCCACCACACCAGGGATATGATCCAATGGATGCATCAAGAAGAAAGTCCTTGGAACAGGAGGTCTCATTACGAGCCAGCCTGCCCACCTTTCGCTCCTTCCCAGTGAATGAAAATGTGTTCATCTAGTTACCAAGCTAGCACATTGGTCTCCACTCTGATATCATAATGCACTTCCCCAATTATACATAGAGGATGATGGTTCCAAAGGGTGAAAAAGAAACTTTTTCGAGGCTATAAATGCCTATGGGCAACAGAAGCTCTGCTGATGGTATTGAAGTCATATTTTCAACATCAATAGTTATTATAGTTACCTTTTCTTATTTTTTACCTTTACTACAGAGAGATTACGTTCCTAATCTATTTTTGAACCTTTATGCATGCGATATCTTTTAAAAATCAATCATAGTAGCTTGAAGTGGAATGATGTCGGCAAAGTATCTTTCCTGCATCAGTTGTCCTTTTTCCTTTTCGAATCACCTTACGGCATCTCCTCACTTATTGATAATTCTCGTTATGCATTGATTTCAGTACTCTGATATTTTTGGGATCCTTTCATTAATATGCGTACCTTGCCACTTTTATCACCCCTGTACTTCACCGACAGCACATTATTCCTTCACTCATTCGGTCGAAGGCGACTTATCATTTCAAAGGGGGGCGAGGAGCAACCTCCAGTACTTATGTATGCGTATCAGTTCTTTATTTGATTTTGAAGAGCAATATGACATTCCGTGATTACAGAGTATGTGGTATAATAGCAAGTCCTAGATAACGGTATTTATGCCTATAAAGTATCATCTGATATAACCATTATAACAACTTGTTGTTCCATCACTCGGCTCTGTCTATTGTTGTGATATCTCTGCTACACTAACTGTTTGTAGAATTCAGGCAGTATGGGAGGAAGAACAGTGTGCAGGGAGCCGCTAATACTGGCTATTTCTGATGTAACCAGAGAAATTCTAGCCCGAGCTGGATGGATAACATACTTCACACGATTTCAGCAACCCAACAAAGAAATTGCCATTGAATTCCTACAAAATTTACAGAACGGACAATCCATGATAAGAGGCAGGCAAATCATAGTGTTAGATGCTGTGATAGATGAAGTGTCCAGATTACCAGCAGAAGGACCCGTATGGGCTAATAAAAGATTGAAGTTGTAGGATGCTATTGCAGTCTTTAAGGACGAAGGACAGGAGCTTATCATCAAAGGAAAAGGAGTTCGACCATCATCCCTTGGAGAACTGTGGGTAGAACTAGCCAAAGTCGTCCAAAATCACATCACATGCGACGGATGAAAAGACGTGGTAAGGCCGCGTCAACTTAAACTCTTAGTAGTCCTGAAACAAAAGTGTTATGTGAATTTACCTGCATATTTTAATTTTCTATTACATGACACTACTGAAAGGATAAAAGAGTCCCAACACATAAAAACCGTCGTAAGCCACCACTGTTTGATTAGGCTGATAGTGAGTTACAGCCTCTCCTAGCAGTAATCAAGTTGGGAGGAATTAATATTTGCTATTGAAGGGGGCTTAGCTTTGCTTGCGCCTAACCCTGTTCCTAAAAGGAAGAGGACTACCCTTACAACAAAGATTCCCCAAAAGTGCAGACATTCTGCTAGGCTGAGGACAAACTTAGGAGTGGCCAAAAACCCCTAGGGAAGTATCAGCCAACCCATAAAATTGTCTAGCCAAGGAAGTGAATAGCACTTGCAGATAAAAGGCCAGGATAACCCTGAATCAGACCATGAGGAAGAATCAGGGCATTCTGGAGATGAGGAAAGAAATGAATCAGAACTCCCCTCAACATCAAATACAAGTCCCCCAGGAGATTTATTGCATGATATTGAATTGGCCTAGATCCTGGCCAATATGGATGATTTCATACAGCCCGAATCCCACTCAATTTTAACATTGGAGCAACCCAATCTTTAGAGAACTCTAGCCACGATAGAATTATATTAGAAAATGTAAGTTGTGAAGCAGAAACAAGGGCAGAGGCCACTCAAGAAGAGGTGAACCAACCTAGTGATATGCCTCCAGGAGAACCTAGCTAAGCAGGCCTAAATACGAAGAATATAGGCCAAACAGAAGAATAGCAAGAAACCAGGAAGATGACTACCAATCTGGGCACACAGTTCTTTTAGAACAAAGCCAAGATGAGCAACCGGGCTCATTAGGAGCAGAGACGATTAACAGAACAGTTTCTCCTCCTAAAAAGCATAGAGACAAAATTAAAAATATTAGGAAGGAACAGCAAAGGCTATGGAAAATGGTAAAAAGGCTCAGACGAAAGATAAGAAAATTATCAGCGGGAAAGGTTCCAAACAAAACCCTGGAAACAGTAAACGCAGTAGTTCAAACTGAATTATATGAAACAAAAGCTAGAGGGACTCAAACTAAGCGCACACTCACTGAACTTGTTAAGGAACAACATGCAATTCTTGAAGAAGTAGCTACCTAAATAGAGGCTATACCCTCTTATGACTTAGCTATTCAGACGAAGGTGCTACCCTCCTATAACATGGCTACCCAAACGGAGGCTTGGGCCTCCCATAATAAAGGAACACAAACAATAGGCATTCCTTCTCATAGCAGGAGTACGTAGACAACCATTCAAGCCAAAGATATCATGACAAGCAATGACCCTAATATATTGACTCTTCAAGAAGATTTAGCACAGGCTCGGCTTGCCGTAGAACGGCTTGAGCTAGAAATTGTCTCCCAACAAAAATGCCAAGAATTACAGAGGCAGCTTTGGGACATGAATACATCAAGAAGCGAGACCTTTGACAAATACTGAAAAGCAAAAGAGAAAATTGAGAAAACGAAGCTCAGATGAGAGAAGGTCATGAGTCAAATGGACATTATCTGCTCATTGTACACCGATGTCTTGGAATGAAGATCTCCTGCCAATAATTATGCCTTATTTTTGCTAGAAAGATACTTGCAGTTGAAAATCAAAGCCGTCAGGGTTGGAAAACTGATAGAATTAAAAACAATTGAGGATTTCATAAACTGTTGCAAACAGCATGGGGTAAAAGTTCAAAGGTTTCTTTGTGAATTTTACCTACATAATTTTGTATTAGAGGAAGAAGTGGAAAATAACCCCAACCCTTTTGTGGGGGATGTGCAATTCTAAGATTTTATCTCATTTGTTGTCAATCAACTAAAATTGTTCAAAGCTCATAATACGTTCCAGAGGAAAGAGCATGGACTGGACCTTTGGGTCAAAGGTGAACCCAAACACCCTTTGCAAATGTTGGCCAATCACAAGAGTCTGATGAAAAGGGAAGGAGTAATCAAAATTTTGGGGCCTATTCAGAAAGAGATTGTACAGAAGGGAGTAGAATACTTCCTCTCCATTCAGGAAAGTTCCTTGGCTGCAACCAAGCTCAGGTGGACAGTCTCCACTAGTAATGTACAGAATAGAGAGCCATTTAATTATAAAAAATTTAAATTAGCTGCAGAACATTTTGTCACTTATAGCAATCTCATTTTGAGAGAAGGTCCTTATTGGCTAGGTTGTCGGTTCTGCAGCCCTATTGTTTGGTATCCTGCTGAAGGTTATCGGGCTATATATGAATTGCCTGAAGGACAGACAGGGCCCATATTTGAGCTCTTGGCCAAGAATCATGGTTTTAGACCACTTTACGACATTCCTTCTCTAGCTTATTCTTTAACTGCTCTGCATACAAATTACTTGCTTTTCATGAGGACATGAAATAGGGTAAGCAGGGGAGTATGTTGAGTCACGGAAAAGGTATGCATTTACTATTAATCTCATCATCCTTTTCCTTTATTCTTATCTTTTCTATATCTTAATACATCAATCTATTATGGAATTATGGTAAGAAATGAAGAAATTATCTGCAGTTACAACTTAGCTAATTATTACCCTTATTTATGCAGGAAAACAACAAAAGGGACAAACATTGTTCCCTAATGAAGGAACAACAAAAATCGGCAAGCTAAGGAAGGAGCACGACAATTGCAGCTAAGGCCAAAGCAAATCAGAAGAATCAGTGCGAGAAAGGAAAAGATGTCTAAAGTTGGAAATCTATTGCGAATCCCTCAGGATTGAGAGATCCTGAGGGATTGTGTTTATCATTTATATTTTACCCTTTCCTATTATAAAAGGAGATCTTTGTAAGAAAGAAAGGGGGGAATCTCTGTTAGCATTGAAATTGTAATTTTAATTACAGACTCTTGCTGTCGAGAAGAACACGAATATATTGTAATGCTCATTCAGTTTGATGATTAATATATTGTTGAAAAATGGCAATAAGAAATTGCTAAAAATAGAAGTGCTAAAAATAGCAGTTTGGGGTACCAGTGATGGATTAGGCAACAGGGAATGAAAAATGGAAGTGCTAAAAATAGAAGTTCTATTTTTAGCAGTTCAGTGTGGATTCCTATTTTAGTCAGTCCCTGGACTAGAAATAGGAAGTAAACTTCAAATTTGATATTAACAATAGTTTGTAATTAATTAATTAATTCAGTTTGAGTTAATTAGTTAAGGAATTATGAACTTGAAGTCTATGTGAGGACATGCAATAGTTTCTCCTTTGATTGAGGGATTTAACCATCAATTAAAGGATGAGGATGAGTTGTAATTATGATTTGTAATTAGTTGGTTCAGTTAACTGAGTCAAGTCCAGTTACATTAATTTAACAAGTTGTTAAATTAATGAGATTCAGTTTGTTAATGCTTGCATGCATGTAACAACTGGTATTTTCAAATAACTGAATATTATATCTTAAATAACTCATGCATGTCAGCTCAGACAGAGACTGAGTTGAGATCAGAGAAGGGACAGTGTACTATCAGTTGGATGAATATTTTTCCTATAAAGGAAGCTAATCCATGATGAGGATTTATCTCCTTCAGGTTTGTGAAGTTAGATCAGAGGTTAATGAGTGTGTGAAGAGGCCAATTCACACAAGTGGCAGCACTAGACCCCAAGGAAACTGCACAAGGAAATAGGAGGCTTGGAGGGCATAGGAGAAGGTTTGTGAGAAGCCTTTGACTGTCTACGTGCAACAGAGGGATTATACTGAGAGCTGGATAGCTTCCGAGCTAAGGCTTTGTGTAATCCAGACTATATTTCCACTTGTATGATAATATAAAATTGGGGTTTTAGGCTGAGGCTTTCCCCGGGTAAATTCTTCTGTGTTATGTGTGATTGATTCCTTCTTATTATGTATATGTGTTCTTATTGATGTTTCTCATGTTTGATTAAGCTTCCGCTAAATTGTTTGTAGAAGTAGATCAAGTGTTTTGCTTTAGTACATTGCATTACCAGGTAATCTACAGGTGGGAAATTTCTACATGGTATCAAAGATAGTTGATTTGTAGAAAAAGTTCCACATGGTATCAAAGCTAGCTGATTTGCAGGAAAAATTCTACAAAATTCTACATGGTATCATAGCACAGGTGATCAAGGAGAGAACAGTATACTGAGAGGAGATTTCAAAGTTTTGAGTTTTGGTCCGAGAGTTTGCAGAGCAGTTCCGAAAATTTCTATACAAAATTTTCAGAAATAAATATATAGTTTGGATTCCTTGCGGAAAAATACCCCAAAAAAAAAAAAAATCGGCTGAATCGGAGTTCGGATTAGGGAGATATCGTTGATTTAAAATCAACTATTTTTCTAGAAAATTTCATGACGGTGGGAACTAAAAACAAATTTGGGAATTTGTTTTGGAAAAATTTGGTTCGCTGAAGTTTTTGACTGTTGTTAATCTATTTGAAACTACCTTCTTGGGATAGAGAATGTTTGACAAAGACCAATGGAAAGTACACCTTTATTTTGATTTTATTTATTTAATTAGAATTTAGTTTGAGAGTTGTTTTACCAATTTTGGTATTATGATTTTCATGTGCAAATCTAATTGGTTTTTGATGGAATTTTTTTTGGTATTTTTGGGAGAAAGTTATTGAAGAGATGAGACCAAGGATTTGGAGCAATGAGGTTGATCCAAAAAAAAAGGAAGAAATTTTAGCATCCCCAAAATCAGAGAACAAATCTCCCATTCCAACAGTGTTCCTTTTTGGAAATTTCTTGTAAATTACAAATATCAATTTGGAGAATGAGGCAAGGGTTGCAGATCTCAAACTTTAGAGAAAATTCTCTACAAAAAGGGGGAATTTTGCACTATTGTAGGGGGTATAATTTTGTAGATAAATAAGCATTTTTAGATCATATTTATGGAGATTCAAAGAGATGTATTTTAGCTCTGAAAATTTCTTTCTATCATGAAATTTTCTGAGAATTTCAAGTACTCAAAGGTTTTGATCATATATTCAATTTTTGTACACTTTTTTCAAAGATAGAGGTTGACTGATGGCCTACATTTAATAAAATTTGATGCAATTATTGATTGAGATAAGTTTGTGTTTCTTTAATTTTTCGCTTTTGTAAATTCAAATATTTGTATGCTTGTTTAAATCATTAGAAATTTATCTTTTAATCATGGATCAAATTTCTATCAAATTGAGTAATGAAGGCGAATAGATAGGTTTGCCATTATGTTGACGATGTTGGACCCGCCAACATTCAGGGGATCACCCCGGTATGAAATCCCAACTAGACCTCACACCATTTGGTGTGGGAGTCTCATCCGGTATGATGGCTCAGTTGCCATTGTCTTAAGGATTTGCCTCAACTCTTGCTTGTTAGCACATGATAGTGGTCTGCTTTGCCTTTGAGAAGTGAGGTTCGCATGCCTGGTGAATGCTAGTGTACTTGTGTCTATGGTTCTTTCACTGTAAGGCGAGAGGGTGAGATTGAGTCCCAAGTTGGTTGGGATGAAGTCCCAACTCAGCTAGTAATGCACAACACAATAGGACATGCACAGCTTCCAGAGGAGCAGTCCACACGGATGCAGTAGTCACAACACACAAGGTAAGATAACACAAACAATACTCAACGGAGGAATCCAAATGAGTGCAACGGTTGTTACAGCAAGCTTTATGTGAAATTTCAGTGTGATGTCCGGGAAGGTGGCCACCACGAGCGAGACAACGTTAACAGCGTATACAACACATTTCCATTAACAGATTATGTATTACAACAAGTGAAATAGTTCAAGTGTTCAACACAAGTTAAAGCAACATGCATTACAAGTGTTTAAGATTAGTCTTAGAACATTTACAATACATGTTTGAAAATGTGATGGCCTGTTAGCAGGCTTCTGAATGAAGAGAAATCTCCAAGACACATCGTTACACCATACATCACTAACCCCAAGTGCAGGGCGTTGGAGCCACTACTTACTCCTAAAAGAAAAGATTACAGACTCTCTTGGCTATGTGAGAGGAGCTCAAGTGAAAAGTCTTTTACATGTGCAAATGAGGGGGTATTTATAGCCAAGGGTGAAACTGACCCTTGTGGTTGTTCGACTACCCTCATGACTGTTTGAATTCCATGACTTTTCAACTTTACATGACTCTGTGTACAACAAGTGGGTCTCTTGGACTTTCACGTTACATTACATTGATTTGACAACATGGCCCATAGTGGAGATGTGGACAACATGACTCATGACATGACTCGACATGAAAGTGTTGGTACATTCATGCTACTGCTAGAGTGCATGCCGAGCTGCAATGTTGCTAGGTGATGTATGCCTTCATGGTGTATCACAGCTTCACCTCTAAGTGGAAAAGTGCACGGAGTATTCAATGGCCATTGGTTCGCATAATGTTTCTTTGGCACGTTGCTCCTTTATTGTATATTACAAGGCTTGCCAGGCTCATCTGTTCACGAAAGGTGCATGTTCGTCCGTTCGTCCGTCCATGATCACATATTGTATGTTTGCTCATTCGTCCGTCTGCGAACACATCATTGCATGATCATTCGTTCATGAGAACATCTCTTGGCATGCATCGTTTGTTCATCCATTGGTGAACCTATCCTTCTACATGTACTCCCTTTGTTCATCCCTTTCGTTGTCACGCCATGTTTGTTAGTGTACCTGTGCCTGTAGTCACTCATGACGAGACAACATCAAATCCAAAACCTCCTAGTCTACCATGACACACGATCATTTCGGATGCACATGACCTGGAGAGGCAGCAAGGTTGCGGAGCGAGATGATGGCTTCAGAAACTGCTGATGAAAACTGCACAAGATTCACTGAGTGATGAAGATGGGTAATCCAAGTCGACGATGACTGTTTGCGAGGTTCAGTTTAGATGGAAGGAAAAATTGTGCAAACTTTGGGATGGACAGTCTGATTTGTAGGAAGGAAAGGTAGGCAAAAACTGCAAAGTTTTCAGAACGAGCGAGTAGCAGGGGCTGGAAGGCAAAAATTTGCACAATGTTTTGGAGGAACTAGTCAGGATGCAAGAAGGATCAGCAGGAAATAATTATGCAGTTTTTGGGAGGCACTCGCCGGGGGCCTAGCACTTAAAACTGCACAATTCCCAGAGGGAGCTAGCAGTTTGCTGTTGGGTCACTGGTAGCAGAAACTACACAATTCCCAAAGGGAACAAGAAGTCAGCTCATGGGAGCTTGGCAGCAGAAACTGTGCAATTCCTGGAGGGAACTGATAGTCTGCTACTAGGAGCTGTTGGTGAGGAAAACTACATTGAGGCTAACAAGTTGACTTGCTGATCATCTCTGCGTAGTTTATGAGCTGAGAGGACTGATGTCCAGCAGAAGGCTTGCTCATGAAAACTGTGCAATTTCTTAGATGAGCAGCCAGTCGACTGTCGGGAGGAATGAAAGGGAAAACTACACAATTTTCTAAGGGAGACAGGGACAGGCACTTGTTGTCTATCTGGCCTATCTCCGCAATTTTCTCAATCAGCAGAGCAAGCAAGGTCAGTGGCCTCTATGCAGTTTTTGAGGGGAGTCAGTCCCAGGGTGGCTGTCAGGTCCGACTGTCCCGGTGGTGAGCATGAAAGCTAATTGGATTGCTTGTGATCAGCGTATCTTGGAAAGACTTTCTTGGTGCTTCTGTACTGTTCTGGGTGACAGTCAATTGAGTCGATGGTGGGGTGATGGTCTGGTTGTCAGAGGGGAGTTTGGTCGTCATAACTTCAGCAAAGTGACTAAGTGTGTGAATGATCGAAAGATGCATAAGTGATCATGCAAACACACACTCACATGACTTGACGATGAAACGACTTAAAACATCGAGACACACATGTTCAACATGACTAACCGATGGTGCAAGAGACAAGAACGACACTCGTGATTGATAGTTGATCGACCATGACGATGCTTGTGTGATAGTGAATGTGACTCCATGTGTGAGTGTGACACATGCTTTTATAATGAACATAATAAGTACACACGAAGCAAATACTTTGAGCATAACCAGAACACAGTCGCAAGCATGACTTAGATACCAACATGTAGAAACTTGGGTGAAATGAACAAGTAAGGCGGATGCAAAGACTCCCACTAGCTCACGGAGTGAACTTGAGGGTGTGTAGTCATCAACGGAAACTCTCAAGGGAGGCTCCGAAATTAGGTGCAAGCCAAAATTTTGGAGGGTGGTTATAGCCGCTACAACACTTGGCGACGCACTAGTAGAACTCTAGCTTCTCTATTTAGTTCATAGATAGCACTGGGCCTTGGTCTTTTGGGGAGTATTGAATCATTGTGTGGATTTCTTCGGCATCCCCACTTACCCCATGGACATCCATGGTTCACCCTTTTCCAACTCAGTCAAACACAATCAAAAGTTCAGCTTAAATCTTAGTGTTTTGAATCTGGGAAGGGTAGTTTAGCTTGCGAATTGAAGATTTTCAGAGTATAAATTTTCATCTCTGGTGTTGCTCCATTGCCAGCGGGCCTAGACAGTACCCCGGTAGAGTCACAAAGGAACACATACATTGCTCCACTGCCAGCGATCCTAGTCAGTACCCTGGTGGAGTTGCATGCTTCACCTCTCTACATAGGAAGCCTTTCTCTTCTTTCGACTTTGTATTTTTTAAGAGGATTGTGCATAGGCACTTATTTATTTTTGGGGCGAAAGAGGGATCCTGATTTATTGAGAGCAGAAGAGGTTTTCCCTTCAGAGAAGCATGTAAGACCTCTGACATAGGTTTCCTCATTTGGATTTCCCCTTCTTCGTTTCTACTAGTTGGATGAGCTTGAACACCCAAAGCAGAAGGCCAAGTATAGGTATGGGGCTTCCTAGTGTGGACACAGGTTCATGGTTGGACTAAAACTTCCCTTGCAGAAGGCTCGTATTTTCCATAAAGACTTGATCGGCCAAAGGTTATAACCAAGCTCAGAGGAGACGGAAAAAAGACTGGCCAAGTGCTGCAGTGTCACAAGTCTCTTCAAATTTTAGCCACATACTCTATTCAAAAGCCAGAACATAATAGTTGGTAGCACTTATTTCTGGAAACAAAAATAGTAATATACCAAGAAAACAAAACAAACGTAAACAAAAATAGTAAGCAGAATCAAACAAAGTCAAAACAAAGATAATAAGCAAAGCAAATGAGATGAAAACAACAAGTAGCAAGCAGACGATGTACATGGCACAGGCGCAACCCGACCTACTAAAAGTAATGCTTAAGATCTTGGTCGTTGACAGGAAGCTTTTCAATCCTCCCGTCAAGTGATTGTAGATGATACGTGTGTGGGCCAAGCTTCTCGTGGACCAGTCTAAGTCCACCAGGCTCTGCTACCGGAACCTGATGGCATTCGAAAAAACCTTCAAGTGAAGACAACACCACTGCTTCAGGTCCTGCGTGCAACATAGGCTCAAATGATGGCATGGGGTACTTGTTTTTATTTCAGGAATGGTTCAAGTTCTTGAAATCAATACATAAGCGGATTTTCCCATATTTCTTATGTGTGGAATTTAAATTAGAAACTTAAGTATGATAACGAAATTTGCAAGTAACCCAAACATACAACAATTTAGTCAATTCTTTCTGTATAAGGAGTTCAAATGACATATGTGTTTTACCTGAATTTTGCTGCAATGGTTTGGCACCTCCTTTCCCTAGAATCCCATGTTGGGTTATTTGTGTGTCGTATGTACTCAAGTCGTCATCTACCCTTGCGGACACATCCTAGTACTGTTTGATCAGGCGATCAAAAGATGACCACTGTTGCGGCACGCAGTTTGTGCCAAGACTGACCATATTCAGATTATGATTGGTCCCCATGTTGCTTTGTTCATTAGTAGTGGTGGGCTTTTGGGTTTTGATGTTTCTTGGTCCTTGACCAAAGTTTTGGAAATCATAGAGCTTGTTGATAGAACCCAACCCCTTGAGGATGGGGTTGCCTTCCTTGCCCTCAGCTGCAGTTTCTAGATATTTCTCGTGCTTACCTTCATTAATTTTTATGTTATTGAAAGTATCAACACTATTCACAGAGTGTAGTATGTAGAAATTCCCACCTGTAGATCACCTGGTAATGCAATGTACTAAAGAAAAACACTTGTTCTACTTCTACAAACAATTTAGCGGAAGCTTAATCGAACATGAGCAACATCAATAAGAACGCATATAACTGATATGGAGAAATCAATCACACATAACACAGAAGAATTTACCTGGGGAAAGCCTCAACCTAAAACCCCAAGTCTATATTATCATAAAAGTGGAAATATAGCCAGTATTACAAAAAGAATCAACTCAAAAGCTATCTTTCTCTCTCTACAATACCTCTACTGCTCATAGACAGTCAAAGGCCTCTATCCAACCTCTGGTCTGCCCTCCAAGACTCCTATTTCTTTGCGCAATTCTGATTGGGGTCCAGTGCAGCCACTTGTGCGAATTGGCCTCTTCACACACTCACTAAGCTCTGATCCAACTACGTAGTCCTGAAGGAGATAAATCCTCATCATGGATGAGCTTCCTTTATAGGAACAATATTCATCCAACTAATAGTACACTATCCCTTCTCTAATCTCAACTAGGTCTCTGTCTGAACTGACATGCATGAGTTATTCATGAGAGAATCATTAGTTATTTGAAGTACAAAAGTTATATACTAGCATGCATTAACTAACTGAACTTACTTAATTTAAACAAACTATTTAAAACAAATATAACTGGACTTGACTCTGTTAACTAAGCCAACTAATTACTACTCAAATTAGAATTCATCCTTATCTCTTTAACTGATGGATAAATTCCTCAATTAATAGATAAACTATTGCATGTCCTCACATAGACTTCAAGTTTGTTTTTCCTTAAATAATTAACTCAAGATGAATTAATTAATTAATTTACAAACTGTTGTTCATATAAAATTCGAATTTTACTTCCTATTTTTAGTCCAGGGACTGACTAAAATTGGAATCCATCCTGAACTACTAAAAATAGAAAGCTATTTTTAGCACTTCCATTTTTCATTCCCTATTGCCCAATTCAGCACTAGTACCCAAACTGCTATTTATGGCAGTGCTATTTTTGGCACTTCTATTTTTAGCATTTCTTTTTGCCATTTTCAACACTCCCTCTCAACAAGAAAGGCTTCCTCTTGAATGCGATCCTGTACCATCGGAATGTTCTACATGCAACACTTCTACCAAGTGTGGTTGCTCCAGCAACTCTCGGAACAAGAAAACTCCCAACTGACCTCTTTGTTGGGCTAGAAACATACTCTGATGTTGAAGCTCTACCTATTGCTAACAAGTGCTCCCTCTCTGACCTCTGTGCTACTGCAACATCTTCATGCATCTCGCACCGCTACACACCTCTTTGTTCCATCTTGCACTGGTGCAACATACTTGTGCCTCTCGCATTATTGCAGCCTGCTAGCTCTGTGCTGTCTTGGGATTCCTGCACTGTAGGTCTCTCTACCACTCCATCCGATTTTGTCTCTACCCAATCAGTCAGTCCTGTTACTCCTCATCAGGGCTCCTGTAGCAAAGTCAAATCAAAGAGGTTGGGTACCTCAAGGATCCTTCCCCTCCTCCTTGGGACGATCACTCCACATCGCCCCACCTCCTACCTAGAGGTATGGCTGCATGTGATCCCTCAGCCCACCTGGCTCGAAGTTTCCCCCTACTGGAGGTCTCTGCATGAGTAGATGTCTCTACTCGATCTCCTCTCAGCTTCCCCTATTGTGTCTGCTGCACCAATCGTGGCCAAGGATAATTTTAGGGGCAAATGTTCGCCCTTTGGCGAAATTAAGGGGTTTTAAATTTTTAGTGGGCGAATATTTTGTATCATAGTACATTTTTACAAATCACCTCAAATAGCCCACCTTATTTTAAGGGAGAGGGTAAAAAAGGTAAATTTAGCCCTTGAAATTAGGACTTACAACCTTCCATTCACCCATTTTCAAGAATAGGTTTTATATAAGTGAATCCATTCGCCCATTTTCAAGAATAGGTTTTATTTAAGTGAATCCTATGGGCCAAATACCATATTTATAAAAGAGGTATTATAAATTAATAAAAATATAAATAAATGAGAGGTATGGTAAATAAATAAAACATTTTTTATATTTACTCCATAAGTCACCTTATATACATGTAAGGGTGTAAACAAATAAAAATATAAGTAAAGTGGAGGTATGGTAAATAAATAAAACGCCTTTTTATACTTACTCAAAAAGTATGGTAAATAAATAAAAATATAAATAAACTAGACGTATCGTAAATAAATAAAACCTCTTTTTATATTTAGTCCATAACCCTCGTTCTATTTATGAAGGCTCAAGAAAGAGGTTTTATTTAAGTGAATCCTATGGGCCAAATACCATATTTGTAAAAGAGGTATGGTAAATTAATAAAAATATAAATAAACGAGAGGTATGGTAAACAAATAAAACAATTTTTTATGTTTACTCCATAAGTCACCTTATATTTACGAACACTCAAAATGGGTTATATTTAGGTGAAACCTATGGCCAAAATACTATGGGACAAATACCATGGACTAGATTGTTATTAATACCATGCAAAAAACCATTATTAACCCTAATATTAGAATTAATAAAAATAAAATGGCACATGGTATTGACCCATGGTATTCACCAAAATGGCACATGGTATTGACCCATGGTATTCACCTGGAATGTAGCCTATTTAAATGGGGGAATTAAACCAACATGTAGCCTATGCTAAGATTCACTAGGACTTTACAAAGTTTTATTATTTAGTGAAAGACTCGCCAAGATCTTACAAGATTTTATAATTGAGGTAAATATTCGCCATGCCTGGTGAGAGATTCGCCAAAAAATTATATATACATATTATATTATTGATAAAATCGCCTTCCATTTTTCCTATATACCATGGATATTTGCCCATTTATTATATTTATAAATTTGGGGGGGGTTCTTAAAATTTTCCCTGATCGTGGCTCCTCTAGAATCGTCTAAGACTTCTTCTGGCATTGCATGTTGAGAGGTAATATACTCTCCCTCTCAACCACCAAGTCTCCATTAGTTTCCTTGCTTATCAAGGATTTGCATGCATCTTGAATCTCAAGAGAATACAGGTTCTTGACACATGAACCAATCTGCTTCACCTATCTAGTAATGATGTGTCTAAGGAAAACCTTTCCCTTACTGAAGACTACATCATAACCTCTGTCTTCCAGAATCACGATTGACAGCAAGTTTCTCTTCAGTCCTGGTACATACTTGACATCGGTCAAGGTAAGGCGAGCTCCATGCTCCCTCTGAAAAATAACCGTGCCTACACCTGAGACACTTTACTTTTCATCATTACCCATCGCTATGAGTATCTGGAGATCTTTCTCCTCCAAAGTACCAAACAAACTCTTGTCGTCGGTCATGTTGAAAGAAGGTCCACTATCAAGAAACCAACCAATTCCCACCATGGATGAAACCATGCATGCGAAGAGCGTAAAATCCAACTCGAACTGTGAAGCAAGTGCCTCACCTTCATATCCTTCCCCGGATCCCTTCTTGGATTTTCTTTGTGGACAATTTGTAGCAAAATGGCCCACCTCATGACAACGAAAGCATCGCACTTTCGATTTTTCAAACTTCTTCCCACCATGGGAAGAACTGGATTTGGAAAGAGAAACCTTCTCCTTCCCCTTCTTCGCCTTACTCGCTAAGGCACAATTTTCTTCATCCTCCATCATCTCTGGTGCTTCTTCTTATCTCCTCCTGCATCAAATCCAACCAAAGTCATTCCCAATCTGGCAATTTCTCTCTTCCATTAACCAAGTCCTGGTAGCTATGCCAGCTCTTAGGAAGACCAAGGAGTGCAATACTCACCATGTCATCATCAGTTGTCATGATCCCTACACTTCCAAGCTCATCCCTGCATGTGGTGAGCTTGTTTAGATACATAGAGATCGTGTCGCCCTTTTCACACTTGATCTTTCGAAGTTTGTCCTTCAGTGCCAGCTTCCTCCGATCACTACTATTCTGATATAGATCTTTTAATGCTTTCCACATTGAAAATGGTGTCTCCTTCCCATGGAGACTCGAGACTATGTGATCTCGAACTCCCTCCAAAAGGATTCTCCTTGCTCTAGCCACACATTTCTTCCATTCATCCAACTCAGTAGCACCAGTCGGCTTGGGGACTTCTTGATCAATTAAGTCCTTTAAACCGTTATCCTCTAGTACTGCTTCCATGTGATCCTTCCAGGCTTGCCATCAAGGGCATATTCGAGTCTCAAACCATAGAACGCCATAGGTGAAATAGAGATGTGATAAGAACTCGATTTCTATATTCAGGAATCACAAACTTCAACTTATCCCTTATTGTATATTGTTCTTCCTTGATCACATGTGCTCTGATACCATGTAGAAATTCCCACCTGTAGATCACCTAGTAATGCAATGTACTAAAGCAAAACACTTGATCTACTTCTACAAAAAATTTAGTGGAAGCTTAATCGAACATGAGAAACATCAATAAGAACACATATAACTGATATGGAGAAATCAATCACACATAACACAAAAGAATTTACCCGGAGAAAGCCTCAGCCTAAAACCCCAACTCTGTATTATCATACAAGTGGAAATATAGCCAGTATTACAAAAAGAATCAGCTCAAAAGCTATCCTTCTCTCTCTACAATACCTCTGCTGCTCATAGACAGTCAAAGGCCTCTATCCAACCTCTGGTATGCCCTCCAAGCCTCCTATTTCTTTGCACAATTCTGATTGGCGTCCAGTGCAGCCACTTGTGTGAATTGGTCTCTTCACACACTCACTAACCTCTAATCCAACTACGCAGTCCTGAAGGAGACAAATCCTCATCATGGATGAGCTTCCTTTATAGGAAAAATATTCATCCAACTGATAGTACACTATCCCTTCTCTAATCTCAACTAGGTCTCTGTCTAAAATGAAATGCATGAGTTATTCATGAGAGCATCTTCAGTTATTTGAAGTACATCAGTTATATGCTAGCATGCATTAACTAACTGAACTTACTTAATTTAAACAGACTGTTTAAATAAAATATAACTGGACTTGACTCTGTTAACTGAGCCAACTAATTACTACTCAAATTAGAACTCATCCTTATCTCTTTAACTGATGGATAAATTCCTCAATTAATAGATAAACTGTTGCATGTCCTCACATAGACTTCAAGTTTGTTTTTCCTTAAATAATTAACTCAAGATGAATTAATTAATTAATTTACAAACTATTGTTAATATCAAATTCGAATTTTACTTCCTATTTTTAGTCCAGGGACTGACTAAAATTGGAATCCATCCTGAACTGTTAAAAATATTATGTTATTTTTAGCACTTCCATTTTTCATTCCCTGTTGCCCAATCTAGCACTAGTACCCAAACTGATATTTATATCAGTGCTATTTTTAGCACTTCTATTTTTAGCATTTCTTGTTGCCATTTTCAACATATTAGTACTTTGAGTGTGACCATATTGAGGTTGAGGGTTCTTGGTAATCCCAACATGAGTGCTTCGTGCTCAATGATGTTTTTTGTGCATTCAAACTTCAAACAACTTGAAATCATGTGTTTTCTATTGTTTTGGGCAACTGGGCTATACCTGGTCCTTAATCCATCATATGTCTTTGATTCATCGGAATCCATGGCCCACAACTTGTTTATACATGGACCGTTTGACATGCTTGTATTGTTTCTACTACTATTACTGCTACTACTACTACTATTGGTACAATGAACTGTACAGGTTTCATTACCATCAGTTGGGTGAGGAAGGAGTCCCAACTATGTGTCTGATGAGGTTGGAGTTGATCTTGCAAGATAACACTCAAATGTTATTTCCAGAACGCAGTTTCCAAACATGAGTTCTACAACGGCCAATGGTTCATCCTCACCATTAAGGGGAGTGACATTATGTTTCATATACCTCTCGGATAACACCCGGATTTGGTTGCAGTTTCCCTTGTACGGAAGCCACATCTGAGACCAGTCTGTAGCAAAATATCCATCTAGCTTGTTGGACTAGTCTCTGCTGAGTAGTAGAACATATGCTTTCTGTATGTCCACAACAACTATGTTGATGCATTGGTGGACTCAAATGTCATGAGATAGTCGAATGATCATGTCTCGCAGTTCACCAATGGCTAGTACTGATCTCTGATCAAGTTGGATGATTCGGGCAGATGTCTCGCTCCATTGAGCATTGATCTTTCTCGCGATGGAGAGTGGCATGATGTTGGTTGTTGCACTAGAATCAACCAAGCGGTTGTGAATATTATAGTTAAAAAATTCAAATGAAAGTAGGAATGGGGGACAACCTGAGTTTGGTTCTTCCATTCAGAGTGTATTGAGCACAGTGGAAAGTGATCCAGGAGGTGTGCTTGTTCCCTTGCCAGTAGAGGTTGTGTTGTCTGTTTCTGTCTATCCCAATGCACGCAGTAGGATATCTCATTGACTTTTGACCTTGGCTAACTCGAAAAAACTGATTTTCGCTCGAGTTTTATTCATGTCACCAACAATGTTATAGTCCATAAGTGGTAGACTCACTAAGGTGTACAAGGTGGAACGGATGTTCGTGTTGTCCAGCGGAGTGTTTTTCAACTTATTGCTCATGGATGTACTCTTATCCACCGTTGTCTTCCTGGATTTGCTTTATGTCTTCTGCTTTGGATCAGCTGGTGGATCAGCCTTCTTCATCAGTAGTCTCACATTCTCTTGCATTTCCCCAAGTGTAGGGGGATCCCCTTCACTCCTAAGATTGTAACGATCATTTTGCTTTTGAGGATGCTTCTCGGTGTTTGTCTTCAAAAATACTTGCGAGCACTAATATGTGTTCACCACATGCACAGAAATTGATGTTTCATTAGGTGCAACCTATTCGTCATTTTCAGTGTCTTCCGACTACTCCTGCATATTTCTTTCTACATCGAGCGTATGACTGCAGATAGAGATAATGACTTGCTTCCAATCCGAACAAGGGTTCTCAAGGTGATGCTCTTCATGGAAGGAAGAGAACTTAGGATATGTGCATTGTTCGAGTTGGAGCACAGGCTTCAGCGCAGTTTTTGAAGCGAACCATTTGTTGCTTGATGAGTCACTCAATGAGTTGTTTTCCTATCTTTGTCTGGGTGGATGACTTCTTTCAAATGTGTTCGTTTTTTGTTGCTTGAGTTCAGACACTTCTATGGTCAAGTTCTTGACAAGGTGAGTGAGGGTCTCAATATCAGTTGCTTCCTTGTTTCTGCCCTTACTCACCATTTCTTGGGGCTTCTTGCTCACATCCTTGGAGTCCTTTGTTGATTCGTTATCCTTGATGACTATGATCGCGCGCAGGTCTTTCTCAACAGCAATAGCCTCTTCTCAACTTTCCAAGAGTGTTGGTTTTGTAGCCCACTTAACGAACTGTGCAATGTTGGTTGGCAGTGCAGACATGTAGTAATCAATAGTGATGGAGTCATGAGGTTTAGTGTCCACTACAAACTTGTTCAGAATACATGTAAACCTCTAATTGAAGTCTTTTACTTTTTATTTTCCCTCCATCTTGAGGCTTCCCAACTCTTTGAGTAGCATGGTTGGGGTTTTGTCGTCAACAAACTTCTCAAGGAACATGCGTTTGAATGCACCCCAGTTCTGTATAGAGTTTGGTGGAAGGTTGTGATACCATGCAACTGCGCGACCATCCAAGGTACATGGGAACAATCTACATGCTATGTCATCAAACCGTACCTCAAGGGTCTATAGTTGTAGGTAGAAGTTGTTTAAGTGGTCTTTCGCCTTTACCGTACTTTCAGGGTTGAACTTGATGTTCATTCCCTCCACTCGCTTCTGTATCTTGTAAAGAACAGTCGGGAGAGCCAATGTTCCCTGAGTCATCCATTCAAGATTTGGGTTAGCCATCTCTTCTTCTTCATCATCCTCTTCCTCTCTTTCAGAGTCTAATGGTTCTGGATCTGAGTCTGTTGGTTCATCTCCACCTCTGCCTCCTCTGATGCCTTCCCCCCTCGCCTCCTATACCAGAGTCTGATCCCAAGATCACAAGAGTGTCTTGTTCGCCTTTCTGAAAGACTGGAGGTTCCTCTCCGTCTTCAATAGATTCTGCCAGACCTTCAAGTGTGGCAAGGACTACTTCTTCCATCGATGATACAAAAACTCCTGTGGGAGTGGCTTTTGACTTCCTTGATGCATATGGAAGATGTTGTATGCATGGGATCAGTCCAACTGCTTTCGTGAACTGGCGAGTGATGGGACGGACGGAGCGAAGTTGATGATATGGAATCTCGTGTTCAATCCTGGGAGGTGAGGAGTAACCAACTGCAAAGTCGCGTGTAGGTGAGAGGGAGTGCGAGTTACTGCCTTGACCAGATGATTGATGAATGAGTGTGAGGGGATATTCAGCCATATACAACTGGTTGCCCTCCTTCTAGCGCCAGAAATGTTGATGGTGTTGGACCCACCAACATTCAGGGGATCACCCCGGTATGAAGTCCCAACTAGACCTCACACTGTTTGGTGTGGGATTCCCATATAGTATGATGGCCCAGTTTCCATTGTCTTAAGGATTTTCCTCAACTCTTGCTTGTCAGCACATGAGAGTGGTCTATTTTGCCTTCGAGAAGTGAGTTTTGCATGCTTGGTGAATGCTAGTGTACTTGTGTTAATGATTCTTTCACCGTAAGGGGAGAGGGTGAGAGTGAGTCCCAAGTTGGTTGGGATGAAGTACCAACTCAGCTAGGAACGCACAACACAACAGGACGTGCACAACTTCCAAAGGAGAAATCCACACGGATGCAGCAGTCACAACACACAAGGTAAGATAACACATATAGCACTCAAGGAGGAGTCCGAACGAGTGCAATGGCTGTTACAACAAGCTTTATGTGAAAGGTTTGTCTGATGTCCGGGAAGGTAGCCACCATGGTCAATACATCATTAACAACATATAAAACACATTTCCATTAATAGATTATGTATTACAACAAGTGAAATAGTTCAAGTGAAACTGACCCTTGTGGTTGTTCAACTACCCTCATGATTGTTTGACTTCCATGACTTTTTGAATTTACATGACTCTTTGTACAACAAGTGGGTCTCTTGGACTTCCATGTTACATTACATTGATTTGACAACATGGCCCATAGTGGAGATGTGGACAACATGAATCGACATGACAGTGTTGGTACATTCATGCTGCTACTAGAGTGCATGTTGAGTTGCAATGCTGCTAGGTGATGGATGTCTTCATGGTGTATCACATCTTCACCTCCGCATGGAAAAGTGCACGGAGTCTTCGATGGTTGTTGGTTCTCTTGATGTTGATTTGGAATGTTCCTCCTTGATTTTATATTAGAAGGCTTGACAGGCTCATCTGTTCGTGAAAGGTGCATGTTCGTCCATTCGTCCGTCCGTGAGCACATCTTGTAAGTTTACTTGTCTGTCTGTCTGTGAACACATCTTTTCATGATCATCCATTCACGAGCACATCTATTTGCATGCATTTTTCCTTCGTCCATTGTTGAACCTGTCCTTCTGCATGTGCTCCCTTCGTTCATCCCTTTCGTTGCCACGCAACGTTTGTTAGTGTACATGTGCGAGCATTCACTCATGATGAGACAACATCAAATCCAAAACCTCCTAGTCTACCATGACACATGATCATTTCAGATGTAGGTGACTGGAAGATGCATCAATGTTGTGGAGTGGAATGATGGCTCTGGGCACTGTTGATGAAAACTACGCAAGAGTCATTGAGTGAAGAAGATGGGAAATCCAAGTCGATAGTGACTGTCTGCGAGGTCCGACTCAGTTGGAAGGAAAAATTACACAAATTTTGGGAGGGACAGTTTGGGTTGTAGGATGGCAAGGCAGGCAGAATCTACACAGTTTCCAAAACGAGTGAGCAGCAAGGTATGGAAGGAAAAATTTGAGCAATTTTCTAGAGGAACAGGTCGGGTTGCAAGAAGGATCAATAGGAAGAAATTACGCAGTTTTAAGGAGGAACCAGCTAGGGGCTTGGTAGTCAAAACTGTGCAATTCCCAGTGGGAGCTGGCAGTTGGTTGCTAGGTCACTGGTAGTAGAAATTTTGCAATTCCCAAGGTGAACAGGCAGTCAGCTTCTGGGAGCTTGGCAGCAGAAACTACGCAATTCCTAGAGGGAGCGGGCAGTCTGCTGCTAGGAGATGTCGTTGAGGAAAACTACACTAAGGCTGACAGGCTAGCCTACTGATCATCTCTACACATTTTTTGAGTTGAGTGGACTGTTGTCCAGTAGAAGGCCTTCTCGTGAAAACTACGCAATTTCCTGGATGAGCGACCAGTCCTCTATTAGGAGGACTGACTGGGAAACTTGCACAATTTTATGAGGGAGACAAGGACGGGAACTCGGTGTTTGTCTAGCATGTCTGCGCAATTTCCTCGGTCAACAGATCAGGAAAGGTCAGTAGTCTCTACATAAGTTTTGAGGGGATTCAGTCCAGGGGTGGCTTCTAGGTCCGACTGTCCAAGTGGTCAGCATGACAGCTGATTGGATTGCTTGCAATCAACGCAACTTGGAAATACTTGCTTGGTGATTCTGCGTTGTTCTAGGTGACATTTGATCAAGTAGATGGCAGGGTTATGGTCTGACTATCAAAGGGGAGTTTGGTCATCGGAACTTTAGCAAAATGACTAAGTGTGTGAATGATCAAAAGACGCATAGGTGATCATGCAAACACACACTCACATGACTCAATGATGAAACGACTTAAAACATCCAAACACACAAGTTCAACATTACTCACCGATGGTGCGAGTGACAAGCGCAACACTCGTGATTGATCGTTGATCGACTGTGACAATGCTTGTGCGATAATGTGCTAGGAAACTAGCTCACAAAAAGATAGAAAAGATAGATCAACGCCTTAGAATTCAGCCTCTTTGAGGGGGAAACCTCCTTTACATTACACAAATGAACAATTCGTGGATGATACAAATGAATAAACCTCCCTTCTATATATAGGAGTCTAAGGGTTTATAATGTAATCAAGCCGACATAATAGTAATAACATAAGGGCACAACAATAACAATAGTGGGTTTCTATGGGGCATACTAATAACAATATGGGGACAATAGGGGCACAATAATAACAATAAGGGATATAATGACAATAGTAATGAGGGAGTCACTAGTATTATAGGGGCCTAACATGCCCCTCTCCTTCCGAAAAGTGTTGTCCTCAACGCTTGAGTAGTTCTGGATGCTTCTGTATAAAATTTTCATCCTCCCATGTGGAATCTTCAGCGGATAAGTTCTTCCACTTGATGAGATACTCCGAAATTGATCAATTTCGTAGCTCTCGAGTTCTTGTTTCTGTGACTATTTCCAGTTCCAATATGATTTTTCCTTCCTCGTCAAGTTCTAGCAATATTGTTTGATCTACGAGCTTTTCACCTATAACCTTCTTTAAACATGAAACATGGAAAACTCGGTGCACTCGGGAAGCTACAGGAAGCTCCAATTTGTATGCCATAGTACCAATCTTTTGCAACACCTTGTACGGACCATAATACTTTGGTGATAATTTATTATCCTTCTTAGCTTGCTTGAGGGACATTTGTTTATATGGTTGTAGCCATAGGAATACCCAGTCACCTACATCAAAACATCTTTCGTTGCGATTTTTATATGCCTGTTGTTTCATTCTAATCTACGCCAATGTGAGGTTATCCTTTAAGAGTTGCAAAACTCGTTTTTGATGCTTGATGTGATGTTCCACTGCTTAAACCTTAGAATTTTCTCTTAAATATGATGTGATGGATGGTGGATGATATCCATAAAGTGCCATAAATGGGCTCATTTTTGCTACAGTATGGAAGGAAGTGTTATACCACCATTCAGCCAAAGGTAACCATTTGACCCATTGTGTCTGTTTATCAGATACAAAGCAACGAATATATCCTTCCAAACATTTGTTTACTATCTCAGTTTGCCCATCAGATTGAGGATGATAAGATGAGCTATGAGCTAACTGAGTACCGAGACAAAAAAATAATTCTGTCCAAAAAATTCTATTGAAAATGGGATCGTTGTCGCTTACAATAATCTTTGGGTTCCCATTTAGATTTTGAATTGTTTCCATAAATGCAGTAGAAACTGTATTGGATTTAAATGGATGTGATAATTCACAAAGTGTGCATACTTGGTAAGTTTGTCAACTACCACCATGATGACAATCTTTCCTTCGGACTTGGGTAAACCTATGATAAAATCCATTGAAACCTCCTCCAAATGTTGGCTTGGAATGAATAAAGGTTGTAATAGACCTGGGGTCTTAATTGTTTCAACTTTATTTTGTTTGCAAACCAAAAATTCCGCCACAAACTTTTGAATATCCGATTTAAGGCCATCCCAAAAAAATTCCTTCTTAACCCTATCGTAAGTTTTTAAAAATCCTGAGTGCCCTCCGAAGGGAGAAGTGTGCAATTCCATAAGAATCTTTTGTTTGAGTTGGGAATTCTTACATAGGTATAAGCGATGTTTGTACCATAACGAATCATTTTTCCAGCTAAATGTATCAGATGTACTTGGATCTTGTTGTAACTTTCGAATGAGTGCCCACACTTCTTCGTCATTATTCTATTCCTCCCTTACTTCGTTTATCCAATCTGGTTGGATAATATAAATGGCGCACAACAATGCTTCCACATCCTCATCCTTTCTTTGAGATGGCATCTACCACAACATTTTGCTTCCCTTTTTTTGTAGATGATTTCAAAGTCATAACCCAACATCTTTGTGACCCATTTTTGTTGCTCTTCAGAGGATAATCTTTGTTCTAAAATGTATTTAAGACTATCATGATCCATTTTTACCTTGAAGTGTCTTCCCATTAGGTAGGGTCGCAATTTCTTATATGCATTTAGTATTGCCAACATTTCCTTCTCATAAATAGCTTTGTGTAAATACTTTCCCTTGATTTGATGACTTTAGAAAACAGTGGGTCTTTCATCTTGCATTAAAACAACACCAATTCCATTTCCTGAAGCATCACATTCCACAATAAAGGTTTTTTTGAAGTCCGGCGTAGCTAAGACCAGTGCTTGGCACATTGCCTCTTTAAGATGTTCGAAGGCCTTTGTTGCTTCTGGAGTCCATGAAAATGCATATTTCTTCAATAATGTTGTTAGAGGTGCTATTATTCTCCCATAATTCTTAACAAACTTGCGATAATACCATGTCAACTCGAGAAATCCTCGCAGATGCTTTATGGATGTGGGGATTTTCCATTCCTTAATGGCTTTAATTTTGCTAGGGTCTACCTTAACACCTTCATGAGATACAATATGACCCAGATATTCCACCTCTTGTACTCCAAGGAAACATTTGGAGCTTTTTGCATATAATTTTTTCTCCTTCAATAGTTTGAGCACCCTGTCAACATGTTCAACATGTTCAACATGATCTTTCCAAGACTTGTTGTAGATTAGTATATCATCAAAAAATACTAACACAAATTTTCTAAGGAAGGGTTTGAAAATGGAATTCATCAAACCTTGAAATGTAGAAGGTGCATTGGTAAGGCCAAAAGGCATGACCAAAAATTCATAATGACTCTCATGAGTTCTAAATGTTGTTTTCAAAATGTCTTTAGTCTTCATTCTGATTTGATGATATCCTGAACGAAGACCCAACTTGGTGAAGTAAATTGATCCATGCAATTCATCCAATAATTCATCAATGACAAGAATGGGAAATTTATCTTTAATAATGAGCTTGTTGAACTCCCTATAATCCAGACACATGCGGAATGATCCATCCTTCTTGTGCACCAATACTACTAGAGCAGAGAAAGAACTTTGACTAGGTTGAATTGTACCAGCCTCTAGCATTTCTGCAACCATATGTTCAATTTCGCTCTTTTGGGCATAGGGATATCTGTACAGCCTGATGTTTGGAGGAACACTTCCTAGAACCAAATGAATAGCATGTTCATGATCATGAATAGGTGGGAGACCTTTGGGAGTCTCAAATACCTTGAAATGATTGTCCAAGACTTTTTGGATATCTGGAGAAATAGATGATTTCAATGTGAGAACCTCTAGTGAACATAATTGTGCAATTACACCTCATTGTTCATTATTTAGAAGCTTTGTCATACCGTTAGAGCTGATTATCTTTCCCTGTTTTCCTGCAATACCCCTTAATTCAACTTCCTTTCCTTCCGTGCAAAATTTCCTGAAAAGTTCTTGAAAATTAAAAGCTATTGTACCCAAGGATTGTAGCCATTGGACTCCTAGTACAGCATCAGCACCACCCATTGGAATGGAAAGCATTGCACTATTCAATACATATTCTCCTATGGATAGCTTGATATTATGGCACTTTCCAAAGCAATTTATGGTTCCTCCACTTGCAACCATCACTTGACACTCTAGTGCTGGATATAGGAAGCAATTCAATTCCTTTACTATCTTACAATGAATAAAATTATGGGTACTTCCCAAATCAATCAACACTATTACCTTTTTCTTCTTGGTATGTCCTTCTATCTTGATAGTTTAAGGAGTGGTAATTCCAGCCAATGCATTACAAGATATGGTTGGATTCATTTCTTCTTTATCTAGGGTTTGTTTCTGGAGTATATCCTCTTATTTTGACATTTCTTGTTCTTTTTCTTCTTCCTCTTCACAATCTATGTAGAATAATTTCTTCTCAGCACACTTATGACCTTTATTGTATTTGCTATCACAATTGTAACAAAGCCCTTTTTCTCTTTTTTCTTCCATTGCTGTGGTGTCAACCTTGTAGGTGGTGGAAAGCTAGGAGCAACAACACTTCCATATTTATAGTTGTGAGTGGTAGGCTTCCTCGTTGCCATAATTTTGCTTTCCATTTTTCTTGCTAACCTGAATGCCTTCTCCAATGAATCAGGTTCCCAAAGGCAAACCTCATGTTGGATATTATCCTTTAAAGTCCTTATGAACACATCAATCTTATGCTCCTCTAGAATATATTTTACCCTTATGTTCAATTTTTGGAAGTCCTCAATGTGCTCCATCATTGAACCCTTTTGTTTGAGATTTATCAATTGGCTAAAGAAGGTGTTGCTTTTTGTATCCTCATAATGTGCTATCATTTCTTCCATAAAAATTGCTCAAGTGACAATTTGTTTACGAGAGCAAAGCCATCGATACAATACAAACTGATTTGGTTCCAAATATAAAGTTGCAATACGTACCTTTTGTGTGTTTTGCACACTATGGAGATTGAAAAATTGCTCCATTTGCAGTATCCATGTTCCGGGATCCTTGCCATCAAACTTCCTCATATCGATTTTTTGAACATGGTGGGTCTTCAATCCAAAATTAGAGTATAGGAAATCATTATTAACATTTCTTTTGTTCTCATCATGAGTTTCCTTTACTACCCTTTCACCATTAGTGACCATTTCTTGTAGCAACTTATTCAAATTTATCTTCAATTCTTCCATATTATCGTCCATGTCATTCATCTTAGCATCCATGCCATTCATCTTAGCTTCTACACCTTTATTTAAACCATCCATATTAGCTTCCACATCATCCATCTTAACTTGCATGCCATTCGTATTAGCTTCCACGACATTCATCTTGGCTTCGTTTACCTTTAGTGAGAGTGAAATTTGTTCTACTTGGTCTTGTAATTTTGATATATCATGTTGCATTTCTTCCTCTTCTACACGAGTCACGCTAGAGCTTTTAGGTTGCTTACTAGGTGTTTCCATTTTCTTTCTTCAGGGCATTAATTAACGCTAATAATTCTTCACCATTCCCTTTGAAATCTTTCAAACTAATTTTTCAAACCATTCTTATGCAAAATTCAAAAAAAAACTACACACATTTTTTTCACTTTGTAAGAGCTCGATATTGAATCTGTTGTATCTCTGTAATTGTGGATCTAGAATATCTGAAATATCATCCTGAGGTAGCCCTTTGAGTCCTCTTTCTAACCTCGCAAGTATGATCAATATTGGATTCTCCAAGGAAGAGTTATTCCTAATCTCCCACGGTGACCTCATTATATAATAGTTTAGTAGAGCGGACTTGTACGATATGCCACGTGTCACTGTTTCGACCTTAGTACTTGAAAATAATACATAGAAAACTATAGGTCGTCCCCTTTTTGAAACTTTTTACAACATTTCAATCTGATGCTCAAAACAAAAGTTATGATGATTTCCCCAGGTCACCTATTTGGAATGTAATTCGGGAGTCTGCAAAAATGCCAACTTCCTTACATCATATTTCCGCAAATATAGCAAGACAAGCTCTGAAATACGGACCCGAAGGTCAGAATGATTTTGGCCCAAATGGGTTTTTTTTAGCTTCTGAAACGTTGCAGAAAAAAAGTTATAACAAAAATTCCACGATGACCTGTTTGGAGTAGCAAAACCACAGAATCCAAACCTCTGATACCAAATGTTAGGAAACCAGCTCACAAAAAGATAGAAAAGATAGATCAACGCCTTAGAATTCAGCCTCTTTGAGGGGGCAACCTCATTTAAATTATACAAATGAACAATTCTTAGATGATACAAATGACTAAACCTCCCTTCTATATATAGGAGTCTACGGGTTCACAATGTAATCAAGCCGACATAACAATAACAACATAAGGGCACAAAGATATCAATAGTGGGTTTCTATGGGGCATACTAATAACAATATGGGGACAAGAGGGGCACAATAATAACAATGAGGGATACAATGAAAATATTAATGGGGGAATCATTAGTATTATAGGGGTCTAACACAATGAAT
This sequence comes from Pinus tabuliformis, assembly GCA_031772625.1. Lineage (NCBI taxonomy): Eukaryota > Viridiplantae > Streptophyta > Pinopsida > Pinales > Pinaceae > Pinus > Pinus tabuliformis. The sequence goes on from CM062816.1 coordinate 1,992,650,174, forward strand.
GTGACTCCGTGTGTGAGTTCGACAGATGCTTTCATAGCAAACATAACAAGTACACAGGAAGCGAAGACTTTGAGCATAACCAGAACATGATTGCAAGCATGACTTAGACATAAACATGCAGAAACTTGGGTGAAATGAACAAGAAAGGGGGATACAAAGACTCCCACAGGCTCACGAAGTGAACCTGAGGGTATGCAATCATCAAGGGAAACTCTCAAGGGAGGCTCCAAAATTGGGTGCAAGCCAAAATTTTGGAGGGTGGTTGTAGCCACTACAACACATTCCTATTAACTATTTAATAGATCAATAGCAATCTTATCCTTATTTTAATCACGATTGTTTTATGAGAACTATTGTGTTCATGTGGTGTTGGGATTCAGACTACGCTGACATTCTTCATCCCAATAGAATGTAGCGTCCTTATTCAGTAACTTCTCCACAGGCACGATAATCTAGGCATACCCTTAATGAACTTTTGATAATACCCAGTATGGCCCAGCGTTGCGTGCAACTGTTTGACACCCCGTGGGGCCTCTAAATTGACTATTACTATGATTTTGGTAGGATCCACCATTAGTCCTTGCTTGCACACCACATGACCCAACAAAATTCCAAAGGGGACACAGAATAAGCATTTCTTCAAGTTCAACACGATCTGATATCTTTGGCACATATCCAACATTAAGCGTAGACTGGCTACATGGCACTTTACTAACTCAAACACTGTCCAGTCATTAAAATATACCTCCAAGAATTTTTGAATGAACTCTTTGAAAGTCGCAATGACTATGCGGGAGAATATCACCGGCGCATTCTTAAGTCTGAACGGCATTACCCTATACTGAAAACACCCCAATTCTTTCACGAAGGTTGTTTTCTCCTATCTTACAATGCAATCTTAATCCAATGATACCCAGAGAACCCATCAGTGAAAAGGAGTATGCCTCCTATCCTCCAAAATTGTTCAGTACCTCATTAGTAAACGGTGTCGGGAAAGGATCATGGATGCACGCATTGTTAATCTTTCTTAGATCTACGTGTTGAGTCACGGAAAGGGTATGCATTTACTATTTATCTCATCATACTTTTCATTTATTCTTATCTTTTCTATATCCTAATATGGTAATATATTGAGAAATTATGGTAAGAAATGAAGGAATTATCCGCAATTACGACTTAGCTAATTATTACCCTTCTTTATGTAGGAAAACAATAAAAAGGACAAATGATGTTCCCTAACGAAGGAACAGCAAAAATAAATAAGTGGAGAGAAGAACGCGGCGGTTGCGGATAAGGCCAAAGGAAAATCAAAAGGGATCAGTGTGAGAAAGGAAAGGATTTCTGAAGTTAGAAATCTGTTGCGAATCCCTTAGGATCGAGAGACCCTGAGGGATCACATTTACTGTTTATCTTTCACCCTTTCTGATTATAAAAGGAGAAGATTGTAAGGAGAAAGGGGAGTGTTGAAAATGGAAACAAGAAATGCTAAAAATAGAAGTGCTAAAAATAGCACTGCTATAAATATCAGTTTGGATACCAGTGTTGGATTGAGCAACAGGAAATGAGAAATGGAAGTGCTAAAAACATCATTCTATTTTTAGTAGTTCGGGATGGATTCCTATTTTTAGTCAGTCCCTGGACTAAAATAGGAAGTAAAATTCAAATTTGAACTTAATAGCTGTTTGAAAATAAATTAATTAATTCTTCATGAGTTAATTGGTTGTGAAAAAACAAACATGAAGTCTATGTGAGGACATGCAACAGTTCATCTATTAATTGAGGAATTTATCCATCAGTTAAAGAGATAAGAATGAGTTCTAATTTGAGTAGTGATTAGTTGGCTCAGTTAATTGAGTCAAGTCCAATTATAATTGATTTAAACAATTTGTTTAAATTAAGTAAGTTTAGTTAGTTAATGCATGCTTGCATATAACTGTTGCACTGCAGATAACTGAAGATTCTCTCATGAATAACTCATGCATGTCAGTTCACACAGAGACCCAGTTGAGATCAAAGAAGGGATAGTGTACTATTAGTTGGATGAATATTTTCCCTATAAAGGAAGCTCATCCATGATGTGGATTTATCTCCTTCAGGACTACATAGTTGGATTAGAGCTTAGTGAGTGTGTGAAGAGGCCAATTCACACAAGTGGCTACATTGGACCCCAATCAGAATTGTGCAAAGAAATAGGAGGCTTGGAGGGCAGAACAGAGGTTAGATAGAGGCCTTTGACTATCTATGAGCAGCAAAGGTATTGCGAAGAGAGCATGATAGCTTTTGAGCTGATTCTTTTTTTAATACTGGCTATATTTCCACTTGTATGATAATACAGAGTTGGGGTTTTAGGCTGAGACTTTCCCCAGGCAAATTCTTTTGTGTTATGTGTGATTGATTTCTCCATATTAGTTATATGTGTTCTTATTGATGTTGCTCATGTTTGATTAAGCTTCCGCTAAATTGGTTGTAGAAGTAGATCAAGTATTTTGCTTTAGTCTATTGCATTATCAGGTGATCTACAGTGGGAATTTCTACATGGTATCAGAGCGAGGTTTTGTAGAAAAAGTTCTACATGGTATCATAGCAAAGGTGATCAAATGAGAGAATAGTATATTGAGACGAGATTTCAAAGTTTTGAGTTTTAGGCCAAGAGTTTGCAGAGAATATCTGAAAATTTTTTGTACAAAATTTTCAAAAACAAATAGAAAATTTGGATTCCTTGCGGAAAAATACCCAAATTCAAAAAAAAAATTGGTTGAATCGGAGTTCGAATTAGGGAGATATCGCTGATTTAAAATCAGTATATCAAGACGACTATGCTGATATTATTAAATTGTATATCAGGTGCTCAAGAGGCAGTACGAGAGTGAAACCAGCAGAATGCTACATGACCACCAGGGACAGAAAAATCTCTAGCAAAAGCATTACTCGTGCAGAAATTAGCAACCTGCTAGAGGATTTCAAAACAGATATCTTGGGAATTTTGACGACGCAACTCGACATCATGCAAGCCAAGCAGAAGCAAGCTGAAGAAAAAAAAAAAACTTGGTGATATTTTGTCCTAGATGCAAGAAAAAGCATAGTCATAAAGAATGCCCGCTGGATATGGTACAAACCTATGCCATATGTACCAAAGATCATGCCACAGAAAGCTGCCCATCACTCCCAGGGTTAAAAGCAGTCTATAAGGAGGCAGAAGAAGAAACAGAACCAGTCTACCTGCTAAATTAGCGTTGCCAATGGCAACCACGACAAACAGGTACGCCTACTGACCCATCTTCTTTCTTTCAACCCTCGCAATATAATTCACAACAATACCCAGGAGCTATGTGGCAAAACCAGCCACCTTTTCCTAATTGGTCACAACAACCATTCTCTATGCCACCTTGGTCCAACCAATCAAATCAAAACAAAAATTGGCCAAATTCCTCTTACTTCCCACCATTCTGGCAGAATAATGCATATCAATCTCAATGGCCACCCTCCAATTCACAAAACCAGAGTTGGCAGTCAAGCTGGCAAAGACCTACAAACCAACCAGCAGGAACAATCCCCCTACCTCAACCTACACTACCAGCACCCTACACATTGCAACAGAACCCTCAGACCAACCTACGACCACAGCTCCCAGCCCAACCCAACCCAAACCCCAATAATAGACCGGTCCAATCTGTGCAAATTATTGAAGGACAAAAGCCAGAAATTGAGTTGAGGGAGTGTAATGAGCTTAAATTAAGGTCTAGATGGATAATAGAGTCAGAGAGGAATAAAAATATACAAATTGAAGATCCATTACCTATAGAACAAGTAACACAAGTGGAGAATCTGGTTAGATAGAAAACTCACGATCAAACTATTACCTCTTCTCCCCCATTCCCAGAGAGATTAATTATACCCTGCTCAATCGAATATCCCAATTTTGATCTTCTGGGAGAATTAAAAAAATTGTGTGTATAAATACCTCTCCTCCAAGCTATTAAGGACATTCAAATTTATGTAAAAACTATGAAGGAATTGTGTACAAAAAATCCAAAGAAGAAAATAAAAACAACCCCAACTTTCCATATAGTCGGTACTTTGTCTGATTTATTATCAAGCAGAGAAACGCCGATAAAATATGAGGACCCAAGAAACCCTATAGTCACGGTACAAATAAATGGATGCTCCTTCCCCAATGCATTAGTTGACCTAGGAGCAGCAATCAATATTCTCACAACAACTTGTCAAAAACTTGGCATTACATCCTTGGACCCAACCATGACCTTGTTGGAACTGGTTGACCAATCGGTAGTCAAACTAGAAGGCACATTACACGATGTAATGGTGTCTGTAGATTCTTGGGAATACCCAGCAGATTTTTTTGATCATCAATCCTAGAAACCGGCTAGACAAACATCCCTAATTCTAGGTAGACCTTGGCTAGCAACCGCAGATGCTTACATAAGCTGTCGAACAAGCAGCATGACTATAACAAGAGCAAGTAATGTGAAGAATTTAGCTCTATATCCTCTAGCTCAACCAAGTTTAACAATAATAAAAACTAGAAAACAACTTGTATCATATCTAACTGAAAACATTAGATCACCACTAACTATAGAAGATGCTCTCGAATTCAAGGATCAAACAGAAGATGACATCATTAACACTTACATTAACCAACCAGATGTCATATCTAATCTAAAGTGTCACATGATCGAAGCAGCCCTGGATAATGAAATTGAAGAAGAGCTCTTAAAATATATGAATGACCAATCAATACCAACAACTTTTGTTTATAATAGCAAAACCATAGAAATTGATCCAGGGAAAACCTTAAATATCAATAAAACCTTACTGATGAGCAGGAGCAAAGACTTGTTCAACTTCTGAGAAAATATAAAGAACCTTTCGCTTGGGATTACCTAGACATGAAAGGGATTGATCCACAATTATGCATGCACCACATCTATACAGAGAAAGATGCAAGGCCCATTCGACAACCTCAATGGAGGTTAAACCCTCACCTTAAATATATTGTTAACAATGAACTACAAAAATTGTTAGATGTAAATTTCATCTATCCAATATCTGATAGCAAATGGGTCTCTCCATTAGTAGTGGTGCCCAAAAAGAATGGAAAGTGGCGTATATGTGTTGGCTATAGAGAGCTTAATAAAGCAACCCAAAAAGACCATTTCCCCTTCCGTTCATTGACCAGGTCTTGGACACATTGATAGGAAAAAAATTATTTTCTTTCCTAGACGGCTTCAGCAGCTACAATCAAATTCAAATTGCCCCTGAAGACCAGGATAAGACTACCTTTACCTGTCCTTGGGGAACATTTTCTTACAGGGTCTTACCTTTTGGAATGTGCAATGCACTTACCACATTCCAGAGGGCCATACTCAGCATTTTTTCAGATCTGATAAACAAAGGACTCAAGGTATACATGGATGACTTTACACCTTACGGTGATGACTTCGAGCCGGCATTAAAAACACTAGAGAAAGTTCTGCAAAGATGCATTGCTACCAGGCTCTGTTTAAGCCATGAAAAATGTCACATGATGATGACTAAGGGCTTCATCCTGGGTCACTATATCTCAGCAGCTAGAATTTAGGTAGATCCAGCAAAAATTCAGATAATTCTTTTAATACCTACCCCCTCCACACAAACTGAGGTACGCAGTTTCTTGGGATTTTCTAGATATTATAGGAGATTTATAAAGAATTTCTCTCAAATTGCTGCACCATTATATGCATTAACAAGAAATATCGATTTCATGTGGACTAAAAAATGTGACACTGCTTTCGAAGATTTAAAACGGCCTGTATCAACAGCCCCAGTATTACGGGGCCCAAAACTAGGATTTGCCATTCCAGATTTCATCCGACGCTTCAGATACGGCCATTGGAGCAGTTCTCGACCAAGAGGAAGATAAGAAACCTTAAGAAATATATTACATCAACAAGAATCTATCTCTGGCTGAGTTGAATTACACTGTGACCGAAAAGGAATTTTTGGTTGTAATCTATGCTATTAATAAATTCAAACATTATATAACAGGATACCCTATGGTTTTGTATACTGATCACTCTTCTATTAAATATCTAGCTAATAAACCTGTTACAAATGGAATAGTGACAAGATGGTTGATCCTTTTGCAAGAATTCGACATAACAATCAAAGATTGACCAGGAAAAGAAAATACAGTAGCAGACTTCCTTTCACGAATGCCAAATACAGACAACTCGACAGCAGTAGAAGACTAGTTCCCTGTTGAACACTTATTCGCTATCACCATGAAAACACCATGGTACGCGGATGTCGCAAACTACCTAGAAATGGGAAAATTACCCAAGCACTTGACGCCCAATGAAAGAAAACAAATAGTACAGCATAGCACTCGGTTCTCCTGGATCGAAGGATATTTATTTCATACAGGGGCCAATATGCACATTCGAAGATGTGTCAGGGAAGACGAAGTCTTCAACATCCTGAAAGCTTGCCATGATGCGCCTTGCGGTGGACATTTTTCAAACTGTAGGACTGGTCACAAAGTCTTACAGACGAGCTATTATTGGCCCACCATTTTTAAAGACGCCAAGAAATTTGTCCAGGTATGTGATAGTTGCCAAAGAATGGGACGCCCTGAGCGGTCTGATGAGATGCCCCTGCATCTGCAGTTAGTAATTGAACCTTTTGAATGGTGGGCGTTAGATTTCATCGGTCTAATAAACCCATCATCTAATCAAAAGACATACATACTAGTCACAATAGAATATGTGACTAAATGGGTGGATGCAGAATCATTACCAAGGGCAACGGAGGACTCAGTAATCCACTTTGTTTTTCAACTTTTCGTGCGGTATGGTTTGCCTAGAGAAATAAGCACGGATGGAGGGCCACAATTTGTAGGCCATAAGATTGTTGCAACATTAAAAACCATCATATCATGCACAAAATCACAACTCCATACCACCCGCAGGCAAATGGCCAGGTAGAAAGTACCAATAAAGTAATCGAGGCAATACTCACAAAGACAGTTGCATCACATAGACATGACTGGGCTACCCAATTGCCAAAAGCTCTGTGGGCATACCCCACAACATGGAGAAATACCACAGGATATTCCCCATATCAGTTAGTGTTTGGTAAAGAACCTATCTTCCCAATCGAATTTGAAATTCAGACATTGAGGATAGCTCAGGAGGTAGGCTTGGACTTAAATGAAGCACAAATTAATAGGCTACATCAAATCAATGAATTGGATGAAATCCGGTTATCAGCTCTTCAGCATACTGCACTGATCCAACAACAAAGAGCGAAATGGCATGATACCCTCATCAAAATGAAGATATTCCACGAAGGTGATTGGGCACTTTTGTATGATTCTAGGTTCCAATATTTCCCGGGAAAACTCCAGACCAGATGGTTAGGCCCCTATGAGATACAAGAGGTGCATGACAATGGCACCCTCACATTAGCCACCATTGATGGGTCTGGCTACTCTTTTAAAGCGAATGGACATCGAGTATGCCTCTATCACAAACCGCTTACCAGGGAGTCCTTTTGCCAACAGTTACGGGAAGATTCCACTATACAAATTCTTGCTGAGGAGGGCAACCCATCCATAGCATCGGTCCAGTGAAGAATTTATTTTTTTTTGAAATTTGTACATAAATTTTCCTTTCTATTTGATCGAATTTGCTTGTGTAAATTGTATATAAGTTGTTTTTTCTATTTTTCCTTTGTTGTTTCCTCTAAGGAACAACTGTTGTTCCCTCTGAGGAATAGCTGTTATTCCCTCTAAGGAACAGCAATTTTCTACACAAATTTTCTTCTCGTTGTTCCCTCTAAGGAACAGAAATTTGTGTGTAAATTTTCTTGTTGTTCCCTCTAAGGAACAGCCATTGTTCCCTCTAAAAGAACAGCAATTTCATGTGCAATTTTCATTTTGTTGTTCTCTCTAAGGAACAGCAATTTTGCATGCAATTTTTTCTTTTGTTCTTCTTGTTGTTCCCTCTAAGGAACAACAATTTTGAGTGCAATATTTTACTTGTTTTCTTCTTGTTGTTCCCTTTAAGGAACAGTTGTTGTTCCCTCTAAGGAACATCCGATGTTCCCTCTAAGGAACAGAATTTCATATGCAATTTTTCTTGTTCTTCCCTTTAAGGAACAGTTGTTGTTCCCTCTAAGGAACAGTCATTGTTCCCTCTAAGGAACAACAATTTCATGTGTAATTTTTCTTGTTGTTCCCCTTAAGGAACAGCTATTGTTCCCCTTAAGGAACAGCTGCTATTCCCTCTAAGGAACAGTAATTTTGTGTCTAGTTTTTTTCTTTTTCTTGTTGTTCCTTACAAGGAATAACTACTGTTCCCTCTAAGGAATAGTTGTTGCTCCCTCTAAGGAACAGTCATTGTTCACTATAAGAAACAGCGATTTCCGTGTGCAAATTTTTTTCTCTTGATGTTCCTTACAAGGAACAACTGTTGTTCCCTCTAAGGAACAGCTGTTGTTCCCTCTAAGAAACAACAATTTTCGTGTGCCAATTTTTTTTCTCTTGTTGTTCCTTACAAGGAACAGCTATTGTTCCCTCTAAGGGACAGTTGTTGTTCCCTCTAAGGAACAACTGTTGTTCCCTCTAAGCAACATCAATTTCGGTGTGCATTTTGTTTCTTTGTTCCCTACAGGGAACAATTGTTGTTCCCTATAAGGAACAGCAAAATTTTTGTGCATTTTCTTCATTATTCCTCGCAGAGAATAGAAAAAAAAAATTTGGCGTGTATTTCCCTTGTTGTTCCCTACAGGGAACAGCTGATGTTCCCTCTAAGGAACAACACCTTCTTGTGTGTCTTTCCTTGCTATTCCCTCCAAGGAACAACACTTTTTGTTGTTCCCTCCAAGGAACAACACTTTTTGTGTGACGTTTTTTTTTGTTGTTTCTTTTAGGAAATAGCACTTTGAAAATATTTGTTTGAGAACACCCTTTCTTTTCTTTTCTCACTCTTTATGATCTTCCATAAGGCACAAGTGTACAAATATATGTGTAAGGATACAAATCTGAAGTTTACTGGAACAAGCAAATATATTAAATATTATCATATTTAACAAGATTGCTTTGTATAGATCGAAAAATAAAGGACACAACCACCTATATCACTTCATTGTCCTCATTTCCACTATAAATCGAATTGATTGATTATTTGTACCATGCTGGTTCTCCCCTACCCCTATAATTCTCTATGTTCATTATCATCAAATAAAGTTAAGGGCATATTTTTTTTTCTATTGATATGCTTAGACTTCTTCCACCACCCTTACTCCTAAGGAGTGTTGAGCCACCCTCTATATATAAATAGGAAGTGCTATTCTAAAAAAAAAATATATATATATATATATATATATATAGACATATACATATGTTTACTAACAATTCTATGATTTTTACAGATGGAGAATAGGGGGTCTCATCACGAGCCAGCCTACCATGATCATAAGGAAGCAGCGAAGTGGAATTCCCACTATGGCCACCACACCAGGGATATGATCCAATGGATGCATCAAGAAATAAAGTCCTTGGAACAAGAGGTCTCATTACGAGTCGGCCTGTCCACTTTTCGCTCCTTCCCAGTGAATGGCAATGTGTTCATCTAGTTACCATGCCAGCACATTGGCCTCTACTCTGATATCATAATGCACTTCCCCAATTATACATAGAGGATCATGGTTCCAAAGGGCGAGAAAGAAACTCTGTCGAGGCTATAGACGCCTATAGGCAACAGAAGCTCTGCTGATGGTATTGAAGTCATATTTTCAACATCAATAGTTATTATAATTCCCTTTTCTTATTTTTTTATCTTTACTACAGAGAGATTATGTTCCTAATCTACTTTGAACCTTTATGCATGTGATAACTTTTAAAAAACAATCATAATAGCTTTAAGTGGAATGATGATGGTAAAGCACCTTTCCTGCGTTAGTTATCTTTCTCCCTTTTCGAATCACCTCACGGCATCTCCTCACTTATTGATAATTCTCATTATATGCATTGATTTCAATACTCCGGTATCTTTTGGGATCCTTTCATTAATATGTGTACCTTGCCACTTTCATCATCCCTGTACTTTGCCACCAACACATTATTCCTTCACTCATTCAGTTGAAGGCGACGTATTATTTCAAAGGGGGGCGAGGAGCAACCTCCAGTGTACTTATGCATGTGTGTCAGCTCTTTATTTGATTTCGCAGGGAAATACGGCATTCCATGATTATGGAGTGTTAGGGCCTAGATTTACCTCAGGCTGAAAAAGGTAGGATCTAGGGCCAACATCAAACCACGCTCAGCCTGGTAGCTAGCCCTAACAGGTTAGGAGAGGGCTCTCTCCGGGTCAATGTTAGCAAATTATGATTGATGAGGGCTTGAGATGACTGATAGAAATACTGATATTAGGCTAGGTATAAGTGCAAGAGAATTTGTTTGAATAAAATATGATTTTGTTGGCTCAGATGGAAATATGGCTTTTGGGTGCGGGGATTAAGGCTCAGTCCTGCAGAGATCTCAATGGGGCAAGGTAGGCAATTGATTTTGGCACTTCAAATCGAATGTGATGGAGGGATTAGACAGGTGAGGAGTTGAAGAGGGCAAGAGCAACCATGGATCCTCTCCAAATAGCTGAAAACATCAAGAAACTAAAGTAAACCTCAAGTAGAGCACTGCAATTTCAATGGATTCTACTTACACTCTTGTTTGTTTAGTTAAGAAGAAACAAGATAGAGAATGGCATACATAACACGTAAGAAAATTCACAATTACAAAGAAAAGAATTGTACCAATACAAATTTCCACATGGATCCCAAAGAGTGCTACAAATCCTCGTCTCAATTCCTTAGCCAAAATGAAAATATGAGTGTACAATGAAGTTCCTTTCTTTCTCAAGAGTCCAACCATGCTAATGACTGAAAAACAACATAATATAGACAAACATAGCTCATCCTTGCCTCTAGGAGTTGAGCTCACATGTTTAGGAGCTGATCCAACTTATTCTAAACTGATAACTAGAAAATAGGCAACATAACAGCGTGCCTCTAGAAACAAGGGAACTGATTCATTTAGTTTCAAACAACCTCTAAATTGATGAATCTACCTCTACAAGTGAAAATCCAACATATTTACATCATGATCCATAAATATACATCAAATTACATCATAAATTTTCCATTTGGAAAGTGAAAAAGTGAAACTAGGCAAAACTGGGCGAAAAACAAAGCAAAACTTGGTCAAACTGGCAATTTTTCCTCTATGCGCCGCACCTGATTCTCTATGCATTGCACCTGTTTGGACCCACTTTTGGAAGCCTTTTTGATGTCCAAATGAGCTCCAGGTATGCTTGCTGGAAAGGTCTTCCTGTCTACTTTCCAACCCAGGTGGAAATTTTCAATTTGGCCTCCATTTTCCCTTCCAAAAGTCCATTCTCCCAACACTGCTTCATGTGTGTCAAAATAAGGGCAGTGAGGTCATGTTTTGAGTCTTTTTGACCTTTTTGAGGGCTCAAAACCCGCCAAAATTTCTTGGCCATAGGTATACAAGCATAACTTTTCATGCCAAATCCAAAAATGTTGAGCTTTTGTGATTTGGAGGCCCCTAGCAAAAGCGAGTGCCATGTGGCGCGGCGCATAGGGCAGAAAACCCTGTTTTTGTGCCAAAAAATTTCCAAAATGCAAAAATTGCTCCAAATTTTTTTAAATTTTGGCTGAGTCTTCTCTATCAAGCATGATGTTGGGCCAAGGAAGCCTTGGCCAAAATCTGAAGTCCTTCATCCTCTTTTTGCCTCCTTGATGCTCTCTTCAACTTTGCCTTTAAACTCCTGATTCTTGCTTGGCACACCAAGTTTCGTGACAAGTAATGATATGATAGGTTTCTAAGCATATTCTTCTCATTGATGGCCTTCTCTAGCTTCCTCTCCAAGTGGATATTGGCTCTTTCAAGCCATGACTCCCTATCTGCATTGATCTCTTGCTCCAATGAAGTGAACGCCACCCTCCTCCTTTGGGTAGCTCGACGATTCTCCCGAATGTTTCGCAACTCCATAATCACCTGTTGATCCTCAAGCTGCTTATTCTTCTACTCCAGGTACTGTATAGTCCATTGGGCTCTATCCAAGTTGGCAGACAAGGCATCAATGTCTGCCTACTGCTCCTTAATGATCTCTCTAATATTTGTGCTTTGCGGGCCCACATCGGTATCATCACCCTCAATGAGGATGAAATCAGTCTCCCGCTCACCTGATGGTCCTTCCTCCTATAGTGGCCTCTTGCCTCAGTCCTAAACCTATTGTGCCAATGATGGAAGCGAGGCCCCTTCCACCCTGGGTGGAGATAACACTCGCTTTGCTGCTGCAAACAACCATCTAGTGCCTTTCTGATAGGTGATGAACACTCGCACACTAGCGCTCTGTGTCTCATGGCCCTCATGCTAATAAAAAGGTCCACCTGTCTCATGCAAAGCCTCTGAAGGTCCTTGAGAAGCTCTGAAAAAGTCACGGGAGATGAAGCCCTCCCAAGAGATGCCTTGTAAGACAAGCTAATGAACGACCACAATTTTGATGAGAGCAAAATGATAAATATTGTTCAATTGCCACTGAGGAGTCTTGTGTTGCACAAGAGTGGTCATCTTCTCTATGTTTCGGCACATGAAGTAAGGGATGTTCATCATCCGTACCTGAGTAAAATGCATCAACATCCTGATGTGATAAGCATACAAGCGGGAGAACCGGCCCTCACAGCTGAAATACTTCACGATCAGTTTCATTAAAGGAGCATATTCATCCTTGAGGTACCGAAAAGGAAACACTCTCTTGAACCGGGCTTTATATACAGTTCATAATGCTGCTGGTCAATTTTCTACCTCTTGTTCCATGGCTCTCCAATGTTAGGTATGCCGGTTGCTCTTGAAATTGATTATGGTGTTAATGTGAAAGTAACACCAGCTAGAGTGGCTTGATCACCATGTAAATGCAGCACAAATAAGCGGGCCAACTCATGATGAAACTGAATGCTAGCAACTTTCTCACAAAATTCATAACATGACTGATGTTGGAACAAGAGATGGCAAGAGGGCAGGCTTGTAATTCAGCAAGAGTGATTGGTTCTTCTCTGATATGTTTGCCACCTCTATGAGGCCTCCTAGGTGCATGTCCCTCTGTGGGTGAGTCACTTTGGGTTTCCTCTTCATAATCATATGAAGGATCAGATGCCATGTCTGCTGGTAGGTAAACTATCTTGGAGAAGTAGGTGTCAAACAATATTGAACTGCCTTTGATGATGTGTTTGACCTCTGCCACCAAGGGAAAACAGTGAAATGAGGGACTGTAAGGGGAAGGAAAAATAGTGGAATTAGGGACTGTTGAGGTAGGGTTATTTAAGGGAACAGGGAATGAAACTGTAGGGAGTTTTAAGTATGAGTCTAGGGTTTGGGAATTTACAATTGGGATTTTGGGAAAGGGAACTTGGGATAGGGGCTTAGTGAGTTTAGGGGGTAGGGGAACTTAGGGAATAATGAAATCAATGGAAAAATGGGATAAGGGAGTGAGCTTAGTGGCAAAACTGTCAATCGAAACCCTAGCAGCAAGTTTCTTTGAGGAATTTCAAATGTGGGGTTTGATCTCTTTAAACAATCACCATTCATCAACCACCATGAAGCAAGCACCAAACTTGGATAAAAAACAATGATGGAGGCTCTACCTACTTGTAACAAGGAAAATCTGTGCGTTTTTGGGTGATTTGAGCGAGTTCTGGAAAGTTTCGGGCTCTTTGGTTGTGTGCGTCGCGCATCCAGCCCAATGTGCCGTGCCCTTGCAAAATAACACAGGAGTCTGAGGCCCAGTGCACCGCGCCTCCTGCCCAATGCACCGCGCCAGTAACTTACAGCCATTTTCACCCAAACTTCTCACTTACTCACCAAAATCGCTTTGCCTTGCTTCTCTTTGCTCTTGGAGTGCAAATGAGCCTTCAAACATTTGGAGAAATGATTTATAAATGGAGATTTTCAATTTTAATTTTGCCAAACCCCACTTTCATAATGTTTTGCAAATGACTTTATTCCAAACTCTGTTTTTTGGACTTTTTCACTTCTTTTTGGCTTTGTGATGAATTAAATGACCTGAGCTTTGCTTGTTTTGTAGGTGTTGGAGCTTCTGGGGCTAAGGAAAGAAACCAGGATTACATATGGAGTGATACACAATGAAGAAAACAAAATTTCATGATTTTCTATACAATAAAAGCAAAATACTCTGTTTTTTCCTCAAAAGAGATTTTTGAGGAAAAACACATTTTCGAACACTTGGCGATGAAATTTATTGATATGGAAACCACCTCATGGCCTACTGGTGATTATTGGACACTTTGCAACATTTTTTACAAAACCCTAATGAAACCCTAGACTTAATTGACCATGAAACCCTAAAGACAATATTTAAGATAAAAAGAAGACTGTATATGTTTTTTAATGAACAGACATGAACCAGCGGGTAAATGACATGAGGGAAACTATAAGAAAGCCACTACCGTCAGACGATCTATGCGCCTAATGGAATTCAAAATGACTGGGTGGGACACCTAATGTGAAATGCAACAAGATGATTTGATCTCTGACAGAGGGATGAAGATACCGACACTAACATGGAGTATGTGGTAAATAGCAAGTCCTAGATAACGGTACTTATGCTTGTAAATTATCATCCCATATAACCATTATAACAACTTGTTGTTCCATCACTCGACCCTATCTATTGTTGTGCTATCTCTGCGATACTAACTATTTGTAGAATTCAGGCAGTATGGGAGGAAGAACAGTACGTAGGGAGCCACTAACACTGGTTGTTTCTGATGTAGCAAGAGAAATTTTAGCCCGAGCTGGGTGGATAGCATACTTCACGTGATTTCAGCCACCCAATGAAGAAATTGCCATTGAATTCCTACAAAATTTACAAAATGGACAATCCATGGTAAGAGGCAGGCAAATCACAGTATCAGATGTTGTGATAGCTGAAGTATCCGAGTTACCAGCAGAAGGACCCATATGGGCTAATAAAATATTGAAGTTGCAGGATGCTATTGAAATCTTTAAGGACGAAGGACAGGAGCTGATCATCAAAGGCAAAGGCATTCGACCATCATCCCTTGGAGAACCGTGGGGAGAACTAGCTAGAGTTGTCCAGAATTACATCACATGTGACGGGTGAAAAGACGTGGTAAGGCTGCATCAACTTAAACTCTTAGTAGTCCTGAAACAAAAGTGTTCTATGAATTTACCTGCATATTTGAATTTTCTACTGCATGACACTGCTAAAAGGATAAAAAATTCCCAACACATAGAGACTGTAGTAAGCCACCACTGTTTGATTAGGCTGATAGTTAGCTACAACCTCGCCCAGCAGCAATCAAGTTGGGAGAAATTAATATTTTCTATTGAAGGGGGTTTAGCTCTGTTTGTGCCTAAACCTGTTCCGAAAAGGGAGAGGACTACCCTTACAGTGAACATTCCCCAAAAGCGCAGACATTCCATAGGGCTGAGGACAAACTTAGGAGTGGCCGAAAATCCCCAGGGCAATAGTAGCCAGCCGATAGAACTATCCAGTCCAGGAAGCGAGTAGTATTTGCAGTTAGAAGGACGGGATGACCCTGAATTAGACCATGAGGAAGAAACAGGGCATTCTAGAGATGAGGAAAGAAATGAATCAGGACTCCCCTCAACATCAAATACAAGTCCCTTAGGAGATTTATTACACAATATCGAATTGGCCCAGATCCTGGCCAATATGGATGATTTCATACAGCCTGAAAGCCCACTCAATTTTAATTTGGGAGCAACCCAATCTTTAGAGAACTCTAGCCACGATAGAATTATATCAGAAAATACAAGCCGCGAAGCACAAACAGGCACAGAGGCCATTCAAGAAGAGGTGAACCAACCCGGTGACATGCCTCCAGGAGAACCTAGCTAGGCAGGCCTAAACGCAGAGAATATAGGCCAAATAGAAGAAGTAGAAATAAACCAGGAAGACGACTACCAATCTGGGGACATAGTTCTTTTAGAACAGAGCCAGGATGAGCAACTGGGCTCGTTAGGAGCAGAAACTATTAACAAAACAGTTTCTCCTCCAAAGAAGTACAGAACCAAAATTAAAAAGCTTAGGAAGGAATAGCATAGGCTTTGGAAAATGGTAAAAAGGCTCAAGAGAAAGATAAAAGAAATATCAGTGGGGAAGGTTCCAGACAAAACCTCGAAGACAGTAAATGTGGCAGTTCAAATTGAATTATACGAAAGAAGAGCTACAGGGACTCAAATGGAGCCCATACTCACTCAACCTATTAAGAACAACATGCAATTCTTGCAAAAGTAGCTACCCAAACAGAGGTTGTACCCTCTTATAACATAGCTATTCAGACAGAGATGGTACCCTCCTACAGCATGGCCACCCAGACGGAGGTTGGGAACTCCCATCATAAAGGAACATAGACAGTAGGCATTCCTTCTCATAACAAAAGTACTCAGACAACCATTCAAGCCAAAGATATCATGACAAGCAACAACCCCAGTATATTGAATCTTCAAGAAGATTTAGCATAGGCTTGGCTTGCCGTAGAACGGCTTGAACAAGAAACTGTCTCCCAGCAAAAATACCAAGAATTACAGAGGGAGCTTCGGGACATGAATACATCAAAAAGCGAGACCTTCGACAAATATCAAAAAGCATAAGAAAAATTTGAGAAAATGAAGCTCAGATTAGAGAAGGTCATGAGTCAAACGAAGACTATCTGCTCATTATACACTGATGTTTTAGCATGCAGTTCACCTACCAATAATTATGCCTTATTTTTGCTAGAAAGATACTTGCGGTTGAAAATCAAAGCAGTCAGTGTTGGAAAACCCATCGAATTAAAAACAATTGAGGATTTTATAAATTGTTGCAAACAACATGGGGTAAAAGTTCAAAGGTTTCTTTGTGAATTCTACTTACACAATTTTGTATTAGAGGAAGAGGTGGAAAAGAACCCTAACCCTTTTGTGGGTGATGTTCAATTCCAAGCATTTATCTCATTTGTGGTTAATCAACTGAAGTGATTCAAGGCTCATAACGCATTCTAAAGACAAGATCATGGGCTGGATCTTTGGGTTAGAAGCGAACCCAAGCACCCTTTACAAATTATGGCCAATCACAAGAGTCTAATGACAAGGGAAGGAGTAATTAAAATTTTGGGACCTATTCAGAAAGAGATTGTACAAAAGGGAGTAGAATACTACCTCTCCATTAAGAAAAGCTCCTTGGCTGCATCCAAGCTCAGGGGGACAGTCTCCACTAGTAATGTACAGAATAGAGGGCCTTTTAATTATAAAAATTTTAAGCTAGCTGCAAACTGTTTTGTTACGTATAGCAATCTCATTTTGAGAGAAGGTCCTTATTGGCTAGGATGTCGGCTCCATAGCCTTATCATTTGGTATCCTACTGAAGGTTATCGGACTATATATGAATTTCCTGAAGGACAGACAAGGCCCATCTTTGAGCTCTTGGCCAAGAACCATGGTTTAAGACCACTTTATGACATTCTTTCTCCAACTTATTCTTTAACTGCTCTACATACAAATTACTTGCTTTTCATGAGGCCATGAAAAGGGTAAGCAGGGGAGTATGTTGAATCATGGAAAGGGTATGTGTTTACTATTTATCTCATCATACTTTTTCTTTATTCTTATCTTTTCTATATCCTAATACAGTAATATATTGAGAAATTATGGTAAGAAATGAAGGAATTATCTGCAGTTACGATTTAGCTAATTATTACCCTTCTTTATGCAGGAAAACAACAAAAAGGACAATTGTTGTTCCCTAACGAAGGAACAACAAAAATCAACAAGCGGAGAGAAGAACGCGGCAGTTGCGGATAAGGCCAAAGGCAAATCAGAAGGATCAGCATGAGAAAGGAAAGGATGTCTGAAGTTAGAAATCTGTTGCAAATCCCTCAAGATCGAGAGATCCTGAGGGATCGCATTTACCATTTATCTTTCACCCTTTCTGATTATAAAAGGAGACGATTGTAAGGAGAAAGGGGAGGAAGCTCTATTATTATTGAATTTGTAATTTTAATTACAGACTCTCGCTGTCGAGAAAAACGCGAATATATTGTAATGCTACTTTCATTTGATGATTAATACATAAGTGAAGTTGATGTTCCCTCACGTTAACTGAAGTAACTTAGCAGTGTTCGCTGGCGGCTAAGGGCCCGGCCTTTGGTGGATTCAACTGCTTTCTTTGTGTCATATATTTCCAATTCTCGCAAGTGTGATGGTTTGATAGCATTCTTGCTTTCTGTGATTTTATCTCCTTCATTGATTATTATTTTCCGGTGTTGACAGAATATCTTTGCTTTATGTAATTTACACTATTGTTGTTGATTAAGTTTATTTTCATTTTGGATTGAGTTACTTAGATATATATTCCACTTGATTTAATCAATTGTAAATAATATTAACTATCGTTGTTGAAACTCTCATATTGATATCATTGTTGTTTAGATTATTCACTGAAAAGTGAGTTTGATTTAAATTAAATCAGTTCAGAAGAGACGAGTTATCGCTACTGTACTCTCAGCTGATGCCATTGCTAGTTGAATTGCTTGAGTAAGAATTGATTATGATTTCGATGGAAGATTGAGTCTTGAAGTTCAGTTGTTATATTCCCTCTAATGATTGTTGTTGGAATTTATTAGATGCATCTATTTACTCTTGTATTTAAAATATTTATACTGCAATTTAGGAAACATTACTCTCTGAATTAAATAGGAGCCACATACTGTGTACAATCTTAAAATAAGAAGACTTGCCCGGATTGATAATTAATGTGAGGATTATTAGGAGTTTTAAAAGGCACCTATTATCAACCAACACTACGCAAATCCTTATTTCTCTCTTCTACTTCTTTTCCTAAACTACCATCAGGCTCACCCCCTCAAATTCCTCCACTGGTTCGATAATGCCTGCTTCAAGCATCTTGTCCAATTTTAAGCCGAAATTTTCCTTATATTTGGGATTAAAGCGATATGGCCTCTACTCGTCTGGTTTCAAAGTTATTTTCATCACACCCAATTCGCTTGTGATGCCTTTCAAGTCCAAAAATTTTGTAGGAAAAATATCCTGGTACTCGCAGAGTATCTCAACAACTTTATCCACTATGGTATCGTCCCAATAATCTCCAACCTTTCCAAATTTCGGCTCCACTTCAGTACCAATGTTTACTTGCCTAGTCTTCAACGGTGCGGTGATATCTAGGTTCTCTATCTGGGTACCTTCGACCTCGCGGTGACCTTCCATTTATGGGATATTGATATTCCTTAATCCTCATACTCCTCTTCAGCAGTCACATTATAGCATTCTAGCGTGTACCACAACTAGGTGCTCAAATCCGAATGAACCAATTCCAAGGGATCCTGCGGAATTCTGAAGATCACCACCTTAACATCCTACAACATTTCATCAATGCTTTCAAATCCATCTTCAAAACTGAAGGTCATAAAAAAGCCTTCCCTTAAGATATCCCACTCCATGGTGCCGTGGCGGAGCTCTGTTTCTAGGTACCAATTCATAGGGATTATATCCAGAGTGTGACAAAATAAGTGCACCCACTCTGGTTGCGGCTTTGTTCCATAGACTTTAGTCCACTTTGCTAAATGATTTCCTCCCATCATATTTGTTGTTGGGAAAAGTATCCAATACAGAATGACCCTATCCCACTCTAAGGGTGATAGTACCTCAGCAACAACCGAATGCAAAGCTATTCAAGATTACTTCTTTATGAGATGTAAGAGAGGGGAGAAAGAGATCCACTAACCGTTGTCTTCCGCTAATGTTTGACCCAATCTTCTCTCCTTGCTGCTTGCTCCCAGCTCCTTGCTCTTTCACTGGCCCAGCTACACAAAGATCCTACAAAAGCACAAGAAAGGGAAACTACAAGAAGCATACATCCATAATTGATTCAAGGACTAGAATAAATCAAATATACAAGCATCAATACGCCACAAAGACACATGCATATAGAAGAACCTCAAATGCTTTATTAATGGAAGAAGTAAAGTTCTGAGAGTGTTACAACCATAATAGGCCCAATCCAGCAACACCTCCCAGCAGAAAGAAATCTCCTCTTCACCTCCTTCAAAGCAATCACCCAATAGTTCTATACTCAAACCAACAGCACTTCTTTACATTCACAAGATTCCAACCTCCCTAGACCTCATGAGAGAGCTCTATATATAGGAGATTTGGAGAAAGGATGAGTCAGCTTGAGTTTGGCATGAAGCTGACTAGTGTCCTCTCCCACTTCAGTTATACTTCAGTTCTTGAGTCCACTTGGAGTTTCTTGCTTCCACTTGGAGATCTAGATCCTCTTACTCATCACAAGGCGAATTCCCTGATCCAAGTGTCATTTTGGAAGCTTCCTGGGCATTTGACACCTTGCAGAATGACTGTGCCACTTGGCCAATCTCGCCCAGCGCAGGTAGCCTTCATTAGAGTTGACATTCAGCGCAGGTACAGAGTGGAGCAGTTGACATTCAGCGCAGATGCTCAGTGGAGCAGTTGACATGATCCAGAATTAGCTTGTTTTTGAGTGTTTTCAGGTGGAGAACTGATTTTCAGTGCTGTGGTTTGCTGACCTTGTTCCTCTAGGGGTAGGAACAACATGTTTAGGGACTTTGGATCCCTTAGATTATCGACATTTCATGCTTCATGTTGTAAGGCACAAAAATGTCTATAACAGTTGCCCCCTAAAGTATGAGGTCGTTTATCGGGTGAAATGCTTTATCAGGAGGATCCGAAGTTCATTCAATCGCTGAGAGGTGCCCTGTAATAAAATACAATACAATACATTATTTTTCATTCTGCTTTCATGATCTAGCTGAGGTGGGCATTCCCATGCTCAGCTTTATAAATTCATTTTGGTACATAGAACAGATGATCGTCTGATGGTAGACTGATAATTCTCTGCTGAAATTATCATCCTTTGAGTAGGATGATCATCTGCTGTAATGATGTACATATCAAATGTCTTTATATTTCCTGAATATATATCGCAGCCTAGATGGATGAAACTAGATCCGGGGTCTTCAAACTCGTTCGATCTTCACTCTAAGTACAAGTCGATCCATGTGAGAATTGCGCTGAAGTCGAACATGGAAAGACATCGCTTGATTACCGGTCAATAATGAAAACCATTAACAAGCGCGAGAGGAATCACCAATAATGACAATGACCCTCAAGGTACTGCAGTACAATTCACGTGGTGTGAATAAAGGACTTGGCGTTGAACACCACGCAAAATCTTCTGGTCGAAGGTCATTGATGTATACCTGTCGCCGGAAGTGAGAAACTTGCCATTGAGGCATGCAAGCTTCAAAGTACTGAGGGGGTTGTTCCTAGATCAACTTCTTGGATAATGAGCTGAAGTCGACAAGAAGCGATCCGTCAAAGGAGGGCCTTAATGAATCCCACATCAGTGACACGGAATGGAGCTAATGATTTTAGTGGAGGTGAAAACAATCTGTGAAATATGATTCAGGGTGGCGATCATGGGTGGATGAAGGATAATGTATGGCAGTGGATGGGACACGGTTGACTCTTTCTGAACAACATCTCTTGAACATATAACGACACTGATGTGATGGATCGGTAGCATTACCCCAAATGTGGATGGTTTGGCGAGGACCATGGTGATGAGACCGGTGAATGAAACAACCCAACCCGATGTGATACGGAGGACAAAGTGTCATGTTCAAGAGCGACTTGCTACCATTAAAGCTTTGAGGTTCTCCCAATTTTTCCCCAGTCATTTCTGACCAGTACCTCTTTATTTTTGTCAAGCTTGAGGAGGATAACATATGCTTGTTCTATAACCTGCCCTTCGGGCAAGCCCATCGCTATGTTTTAACGAGCCTAGCGATAGGGAAACTCGTTCTCGTCTAAAGACAAGTTTGTCGCTATTTAATCATTTTAACGAGTCTAACGACAAGGAAAACTCGATCCTTTTCATTTTTAGAGAGTCTGAAAAGGTACAGAAAGTTAACTCCAAAATTCCTTTTTCGTCATCTAATCCCTTAAGTCCGAAAAAGTATAAAACAATACAGAAGGGATGAGTTTTCGATAACTTTAACGAGCCGAATAAAACAAGCGCTCGACCTTTTTGTGCAATAATCCCTCAGGTCCAAAAAGATTAAAATCTAGAGGAGGGATAGCTCTTCCGGTCATTTTAACGAGCTGGAAGGCCAAAACTCGGCAAACTTTTCATATTTTACGAGTCAGATGAAAAGAGCTCAAAGAAGACTCGTCTTTTGAGGAACGAGTGATAAACAGGGATAGCAGCAGATTCCAGGTACAGGTTGGAATTTTCCAATCACGGCAGTGTCACAAGGATGGCTAGGTGAAATCACTCTTCGCAGCTGTTCCTCAAAATAGGTAAACAATCATATGGAGGTGAACGATTGGCCAAATGGAATGGAGGTGGCGGGTGCAAACACGACCAAGGCTTTTCATGGCTAATAAATTTACGATCACAATGGTTATTTACCATCACTGGGTTCATTTTTTAAAGAGCTTGAATGTGCCAAAACACTGCTCAATCTTATGTTTATTTTTTAACGAGCATGAACTATGTGCTAAAACTGCTCGGATCTCGCTTTTCTATTTTTTAACGAGCATAAATTCCGCGGTAAAACTGCTCGATTATATGGTCAAATTTTGATTTTTTACCATTACTAGCTTTTCTCTTTTCGAACATAGTACTGCTTTTTCAATTGCTGCAACAAACTTTGTTAGAAATGAATAATATTTGCATGAAAATGAGATTATAACCCTAATATTTCACTTTAAACTGTGTAAAAAGCCATTAAAAGGTGTTTTTACCTCTCATTTACCATTTCATTTGCATTTGGTTTGTTGGAGCTCTGGAGGTGCCTCTTCCCCCTTGATTTTCACCAGCTGATTCCGGGAGATTCTGCGGACGATTTTCGGTGCCGTCTGGACCAGGTAGGAGCTAAACCCTAGCTCTTTCTTTTCATGGTTTCTTTTTCCTGTTTCATGCCTGTTTTCCAGTATTTCTGAGCCCCTGGGGTTTTGCCAGGGCGCCCTAGGATCAGCGCAGGTTCCCCTTTCGAAACCTGCGCTGAAGGTCAAGCTGCCTTAAGGCAGCCTGACCCTCAGCGCAAGTGGGAGACTCTCTGCCTGCGCTGGGCTCAAAAACTGAGTTTTTAAGGTCATTTTTTGATGATTTTTTCGCCAGTTTTTCATCAAAATCAGGAATTTACTCCTTCTCTTGTTTGCTTTGCAGGGAACTCTGAACAAAATGTCCCTTACATGGTGAGAACGAGAACATGAAGAGGAGGACATGATTGCCCTCCATGACCCTGTCACGGTGAACGCGTTGCGGAACTGTGGCCTGCTGAAGTTCTTCCGTATCTCTAGTATGAGAGCACAGATTTCTTTGCTGCAGTACATGCTTGATGCTTGGGATCCTGTTAACCAAGTGTTCCAGATTAGGGGAAAGGCCATCCCCTTGACCATAGAGGACATGTACTTCTTGACTGGACTGTCAAGGCGAGGTGCCCCCATTTCCTTGTCAGGTACGGCCCGGGGGACTGATTCCACCAGAGATTATGTCCGCCAGTATTGCAGGGAAGGTTCTCAGCCGAGCAGAGACGGCAAGATTGTTATCCGTGAGATTACTGATCGGGCTCTCAGGTCCATTCTGTTCACTATTGGTAGGATGGCCGGCAGTGCAGCTCTACATGTTGCCAACAGGTCTTATATGCAGCACGCTTTGGAGTGTCTCCAACCGAAAGTATTCAACTGGTGTGATGCAGTACTTGTTCAGATGAAAAGTCAATTGACCAAGGTAAAGGACGGGAAGCTGAAGAACTTTGGATTTGGTTCTATTCTGACTGCCTTCGCCTTGGAGAAAATCCCACTGATGCAGCCTCAGTACATCATACTCGACTTGCCTTCTCCGACCGAGCCACGCATGCAGAGGTGGGTCGACCACATGTCTAGGCATGCTGGTCAACCTCAGATTACTTTTACTGAGGCCTTCTTTAGGTGGTTCGAGCGCCAGGAGATGGCGTTTTCCGAGTATCCATATGTGGGTATGGATTTCCGAGGTGATCCGGATTTGGTGCTACCGGATGGCGAACAGTGGGGCGCCATTGGTAAACTCCTTGACCATATTACTGTTTATTGTTCTTATTCATAATGTTGCTGTGCTTTATTCTATCAAGACTTTTAATTGTACTCTTGGGTGCATGCAGATATTGGTCCTGTTCGTCCAGCAGTTCGTCCGAGATCGCCAGTTGCTGCCCCGGCAGTGGAGCCTGCTAGGAGAGTTGTTATTCGCGATCTTGACGATACTGAGACCCTTACAGCTGTGCAGGAGCAGGTTGAGAGCCTTACTCGCAATCTTCCGGATGTACAGATTGACGAGTTACCTTTACAGCTGCAGCGGCATACTATTGGCGTGCCTAGACGATGGACTCGTCTCTTGCGCATGATTGCACAGGCCGTGACGTACTATCATGAGCACCACTAGGCTAGGGTGCCCCCTAGCATCTTTTTGAGTTTTTGGGTCATATGACCAATTTTGTCTTGGTTACAGAACATTATGTATGAACTTATATAAACAGCTTATATGTATTTTGATTTTCGGGTTTTATTCTGGTTGATTTATGTGATCCATATGTACAATCTTTGATGATGTGTCCCTTTTATAAATGTTGCAAATGTCTATCTAACACATAGTTTGCTAATGAGTCAGTTAATGTGTTTAAGTTTCTTGAAATATGTTGATATTGAATTGAATCAAATCGTCTTTCCAAGATCTTAACCCTTAGGAACATGCGATAAATAGCTGGATTGCGAACAGAATATATACCATTGAGTTGTAGTATTACGAGCTGTGAGTCTAGCCTGACAATTAGTCGGCGTATGCCACGTGTGATGGCATCAGAGAGTAGTTCTATCAACGCGCTATACTCAGCGATGTTATTCGTTGATTGCCCAATACATACACCTCTGAAACTTACTAACTCGCCGCTTGGATCAAAAATGGCCCAGGCTGCGGAGGATAGGTTCCGCGAACTACGACTCGCTCCGTCGGCATATCCAACACATGTCTCCAGAAGGTTCGACATCTGCAATAAATGAAAAGGTGGATCACTCGACCAGAACAAACACTTTAGCGAAAACAAAATACAACAAAAGCATGCAGGTTACTATTTAAGCATAGTAACGCTTGAGGTACAACCCGTTGCGGGGCTGCGCCAGTGGAATTCCATCGTAATCCATTAACTCGTAGGCTCCTTTTGCTAACACCCTTTTAACAATATAGGGGCCCATCCATAAGGACTTGAATTTACCTGCTCCCAATTTATCGGATTCTTGGTCATAAAGCAAGACCAAATCACCTTCTGAGAAGACACGGGGTTTGACATTTTTGTCGAACTGAGCCTTGACTCGTTTCTTATGAGCTTCGTTAGCCAAAGCGGCATCACGACGGGTTTCATCCAATTGGATTAATTCCAAGAAACGAGCCTCTTCTTCTGAAGTTCCGGGGAGAAGATCGATTGCGAGTTTAAGCGACGAAATTTCGCACTGGATTGGTAAGACTGCTTCCAGGCCATACACCAGTTGAAAAGGTGTGAACCCGGTTGCGTTCTTTACCGACGTTCGGTAAGCCCACAAGGCTGAGTACAGGATTAGGTGCCACCTTCTTTTATGAACCCCAATCATCCTTTGCAACATACGCTTCAGGACCTTGTTGATTGCCTCAACTTGTCCGTTGGCTTGCGGATAATATGGGGTAGAGCTGTCGTGAGATAGCCCTAGCTTGGCAGCTAATTCGACCATCATGTGATTGCGAAAATGCGACCCATGATCTGTAACTATAGCCTGTGGTACGCCGAACCTGGCGACTACATGATTGAAAAAGAAAAGGGCAGCTGTTTCACCAGTGTTATCCAATGTAGGCATCGCCTCGGCCCATTTGGTAAAATAGTCAACAGCGACTATAATATACCCATGCCCCCCGGTCGAGGTGGGGTTACATTGCATGAAATCGATGCCCCACTTGGCGAAGGGCCCAACAGCAACTATCGGCTGTAAAGGTGCGGGTGGTCGTCTGGTTTTGCTATCAAAGATTTGACAAGCATGGCAACTTCTGACTGCGGTTATGCAATCTTTGAACATGGTTGGCCAGAAGTATCCTGCTCGTAAGATTCTTTGTGCTGTTGCATATCCAGACTGATGCCCCCCACACGCGCCTGAATGACAATCATTCAGGGCTTTTTCGGCCTCCTCATGGGTAAGGCACCTCCTCAGAACTGTATCGACACCACGACGGTAAAGTGTATCACCGACGATCATGTAGTCTTTTGCTTGGTATCGTATACGTTTTTGTTCGGAGCGAGAGGTGTTAGGCCTGAACTTTTGGGTTTGGAGATAAACTATGATATCTCCATACCACTCATCGCTTACAGATATCAGAAACAAACTTTCGTCCACGATTGACTCTTCCGATGTTTCATCGTTGGACGATGATGGGAGATCGCATAATAATTCTGCGAAAACTAGAGCTTTCTTTGATTTGGATTTCACAAATTCCAGATCAAACTCTTGAAGGATCGCTATCCATTTTGAATATTTGCCCCCCAGCAACTGTCGCGACAGTATATAAGTCATGGGGTTGCAATCTGACAAGATGGTAGTTTTCCGAAAGAGGACATAATGTCGAAACCTTTGAATCGCTTGAACAGCTGCAAGCGCTAGTTTTTCAACATAAGAATATTTACTTTCTGTATCGTTTAAGTTTTTACTTAAATAATAGATAGGATGTTCAATTCCATCGACTTCTTGAACTAAAACCATCGCAATGGTCGTATCCGCTGCAGCCAGATACAGGTTAAAATCTCTTTGATAGTCCGGGGCGTACATTAATGATGCTTTTACTAGACAATCTTTCAGAGCATCAAAGGAAGCTTGCGCCACCTGGTCCCAGACAAAAGGTACATCCTTTTTCAAAAGACGAGTATAACCCTTAGCAAGTTCTGCGTAATTTGGAATGAACCTCCTCAGAAAGTTTGCTTTCCCTTGGAGTTTCTGAATCTGAAGCAAATTTGAAGGTGGAGGCAAATTAATGATTGCCTGAACCTTACAGGGGTCGAGACGAATCCCATCTTTAGAGACTACAAAGCCAAGTAAACGACCAGAACCGACGCAAAACACACATTTGTGCGGATTGAGTCTTATCTTGTAGTGTCGGCAACGTAGAAATATCGCTCTTAAATGCTGCGGATGATCAGTCCGCTTTCGCGAATGAGCCGGAAGATCGTCGAGATAAGGTTGAACAATGTTCTTGATGTCATGGAAGGCATAATTCATCGCCCTCTGAAACGTCGCCCCTGCGTTCTTTAAACCAAAGGGTAATTTTCGATAAGCGAATGTGCCCCACGGACAAATAAATGCAGTCTTTGACTGGTCCTGTGGGCGGATATTTATTTGATTATACCCGGAAAATCCATCCATAAATGAAAAGATTTCACATCCGGCGCATTCATCAATTATCTGGTCGATGAAGGGTGTAGGGTAGTTGTCCTTCGGACAAGCTTGGTTTACATCCCTATAATCAACACACACTCTAATCGTCCCTTGTTTCTTCATAACAGGGACAATATTCGATACCCAATCGGTTAGAGGAACCGGGTAGATGAATCCAGCATGGAGAAGTTTTTCAACTTCTGCCTTAATGGCAGCGGCTTTCTTCGGGTGCACTTGCCGAAGCCGTTGTCTTACTGGTTTGACATCAGGATACATTTTAATTTCATGTTCAACGATACTCGAGTCAATGCCTGGCATTTCATCATATGACCAAGCAAAGACATCTCTAAATTCGCGAAAAAGAGCGTTATATATTTCCAGTTCTGAAGGGGAACAACCTTTGCCGACATAAATATTCTCTACAACATCTGTTTTAGTCGAGATATTTATGGCTATAGTCTCTTCAATATTGGATAGGTTTCGCTCGGAATCCACCGTGTTTACAGTATTCGTTAGGAATTCAAATACTGAAGGGTGATAAAGGTCACTTTGAGTATCTTCTTCATATTCCGGAAGAAGGGAACGATGGTGGTGATCATTCCATGGTGCCCCCTCAATCATCATTGATTGTAAGATTCCTTCGTCAGTCCCATGTACTTTCGACCAAGGATCTAATGGGGTTCCATATTCTCTAGACCTATCTACCCAAACGCTTGACGAGCGTTGATTTGGGCTCGCCTCCCATGCTTGAAACATTGATTGCTACAATATTTCTAAAGGGCTTGGGGGCAAAACCATTGAATGATCCATGTTGACCTTCGTGGAAGATATCATGTTGCAGGTTGCTACAAACGGTACATTTCCTGTATAAATAGGAGGTGGTAGCGCGAAAGTTCCCATCAATGTGGGGTCTTTCAATAATCCTACTCCGATATCTTGAATTGAATGGTTGCTCTCATGGATCATGGGAATGCTTCCTGTAACTTGTGAACCATTAGGGAGGAAATTCTGTTGGTCGACGATCGTAATCCCTCCTTCAAACGGGAATGCGATCTTCCTAAAATAAGTCGACACGACAGCTGCCATGGCAT
This sequence comes from Pinus tabuliformis, assembly GCA_031772625.1. NCBI lineage: Eukaryota > Viridiplantae > Streptophyta > Pinopsida > Pinales > Pinaceae > Pinus > Pinus tabuliformis. Next base: position 1,992,678,869 of record CM062816.1, read on the forward strand.
AAATCCATGGTCTACCCAGTAGGATGTTATAGTCAAGATTTCCATCAATGACTTCTACATCAATTTCTACTGTCTTTCCTCCTAGTTCAACTTTCAAGTTATTAAGGATACCGTAAGGGGTATAAGTCCTTCCGTCGAAAGCTTTTAATGTCGTCGAAGATCGCGACAAGGTTGGAGATCCTAAAGTTTTCCAGCAACTCATCGACATAATACATGTCGAGGCTCCCTCATCAATTATTGTTCTGTGAACAGTTTTGTTGAGTGCTTTCACTTGAATAAGGAAAGCTAGCTGAGCTGGTAACTGAGGATCATATCCCTTGTGATCAAAGGATACAAGATTGGAATCCTTAGGATCAACCCCACCAATTGCCGATAACAACGCCTGCCTTTGGGTTGGACAATTTTGTAGCACTTCAAGAGTCGACATAGCGGATGGCGATTGGGCCAAATCTTCCACTATGTTATAATGCTGCGCCGCTCTGGCGCGAGGATTAAATGTCGACTTGTGTACTACACCCTTTGGCGGTTTTATTGTTAATTCAGGGATGGTGGGTGTTACAACTTCTGTCGAAGTTGTTGTCGAACTACTTGGTTGATCTTTACCTTTTTCGTTCGACAGCTGAGGATTCCCATAATCTTTGTTCCTTGTCGAAATCAAAGCATCATTCTGCTGTTTCGAAACCGACAACATAAGTACTTGCGACGGGGAAGCATTTCCACTATCAACCAGATTTTGACCTGGGTTGGGAAATGGATCAGTTAACACAGCTGAGGTTTGGGAACTTTTAAAGAACCTTTTAACTCAGCTTTGAATGGGCAATTCTTTGTCCATGATCTTCATCACATATTATACATGGATAATTTGGTTTCCCTTTTCCAGGAGGGTTTGAAGAATTTTTTCCAGGGGATGACTCACCCTGTTTCTTCTTCTTCCCTTTGTTTTGCTTTTTCTTGCTTCCTGGTTGATTGGTTTCTTTGCCTTTATCTTCGGATACGGCATTTACTTCCGAAGCAAGAATTTCTTCTTTTGCATTTTGATCCGAATTCTTACGGGCTTTCTTTGACGAAGCCTTTATCGATTTCGTGTTTGCTGTGCCAATCACGCCATCACCGGCATGAGAGTCACTATTTGATTTAGGAGGGGGAGGAATTGAAAATTCCGGTCTAGGGGCGTCAGGTATTTTGTCATAGAGCGTGCCGGACTGAGTATAAACTAAGTCCAAATACTGTGCACGAGCAATGACTTGCTCCTCTGTTACGACTCCCCCTTTGGCCACATCTTCCGTAATAGCCGGAAGTAACGACTTTATAAACCATTCAGCTAATAGCTGATCGGGAACATATGTTTTCACCATCCTACGACGACGACGCCACTCATGTATATGATCAGATATATGGGTAGCAGTTGTCTGTTTGAAGTTGGTTAATATTTCTGTTCCCGTTTCATACCTTATCGGTAATTGAAAATGGGTTAAGAAAGTCGTGGCTAGGGAACTAAAATTGTCGAAAGAGGCTCTTGGCAATTCAATATACCATTTAGCCGCTGGACCTGTCAATGTCCTCTGAAAAAGGCGAAGCCTTATCGAATCGTCGTTAAGGGTGTTCGACGAACACCACAGATGAAAAGTCATCACGTGATTCGATGGGTCTTCACCTGGATTTCCATTGAATTTAGGAATGTCAGATGGAAGTTTATGAGGAATCGCTGGCCACCAAGGGGCATAAGCAATCGGATCGTTGGTTAAACGGTGTAAATCGGGTAACTCTAAAGTTGCCACGAATGGTAACTGTTGATTCAGGTTAGGCGAAGCGTAACCAGGGTACGATGGAATCGCTTGAGCAGTGGGCCTTTGCATACCAGCATAATGTAATTGATGTTGGTATGACTGATACGGTTGGTGGACTTGACCACTGTAAAGTGGTTGGTTTTGACCGTTTTGGATATACGGTTGTCCACTATTCGCAAAGATCTGCTGCTCAGAACCTTGGTACACTTGCTGGAACTGCGGTTGTTGGTATTGCACAAGCCATGGTTGTGACGCCATGTTTTGTTGTGCTATGCTAACCGTTGGACCAAGGTGTGGGGTAATTGTACCCGTTTGTACTTGTGTCGCCCCACCAGTTGGCGATTGTGGTTGTGACCCATGGTCAAGTGACTGTTGCATTACAACCTGAGAAATCTGAGGTTGACATGCAACAGGTATCGCTTGAACTTGTGACACTGTTACAATAGCCGGTGTGGTTGGGATGTTCGTCACAGGTACACACTGTTGCATAGAATATACAACCCTTGGTTGTTGAGGTAGCATAGGTACCCAACTACTTGATGCAATTCCAGTATAACCTGAATACTGTTGAGAACTGCCATATGGATATCCTCCCGGAGGAGGTAATGAAAGGGCATACTGCCCCCCATATGGTAGCAATCCGGAACTCAGAGGGATTGTTAGTCCTTGAGGACTGGATGGCCCAAATTGACCTCCATGAGGATCAATTTGTCGAGTTTCAACATAAGAGTTGCCGGGTATTACTCCGGATGAACAAACTGGAACAGACCATACTGTCGAAATAGTCCCTTGGTGGACTCCTTCTAGCTGTTGAGAGCTAGTTGGGACAGCTGGTATGCCGGCAAACATCGTTGGAGTGACGGCAGGGGCTTCTGCTGTCGCTGTGTCATTTGACACAGTCCTAGATGATGACGGTTGTTCAGACATTTTAAGTCTATCCAATAGATTGCCTAGCGATTCTACAGGAACTTCCACTTGTGGTGGATTAACTTCTGATGAAGGAAATAGAGTGACCCCGACTCCAAAATGAGTTGGAGTACTTGCTTGCGGATCCTCTGCAATTTCCTCTATCGCAATCAAACCCGGTGGAAGAGGAAGACCGTCAGGTCCGTAAAATATTTCTGGTGCCGAAGAAGTGGTTGTTTCGACAGCGACAGTTGTTTGGGGAACAAAACTCTCTGGACCGGTTACAGATGGAACTGGTTCAGTTACACAAGTATTTGCCCCCAGACTAGGATCAGTATTACTGTCCTTCTGTGGCTGTTGAACTTCTTCTATAGAGGCAGGGTTTCCAGAAATGTTAGGAGTAACCGGAACCTCAGATGCAGTTGGAACACTTGTTCTAACTTTCAAAGGAGATTTTGAACCGGTTAAACGAGTTCGCTTTGCCCGTACTGTTTTCGATTCCGGAGACAAAGACGGTTGACTCGTAAGCCTCCGCGAACGACGGGGTTTCAATTGACTTTCTTCCACGATTGCGGATTACTCGATCAACCAAAATATTAAAAGGGGAAATTTGTGTTTCCGAATTGAATGAATTTTATTAGACGCTTTTAGACACAACTTGCTTTTTCACTTTTTAAGAGTCGAGAAAAAGCTAAAGATGACTCTAGTCTCCTTCGATGTATTAACGAGCCCGAAGTGACAAATGCTCGGTTGGACTTTTTCAGTTATAGAGTTTGAAAAAGGCCAAAAGAAACTGCTCTGGAGATCTAGGCAGAGGGTGTGCCAAACCTTTCGCAAAACCACAGAATACGTTTTACGGTACGGGTGGTCGATCTTCGTGAATGCTGTGTTCACTGCATTGCGATCAGTAGGGCGGCCGACACGGCTTCCTAAGGATAAAAGATATATGCCTATAGGGGTCTCCCAATATATACGCGACGGTACGTGGGAGCACAAGTCCGTATTAGTGCCACCGACTCTCAGGAGGAATCACCCACCTTCGTCGAGATCGACAGTCACTACGTTTAACGACGCCGGAACACGTCTCTAGCTTAGACCTCTATGTGTTTGCGTTATGTTTCAAAGCGTTGTTAGGTTCATTCAATATATTTTAAGTTGATCTTTTTAAAGTTTGCCTTTCAAGGTTCACCACGAGATGTATTGATACAAATTCCTAAATGCAGTCTAAGATGAGAAGCAAGCTTTTTCAATCTTTTCGACTTATGAAAATCTTAACTACTGAGGGAAAAGAGAGACAAAATCTTTTCACACAGATCAAAGAGCACTCGTTAATGCACTTTTTCCCTAAATCAACATACAAACTTATATGCAAAATGCAAAAATGCAGGTATTTCTTTTCTCTTTCTTAATGTTTGTGCGACACAAAAAGAAAGCTGTTGTATAATTTCGAATTCAATTTCAAGTGAAAGCAAACAAGCTTGTCCAAAATCAAAAGACACCTTAAGATTTACTTGTTTCGACACTAGAAATATATAAATTCAAACCAAATGACAAAAGCAAAAGCTCAATCAGCTATGAACAGCAAACAAACTAACTCTTAAGATCAAAACGACACTTTATCACAGGTCTAGATCTAAGAGGCCACAGCAAGACTAGTTCACTTTCGTTATGGGAAACTGTAAATGATACAAGAAATACACAAAGAAAAAACACAGTTTCTTTATACAACCGAGGCGGAATAGTGGCAAGGAAAGTTGGTTTCAGATAGGCACATTGACTGGTAACAGGCAGCAAAAACAAGAGTGAAAACAGGGCAAGAAACAGCAGGAAACCCCAGTAGCACAAGGCAAGACTGGTCCAGCGCAGGTGGTACACAGGCAGTTTGACCTTCAGCGCAGGTAGCCCCTTCGGGAACTGCGCTGAAATGCAGACAGCCTTCACACAGCCTGCACTGAAGAACGAAACTTTCGTTTCTCTTGGTTTCCGGGTCACAAATTGCTCAAAAATTCACAGTTTTTGGCCAAATCAGAAGCTATCAGTCAAGGACACACTAAGGGATGACAAGGAGGATGAAAAGCTATCACTAAGAGCTTATTAGAGTCCTTGTGGATCAGCTCTTCAAATCATAAACTTGCCCAGAAACTGAGCTAGAGTAGCTGCCCTCTACTTTGCATTTGAAAGATCCAAATGCAGTTCGATTCGGTACTCCCTTTGTTTATGAAATGAATAGCAAAAACACAAACAACCAACAAGATACGATCCCCAGCGGAGTCGCCAATTTGTTGTTGGGAAAAGTATCCAATACGGAATGACCCTATCCCACTCTAAGGGTGATAGTACCTCAGCAACAACCGAATGCAAAGCTATTCAAGATTACTTCTTTATGAGATGTAAGAGAGGGGAGAAAGAGATCCACTAACCGTTGTCTTCCGCTAATGTTTGACCCAATCTTCTCTCCTTGCTGCTTGCTCCCAGCTCCTTGCTCTTTCACTGGCCCAGCTACACAAAGATCCTGCAAAAGCACAAGAAAGGGAAACTACAAGAAGCATACATCCATAATTGATTCAAGGACTAGAATAAATCAAATATACAAGCATCAATACGCCACAAGACACATGCATATAGAAGAACCTCAAATGCTTTATTAATGGAATAAGTAAAGTTCTGAGAGTGTTACAACCATAATAGGCCCAATCCAGCAACACCTCCCAGCAGAAAGAAATCTCCTCTTCACCTCCTTCAAAGCAATCACCCAATAGTTCTATACTCAAACCAACAGCACTTCCTTACATTCACAAGATTCCAGCCTCCCTAGACCTCATGAGAGAGCTCTATATATAGGAGATTTGGAGAAAGGATGAGTCAGCTTGAGTTTGGCATGAAGCTGACTAGTGTCCTCTCCCACTTCAGTTATACTTCAGTTCTTGAGTCCACTTGGAGTTTCTTGCTTCCACTTGGAGATCTAGATCCTCTTACTCATCACAAGGCGAATTCCCTGATCCAAGTGTCATTTTGGAAGCTTCCTGGGCATTTGACACCTTGCAGAATGACTGTGCCACTTGGCCAATCTCGCCCAGCGCAGGTAGCCTTCATTAGAGTTGACATTCAACGCAGGTACAGAGTGGAGCAGTTGACATTCAGCGCAGATGCTCAGTGGAGCAGTTGACATGATCCAGAATTAGCTTGTTTTTGAGTGTTTTCAGGTGGAGAACTGATTTTCAGTGTTGTGGTTTGCTGACCTTGTTCCTCTAGGGGTAGGAACAACATGTTTAGGGACTTTGGATCCCTTAGATTATCGACATTTCATGCTTCATGCTGTAAGGCACACAAATGTCTATAACAATATTTCTCAATTAACCACATTGGGACTTGGCTGACCATGAGAGGTTCCCCCACCTCGAGACGAAGAATTACATGAAGCAGGTATATTAAAAAGACTACGGTGTCACTGTGTTGGAACCAGTTTAGTAGATCCGCAGAGTAGAGTAGTCTGGGTTATTGAACCTGCTGTGGGTGCCCCACTACCACCACTCTAACATAAATACCACTTGTATACGGCAGCTACTGACTCTAGTGCACGATGGGTGCTTATGGCTTAGCGTGCCTATCCCCATCATGGACATGCTCATCCACAGGATCATGCTCCTGCCACATGAAGGCTTGAATCTGGCCAAGGAGTTTGGCGGAAAGACAAGCGAGCGAGACTTGGAAGAGAAGATGAAGGCGAAATTTGAGCTTCTCAAGAAGTCGCACAAGTACTCCATAACATCCATCAACAATCCCACGGTGAAAATTTCCATGTAGATACTAGCCAGTAAGTTCAGGAGGAAATGTCACACGGATGAGGTTCTGGCGCCCGTGATCTCGTTAGCTGCATAGAGCGCGAAGAGCATGCAGTTTAACTAGTCGCGCTATTTTTGTAGCAAATTCCTTGCAAATTGTCGCGAGTCTCAAGATGAGAGTAAGACCTTCCACTACGTGTGGTTGTTGCTCTCTAATGTGTTGATTGCTTGGGAGTTGCTGGAAGACAGTCAGTTTCCTCTCTCAGAGGCAAGATTACCGGAGGCTACACAATTCGCCTCCCTTTGGGCAACGAAGCACCCCACGTGGGTCACAGAAACAAAAATTTTCTGGGTTTTGATGGAGGAAAGCATCTGCATGGCCATCAACCAGTGCCCACAATTGTCCCCAACCGTGTTTGAACAGTTGTCAAAATCTACAAAATTCAAGACAGACTTCCATTGTGTTTATATCCGCCCGTGGAAGGACCTAGAGCAGAAGTGGTTTGATCTACCATATCTCACCACAGAGGATGCGATTCAGGAAGTAATTAAGTGCTAGCCAACAGACTAATGCTCTCTGTCTGACATAGCCACCGCCACAAGCAAAGGTGCGGGGAGTTCAACAAAGAAAAAGAGGAAGGATGCAGCGAAGCAGGCGGTACAGAAGTTGGTCGTGCAAAAAAGGAAGGAGGTTGAGGAGAAGGCCCGACTAGAAAAGGAGCGTGTTACACAGCATCAGGCTAAACACAAACAGTGCGACTCCAAACGAAGCAGTAAATCCCTTTCACCCCAAACTGAGGAGGAAGAGCAATCAGCGTAGGGCAGTGGCAGTGATGCGGGGCAGAGCACTCCATTATGGGTAAAGAGGTACAAAGAATAGTAGAAGGAGGGGCCCCAGAAGAAGTAAAACAAAACTAAGCCACTGTTGGATCCCATTACGCTGATGGAGGGTGATCTCGACGAGATCAGGGACAAGGTGCGTGACACTACCATCGAACTGTTGCAATAGTTTGAGCAACAACACTTGCAGTCCTTAGGCAATATTCAGAAGGATCTGCGCGAACTGTAGATCCAGACCAATTGAATTTAGGTGGGAGCAGGACAAGGCAACGTCGTGCAAACGAGCCTAGCACCAGGGACCAGTTAGGCTACAAAGCTGGTCAGGACAGTGGATCTCAGGACAGTCATGCTACCCAAAGGATCCCTAAGTGCAGAATCAGCCGATGACAAGGTCATCGTGAGCACTCTGAAGAACATCGGCCTCAACATTGCAGTGCTCCCCAATGAATATCTTCATGTGCTGCAGACAGGTGTGACAACAAAATTGAGAGCGTGAGAGCAGTGCGCTCTCAGTTTAATCAGTGAGTACAAGGTGAACAATGAAAAAATGTTCACCGAGAAGATGGAGGCTTTGAAAGAAATAGATACAATCAAGGAGCAGAACGCCCAATTGGCGGAAATAATTGCAGAGGCATGTCAAATAGTGCTGGAGTTGCACATCCCTGAGGAAGCGAAACTAGAGGCCAAGATTCGGAAACTCACTGCAGGCATCCACGATGCTAAGGCAAAGGTGACCAGAGTTCAGTTTGAACTCAACATGAAAATCACAAAGCTAGAACTTAAGTCACAACCTTCCACTCCGCTCGAAGTCAGTGAACAGTGCGAACCTGCAATCAAGGAAGGAATCGCTATTGTGGACGACGCGATTGTTAGCTGCATGGCTTTATTCGAACAGGCCATGGAAGTGGTGACGTCCCTGCAGGAAGATCCCACCATGCAGATTTTGAATACAGATATCCGTGAGCTCCAATAGTAGTACGATGAAGTGAGGGCAATGACGCACTCCATTGCTACGGCGCAACACCTCGCCAAGTTACAGGAGGCAAAGCAACTTCTTGCACAAGTGGAAGCAACATAGAAAAAGGAAGCAGTCCTTAAGGCACGGTTAGGTCCTTGGTTGGACGAAGCCTACCTAGTCATGGCCAACACATAGGAAAATTTGGCAAACTTACATCTTACACAACAGAAGATCAAGCAAATCGGCGAAGGACGAACAACAGAGAAGCTGGTGGACAAGTGAAGCAGACGACCACTCAGAGCATGACTGAAGTAGCAGTTTTGTAGGTGGAGTTGGGGGATCTTCGCAGCAAGATCATTGCACCAACCGAGTGACTCGAGGGCGAGTCACAACCTTTGTTTTGGGGGCCTATTGGGATGGGGTCCCGTGGGTCATTTTTGGGACAAAAGCCCAAGTTTTGAAGTAAAATGATGAAAAGTCTCCGCAAATTGTGGTCACGGAGCACGTAGCTAGTTAAGAGTCAAAAAGGGCTTTTACCCTCCTTTATGTAAGATTGAGTCGGTTTTTGAAGATCTAAGTGTTTCTTAAAGAGTCTAAGGTAGAGATCTAAGTTTTTCTATGGGTACGAGCGAATAAATCTAGCACAAACAAGTGAGTCTTAGAGGGGTAAAAGGCTCTGCAACTATGTGCGCAGAGGCCTAGAGTAGTGTCTGTAGCTGAGTGCACAGACCCTTGCAGCTAAGTGCGTTGGGAAGTAATGAGTCTGTAAATCTATATTGAAGATCAATAAAGAAGATTGTTGCAAAAATTCCCGTGTTTTATCTCTTTACGTCCTTTATGTATGATTGCGATATATGTTATGATAAAATGATGTCTTTATAAAATAATTATGTATTAATGAGTGAATTTACTTGATCCGTCATATTATCTGAACGTAATTAATGTTAAGTGATTACACGAAGATCATAATACTTTATGTTAAAGTTATTGAACACTTAGGAAGATCTGAGTAGATATTGATCTAAGGGTAATCTATGGTGTGCGTAAGTAGCTAATTTGCCTGTTCATGGTCCGCAAAAGCCAACCGTAGACCTTCGTGGAGGTCTAGAGGCCGATCGAGGGAAAATACAGCGCTAATCCTTAAATGGCTTAGAGATCTACGCGAAGACAGATATAAGTCATAAAAAGACATCACACTGATCTCTGGATGTGGAAACTTGGTTCCAACATCCCCCCATACTACTTCGGGTGAGACTTCAGTCTGCGCTACGTGGATTGATCTCGAAAGGGCCAGTAGCGTAGGGATTCATTTGGTGCAACTAACTATGATGTAGTATACCTAGGGGGGATAATATGGGGTACAGAGGGAGGTACCCAAGGGAATAATGTAATAATGGAATGGGCAATAGTAATAAATAAGGTGGTTAACCCATATCATGTAAGGGACCACAAGTAGTTAGCAATAATGTAATAAGCCCATGGTATTAGATAGATGGTATTGAGGGAACCATGGTAATGACCCATGGTATTGTATGTATGAGGCCTATATAGAGGCTAAAGACTCCACATTGAGAGATGTCAAGGATTATTTTATGAGCAGGCATATGGCTTGTGGAGTGCTCTCCTTCCTTAAGGAGTGAATGTATGGTGTTGCCCTACCTTAAGGGTTTGATATTAATAAAGTGAAGCATTTCTATATTCAGATCTTGTTATTTCTTGGGTATATTTTTATTCTCATATATTTTTGGGTTAGATCTATAACAAGTGGTATTAGAACACTTTCCTAGGCAAAGTGGAAAAATGTGGTATACTTGGGGGGGATAATATGGGGTACAGAGGGAGGTACCCAAGGGAATAATGTAATAATGGGATGGGTAATAGTAATAAATAAGGTGGTTAACCCGTATCATGTAAGGGGCCACAAGTAGTTAGCAATAATGTAGTAAGTCCATGGCATTAGATAAATGGTATTGAGGGAACCATGGTAATGACTCATGGTATTGTATGTATGAGGCCTATATAGAGGCTAGAGACTCCCCATTGAGATGTGTGAAAGAATATTGTATGAACAGGCATATGGCTTGTGGAGTGTTTTCCTTCCTTAAGGAGTGAATGTATGGTGTTGCCCTACCTTAAGGGTTTGATATCAAGAAAGAATCATTTCTATCTATTTCTATCTTCTTATTTATGGGTATATTTGTGCTCATATATTTTTAGATCATATCTATAACAAGTGGTATCAAAGCACTTCCTTGGGCAAAGTGGCGAAATTTTCTTTATTTTTGCAGGAATTTTTTGGACGGCGAGTTTGCAGATCAGATATGTACGTTTTGGTGAAAAATATACAAAATCTAATTATAGATCTAAGTTTTTGGCGAAAAAATACCCAATTTGAAAAAAAAAATCAGCTAAATCGAAGTCCGGATGAGGGAGATATCGCTGATTTAAAAATCAATTGGGTTGCAAACATTTTTCGGGGTAGCGAGTTTGCGAAGAACATCTATACGTTCTAGTGAAAGATCTAAAGAATCTAATTGCATATTTGGATTGCTTGTGAAAAAATACCCAAGTTCAAAAAAAAATCAGTTGAATCGGAGTCCGGATGAGAGAGATATCACTGATTTAAAATCAGCTCTTTTTTAGAAATTTTTTGTGAGGCGGGACAGTTGCAGCGCGGATCTGAAATTCCAGTGCCTAGATCGGGATTTCTACCACATGGGAAAATGTAGAATGGTTGTTCCATTTCCAAAAACAGGTCATAATAGGGATTCTGAGCAATATTGACAGAATTGTAGCCATTTCAAATTTTCGCCAAATTTTTTTGTGACGGCAATCCTAAATCAGAATTTGAGGGACTTGTATAAATTTGATGGCTCTCATCCAGCCACATGGCTAGCACAAATGGAGCAATATTTCACATTGAATCACATCAGAGACAATGTGACTTAGCTGAGTGTGGGAAGCATGTACTTGGACCACACAACATGGCAATGGTGGCAGGGACATTCTAAATGCTATCCAAGGACAATTACTTGGCAAATGTTCGCAAAATCCATTTGTGACCACTTTAACCCTAAATCTAATTTTGGGGGACCTCTTACTAAGCTCAAACAGACAGACACACAACCTAGCAAAGATTTTAATTTTACAGGAAAGAAGGAAACCAAGAAACCTAAAGGGTTACTTTCTGTGGGTATCTCCTTATTGCAGGTTCATGGATTGATTCAAAAGGAGAAGATCATTGTGTCTATAAATCCTAGTTGCAAGAAAAATCTCATAAATGTCAATTTGGCAAAAAAATTGCAAGTGCCAGCAAAACACATTGAAAACACATAGGTTAATGATGAGGATGTGCAAGTTTATAAAGATTTGAAGCTTTCGATGGATAAGTATGTGTTGCATTGTGATTTTTACACTTCAGATATGGATAACATGGATGTTGTTTTAGGATATCCTTGGATGGAATCTGTGGGTACTATCAATATTAATGTGCAGAAGAAATTCCTGAAGCTCTGGTATAAAAAGAAGAAAATTACATTGCAGGATATTTCCATTAAGACCCAAGCAGAGACTATGGAGGCAGAAGCACAAAGCTCTAATGACACTTACACATCAGATGATGAGCCTTTGATGATCGACAATCAAACACAAACAGAGGCTGAAGCAAAAAAGGTTACAGGTACTGATACATCAGATGAGGACTCAGTGGTTGAAGTAATATTGGAAGATAAGAAACAATAGCAGGCACCACAACATGTACCAGATACCACTCAGGCTCCATTAGGTGGTGAATTAAAGAAAGATACACTGTTGGTTAAAAATTTAGCATATCACCACCCACATCACCCCGCAAGAAAACAACCAACAAGATGGCAACAAATTAGCCACAAGGACAACAACCCCCGCATGGCATATAGAGAGGGGCGACGATCCACCTGCTACACATCCACACAGAAGAGCCGCCAGGGTCAACTTCCATCTCAAGCGAGCGAGGCACCAACGAGATCAAGGGTTCACCTTTCTCTGGGATGGCTAGATGCACATGCATGGTACCAGTGGACTACTCTTTTGAGTAGATCTTATTATTGGTGTTCTTCCCATGTTTCAGGGACGAAACATGTTAAGGGGGGTGGAATGTAGTATACCTAGGGGGGATAATATGGGGTACAGAGGGAGGTACCCAAGGGAATAATGTAATAATGGGATGGGCAGTAGTAATAAATAAGGTGGTTAACCCGTATCATGTAAGGGACCACAAGTAGTTAGCAATAATGTAATAAGCCCATGGTATTAGATAGATGGTATTGAGGGAACCATGGTAATGACCCATGGTATTGTATGTATGAGGCCTCTATAGAGGCTAGAGACTCCACATTGAGAGATGTCAAGGATTATTGTATGAGCAGGCATATGGCTTGTGGAGTGCTCTCCTTCCTTAAGGAGTGAATGTATGGTGTTGCCCTACCTTAAGGGTTTGATATTAATAAAGTGAAGAATTTCTATATTTAGATCTTGTTATTTCTTGGGTATATTTTTATTGTCATATATTTTTGGGTTAGATCTATAACATCTGAACACGGGTCAGGACCCACTAAGCCAACATGTGGTCATGTCATTTATTTTGAATTCATTTTATTTGAATTTCGATGTGTGCAGAAAATCCCTGATGTCTATTCATCAGAAAATTGAAAGCATATACCTACTTGAACTAGCAGTAAGTCTTTGAAATATTCCCTTAGCTTATTGACTTCATTTTTATTCATCTTAAGGGTTGCTTTCTTGCAAGAGCTCTGCAAGAGGGTAAATCCAATATCATTCTTCTTGTTTGTAAATAATTAAATATGTCATAAGTCAACAAGGAGAAAGAGGGGGTAAATAGACCCATTAGAACCAGTGGGAGCCATCATTACAAATGGATAAGAGTATGATTTGGGACTCTGACCGGGTGACCTTCCCAAATGTTGGTGAGGTCATTTTTGGCCATCAATATTGTTGTATTTAGATCCAAAATAATATATTGATCTCATTCCACTAACAAGTCTTGTATTTTATGATTTGGTGTGTACGTAGAGAAAGTATTATGTTGACTCTCTTTAAAATAATAATTGATGTTAACTTGATATGATGAGAGAGGGACGAGAGCGGGAAAGGCCTCTGCAACCCAATCTAGGGTTTCTGCAACTCCTGCAACGGCAGACCTGCCAAGCATAGTACAGCAGGTAAAGATCAGGCGGACGGGTGGTCAGAATAGAGCGGCCATCGACAAGGAGTAAAATGCAATCCCCTCAGGGGGAGGGCCAGGAGCCTCCCCCCGATAAGGATAGTCGGATGCCGTCAACGGAAGAAAAGGAAAAGGATAATGAACAGAGCGGAGGTAATACGGATCGCAGCAAGCAGAAGGGCAAGGACATAGATCAGGAAGACAGAAACAGAGCAAGCTCTTCCACATGCAAGCCAGTAGCAACGGACAGGCCAAGAGTGGAGTTCCCAAGTCATCGCATCAATGCAAGGATACAGTACATGAGAGATCACGCGCTGATTGGAAAATTCATAGGAATATGGCCAACGGAGAAAGCGCTGAGAAGTTGGATTAGCGCTAAATGGCATCCAAAAGGAGACATCACTCTGCATCTAGGAGCAAAGGGGTTTTTTACGGCAGTTTTCAACTGCTTGGAAGATCGCAATAGGATTCTGGATGGGGGTCCCTATTTTTTCAACTCTGCAGGATTATATCTCAAAGCGTGGGTGGAAAGATTCAATCCAGATAAGGAAGACCTGAGCTACGCTCCAGTGTGGATAAGGTTGTATTCGTTGCCATGGGAATACTGGGAAGAAAAATCCCTTCAGGAGATTGGGGACGCTCTTGGTGAGTTTGTAAAGATTGCAGAAGAAACAAAATCATGCAGATACACGTCTTATGCTCGAATATGTGTTTATATGGACCTCAAGCAAGCACTGCCAGACACGGTAAGTTTCTTTCATGAAGATTCTGAATGGATTCAAGTTATAGATTACGAGCATGTCCCATTTAGATGTAGGAAATGCCATGATATAGGGCATCTCTACAGAGACTGTCCACTTAATAAGAAACCCTCTTCCCAAGAGAGCTCAGATAATCAAACATCAGATGGTTTCACTAGGGTAACAAACCGAAGGAGAGGGAATAGAAGAACATCAGGCAATCCCAAGGCAAATCCGGTCAACAAGCCAATACCCACAACGAGTAATCGCTTTGAGACCCTAGCCAAAACTGATATGCAAGATCTGGAAAAGGAAGCGCAGGAGAACAAGGAATCTAATAAAGAACATCTAGGAGAAACTTCAATGCAAATAGGAGATATGACTCACAAGCAATCAACCCTGCAATCGCAAGCTAAATCTGTATCCTGGCAATCTCAAGGAATGGAAGTGGAATACACTGAACCCAACAACAAATCATCAAAGGAACGAGAGGAATCCTCTCAAGAACCTCAAATCATGGAAGAAGATCCGGAATCTTTAGATATAGGGGATCTGGATATTCTAGGCCTGGAACAAGCTTGCAAGACAGGGAATTTTGAAAAAATACCAGATAGGCAGGTGGATAACCTAGTAGAAGTGTTAAACAGAGCACAGAAGAAATACTCGCTAGGTGTCCAGACAGGAAGCCCATGGGATGGCAAGTTCATCACAAAGGATAATAAGAAAAGAGGCAGAAAAACAACGCTTGAGAGAACCATCAAGATAGGAGAGGTATTAGTGGAGTCAGGGAGGTATGCCAAACTGACCAAATATTTTAATACTGACCCCCATCCTTCTCAATGAAGCTGATATCATGGAATATAAGAGGGCTAAATGGCCCAAGGAAAGGCAGATTATTAAAAAATATGCTTATGCTAGAAAAACCAAGTATACTCTTTCTGCAGGAAACGAAATGCAACTCAATAATCTTGGAAAAAATAGCAGCAAAAGTCTGGCCGGGAGGGCTAGTAACAGTTGTTGATGCACAGGGAGCCTCAGGAGGACTTGCAATTCTCTGGGATGCGCGAGTTATACAATTAAATGACATACAAGCTAATAAAAGCTTCATTCAGGCAACATTTCATCTCATAGGTACTAACACCTATGGATTTATAACTAATGTTTATTTTCCTCAGGACACTGCTCAAAAAGCTCAAATCCTGAACACATTGTCAGATCTCAGCTCAGAAAGGCCACACCCACTTTGGATTTCTGGAGGTGATTTCAACATGACAGCAAGCATGGAGGAAAAACAAGGGGGTAGAAGCAGAGTAAATAATGATGGTAACCTCTTAAAAAATTTCATTCATACTAATTGGTTGGTGGATGTTCCCACAAGTAATGGCCTCTTCACCTGGAGCAACAAGAGAGAAGGATCGCAGCAAATTGCATCACGCCTTGATAGATTTCTTATCTCAGACAATGCAACTCATTTAGGAGGGGAATTTACAGCATCCATACTGCCTATCTCAGGATCTGATCACTGGCCCATCGAACTTCAATGGAACAGACCTGGTAACAACCTCAAGCGACCCTTTCGATTTGAAGAATTTTGGCTAAAGCATCCGGACTTCGAGAAATTAGTTAGTTCAACTTGGCTTAACTTCAACCCTACTGGAGGTACCAGAATGTCCAAGTTTCAGCAAAAACTCAAGCATCTTAAAGGAGTAATCAAGCGCTGGAATCATAATACTTTTGGTAACATTTTTAAAGCTCAAGCCACTCTCAACTTAGAAATGAAGAGGATCCAGCAAAACATTATAACTGAAGGTCGCACGGAGGAATTATCCAAGCAGGAGCAATTCATTGAATCTCAAATTTTAGAGAGGGACAAACAGGAGGAAACATTATGGAGGCAGAAATCGCGGATTAGATGGTTAAAAGATGGAGAAAAGAACACAAAATTTTTCCATAAAACTACGGTCCAGCGCAGAATGAACAATTGTATTACTCACATCAAAAATGAACAGGGGGACAAAATTGAAACTCAGGAAGGCATTGAAGAGGAATTTCTCAGATATTTTAAGAAAGTACATCAGGAACCCAATATAGACAGAATGTCGGCTATTAACAGGCTCCTAAAGGACATCCCTAAGTTAATAACAGAGGAACACAATAGTCTTCTCCTCAAACCCATCAATCTACAGGAAGTTGAAGAAGCGGTTCATCACTTAAAGGAGGGAAAAGCGCCGGGTCCGGATGGTTTTACCTCAAACTTTTTTCATAAGTTTTGGGACCTTATAAAAGATGAGGTATGGCAACTAGTGGAGGAATCCAGGGCACTTCGATGGATGTATCCAGGGTTAAATGCCACATTCATCGCCTTAATTCCAAAAGGGGAAGATTCTAACACTCCTGACAAGTATAGACCGATCGCATTGTGCAATATCATCTATAAAATTACATCAAAAGTCATAGCAAACAGATTAAAACCGCTGCTCCCTCTGATTATCTCGCCTGAGCAGTCTGGGTATGTAGAAGGCCGGCAAATAACGGATGGGATTATTCTAACTCATGAGATAATCCATTCCTTAAAGCAAACCAAAAAGCCAGGTATGCTGCTTAAATTAGATTTGTCCAAAGCTTTTGATAGTATCAGTTGGGTCTATATTCAAAAAATTCTCACTGCCTTTGGGTTTGCTCCATCATGGGTTAGATGGGTTTTTAATCTATTGTCTTCAGCTTTTTTCTCTGTTTTAATCAATGGAATCCCCTCGGCCACATATCGCCCCTCTAGAGGTATAAGGCAAGGAGACCCCTTATCCCCCTTTCTTTTTGTTATAATGGCTGAAGGTCTTGGCAGAAGTATCACCTCGGCCAGGCGTGCTCTGCTTCTAAAAGGCCTTTCCTTTAACAATTCACCCTCCTTCACCCATCAGCAATTTGTTGATGATAATATGCTCTATGGTCATCCATCGGTGCAAGAAGCACGCATTCTCAAATCAATTCTGTCAATTTTCTCTGATGCTTCCGGAGCCCTTATAAATCGAGTCAAATCCCAGATTTTTTTCTTTAACACCCCTGTTTCCACCCAAAAAGCTATCGGCCGCATTCTAGGATTCACTACTGCCTCCCTGCCCTCCAAATACCTAGGTGCTCCTTTAATGGCCTCAGCTCTCAAACACTCCTCTTGGAATCAGTTGCTGGAAAAATTGGAAGCTCGTCTCTTCCTTTGGACTCACCGAGCCCTTAACATGGCTAGCAGACTTGTTCTTATAAAGGCTGTCCTAAATTCCATGCCCTTGTATCTCTTCTCCATCCTTGCTGCCCCTAAATGGGTTCTCAAAGAAATCAAGAATCTCCAGCGCAATTTTTTATGGGGAAGCTCAGGACACAATAGGAAATGGGCTCTAGTCAAATGGGATAAAGTTTGTCTTCCTAAGAAAGCAGGGGGTATTGGGCTAAGAGATCCTGAGCACAGTAATAAAGCAATGGGCGCAAAAATCTGGTGGAGATGGCTAGCCTATCCTAATACTCCGTGGGCCTCTCTTTGGACAGCTAAATATGCAAGCAATTGTCCTATGGAAGAAAGAATACGAATGACGGAAGTCAGCATGGGATCGGCAATTTGGAATGCAGCTATACAACATAGAAGTCTCATACAAAAGCACAGTTTCTGGGAAGTCAAAAGTGGATCCACAGCACGGTTTTGGGAAGACTCCTAGCAGCAATTACCCAAACTAAAAGATATACTTCAAAATCAGCCAATATCAGAGCAGGAGATCAGTCAGTTAGCCAAGGTAAATCAATTCTGGAGCTCCTCTACATCTCAAGGACACAGGCAATGGAAAAAGGCAAACCAAATATTAATGAATAGCTCTGAACAAATTCAGCAGTCTCTCAATATAGAATTACAAAAGAGGCAAATCACCATTTCAGAAGAATCAGACATTCTAAGATGGGGTTATGAGGAGAAAGGAACATTCACCACAAAGGAGGCATATAAGATAATAGTCCAAGATCAGATAAACAAAGACACTTTATGGGACAAAATCTGGGACACTCACAATTGGCCGAAGGTCTCCACTTTTTTATGGCTCTTATGTCACAATAAAATTCTGACTTGGGACAATCTTCGGAAAAGAAGCTTCTTGGGCCCATCCATATGTCTTGTATGTAAGCAAGAGGAGGAAACAGCCATACATCTTATGCAGACATGTCAAATGGGAAGAAAACTTTGGGAAAAGGTCGCCTTCCGCTGCCAAAAAGATGGTAGAGTGCAAGGAGATCTCAAAGCAACCATTCGCAACTGGAGTCAAAAGCCATTTCAAAGTAATCTTCTTAACACTATGTGGCAAATTATACCGGGCTTACTAATGTGGAACATCTGGAAAGAGCGAAATAGAAGAGTTTTTAAGGATCAAATTATGCCTTTAGAGCAAATCTGGACTAAATTTCAGCAGAACATCATGGAGTCTCTATCGATCAAAGAATGGTACGCAGAAGACCTCCCCACTTTACCACAGGAGAAAACAGTATGGGACAATTGGAGAATCCAGATAAACCAACAGCCAATAATCAAAAAGAATCCCACAATGCAGGTAAAAGAATCAAGTCAATGGATACCGCCTCCCATTAACATGTTCCAGCTCAACTTTGATGGCGCATCAAAAGGAAATCCAGGGAAAGCAGGGTATGGAGGAGTCGTAAGGGATCACAACGGCAATCCTCAATGCATTTATCTGGGCTCGAAAGGCTGGGATACTAATAACTCAGCAGAATTGGAGGGGCTATGGAGAGGTCTCAAAATGGTTCATGAAAGGAGATTGTTTCCAATCATCATAGAAGGGGATTCACAAATTATAATTCGAATGATCACAAATCTCATGCATGGATCTCCCATTCACAAAGTCAGCAACAGCTGGAGAATGGCCCAGAGGCTGGAGCTGATAAACAGTTGGCTTTCTAAACATCAAGCGATCTCATTCAAACATACCAGAAGAGAAGGAAATAAACTTGCTGACTTTCTTGCCAATCTTGGAGTGGAAGCTGAGGTAGGTTATTTTGAAGGGTCTATAACCAGTATAGCCACCGAGGACCAACTTGCAAAATTCCAGGAAATTGTTAATTGGGATAAATCTCAGAAGAAGAATACACACCCGGATGCGGGTGGTATTAAGTCACATTTATGACAAGCCGCATAACACAGGCAGCTGGCCTGGCAGACGGCAGGTGGATCGTTTGCAGGGTACGCGTAGCAGGTGGGCAAAAGGGCTTAAGCGTAGGTGAACTCAATTCCGGGCAGTCTCGGATGTTGGTCTTGCAGTCCGGCATTAATGCAAGCATGCGTGATCGGCAGATAATTTGGTTTACTGTCATGAATCGGTTCATTACGCCTGTTTCAGTCACTGAACTGTTTCATAGCGAGGCAGAGCTACCTCAGAACCTCTGTCTGGTGTTCCGAATCTGGTTGTTAGCGTGGATTAGTAAACTCTTCGAAGTTGTCTGCGTTCCTCAGGTAATAGTTTTACTTTGTCTCAATCCCTCGGCTCGTCAATTTGTGCTTCTGAAGATGCCTCGACGCCGAGGTGTTCCCCGCAGAGGCAGTCATATAGGGAATAGAGGCCAACCTTCACGCTCTGTTCCTCATAATGTTATCCCTATTGCCTCAGCATCCCCTTCTTCCCCGCCTCTGGAACAAGCCATGCCCATTCCAAATAGTTCATTCCAGACCGCCAGATTCACTTTTCAAAGCCGGCTTAATAGGCCTGTTTTGACAGCAAGTATCACTATTGTTCTTGCGGAGGAAGACAGTAATCAGGTCAGCTCGGCTACAACTACCCCCTCTCAATCTCAAGGAGACAGTGTGCTTCTTGGGGACCTGACAGGGATGGTGTTCTAGGCAAACAACCAGCAAGAGGTTGGCCATGTCTCGGAGGTGCCGCAACAACCCGTGGATCCGGCTCAAAGTGATATTGTGCCTTGCGGCCCGACTCAGTGGGCAGGTGGTATCTTAAATATGGTGACCACTCCTGATGGTGGCGCACCAGTATATGATGACAGTGGTTTTGTGACCTGGGTCGCTTCTTCCAGCCAGGCAGAAAAGGAAATGCCGGATTCACCAAAGCATGCAGACTAGAACTGTTTCCTCTCTGTCGGGTGGTCTAAGCAATTTTGGGTATGTGTCGTCAATTCTGAGGATAGATGTCTCTGTCTGGTCCATACTCTAGCTACAGAGGGTGGCCAATGTCATTCCAGTCTCTGTTTTTTATTATAGAAATCGCTATGATAGTTGCTTCTCAGTTTTTGTGGTCAATGAAGGGCATGAAGAACTCAGTCTGGGCAATTTTTTTCAGTATGTCAGGGCCCGAACCAAAAATTTTGTAGTATGTTTTGTAAATTCGGCATTAAGCCTGAACTACAAGGTCTCTGAGTTTTTGGTAGAGGAATGGCCACGGACTCCTCTGAGGTTCTAACCTCCTTGTATATATTTTTACTTTTATTTAATAGAATTAGCATTTACGGAGAAAAAAAAAAACAAGTCTTGTATTTTGAGCTTCTATAGTTCAAAACTCTATACTTTCAATTTCTCTATCTCTATCCTTCCATTATTTGTCATTTCCTTTCACCATAAGAATCGATCCTACATATATCCCAGTGTAACAAGGTCTACCACATACCTGAACAAAACCCCTTAGCCACAAAGGCATCCCCTTGAAGAAAAAATTTCTCTGACAGCAAATGAAGGTTTTAATATATAGATAATACCTACAAACGAATTCTTAAAAAAAGATATATATATATATATATATATATATATATAGATATCGAGAACATAAAATATACATAGAGATTTTTCTCTTAGAACATAAATCCGGGAAAACCATATTGATTCCTCATTATATTCCTTGCAATATTACAATAGATTATGTGATCTAAAATTAAAAATTTAAGGTTTTCTTGAAAACATTTGCAATCTAGTTTATGTCTTGTGGGCAATGGATTGAAATTACAAAGGCACATAAACTTAGTAAACTTAGCTAAATTTTGTAGATTTAAACAGAGATCACAAAACAACAATTTCATGACTGAGTTCACCCCTCCTGTGCTACGTCTCCAGGACTAACTTCCAATTTTGACCCTTTAAGTTATATGCTCAAAATGTCAATTACACCAACGTACAATGCTCAAATTGCAAAAACAATATTGCCTTTGTATCCAGAACACCCAAAAATCCCTATGTAGGCTCTTCTTAGGCTCAAAAAGGATGAAAAGGGGCAAGTTAAGCCTCCTTGTTCATTTCCCTACTATCTATCCTGCAAAATGACAAAATTGGCAAATCTGATAACAAATCTGCCTTTGGCAGAACCACCAAGCAAAAATTTGGACAGGTTTGATAACATTTCCACTGCAAATGGTGAAATTCGTCAAATTATTAATCGCACCAATAACATCGCACATTGATTCTTTAGCCCCTAGGTCACTCATATGGTTTTCAATGCTGGCTTCTGTGCTCCTAGTCATGTGACGAGCCATGTGGCCATGGGTTAGGCACTACACGCTAGCGCTTCTCTATTATGCATGCCGGTGGTTACGTGAAGGTTAATGGGATCGGGGCTAGGGATAACTCCCTACCCCACCCGCCATACGTCATGGTCATATATTATAGCATAAAACCTAGGGTCAAGGCTCCCCCCCCCCACCCCTCCAACCATAAAATAGTTGTGCCATAAATATATCTGGCCCACTATGTATTAAAAAGCATGTTCGGTGGTGGGACAGTATGGTGGTTGGTTTTTCATTGTGAGGTCTTGGGTTCGCTTCATACGGGGTCAATTGGACCCTTAACAAAATCACCAAGCCACATGGCGGCCTCCCATAGGGCCACATGGTAGCCTCCCATTGGGCCACATGGTGGCCTGTGGTTTGCCCAACCACAAACACAACAACCAATCAGACTTCTCCACTTGTCCTACCAATATTGGCCCATTCTGAAAATTGTACTACACATTCAGTTGTTGACGTTAGCGCCATATCACCATACGACCTGCCCAGTCAACTCCCCAATCAACCCTACAAGTTGATTTTTTAGTTATTTACCAAAAACTTCAAAACTCAATAAATTTCACATTATGTGTCATATTGACATGATTCAAGCATCATTGGTATCAAAACGATGAAATCTACGATTTGGCACTACTTTCAAAATATTTTGATGACTTTTATTTTTAGCATAGTTTTGATGCCTTGGACCATTTTTTCCCACTAGAATATTTTGGACCACCAAATTTTTTTTTTTACTTAGCAAGTGAGGGTACAACTCCCACACTTTCTCGATCTTAATCCACCTTGATTTACTTGGATTGGTACCTTTGAGCCCCACCCAAAGATATTCAACATTGCCTCTGAGTGAACTCCTAATGCACCTGTAAAGAATTGAGTCTTCCTGCAACTCATCTAAATATTCATGAGAAAAATCTTCAATAGATGGAATTTGAAAATTCTCTTCATGATCATCAATCATTGGAGGCTCACACAATCTCAATTTTTCCACATTCACAATAGAATAAATTTTCATGTGAGGTGGAAAATCTAATCAGAAAGAAATGTTACCAATCTTCTCCAAGATTTTGAAAGGAACATATCTGATTGGTTTGAGATTTTTACCTTCACCTTGAAGTATTTCCTTGCCGATATATAATCAAACTTGACCCCCCACTTAGAAATCACGATGAACTCGATGTTTTTCATGCCTTGCTTTGTACTTTTCTTTGCTTTTCTCTAGATGGTCTTGTACTCTTTGATGCACTAGTTGAATTTGTTCAGTGAAATGCTTGGCTTTATCCATGTTATATATCCATCTACTGCAATATCTTTACCAAATATCAAATTTAAAGGAGACTTTGGAAAATAACCCAAACAAGCTTCAAATGGAGATACTTGCCTAGATGAGTGCTTGGCACAATTGTATGCATGCTAGATGTAATGCAAATGTTCATCCCAAATTTCAAAATGCTTACCACAATATCCACGAAGGAGATGCATTACTATTTTTTTTACCACTTTTATCTAGCCGCCAGTTTGTGAATGAAATGTGGTTCTCTTCTTCAACTTTGTGTCCATGAGTTCCCATAAACTTGACCAAAACTTCCCACCAAATCAAGAATCTCGATCATAAAAGATAGAAGTGGGAAACCCAAAGTGAACCCATACATTTTGGAAGAACATATTTTCGGTCTGTTCAATTATAACATGTTTCTTACATAGCATCAACATGCATGTTTTACTGAAAAGATCCATAACAACATAAAGACAATCATGACCTTTCCTAGACATTAATATTCCCCCTAAAAAATCCATAGAAATACTTTCCCAAGGACAAAAAGGAATAAGAAGTGGAGTGTACAAACCCAATTTCCTATTGCTAGGCTTGTTAGTAGCATACATGGAACATCCTTTTACATATCTTGAAACAATTTCATTCATGTAAGGCCAATAACAATACCTCTGAATTTGTGCAACTACTTTTCCTACACCAAAGTGACCAACAATAAGAGAAGTGTGGGCCTCCCTTATGACATTGACTCTTTCACCCTATAGAACACACAACTTTCCAATATGATATAACAAATTATTTTGAACATGATAATCCAACTCTTCAACATGATTGTCTTGACTCAACTTTGCATAAACATCTTTAAAATTGTCATCTTAATCATACTCTTCAATATAGCTATCATGCATGATTGAGTTATGATTAAGAATAACATATGCATTAACAATAGGCCTCAATAACATTTCAGGAACTTTGTTGTATATATCTTTCTTGTACGAGATTACCAAATGAAATTGTTGTAGGAACTGCATCCACCTGAAATGTCTAGATTTTTGCAGCTTGGTTTGCAATTATAAATATTGCAACAATTGATGGTCAGTATGAATAATCATTTCTTTACCCATCAAATAGTGCTTTCGTTTCTTCATGCTTTGTACCAAAGAATACAACTCTTTATCATAAGTTGAATAGTTAATTACTGCATTGGTAAAGGTTTCAAAATGATAACAAATAGGCTTACCATGTTGCCTAAAAAAATGCTCCCATAGGATAATCACTTGCATCAATTTGAATCTCAAATGGCTGCTTAAGATCTAGAAGTGCTAAAACTAGTGTTGTACTTATTTTCTCTTTCAAAGTGTTGAAATCTTTCTATTTCTTTCCTCCCCACTGAATGACTTGTTTCACACTTGTCAAAGCATGTAATGGTGTTGCGATGATTGAGAACTTAGTGATAAATTTTCTCTAATATTGGGCTTCTCCAAAAAATCTCCTAACTTTTGTTACATTGTTGGGTTTAGGCGAAATCACGATGACTTCAACTTTTGATGGATCAATCTTCAATTCACCCCCTCCTACAATATGCCCCAAATAAACCAAAGGGGTTTTCCCAAATTCACACTTAGACATCTTCAAATACAAGTTCTCCTTTTTCAAGACATCTAAAAATTGTTTCATATGCTTGACATGCTCTTCGTGAATCTTACTAAAAATCATAATTTAATCTAAGTTGACTAAGACAAAATCATCAAGGAATGGTCTCAACACATCATTCATAACTCTCATGAATGTTGCAGGTGCATTGCAAAGCCCAAATGATATAACTAACCATTCAAACAAACCTTGTTTTGTCTTGAAAGTAGTTATTGAAATATCATCTTGAACAATCCTTATCTGATGATAACCACTTCTCAAATCTAACTTAGTGAACTACAACATCCTTTAACTAATCTAGAAAATCATCATTGTGAGGAAGAGGATACCGATTCTTTACCGTAATCTTGTTCAAAGTTCTAAAATCCACACACATGTGCCATGTGCCATCTTTCTTTGGAACCAAGACAATAGGAAACCCACAAGGACATGTTCTAGGCCTGGTGACCCCTTTTTCATGTAGCTCTTGAATTTTCTTCTTGATTTCTACATTCTCCTAAACTGACATTTTGTACATGCCAATATTTGGAAGTTATGTGTCCTGTAGTAAATGAATCTCATGTTGGATTCCTATTTTAGGATGTAACCCTTCAGGTTCTTGAAACCTCTTGTCATAAGTGTTAACAACTTCAACCAATTCATACATGAGTTTTGAATCACATACTATGAAATATTCAGTTTCAGCGGTATCTTTAGCTTTAATCGTCAACAACACAACATTCTTACTACCATTTACAAGCCTTTTCATGTGATGAGCACTTACAAGAGATATGTTCATCTTCTTGCGATGTGCTCTAATAATATACTCTAGTCCATCTTTAAAAAGACGATATTTTTTCGCATGATGATAGAATATGGATTTCATTCATACAAGTATGGACTCCCTAAAACAATTCCACATATGTCAAGTGGTGCAACATCAATCTCTACCTCATCTATCAAATTTGTAGTGATGGTGAATTTGAGTTTGCATTTTATTGTCACTTGAAATTTGGCATCTTCACATACCCAACCTAAAAGGTAAGGATTAGTATGAGGTGTAGTTTCTAGATTTAGTTTCTTGACAATTGCTTCAGAAATAATATTCACTTGGGATCCACTATCAAACACTGTATCAACTTTTTTATGTTCTGTAATGACCCTAATATGGAAAATCTTGCTTCTTTCTTTATCATTTTGTGACTCTATAGGCTTATTAGAAGAAATAGTACTTGCATTATAAGCTTTATCTTTCATTCCCATGGCTTGATTTTTGTTTCATCGCCTGAATCCAATCCTAGATCTTGTTGAGTTGTAGCAACAATATTTTGTTTCCCCTTGTTATTGAACTTCTTTGATCTCATGTCTTGATGTAATTTCCAACAATGGGCTTCATCATGGCCTTGTTTCGAACAATTTTTACAGGTAGTTTCTCTCCCTCTTTGTTGACTATAACATTCTTTTTTTCTTTGCCTTTAAACTTCCCTTTTACTTTGCCTCCAAATTTAGAAGGTTTCTTGCTATTCTCTTGAGGAACATTCTTGCCTCTTAATTCTAAATGAGTTTCTTGAAAACATACTTCATCTAGAATGGTGAATTTAAACATTAGTATAGTATGTCTCAAATAACTATGTAATCCACCTATGTATTTAATGAGAGTGTCTTTTGAAGACAAATCAACACCTAAGATTAAAGCTCTTCTTCTAAATTCTTGTGTGTAACTTTGGACACTCTGACCTTTAGTTTGTCTAAAAATTTTCCAATCCTTAATTTATTTTTGCATATAAGCTAATGGATAAAATCTCCTTCTTAATGCAACTATAAAATCATTCCAAGAAGATATACTTTTACCACTTTTCTTCATATCTTCTTTTGTTATGGCCTCCCACCAAATGAGGGTTGCACTTCCCAAACGAAGAGAAATAAGGAAGATCTTTGTAACATCATCATCAATCTTTTGAATCCTGCAATAGACTTAAATTTCATGAACCTAATTATCCAACTTTTCAGCATTTACTTCCCTATTGTACATAGGAAATTCAAACTTGACATCAATCTTAAGCAAAGGAGACTTAGCATTTCATTTTCGAGATCTAGGAGGAGTATGTCTAAGTGTTGAAGGAGGTGAGGATGGAGGTGAAGATGGAGGTGAAGGAGGAGGTGGAGGTGGAGGCTTTCTCCCATCACCACCATTACCTTCTTGTTGATTAGAAATTTCTCCTTGCAACATTGTTGTCCTTTCATTGTACAATAATTTTACCATCTCAAACATATCATAGAAATCCTTTCCAAAAGCTCTCTCATCCTCAAACATCAACTCTTTTCCTTCTTTGTTTTCCATGACTGGTGGAGTTTTTACGGTTTGTGACCTCCTTGAACCAATTTGATGGTTTGGTTCTTCAAGCACTCCTTCTCCTCTGCTCAACTTAGACCTTGTAATCATTCAAGAAAACACTTGTAGAAACTGTCAAACCTTCAAAACAACCATGATGTGATAATAAACTGATCTAAAATTAAAAATTGAAGGTTTTCTTGAAAAAAAATTCAAGCTAGTTTATGTCTTGTTGGCAATGGATAGAAATTGCAAAAGAAAATAAACTTAGTAAAATTAGTTAAATTTTGTAGATTTAAACAAATACAAATAGACAAGCCACAACATCACAAAATAGTAATTTGATGATGGAGTTCACCCCTCTTGGGATACATCTCCAGGTCCAACTTCCAATGTTGGCCCTTTAAATTATATGCTCAAAATTCCAATTACATCAACATGCAACACTCAAATTGAAAAAATAATGATGCCATTGTGTCCAGAACACCCAAAGGCCCCTGTGTAGGCTCTTATTAGGCTGAAAAAGGCTAAAAAATGGCCAAGTTAGGCCTGCTTATTCATTTCCCTATTATATGTCATGCAAAATGACAAAACTTGCAAAACTAGCAATGAATCTGCCTTTGGCAGAACCGCCAAATGACAATTTGGGACGGGTTTGGCGACATTTCCACTAAAAATGGTGCAATTTTTTTAATCACTAATCATGCCAATAGGGTCACGCATCGATTCTTTAGCCCCTGGATCATTCATATGGTGTTCAATGTGGCTAAGGGCATGGTCTAGAGGCCACGCACCCACCAGCTTCCGCACTCCTGGTCATGTGACGGGTCATGTGGCCATGGGGTAGGCTTCATACGCCAACCTTTCTCCACTATCCCTGTCGGTGGTTATGTGAAGGTTAATGGGAGGGAGGTTCGGGCTAACTCCCCACCCCACCGCCACATTTCATGGTCATATATTATAGCATAAAACCTGGGGTCGGGATCGATTGGGCAAGCCCACTGGCTCGACACCCCCTCACACCATAGAAAGTTTCACCATAAATATATCCGACCCACTATGTATTAATGAGAACATATGGTGGTGTAATAGTATGGTGGTTGATTGTTCAATGCGAGGATGTGGGTTTGATTCCTGTAGGGCCGGATGGATCCTTAATAAAATTTTGACCAATAACACCAAGCCACATGACAGCCTCCCATAGGTCTGCATGGTAGCTTCCCATTGGGCCATGTGGTGGTCTATGGTTGGCCTAACCACAAAAACAACAACCAATCAGACTGTGCCACATATCCTACCCGTATTGACCCGTTCTAACAACTGTACAACACAGTCGTCTCCTGACGTCAATGCCATGTCACCGTATGGTCTTCCTAGTCAACTACCCAGTCAACCCTACAAGTTGACTTTTTAAATATTTCCCAAAAACTTGGAAACACAATAACTTTCACATATGGTGTAGGATTGAGGTTATTCAAGCATTGTTGGAATCAGAACGACGAGATCTATGATTTGGCATTATTTTTGGAATTTTTTTGAGCACTTTGATTTTTGAGCATATTTTTTATCCACTAGATCATTATGTATATGTTGAAGCATTCATAAATCCCCAATCCATTAACCCTAAATTAGAAAATAATCATAGTTCCTTTGACTATATCTACAAAACCATGGGCAAAACCAAAATTCACACAACCATGGGTGGGTCCACCTAAACAAAAATTGACACACTACCCTAAACCTTATGCAGGGGGACTACCCCCACCCCTCGACGATCCCCTAAATAAGGCATGCTTCTACCCCGCTTTCACCATCCCTACACCCACCCCTACATGCCGCAACATCTGACATAATGTACAACATGTGGGGCTATTCATACAAAGAATATAACATATACCCAACAAAGAGTAATGCATTCTTTAGTTAATTAGTAAAACTTGAACAGAAAGGTCTTGTTACAAAGGACATTCAACATTTCCAAAAGTTGAGTCATGGGGTAAAGAATATTTTAGAGGATAATTTGTTAGACCTATTTATGAGAACTTTAATTTAAGGAAAGCATCTAACATGAGATTCATCTCTCTAAACCTAAATCTCTAGAGCATGATTTCACTCTGGCAAGGAAAGTTGAAAGTAAAGATATGGGCACTATAAAATTGCTCAATAATAACTATTAAATAAATCATTCCCCTCTCCTAAACTAACAAGGTTGACTCCTCAACAAATGGATGAAAGAAGAGAAAAGCTACTATGTTTCAAATGTGAGAGCAAGTACACTAAGAGACACAAATGCAATGAGAAAAAATTATTCTACATAGACTATGGAGATGAAGAAGATGAAAAGTGTAATCATCACAATATCTAGAGATTGAAGAGACTACTCCAACAATCTCTTCTCATGCATTCGTTGGCATCAATACTCCACAGACGCACAAGATATAAGCATATATCAAAAGGAAAAAGGTAACAATATTTATTGATTTAGGTAATACCCATAACTTCATTAATTACAAAGTGGCAAAATTTCTGAATTGATTTGTATATCCAACACCAAAATTCCAATTAATGATTGCAAATGGAGGTACCATAAATTGTTCACAGAAGATCCATAATATTAAGTTGAATATGGGGGAGTGTATTTTGAATATTCCCATGATTGCAATCCAAATAGGCAGTGCTGATATTGTATTAGGGGTATAATTGATGCAGGAGCATTTAGCTCAGCGATTTCATTATATTCTAGTTAACTTAGGAGTCTTGTGTTTTCAAGGAAGTTGGATTCCTATGTATGTAATTATTAATGTTTTGAGTGATTGGAATAGGAATTAATTAGATATTGTGAGGATATTTGTAAATGCTCTCAAATGTAGGAGAACATGAGTGATTAGTGGGGATTGAGAGATTTGGAAATCAATTGTAAGTCTTAGATTAGGAATTGTTTTCGTGATTTTTGGAATTAGAGAGGATTCTTAGGGATTACTGGAGTCAAAATTGGACTTAGAAGATATTTAGGATTTATTTCAGCAGATTACGGATCTGAACCAAAATTAGTTAACAAAACCTTTTGTATAAATGTAAGCCTAAAAGGCATAGAGTCAGTAAGCAGTCAGTCGGTGAGTCAGTTAGAGATTAGATAGGGTTTGACTATAAGCCTATGGGCAGGAAAGGAAAGGCCGCTGATATAGAAGATCAGGCTGAGAAGGAGTTCATTGTGTAAATGTTTGTTTATTAATACAGAAGTGAAATTTTTGAGTTTGTGTGGATTGGGTTGAGTAATTGATTGATAAATTGTGTGGATAGAGTATTTGCATAACATAAGTGTGTAGGGAATTCGGAAAGAATTCGAGAGAGACGAAGTGCAGAGAGGAGTGTTACGGGTTTACACAAGAAAAAATACGCAAGAAGAAAGTGAATGGACTATTACACAGTAATAAACAAAAGAACGTAACAGTGTACAGGAATCATTCGATCAATCAAATCAACGGACGAGATTATGTGCGATAGGCGACTAAGATCAAGTCATGCAAAATAAAGTCAAGAAGATGAACGGTGGAGATTAAAGTCATGTGTCGACAGAAGGGTGGAAAATGTGCAGAAGAATGGAGTGGTCTTCATAAGTGGTAAGCAGTTTCTCGTGCGCCCTAAAGGTGGAAAGCAGTATTCTAAGATTTCACGCGATTACCCTTAGCGGCCGACACCTAGCACGAGAAAACTACCTTTCTCGCGCGCTCTCAATCTGATATCGGTCGTGCATGATTTCACGCGAAATTGCATGATAGCCGTTGGATCGAGTAGGATTGATCAATAGTGGAGATTGACCAAGCTAGTTGGTGAGCAAGTGACGCAATAGCCGTCGGATCAAGCGAGACAGATCAACTGTGGAGATTGGCTAAGATAGTTGGCGATCAGGTGATGCGATAATCATCGGATCGAGGAATGAGATCGACGACGGAGATTCAATGCATTAAGGAGAGCAACGATATATGTGAAAAGGTTTGTGGAATGGCGGAAAGGTAAGGTTTTAAATGTGGCTTATGAAATATTTCTAGTATACAAGGGTTATAATAGAAATGAGCGGAATTAATGTTTTATGGGTTAAGTTTGAGTTTTAACCAAAGTCTAAAGACCAGGGTATGGTTGATAAGCACGGGAGGTGAAAAATAATCCAAAGTCGAAACCTGTGGAATAGTTAAATGAATTGTTTCTGCATAGAGTTTATTTAAGGACCCTGAAACCTTGATTTAAGAGAATTTTCCGTAAGTATGGAATTTTGGAATTCCTGGGACACATAGTGTGACATGCAATATTATTTGCATACTGTGGGTATATGCGGCTTAGGCTGCATCATTATGGTATTTGTGGCTTACGCTAGCATCATTTGGTATTAGAGCAGAACAAGGAAATTTTGTGTGTAATAATTCTTTGAGAAAACTTAGAACAGAGTTATGTTTTGAAGGTATGTATGCAGGGAAGAGGAGATCAAATTTTTAATCTGAAAAACAGTAGGCACACAGAGATAAAGTGTAGCAGAATTTGCAAATGAAAAGGAAACAGAGAAAAATCCATTAAAAGTTCAGGTGAATGGTAGAACAATATCATGCAGAGGTCTTGAAGGGAGCGGCATAATAAGGTGAGAAGATTGCAGCAACCTAGAGCAAGGAGTGCTCAATTGGTTCCAGAGGAGAGAACCAGAAAATTCCAAAAGACTGAGCTCAGAGGAGAGAATCTTAGTGAAGCATGTGTAGCAAGAAGGAGGCTTGTTACTGCAGAGGTTTTGTTGCATCTCACGGAAAGATCATCAAGGCAATTCCATAAGAGGATGTGAGTAGAATTGCTAAGGGATGAAGAAAGCTGGTAAGAATTTCTGAGTGAAAGAAGAGGTGGTCAGAACCTAGTATTTCATTGTGATTGAAATACAAGAGGACAGTTGTGTTCTTAAAAGGTGCAAATGAATTGAAGCCTAGAAGGAGCAGAGAGAAGTGCTCAAAGAGGTTCCAGAGAATAGAGAACCAAGTGCTTGCCAAAAGACCAGGTATAGAGGAGAGCTTGGTGAGGTAAGTGGCAGCAGGGAGGACTTGTTGTTGCAGAGGCTTTAATGCAGCTCATAGTAAGTGAGTGAGGAACTCATGAAGATAGAGAAGAAGATGACTACTGATAGTCATAATAGAGATAACAGAGGTTCTAAGGAAGACCACAACAGAAGAAAAATGAAGAAGGAGGATGCCAAGGTAAATGGCAAGAGAATGAGTCAAGAGGAGCGTGACAAGGAGATTGCAGAGTTAAAAGAACAACTCAATGTATTAAATATGCTACTAGAGGAAAACCAAAGACAAGGTTGGGTCTTGAGGAAAAACGCAGTGAAGTGGTCTAAATTGCAGAGAAGGCTACAGTAGAGGCAAGTGAAGTGGCTGGTGGAAGAACTCAGAGAAGCTGAGTTGGAAATGGAAGTTTCCATTTGTGAAGCAGAACAAGGTGAAGTTCTAGGTAAAGATGAAGACTAGAGATCTGTGGAAGATCTTATGAATTATTGTGAGAATTCAAGACAGCAAGGAGATATGATGACTGAAGCATCAAGTGAGACCACAAGGTCTTATGTTTTTAAAACTGATAATTTGTGTATGATTGCAGGTATTGCAGGAGAAAAGCAACTTTGTGAAGATGTCTTCAAAATGGATGAAGATCTTGAAGTAAAAGGTGACAAAGAAAATTTCTCAGAAGAGGAAGAATTTGACTAGTTACAGCAGAAATATTCTATGGATGAGTTACTTAATGAGAGAAGACAGTCATTTAAAGTTGTCATAGAGATGAAAGATCAGGATTTTATTTTGATGAAGAATGGAGGAATATTTTCTTAGAGAGGTAATCTAATGAATTTGATTAATATTATTGATGAAGAAAAAATGCAGGAGAATATTAATGTAGATGATGGGGCAAGGATAACTCTTGAAGAAGGTTTACAGAGAGACAGCAAGGAAAAGTGTATTGAAGAAGAAGGACATCTACTGAAAGATGTTAAGAAAGAAGAAGTCTATGCAAAATATTTAACAAAGGGAGAAAGGACATCTGATGATTGGTCAATAACAATGGAAGGTATGGAAAATTGGGTGAAATTTCCAATTCTACTACAATTGAAATTATTGAGTTATATAGAAAATTAGACTTTCAAAGAAGGGAGTTGGAAAAGAAGAGGATGTATACTCAGGATAAATTGCTGAAAAATGAAAAAAAAAAATTGTCATGAATGAAAATCATAAGGAAAATGGGATGGTAATAAAAGTTCAGCAAACTAACATTACAAAAGGAGGAGTTCATTATTGTGAACCGGAACAGAGAGATATCATTGGAATAGATGATATGAAGGAGAGTTTAAATCAACATATTGATGTGTTGACAAAAGAATTGAAGGAAAACTCAGAGTAGCATACTCAGATGTTGCCAAAGAAGGAAAAGGTAATGAGGCCTTATATTTTTAATTCTAATAATTGTTTTACGATTATAGGATTTGAT
This sequence comes from Pinus tabuliformis, assembly GCA_031772625.1. Classification (NCBI taxonomy): domain Eukaryota; kingdom Viridiplantae; phylum Streptophyta; class Pinopsida; order Pinales; family Pinaceae; genus Pinus; species Pinus tabuliformis. The sequence goes on from CM062816.1 coordinate 1,992,712,389, forward strand.
GAAAATGAGACAGACATGGTTCAAGTCGAAGAGTCAGTTTTAGAACTAAAGAAGACTGGAAGTTGCTAGGACAGACATGCTGATGAGGAAAAAGGAAAGTATGAAGATACCATGCTTGAAGAAGATAAATTGATTGTCAGAATCAGTCAAGGAAGTGAAGGACAATTACTAAGGGTTGTCAAGGAAGAGGAAGGAAAATATTCTGGAATTGATGAACAGCATAGTGATGTATTTGAGAGGAATCAAGTACAAAGGAAATTGGAGGACAATTTATTTTATGAAAGTAAATTTCCAGATATAGAAAAGAGGTTGTTTGGAAAGCAACAAGAGGGTAAGGATGAAAGGGTGGTAGTAAGAATCTAACAACTTGAAAAAGAAGACAGTTAACAACAGTTTAAAGATGAGTGGATAGAGTACAACAACAAATGGCAAAGTAATTATCAGTCAAAAGATAAATTGGACATAGAGATTGAAAGAATAATAAGATTGATGATGAAGGTGCCTCATAAGAAAGCAACAGTAATAAGACCAAGCAGCAGCAAGAGAAAGACAGCAGTAGACTGTGAAAGCATAGCTAGTGGAGCAAAGCAACACAAAGTGTGGAAACCTGGAGAACAACAAAAAACAACAGCAGCAACCGAAGACAAATTACAGAACAAAGTATGGGATCTAGGAAGACAAAGATCGGAAGCACGTGATCAGGAGATCATGATTATTTTAACCTTGGGATTTTGATGCAGGAGCATTCAGCTCAGCAATTTCATTATATTCTAGTTAATTTAGGAGTCTTGTGTTTTCAAGGAAGTTGGATTCCTATGTATGTAATTATTAATGTTTTGAGTGATTGGAATAGGAATTAATTAGATATTGTGAGGATATATGTAAATGCTCTCAAATGTAGGAGAACATGAATGATTAGTGGGGATTGAGAGATTTGGAAATCAATTGTAAGTCTTAGATTAGGAATTGGTTTCGTGATTTGTGGAATTAAAGAGGATTCTTAGGGATTACCGGAGTCAAAATTCGACTTAGAAGATATTCACGATTTAGTTCAGCAGATTACGGATCTGAACCAGAATTGGTTAACAGAACCTTCTGTATAAATGTAAGATTAAAAGGCATAGAGTCAGTAAGTAGTCAATTGGTGAGTCAGTTAGAGATTAGATAGGGTTTGACTGTAAGCCTACGGGAAGGAAAGGAAAGGTCATTGATATAGAAGATCAGGTTGTGAAGGAGTTCATTGTGTAAATGTTTGTTTATTAATATAGAAGTGCAAATTCTGAGTTTGTGTGGATTGGGTTGAGTAATTGAATGATAAATTGTGTATGGATAAAGTATTTGCATAACATAAGGGTGTAGGAGATTCAGAAAGAATCTGAGAGAGACGAAGTGCAGAGAGGAGTGTTATAGGTTTACACGAGAACAAATACGCAGGAAGAAAGCGAATGGGATATTACACAGTAAGAAACAAAAGAACATAACAATGTACAGGAACCGTTCGATCAATCAGATCAACGGACGAGATTGTGTGCGATAGACGACTAAGATCAAGTCGTGCAAAATAAAGTCAAGAAGATGAATGGCGGAGATTAAAGTCACGTGTCGACAGAAGGGTGGAAAATGTGCAGAAGAACGGAGTGGTATTCATAAGTGGTAAGCAGTTTCTCGCACACCCTAAAGGTGGAAAGAAGTATTCTAAGATTTCACACGATTACCCTTAGCGGCTGACACCTAGCACGAGAAAACTACTTTTCTCACACGCTCTCAATCTGATATCGGTCGTGCACGATTTCATGTGAGATTGTGCGATAGCCATTGGATCGAGTGAGATTGATCAACGATGGAGATCAGCCAAGCTAGTTGGCGAGCGGGTGACGCGATAGCCATTGGATCAAGCGATGCAGATCAACAGTGGAGATCAGCTAATATAGTTGGTGATCGGGTGACGTGATAATCGTCGGATCGAGGAATGATATCGACAACATAGATTTAATGCCCTAAGGAGAGCATCGAAATATGTGCAAAGGTTTGTGGAATGGTGGAAAGGTAAGGTTTTAAACATGGCTTATGAAATATTTCCATTATACAAGAGTTATAATAGAAATGAGCGGAATTAATGTTTTATGGGTTAAGTTTGAGTTTTAACCAAAGTCTAAAGACCAGGGTATGGTTGATAAGCGTCGGAGGTGAAAAATAACCCAAAGTCAAAACCTGTGGAATAGTTAAATGAATTGTTTGTACATAGAGTTTATTTAAGGAGCCTTAAACCTTGATTTAAGAGAATTTTCCCTAAGTATGGTATTTGGAATTCCTGGAACACATAGTGTGACATGCAATATAATTTGCATATTGTGGGTATATGCGGCTTAGGCTGCATCATTATGGTATTTGCGGCTTAGGCTGGCATCATTTGGTATCAGAGCAGAACAAGGAAATTTTGTGTGTAATAATTCTTTGAGAAAACTTAGAACATAATTATGTTTTGAAGGTATGTATGCAGGAAAGAGGAGATCAAATTTTAAATCTGACAAATAGTAGGCACACAGAGAAAAAGTGTAGCAGAATTTGCAGATGCAAAGGAAACAGAGAAAAATCCATTAAAAGTTCAGGTGAATGGTAGAACAAGATCATGCAGAGGTCTTGAAGGCAACGGAATAAGAAGGTGAGAATATTGCAGCAACCTAGAGCAAGGAGTGCTCAATTGGTTCCAAAGGAGAGAACCAGAGAAATGCCAAAAGACTGAGCTCAGAGGAGAGAAGCTTAGTGAAGCATGTGTAGCAAGAAGGAGACTTGTTACTGTAGAGGTTTTGTTGCAGCTCACGGAAGGATCATCAAGGCAATTCCACAAGAGGATGTGGGTAGAATTGCTAAGGGATGAAGAAAGCTGGTAAGAATTTCTAAGTGAAAGAAGAGGTGGTTAGAACTTAGTATTTAATTGTGATTGAAATACAAGAGGACAGTTGTGTTCTTAAAAGGTGCAAACGAATTGAAGCCTAGAAGGAGCAGAGAGAAGTGCTCAAAGAGGTTCCAGAGAATAGAGAACCAAGTGTTTTCCAAAAGAACAGGTGCAGAGGAGAGCTTGGTGAGGTAAGTGACAACAGGGAGGACTTGTTGTTGCAGAGGCTTTAATGCAGCTCATAGTAAGTGAGTGAGGAACTCATGAAGATAGAGAAGAAGATGACTACTGATAGTCATAATAGAGATAACAGAGATTCTGAGGAAGACCACAACAGAAGAAAAATGAAGAAGGAGGATTCCAAGGTAAATGGCAAGAGAATGAGTCAAGAGGAGCGTGACAAGGAGATTGCAGAGTTAAAAGAACAACTCAATGTATGAAGGATGCTACTAGAAGAAAACCAAAGATAAGGTTGGGTCTTGAGGAAAAAGGCAATGAAGTGGTCTAAGTTACAAAGAAGGCTACAGCAGAGGCAAGTGAAGTGGCTGGTGGAAGAACTCAAAGAAGCTGAGTTGGAAATGGAAGTTTCCATTTGTGAAGCAGAACAGGGTGAAGTTCTGGGTAAAGATGAAGACTGGAGATCTGTGGAAGATCTTATGAATTATTGTGAGAATTCAAGACAGCAAGGAGATATGATGACTGAAGCATCAAGTGAGACCACAAGGTCTTATGTTTTTAAAATTGATAATTTGTGTATGATTGCAGGTATTGCAGGAGAAAAGCAACTTTGTGAAGATGTCTTCAAAATGGATGAAGATCTTGAAGTAAAAGGTGACAAAGAAAATTTCTCAGAAGAGGAATAATTTGACTGGTTACAGCAGAAAGAGTCTATGGATGAGTTACTTAATCAGAGAAGACAGTCATTTAAAGTTGTCATAGAGATTGAAGATCATGATCTTATTCTGATGAAGAATGAAGGAATATTGTCTCAGAGAATTAAGCTAATGAATTTGATTAATGTTATTGATGAAGAACAAATACAGGAGAATATTAATGCAGATGATGGGGCAAGGATAACTCTTGAAGAAGGTTTACAGAGAGACAGCAAGGAAAAGTGTATTAAAGAAGAAGGACATCTACTGAAATATGTTAAGAAAGAAGAATTTTATGCAAAATATTTAACAAAGGGAGAAAGGACATCTGATGATTGGTCAATAACAAAGGAAGGTATGGAAAATTGTGTAAAATTTCCAAATTCTACTCCAATTGAAATTATTGAGTTATATAGAAAATTAGACTTTCAAAGAAGGGAGTTGGAAAAGCAGAGGATGTATACTCAGGATAAATTGTTGAAAAAGGAAAACAAAGAAATTGTCATGAATGACAATCATAAGGAAAAGGGGATGGTAATAAAAGTTCAGCAAATTAACATTACAGAAGGAGGAGTTCATTATTGTGAACCAGAACAGAGAGATATCATTGAAACAGATGATATGAAGGAGAGTTTAAATCAACATACTGATGTGTTGACAAAGGAATTGAAGGAAAACTCATAGCAGCATACTGAGATGTTGCTAGAGAAGGAAAAGGTAATGAGGCCTTATATTTTTAATTCTGATAATTGTTTTATGATTACAGGATTTGATGAAAATGGGACATACATGGTTCAAGTTGAAGAGTCAGTTTTAGAACTGAAGAAGACTGGAAATTGCCAAGATAGACATGCTGATGAGGAAAAAGGAAAGTCTGAAGATACCACACTTGAAGAAGTTAAACTGATTGTCAAAATCAGTCAAGGAAGTGAAGGACAATTACTGAGGGTTGTCAAGGAATAGGAAGGAAAATATGCTGGAATTGATGAATAGCATAGTGATGTATTTGAGAGGAATCAAGTACAAAGGAAATTAGAGGACAATTTATTTTCTGAAAGTAAATTTCCAGATATAGAACAGAGGTTGTTTGGAAAGCAACAAGAGGGTAAGGATGAAAGGGCAGTAGTAAGAATCCAACAACTTCAAAGAGAAGATAGTAAATAACAGTTTGAAGATGAGTGGATAGAGTACAACAACAAATGGCAAAGTAATTATCAGTCAAAAGATAAATTGGACATAGAGATTGAAAGAATAATAAGATTGATGATGAAGGTGCCTCATAAGAAAGCAGCAGTAAGAATACCAAGCAACAGCAAGAGAAAGACAGCAGTAGACTGTGAAAGCATAGCTAGTGGAGCAAAGCAACATAAAGTGTGGAAACCTAGATAACAACAAAAAACAACAGCAGCAACCGAAGACAAATTACATAACAAAGTATGGGATCCAGGAAGAAAAAGATCGGAAGCACATGATTAGGCAATCATGATTATTTTAACCTTGGGAGTCTGATGTAAGAGCATTCAGCTCAGCAATTTCATTACATTCTAGTTAACTTAGGAGTCTTGTGTTTTCAAGGAAGTTGGATTCCTATGTATGTAATTATTAATGTTTTGAGTGATTGGAATAGGAATTAATTAGATATTGTGAGGATATATGTAAATTCTCTCAAATGTAGGAAAACATGAGTGATTAGTGGGGATTGAGAGATTTGGAAATCAATTTTAAGTCTTAGATTAGGAATTGGTTTCATGATTTGTGGAATTAGAGAGGATTCTTAGGGATTATTGGAGTCAAAAGTGGACTTAGAAGATATTCAGGATTTAGTTCAGCAGATTACGGATCTGAACCAGAATTGGTTAACATAACCTTTTGTATAAATGTAAGCCTAAAAGGCATAGAGTCAGTAAACAATCAGTTGGTGAGTCAGTTAGAGATTAGATAGGGTATGACTTAAGCCTACGGGCTGGAAAGGAAAGGCTGATGATATAGAAGATCAAGCCGAGAAGGAGTTCAGTGTGTAAATGTTTGTTTATTAATACAGAAGTGCAATTTCTAATTTTGTGTGGATTCGATTCAGTAATTGAATGATAAATTGTGTGTGGATAGAGTATTTGCATAACATAAGCGTGTAGGGAATTCGGAAAGAATCTGAGAGAGACGAAGTGCAGACAAGAGTGTTACGGTTTTACACGAGAACAAATACGCGGGAAGAAAGCGAATGGGCTATTACACAGTAAGAAACAAAAGAACGTAACAGTGTACAGGAACCGTTGGATCAGTCAGATCAACGGACAAGATTGTGTGTGATAGACGACTAAGATCAAGTCACGCAAAATAAAGTCAAGAAGATGAATGGTGAAGATTAAAGTCACGTGTCGATAGAAGGGTGGAAAACGTGCAGAAGGACAGAGTGGTCTTCATAAGTGGTAAGCAGTTTCTCGCGCGCCCTAAAGGTGGAAAGTAGTATTTTAAGATTTCACGTGATTACCCTTAGTGGCCGACATGTAGCACGAGAAAAACACTTTTCTCGCGCACTCTCGATCTGATATCGGTCGTGCACGATTTCACTCGAGATTGTGTGGTAGCCATTGGATCAAGCGAGATTGATCAATGGTGGAGATCGACCAAGCTAGTTGGCGAGTGGGTGACGTGATAGCTATTGGATCAAGCGAGACAGATCAACGGTGGAGATCGGCTAAGATAGTTAGTGATCGGGTGACGCGACAACCGTCGGATCGAGGAATGAGATCGATGGCGAAGATTTAATGCGCTAAGGAGAGCATCGATATATGTGCAAAGGTTTGTGGAATGGCGGAAAGGTAAGGTTTTAAACGTGGCTTATGAAATATTTCTATTATACAATAATTATAATAGAAATGAGCGGAATTAATGTTTTATGGGTTATCTTTGAGTTTTAACCGAAGTCTAAAGACCAGGGTATGGTTGATAAGCTTCGGAGGTAAAAAATAACCCAAAGTTGAAACTTGTGGAATAGTTAAATGAATTGTTTCCGCATAAAGTTTATTTAAGGATCCTTAAACCTTTATTTAAGAGAGTTTTCCCTAAGTATGGAATTTTGGAATTCCTGGGACACATAATGTGACATGCAATATTATTTGCATACTGTGGGTATATGCGGCTTAGACTGCATCATTATGGTATTTGTGGCTTAGGCTGGCATCAATAATGGTTACAATCACCAGGAATAGTGGCCCTTGATTTTCAATATATTTTCATAATATATTCCTCATAAGGAAATGAATTGAGCTTAGAAGTATCCAAGGGAAATCTAGTAAAGTGATAAGCATTATTGGCATGAAAAAATTGCTCAAAAATGGACACAAATGTGTAATTACACAATCATGTTCATTAGATGTTTAAATATCTTTTTCCTCTATTCTAATGGATCTCCAAAAATTTATCAACAGTTATTTAAGGTATTTGGAGAGATGAATAAGGGTATTCCACTTGCCTGAGATTGTGACTATGCTATTCATTTGCAACCTAGAATTGTACCACTTAAAATTAGGCCTTACAGGTATCCACATGCATAGGAGAGTGAGATTAAGTGTATGGTTCAAGAAATGTTAGAGGCTAGCATCATTCAACCTAGCTAGAGTGTTTTTTCTTCACTAGTGGTGATGGTCACCAAAAAGGATGGTTCATGGCGTGTGTGTCCAAATTACAAACAATTCAACAAAATGACAATCAAAGATAAGCTTTCTATTCATGTTATTTATGAATTAGTAGATGAATTGCATCGAGACGTTTTCTTTACTAAGTTGGATCTCTATTGTTGATATCATAAAATCATAATGAGGCAATAATACATTAGAAAAACAACCTTTAGAACAAATGACGTTCACTATGTGTTTTTTGTTATGCCGTTTGGACTTACAAATGCATCTTCAACATTTCAAAGATTGATGAATTCTATTTTTAAATGCTTCTTTAGAAAAAAAATTGTTAAATTTTTTTATGACATACTAATCCATAGAAAATGTTGACAAGAGAATGTACAATATGTTGATAGGGTCTTATCACTATTGGAAGAGCAACAACTATATGCAAATGCTTCCAAGTGTTCCTTTGGGTTTTAAGAAGTGTAATGTTTGGGACATATTATATCACATGAGAGTGTCAAGGTGGATCCTAAAAAAATCAAAGCTATGAGGGAATGGTCAACCCCCAATACCTTAATAAAATTAGAGGTTTCTTAGTATTAACATGATATTATTGTAAGTTTTGTCAAAAATGATGGTCAAATACTAGCATATATAACAAAATTATTTCCATGGACTAAAGAAGTAACCAAATATTTTAAAGAACTTAAAGTGGCTAAATGTACAACTCTTGTCTTAGCAACACTCGACTTCACAAAAACCTTGATTGTTCAGTGTGAGGCCTCATTCCATGGTATTGGTGCATTTTTTATGCAAGAAAGAAGGTGCCTTGCACTTGAAAGTAGTGAATTTAAAGGAGATAACTTATTTGGACCCATCCATGAAAAATAAATCTTAGCCATACTACATTTGGTTAAGAAATAGTAGCCATATGTAATAAGAATACACTTCAAAGTAAAAACATATCATGAAAGTTTGAAGTACTTCTTGGAGCGAAGAATATCTTCAGAAAAGAAAAATAAATCGGTCACAAATATGTTGGGTTATGGATTTGAAATTATATACAAAATGGGAAGAAAAAATATTGTGGCAGATGCACTCTCGAGGTAAAAGGAAGGCACACAAGTTTACTATGTGATATTTCTATTCCACAATCTAACTGAGTGGAAGACAAAAGGACACAATGGAAGCCAAATGAGAAGGTATGCAATATCATTCAACAATTATAGGACCCCATAGTAGTGGAAGATATTATGTGGAAAAATGTTTAGATGGGAAAACTAATATTTTTAATTATGTTTATAAGAGTATCTACATTTCTTTGCATCTGATAAATGGAAAAATGAGTCAAACGGTTCCCTAGAAAGATTGGTTGTACAACACACCCTTCCATACATAATCAAAAATGTCACCATTTATGGAAATTTATGGATATCATCCTCCATCCATCACATCACCCTTGAAAGGAAATATACATCTCTAGGAGTAGAATGTTTAAAATAGCAACAAGAAATGCTAAAAATAGCATTGCTATAAATAGCATTTCAAGATATACTCCAACTCTATTGGAAATAGAAAAAAATAGAAATGCTAAAAATAGCATTTCGGGATAGATTCCAATTTTAATTAGTCCTTGAATTAAAATTTGAATTTGGTCTCAGTAGCTGTTTGAAAGATAATTAATTAATTCATCTTGAGTTAATTAGTTGGAGAAAATCAAACATGAAGTCTATGTGAAGACATGCAACAGTTATCCCTTTGATTGAGGAAGTTATCCCTTAATTAAGGAGATAAGGATGAGTTGTATTTGAGTTGTAATCAGTTAGCTCAGTTAACTGAGTTAAGTCTAGTTAAATTAGTTCCAAACAGTTGGAGGAACTAATTGTGAGTTCAGTCAGTTAATGCATGCATGCATGCAACTAGTGTTCTCCATATAACTGAATATTCTCTCATAAATAACTTATGCATGTCAGTTCAGAGAAAGCCCCAGTTGAGATTAAAGGAAGGGACAGTGTACTATCAGTTGGAGGAATTTTCCTATAAAGAAAACTCATCCATGCAGAAGGAATTATCTCCTTCAGGACTGCGCAGTTATTTCAGAGGTCAGAGTTGTGTGTGAGGTGAGAATCACACAGGTTGAAACTGGAGGACCCAGGAGAATCTATGCAAGGAAATAGGAGGCTTGGAGGACTAAAGGAAGGCATATGTGTTGTCTATTATGTCTATGAGCAGCAATGAGGGATTGTATTGAGAGCTAAAGCTTTTTGTAATCCTGAGATATTTCCACTTGTATGATAATACAGATAGTGGGGTTTTTAGATGAGGCTTTCCCCATAGTATTCTTCTATGTTCATGTGTGATTGTTTCTTCTTCATCTGTTATATGTGTTCTAATTGATCTTGCTCAAAATCGATTAAGCTTCCGCAAAGTTTGATAGTAGAAGTACATCAAGTATTTTGCTTTAGTATATTGCATTATCAGGTGATCTACGGTGAAATTTCTACATGGTATCAGAGCAAAAGTGATCAAAGCAGAGAACAGTATACAAAGAAGGGAGAAGGGAGAAGTTTGAATTTCTTGATTATAGAAATCAAATTCTTATCACATCTCAAAGTTCACCAATGGCATTCAATGGTTTGAGAGTTGTGTATGCCCTGGATGGCATCTCGAATTATACAGCCTAGAAGGATCGCATGGAAGTGGTATTAGAGGACAACGGTTTGAAGGACTTCATTGATCAAGAAGTCCCCAAGCTAGCAGCAACTAATGCCCAATAATTGGTGGAATGGAAGAAGGGCTAGAGTGAGGAGGATTCTTCTAGAGGGAGTTCAAGACCATATTGTCTCGAGTCTCCATGGGAAGGAGACTCTGTTTTCAATGTGTAAAACATTGAAGGATCTATATCAGAACAACAGCAATTAGAGGAAGCTGGCGCTAAAGGACAAGCTTCAGAAAATCAAGTGTGAAAAGGGCAACATGATCTACATATCTGAACAAGATCACCACCTACAGAGATGAGCTTGGAAGTGTAGGAATCACGACAGCCAATGATGATATGGTGAGTCTTGCTCTCCTCGATCTTCCTAAGAGCTGGCATAGTTACCAGGACTTAGTGAACGGAAGAGAGAAACTGCTAGATTGGGAACGAATGTGGTTGGATCTGATGCAGGAGGAGATCAGGAGGAGCACCAGAGATGGTTCTTCATCCAAGGAGGATGAAGAAAATTTTGCCTTAGCGAGTAAGGCAAGGAAAGGGAAGGAGAAGGATTCTCATCCCAAATCGAGTTCTTCTCATGGAGGGAAGAAGATTGACAAATCTAAAGTGAGATGCTTTGATTATCATGAGGTGGGCCATTATGCAACTAATTGTCCATTGAAGAAATCCAAGAAGGGATCCTCGAAAGGATCTGAAGGTGAGGCCCTAGCCTCACAGTTCGAATTGGATTTTACCCTCATCGCATGCAAGGTTTCATTGATGATGGGTTGTGGTTGGTTTCTTGACAATGGAGCCTCATTCCACATGACCAGCAATAAGAGTTTGTTCAGTATCTTGGAGGAGAAAGACCTAAAGATACTCATAGAGATGCTTAATGATGAAAAGTATAGTGTTTCAGGAGTAGGCACTGTTTCTTTTCAGAGGGAGCATGGAGCTTGAATTACCTTGACAGATGTGAAGTATGTGCCAGGAGTGAAGAAGAACTTGGTATCGATCACGATGCTGGGACAAAGGCTATGATGTAGTCTTCAGTAAGGGAAAGGTTTTCCTTAGACACATCACCATGAGACAGGTGAAGCAGATCGGTTCACAAGTCAAGAACTTGTATGCTCTTGAGGTTCAAGATGCATGCAAAGCCTTGAGGAGCAAGGCAACTGTTGGAGACTTAGTGGTTGAGAGGGAGAGTACATTACCTCTCAACATGCAGCGCCAGAAGAAGTCTCAGAAAATTGTGGAGGACCCACAATTGGTGAAGCAACTTCAGGAGGTTGTGGAGCAGCCACAACTGGAGAAGCCGAGAGGAGACCGAGTGGAGGGATCCACTGATGCAGAGACCTCCAATAGGGGGAAATTTCGAGCCAAGTGGGCAGAGGGATCACATGCACCCATACCTCCAAGTGGGAGGTGGGGCGATGTGAAGTGATAGTTCCAAGAAGGCTTAAATAGTGGCAGGATCCTTGAGGTACCCAACCTCTTTGATTAGACCTTGCTATGGGAGCCTCGACGAGGAGTAGCAGGACTGGCTGAGTGGGTAGAGACGGATGCAGATGGAGCAGTAGAGAGAGCTACAGTGCAGGAGTCCCAAGACAGCATAGAGCTAGCAGGCTACAGCAATGCGAGAGGCACAAGAGTGTTGCACCAGTGCAGGATGGCACAGAGAGGTGTGCAACGGTGCGAGATGCAGGGAGTTGTTGCAGCAACGCAGAGGTCAGAGAGGGAGCACTTGTCAGCGATAGAGGGAGCTTCAGCATCAAAGGGTGTTTCTAGCCCAACAGGGAGGTCAGTTGGGAGATCAGTTACTTACTTCTCAGTAACTAAGTTGCAGTGCAGTAGTGGGTAGCGTGATGCAACATGATCAGAGGAGGTGAATTGTAGATGCAGTGCTGGGAGACAGGACCAACAGCAGCACGGATGCAGTAGGAGGAATCAATGTGATTGATGTAGTCAGAGATCAAAGTGATAGAGGCTAGAGCAGTCAGATATTGAAGAGCACAGAGGTGCAGAGTTTTCAGTCGACAGAGGCAATAATAGTCAAAGACTTTGATGATAGAGGCATCATTTTGATTCAGGTTGGATATTTTTTGTTTCTGGAGTTGCTGGAGCAACAACACTTGAGAGAAGTGTTGCATGCAAAACATTCCAAAGGTTCAAGATCAGGTTCGAGTTGAATGTCTTTTTTGTTGAGAGGGAGTGTTGAAAATAGCAACAAGAAATGCTAAAAAAAGAATTGCTATAAATAGCATTTCAGGATATACTCCAACTATGTTGGAAATAGCAAAAAATAGAAATGCTAAAAATAGCATTTCTATAAATAGAATTTCGGGATAGATTCCAATTTTAATTAATCCGTGAATTAAAATTGAGAATTAAAATTCGAATTTGGTCTCAGCAGCTGTTTGAAAAATAATTAATTAATTCATCTTGAGTTAATTAGTTGGAGAAAATCAAATATGAAGTCTATGTGAAGACATGCAACAGTTATCCCTTTGATTGAGGAAGTTATCCCTAAATTAAGGAGATAAGGATGAGTTGTATTTGAGCTATAATTAGTTAGCTCAGTTAACTGAGTTAAGTCCAATTAAATTAGTTCCAAACAGTTGGAGGAACTAATTGTGAGTTCAGTCAGTTAATGCATGCATGCATGCAACTAGTGTTCTCCAGATAACTGTTATAAAATTATATATTACGGAGCAATGGAACACATAAAATATTGCAGAAATATAAACACAGAAAACGCACAAAACAAGAGAGACACAGATATACGTGGTTCACCCAGTTTGGGCTACGTCCACCCCGAACATCCAATCCTTCCTTTCTATTATCCAGCAAAATGAAGAGACACAACCTACAGCAAATCCGCTGTAATATCCTCTGTTTTCTCTCACAGTCTCACCTCTCTATTTCTCGCTCACAGAATACACATCTATCACACAGCCTCAAATACAATACCCTCATGCAAAGAGAGGGGTTTCCTTCTAGGGCAAAAAACCCTAAACTAAACATAAGTTCTACCGTCAAATCATCTGCCTAATGAACGGCCCAGATTGACTAGAAATTACTATACTTTTACAAGGCAATTTTACATTTGTTTTTTAGCTTCGGGGGACCGCTGGCCCCCGGACCCCCCAGTCGGGGGGGATCTGCCCCCCCGGACCCACCCCCCCCCCGCGTGGAGGGGTGTACAAAACTTCATGGGGTATACATCCGGCTGAAACAAAGATCTTTGAACAATCATGCCCCCCCTGGACCCCCCCTGCAGCGAACATTTTACGGGCGGCGTTGCCGCCCCCATTTCGAACTGGGGTCCTATGTGGTGATACCTTTGAATATAGAAGATAATCAGGCTCCACACCCAACAATAACTGAATATTCTCTCATAAATAACTCATGCATGTCAGTTCAGAGAAATACCCAGTTGAGATTAAAGGAAGGGACATTGTACTATCATTTGGATGAATTTTCCTATAAAGGAAACTCATCCATGCAGAAGGAATTATCTCCTTCAGGACTGCGCAGTTATTTCAGAAATCAGTGTTGTGTGTGAGGTGAGAATCACACAGGTTGCAGCTAGAGGACCCAGGAGAAACTGCGCAAGGAAATAGGAGGCTTGGAGGACTAAAGGAAGGCATATGTGTTGTCTATTCTATCTATGAGAAGCAGTGAGGGATTGTACTGAGAGTTGGATAGCTTGAGAGCTAAATCTTTGTGTAATCCTGAGATATTCCCACTTGTATGATAATACAGATAGCAGGGTTTTTGGATGAGGCTTTCCCCGGAGTATTCTTCTATGTTCATGTGTGATTGTTTCTTCTTCCTCTGTTTTATGCGTTCTAATTGATCTTGCTCAAAATCGATTAAGCTTCCACAAAGTTTGATAGTAGAAGTAGATCAAGTATTTTGCTTTAGTATATTGCATTATCAGGTGATCTACGGTGAAATTTCTACATAGAATACCACATAAAGCACCAACAAGAGGTTCTCAAACTATTGAAGGATAACTTGGTTATGTCACAAAATGGGATGAAACAACAAGCAAATCAGCATCAATATGAAAGAGAAATTGAAGTGGGGGATTAGGTATTTTTTAGACTACAGCTATATAAATATATGTCCCTCGTGCAAAAAGAGAAGGAAAATAAATTAGCACCAAGGTATTATTGCCCCTATAAGGTGTTGCAGAGGATTCGAAGTATGGCTTACAGATTGTAGTTTCCTCCATCTTCATCGTACATCCAGTCTTCCATGTTTCTTGGTTAAACAAGGTAATTGGTGACAATATACGAAGCCAAAATATTCTAACAAAGATTAATGAAGAAGGTAAAATAATACTATAACTAGAAACCATCTTGGAAACAAGGATTAAGTAATTGAGAAATTGAACAATCATTGAGTACCTCATCTAATGGAAGAAATGTAATAACCTACCAATGGAATAAGCGACATGGGAAGATGATTTCTTCTTGCAAAAAAAACTAAAGATAGTTAATTGTTGAATACAACACTTATTTGAACGGGAGCGGCATGTTAAGCCCTATATAAGAACCATGTAATCCTAAAACCCATTATTAAGCCCTAGATATTGGGTGATACATTTAGATTGTTATATTGTTATGTAGGCTAGGACCTATCACAGTCTTTTTTATTATAATTGTATCATGTGTGCCTTATGTGTATACTAAGGACACCTAGTCTTAGGAGCATAAAATCTTGTTGTGTACATTGTATTTACTGTAAAAGGAGGTTCTCCCCTTGAAGAGGATTGTAATTATTGGTTTCTTATGATTTTTAAGGTGCAAGGTTCGTAACAATATCATAATATCTTAAAAGAAGATAAATCAAAAATTTGTTATACAAAGTGAAGGAAATCCATCAAATTTGAAACCATATCAACATCCTCATTATTAGGAAATATTTCAAGGAATACAAGAATATTAATATCAACATTATCAAGGAAGACAAGAAGATCCATATCAACATTATAATGGAAGAGAGAAGATCCATATCAACATTATCAAGGAAGGAGATGGAGTACTCATCAATATTCATGAACCACATCATCACCAAATAATTCTTCAATGGGATTTACCGAATACCAACAATTATTATAATTGGATAAGTCACAACAAGAAGATATGGAATCAAAAGAAAGAAAATTATGAAATAACCATCCATTAAGGATTAACACCGTGTTTATGGCCAAAAATGGTCTCATCAACATTTAGGGAGACCACCCAGTCAGAGTCCCAAATTAAACCCTTTTCAGTTTGTGTTGGTGATTTTGACTAGTTCTATTAGGTCCAATTACCCCTTCACCCTTCTTGCTAACTTGTGATGTCTCTAATTACTTATCAACAGAAAGAAAAATATTGGATTTACACCCTTGTGAAGATCTTGCAAGGAAGCAACCCTTAAGGCCAAATAAGGGTTTTGCCAAGCCATGACTAAGGTTGCTCTTGTGAAAGGAGACTTGTAAAAATGCAATGGATTAATTCTAAATGCAAATCTACTCTAAGATGCAAACAACAGGAAGGAAATAAAATCCGATCCTATCTCAATTAGAGTTAGATATATATCTTTCCCAAAACAAGAGCAAAGTGATTTAAAAGAATAGTGATTTAACATATATTGCATGATTAGTATCAGGCTGCTGAAAATGTTTTAACAACTGACATTTTAAGTGACATGCATGTTCTATTTTAGAGATTATAATAGTGAAATATAAACCATTAAAAAGTAGAAATAGTTTAGCAGTCCAATGACAGTTAAATCAATTTAATATGGAAAAATTCTGAGTTAGTAGTTACTCAGAAATTTGATGAAGTACAATAGCAAATGGGAAATCAATAACAAATCTTGAGAGCAATATATTAGATTGTTGATCTAAAAGACAATCATTCTCATGTCAACAAAAGTGTTAAATATGAAACAATTGGTACTAATTTGTCATTAAATGAAATAATTTTGCATTAAAAAATAAAAATATTTTCATACAAATTAATAAACCTGGTCTCCTTGCTATGTTTCTCAATGGATCTCCAACAACCTTTCCAAAATCATGGTTTTTTCTACTAGAGAAAAGGGTTGCAATAGTGCAAATTCTACTTCAAATACAAATACTGAATTTTGAAAAGAAAACCCCCAAATAACTCAAATCTGAGTTATCCTCTTCACCAACTACTAAAATTCTCCTTGCAACAGTGCTCAAAGTATCTAACTTGCAGCAAAGAGGATCCCATTTTTCGTCTCCTAAAATATAATTTATAATTACAAAAATGAATCTAAAAATGGAGAGTTGTTGCAAATAGTTTTAACCCATCAAATTTGGAGCTGCAAGTCCTCTTTTTTCTTCTTTTTTGGATTAATTTTATTGTTCCAAATTATTTGCTCCACCTCCTTGCAACAACACTCTACCAAAAACCATTAAAACTGAAAACTGAAACCAATAGAAATTACATATCAACATTAGAAATTCAAAATTGAAAAAAAAAAAAAAAAAACAAATCCACTTAAATAAATGAAATTGGTGCTTCCCATTGATCTATGTTATAATTTATTTGGCTCAAGGGAACAGACTTGAATGAATTTGCAATAGCCAAAAGTCTTTGTCAATCAAATTCTTCCAAAATAAATTTAGAAATTAATTATTTTGGTACAAATTCATAGCTTCAATTTATGATAAATTTTAGGCCTAGTAAATGACCAGATATGGTTGAGTTAATACCTTCAAATTATTATCCCTAATTTTATCTTTCCAATGAACCATCCTAGGCTTCATTGGGATAAGTAAAACACCAATTAAACTCTCCAAAAATTGTGTTTCAAAACTAATGAAGCGTTAAAAAATATATATCTGTAACAAAAATTTTAGAAATTTTTATTAAAATTTTAATATGATTTAATTTTTTATTTTTAATAAATTTAAAATATAAAAATGTTAAAATAAAACTTATTAAAATAAAATATATATATATTTTAAAAATTATTAAAAATACAATAATTCAAACTCAAATAAAATAAAAATTATATAAAAAAAAATGTGTGAGGAGCTCATATATAAATGAGCATGGGAATGTATTAAGAAGTGAAGGGAGGAGCCCAGGGTCATGTGGAGTGGTTGCCCCTCCTAATTAATGTGAAGGTCTAGGAAATGTAAAGCCTCCCTCTATCGAATAACAAGGCTTATTAAAACCCTTCCGACTCCTCCCACTTTTATTCTTCGACCTTTCTCACTTTCGTCGTCATCCCATAGTTGACAAAGCCCAGAATAATTGTCAATGTTTAACCTAGTAAAGAAAATAATAAAAAATTAATATTTTATATATATATATATATATATATATATGTTTTTTTGGGGGTTATAGACACGTTTTGATAGGTTGGTTAAGTGAAAATCAAATAATTAATAATTTAATATTTACAATTTAAATATATTTAATTAATTGAACTAAAATAAATTAAATCAAGTGATTAAAACTAGTTAATTACATTAAATTAATGAAATTTATTTACCATCTATAAAAGATAGTGAAATACGAATTTACAGAATTTAAGTTTAAGTGATAATAATCGATCAAATTTTGAACAAGTGTTATTTTCAAATCGTATGTTCAAACTCAGCGAAATGTGAGTCATTGGGAAGCTGGTAAGAAACCACACACAATGAAGCAATCAAAGTGAAAAACCTAGAAAAGTTAAAATATCACAAAATTAACAAAATCAAATCATGAAAGGAGTGATATGACCAAATTTTACATAGAGAATCCCCATATATTTTTAAAAAAAATTATGGGGGGTTGTGGCCACAACACACCGAAAATAATTGATATTGGATGGATGGATCATCATAAATGAAAAGAAGAATGTAGGAATCTAAGGAAATCATATTATGTGGTTTCGTCACATGTAACTCCCTTAACAATAAAGCTTTCAGAATAAATATTTTTAAAGGAGTGTATTATGTTATGACCCCAAGAGGGGCCTACATTGGGTTAAATGTATAAGTTATGACAGAAGGGGTGGGCATATATAGGGTCAAATGTACATGTAATATGTAAAATGTATATGTAATAGGTCATCCTAATAATGAAGGGACCACATCTGTAACATGTGGATAGATATATATAGAGATCATGTATTCATTATGGAGGACATAGATATGATATGGGATGCGGGAATTTATAGAATGGGATGGTAGAGATCCTTTGGTAGAGGATCGCTACCAATCATTCCTTGCAACATCCCTCTCATGTAAAGCAATTGTCATAATGGATTAATTTCCATGGGCTACTGAATTTTCATTTTCTTGGATGCTTGTGAAAACCAAAATTCTTTATTTTCTTTGAAACCAACTATAATGATGTGATATTTAATATGAATGAGCATGCTTTTTTTTCATGGTATGATGGAGCATTAATTTGTGCTAGTTCATTCATGCATACTCAGTGTACAATTATGCACAATGAGATAGGACATGGACCACTTATATAAATTTGTGGATTATTGGGGGGATGCCTCATGCATTATGAGCCGAGAGCATCCAGACCTACATCAACATAATCATGGGGAAGTGGCTAACAAATTGACTATAGAGAGGTGAGAACAAGCATGTAGTACATCAACCCCTTGCACATGGGGTAAGGAGTTTTCCACCTTGTTAATTATTACTTATACGGGACCTGTTAGCACTCCAGGAAACTCTCCTAGGTTGTAGCTCGGAGATGCCTGGAAACATATAAATCTTCAATATCGTTCTCTGAACTGTTGGAATGGATTGGGGTTTAGATCAAATCAAATGACTGTTTCAACTCTGTTTTCACTCAAGACATGCATGAACACCCTCAGCTTGACAAGGCTTTCGACCACTAATGCTCAATAGTTTATAGATTCAATGAATAAATGGAGAATCATGACTGTACCAGTAGATACATACATAAACACATATGAATGGCTAGCTACAAAAAGTAAATGAAGCTTGCAAATCTAATTTATCAACACAAAGATAAGATGACAGTTATCTGGCATTAGACACAGAAGAAAACATGAATAACCTATTCAAGTGCAAGCTTAGAACAGAGGAGAAGATGAAAATTGAACATGTAGTAGCAAAAAAAGCTTGTATTACTGGAATGAAGATGAGATGTTGGGAAGAACAGAGTATCCACAGTCTCCAAAAGTTGAACCCCTATTACTTCGAACTTTCATCCATTTATAGGCTTTTTACAATACTCTTTGAGACTCGAGATGTCTTAATTTATCCCCTCCGTCTTCTAACTACTTGATGCCATAACTAGACAAACATGAGCTCAGAGGGCTCAGTTTCTAACAAACACGGTAATCAAATTCTGGTAATTTCACCGCGTTGCCAGGTGGTTCGCTCGTGCCAGCGATGTTCCATGATCATTTCTATTGGTTCGGTTGCATCGTGTTGTTGTTTTTTCCCCTTTCGATCATGCATTCCATTATTTTAGTTCAACTATCTGATTGTCAAAAACACTGAAAAAGCAACAAATTTCCTCCCCAGGTCACTGATGGGAAGTGGGGTACAGCAGCATGTGGGCCGTTGGATGGTGTGGATCGACAGTCAGGATGTTGGTCAGGCGGCGGAGGATGAACTGTGGTGATCATGAACAAGGGTCGTTAGATCTAGAGGAATGGATGGAGGAGATTAATCGTCGGAGGTTTGAAGTCGTGGTGGGAGCGGAATAAGTTCGAGTCGTTAGATCTTAGATGGGTAGATCGAATGGCTATCAGGCAAAGGAGGTGCTCGAAGGATAACGCTCGAGAGCGGTTTATACAAGCGGAAATGGTTATATCGGGTGGTCATTGGGCGGTAAGTGGTAAAGGTCGAAGCCCATCTAATTCCATTCATCGCTCGCCATGTAGCAGTGGAGGAGAGAGAGGAAATCGCTTTATCAGGCGGGTATCCCTCTCTCTTGTTGCCCTAGCGATATGCGCGATAGCCGTTAGATCTGGCGGAAATGATCTAACGGTGGTGATTGGTCGAGCATATAACGTCGGTCGGATGAAGTGCAGACCATCATATCAGTGGGAAGATAGATGGTGGGGGACACAAAGGTATGGGACGACCTCAAGAAATGTGCAAAGGGTCACGTATGGACGGAAAGATAAGGTTTTCGGTGGCTTTTGCGCATTAGTTCATGTTTTCATGCGCTCTGAAAATAGACCATTTCCCTCCTTTAGTCTTCAAAATAGCAGCACTGCACCTTAAGGCTAACACTGGCTCCTTTTAGGGATGAAAGCCTCCCTGTGAGATTTCAAGAACTGCAGACTACTGCCTTTCTAGTAACAACCAAAACAAACTTATCTCCTATTGTTCCATTGGGCATCGAGTTTATTTGCATAGAAAACAAAAATTGAAACAACCTATTACAATATTAAGGCCTTAAAGCCTCATATGAAGTAAAGTTTCAAAAACCGCCCATTGACTGGGCCATCAAAAACACCTCCCCTCTCCAAATTGTGCAGAATGAAAGTATTGTTCAATTGAACTTGAGCAATGACAAATGGTCCCGTCCATAAGGCATCAAATTTACCATGGTTGCCCTTCTTTTCCTTCAATGCATCCCATTTGAGAACCCAGTCACCAACCTAAAAACTATCCATTTTTTCCTTTCTATCAAGGTTTCTTTGATCTTATTCTGATGAATTCTTGACTTCTCAACCAATTGTTCCCTGATCTGCTGTAATTCAACCAAGTTACTCATTCTCCTCGCCATGTCATTCTCTTCATCCTGTTTTTCTTACAAGAATTTGGCCACAGGGAGAATCAGCTGGATAGGAAAAACAGCATTAGCGCCATAAACCATCTTAGATGGAGAATTTCCTATGGACTTCTTGTTGGTAACTCTATCAGCCCACATTGTGAACTTCAACTTGGAATCTCAGTTCTTTTTGTTGTCCTCCAACAGGTTTTTGATTATCCTTACAAGACTCTTGTGAGATGATTCTTCCAGGCCATTGCCTTGAGGATAATATGCGGTAGAATGCACCAATTGAATGTCCATGGATTCACACATGTCCCACCAATTCTTCTGCCCTGAAAGCTGCTACATTATCAGTGACTAGTTTCGTTGGGCAACCAAATATAGTGAAAATATTCTCATTCAAGAATTTTATGATAACCTGATGATTAGCATTTTTAATGGGTATAGCCTCAATCCATTTGGTGAGTGGCTACCAAGATCCATTTGTGTCGGCCATTGGAATGTGGATTGATCTCACCTATGAAGTCTAAGCCCCACTGTTGGAAGGGACCATTGGTGTGTACTGGCTTCAAGGGCAGAGATTTTAGTTGTTGTCTTCCTGCAAACCTCTGACATTTGTCACAAGACCTCACAAAAGAAAACACATTAGAGAACAGAGTAGGCCAATAATACCCAGCTCTCAAGATCTTTTGGGCTATGATTTTCCAATAATGATGCCCTCCACAGATGCTAGAATGGAACTGGTGCATGACTTCCACAGATTGTCCTTTGTCTAAACATCTCAAGAGGATCCCTGATGGGTCTCTCCAATAAAGTAGGTTTTTATTAATGCAAAATTTGGTTGATCTGAGCTTAATGGCCTGATCTTGACTTGAGCTATGCCCTGGAGGGACTTCTAGCTTTTGCAAAAAATGAACTACGCTAGAATACCATTCACAGGTGGCTAGATTTTCAGCCAAAGACTGATTTTGCTCTTGCTCTTCTGCTGCTTCCTCTGTCCGCTCACCACCTAAATTTGAACTCATGCAATTGATGTCTAACAAACTGCAATTTTCCTCAGCCAGAAGCTTAGCCAAGTCCTGGCCTTTAACAAGCTTGTTGGGCTTCACCTCTATGTTGAACTCTATGAATTTTGCACTCCATTTAGCTCTCTTTCCATCAATATCTGGCTGAGTTAGTACATCTTTTACTGAGGTTGAAGGTACATACGCAACCACTTTGGAATGTAGAATATAAATTTTGAATGATTTTAAATATTTTATGAGAGCATAAGCTTGTTTTTCAATAAGGTTATACCTTAGTTCAGCATCCCTCAGAGTTTTGCTGAAAAAAGACCACAGGGTGCTCTACACCTTCATCGTTTTTCTGCAATAGAATTGCTGCAAGTGTATCATAAGAGGCAAAAGAGAAGATATAAAACTCCCTACTATAATCTGGGCTGATTAGAGTGGGAGCTTCCATGATAGCTTGTTTGATGGCTTCAAAAGAGCTTCTTGCACCATCTGTCCATTTTATTCCTGATCCTTTCTTCAGCGTGGAAGTGATGTGCTTCACTAGCTTTGCAAATTTTGGAATAAACCTCCTGACAAAGTTAATCTTACCCAGGAAAGATTGAATGTCCCTTTTTGACCTTGGGATGGACAATGTCTAAATTGCTTGAACTCTTGCTGGATCAATCTTCACACCTTCAGCAAAAACAATATGTCCCAAAATTTCACCTTCTTCTAGAGAAAATTGTGACTTCTTTGGGTTCACAGAAATTCCAAACCGTCTGCACTTTAGAAACACCTTCTTCAAATGCTGCAAATGGTCATTGTGACTGTTGGAAAAGACTGTAATGTCATCAAGGTAAATAAGGACAAACTTGTCATTCTCTCCCACAAAGGCTATGTCCATGGCCTTCTGAAAAGTATCCCCAACATTCATCAGTCCAAAAGGCAACTTGGAGTACATGAAAGTGCCCCAAGGAGTAGTGAAGGCGGTCTTTTCCTGATCTTCTAGATGTACAGAAATCTGATTGTAACCTGAAAATCCATCTAAGAAAGACATGACTCTAGCCCCTGAAACTGTTTGCATCAAGTGTTCCATCTTAGGCAGGGGGTAGTTGTCTTTTTTAGAGCATTTGTTCAGATTCCTGAAGTCAACACAAAGCTTGATTTCTCCATTCTTCTTTCTTACTACCACAAGGTTAGCTATCCACTTTGAATACCTTAGGGGAACTATGATCTTGGCATCCAACAGCTTCTTGATTTCCTTTTCAATCAAAGGCAATAAGAGAGGGTTAATAGGTCTTAATTTCTGCTTAAAAGGGATGGTGTTCTTCTCCAGTGGAATCTTATGCTGGATGATGTTGGTGTCATACTTTTTAAGATCACTATACTCCCAAGAAAAAATATTAGCAAATTGTTTCATCAAGGTGCAATACTTGGAACTTTGGGTAGAAGACAAGTGAGTGGACAGATTTATGTACTTTGGATGGGCTGGACTCCCTACATTATGTCTATGAACTGCAAACTCATTTTCCTTTTTGGCAGGCTTATAAGGTACATCATTATGATCAAACAGATTCTCTAGGGGCACCAATCCTTTGGGTATATGGTTACTAGGCAACTGAACAATGCTATCTTGACCAATCTCGTCCTTTAGCTTGGACTAGTTGCATTCTTCAATGGTTTTGTTTTCTTGGTCAATGTGCATTTCAAAAAATTCATCAATGACTTGTAAAAACCTATTAATTTCATCATCATCTTCAAAAACTTTCCAGTATTTGACATTTTCAGGAAGAGATGGTCTATATTCACCTGAACTTCATAAGTCAATTTAGGAGGCAAAGGAGGAATAAACGTGCTAGCAGACATACCAAGGGAATCAGCAAGTTGGTTCTTCATTCTAGGGATGTAAGAAATGCTGAAACTATTAAAAGAACCCGTGAGCTTCCATACCTCATCTTTGTATGCTTTCAGCGTTGGAAGCTTTGCTTGGAAAGTTTTTTTCACCTGCTGAATGATAAGGTATGCGTCTCCAAACACCTTCAGACCTTTGAGGCCTATTTCTTTAGCAGTGTTTAAGCCCAATATCAAGGCTTCGTACTCTGTTATGTTATTTGTGACCTGAAAAGTTAACTTGAAAGATAAATGAATGCATTTTTGTGTGGGGGACACAAGGACCACACCTGCCCTTGCAGCTTCCTTAGAGCAAGCTCCGTCAAAGAACATGTCCCAAATTTGTGGGCCTTCTTCCTCTGTGATCTGGAAAACCGGTTTCCTAAGCTGCATGGAGGCCAACTGGGATTCTTCAATCTAAAGAATACAGACTCAAAAATCAGTGTCGACAGCATAGATGGGATGATTAGTGGGATTCCTTTCATCACTGATGATATAAGCCAACTGAGCTTCTCTATATAATCTCCTGCTCTCACCTCCAAAAACTGCGATAGTAGCATAGGACAAATCATTTTGCAATGTTCCACCTAATCTCTTGATCCAACCTCTGGAAAGAAACATGCCAAACTTGGGGGGTACATCTGCTACCACAATATCCATCATCATGCTCCTCATGGGCAACTGAGACAAGGTGATGGCTAGGTATTTGATTAATCCCAAACATTTCACTTTGCTAGAGTCAAAATAAAGCAGGTCATGATAAGACTTGGTAATGTCAAAACCCAACTCATCCATTACAGCCTTGGGCATTAGATTATGGCTAGATCCTGTGTCCAGAAGGCAGTTGTGAAGGATTTTGTCATGAATAGTCAAAGAGACATAGAATGATGGGGAGCTGTCATCACAATTTTCAATCATTGGGCTGAGAACAACAACTGGTTTGTCCTCTTGCAGATTTACATAGTCAACGGAGGCTTGGATGGCTTTAAGCTCAAGGGCCTCGAGGATAGATCTCTTGAAGGACTCATTCTTCACTAGTTCAATCAGAGGTATAGGTATGCTTAGCTTCTGAATTTCTGATTCAAAACTGAAAGGAG
The DNA here is from genome assembly GCA_031772625.1 of Pinus tabuliformis. Lineage (NCBI taxonomy): Eukaryota > Viridiplantae > Streptophyta > Pinopsida > Pinales > Pinaceae > Pinus > Pinus tabuliformis. Next base: position 1,992,737,199 of record CM062816.1, read on the forward strand.
AAGAAGACTTGTCAAGGGCTCTTACCTCGTGAGCTGGAGCTTTGAGGATGATGGGATCAACTGCCAGTTGTTTCTACTTATTAGCTTGTTGTATTGCATGGACAGCAGCTCTCTGAACAGGATTTTCCTTGGAATTATTCATCTTCGACCTCAGATCATATCTGTGTTGATAATCAGTTTTTAGAGCAGCTCCACCATCCCATTCTTGGCCGATCTGGTCATTGAATAATGACTTTTCATAGGCAGCTAAGGTTAAAAAGGAGGCACTGCCTTTGTCTTCCAGACAATGGATTTCATCATCTTCTTCAAACTGTTCTTCTTCCATGACTACGTTCTTGAAAGGGGTGTTCCTTTGGTTTTCATTGGCATCTTTGCTTCTTTGCAGAATCTGCAACTACGCATTAGCTCTTCTATATGGATTTGGATTTCTAGGAGCAAAGGTATTGGGAACTCTTCCTTTCCCAGGGTGTTGCTCAACCATTAATTTGGAGATTTCAGAGGCTAATGACTCTACAACTTGGTCATTTTATTTATCTTGGGATCTGAAGATGATGAAGATTCGTCCCTCTGTCTCCTTCTATCAACATTCCCCTTGAGCTTCTCTGCAGCCATGATGTTTGATTCTACTTCCAAGGCTGCATCCTGCATATCAGCCAAGGTAGCACATCGTCTCTCCCTCAACAGTAGGCAAAAGTTAGAACCAAAGGCACTGGCATAGGTGAGTTTAGCAGAGGTAGTGGTGGGTTTTACTTCAACTGGTATCTTGTTGTACATGCGGTTAAACCTCTTATTAAAATCAGACAACAACTCACCATTTTCCCTCTTTAGATTCCCAAACTCGGTGTGGTAGTAGAGTAGATCCTTCTTATCCCCCCAATGCTTTAGGAATGCATCATCTACAGCCTCAGTATCTGCTATAGACCTTGGGTCAGTTCTCTAAACCATTTTTTAGCCTCTCCATCTAGACTTTGGACAAAGACTCTCATCCATACATCAGATTCACTAATGTCCAGGTTATCAGCATAGCTATAGAATGATTCAAGATGTTCCTCAGCTGTAACACCTTCAGTCCCAGTGAACTTAGGCATATACTTCTGATATTCTCCAGTAGGCATGGCATTCAAAGGAGTGGGCAGTACTAGAGGTCCATACCTAGCAGCTATGATTCTTTCGATTTTGGTAGGCGCTTGTGGTGCTGCCATAGCTATGGTGGCTATAAGGGTACTGGACGTCTGAATGACAGAGGGTTGAGGAGTGACTGGTAGGACTAAAGGAGTATGGTGGATAGGAGGAGAGGCTTTCTTTGGGCTTGCAACGAAAGAAGAACCTAAAGAATAAGGAGCTCTATGAATCTCTGAGATTTTTTCTTCACTACTAGTATTAAATGCTACACTCTCAACATGTATCTGTTCTATTACAGGATTTTCTTGAAGAGATATAAAATATTGTTCAGAGCTACCTAAACCTGATGCTCCTTTCTACAATGCCTTTCTTTCTTTGATGATTTTTCAGGGTCAAGTACTGGGTCAGCTAGTGGCTACTAAGGATTTCTCCGAGTATGCCTCACAAACTGAGCCAGAAATATCAAGTGGAGTCACCAAGAGGTTCGTCCTCCAGTAGGGTCACTAGATAGATGACTACAGCTCAAATAGTGTCTAGACTTTGTCTATCATCAAAGTTGGATCTATGTCGTCCCCCAGGGAAGTTGAGCTTCAGTCTCCTCTCCTCGACAATGATGCCAATTATGTTAGCACTCCAGGAAACTCTCCTAGGTTGTAGCTCGGAGATGCCTGGAAACATATAAATCTTCAATATCGTTCTCTGAACTATTGGAATGGATTGGGGTTTGGATCAAGTCAGATGACTATTTCAACTCTATTTTCACTCAAGACATGCATGAACACCCTCAGCTTGACAAGGCTTTCGACCACTAATGCTCAATAGTTTATAGATTCAATGAATAGATGGAGAATCCTGACTGTACCAGCAGATACATACATAAACACATATGAATGGCTAGCTATAGAAAGTAAATGAAGCTTGCAAATCTAATTTATCAACGCAGAGATAAGATGACAGTTATCTGGCATTAGACACAGAAGAAAACATGAATAACCTATTCAATTGCAAGCTTAGAACAGAGGAGAAGATGACAATTTAACATGTAATAACAAAAGAAGCTTGTATTACTGGAATGAAGATGAGACGCTGGGAGGAACAGAGTATCCACAGTCTCCAAAATTTGAACCCCTATTACTTCGAACTTTCAGCCATTTATAGGCTTTCTACAATACTCTCGAACTCTCTAAGGCTCAAGATGTCTTAATCTATCCCCTCTGTCTGCCATAACTAGACAAACATGAGCTCTGAGGGCTCTGTTTCTAACAAACACGGTAATCAAATTCTGGTAATTTCGCCGTGTTGTTAGGTGGTTCGCTCGTGCTAGCGATGTTCCATGATCATTTCTGTTGGTTCGGTTGCATCATGTTGTTGTTTTTTCCCCTTTCAGCAATGAATTCCGTTATTTCAGTTCAACTATCCGACTGTCAAAAACGCTGACAAAGCCAAAAAATTTCCTCCTCGAGTGACTGATGAGAAGTGGGGTACGGGGGCATGTGGGTCGTTGGATGGTGTGGATCGATAATCGGGATGTTGGTCAGGCGGCAGAGGATGAACTGTGGTGATCATGAACGAGGGCCATTGGATCTGGAGGAATGGACGGAAGAGATCAATCGTCGGAGGTTTGACGTCGTGGTGGGAGCGGAATAAGTCCGAGCCGTCAGATCTTAGATGGGTAGATCGAACGACTATCAGGCAGAGGAGGTGCTCGATGGGATAACGCCCGGGAGCGGTTTATGCAAGTGGAAATGGTTTATATCGAGCGGTCATTGGGCGGTAAGTGGTAAAGGTCGGAGCCCGTCCGATTCCATTCATCGCTCGCCACGTAGCAGTGGAGGAGAGAGAGGAAACCGCTTTATCAAGCGGGTATCCCTCTCTCTTGTTGCCCGAGTGATATGCGTGATAGCCGTTAGATCTGGCAGAAATGATCTAACGGTGGTGATTGGTCGAGCGTATAACGTCGGTCGGATGAAGTGCGGACTGTCAGATCAGTGGGAAGATCGATGGCAGGGGACATGAAGGTATGGGACAACCTCGAGAAATGTGAAAAGGGGCACATATGGACAGAAAGGTAAGGTTTTCGGGGGCTTTTGTGCATTAGTGCATGTTTTCATGCGCTCTGAAAATAGACCATTTCCCTCCTTTAGTCTTCAAAATAGTAGCACTGCACCTCAAGGCTAACAGGACCCAAGCCCCTAGTGGTTGGTGAAGCATGTGATTTACTCCTTGAGGATAAATTGTACCTTACCTTTAATGATCATAATGAACACCCACCAATTTATGAATCATAATCCCTCTCACTTGATGAATCTGGAATTAAGATGGATCTTAACAATTACAACTTAGTGACTTTACATATAATTGAAATTATGAAAATGTACAATTAAAACTTTAAAATGTTTCAAGTTTTTAAATTTATAAAACTTTATTCAATTCCTTTTCCTTCTGATACCAATAAAAAAAATCTCTCATCATTCAAAAGAGTTAAATAGGTTACATAGGAAGTATCAAGAATAAATGACTAGAGTGAAACTGGAATTAAATATAATGACAATGAAATTAATATCTCAACACCCCCTCCTAATCTCAACGATTACAAGTAGTGGCACTTACAATGTCTAGTATCTCTCTTTGAAATTCAAATATGCTTTTGCCCAAAGGCTTTGTAAAAATAACTACAAGTTGATATTTTGAACCATAAAAAGTAAGTAGTATGTCTCCATCATTGTCAAGCTCACAGATGAAATGAAAATGTGTGTCAATGTGCTTGCTCTTTTTGTGAAAGACGTGATTTTTTGATAAAGAATTTGCAGAACTTTTATCACAGTAAATCGTAGTTGACTCCTTCTGAACATTTGAAAGATCTACCAATAGCCTTCTGAGCCACACTCTGAAGTAGAGTTAAATATTATGCCTTTGTTGAAGATATTGAAACAAGGTACTAAGGTAGAGTTACATATTCTGCCTTTGTTGAAGATATTGAAACAATTGGTTGTTTCTTGGATGCCCATGAAATCATATTGGCTCCAAGATGAAAAGCATACCTTGAGGTCCTTTTGCTATCATCTAAACTAATTGCATAACGCAAGTTTTCTTCATAATGTGTGTAGAGTAGACCATTGTCTAAGGTCCTTGCAATATATCTTAAGATCCTTTTTGCAAATTTCCAATGAGAAATGTTGGCAACTGCATAAACCTCGAGACAAAACAAGTTGTGAACATGACATTAGGTCTAGTTGCAATGAGATATAATAGACTACTAACTAGACTTTTATACAATGTGGAATCAACTCTTGGAACTACATCTTGTATGCTCAGCTTAGTGCCTTAAGCAATTGGTGTATGAGCTCGTTGGCAATTGGTCATTCTAAACTTTTGGAGGATGTGAGTGGCATATTTTTTATAAAACTTTGTTCTCTTATTTTCATCACCAATTAAACCTTTATTTTCATTAAACCAGCGTAGATCCATTTTAAGTACGGATTTGACATGCGCTAAGAGGGATCAAATTTCTTCACGTGCAAACTTCTATAGAGTACAAAATACAATGTGTAATTTTTCATTGTTTAAATTGTATTTTTGAATGATATATAGAGTATATATAGGAACAAATAAATATTTTAACCATAAAAAACTTATTTTTCCATGATATATATATATATATATATATATATATATATATATATATATATAATTTTTTTAATTGACATTTAAATATTTTACATAACATGTACAAAGAGACATTTATCGATGTAAATCAGTTAACATACATCTTACTTAGTTTATCTAAATCTCCTATTGAAATATTTTGAAAAGTATAAGGTTTAGACATCTTCATTTTTTTTATTATAGTCAACATTATTTTTTATTTAAAGCACGTGTCAACTAAGACAGACATAAAAACTTACACATCCTCTTTTACTAGATTGTAGAATGAACTTTTCAACTTAATCATATTAAAAAAAACTATAAATTTCATAAAAAAAATTAATTAATTTAATATTTTATAAAAAAAATAAAAATAAGTATATTAATTTAGTAAAAAATTGTATAAAGTTTAATTTTTATTTCATTTTAAATTCAAATTTTATAAAACTAAATTGAAAATGAAAAAATAATTTTCAAAAACAATTATTTAAAGAATTTGCAATTTTAATCTCACCATCTCAATAATATTCCAGTGATAGACAAATAGTTCTTCACCCAATCATAAATTATATTCCAGTGATAGACAAATAGTTCTTCACCCAATCATAAATTCAAAAATATATAGTACAAATTCCATTTTAATAATATTTTCAATTCGGCTAAATGTACTTGAATATAATGATAAGATAAGAGAGTAGAGAAAATGTGATGGCTTTGCGTACACATGTCCTCTTCTATAATTTTATTTTTCAGTCAGCTAATAAGACAAATGAAAAGGACCTTTAATGTCTTTAATCCCTATTTTAAAATAAAATCACAGCTGCAAAGCATAGCTAATCCCCATCTTAAAATCGCTTTAAACTTATATAAAATTTATATAATTCGTTTTACTTTAAAATTGTGTTTGCAATAGATAAAATCAGGTAAGGTAAAGTTGTTTTTAGGGGGTTTTTAGGTTTTACATTAAAATTATGTTTGCGATTTATAAAAGCAGCGTTTTACATTAAGATTATGTTTGCGATTTATAAAAGCCCGCCAAGGAGGCTCAAAAGAATTTTCGCTTCCCCCTTTGGACCCTTCCGTGATAATAAGCTCCCTGCTATTGGAGTTTCTCAAACACGATTAGAAAACAAGATTTCTAAATCAAGAAAATAATCATGCTCCACAACTAACAAGGAGGCACTATGAAAAGATCACCTACAAGAACCAATGCCAAGTCGATATTTTTTTAGAAGGAAAAAATCAAAATTGGATTTTATTAAAGGAACTAAAAACTAGTTACATTTTGTGTCTGTCATTAATACAATATTGTCCCTAATCGACCAACAAGAGTCATCTTGTCTTTGAATACTATGATCTCGATATGAGCCCATATACATATAGAAACATCATCTACCCAAAACAAAACAAAGATATCAGAAAGTTCAAAGAGATATACAAACAAAAGAAAATTTTCATATGAGGTGAGAAGCAAAGTCTATTATTCTAGCTACGGCCAACACTATGGAAGGGCGGTGCACCTCTCCTCCTGGATAACACCATCTGAAACAAAGGTAAAAAAAAATATGTCCTTCAGCATCATGCAATCCCATTTTCAACAGAGAGTCGGTCGTCCCATTTGATTCCTTATAGATATGTTGAATGTCAAAACTCAGAAAAGATTGTATGAGAGCACCAATATAGTCCTGCCATCCTCTGAGATCTGGAGGATCAAATGTTGTGTTGCCCAGTATACCATCAATGATAGTCTTAGAATCACCGTAGACATGGATGTTCTGGATTTGTTTTTCCTTTTGAAACTAGAGAAGGCCCCATAGTGCTACCATCTCTGCCTTGGAATATGTGCCTAAGCCCCTAAACCAATGTAATTTATAGTAAGACTTACCATTGATGCGGAACAATGCTCCACAATCGCATCTCCCCAGATGTGTTGCACCATCGAAAAATCTCGCCAACAAGATAATATGAGGGTGAAAATATCTCCCTGACAGGTCCTTGGAAATCATCCTCTATGGTTCCATATACTCCAGCCAAGCAAGAACTTTTGAGCAAGTCTTGTAAACATTAACTTGAAGCCCCCAAAAAATAAGGTGATTTTGTGCCTTCCAAATTTCCCATATTACAAACAGTGGGATGTATCTATGTATACCATGCTTGTCCAAGCCCCACCACAAACATTTCTCCATTGAAGTGAATTGTCTAAACGTGATTTCGAAAAAGGAAAGAGTCATAGACCAAATTCGAAGGGCGACTCTGCAGAAAAGAAAAGGATGCAAAACAGTTTCAATATCACCACCGCATAAATGACACTATCCGAGACCTTGGAAACCACGTTTACAAAGATTGTCCCATGTTAAAATTTTGATTTTCCACACCAACCAAATGAAAAGAGTGATCTTCAGAGGGGCATGCAATCTCCAAATAGTCTTAAACCATGGCACCAATATAGATTTTTGTGTAAGATGTATGATATGTTTATAATTCTCCGCAACCACCACAAAACTTTTCCTAAGAGTCCCATCCCATGAAAGGGAATCACCTCTCGCGTTTCAACAAAGACCAGCTCTTTTAAGTGCAGTGACATAATTGTTCCAATCCAAAGCCATTTGCTCAGTCGGTCCAATATGTGTCGCCTCTTTCCACATTGGAAGGGCACCATTCCAGCTGCTAATTACCTAATCCAATAGAAAAATACCTCTTTGATGAAGAGCCACGACCGTGCCTTCAAACAGTACTATGGAATCTGGAACACCAACAATCCTCCCGACCAATAATCAACATATTCCCCTTCCAAAAGGCCATTTCAGTCATTGCAAGAACCATGTCTTAATCCTTTGAAAACTTGACCAGATGTATGATCCCCTCCTTATCCCAATCCCGTCCATCTTGATCTAGTCAATGATAGGCCTTCGCATAAGATATTTTGTTGAAATGATATGCTTGCAAATGCCATCGCCAAACAACACCCACCAAAGATATTTCATTAACAGTGACCAACCGAAAACTTGGTTGTTCAAAATCCCCCAGCCACCAAGTTCTTTAGGATTGGAAATAGAGCTCCACACAGTTAAATGATATTTGCATTCCCTATCATCCCCGAACCATAACAAATGTGCCAATAGAGAATGATTTTTGGATATAATATGGATAGGCATAGCAAATGGATGCATCTAGTAAGTAGCCATTTGTTGAAGTACAGATTGTATCAAGGTGAATCTCCCACCCAATGAGAGCCAATGATGTGTCCATCTTGAGCTTCTTATCAAATTTAGAGAGCAACCATGACCAGTCCTCCAAAAGGTAGTGTGACGGCTTCAATCTAAAAACTAAATAGGTAAATCCATCATGTAGGCGCTTGGTGCCCACCCCAAAAATATCAACAATATAGTTTATATCAACCTGATTTCCAGATGAGAAAATGAGAATAGAATTATGAACATTTGCAATAAGTCTCAAAGCCTCTCCAAAATTGTGAAAAATATAGTGTATTTCCTCCCACTATGCCTGGAATATCATCCCAAATGTAAGGATATCATCAACAAAGAAAAGGTGAGTTATACTAACCTGTGGAGCTAAATGCAAACCCTTGAACGTCCTCAAAGCCTTTGCCAAGCTTATCTTCATGTTGATAACATCCATAACAAGAATGAAGAGGAGTGGTGATAAGGAGCAATGCTACCTCAGCCCTCTTCCTACTTGAAAAAAATTCAATGGGGTATCCATTAATAAGAACGAGCCAAACCTTTGTCACACGTGCCATAATACATTCAACATTATGTATCTCAAGCCCAATCTTCAGAATTATAATCTTGAGAAAAACTCATTCCACGCAATCGTATGCTCTCTGCAAGTCGATCTTCATTACCACCACTTCCATATTTTTAGTCTGGATGGAATGGATGCACTCCTAAGCAATAACAATTGCATCGTGTATAGACCTATTGTGAAGAAATCCAAATTGTTCCCTGGATACATGAGCAGAGAGGGTTCCTTTGATCCGTTTTGTTATGACCTTCGCTATAAGCTTTGATATAATATTTCATAGAGAGATCAACCTGAAATCTGAGAAAGTGGCAGGTGTATTGACTTTCGGTATAAGGGCTATGAAAGTACACTGTATAGCTCCCGAAATAAACCTCCTTTTCAGGGATTCCTCGACCATATCCAGAATTTCCTATCCCATAAGCTCAAAAAAGTGCAAAAAGATTTCAACCATCCAGCCATCAGGGCCAGGGCACTTGTCCATGACAAAGGATTTCAATACTGAGAGAATTTCTTCTTTGGAAACTGATCTAGAGAGTGCAACATTTGCTTTGTGATCAAACATCCTTAGATATTCCTCAACACCCTAGAGTTGATTTTCAATGAGGACCTTACCTCTGGCCGTAAAAAGATTATGGCAATATTGTACTGCTTCTTTTTGAATCTCAGCATCAGAATAAATATAATTACCATCCACCCCCTTTATGCTCCAAATTGCGTTGATATTCTTCTTGTGGTAGGCATAACAATGGAAGAATTTTGTGTTGACTTCGATGGTTGAAGTATTATGGATCATTCATTCATTTCAATGGCTACTTTAAAATCCATGGATAATATGTATGTTCTTGTATAGGTGTTATTAGCTTAGCTATAGTAGAATTGAATATTTATTTGAATGTGGAATCTTTGCATTTAAGAATTTAGATTTTATTAGGTATTGTATTTGAAGTTAGAGAATTTATTTAATTTGGTAGTTGTTGTATTTGGCAACAGGATTATGGGTGTAGAAAGTGGACTTACCATAGCTATTGAGGTTGGTGTTAATGGTGAATTGAAGAGAAAGATTTAAATTTGAAATGAATAGATGACCAAAATATATCTAGAAGATAACATTTAGGTAGAAGAATTAAATGGTGGGTCATATCCGAAGCGTCAGACTCTTAGTTACCCCATTGTGGTCTATGACGAGAGACAACCATATGGTGGTGTGCTCCACCCCAATCTCCTTTGTGACTTCCTCCATGATTTCAAGGGAAAAACCATATTTCCTATCAATGCTTCCACTATATTCATTAGATCCATCGTTGATACCATCACTAAGAAATTGGTGGTTAAGTAACTATGAGTTATATGTATATTCACGCCATTAAAACTTGTTGGACACCTAATCCTCTATGGGTTAGTGTGGAAGCCGAATAGACTAAAGGATTCCAAGAGACCACTTGGAATATGAATCCAAGGGTCACACCATGTACTATAAATGTATATCATTTGTTAATAATAAGTGTACTCTCATGTTTTATCTTTCATACTCTTTCTGCCATGTGTGTGTTTAACATGGCATCAGAGCATGCAATCTCCTGCCCTGCTCAAGTATGAGCCACTTGTTTATGTGAGCTTGTTTTCCTGTGGCCTTTATATGCATGTCAATCCTGCACCTCTACCCATAATCCTGAAATAGTAAACTTGGCATCCTAGGTCTACAAATTCAAATATTTTATATCAGCCTACGTTACCAGAGAAACCTCCTTCACTCAGCATTATTTGTGCCATCTCTATCATTTCCATCGTGATAAATTTGCTCGATTCTGGCAGCACTGCCCTGTCCAAAGAATATGTTTCTGACTATTTACAACACTTGACTTCGGGCCATGAAAGCCTGTGTAGGACGGTGGCATCCGAGGGCAAAATTCAACACCTGTTGAAGTACTTGGACTGCTCTCCTCCTTGTGGGTTTTGACAGAGGTAGCCCATTCACCTCCTCCCACTGCATACCACCGTCACCATACCTAGAGAAAACAACTATTGTCATTCTATTCTACTTAGATCTAAGGGATGCGATATTTGAATCCAGGGCATTGGCAGTCTACGCTCAAACTCGTTCATCGCTCTCATAAATGAGCTCATTCTGACTAAATTTCCTCGAAAGAATTCAAGATCGGTTATGCGCGTTGGAATAGAGCATTGAATAAATTATGTTTAAGCCTTCTTTGTAGTGATTGAATGCCATGAAAATATTTGTGTGTTGATTCCTTTTGGTGCACTTGTGTGTAAGTGGCTGCTTGGATCCAGGCGTGGAGAACTAAATGCGTTGTGAATGGCACTCGAGCTCTGACTATTGTAAGAATTGCACAGGTTGGAGCAGTTGTGGGCTACCTGCATGTTTCTATCAATTGTGGGGTTCACTTAACAAGAATCTCATAACTAAATTTTGGGGAGACATAACAGTTGCAAGAATAATGAGCAGATGTGAGTGTCCATGAAGAAAATATTTAGAGGAATCCTTTGCAAAATGTCATTACTACAACACGGCAGATCGATCATGATTTGCCACGGACTTTCCCTTCTCATCCCTGGTTGGATACTCTAAAAGGACATGAATCTCTACGAAGGGTGCTTGTTGGATACATCACCTCCTTATTTGATTTTGTGAAATTTGTTCCCCAGTAAGACGCGCAAGCTTTGTAGCTGGAATACACCATAAACTAGTTGAAGAGAAGGAGACCCTCAGGAACACTCTCAACTATTTGGCAGTCACAGTTGTGTTCAAAGGCGTCTTCTCATCTTCAGATGGATGGTTATGCTAGAGGTTAAGCATGTGAAACTCTTGATGGTTTGTGCAATGGAGGAAAACGCTTCATTCAATCATGACTGAAACAATTAATTACAAGGCACTCCTCGGTAAGTAAATTTGCCCACCTTATATAAAGAGAGTTACAAAACCTCTGTTTGAAGAAGGTGAAACGTTTTTGGGAACAATTCTTTATTTGGCAATTAATTAAATAAAGTAAGCAATTGGGCATGGTTACATCGTTGAATATGTGTTGTCCAAAAGAACTGTGTGGAGAAAGAATTTGTAGTACATTGTATTTCTGAATACAACGTTGAATGCTACATGTGATACCTCTGCTTCATACGCTCGCTGTGAAGGTGGTTTGAACAATGCAACCATCGTGCAATGTGATATGATGTTGCGTATGCATTGGTCATTCTAGTATGCTTCTTTTGAAGTGTGTTGAGTTTGTTGAAGACTCTTGGAAATGACTAGATATCAAATGGAGCCAAGTTTCATTGATATCTGAACGCGGGTTAGATTTATCACTTCAGAACTTAGACTAAAACAAGATTTCAGAGGTTCTGTCTTTAAGGGAAGAAATAAGGCTTCCTATGCTGGCCATCCCAGTTTACGCTGGTCAGACTTGCCAGTGAAAGCAGTCTCTCACAGTGTTATTTGGTTACCCACAATTATATATAAAAGAACGCACTGCATGGATGGGAGATACATTGTTTGGAGCTGAACGCAGAAGGTGGATGCTAGAATGCTGTGGATATTTTCACTAATAGCGTGGCTGCTTCATTGGCACAAGAATTTCGAGGGTTAATTTCGAATTCTTCTCACAGTCACTTCTTCAGATCTGCGTGGGTCCCTTTCCACAGTCAAAAGTGGTTTCGTTGCATCTATTGGGCCTGAAAACTTTGTGTAAGGTGCAACTGGTCTCATCATCATCTTGAACAACTCAGAGGTTGTTGCGTTGAAGCAAAAATTCCAGATTGAAAGGTCACTCCTAGTCACTGGATTTGGCTATGAACATGATGAAGCTTGGGAAGAAAATATTTATCTTTTTAAATAATTCACTCACGTCAGCAACTTAGATATTGCGCTAGTATGCATAGCGTACACATGATCAAGCAATGGGTCAGTAGCATGCATGCTATTGAAGTTGTAGAGCCTGCTCACAAAGGAAAGAGCAATGTGACAGACCAATTGTGTGGGCTCATTGATTACTGCATATAGGCAACTTTAGAATTTTCCTCAGTTAATTGGCATTGTTTATTTGAACCTGTTTGATCATTGTTTCCCTTTTCATTAGTGTTTTCATTATTTTCTAGTTTTCACCTTCAACTCAATATCATCTTCTAAAGGCTCTATATCTCCATTGAGCTTGATCTTGCCCTTGAATATTTTACAGCATCTGTGTCATTACAATAATCCATATCAGATCATCGATTTTGTCGAGAATGGCCAAATTTTATGAAGTATTAGAGTTATTGGAAACTTTGATACAATCTAATGTCGATGACACAATGAAAATAAGCAAAGACTCTCTTTCAGACATTCAAATTTGTCTACAAAATGCACAAGAGAAAATTGACTTTTTGCAGCTTGAATCTCAACTACAACAAGAAGAATTACAGCAGCGGAGTCATCCTTCTGAACCTGTTTCTGTTCAGAAGATTGAAACTGACTCCCATAAGCAGCAAGTTGATTAAGATCTAGTGCCCAATGAAGTAGCAGAATTGCATGCAGACACAGAAATTCAGCCAACACTTTCCAAGCCCATCATCAGACCTTGGGAAGAGCTCATCCATAACAAGCACAAAACTGGTCTTGGATATGACAAGGATGTTTCCTTTCATATTCCAAATTACTCAAAGCCCATCCAGTTTCAGAGTGCTAGATTCTTTCATGACAGTTCACCTTCAGCTGTTCCAGACTCTGCCCCTCTTCAACAACAACAGATTGTGAAATGCCAACACTGTGACCGAGTTGGCCATTTGAAAGATCACTATTTTGATCTTCATCCATGTAAGCACTGTCATAAAACCAATCATTCTTCAAACAGATGCTTCAAAGACAAACTCTGGCAAGAACAAAGATTCATCTTGGATGGATCGCTTCTTGGCAATGGGCATCAACAGGCAAGAAGATATTACAGTCACATGTCAGAACTTGTTCTAGAGTATTGAACAGTCTTGCAGCTGAGTTTTCTCTGTCATCTCACCTTGGTCATCTACAAGCTTCAAAGTCACATCAAGAGAACCTGAGCCACAACTTGCCATACCAGATTCAGAGTTGTAGCCAGAGATAAACATGCCCCTGAGCATGCCTTCATTCGGTGATACCTCTTCAAAGAATTGGGACACTTCCTCTAGTAGAAGACTTCAGCTTCTTGCAAGTTTTGGAAGAGTTCCAGGAATTGCATTAAGCATTCCAGAGTTGGTGGTAATCCTTAAACCATCACAGGTTGAGACCTCCCTTTTCAGGTTGAGATTCTCCCTTTTATGCGGGGTGAGACCTCCCTTTCATGGTTGAAGGTTTCCCTCTTCAAAACAATAGGAGCACTTCCTCTAGCAGAAGACTTCAGCTTCTTGCCAGTTTTGGAAGAGTTCTAGGAATTGCACTAAGCATTCTAGTGTTGGTGGTCATCCTTAAACCATTGCCCTTTATACCAACATTTCAGAGAGCACATTTAGCCTAGTGTTGCCATGCATTTTTGCACATTTTGTATTACAGCTTTCTTCTTGGACTCATACATAACCCTTTGGATTAGGGGGGGAATGTTGGACACCTAATCCTCTGTGGGTTAGTGAGGAAGCCGAATAGACTAAAGGAGTCCAAGAGACCACTTGGAATATGAATCCAAGGGTCACACCATGTACTATAAATGTATATCATTTGTTAATAATAAGTGTACTCTCATGTTTTTATCTTTCATACTCTTTCTGCCATGTGTGTGTTTAACAAAACTCATTAACATTATATTTGTTACCACTTTTCCAAACTAATCCACCATTTCAAACATATCTACCATTACCAAGGTGTAGGGTTCAAAACAATTGGCCCTAAATTCTTGTGGAATCAAAACATGTTAATACTCCAGTGGACATATGGTGTGTACTATAGTGGTCATACTCTTTCAACCATAAAATCTTGCATTATGTACCAAATATTATAAAAGGACATAACATAATGAAATTTAAATTTGTCATATATATATATATATATATATTATTGATGTTTTAATTCTATTACGTTATGTACTTGAAGATATACATCTTCATTGTGAGTTAGATAATAAAAATTATAAATATGACATGTTTGTATCAGTTTATTTAAAATATTCCTTTGGCATTTTCTATTTTTAAATACTTTTATTCAAATGTTCAACAAAATGATGAACCGCACTTGTTGGTTGGAAATGTGATGGCCAAAAATTTCTGAAATGTAATTTCTATAAAAAAAAAATTTACTTAAAATATATTCTTATATTTATGCCACTTTAAAAATTAAAGTTATGTAATTAAATATTCCAAAATACTTTATAATATACAATATACCATTTTGTAAAAAATAAATAAAAATTAATATATTATATCACCACAAAATACTAAATTAGAATTTAAAATTAATATAATCTAAATTTATTAAATATATATATAAACTAATATATTATATCACCACAAAATACTAAATTAGAATTTAAAAATAATATAATCTAAATTTATTAAATATATATAGATAATTAAAAAAATTAAATTAAATAAAAAATAATATTAAATTAAGTAAAAAATAAAATTGAATTAATTTAAATTATCTCATATCTAATAAAACAATGCAAGTTACATGCAAGCTTATTATGTTCTAATGTTAAATCTAAAATTAATTAAAATGTTCAAATTAATGTGATGTATTGTAAAATTGATAGCCCACGGGGCTTTGGATTGACGGTGAATGGGTGCGCTGTTAAGGCACTCCTTGCGATACATCACTGGTTCAAATCCCCGTGGGTGCGTAGGTTAGTCTTAGCAAAGAAAAAAAAAAGATGTATTGTAAAATTGATTAAGTCGAAGGCACTTAAATTTAAGTTAATATATTATAATGAGGCACTTAAAAAGCTAGGAAAGTTGCAACACCGATCTTCCTAGCCTTTTACGATGTCAAAAATATAGTGAGTTCAGGAGGCTTCTCTCCAAGCTTTTTGAGCATAAGAATAAAATCTTAAATTAAACTAAATAATTTGTTTTTTTGGTCTAATAGACTAAAGTTTGGTCTTAGTGGACGTTAACCATCATCCTCATCATCATCAATATATTTTATTAACAAATTTAGATTAAGGATTTTTTATTAATTTATTTAAATAGTATTGTATTGAGAGAGGTTTTAACAGACGTATATAGATGTAATGTAAAACGTGTAAACATTTTTTAGATGTTAGTTCAGTATATTAAATTTATATTAATAGGTTTATTTTATAAAATCAAAATATTTGTAAATATTTATTTATAAAATATTAAAAATAATATAAAAGTTAATATGAGAGATATTATGATGTGAATATGAGGTTAAAATATATATATATATATATTAAAATTCAATTTGTTATATTGTAAATTTTTTTATTAATAAAATTATGAATAATATTTTAGAAAAAAAAAAGCATAATATATTTATCATATCAAAAATATATAATATATAAGTAGTTATAAGTTAAAATCTACTTTATCAAGCAGGGACCGAGTAGATGCCCACTATGCCTGGTTGAATCTGAATCCATTCCTCATCTCTTTTTGAGCTGTTCTTTTACTAGAAAAGTTTGGGAGGAAACAAAAAAACTTTTAAACATTACCGCGAGATGGGAAGGGGATGATCTATCTGCAGCGTGGGAATTCTGGTGGTCCCACTATCCTGAGAAAAACCTGAGGAACCTTCCTCCTATTCTCTGTTGGGGTATTTGGATTGCCCGGAATAGATGCATTTTTAAAGAAAAAGTCACCCCAGCGGATGTCATTGCAATTCAAGCCTCAGCTATACTAGCTAGCATTCCTGAGCCGGAGAATCCTTCAACTTCAAATCAGCGAAAGGAATTTGTCATCAGAGAAGGCATCCCCTGGGCCTTCTTTGACGGGGCAGCTCAAAACAACACCACTGGAGCCGGCATTATAATCCATCTTAGTCCTTCACATTCATTAAAAGCCTCAGTGGGTCTTGGGATGGGCACAAACAATTTCGCTGAATTATCAGCCTTAAAACTTCTCCTTTGCTGGCTCATTCATAGAAGCGTCCTCACAGTTCAGATTTTTGGAGACTCTGCAAATGTTGTAAACTGGGTCAATGGGAAATTTAGATGCAGTAATTATATGTTGATGCCTCTGTTAGAAGAAATCCAAAACTTAAAGCTTCATTTTAATGTTTTCTCCATTGATCATATTTACAGGGATAAAAATGAAGAAGCAGACAGGTATTCTAAAGCAGGTTTACAGCAGATTCTGGGTTCGTGGAGGATAACGGAGCAGGTTCGGGATCAGATCCGTGTGTCGGATCTTCCACCATACTCATAAATTACATCTTCCTTTCTGTTTTTCTGAACATGCTTGGAAATGCTCCTGAAGCAGGAGAGACAGTTTGTTTTTTTGTTGTTATTTTGATATTATACATTGGGCTGTTTTCCTGATAAAAGGAGGCCCAGATACTTTGAGACAGTTTGACTATTATTTTTTGATATGGCTGTACAGGCCGCGGTCAGGAGACCTACTTTAGTCTCTTGTTGAAAGACATGATCACAAGACACCACAGAGGAGATTTAAATATCTCTATGGCACAAGCAATTTTTGTTGAATGTTCACTCATTCTTTTTGTAGCTTTTTTATTTTAACTAATAGAAAAGCTCGGCTTTTTTCTTCGGAAAAAAAAAAAAAAAGAAAAAAAAAAAAAAAATCTACTTTACATTATAAATTTAAATAATGATTTTATAACCATACTTAAATTTAATTAATAAACACATAAAAAATTTAATACTTAGTCTAAACTTTAAATATAACAATATTAATTATGAATATTCACATCCATGTTACCATAGATTTACTATAGATATTACAATAGATTTATTATTGTTGAACCATCTCTTCATGCTCAAAAACCATCTCTCACTTCAACCAAAATATTTTATTTGAGTTTAATTTTATGATTTTTTTAATTAAATATAAAAGTAAAAATATTGTAATTATTTTGAGATATATTTAAACCCTCTATCACATTAAAACATATAAGATATAAATAGTAGCTATAAATTAAGCTAGTAGTTTTAAGTGTGATTTTTTGGAAAGTTTTTTGGTTTATTTTCTGATCTAATTTGTCTAGAATCTAGCATGGATTCATTGAAAGCACAAGTTTAAGAGGTGAACTCTTCACAATCTAAGTGCCCCAGGTTTTTTTAAGGTGTATATGTAGCCAAAAAATCAGTTTAAACAACACAAATCAAGATTTGGCACAAGTTTAAGAGGTGAACTCTTCACAATCTAAGTGCCCCAGGATTTTTGAGGGTGTATATGTGGTCAAAAAATCAGTTTAAACAACACAAATCAAGATTTTGCCACAAATTTTTTTGTTGGATTCGGCTTAAAATCCCCTGAAAACACCAAAAAGTCATACTTAAAGACTACTCCTAAGTTAAGATCCATTTTACTATTTAAATTAAAATAATAATTTTGTAACCATATTTAAATTTCATTACTAAGCACATAAAAAATTAAAAACAATTTTTTTTTTATGTAAGTGTTAAGTCTAGCAAGACATACATATTGTACCCACTCTAGTTTTGAACTTACGAACTCTTATGAGGAAAAACATGCTCGTAACTATTAAGCTCACTCAAATCAAATCAAATACATCTTAATTTTGGATCTATCAAACTTTGAGAAAAATCTTCTAAAAATGTAAACATTTCCTTAAATTTTTCACTCATAAAAAAAATTTGTACCTCAAAAAATTTAATCTCTCCACTTAATAAATCTAGAATTAAAATAAATCTTAATTATTACAATAACCATATAAATTAAAATTAAAATTTATATATAAAAAATATATTGTTAATACTTTAACATGTTTCAAATTTTTAAATTTATAAAACTTTACTACTTTGTTTCAATTAAAAAATCTTCATAAAACTTTATTCCCTTTGTTTTCATCGCCAATTTAAAATCTTTATTTTCATTCAGTCATATTGATGATGATGATGATGGTTAACGTCCACTGAGACCAAACTTTGGTTTATCCGACCTAAAGAAACGAATTATTAAAAGGTTTTCAAATAAATTATATAAAACATTTTTTAATTAATTAAATATTTTATAAATTTGTTATAAAAAAAAGTCTATTAATTATATATTCTATAAACTACAAAATGTCTATAATGTATAAATCAGTGAAAAATGGTGTAGAGATTAATTTTTATTTATTTTAAATTCAAATTTTATAAAATTAAATTGAAAATTAATTTGTGAAAAAAAATAAATTATCTAAAGAATATGCAAGTTTAATTCACTATTTTAATAATATTTCACAGATAGATAAAATTGTTTTTTATAAAATTATAAATTCAAAAATATATAAATCACATAAGTCTAAATTCAAAAGTAAATATTGTTAATATTTTCGATATAGCCAATATCCGTTGGTTAAGATAGCCTTTGGAGGCTCTGCTCAAAGTATTTAGCATGCATCGCTGGATCTGTTTCTTCAATTGTCCTGACGATAAGCCACACTGGTTGGTTCGAAACGCGTCGGACAAATGTCTCTTTTTATATAATTTACGCAAAAGTTCTACTTATAAATTTTCGATATATTTAATATTAATAAAAAATTTAACTATTAAAACAAATGTAGTTGAATATAATGATAAAATAAGATAATCCTTGAAATATGTGTTCCAAAAGTTAAATGAAAAATTTTGTTCTTTCACAATTTTTTGGAATCCAATGGGGAATAATACTACGCATGTCTGAGAACTGCTCTAAGCAATATTTATGGGTAGGATGACAAAAAATAAATTAGTGGGGAAGGTAGCATTGGATGAGAGACGTACCCAAATCAAATACGGCAGAATTGAATTGGGCTACACAACTCCTATCCTGAGGAACAAGGGCCAACTCAGGGTCTTCACCTCCTCACCACTTGCGCCCCAAGCCTCCTTCAAACGGGCAACGATTTCATCATTCAGTAGCTCCACTCCCTTGCCCTTAGCAATCTGATAAGCAGACCACGATCTGATCAAAGACTGGTAACCCTCAAACCCCAATTCTTTCGTGGCCCAAAATTTAATGGCAGCTGTAGACGACGCCCCTTCTTCCTCTGAGCCCTCCTGGACAACGCTACGGAAGGGAAAGTCGATCGTTGCGTATTCGCCGTCCACCAGTTGACGCGCGGGCGTCCAAAAGGGGTCAGACGCGCGGTACAGGTCCTGGAACACGCGGTCGACGCTAGGGTTCACAACCGCCTGTCTGTTGTAGCCCCAAGCCGCAAACACCCCGCCGGGCTTCTTAAGCACATGCTTCACTTGCCCATAGAAGGTTTCAAGGTCGAAAAAGTGAAGGGCCATGGCGACGGTGACGAGATCCACGCTCCCCTCTGCTCCTACGGTGCTCTCCAGCTCCTCCAACGACATCGCGCGGGGCGTAACTGCGTACTTTATGTTGGGGCGCCTGGGAGCGTAGCTGATCTGCTGCTCGCTCACGTCCGTCGCTATCACGTTCTCGAATATCTCAGACAACTGTCAACATCAAAATCAAGAACATCAAAATGAAATGTAATAGCTGCAATTGAAGAAACAGAGTAATGAAAAGACGATTACAGCAAGTGCAGCTTGACCGCTTCCGGTGCCAACGTCCCAAACCAGACCGCGGTGGGGTGTGTGTCTAGCAATAAAGGAGAAGAGCTCAGGTGGGTATTGGGGTCTGCCATTGGCATAATCCCTTGCCTGCTTGTCAAACAATCCAGCCATTCTTGACTAATCCTTCTTTCAGCCAAGCTCTGCCCTAAGACACAGATATAAATAAATGGAAGATTCTCTTCACAGGTAGCCTTCATTCATCACTGGCAGGAACAAGCATGATTTTCCCCAATTGGGCATGTCAAAAGAGGGAACCTTCAAAGGCCACAAACTGTTCAACATTTTAGCATGAATTGCGTGTACATGTGCTCCTCTATTAATTTTCTTTTTCAGCCAGCTAATAAGACAAATGAAAAGCAGCCGCAGATCCGTCAATCCCTATTTTAAAGTCAAATTCATAGCTGCAAAGCAGAGTTAATACATAATTCTATTTTTTTAACTAATACTTTGTATTACCAGAAAATAAAAAAATATGATAATAAAAAGTACTTTACTGTAGCAGCTGACCGTCAAAAGACTTTTCTGAGTCTCACTTGTATTACCATGCGATCAACCGGCTAACATGAACCAAAAACTCTGAGTGCAAATATATCCCTATTTTAAAAGGAGTTGTCTACAGTGCAGGAATTGCTGAGAGCTAAAAAGTGGTTAGAATATTGACAAAAAAATTTCAAAAAATCTTGCAGTGGTAGTGTTTGAATCTTGTTTTTGATGGTGGAAATGGATTCAGTACCATCAAAAACCTCTAAAGCACCCAAAATATTGAGGCTTGACAGTGATAACTTAGATTTAGAAAAATTCATGCCAGATTTTATCAAAATATGACCAGAATTTCCATGATTTTCAAGGCAAAAAACAATCTAGCTGACTAAGGCATTTTAAAATTGGTTTAAACTTGTTTAAAATTTAAACAATTAGTTTTACTTTAAAATTATGTTTATCATTCATAAATACAGTGAAGTTGTATATTTTGGTTTTTTAACTTTTACATTGAAAAAAACAATGTAGGTGTTTTTTTTGTGTTACCATTAAATTATGTTTGTAATTGATAAAAAAGTAAAGTGGTTTGTTTGATAAGGGATAAACATAAGAAAGTTTTCCCTTTTTTGTGTTTTTTTTTTCTTTTAAGGTGGTTAAATTATGTATAGTGTTTTATATTAGTGATTATTAAGAAGTCATTTTTATGTTGATTATAGATTTTGGAATATTTTGAAAATTTAATGGACATGAATA
The DNA here is from genome assembly GCA_031772625.1 of Pinus tabuliformis. Classification (NCBI taxonomy): domain Eukaryota; kingdom Viridiplantae; phylum Streptophyta; class Pinopsida; order Pinales; family Pinaceae; genus Pinus; species Pinus tabuliformis. The sequence continues at coordinate 1,992,758,627 of CM062816.1, forward strand.
AAGTTAATTGTTTAATATTGTTCATCATAATTGATATAAGGCATTTTTCCACTATCGTATAAAAACATATTTGGGTGTTAGCTGGCCATATATATATAGTCTCTTGCATTGTGTTTTATGTTGGAGAAGGTGATCCAATAGGTGGCAGAGGTTCAGAGCACAGTCTTATGTTTTTCCCATTATGTTGTGTCCCAACCACATGGATGCAGGGTTATGTGTACGGTTGAAGGGCTCCAACCGCTGGGAGACAGTTTTGTATGTGCGGTTATAATCGAGAATTGCTAGTCTTGTGGATGTGGTTATGGCTTAACACGAAAATTCCCCTGCATTCCTCGCGCACATTCGAAGTATTTCGACTTGTATGTTCAAGGAAGCTTCTATATTAATTGAATAAGGTTGAAATTGGTTGAGTAAGTCCTCCAATGGTTGTGGACACCTTTAGTGCACAAGTAGTGATGATTATGGTTGGATTTCATCAGCATTGTGCACTCTTGATCCCAGGCCAAAAGTGGATTTCGTCCTTAATGTTTTATATTCTTCATTTTGGAGTCGGGCAATTGTTGATGAAGTATGTAAGTGAGAAGGCTGCAGAGAAGTAGAGGAATGCTTCAAACAACAATGATAGCTTGTGCATGAGTGTTAATGGCGGCTGAATGAACAGAGCTATTTGTTGAAGCATAGTATTGATCCAGAGTTTCAAATTGCAGATCAGAGATGCAAAGAGTTGAAGTAGAGTTGTTGGTAGAGATGGAGAGCTTGGTACAGCTCCAGAGTTTATGACTCTCACATTTGTTTTGTAGGTGTTGCTGATGCATTTGGCACATAGCCAATGTGATTTATGTTGTTGATTATATTATGCAGAAATCTTCTTTTGGAGTGAGGGTTTGATGTTATGGATGATGTGAGATATGTTTATGTTGTTGGGTGGATTTGTTATTCAGATTTGATGCATGCATTGTGGCAACTATTTTGCTTGAGTGGAGAGCATATGATTGTGGCAATTTTATTTGTTTTGTTGATGGTCTCTTTTTGTTGAGAGTATGATTGCAGAGTTGAATAATGTCTTGGATCCAGTGTGAAAATGAATGAAATTGAGGTCCGCATAGAGTAGAGGAGCAATGACTTCATAATAGTGCAGCAGTGATTTCGAAGCTTCAGTGAAAGAATACTTTCTCCATCTAATCGTAGTTGGGCGAAGATTGTTGATCGTGGTGGCTTTCAGCGGATGGTGGTCTATAGATCCATGTGAGAATATAGTCTTCCGAGTTGATCAGTAGAATTAAGTCTCCTGGATGATGGGGGTCAATTGATTGTGTATGAGGTCAAATATCCATGTTGATGGGAGTCAGCGAATCTATGTAAAATACATTATTTTCTTAATAGAATATTCAAACCAACATAGCAGCAGCAAGGGTGTTTTTTTATCCGGTGGATAAAAAATATGTTCAAAAATGAAAGTGTGTGACAGGACTCTAAACTAGAATGAATGGATAGATCTCGGCAATCTAAACCCAATGCACGTCGTTTCATTCAAAACAAACATTGTATGCTCCCGGAAATGAGTTCTGTTCATTTTGGGAAATAGTAAAAATTCCAAAAAGGCAGTCTATAGGATTGCCCAGTCAGTAGTCCATATAGCTGACTAGACCTGCTGACAGGGAAGTGATTGGGTAGAGAACCAATCACCTTTTGACACTTGGCGCAGCAAGGTTGGATGTGGTTGGCAAATTTTCATTGGCTATGGTTTGGTGATGTGGCCAATGAGGGAGCGCCACGTGGGCCAACCAGTGGCTGCCACATGGCCTCCTCAGAGTGGCTTAAATTGATTTGAAGACCCAATTGAACCTCCGCGGGATCGAACACATGAGCTTGTTCCAACTAATGGAGCTCCTCACCACCGCACCACTTTATTACTTGTTTAAACATTGTGATTCGATTATATTTAAAGTTGACTTATGGCCCATTATGGAGGTGGGGGGAGAGGGGTGGGCGAGGAGTCGGGCTAAGCCCTAGCCCCTGGCCACCCCTGCACCACAGGACCATGGGCGGGGGGGCGAGGGCTAGGGCCTAGCCCGACCCATGCCCAGCCCTTACGGCTTTCCCACGGTCATATCCATAGTCATAAGACCGAGAGTAAAACGGAGTCCGAGCAGAAGAATGGAGGGGACTAGCTTCAGGTCATATAACTACCCATAAGACCACGAGTGCATAGAAACAAAACACTGAAACCGACAGCGGTAATCCTGCCATGTGGCGCACCTAGAACCGTTTGATGGTTGACAGAGGCAATTTAATGAAGCCACAATTTGCCCTCGGTGCGGAGGGAATCTCGCAGACACAAGGCAAAATTGTCGTCTCGCATGGCTGCCAAGGGCAGAAATTGTGGAACGGTTAGCCAAGTGGAGTGTTTTGTAAAACGAATAGTAGAAAAAATTAAGGGAGGCATAACTAAGTCAATTTTTGGCCAAATGAGCAGCAAAATAGTCAAAACAGGGGTTTTCTTACTGTTCTGGAGCGGTTGGAGCTATCAAATTTGCATTTTGAGCAATGTAACTTGATTTATTCACTAATTTTTGGAGCATAATGAAAGAAGCCCAACATTGGAAGTTGGACAGGTGATGTAGCCCAGGAGGGATGAATTCCTTTATCATTTGATGTCATGTGTTCGCTGTTATGGTATTTTTATCTTCAGTATTTGCTGCATAACTTATTTTAAAAGCATGTTATGTGTTAAGTATTTGACCTAGTTGTTTAAAGACTCCATAAAAATTTCACATGTAAATTGACATAAACCCTCATGCATTTCACTTGCAAATTGTTAAGAAATCTTCAAGTTTCACATACAGATCATTTTTTGCCCAGTGAAAGATTTTCCACTAGATATCTTTTGTCTCTTGTGTGATGGTTTTTGTGGTTGTGTTTGATGGTTTTGTTGTGTATTGTTGCTCTCATGGTTGTTTGATTTCGATGTTTATATTGTTTATATTCATGTGATGATATAATGTGTTGTTGGTTAATATATGTGATTTAGTAGAGAAGTTTAAATTGGTGAAAATTGTTAATAAGATACACTACTGACCCCCTCCCCCCCCCCTCTCAGTAGTTCTCAAATGTTTCCAATAATTGGTATCAGAGTCGGAGCTCTCAATTGCATCTTAATCGTTGGAGAGTAGATATGGGGTTTGTTGGTGAAAAACTTGATTTTTTTTTTTTCAGGATGTCTTCTCAAGGAATGGTTCTCCTTACTGGTGAAAATTTCAAGGTATGGCATAAAAATGTTAAATCTCAGTTTTTGACTCGTGGATATAACATTTGGAGGCTGGTATGTGAAGGATGTGGTAAGGATCCAATTGCACCTAAAGTTTTGCAGCAGAATGCACAAGCTAGATGCATAATCTACATGAATCTTCATGGTGATGATTTGAAGAAGCTAATATATTTGAAATATGCCAAAGAAATGTGGGACAAGCTAGAGTCCATATTTGGAGATGGTACCAGCAGTAATAAGGAGAATGAGGAAAAGAGCAACAAGAAGAAGAATAAGAAGAAGGGCCTTCAAAATCAAGAAGCTCAGCCACAAGATTCTCATCCTCCTAGTGCAAATGATTCAGTTGATGATGAGGAGAAATTAGAAATTCCTTAATCCAAAGGTATAAATATTAATGATTTTATGTTAAGTTATATTTTTGACGATTCAAATTTTGATCATGCTGAAGTGCCTAGTGAAGATGAGAATGTTATTAAGGGTCTTAGAGTTGAGATTTCTAAACTAATAGTTGTATGTAAGGATCAAGAAAAAATATTATAGATCTTTGATAGTAAGGAGGCCAAGATCAAGGAAGAGATTATTAGCTTAAATATTAAATTGGAAGAATCAGAAAGAGTTGAGGAAGGCATGAGGAAGCAGTACAAAGAGAAGGAAGATTAGTGTGAGCGATTAGAAGTTGAAGTGATTTCCTTGAGAAAGCAATGGAAGATGGACAATAGCACTTTGGCCTTAGATAGTTTCCTTGAGATACAGAGATCACCATTCGATAAATCTGGTCTTGGATTTTGCATGCAGGTAAAAACACCAAAGTTGAACCAAAAGAACCTGTAACGAACAATGCCAGCAGGAAGAGTAGAAAATAAATAAACCAATAGAAATTCCAACAAAAACAGAAAAGAAAACCTCAAGGAGCACCTACATTTAGAATATTTTTTGCTCCAAGAGAAGGCCATGGCATATATGTAAGATTTCAAAGGAATCAAAGCCCCTTCATTCCTTTGATGAGAAAGGTTGAGTGTTACAACTGCCACAAGCTTGGACATGTTGCAGCTAACTGCAGGAGAAAAATGTATAGACCTAATCAACGGAGCTTGCAGGAATTTCAGCAGCCAAGGAGGTTGGCCAATAGGTATAATCATGCTTTTTATGGTTATTGTTATTCATGTAACATGTTTGGCCATAAGGCATCTGATTGCAGATCTAACCAATGGAGGAGAAGCACATTGCATGCAAAGTATAGATCTGGCATGAGCAACAAGATATTTGATCCTCTTGCTTCATATCTTGGCCACATGGAGTGCTACACATGTCATAACTTTGGCCATATGGCAAGAGACTGCTTTTTGCCCCATTATTCAAGGAAAAATCAGCAAAAGCAGCAAAAATAAAGAGGACCTAGCAGAAAACCAGTGAAGGAAGAAAAGAAGCAACCAAAGAATGTGTGGAGAAAGAAGGAGAAGCAGTTCTTCAAATAATGAAGAGAAGCCCCTCATGCATTCCATGATTATTTCATGCATACTTATAGAGGAATACATATGTCCATGAGAGGTGCATAACCTCAAGGGGAACGTATGGTAGCAGTGTGACTGTTTGATGAGTACAAGTTGTTGCAACAGTGTATGATGAGTTTAATTTAGCCTCATGCATTTTCAAATCAGCGAGATTAGCCTGCATATTGGAGGTATATTGAGCTCAAGGGGAGTTATGCATGGTATGAGTTTTGCATATTTATTTCACATCTTCTTCATTATTTTCACTCAGTTATTTGCAACAGTTATACACATGTTTTCCTAAGTGAAATGGATACATTTTTCAGCCATATACATGTTTTTGGTCTCTGCTGACAGTTTGTTGAAAATGTGTACAACCATGCATAGAATGTGACCATTTCTTCATCCATGTACAAAGGTGATTTGAGACTTGGACTAGCCATGTGTAGGCTATTATATGTAATTTATTACAACCATGTATTTATTATAGTATCATCATTTTTATGTTGGTAGTGTGTAAGACTATGCATATGTCGTGAATATTGTAAGACTATTCTTTGAATGTTTGCAATGTATGTTGTTTTCATTTGTACTAAGGAAATTCAACTATTTTGGTGGATTTGATACTTATCTTGTTGAAGGTGTATTGTATTTTCTTTAACAATCGTTTCTTCCTTGTGAACTATTTCACTGGTTGATCAACGATTCATTCATATGTATATGCTTGTGTGCCTTTTCTAGATTAGTATTATTACTTGTCTTTAAAGGGCCCACTTTTCTCTTCCCTTTCAGTAGAAGGACCTTGATACTTTCTGCAACTGAACATTTCACAAGGCATACAACAATGTAAACTTTGAAACGGGAACTGATACTGTTACCCGTTTCGTAGAGGTAGCAAAAAAATGACCCGATTTTCAAAAGTGGTGATGCAGAATACACATGTTTTTTTTAGAACATGGTTTTTGGAACTTTAATTTTTTTCATGTTCAAGGATGAAATCAAGTTTTAGAATGGTAGTGATTTTCATGCTGATTTTAAAAAGTGAGTATTCTGCATCACACCTTTTTTTTAAAAGACCTATTTTTTGACTTTTAATTTTCTAGTGTGTGAAATGTGAAAAATTATTTTCTAAATTTGATAGTTTTTGAAGTCGTCATTTTATTCATATTTTCTTGTTCTCTATCTTAATTTTTTTTTTTTTTTAGGGGGGTTTTTATTGTTTTGCGTTTTTAAATTACAAAGTCGATAGTTTGAATTTTAGATAATCTACATATTTATACATCCTTAATTAATTTTTCAATCCACATGAAATAATTGTTTCTAAAAAACAACATTTTTTAACAATGGACATAAAAATAACCATTTTTAACATAAATATAACAAAAAAGCTAAACGTTTTGATAATTTTTTGCTAGAATTAACATGTCAAAATCACAATTTTTATACAAAAATATTAACTAAAAATGGTCAAATAATAGTTTTTTTTATGAATTTCATGTCAAAAAAATAATAATAACAACTTTTTTTTCAAAAAATAATAATTAACTTAAAAATCAATGCGAAAATCACAAATTACAAATATTGAACACATAACAACTTTAATTCATTGATTATTCTTTTCATGAAATGTCAGAGTCAAAACATTGCAAAGCTTGATTTCTAAGTATAACTTAAATTTAGTCAACAATGTCACGTAATCCAAACTCTTTGTCCTCTAGAGTTTCATCATTGTCATCTTCCACAATATTTTCTGCTTCCTTTTGCGCAATTTCCTCTTCTAATGGGTCTTTGATGTCTGCAAATCTCTCAATATATGTCTTTCCAAACATTCCATGTAATGGTGGTTGGGGTTCCTTTGCCTTTTTTGCCACACATGATTCATTAAAGTCCCCTTTCCTCAACCCAATTTCTTGCATTTCATCTGGAAGAAATTGAAGGGCATTAATTCTTTGCTGAATGAAATTGCATTGTAATGGATCTTTCTCAATTGCAATGCAATTTCTTCCTTTTTGAAGGCAGCATGCTAGTGTTGTACCTAATTATCAAGCACAAAAAAATAATGAAGTAAATTAGTACAATGACATATTAATTAAAAAAAAAGAACATATTGAAATTCAATTCCATGTGGAAAAACCTACCTGAGCCAGAAAATAAATCCAGAACCCAATCTCCTTCATTTGAACATATGTCTATAAGATAGTTAATCAATAATTGTGGTTTCTGATAAATGTTAACTATCTCTCCTTTCGTTTCTTTGTCTTCATATGTTAGTTTTCTCACAACAGCATCATAAGTCAGTATTTGGCTATGACTCTTTCTCTCCACCCGATTAAAAATCATAGACATATGGCTATCATCTTTTGCCCAACTATCAATATGAATGAACTCACAGTCATTTATAAATTGTTGATCTTCATTGTTAAGAAGATTTGACTTTTGCCTGTAACATAAAATAGTAAAAGTTCAATTAACTTGTACATAAATGAATTTTTCAACATTAATCAAATATACCTTTAAACATCTTACCATGTAAGCTGCATCCTTGAATTTGTTTTCCCCTTGAAGCTTGACAATACCATTGCCAATTGTGTGTCTGAATGAAATGTCACAAATCTCCATAATGGTGATGACGTCACTTCCATAAATCCCGCCACCACTTTATTAAAAGCTTGATAAGTATAAGGGTCACTATCATAGTAAATGTTTGGAATATTGAAACCATGGGGAATATCTGCAATAACCAGGGCATAATCCCTTTTTGGTACGAGTTTAGCAATGTCTTCACAGTCGCCTTGTATTACTTGATATTGAATAGTGTTTAGCCCATTCCAAATGAAATGATTAAGAGTTGGATCAAGTACAACATTCTTAATACGTTGCTTTCTCAGTCTTTCAATCTTTACTTTTTCAATAAAAGTCTTGAAACTGTCTGGTGCTCCATTATCTTCTTTCTTCATCTTTTACCAAACAAACAAATGTATGTGTAAGTTTTAAATTAAAAATAGTACACAGATGATTAAAACTGAATGTATAAATCAAGTTACCTTTTTAAATGCAAGATAAAAAGCTTTTAATGTTGATGTAGAACTTGAATCTGGATAGTTGCGTACAACATCATCCCAACTATCTTCATTCAACAGTTTAACCATTTGTTCCTGAATTTTCATGTAAACTTTGTGACTGCATAGATAAAGTAAGAAAAAGTTAATATAATGATATGTATAACAAATACTACCAATAACAACATGTTTTATTTAAAAGATAACTATAATCCTGGAAATAAGTAAAAATAATTCAGCAAACTTACTTTTGAAATTCTTCAGACATTTCTTCCAATGATAATTCCCCTGACCTCACACGAGATAATATTGTTTTGACAATTTTCTCATCTTTCACTCCTTGCATCGCTCTCCAAGGTGTGATGGTCATATCGTCTGGAAGTTGCTTCAGTTCAGGAGCTGATTTATTGTTGCTACATATCAATGGCTTAGACTTTTTGACCCTCTGGTTTTTAATGCCAATGTCTTCCCACATGCTAAAAATGTCATCAATCAAATTCCAAATATCTCCAGTTCTAAATGCCAATTGGAAAATGTTATCAATACCTCTGAATAAATCGCTATATCTGTTGTCTTTTCCACCTTTTGAATTGGTTTTCTCTTCAATTTGATAGCCTATTTCCATACAACATTCCTTTCGGAAATCTGCAATAATATTTATCTTATCCCCACCACATTTTTCTAGGAATTTACTATGAATAAACCTAACCTTTTGGATCAAAGTCATAGACATCCTATATTCATTATCTGAATTATGATCCAATGCCACTAACTTTGCTTCTGTTTCATTTAAACCAGCATAAATGACACATTTCATTGTTTCAAAACGTGGGTTATTAGGATATTCCTCCATCAATTGTCTTTGAGCTTCAACAGAATGGTTCCCCCCAAGCACATAATAATTGTATTCAAAACATTTTGACTTATCAAATGCTTCTTTGTTGGGAACTTGAAGTGGATCAACAAGAAGCACATAACTAACCACATGAGCATATGGATTGTACCTCATCAATGTCTTCAAGTTGTGAACATGCAGATGATGTGGCTTTCTGATTTGATATTGGCATTGTCCTTCACTTGCCTTATAGGTTTGTCTGACATTTAACTGAAATGTACGACCACCATCAATTAAGTTTCTCTTTGTCAAATTCTGTCGAATGGCATTTTGTTTTGTTTTGATTATGCCATCATCTAAATCAGCTCCTGGTGTAATGATTTCTCTGCTTTCTTTTGAAGTTTCACTAGGTTCTTGACTGCTGGTAATGACTACTTCAAGATCTTCAACTCTACTTTTTTTCGTCATAACATTCTCAAGAGATCTATTCTTGGGCATTGTTACTTTTGGTCTTTTACGACTTTCTTCAGTTCCAATGTCATCTTCAGTAATGGCAACATATGCTTCATTGTCAATTTCAACTTCATCGTCCTCAAAAGTAACTTGTTTACCCTTGCTAGATTTATCCACCAGAGGCCTTTTTTTCTGATTCTTTGGACATAGTTTTGTAGCATCATCAATTACTACATTTTCCATGTTTTCCATATCTTCTTCTGACAGTGAGTAAAAATGGCTGACAACTTTCATGATATCATGCTCTATGAAATGAATGCCTCCCAACCTAATTGAACAGCTTTCAACAAAATTCTGCCAAACAAAATATCATATGTTAATATAAACAAAGTTAAAAAAATATAGCGAGACACTTTCAAAACGCAAAATAAAAATACAAATAACAATACTTACGATGTTTTGTGTCATCTCATTTACGATTTGTTTACACAACTTTGTAGATACCTCTCTCGTGTCATATAATGGATATGATAGTCGGTATTTAATCCTTTCATGTGACTTGGGAGCTTTTGTAAGTGTGTAAACAACTTCAGTGTTTGGTACCGAACACATATCTATGACTCTTCCTATCACCTCCAAATTTTCATTATTTTGGTGTATATCAATGTATAGATATATATTCACAGTTGTGCTCTCTCTTTCTTTCACATACCAGACTCTTGATGGAAATTTCACCTCTTTTGAACTTTTCCAATCTGAGATTAGCTTCTTATCACTTGAAGCACTTGAAATATTTGTAGGCATGAGCTCAGGTGGAGTTCGTTCACCAATGTTTTTTGAAGATACACCTTTAAGACTCTTTGGTCCAGAAAGATTCACAGAAATTTTCCTTGATGCCATTTTCCTAAAAAAAAACACATAAATTAGTAAATAAAAAAACATATTAACTTAAATTAATAAAAAAATATACCATAAATTTTTTATTTGTATAATCAGAATTGCCCAGCCACCTCTAACGGGCAGGCAGGTCGATGGGCAAGCGGGAGGTCAGGTGAGGGATAATGAGGCTAAGTAGACATTTAGGCAAGTATGGGCGAGCCCCTACCCACGCGCCCCCCACAACCCCCTAAGCTTCCCCTCCTCCTCGCCCCCTTCCCCTTCCCTCACCCCACCCCCTACCTTCCCCCCACACCCCCGCCCCCAAAACCCCCTGCCCCCCATCCCCCGTCCCCAAACCCCCTACACCCCCCAACACCTCCCCGCGGCCACCCCTCCCCACACCACGCGCCCCCGCACCCCATCCCCCCCCCTCACCATCCCCGCGCCCTACACCCTACCCTTACCCCCCCCCACCCTACCCCTACCCCCCCAATGCCCCCATCCCCATCCCGCCACCCTACCCCCGCCCATCCCGCCACCCTACCCCTACCCCCCCCATGCCCTACCCCATTCCCCCCATCCCGACCCGGCCCACCCGCCCGACCCGGCCCACCCGCACCCCATCCCCCCCCCTCACCATCCCCGCGCCCTACACCCTACCCTTACCCCCCTCCCCCCACCCTACCCCTACCCCCCCAATGCCCCCATCCCCATCCCCCCACCCTACCCCTGCCCATCCCCCCACCCTACCCCTACCCCCCCCATGCCCTACCCCATTCCCCCCATCCCCACCCCGCCCACCCGGCCCACCCGCCCGACCCGGCCCACCCGCCCGACCCCGCCTACCCTGCCCACCCGGCCCACCCGCCCGACCCCGCCCACCCAACCCACCCGCCTCCCCCTCCGCCCAACCCAGCCCACCCTCCCCCTCCGCCTCCCCCTCCGCCGCCCCTCCCCGGCCCCCTCCGCCCACCGCTCCGCCTCCCCCTCCGCCCGCGCAGGGCCACCCCCGGGCCGCCCCGCCCCACCCGACCGGCGGCGGGTCGATTCCCGGAATCGACCCGCCGCCGGTCGGGCGGGGCGGGGCGGCCCGGGGGTGGCGCTGCGCCCGCCCCACCCGACCGGCGGCGGGTCGATTCCGGGAATCGACCCACCGCCGGTCGGGTGGGGCGGGGCGGCCCGGGGGTGGCCCTGCGCAGGTGAGGGGGAGGCAGAGGGGGCCGGGGAGGGGCGGCGGAGGGGGAGGGGGAGGGGCAGCGGAGGGGGCCGGGGAGGGGGAGGGGGAGGGGGAGGGACGGCGGGTGGGTAGGGTGGGGTAGGGCCGGGTAGGGCGGGTGTGTAGGGCGGGTGGGTAGTTCCGAGTAGGGCGGGCGGGGTAGGGCGGGTGGGCCGGGTGGGGATGGGGTGGGATAGGGGGCGGGGGGGTGGGGGGAATGGGTTAGGGCGTGGGCGGGGTAGGGGTAGGGTGGGGGGATGGGGGGGTTAGGGTAGGGGCATGGGGGGGTAGGGGTATGGGGCTAGGGGCAGAGGGGGGGGTTTAGGGTAGGTGGGGGATAGGGGCAGAAGGGGGTGGAGGGAGAGGGGGCACGGGGAAGGAGTTAGGGGGTGGGACCCATGGGGCCGGCGTTAAGGAAGGGGGGGAGGAGTTGGAAAAATTATTAATTTAAAAAAAAAATCTTCTTCGACGTTAAATTAATTTAATATGAAAATTTTGAAAAAAAAATTGAACTTACCTTTCAATTGCGATAATTCTTCGTTCAATATGTTGTTGATAGCAATCCCGGTGCTCCACAAATTCACGTCTTTCAACGAACTTCAGAAAACCTGGATGTGAGGTAAGTAATAGTGATAACGAAATTTAATATATAAGTGAAATTACGAAGATGTTTTTCTGTACGATTAATGTGGGATAATTTGTTTTAAATTATTATAGAGCGAATATTGTAGAGTTATTTTACAATGGATTGAATGTGGGATTAATTTGTTTTAGAATATATTATAAAAATTAAAAAAAATAAAAATTAGTTGTTTAGTAAATATTATATACTTTAACTATTAGAATAATTAATATAGAAGTTGTAGTTTACAATTTGAATTTCAGTGATTGATTTCATAAAAAAATTTAGTTTATGTTTTTCAATGAATTGTAGAATAAAATAATAAAGGTAAATAAATCTAACAAACTTTTGGAGGGAAATATTTCGCGAAAATTTTTGGAGGGAATAATTTTGGAGGGAATATTTCATTCTTTAAGCTATATAATATTCTTAGGAGACTCCATTTGTATCATTCAACATCTTCTGTTTGAAAGGGATGGATTGTTCTGATGGTGAAGTTTCGGTTTATACACCATCAACATCTTCATCGCGTAACAACTCTATTCATATTGATGAATATAGCGGGAATTCTTCCACTATGAATAGAAAGTCAATTCTTCCACTTAGTCCCAATTCTAAGGACTATGAAAGCAGCGGTGATGAAGAGCATGATGGTGAAGTTCAAAAGAATGGAGTGTCACGATGTCCACTTAGTCCTAATTCTGAGGACTATGAGAGTAGCAGTTTTGAAGAGCGTGATGGTGAAGTTCAAAAGAATGGAGGGTCACGGTGTCCACTCAGTCCTAATTCTGAAGACTATGAGAGCAGCAGTTTTGACGTGCATGATGGCGAATTTCAAAATAATGGAGTGTCACGGTGTCCACTTAGTCCTAATTCTAAGGACTATGAGAGCAGCGGTGATGAAGTGCGGGATGATGATTTTCAAAAGAATGGAGTGTCAAAGTGTCCAGTTAGTCCTGATTCTAAGGACTATGAGAGCAGCAGTGATGATGAGTATGATAATGAATTTCAAAAGAATGGAGTGTCAAAGTGTCCAGTTAGTCCTAATTCTAAGGACTATGAGAGCAGCGATGATGAAGCGCGGGATGATGATTGTCAAAAGAATGGAGTCTCAAAGTGTCCAGTTAGTCCTGATTCTAAGGACTATGAGAGCAGCAGTGATGAAGCGCGGGATGATGATTTTCAAAAGATTGGAGTATCACAATGTCCTCTTAGTCCTGATTCTAAGGACTATGAGAGCAGTAGTGATGAAGCGCGGGATGATGATTTTCAAGAGATTGGAGTATCACAATGTCCTCTTAGTCCTGATTCTAAGGACTATGAGAGCAGCAGTGATGAAGCGCGGGATGATGATTTTCAAGAGATTGGAGTATCACAATCTCCTCTTAGTCCTGATTCTAAGGACTATGAGAGGAGCAGTGATGAAGCACGGGATGATGATTTTCAAGAGATTGGAGTATCACAATCTCCTCTTAGTCCTGATTCTAAGGACTATGAGAGGAGCAGCGATGAAGCGCGGGATGATGATTTTCAAGAGATTGGAGTATCACAATCTCCTCTTAGTCCTGATTGTAAGGACTATGAGAGCAGCAGTGATGAAGCGCGGGATGATGATTTTCAAGAGATTGGAGTATCACAATCTCCTCTTAGTCCTGATTCTAAGGACTATGAGAGCAGCAGTGATGAAGAACAGGATGAGAGCAGCAGTGATGAAGAACAGGATGAGAGCAGCAGTGATGATCCAATGATGGAGATGTTGCCAAGAAATATTGTATCGAGGAGTAGGAGCAGACCTTTTCGTATCAATGCAAACTATTCTAGTTATACAAGGGGTAGAGCAGAATATCTGACGAGAAGAAGTTCTATCAGCGCTCTCATTTCAAGTGAATGTTGCCAAAAAAATTGCTTGAAACATATGGATTTCACATTTGCATTAGAAAGCAGGAAGAGATATTTGTCAATGAATAAAAGCATGCAAAACTCATATTTAGTTGGCTGCATGCAATCTACATTGTCAAGTTATGATTATCATATTAGGAATTTATTATTGTGTAGAAAAGCTTTCAAAATGTTTCATTCAATTGGGAATTTTCGTCTCTCGAGAATTCAAGAAAATTTGGAAAAGGATCCCACATTTTATTTAGAAGTACGTTATAAAAGACAGTTTGGGCCATTATCAAACACTGCAATGTCATGGATGAAAGATTTCTTTCCAAAGCATGGAGAGTGTATGCCAAATAGAGAGACAATACATATTCCAGATAATTTTTCAAGACGAGAAATCTACAACTTATACAAAGAATATGCAGAAAGTGTTGAGGGACAGGGCCAATTTATTACATATCAATATTTTGTGAAGATATGGAAGAAAGAATTCAATAATGTTCGTATTCCTAAGAAGACAAGGATGGGGATTTGCAGTACATGTGCTTCTCTTAAATCAAAAAGGGACAAATGTGAAGGCTCAGAAAGAGGTAAGTGTTCATAACTTTTACTTTCAAAATTGTATAGTCATCAACTATGAAAACATATTTCTTAATGAATTTCTTTTATGTTGTGTAGATTTAATTGTCAAAGAACTTCAGGAGCATCGCGAACAACAAACAAATGAAAGGAAGAAGTTGTACAAGCATCGAAAGAAGTGTTATGATAATCCAAATAAATATTTGGGTTTGATAATTGATGGTATGGACCAGAAGAAAACACTTTGACCACATTTTGTTCGCACACCCAAAAATCTACAAGAGGAAAATTTTATTCAGTTTCACTTGGTCGGTTGTATGGTCTTCAATGGGAAAATGTTGCCAAGGGTGTACTTCACAGCTCCAAATATTCATAATGATGCAAATCTGACCATAACCATAATTCATGATGTGATTTCTCATTGGTCTGGTAATCTTCCTGAAGTTTTGTATCTACAATTGGACAACACTTGCCGTGAAAACAAAAATCAGGTTGTTTTTGGGTATCTGAACATGCTTGTTGAATTGAGAGTTTTTCAAAAGGTAAAGGTTGGTTTCCTTCTTGTTGGGCACACTCATGACCATATTGATCAGATGTTCAGTCGTTTTTCAGTCACATTGAGGAGGAAGGAAGTTGGGAGCTTGCCATCACTAATTGAATGTATTAAGAAATCATACATGCGAGAGCCTGCTTTTGAAGTGTTGGAAGAAACTGTTGACATAAGAAGGTTTATTCTAGGATCATATGGTGAGGGGAAATGCATTGAACAACTTAGCTTCCAACATCAATTTCGTATAAAAAAAATTGATGGGAAAACACTAATATGGGGCAAGAAGTTTTCAACTACTACAGAATGGGCACCGTCATCAGGTTTGCAATTTTTGAAGTTCATTCCAGATCGCCCAATATTTGCATCAAAAATATTGTTATTACAATCAGTTGGTGAAGTTCAGAATGCACGCAGACAGAATAGACATATAAATTATTCTGATTGCCTAGAAGAAATTAAAAAATGTATTAGATAT
This sequence comes from Pinus tabuliformis, assembly GCA_031772625.1. Classification (NCBI taxonomy): domain Eukaryota; kingdom Viridiplantae; phylum Streptophyta; class Pinopsida; order Pinales; family Pinaceae; genus Pinus; species Pinus tabuliformis. Next base: position 1,992,773,937 of record CM062816.1, read on the forward strand.
ACATATGAGTACTTTGACATTGCTGATTCAGTTTGGTGGGAGTCATTTTTCAATAATCAAAGTGATATCATTTCAACAACAACCAATGAAGATATACCTTTGAAAAATCCATTTATTTGGCCACAAAATGTGTCGAATGAACAAGAGGAAGTAAACATTGTTGAACAGCAACAAACTCAAGGTATTATTAATTCTTCACAGGCAATGGAAAGAGAGATGTATATTGGTTCCAGAAGATCTCGTGCACAACGTGAAGCCATGGAAGACCTTTATAGGGGTTCAGTACATGATATTAAGGAGGGTTGCATGATTGCAGTGCTAACAGATGGAGATCCCAAAGGCTATCCATTTTGGGTTGCTAAAGTTATAAAGGTCTTTACAGAAAATGAGGATGTTACAAGTGTTGAAGTACATTGGTATGCCACAAATACACACCCATTCAATGGTGTGTATAAGCCAGAGATGGTAGTTGACAAAAAAAATGGTGGAAAAAGAAAAAGAAAGGGTACAAATATAAATCGTCGCCGCACAGACATATTACAATTGGAGGATGTTGACATATTTGTTTATGACTTCAATTTAACAAAGAGAGGAACTCTTCGTTTCAAGACGATAGAGATTCTGAAAAGGTTGTTACCAGAAGGAATAGTGTTGACATGGGAGTCTGCTGAAACCAGTCGTATATCTAGAAGACTTTTGAAACCTGGAATGTTGGGCATGCATGTGGACTCAGATGGGGCACTAGTTGATGAAAGAGAAGAATATGGAACATCTTCGTCAGCATCCAGTCACTCATCTGAAGATGTGAATTGTGATGGTGTGCAAGAAAATATGAGTGATTTTGAATAATTGTTCAAGACAGATTATATAACTGATGTATGCATCATATCTTCAAATAAAATTAATGTTTTCCATATGTGTTAAATGAGAAGTTATGAAGCATTTTTATGTTGTTGGAGTATGTCTTAAGTATGATAAATTTTATTGTTTAAATATCTACAATGCAATATCAAATTAGAGATATAATGTCTGTTTTATTCAGTATACAAATAAAGACTTTTGATTTCATTGAGTGATATACTTTGTTCATAATGTCATGGTTTTTTAATTTTATAGTTGAAATAATTTCAATTTCTTTTGTATCTAGCATGGTGTGGTTGAAAACATGTTAAATTTATACTTAGGAAAGAAAAATGATATTCTACCAGAAACATTAATGTGTTTTTTCCTTAAAAATTAACTTTGTTTGAGACATAAAAAATTGGTTTTATTAGCATTTTTTAAAAAGTTTGAAAATTGACCCTAAAAAAAAAAAATGTTATTCCAGTAGCATCACTTTCGTTTTGAAGCTATATTTTGCACGAAAATTTCGTAGTAAATTTCGTAGTCACCGCCATTTTTAAAACACGTTCAAAATTGGCACCTAAAAAAAAAAAACATCGTTCCAGTATACACACTTTTCGTTTTTAGCACTGTTTTTGATGTTTTTTTGGGGTTTTTGGGCCAGAGTTCCTGTTTTCAGTTTATAGTTCCCGTTTCAAAGTTTACATTGTTATACTCACTTGTGTTGAACTTATCTGAAATGGCTCATCCTCGAATCATACTCCTGGAGTGTTTTTCTAACCTATCCCCTGGTGAATTTTCAATCCCCAACGAGCCCCTCCATGACTTGTCTCAATTCAAGTTTGATGGTGAGGGTGATACATCCATTTCCAAGCATGCATCTCTTTTCCTTAATTTCTATGAATATTATGAAATTGATTGTGAAGATGTGGCTTGTATTCTCTTCTACCTCACCCTTGAAGATCGAGTTAGCCGATGGTGTCACACTCTACCACCTGATTCCATTCATTCTCTTGAACACCTCATCAAGGAGATTAATTCAGAATTTGATTGGTATTATTACCGAACTGTTTATAAAATAATCAATCAGCTTAGAATTGAAACTAATGAATAAATTGATTATTTTTCTAATAGATTCCTTCACTTATGTTATGAGTTTCCTGAAGAAGACATGGATTTGGATTTCTTCAAGAAAAAGTTTGAGTGTTTGGTTCATATCTCTTTGCATGGTGAATCCAAACCGCCTGATGTTTTTGCTTCCCCGACTCTTGTAAATCATGAGACACCTCTAATTTCAGAAGAGAAACCTACTATTCCTTTTATTCCTTGTCCTTGTCCTTTTTCCGTTTTGATGTGGGTGCCTCCTTGCGATGATAATAAGGTTAAGAAGTCTACACATCAAATTCCTAATCCATCTTCTCATTCCCCTTCCGCTTTTTGTGATTCAAATCCAATGGAGGAAATCCCGGAATGGCTCATGAAGCCTATGGTGAAGACTAATTATTCCATTCCTCAAGATGGTATTAACGCTTAAGACTCTAGTCTTGAATCTAATTTGAATTCATGTCATCCTCTATCATCTCTTTCTCATGATCCTTGGCCCCATGATTTTCTTGATCAACCTATTCCAAATCCAAGTAGTGAACAAGATCAAGGTAATCACATTTCGCAGGTATAGGAGCAGGAAGGTGAATATTCTTTCAATATTTCTTCTCTTTTTCAAAATCCTTTGTGTGAAGATGATGCTTCCTTATTCTTGGATGATAATGAATCTGGTAACCTTGGTCGTCAATTGAATACAATCAGTCTTCCTAATCAATATTAGGTCTTGGGAAACAATCATTCTGATGAGGATGACCGTTGATATATATGATGATGGATGCCCAAGTGTGGCAACTAATCTTTCAGCTTCTCAAGGAAATTTTGTCTCGAAAGATTTAGATCTTAAATATGTTTTGGTCAAAGAATATTCTCTTGTGAACATGTATTCCTCTTCACCTCCCTATCCTTTGTGCTCTACTATTTACAATGCATCAACTTGTGACGGAGACTCTCCGTGCTCTTCAAGATTGTTATCTCATGAGTTGAATCCTGAAGTGACACAGGATAGTGAGAATATCCATGATGAAGAATAAAGTGATGAAATTATAGAGCATCCATTCCATCATTTACCATATTTTGTTTTGTATGAGGGAAACTCTTCGAATCAGTGTGATCATGAGATTTTTCCGATTCATACATCCTCGGACTTGCGATGAGAAGAATATTATGACTTGAGTAATCTATTTGTTGAAGTTGAAAAAATTGATCAATCCAGTGATGTAGATAGTTTTCATCCAAATAATGACGTCATGTTAACTTAATCAATGGTAGTTGTCCACATGAAATTTGCGATCTAACTCAGTTTGTAAAATGTTCTTATCTACTTTTTCAAAGTTCCGTAACTTGTTAGGAAGTCAATTCACTTCAACTCTCGTTGATGGTTATGTCAGGTTCTCATGATCCTAGTAAAAATCCTAAACCATGTCACATCTGGATTTTCTTGTAGAATTCTTTCATTTGTATTGTTTCACTAGAAGAAAACTCATTCTTGATGGATTTTGGGATTTCTTGTTACAAATTTCCTATTTCTTGAGATTGGGTTTATGATCATATTGCTATAGTGAATTCATCCTCATGCAAATCTCTTGTATCGAATTTGGTTTTGGAGTGTATACCTTTCGTGAATGCGCAAAATTGTGAAGCAGATCAATTTGAAGATTGCCTTTGGTCGAAGAATTCATATCTATTAGGTGCTATGGTGGACGATCAACTCCTAGTCTCTCTTATAGATGTCTTGATGACACCAAAAATCCTCTTGAGTGTTATCAAGCGCTTAAGTTATTTGTTGAATCAAGTTCCTATTTTTCATACATTACACCCTGACAGGTTTCGTATATTTGCTATACTAGCATTCCTCTTCAATTATTTCGATGATTATGATGCTTGTACAATTTTTCACCAGTTACAGGAAGATGATTTGTCACATTCGGCATGCGAGGAAGTTGGTTCTATTGTTCAAAGCATTCGTGGAACTATTAAAATTGATTTATCCTTGTTAATTACAAACTGGGAATCCGATGATTTATTCAGACCATATGATCATGATTCTGTCTCCAATAACTGTCATTCAACTTACCATTTTCCCATCAACACATCCAATGACATTTGTTTTACATCCTTTGATATTTACAGTTTATCATCTCAATATCTAGATACTAGCCAAGCAGTTGAGGAACTTTAGCCTTTGTTGATGGTTATGTCAAGTCCTCACTGTCTTGACATGCCGGTTGAATATGATCAGATCCTTTTTCCCTTGCAAGATTCTCATCCTGACCCTGTGCGTCTAATTAATTAATCTTTTCAAGGATTTTGGGGTTTTCAAGAGGATTGTTTCAAGTTTCATGATCCAATCTATGATTGCTTGGAAACATTTTACCTAGCAAGCCCTTTTGCTAATAAACAAGTTTCGGTATTTTCTCATGCTTGCTAAGAAGGATGGAATAGATGAAGGTGCATTCACAAGAAGCTTTCGAGGTTTTTTGTTTGTAATTTTCGTTGAAAATGTAAGATCACAAGTTGGGTAGAAGTAGTGATTATGACACATATTTCTAATGACAGGCAAGAACTTCAATTTGTTGTGCAAATTATTAAAGTTCTTATCTTTTCTATTGCATATTTGTTTATATCAGTTTTAATCTGCCATATCTTTGTGTATGCAGATCGGGAGCATCTATGGTGGCTACACTGGAAATTTCATTATACATGACCCTGACCTTCTAGCTAGTTAGGTTAGGAGTAGGTCTAGTTGCATATTAGTTTCCTTTGCACATGCATACTGCACTCGCTTTCTGTAGTCTTTCGTTTGTTTTCTACCTTTTGTCTCGCATTATGTTTTTGGTTTACCCCCATTTGCTTTGTCCTTTTGATTTTGGATTTTGTTATGTCTTGTCTCTTCTTTCGTGTTTTTTTTAATAAGACTTTGCATGAAGGGTGTCCCATTTGGGCTCGGAAGACAATGTGGAAAAATAGAAAAGGGCATTGTGACACTGCAACAATTAGCTAACCTTCAGTCCTTCTTCTTCATCTTGGTTACACCTTTTGGTCGATGACGTTATGATAGAAAATAAAATACTTGCATAAGGAAATTTTTGTTTCTAACCATGATATATGTGTCCATTCTAGAAGCCTCATGCCTACACTCGGTTCTTTATGTTTCGGTGTTTTCCACATTGATCCAAAAGTAGAGAAGGACAAGGGGAAAATCTTAACGAGCAAACCAAGATCACGGGTTTTATATATGCTTCTCTGAAGGAACAAATTATTATGCTCTCAATAAGTCAGGATCCCTCTTCCTCCCCATGAAATGAATAAGTGTCAATGCACAATCCTTTATAAAATAAATAAATAAAGGGTGAAAGAAGAGAAAGGCTTTCTATGCAGGGAGGTGAAGCAAGCAACTCCGTTGGGGTACTGTCCAAGCTCATTGGCAGCGGAGCAATGTTTGTGTTCCTAAAGTGACTTTTTTGGGGTACTATCTAGACCTGATGGTAGTGGAGCAACACCAGAGATGAAAAAATATACTCTAAAAATATAAATCTCATCAATAACTTTACCCTTCTCTTGATTTGAAACATTGTGATATGGTTGGTTTTATGATTGTGTTCAATCGAGAAAGGATGAAGGGGACTATGTTTATATGTGGGGTAAGTGGGGAAACCAAAGTAATTTGAACGATGAATCAATACTCCCTGAAGAAATGGACATTGCATAAATAATTTACTAAGGCATAGAAGTTGGAGTTCTACCAGTGTGTTGCCTAGTGTTGTCGTTGTGACGAACACCCTCCAAAATTTTTCCTATACTTGAATTTTGGATCCTACTATGTATCTTGTGATTGGTTGTTCCATAGTCACTTCTTGGTCAGCTGATATTCTATTAATTCTTTGAGCTCCCTTTGTGGATTGTAAGTGTCGAAGTCACCTACACACACATGCTCAGTCCGTAATAAATTCATGAGTGCATTCCTTCACGCAAGCTTGAACAGGCCCAGCATAGTCCATCAAGATAGTGTTTGTGCAATATTCAACCCATGTCGATAGTCAGTGCACATGGTCATTGACAGTCTCTCACTTTTGGCTGCGTTTGTACTTCTATTTCGGTGAGTTTTTCAAATTGTCACTTTTATGCACCTTCTCTTTCGCGAGTATCATTTTCATGTTTTTGACTGTCATTTTCTCTTTCTTTCACTTTAATTAGTGTTGTTTTCATGTTATCTCCACCCTGACATGTGTGGCTTTCACTATCATTCACATATCGCAAGTGTCATTCGCACTTTTCTTTTCATATAGCAGATGTTATATTTTAGCATGGCAGCCATTGCACATCATATAAAAGTAGTCTTGGCTTGTTTCAAGGGGCAATATTTATGTTAATTATTTTTTCTTATCATGTAAACATGTATCGCACTCTTTCCCAAATTTTCAAGCATTGTCGCACAAGTGTCGTCATTGTCGTTGCAAAGTGTATCTTTAGTGTCGCACTTGGAGTGAGCTATTGCAATGTTGTTGCATTGAGGAAAGTATGTTGTTCATGTGTTTAGTGTTTCCTAGACTATGTCATCAAGTGATCTAAGTGTCTGATCATGCTCAAGTATTATTCTTATTCAACTTCATTTCATTGATCACACACTTAGTCAAAACTAGGAAAACTCCCCAGTCGGGCCACTAAGCCTCATCCAGCCCTCTTGAACTATGCACTACACAACCTGAGTACTCAAGCATCAACATTTCCTCTTGGCACTGTGCAAGACGCAGTCTCTTCCTCCCAGAACTGTGCACTACGCAATCTGAGTGCTCCAGAACTACACAATTTTCCTTTCTAGTCAGTCCTCCACTGCGCATTGCACAGTCTCGGTCCTCAAGCCTCGGCCTTTAGCTCTTGAGCTACGCAATTTCACAACCATTAGCCTCTTGTTCCCCAAAACTGCAGATTGAGCAAGCTCAGTGCTCAAGCCCTCAACCTGACCTCTTGAGTTCCCCAATTACGTAATTTATGCCTCCTAGTCAACCATAACTGCACACTACATAGTGTCAAGCCTCAAGATTCTAGCCTGACACCTTGAGTTGCACAGTTGCATAATCCATGAGATTGTTTTCCCTCCATAACTGCGCATTAGGTAACATCAAGCCTTAATCCCCAACCTCGATCTCTTGATCCCCTCAACTACACAATCCCTTTACCCTGGCCATCCTGAATTGCGCATTGTGCAGTCTCAAGCCTCAATCCTGGACCTTGGCCTCTGAAACTGTGCAATCCTTGATTCAACCATTCAACTAGTCACCATTTCCATCCCTAACAAGTGATTTCTTGAAACATGTTAAATTAAGGTTTTTCAAACTGATGTCCTCTTGTTATGAATGGTTTTCAGTTGCGGGTACTCTATCTTATCATGACATGATGATTATGGAGGAAAATAAAGAAGGAGAACATGCTAGAAGACACCTATGGGGCTGAAGAGATCGGATGATCATCAAGAAAGTAGATGAAGGAACATAGGATTACAACAGAAGACAAAATATCAAGACCACATTGAAGACTCTTTATCTTCAAGTCATGAGGAGGAGAAAGAAAAGACCATGTTCTATCTTTATAAGTGACACAAAGGAAGCAGCAGCAAAGGATGGCTTGACATTTCCTTGTCATCATGTAGTCCATGTCATCAGTTTCATGTCATTTCATGTCATGAGTCATCACGTGCCACATAATTTTGTGGATTATGTAAATTCATTGTAAAGTGGAAGACCAAGAGACATGTACAGAATGTGATGAGACATCTAAGAGTAAAAAAGTCATAGAAAAGTCAAATCGTCATGAGGGTAGTCCAAGAGTCACAAAGGAGGTGAATGATCACCCCATTTGTTATATATACACCCTCATTGCACGAGAAAATGAATTTTTACCTTGGTTCCTCCTACCAGGAATTGGAGAGGAAGATAGTTGTTTTGGAAGAGAAAGTGACTCCTATAATGCTCCACTATTGGGGCTAGTGGTCTTAATTATATTGATGTATCTTGGAACTTTTACTTAATTCAGAAGCCCCTTGAGCCAACAATCTTTCATGCATATGTCATGAATATTGTAAGACTATCCTTTGAATGTTTGTGATGTAGGTTGTTTTCATCTGTACTAAGGAAATTGAACTATTTTGGTGGCTTTGGTACGTATCTTTTTGAAGTTGTGTTGTATTTTATTTAACAATCTGAAGTTGGGTTTGTAGATGATGTATTTAGATGTGAAGGGAAGAGGGGAACCGTGTCAGCATCGGGTACTATGGGATGCCCAACATAAGGCATATTAGGGCGCACTGAAATAGGAATTTGGGTCCCCTCCGGACAGGAATCCAACATAATATGGTGTGAAAGAATAAAAGAATCAAAAGGGGCTGAAACAGATTGATTCCAAAATATAAAAGGCTCATCAGAGGATGTGGATATGCCTTTATCAGTCTCCGACAGAGGCCAAGAAAAAAAAAACATGCGCTCATTTGTTGCATGTTGTAGAATTTTTCTGCAAATCAGCTAGCTCTGATACCATGTATAAATTTCACCTGTAGAACAAACCGATATATGCAATGTCCTAAAGCATAATACTTGTTCTACTTCTACAAAACATTAAGCGGAAGCATAATTGAATTCATGAGCAACATCAAGTAGAAACATGCATCACTGATCAAGAGAAATAATCACACATAACACAAGATATATCCAGGGGAAAGCACCAGCATAAAACCCCAACCATGTATTATCAATCAAGTGGAAATCCTCTTCACAATACAAAAAGAATCAACTCTCAAGCTATCCAGTTCTCAATGAACTATGAATATATGAAGATATGTCTCATGACCAACCAAGCCACGTATATAAAGGCTTTACCTATGGTCCAATCCCTATTTCCTTGCGCAGTTTTCTTAGGAAATAATAGCAAAAGCATATGCAATTAATTCCAAACATACCAAGTTAACCAATGGTCCAACTACGCAATCCTTGAGGACACTAGTTCCTCAACCATGCAAAAACTACTTACTAGAAATAGTCGAGCATCTCATAGTACACTGTCCCACATCTAATCTCAACTGGGTCTCTGACAGAACTGACATGCACAGTTATCCATGAGTGAATTCTCAGTTATCTAAAATAATAGTTGTCACATGTGTTAGCCTCCTGTTGCAACAGGTTTCATATTTCATGATTGACAGTGGAAGTGCCAAAAATGTTCATATTTTCCATACTGCAAAAGTTCCATTTTTGAAAGATTTATCAATTAAGGGAATGCCAAACCAGCTTAATCTTGGTTTCCTTAGGTTTAAATTGCTTGTTTTAGAATAGAGAAAGAAAATTTGTCCAAACAGTTTAAGCTTGGCAGGTTAATAGATAGGTAGAGAATCAAAGGAGCCCAACTGCTTAATCTGGGCCCTTGGCAGAAATAAGTGCAGATTTAGATAGGAGGGCAGTCAAAAGAAAAATTGTAAAGCAGGGTCTGCAAGTCTAAGTGCACCCAAACCAAAAGAAAAAAAAATGTTAGGTAAGTAGGCTGGGTAGGTAGTTTTGAGGTTGCAGAATGTTGATTTACGATCAATTTTGTGTTTCAAAGTGATATTTTACTACAGATCACAATTGTAAGGCAGTTTTTCATTTGGAGCAGGTCAAGCGAGGCATGTCTAACTCCCCCTTCTTCTAATTCCCTAAATCACTCACTAACTTCCCTGAAGAGGTCAAGATCTGCTTGAGCCTCTTAGTTTCATCATGTTTCATAAAACATTTGCCTCAGTAGAGATATGCTCTACTTAGGAGTGCTGATATCTCTTCTACAAGTTCTATCCCCCCTAATAGCCTAAAGATTCACATACTTAGCGCTTTCTTCACACTTTCATATTAACTACTAATTCTTACTATGTAGCTCCCTATCTGTTCCCCCTTCCCCTACTAAAAATATGTTAATAAATCTCCCTATGTACATATTCCCATCCCCTGGCATTTTAGCCCTATAAATATCAGTTTGGGAAATGCCGAGTTCATCTGGGACTCAGCATTAGCCTACCGCGTCCTAACCCTGGGATTAGCTTGACATCTGGTTAAGTTAAATAACCTTTTTCTTACCCCTTTACCCATAACGTTTCATCCCTTTTAACCCCTCGCGCTCACAGGTTTGGGCTTAGTTTAAAAAATATTTGATTAAATTATGATCCTGGCGCTCAAACCCTGAAAAACCCACAAAAAACCCACTAAACCAAAGTCTAACCCCCCCCCCCTGGCACATTATACAAATTCGAATATTCGTGCGGGCCCCGTCCATTATCCCTCTGCCGCCTCATCTGTTCCGCCAGCCGTCCGATCGCCCGTGCCACAGATCTACGGTGGGCGGGTCTTCTCATCTCCGAAGCCGCCGAGGGTTAACACCCGGGAGATCGGCGGTTTTCCCGCCGTAATCCCACCACGTGTCTCCCTCTCGGCTGTGGCGAAGCCCCCTCTACCGAAACCACCTACGCGGAAAGGCAGTGTACCCGAAACCGGATACCGCTCTCCCCCCTCCTGCGTCAGCATAACGTCACCCTGCCACGTCACCATCCTGCGTCGACCTCCTGCCACTGTGCCCTTGCCACGTAGCTGCCACCGTACTACCATGTCACCTCCTCCACCATACCGCCGCGTCACCTGCCGTACTGCTGACGTCACCCTGCCACGTCACCGCCGTACTGGGACCCACCGCTGACGTCATGCTGACGTCACCATCAAAAAGTGCGAAAGGCGCAAATCGCAGCCTAGGAAGCCCGGAATCAGAATCTGAGGCAGTTTTTCATGCGCGATTAGCGCCTAGCGCTAATCGCACATGGCTACGGGAAATAGGCCGAAATGGAAAGCCCCTCACCGCTCGGCCTCCAGCAGGCCCAAAAGGCGCAAAATGACCAGAATTTCTTCGCGAGGCATACAGAAAGGGGCAAACACAATTTTTAAAGCAACAGAGGGCCGAGCAACAGCCATAAAAGGTCGATAGGACAGTCTAAAGCACTCAGAAGACATTAAAGAGGCCAGGTTCAGCGCCAAAGTGTATCAGAGGAAAGATGAAGTGGCAAAGAGTATCAGTTCAACAACATCAAAGCAGGTGAAAATTAAAAGCCTCCATCAAAGTCAGCAGAGCAGTTAAGGCCATTTAAAAACTTATCTGGTCGGGATTAGTGCACATTAATGGCACCGAATAGCAGCAGAATCAAGTTAGAGGTGGAGATAAAAGACAAATCACAGTTATTACAGAAAGACTGCACCAAGCCACCCAGGACAAACATTAACTTAGTTTGATACAGCTACCCTCAGCGCAGCTCAAAGATATTTTCATGCATTTATTTCTGGATAAGATTAGGTTAAAGTAATCATTTTCTTTTAGACCTGTTTAGGTCGGTTGTAATAGATTAATTTTGGATAATTTTCCCTATTTATACGACCCTCTGCATTGTAAAAAGGGTTGGTTGGTTGATAATCTTCATTAGAGACTCGCACTGGATATCTGAGATGTTTTACTTAATCAAAGATTGCTGAAAAGCTTTGGAGGAATGACTATCTTCTCTGTGTCTAATGGTTTGAAGAATTGAATGTGGAATTCTTGTGCTGCAGTATGAATCAATAAGTGTTCCCTACCTCTGTTATTTCAATTTCACATATGCTCAAGTCACTGAACAAAGGATTGGTTTAGAATTTGCTTAGCTGCACTCTATGCTCAGTTTCTGTGGCTTCTTAATGTTTTCCTCTTGATTTAGGCATAAATATGAATTATGTTATGTCTCATGTTTGATCTATTTCACATATGAATGACTGTTATCTAGGAATTCTTAGCTGCTCCTAGATAGGGCTCATTTATCTTCCTTCTGCTAACCTGAGATTCTTAATTTCCCCTCATTTCTTAGCCTTTAATCCATCTCTTTTACCTTGAATGATTGTTTCATATGCAGCTGTCTTGCTCCATAATTCCCTCTTGTGACCAAGAAAACGCACCAGCAGTCCTACTCCTTGACTCCACGCCCAATGGTTCTAAAACTTTCATGCTATCTCTACCTCTTTACTTGAAAGCATCATCCTTCCCACCAAAATCAAAACAAAACCCCTTGAACTCAATAACTAGCCTAAAAACCTTATCAACAAAGCTAAATCAGAAAGAGAGAGCCCTCTCTGATTGTAGGTGGGCTAGAACCTGTAGTCCAAAGATTGGTTTGTGGTTACCTCTGCCGTATCCTTTCAGGAGCTTAAGGACAACCTGAGTGATAACATAATGGCGACTCCACTGGGGAACATCCTCAGTTAATCTCACAAATCAAGTTGGAAAGCTCCACTGGGAAACTTCTCAGAAAAATCCAGGAAACAACTTGGAAGGTTGTTTCAAAGAGGAATCCTGTTTTCTGGAGGAACTGCTCCCTTTCCTTCAGAACCTTTTCATGTTTAGATCTGATCTGTAATGGTGGACAGGGATTAGACACACTAGAGTTAAAATTATCCACCTGGCGACTCCACCTCATTTTCAATCAGGACTCCATTGGAGGATCGAACCTGAAAGAGAGATATGATCCAGAGTTTCAAGTTTTTTTAATCAAACCTGCAACTAAACAGTTCGTATGCCAAAGAATTAATAGTCAAGGCAGGATGACCAGGTGTGTGGAAGAGCTTGCAATAGATCTATCTTTAGATGAATTCAGGAAGCTGTTATCCGAATATGAGCTTGATGAAAATTTTCTGAGATTGGTGTTGTTAAAGGTTAAAAAAATACAACAGCCTCAAATCAAGATGAATTTCCTTGATTTAATTGTCGAAGAACATGAAAGTGAAATTGAACTGGTGCATTCTCAAATTCAGTCATATGATTTTCGTGATCCTAAAGAATTCTTCCAAAATCTTCCTTCTCCGAGTCATGAGGAAATTGTACTACCTGCTGACTTACAGATTGAGGATAATCTTGCGTTCAAGACAAAGGCTAAAGTATTGGTTGCTGGGTTTGTTACTGAGGATGTAGCTGTTCCATCAGACCAAGAAGATCCAAAAGAAATTCTCCCACATAATGCTTTTGTGGATCCTGTAGCAGATTACATGGAGGATCTTCTCAAACCAAAACTTTTAACATATTTTCTCTATGAGGACCAAGTAGTTCAGCAGTGGCCTTTATATGTCATCATTTTGATTATGGGGGCACATGACCAAATAATGTTTCTGATTTCACCAACTGTTAGTCAAGCAGTTCGTTTCCTTCTACAATTGCTTAGATGGTTGCACTGGCTATTTCATTTTACCTAACCAACAAGCAGAAGACTGATTAGTGTAAATAGGTAGGATTTTGGTTTTTGTTTGGATGGCAAGCTTGTTACAGTTGAAGCCCGAAGTGAAGGCCCTAAGCTCTTCAAGTCTGCTTTCATATACATAAATAAAGCAACCAACAAAGGGAAGTTTTCAGAGTGCAGAAACAATTGAAGACCAAGGCAATCTGACCTGCTGTTCTTGACTTTTCGTAAGGAAAAGTCATCCCCAAGTAGAGCCACTGTTAGCCTCCTGTTGCAACAGGTTTCATATTTCATGATTGACAGTGGAAGTGCCAAAAATGTTCATCTTTTCCATACTGCAAAAGTTCCATTTTTGAAAGATTTATCAATTAAGGGAATGCCAAACCAGCTTAATCTTGGTTTCCTTAGGTTTAAATTGCCTGTTTTAGAATAGAGAAAGAAAATTTGTCCAAACAGTTTAAGCTTGGCAGGTTAATAGATAGGTAGAGAATCAAAGGAGCCCAACTGCTTAATCTGGGCCCTTGGCAGAAATAAGTGAAGATTTAGATAGGAGGGTAGTCAAAAGAAAAATTGTAAAGCAGGGTCTGCAAGTCTAAGTGCACCCAAACCAAAAGAAGAAAAAATGTTAGGTAAGTAGGCTGGGTAGGTAGTTTTGAGGTTGCAAAATGTTGATTTATGATCAATTTTGTGTTTCAAAGTGATATTTTACTACAGATCACAATTGTAAGGCAGTTTTTCATTTGGAGCAGGTCAAGCGAGGCATGTCTAACTCCCCCTTCTTCTAATTCCCTAAATCACTCACTAACTTCCCTGAAGAGGTCAAGATCTGCTTGAGCCTCTTAGTTTCATCATGTTTCATAAAACATTTTCCTAAGTAGAGATCTACTTTACTTAGGAGTGCTGACATCTCTTCTACAAGTTCTATCCCCCCTAAATAGCCTAAAGATTCACATACTTAGCACTTTCTTCACACTTTCATATTAACTACTAATTCTTGCTATGTAGCTCCCTATCTGTTCCCCCTTCCCCTACTAAAAATATGTTAATAAATCTCCCTATGTACATATTCCCATCCCTTGGCATTTTAGCCCTATAAATATCAGTTTGGGAAATGCCGAGTTCATCTGGGACTCAGCATTAGCCTACCGCGTCCTAACCCTGGGATTAGCTTGACATCTGGTTAAGTTAAATAACCTTTTTCTTACCCCTTTACCCATAACGTTTCATCCCTTTTAACCCCTCGCGCTCACAGGTTCGGGCTTAGTTTAAAAAATATTTGATTAAATTATGATCCTGGTGCTCAAACCCTGAAAAACCCTGAAAAACCCATTAAACCAAAGTCTAACACCCCCCCCCGGCGACATTATACAAATTCGAATATTTGCGCGGGCCCCGTCCATTATCCCTCCGCTGCCTCATCTATTCCGCCAGCCGTCCAATCGCCCGCGCCACAGATCTACGATGGGCGGGTCTTCTCATCTCCGAAGCCGCCGAGGGTTAACGCCTGGGAGATCGGCGGTTTTCCCGTCGTACTCCCGCCACGCGTCGCCCTCTCGGCTGTGGCGGAGCCCCCTCTGCCGAAACCACCTACGCGGAAAGGCGGTGCGCCCGAAACCGGATACCGCTCTCCCCCCTCCTGCGTTAGCGTGACATCACCCTGCCACGTCACCATCCCGCGTCGGCCTCCTGCCACCATGTCCTTGCCACGTAGCTGCCACCGTACTACCACGTCACCTCCTCCGCCGTACCGCCACGTCACCCGGCCGTACTGCTGACGTCACCCTGCCACGTCACCGCCGTACTGGGACCCACCACTGATGTCATGCTGATGTCACCGTCAAAAAGTGCGAAAGGCGCAAATCGCAGCCTAGGAAGCCCGGAATCAGAATCTGAGGCAGTTTTTCATGCGCATGGCTACGGGAAATAGGCCGAAATGGAAAGCCCCTCACCGCTCGGCCTCCAGCAGGCCCAAAAGGCGCAAAATGACCAGAATTTCTTCGCGAGGCATACAGAAAGGGGCAAACACAATTTTTAAAGCAACAGAGGGCCGAGCAGCAGCCATAAAAGGTCGATAGGACAGTCTAAAGCACTCAGAAGACATTAAAGAGGCCAGGTTCAGCGCCAAAGTGTATCAGAGGAAAGATGAAGCGGCAAAGAGTATCAGTTCAGCAACATCAAAGCAGGTGAAAATTAAAAGCCTCCATCAAAGTCAGCAGAGCAGTTAAGGCCATTTAAAAACTTATCTGGTCGGGATTAGTGCACATTAATGGCACCGAACAGCAGCAGAATCAAGTTAGAGGTGGAGATAAAAGACAAATCATAGTTATTACAGAAAGACTGCACCAAGCCACCCAGGACAGACATTAACTCAGTTTGATACAGCTGCCCTCAGCGCAGCTCAAAGATATTTTCATGCATTTATTTCTGGATAAGATTAGGTTAAAGTAATCATCTTCTTTTATACCTGTTTAGGTCGGTTGTAATAGATTAATTTTGGATAATTTTCCCTATTTATACGACCCTCTACATTGTAAAAAGGGTTGGTTGGTTGATAATCTTCATTAGAGACTCGCATTGGATATCTGAGATGTTTTACTTAATCAAAGATTGCTGAAAAGCTTTGGAGGAATGGTTGTCTGCTCTGTGTCTAATGGTTTGAAGAATTGAATCTTGTGCTGCAGTATGAATCAATAAGTGTTCCTTACCTCTGTTATTTCAATTTCACATATGCTCAAGTCATTGAACAAAGGATTGGTTTAGAATTTGCTTAGCTGCACTCTATGCTCAGTTTTTGTGGCTTCTTAATGTTTTCATCTTGATTTAGGCATATATATGAATTCTGTTATGGCTCGTGTTTGATCTATTTCACATATGAATGACTGTTATCTAGGAATTCTTAGCTGCTCCTAGATAGGGCTCATTTATCTTCCTTCTGCTAACCTGAATGAGAGATTCTTAATTGCCCCTCATTCCTTAGCCTTTAATCCATCTCTTTTACCTTGAATGATTGTTTCATATGCAACTGTCTTGCTCCATAATTCCCTCTTGTGACCAAGAAAATGCACCAGCAGTCCTACTCCTTGACTCCACGCCCAATGGTTCTAAAACTTTCATGCTATCTCTGCCTCTTTACTTGAAAGCATCATCCTTCCCACCAAAATCAAAACAAAACCCCTTGAACTCAATAACTAGCCTAAAAACCTTATCAACAAAGCTAAATCAGAAAGAGAGAGCCCTGTTTGATTGCAGGTGGGCTAGAACCTGCAGTCCAAAGATTGGTTTGTGGTTACCTCAGCTGTATCCTTTCAGGAGCTTAAGGACAACCTGAGTGATAACAACATGCATGCAAGCATTAACAAACTATATTTTATTATTTTAACAACTTGTTAAAATAATCTAACTGGACTTGACTAGTTAGAAATAAGTCAACTGATTCTCTCATTATAGAACTCATACTTATTCCCTCAATCAGTGGAGGAAATTAAGGATAAATTCCTCAATCAGTGGGACAACTCATGTGCATGCTCGCAAAGACTTCAAATTCGAATTTCCTTACCTAATTAACTCAACTAAATTAATTAATTAATATTTCCAACTGCTGTTAAGACCAAAATTAATTTTACTTCCTATAGATAGACTAGGGACTACTATAAATAGGTAGGGACCCAGAAATGTTATTTTTAGAACTTTCTATTTTTATCAATTTCACCTCTCACCCAATGTGGCCAATGACCTCACTGGCCAAACTGCTATTTTTAGACATGCTATTTTTAGCACATTCTAAATTTAACATTTCTTGTTGCACATTTTTCAACACTCCCTCTCAACAAGAAAGGCTTTCTCTCGAACCTGATCCTGTAACTCTGGAATGTTCTGCATGCAACACATCTACCTGGTCCACTTGCTCCAACAACACTTGGAACAAAAACACTCCCAACTAACCACTCTGTTGGGCTAGGAACATACTCTGATGCTGAAGCTCTACCTGCTGCTAACAAGTGCTCCCTCTCTGACATCTGCGCTACTACAACATCTCCATGCATCTCGCACCATTGCACACCTCTCTGTGCCACCTAGCACTGTGCAAAACACTTGTGCCTCTCGCATTGCTGCAACCTACTAGTTATGCGTTGTCCTGAGATTCCTTGCACTGTCGCTCTCTCTACCGCTCCATCCGCATCTGTCTCTACCCAATCAGTCAATTCCTGCTACTCCACATCGGGGCTCCTGTAGCAAGGTCTCATCCAATAGGTTGGGTACCTCAAGGATCCTATCCCTCCTCCTTGGGATGATCACTCTACATTGCCCCACCTCCTACCTGGAGGTATGGCTGCATGTGATCCCTCAGCCCACCTGGCTCAAAGTTTCCCCTTACTGGAGGTCTTTGCATGAGTAGATGTCTCTACTCGATCTCCACTCAGCTTCCCCTATTGTGGCTACTCCAAAACCTCCTGAAGCTGCTACACCAATCATGGCTCCTCCACAATCATCTGAGACTTCTTCTAGTGCTGCATGTTGAGAGGTAATATACCCTCCCTCTCAACCACCAAGTCTCCATCAGTTGCCTTGCTGCTCAAGGCTTTGCATGCATCTTGAACCTCAAGAGCATACAAGTTCTTGACCCGTGAACCAATCTGCTTCACCTGTCTAGTGATGATGTGTCTAAGGAAAACCTTTCCCTTACTGAAGACTACATCATAGCCTCTGTCTTCCAGCATCGCGATCGACACCAAGTTTCTCTTCAGTCCTGGTACATACTTGACATCAGTCAAGGTAATGCGAGCTCCATGCTCCCTCTAAAAAATAACTGTGCCTACACCTGAGACACTATACTTCTCATCATTACCCATCACTATGAGTATCTGGAGATCTTTCTCCTCCAAAGTATTGAACAAACTCTTTTTGCCGGTCATGTGGAAAGAAGCTCCACTGTCAAGAAACCAACCACTTCCCACCATGGATGAAACCATGCATGCGAAGAGTGTGAAATCCAACTCAAACTATGAAGCAAGTGCCTCACCTTCAGATCCTTCCCCGAATCCCTTCTTGGATTTCCTCCGTGGACAATTTGCAGCATAATGGCCCACCTCATGACAACGAAAGCATCGCACTTTCAATTTGTCAACCTTCTTCCCATCATTGGAAGAACTGGATTCGGAAAGAGAAACCTTCTCCTTCCCCTTCTTCGCCTTACTCGCTAAGGCACAGTTCTCCTCATCATGCATGGATGAAGAACTGTCTCTGGTGCTCCGTCTGATCTCCTCCTGCATCAAATCCGACCATAGTCGTTCCCAATCTGGCAGTTTCTCCCTTCCATTCACCGAGTCCTGGTAGCTATGCCAGCTCTTAGGAAGGCCAAGGAGTGCTAGACTCACCATATCCTCATCTGATGTCACGACCCCTACACTTGCAAGCTCATCCCTGCATGTGATGAGCTTGGTCAGATACATAGAGATCGTCTCATCCCTTTCACACTTGATCTTTCGAAGTTTTTCCTTCAGTGCCAGCTTCCTCTGATCACTGCTATTATGATATAAATCTTTCAATGTTTTCCACATTGCATGCGGAGTCTCCTTCCCATGGAGGCTCGAGACAATGTGATCTCACACTCCCTCCAAGAGAATTCTCCTAGCTCTAGCCACACACTTCCTCCATTCCACCTGCTCAGTCTTGTTAGTAGGCTTAGGAATTTCTTGATCAATGAAATCCTTAAGGCCATTATCTTCCAAAACTGCCTCCATGCGATCCTTCCAAGCTATATAGTTTGAGCTGCCATCAAGGGCATACTCAAGCCTCAAACCACAGAATGCCATCGATGAAATAGATGTGATAAGAACTTGAGATCTATATCCCGAATAATAAACTTCGAATTTCTCCTGCTAGTATATTGTTCTTGCTTGATCACTTGTGCTCTGATACCATGTAGAATTTTTCTACAAATCAGCTAGCTCTGATACCATGTAGAAATTTCACCTGTAGAACAAACCGATATATGCAATGTCCTAAAGCATAATACTTGTTCTACTTCTACAAAACATTAAGTGGAAGCATAATCGAATTCATGAGCAACATCAAGAAGAAACATGCATAACTGATCAAGAGAAATAATCACACATAATTCAATATATATCCAGGGGAAAGCACCAGCATAAAACCCCAACCATGTATTATCAATCAAGTGGAAATCATCTTCACAATACAAAAAGAATCAGCTCTCAAGCTATCCAATTCTCAATGAACTATGAAGATATATCTCATGAACCAACCAAGCCCTATATATAAAGGCTTTACCTATGGTCCAATCCCTATTTCCTTGCGTAGTTTTCTTAGGAAATAATAGCAAAAGCATATGCAATTAATTCCAAACATACCAAGTTAACCAATGGTCCAACTACGCAATCCTTAAGGACACTAGTTCCTCAACCATGCAAAAACTACTTACTAGAAATAGTCAAGCATCTGATAGTACATTGTCCCACATCTGATCTCAACTGGGTCTTTGACATAACTGACATGCAACAGTTATCCATGAGCGAATTCTCAGTTATCTAAAATAATAGTTGTCACATGCATGCAAGCATTAACAAACTATATTTTATTATTTTAACAACTTGTTAAAATAATCTAACTGGACTTGACTAGTTAGAACTAAGTCAACTGATTCTCTCATTATAGAACTCATACTTATTCCCTCAATCAGTGGAGGAAATTAAGGATAAATTCCTCAATTAGTGGGACAACTCATGTGCATGCTCACAAAGACTTCAAATTCGAATTTCCTTAACTAATTAACTCAACTGAATTAATTAATTAATATTTCCAATTGCTGTTAAGACCAAAATTAATTTTACTTCCTATAGATAGACTAGGGACTGCTATAAATAGGAAGGGACCCAGAAATGCTATTTTTAGAACTTTCTATTTTTAGCAATTTCACCTCTCACCCAATGTGGCCAATGACCTCACTGGTCAAACTGCTATCTTTAGACATGCTATTTTTAGCACATTCTAAATTTAACATTTCTTGTTGCACATTTTTCAACACATGTAATCCATCGTGATGTGTAACACCTCTGCCATGAAAACGCCTGGGGCATATATCCAATAAATGGCTTGTCTGGTGGCATATTAAACAACAAAACGGAATGTCCCAATAATCAATCATTTGTCTGATGCGAAGAGTGTCCCATTCCAAATCAATGCTCTCTAAAAGACCCTCAATATAATTCACTACAACCAAAATCCAAGCCACCCTCTTGTCATGTGCACCAAGACTCGGGGATCCATGTAAACAAAACGTCCCACCACATTCCCAAGCTCCACCAGGGATTGCCTGGTCCAAAACTCAACCAACAATCTGGGGATTTTAACCCAAACAAAGTTATTCTTTGGGGTGTCCAAAAGCTGGTTAAACCCAACATACCATCTTCTAAGTTGAAGAAAACTTTGTCCCCGAACCCATGGGGTCATTAAAATGCGCTTTGAATCATCCTTATGCAAGAAATGGAGGTTATACCACTGATTTAGTAATTTAATCATATTTAGCGTGTATCCCGGAATAGGCACCCACTAAGAAGATACCCACCCCTCCATGTCCACATCCCGAGCACCTACAAAGAACCACCTCCCTACTAGTTCCCAGTTTTGTAAACTTACCACTCTATCCCACAGGACATCATGTCCAAAACTCAACAATTTTGGTTCCACTGCACATTTGATGTTCTTGTTCTGCCTTCCTCGATGACCCGAAGGTCCAGGAAACTATTGTCAAAGGTGAGGGTCCTCCACAGGCAAGGGATTTGCAAGTGCACATTGATTCGACAACAAGGTGTTTCCCCCATGCAATAAGGGTGATTCAGCACCCCGGGAATGGGCCCAATGCATGTAATTTCACTCAACGTCTAACGTGGCATGCACAAAAGCCTCCTGAATGGATATGTCAACATCTAGTGAGTCAATAATCCTTTCCATCATCATCCGCCAAGGATGACAGTGTGGACACCCCAGGAAATAACTACCAAACTGTCCCAGCTGCTAGAGGGAAACAAACACCACCCTCGCACTATCTAGGGATCAGTAAGTGATTCCACCTTCCAAGGACACCCATAAATGTGAAATGATACGATACCCACCAAATCTAGGCAGGCCCTTATATGGAAAATAAAAAACCCTCTACCAAGATTGTTCACCAGCTAAGGATCATAGATTAAAGATCCGCAGTAGGTACAACACACACACAATAAATGAGAAAGACCCACCGAATGTATACCTATAGATAGAAAAGGTTGCCTCCCTGAGAAATATACCCAGGATGGATATAGACAAACCAGAAGGTCAATGTTGTAAAACTCCCGAGGATGACGGGGACATTAAAAAACCTAGATCCACAACATGCAAGATCCCACCAAACCTCAACTGTAATGTCAGAAGCCCAGGATACCTTGAGGAACGTGAAAAATAATAACACCTGTGTATATCTCCACCCCCAAATTTACGCACCTGAGATATCCAACATCGTCACCAGCAACACAGTGCTTTAATGAGAAACAATCTGGTCGATATGTCACCAAAAAAAGGCAGTTGAGAAAATTCGCCACCCGAGCGCCACCATCCTAGAGTTGCAGCTTAACAACGTCCCACCAAAACTGGCAAGTAAACTAAGAATCATGAAGAGAAAAGGGATCCTCAGACAATACTAACAGCAACAACAACACCAACAGCCCAAGATCCTCCACCACCTATGGCAACATCTAAAACTTAAATCTTTGAAGGGTTGCGAGATATTAAAAGAACTTATCCACTTCCTCTACAAAAAACGGAGGTCTTTTTGATCTTGTTGCACCTAAGGCTCAATGTTACCCCCCACCAAATCCCTTATAAAAAATTCCCTCCAGACGTGCATTGGTCCTCTAGCGAGGAGATCGCGAATGTTCTACCCAAATGAGTATCAGGATATATATTACACAAAGAAACAACAATATAATCTGTATCACTTCAAGAAGTGGGGAAAGAAACATCCCTAATAATAAAATACTTTGTGTCCACCCAAGAAAAACAAAATATCCAGGCCCAACAAAAGCAATATCCACCCACCACCATTAAACAACCCCACAGGGCTGGGAGAAGCCCACCCAAAAACCCCGCACTTTCAAAAACCCAACCAACAGTTCGGATGCACAGTGGGAAACAAAAGAAAAACTTTTCCCAAGCGATTCCTTAAATATCCATATGTCCCAACTCACAAACCAAAATCCATATGTTCCAATTCACATACCACATTTCAAATTTCAAAGAATAATTGTATTGAGGAAAAAATTCCATGCTTACTCGGACCATCAAGAAAACAAGCCTATGCCATGATGTCGCACAACCTGGTTTGCAGAAGCCCACAAACATTTTATGTAGTGTTAAATAACCATAAACACATACATTTAAGCATCGACAAACATATACAGCCAATGTCCAAAAACACCTTAGCTAGAATCGAAACAATTGCTTAACACCAACTCGATATTTATGCTCAATAGTTTTCTTCTTGCAACTAATAAAATTCAATTATAGCTATAGTAATTAGCTAAATAAAATGAAATCAAAACCCAAATAGGCTAAGATCCTTCAAATAAGGAGTAGTGATGGCTTCATATTATGCTTTGCATACCACTTGGGCCACAGATGATACATCCTACCAATGGAGTTCGATTCACTTCCAATGATCCATTTGAATTCCACATGTCCACTTGCAATCATTGATTCCAACCAGGAAAACTCACATGCCAATTCAGGTTTGTGGTTGGTTCACCATTACAACAATCGTATTTATGTGAAATTCAAGTTCACGTGGCCTCAACTTTCATGTTGAGTATTCAAAGAAAATGATACTATGTAATGCATCAAGTAAAATGTGATCCACTTTCTATTACTTTTTTGACTTCGATGGTTGAAGTATTATGGATCATTCATTCATTTCAATGGCTACTTTAAAATCCATGGATAATATGGATAAAAGTCGTCGAATTCGGGCAAAAAAAAATTCAAAAAAACTTGTAGAGACAACGTTTGAATCTTGTTTTTGATGGTGGAAATGGATTCAGCACCATCAAAAACGTCTAGGACACCTACAATTTTGAAGTTTAACAACTATAACTTGGATTTACAAAATCCTTGCGGGATTTTCTCTAAATATGACAGGAATTTCCATAACTTTCCAGGCAATTCCTCCGCTAGTTAGACTACAGCATTTAGATTACCTCGTATCTAATAAAACAATGCATCTCACCTGCAGGCTTATTCTGCTCTAATTTTAAATCTAAAATTAATTAAAACGCTCAAATTAATGTGATGTATTATAAAATTGATTACAGTGGAAAGCACTTAAATTTAAGTTAATATATTATAATATATTTTATTAACAAATTTAGATTAAGGTTTTTTAATTAATTTATTTAAATAGTATTGTATTGAGGTAGGTTTTAACAGACCGTATATAGGAGATGTAATGTAAAACGTGTAAACATTTTTTTACATGTTAGTTCAGAACATTAAATTTATTTTAATAACTTTATTTTATAAAGTTAAAATATTTGTAAATATTTATTTATAAAAGATTATAAATAATAGAAGTTAATATGAGAGATGTTAAGGTGGGTGTAAAATTAAAAAAAAAAAACATTAAAATTTAATTTGTTATATTGTAATTTTGTTTTTTATTAATAAAATTACAAATATTTAAAAAAAAAGAAAATCATAATATAGTTATTATATCAACAATATATAACATATAAATAGTTATAAGTTAAAAGCTATTTTACATTATAGATTTAAATAATGATTTTGTAACGATACTTAAATTTAATTAATAAGCACCTAAGAAATTTAACACTTACAATAAACTTTAGATATAACAATATTAACTATGAATATTCACATCCAGGTTACAATAGATTTGCCATAGATGTTATAATAGATTTATTATTGCTAAACAATACCACATGCCCAAAAACTATCTCTAACTTCAATCAAACTATTTTATTTGAATTTAATTTTATAATTTTATAATTAAATATAAAAGAAAAAATATTGTAATTATTTTTGAGATATATTTAAACCCTTTATCACATTAAAATATATAAGATATATATAGTAGCTATAAATTAAGCTAGTAGTTTAAGTGTGATTTTTTGGAAATTTTTTTGGTTTATTTTCTCATCTAATTTGTCTAGAATCCAATAGGGATTCTTTGAAAGCACAAGTTTAAGAGGTGAACTCTTCACAATCTAAGTGCCCCAGGGTTTTTGAGGGTGTATATGCAGTCAAAAAATCAATTTAAACAACACAAATCAAGATTTGGCCACAAATTTTTTTGTTGGATTTCCAAAAAGTCTCCCTTAAAAACTACTCCTAAATTAAGATCCATTTTACCATTTAAACTAAAATAATAATTTTGTAACCATATTTAAATTTCACTACTAAGCACATAAAAAATTAAAAACAATTTTTTTTATGTGTTAAGTCTAGCAAGACATACATAGAGTGCGTAATTACGTAGAGAGACCATGAAGTTTGGGAGTGGTGAAGACGATGCAGACGGCCAGAGACATGCAAAGTAGCTGTCAACATGATGGAGCCTTCAAGTTGTTGGGCTTAGTAATTGCACCCATGAAAATACAATTATTTATTTATAGTAAATTGATTTTGTTTTTTATTTTATTTTTGCTTTATTATATTAAATAATAAAAGTATAGTTAATATTGTTTATTTTAAGGTTATAATATTTATTTTAGGGTTTATATACTTTGGGTTTATAATATTAATCTTTTGAATTTCTTGGGTTCATAATCTTTCGGGGTTTTAGTATTAATCAATTGGGTTTATTAATGTAATGGTCTATATTCCTAGAGTTTAATATTACTCCCTTGGGTTTAATATTTTTCCTTGGGTTTATAATTCTTTGAGTTTTTAGCATTAATCCCTTGGGTTTATTATTCACTTGGGTTTATAATATTAATCATGGTCAACCATGTTTTGTAAAATCAATCATGCTCCAACATTGCATTGTGACAAACATTGTCTCAATAAGAAAACCAACCATGCTCAACCATGATTCAACATCACATTGTGACAAAGATTGTCTCGATACGAAAATCAATCATGTTTAATCATGGTCCAACGTCGCATTGTGACATTGATTGTCTCAATATGAAAATAAATCATGGTCAACCATGTTTATTTTAGGGTTTATAATATTGGTCTTGGGGTTTATATACCTTGGGTTTAATATTATTCTCTCGGGTTCATAATCCTTTGGGGTTTTAGTATTCATCCCCTAGGTTTTAGTATTATTCCCTCAGGTTCATAATCCTTTGGGGTTTATAATATCAAACACTTTGATTTATTAATATAAGGGTTCAACCATGGTTGAGCATGGTCTAACGTTGCATTGTGACAAAGATTGTCTCAATATGAAAATCAACCATGGTCGGCGATGGCCTAACGTCACATTATGACACAGATTGTCTCGATATGAAAATCAATGATGCTCAAGCATGGTCAAGCATGGTCCAGCTTTGCATTGTGACATTGATTGTCTCAATATAAAAAACAACCATGGTCAACAATATTTATTTTAGGGTTTATAATATTTATCTTAGGGTTTATATACCTTGGGTTTATAATAATAATCCCTTGGGTTTAACATTATTTTCTTGGGTTCATAATCCCTTGGGGTTTTAGTATTAATCCCTTGGCTTTATTGTTCCCTTGGGTTTATAATATCAAACCCTTGGATTTATTAATCTAAGGGTTGAACCATGGTCGAGCACGACCCAACGTCACATTGTGACAAAGATTGTATCAATATGAAAATCAACCATGGTCAATCATGCTCAACCATGGTGCAACATCGCATTGTGACAAAGATTGTCTCGATATGAAAATAAATCTTCGTCAACCATGGTCCAACATCACATTGTGACAAAGATTGTCTTAATATGAAAATCAATTGTGGTCAACCATAGTCTAATGTCGCATTGTGACAAGCATTGTCTTAATATGAAAATCAACCATTGTCAACTATGGTCAACATTGTTTATTTTAGGGTTTATAATATTTATCTTAGGATTTATATGTACCTTGGGTTTATAATACTAATCCCTTGGGTTTAATATTATTCCCTAGGGTTCATAATCCCTTCAGGTTTTAGTATTAATCCCTTGAGTTTATAATCCCTTGGGTTTATTATTCCCTTGGGTTTATATTATCAATCATGGTCAACCATGGTCAATCATGGTCAACTAAGGTTAACCATATTTTGTAAAATCAATCATGGTCAATCGTGGCCAATCATGGTCTACCATGGTCCACTGTCGCATTGTAACAATCATTCTCTCAATATGAAAATCAACCATGATCAACCATGGTCCAATGTCGCATTGTGACAAAGATTATCTTGATATGAAAATCAATCATGGTCAACCATAGTCCAACATCACATTCTGATATTGATTGTCTCAATATGAAAATTAACCATGGTCACCTATGTTTATTTTAGGGCTTCTAATATTTATCTGAGGGTTTATAATATTAATCCCTTGGGTTTAATATTAATATTTTGGGTTCATAATCCGCTGGGGTATTATTCCCTTGGGTTTATAATACCAAACCCTTGGATTTATTAATTTAAGGGTTCAACCATGGTTGAGCATTGTCCAATGTCGCATCATGACAAAAATTGTCTCAATATGAAAATCAATCATGGCCAACCATGGTCAATCATGGTCAACCATGGTATTTAATGGTTAATATGAAAATCAACCGTGTTCAAACATTGTCAACCATGGTCAACCATAGTCACCCATGGTCCTACATTACATTGTGACAAAGATTGTCTCAATATGAACATCAACCATGGTCACATTTTGACAATGATTGTCTCATGGTGCAACGTCACATTGTGACAACCATGGTCCAGCTTTTCATTGTGACAACCATGGTTAACCATGGTCTAGCATTGCATTGTGACAAAGAATGCCACAATATCCAACATTACTTTTTGACAAAGTATCTCACAATATGAGAATCAATCATGGTCAACCATGGTCCAACGTCATATTGTGACATGGATTGTCTAAATATGAAAATCAACCATGGTCATCCATGGTGAACCATGTTTGTTTTAGGGTTTATAATATTTATCTTATGTATATATACATTGGCTTTACAATATTAATCCCTTGGGTTCTTAGTATTAATCCCTTGGGTTTATTAGTGCCTTGGTTTTATAATATCAATCTCTTGGGTTTATAATAATAATCTCTTGGGTTTATGATATTAATCTTTTGTGTTTAATGTAATTTACTGGGGCTTATAATGCCTTGGGTTTCTAATATTAATAATCTCTTTGGTTAATAATATCAATAATATTAATAATATTATCATATTAATATTGTGTCAATCCCCTTGGTTGATTATATCAATAGTGCTTGATTTTAGACTTTTGTGATCCATACTGATTTTGATAAATTCTTTCGGATTAATCCGAAAAAATTTATCAAAACATATCAATATATATCAATAGTATTATCATATTATTATATTATAATAATTATTATTTTCAATTGTCATTATAATTGTTATAATTATTGTCATATTTATAATATAATAATAATGACATTTTAAAATATATTTATTATTTGTATTATTATTATATTAATAATTTTAATAATATCAGTAATAATATTAATATTAAACCCATATCTATTGATGCCTATCAGTGTATATCAACTACATTTATTGATCATTTGGTTTTATAATATTAATCTCATTGGTTTCTTAATTCCTTGGATTTATAATATCAATAATCCCTTGGGTTTATGATTTCTTAACTTTATAATTTTAGATTTTTATATTAATCTTAGATTTAGATTTGATATAGTAATATATTAATTTAACATATCAGATTTATAATATACATATATTAAGTTGACGCCTATGACATATAGCAACTACATTTATTGATATGGTTGTACTAATAAATAATAAAAACTATCTTACATTTTAATTATATATAATTATTCTTTTACGTATAATTTATAACTTAATTTATGTATAATTTATAATATATATATATATATATATATATATATATATATATATATATATTTAAAATAAAAAAATAATACAAGTTTAAATTTCATATATATATTCCTCGTCTTTAAAGCTTTTAAATTTAAATTTAATCTTATAAATTTATAATTTTACAATTTATAATTTTATATTTTGATAAAATTTTAATATTAATATTATTTTAAAAAATAACATTTAAAATTATATATAATATTTAATATCTTAATGTTAATATTATTTTAGAAATTGAAAATTTAAATTTTATATTAATATAATAAATATGCATGTTAAATCTTCATAATAATAAAATGCTTAAGTTAGATAAAGGGAATGCTAATTTCATTATCAAACATATATAAATTGATTTATTTTGTTTTCATTTTTTCATATTTAATGTAAAAATTGTTTATTAAAATAAATAAAATTTAAATCAATATTATTATTGAAGTTGAATAATATTATTTTTAAATAATAATAAATTATAAATAATTTTATTGTTTCCCTATACTATTTTGTAAATTCTAAGGTCTGTTTTACATAGTTGTGTATGCTTGGCTTCACGAGAGGAGGCTCTGCCCCTTGCTTTAGCCAGAATGTTTAGAGAATTCATAATGATTTTGGATCTATTGATATTCCTCGTCAATCTCTTTATCTTCAACAGTTTTTTCATAGAGTAGTTAGATGAAGTGGGGTTTAAAGGTTTGCAACAAACCCTCTACTGGGTGCATCTTGGAAAGCTAGAATTTAGAAATCAAGGGCGTTGCTAGCCAAAAGAAATAAAAGATCCAAAACATGAGGTTAAATCTAGTAAGATCGGAGAATATATCCAATATATGCATGATCACACTCTGATCTACAAATTCATTGGATTAGGGCCCTCTCAAAAGGCTTTGATTGGGTCGATTTGAAATAAATGGAACCCCCGGTGTCAAATAAAATTGGAGTTAGAGGCCAAGGTTTTTTAGAGTCATTTCTCTAGCTTAGAAGACAAATCGAGTATCTTTGAAGGAGGGCTATACTTTTTCAACAATGAAGGGCTTTTCACAAGATTTTAGAAGGAACAGTGTAATTTGGAGAAGGAGGATTTCCTTGCAGCTTTAGTGTGTGTTTTTCTCCTTTCTCTCCCCAAAGAATATTGGGAGGAGGAAACCTTTGAAGGCATCGGTAATAACATCAAAAACTTTGTCAAAGTATCAGAAGCTACCAAGAAAGGGAGGTACACTTCATATGCACAGATCTGTGTTTATATGAATATCTCCCAACCTCTTCCAACTTCCATAGATATTTACTATCAGAATAGTGTTTGGAAGCAATCTCTAGATTATGAACAAGTTCCCTTTAGATGGAGATGTTGTCATCAATACCAAGGAAACATTTGAAAAAAAACCTTCCTAGAAAGATCGAGTTGATTCAGGAAAAATCCCACAAAGAAGTAGAAATTTGAGTCCCCATGGAACCTCAAATCCTAACCAGATCCCTAGACCTAAAAATATGCTTGAGTCTCACTCCTCTCTGAAGGAGTCTCTAGAGAAAGTCAACAATCAAGTATGCAATCAACAAGAGGTAAATCCCATAACCCTAAACAGTGTCGATTTTTGTAGCTTGGGCAAGTACTTATGCATAAGCCTTATGTCTAGGCATGAAAAAGTCACCCAGATTTTCCTTAGAACAATTGCTCACGTGTGAGCAAGTTGCTAATGTAACTTAACCTAAGTCTAACTTAGAAAAAGCACATATTAATATGTTGGCTTATTGAGCTAATAGATACTTAGGAAAAGTAAAGTAATCTCCTTCAGTGATTTTGTTAAAAAAGTTAGATTGCACCAACTGAATATCGTAGTTTAACTCTTCTATGTTTTGGTCATTTTCTAGGCATATTGTTTGGTCAATTTTGCCCAAAATACAATAGGGATTTGTTGGGATCAAAAGTTTGAGTTGTGAAATCTGCATAATCCAAGTGCTTTGGGGGCGTTTTAGGGTGCTAAATCCATTTACGCATTCAAAAATGCATTTTAATTAAAAAACCATGATTGCACAAAAAATGGTTTCACTGAATTTCGAAAAAAATTCCAAAATATAAATTAGC
The DNA here is from genome assembly GCA_031772625.1 of Pinus tabuliformis. NCBI lineage: Eukaryota > Viridiplantae > Streptophyta > Pinopsida > Pinales > Pinaceae > Pinus > Pinus tabuliformis. Next base: position 1,992,804,341 of record CM062816.1, read on the forward strand.
TAGATTGTGTCAATTGAATGTCATTGTCTAATTCTTCTACATTTTGGTCCTTTTTTAGCGTACTTTTTGATCGATTTTGTCCAAAATCCGGCAGGTATTTGTTGGAATCACAAGTTTGAGTTGTGAAATCTGCATAATCCGAGTGCATGAGGGGTTTTTCAGGGTGTTGAATTCAATTATGTATTCAAAAACAAATTTTAAACAACAAAAAAACACAATCTCACCAAAAATTGTAGCATTGAATTCTAATGAAAAATCCATAATGTAAAATAGTTATATTGCAACAACTAAATTCTCTAGTCTAATTCTTTTACATTTGGTACTTTTTTGGGAAAAAATTTCAGTCAATTTTGTCCAAAATCTGATAGGGATTTATTAGAATCACAAGTTTGAATTGTGAAATCTACATAATCCAAGTGTTTCAGAGGTTTTTCAGCATGTTAAATCCATTTATGCATTCAAAAATGCATTTTAAACAATAAGAAACCACGATCTCACAAAAAATTGTATCACTAGATTTCAATGAATAAAACCAAACTATAAAAGAGTTAGATTGCACCAATTGAATGTTGTAGTCTAACTCTTCTATGTTTTGGTCATTTTCTACGCATATTGCTTTATCAATTTTGTCCAAAATATGATAGGGATTTTTTGGGATCACAGGTTTGAGTTATGAAATCTGCATAATCCAAGTGCTCCCACAGATTTTTAGGGTGCTAAATCCATTTATGCATTCAAAAAACATTTTAAACAACAAAAAGCCATGATTGCACCAAAAATTATAGTACCTAATTTTGAAAAAATGTCAAAATGTAAAATAGTTAGATTGTGCCAATTGAATGTCATAGCATAATTCTTCTACATTTTGGTCCTTTTTTTAGCATACGTTTCGATCAATTTTCTTCAAAATCTGGCAGGGATTTGTTGGAATCACAAGTTTGAGCTGTGAAATCTGCATAATCCAAGTGCACTAGGGGTTTGTTGGGGTGCTAGATTCAATTATGTATTCAAAAATGAATTTTAAAAAATAAAAAACCACAATCTCTCCAAAAATCGTAGCACTGAATTCCAATGAAAAATACATAATGTATAATAGTTAGATTGCACCAGATGAATGCTCTGGTCAATTATGTTTGGTCATTTTTTGGGCAATTTTTCAATCAATTTTGTCCAAAATATGATAGAGATTTATTGGAATCACAAGTTTAAGTTGTGAAATCTACATAATCCAAGTGCTTTGGGGTTTTTCCTAGACTTGAATCCTTTTATGCATTCAAAAATGCAGTTTAAACAAAAAAAAACCACGACCTTACAAAAAATTGTATCACTAGATTTTGGTGACAAAAAATATAAAATAGCTACATTATGTCAATTTAATGCCATAAACTAACTATTCTATGTTTTGGTCCTTTTCTAGGATATTTTCAGTCAATTTTGTCCAAAATCTAATAGGAATTTGTTGGAATCATAAGTTTGAACTATGAAATTTGCATAATTTGAGTGCTTTAGGGGTTTTTGAGGGTGTTGAATCCATTTATGCACTCAAAAATCCATTTCAAACAAAAAAAACCTCAATCACACAAAAAATTGTATCATCATATTCTATTGAACCGAAACATAGAATAGTTAGATTGCACCAATTGAATGACTAGTCTAACTCTTGTACATTTTGGTCCTTTTGTAGGCATATTGTCAATCAATTTTGTCCAAAATCCTATAAGGATTTGTTAGAGTTACAATGTTAACTGTGAAATCTACTCAATTCTTGTGCTCCAAGTGTTTTTCAAGGTGTTGAATCCATTTATACATTCAAAAACACAATTTGAATAACAAAATAACCACAATCTTTCAAAAATTGTATCAATGGATTCCACAAAAAAAATTCAAAACATAGAATAGCTAGATTGCGCCAATTGAATGATGTAGTCTAACTTTTCTATGTTTTGGTCCTTTTCTAGGCATATTTTTTGGTCAAGTTTGTCCAAAATCGGATAGAAATTTGTTGTAATCACAAGTTTGAGTTGTGAAATCTACATAATCCAAGAGCTTTGAGGGTTTCTTATGGTGCTTAATCCATGTATGCATTCACAAATGCATTTGAACAACAAAAAACCATGATCTCACTAAAAATTGTATCATTGGCTTTCAACAAAAAAAACCAAAACATAGAATAGTTTGATTGCACTAATTGAATGCCATAGTTCAACTCTTCTACATTTTGATCCCATTCTAGGTATATTTTTTGATCAATTTTGTCCAAAAACATGGAGATATTTGTTAGAATCATAAGTTTGAGTTATGAAATCTGCATTATTTAATTGTTCCAATGGTTTTTCAGGGTGCTAAATCCATTTGTGCATACAAAAACACATTTTAAACAACTAAAAAGCACTATCACAATTAAAAGCACACTAATTGTGATGAAAAAAAGCCAAAATGTAGAATAGTTATATTGTGCCAATTGTATGTTATAATCTAACTCTTCTATGCTTTGGTCCCTTTCTAGACATACCTTTTGATTAGTTTTGTCCAAAAGCCAACAAGGATTTGTTGGAAACACAAGTTTGAACTATGAAATATGCATAATTTGAGTGCTCCAAGGGTTTTTCAAGGTGTCAAATCCATTTATGCATTCAAAAACACATTTTAAACAATAAAAGTGCCACGATCTCACCGAAAATTAGAACACTCGATTCCAATGAAAATATCCAAAATGTATAATAGTTAGATCACACCAACTGAATGCCATTGTGTAACTCTTTTATGCTTTGGTCCTTTTCTGGGAATTTTTTTGGTCATTTTGTCCACAACCTAGTAGGGATTTATTGGAATAATAAGTTTGAGCTATGAAATCTACATAATCTAAGTGCTCTAGGGGTTTTCTAGGGTGTTAACTTCATTTAGGCATTAAAACCCACATTTTAAACAATAAAAAACCATGATATCTCCAAAATTGTATCACTAGATTGCAACAAAAAAATTCAAATGTAGAATAGTTAGATTGCGCCATTTGAATGATGTAGTCTAAATCTTCAGCATTTTGGTAATTTTTTGGGCTTAAGTTTTTATCAATTGTCCAAAATCTAGAAGTGATTTGTTGGAATCATACATTTGGGCAGTGAAATCTACATAATCTAAGTGCTTCAGGGGCTTTTAAGCATGTTGAATCCACTTATTCATTTAAAAAAACATTTAAAAAAATAAGAAACCGTGATCTCACAAAAAAATGTATTAGTAGATTCCATCGAAGAAGGTCAAAATGTAGAATAGTTAGGTTGTACCAATTGAATGTAATAGTCAATCTCTTCTATGTTTTGGTAATCTTAGAGCATATTTTTTACTCAATTATGTCCAAAATCCAATAAGGATTTGTTGGAATCACATGTTTGAGCTATGAAATCTTCATAATCCGAGTGATCTAGGGTGTTTTCAGGATATTGAATCTATTTAAGCATCCAAAATTTAAAAACCATGATCTCACCAGAAATTTTATTACTAGATTATGGTGAAAAAAACCAAAACATAATATAGTTAGATTGTGCGAATTAAATGTCGTAGTTGAACACTTCTATGTTTTGATCCTTTTCTGGGCATATTTTTGGCCAATTATGTCCAAAATATGGCAAAGATTTGTTGGAATCACAAGTTTGAGCTATGGAATCTACATAATCCAAGTGTTCTAGGGAATTTTTAAGGTGTTGAATCCATCTATGAAATCAAAAACACATTTTAAACAACCAAAAATCACAATCTCACTAAAATTTGTATCATCAAATACCTGTGAAAAAGGCCAATACATAGAATAGTTAGATTGGATCAATTGAATGCCGTAGTCTAACTCTTCTATGTCTTGGTCCTTTCTTGTTATGCTCTTGACCTACGAGAAATTCCAGAATACCAGCAATACGAAGAAATATAGCCTAGAACACATAATAAAATGAGTAAAACAACAAGTATTTTATTGTTCAGAAATAGATTCAATGTTCACTTGCCTCCTCGAGGGGGCAACCTCCAACAGTGCAGAGCTCGATTACAATAAGGCTCGATGATATTTCCCATACTAACTAAGACTATTTATAGCTAAATGGCATCCAAAACCCTAACTATTAGTGGTCCCTTGCATAACATGGGTTAACCACTTTAGTTATTAATTATGGCCAGTTTACAACTAACTATGGTCCCTTTTCTCTAATGCGGGTCAACCACTTACAAATATTAATGCGGGCTTTATTTACTCTCTAACTAACTATTATTATGACTCGGCAAGTTGGGTTTATTACATAAATAAACGGGTTAGGGTTGGACCCTAACATTTATGGGCATATTTTTTTGGTCAATTTTGTCCAAAATTCGATAGGAATTTGTTAGAATCACAAGCTTGAGCTGTGAAATAGTGCTATAGGGATTTTTCAAGGTGTTGGATTTATTTATGCATTCAAAGATGCATTTTGAACAACAAAAAACCATGATCTCACAAAAAAAGTGTATTACTTAATTGTGGTGAAAAACCCCAAAACATAGTGTAGTTAGATTGCACTAATTGAATGGCATATTCTAACAATTTAATGTTTTGGTCCTTTTCTAGGCATGTTTCAGTCTTTTGTCCAAAATTTGGTAGTGATTTGTTGGAATCCCAAGTTTGAACTATGAAATTTGCATAATATGAGTGCTTTAGGGATTTTTCAAGGTGTTGAATCTATTTAGATATTCAAAAACACATTTTAAATAGCAAAAGCCATAACTCACCAAAACTGTATCACCAAATTCTAGCGAAAAAAGCCAAAACATAAATTAGTTAGATTGTGCCAATTACATGTTGTAGTCTAAATCTTGCACATTTTTGTCCTCTTTTGGGCATATTTTTCAGTCAATTTGCCCAAAATACGACATGGGTATGTTGGAATCACAAGTTTGAGTTGTAAAATCTGCATAATTCAAGTGATCCACGGGTTTTTCAGGGTGTTGAATCCATTTATGCATTCAAAATCACATTTTAAACAATAGAAAATCATAATCTCACAAAAGATTGTCTCATTAGATTAAGGCAGAAAATTCAAATTGTAGAATTATAGTTAGACTGCACCAATTAAATTCCATAGTCTAACTCTTCTACATTTTGGTCTTTTTCTGGACATCTTTTTCGATCAATTTTTTCCAAATTTCGACAAGTATTTGTTGGAATCGAAAATTTGAGTTATGAAATATGAATAATCTAAGTGATCTAGGGATTTTTTAGGGTGTTGAATCCATTTATGCCAAAACACATTTTAAACAACAAATTCCCATGATCTAAGAAAAAAATTCTATCATTGGATTCCAATGAAAAAGATCGAAAATGTGGAATAGTTATATTGCACCAATTAAATGTTGTAGTCTAATTCTTCTATGTTTTAGTCCTTTTCTGGACATATTTTTTGGTCAATTTTGTCCTAAATATTGCAAGAATTTGTTGGAATTACAAGTTTGAGCTGTGAAATCTGCATAATCCTAGTGCTATAGGGTTTTTCAGGGTGTTGAATGCTTCCAAAAATGCATTTTAAACAACAAAAAGTCACGATCTCACAAAAAATTGTATCATCATAGTATAGAGAAAAAAAAAACAAAACATAGAATAGTTAGATTATGCCAATTGAATGCGGTAGTCTAGCTCTTCCATGTTTTGGCCCTTCTCTGGGCATATTTCAGTGAATTTTGTCCAAAATCCAATAGTGCTTAATTGGAATTACAAGTTTGAGTTGTAAAATCCGCATAATCCGAGTGTTGTAGGGGATTTTAAATAGATGAATTCATTAATGCATTCAAAAACACAATTTAAAAACCATAAAACCACAGCCTCACAAAAAATTGTATCATCGAATTTCAATGAAAAAAGATAAAACATATAATAGTTAAATGACACCAATTGAACGTCGTAGTCTAATTCTTGTACATTTTGGTCCTTTTTGGGCATGTTTTTTGGTCAATTTTGTCCAAAATCCAAGAGGGATTGTTGTGATCACAAGTTTGAGCTATGAAATCTGCATAATTCGAGTATTGTTGGGGTTTTTCAGGGTGTTGAATCTATTTATGCATCCAAAAGCACATTTTAAGCAGCAAAAATCAAGATCTCACCAAAAATTGAATCATCAGAATGTGGTGAAAAATCCAAAACATTGATTAGTTAGATTGTGCCAATTAAATTTCATAATAAACTCTTCTATGTTTTGATCGTTTTCTGGGAATATTTTCCAATCAATGTTGTCCAAAATCTGTTAGGGCTTTGTTCGAATCACAACTTTAAGTTGTGAAATATGCATAATCCAAGTGCTACAAGGTTTTTTAGGGTGCATAATCCATTTAAACATCCAAAAACACAATTTAAACAACAAAGAACTACAATCTCCCTAAAAATTATATCATTGGATTTTGACAAAAAATCCAAAACGTAGAATAGTTAGATTGCACCAATTGAATGTCGTAGTCTAACTTTGTTACGTTTTGGTCCTTGTTGGGGCATATTTTCAGTGAATTTTGTTCAAAATCAAGTAGGGATTTGCTGGAATTATAAGTTTGAGTTATGAAATTTGCATAATTCGATTGCTCAAAAGGTTTTTCAAGGTGTTGAACCCAATTATGAATTCAAAAATGCATTTTAAACAACAAAAAAAACACTATCTTACCAAAAATTTTACCACTGGATTCCAATGAGAAAAGCCAAAATGTATAATAGTTATATTACACCAAGTGAACATCATTGTCTAACTCATATATGTTTTGGTCAATTTTGTCTAAAATTTGGCAATGATTTGTTGGAATAAAGATTGATCTATGAAATATACATAATCCTAGTCTTCCATTGCGTTTCAAGTGTTGAATTTATCAATGCATTCAAAAACACATTTTAAACAACAGAAAACCATGATCTCACCAAAATTAATATCATTGAATTGTGATAAAAAACCAAAACATAAAATAATTAGATTGCACTAAATCGAATTCATAAAATTTAAATAAATTAGCTAGTCCCAATGTTAAATAGAAAAATAGTTTATCCACTTTGAAATACTATCACCACAGACCAAAAATATACCAAACTTGGTGACATGACATCTAAAAAAATCAATTAATTTTTAATATAATTTTTATAATATAAAAAATTATCCAAAATGTTTTTTTTGAAATTGGTTATGTCAGGGATTGTCTACCCTTTTCACCTCCTTTTACATTTTTCCGTGTGTTGTTTGCCATAAGTGACATCTGTTCAAAATTTGATTAGAATATAAAAATTAATCCGTTGGTTGAGTTCTGAAAGAAACGCAGCTATCCATGTTCCCTTCTAATGGCTACTTCCCACATACGAACTGATCTGTAACCACCAAGTCTGTAATCTTTAGGCTTCTCTTGCTCTGTTGCTTCCTCTTCTCCCACAATAGTCTCTGCAACTCCTGCCGCTACAACACAAGTCTTTACTCTGCCTCCTGCTGCACAGTGCAGGGGAACACTCCCCCATGTCTTCATACTCTTGCAAAATAAGAGTCACTTCTGACACCTTGACAGGAAAGTAAATGCATTGAAATGATTTTTTCCTGAGAGGATGGGCTGCTAAATTGTTGAAGATGGTGATGACGGTGAGGATGTTGTTTTGGGGAGATTGTGGAGAATTCATTGGGTTCTGGTTTCTCCTAATTGCTCTGGATCCCTTGATTGGAGGATGTTCCCACTCTATCCATTCTGAGTCTTGAACTGCAATTTCTGAGTCCACAATTGCCGGTTTTGCGTCTAACTTATTCTGTAACCAATCACTTTTTTCCTCTAAAAAAACCCAATTTTGCCCTTGTCTCTTGCTTTTCCATTTCACTTCGACACTTCAGTAACTCCAATAGTGACACCACCACCTCTGTTAGATTATTTAGATGGTGCAAACTTTCTTAATCTTACTCGCGTAATTGTGGCTCTGTGGACGCCATTTCCTCCCACCTGGAGCTCAAAACCCTTGTAAATTTGTTTGCTCCAAAACAACCTTCAATTGATGTTGGCAGCATGCTCGTTGGAGCTATCTCTATATAATCGAGAAGGGCTTGATTCATTAGATGACATCGCCCGATAGTAATACAATCAAATATGCCCACATCAAATCACCATGGGAGTCGTCCATCCCAGCAAGATTCAGGGTTGCCCCTTTGTTGGCTAGTTTATCCGCTCCTGCATTTAATTATCTATAAACATGGAACAATTTTATCACTTCAAATGTCCTCAATTACATAACAATCATTTGTAGTATTGTGGGATTAGCAGGTATTGCTCCCTTTATATTATTGACTTGTTTTATTACTAGCAAAGTTGTATCGATGTTCCAATAATGTATTCTTGTTTGGCGTGAGAAGCATCCTAAGTCCCCTGTGGATCTCTGCATTAGAAGCCCTGCAAACTCTGCGTTGAAAGATCTGCGTTTGGATTCGTTGCAGTTGTGGGTTTATATGCGTTTCATACTGAGATGTGTGAATGCGTTGACCATTGCATATGGTGGAGCAACTTCTTTTATATACAATCATGGTGTGGCCGCTGCAATTTACTGCTATGTGGACCTGCGTTGAAACTTGTTTTGGATATATGCATAAAAAACGTGTTGAAACCTATGATTGATATCTCCATTGAACCATGGAGCAACGCTAGACCATTGATTTATAAAAACAGTCGTGGTAGTGTTGAGATTGTGCAACTTATGTTGGGTATACGACCAAAGTTCCATATTGACTAGAAGTGGGGAGGATCATGGATATATAAGGATGGACAAATATCTCCATTGGCATGAGGCCTTTTGGGGGTAAAGCCAAAAGCAAATCCACGAGGGCTTAGGCCCAAAGTGGACAATATCATACCATTGTGGAGATATGTGGTGTCCAGAGTCCTTACAATAGCCAAGTGGATGAATCCTTGGAATGCCGAACGAAGGTGGTGGGCCCCGGTAATATCACGATGGGATCCGTGGATGAGCTCGGTTAGACAGGCGGTGTGCTCCGATTCTTCGTGGGCCCCGTGGGCCCCGGTAATATCACGATGGGATCCGTGGATGAGCTCGGTTAGACAGGGGGTGTGCTCCGATTCTTCATGGACGTGTCCTGGTCCCAACACGGTGAAGAGGAGTTGACCTGGGATAGAGCAAGCTCTCGAGGCAGGTGGTGCTCCATGTAAGGCGTGTGCTTCCAACGCATTGGAGCGGAGAATCCTAGTTGGTAGAGAGTGGACGGATGGATAATCGTTTAAGGGGAGGCTCGATGGTCCTTTGTTCGAGGGGAGGATTGTTGGGTATACGACCAAAGTCCCACATTGACTAGAAGTGGGGAGGATCATGGATATATAAGGATGGACAAATATCTCCATTGGTATGAGGCCTTTTGGGGTAAAGCCAAAAGCAAATCCATGAGGGCTTAGGCCCAAAGTGGACAATATCATACCATTGAGGAGATATGTGGTGTCCAGAGTCCTTACAACTTAAAACAACGTGGCTTTGCATCTGTTGGTTGTTCAGCTGATGGAGTCATGAGCACTGATATGTATGCTCCAGAAATGAATCGTACTTCTGAAATCTCTCATACGTACTTGTAAGGAAATTACTCACAAGACAACAGAGGTTTGATACCTAGTGGCTAGCGCCTTTTTCACCATAATTTTGATCCGACCCGATGTATGCCTTCAACATATTTTCATCCGATCCGATGTGTGTTGTCGGTATCATCTGATCGTATGCCCATTCTAATCTTCGACGGGGTTAATTTGAGCTCAGATGAGAGTTGATGTGTGTAGAGAATATGTTCATCAACTTATTGTGGGAGAGCATACAACTATGGTTGGACAATGGAGAGCTTGACTGTACATGCCTGTCTAGTGAAACTACGTGCTTGTGTGGAGAGACTGCTCGCGTGAATCTAGAATGGAAAATAGAGCTCACTATGTAGGTAATATCTTAACGAGTTCCTTATACCAAAATTTGGGAAGATCTAAAGGTAAGTATCAACCTCCCACAGGCCTCTTGAGATTCCTCCAGCGAGAACAAAAGGGATCCTTTGTTTTCTCCCTCTGTGAGCAGACAAAGGGCTGGTTTCCATGGCACTTCTCAATCGCATGTTCCTAGGTAAGTCAGTCCTCTGAGAATGAAATCGGTCCACACTGCTTTGGCTCCGCTATGGAGGAATAATGTATTGTGAAGCATCTATCTCTGTTCCTAACTGACATTAGGCCCATTGTTCAACAATGAGTATATCTATGATGGTTGCATTTTTTCTTACAGTGTGGTAATATCTTATATCTATATGTGCACTATCTAACTTCACTTGAAACAGGAACTGCCATTATCACTATTAACGCGTTAGCATGAATGTTAAAATTCTTGGGAAATCTTCATCCAGCGAAGCTATTCTTCTCTGTCCTAACATATGGCTTGCGGCAACACAATACAATATTGATTCACATTTGAATCACCTAGTAAGTTATTGGTGTATTGGTGTCTCTTGTTATCATTTGATGAACCCAATGCCTATGTAAATTGTACTTATTTGGATACTAGTACCAGGTACCAACATATTATAACAGGGCGATCAAGAGAGATCCCCAATTTCCTATTGCAATGGCAACAGGTGTCTCCATGAGGCTAATTTGGCCCCAACCATTGATATATCTATTATTACTGTTACACACAGTAATAATAATCTAAGATATCGTCACTGTATGAGATTCTTTGTTTGTGGGATAGGGAACTTTCTTCCATTTGACTAATAAATTCCACTGCCTCTCTGGAATTAAGTATATAATATCTTATGAAAAAACACATATTACAACATATGTCAAATAGATGAGTAGATCTCAACACTGCATTGGTAGTTATTCCAAGTGTCAAGGTCAATAGCTACTATAACTAGGAACAACATTCTAAAACCTCCCAGAGCATGGAGAGCACCTAACAACATTCTAAAACCTCCCAGAGCATGGAGAGCACCTCAATATCAAAGGATTTGGCTTCAAGATACAATTTTTTTGACTCACAAAATTCCGATAAAAAATTATATACCAAAGGGCCATGTAAATTCCTTTGAATACAGAGTATTGCACTTTTATGTTCTGCGTTTGATCACAACAATAGTGAATCATATAGGCAATTGAACCCTAATGCTCTGAAGGTTATCACGAGTTTCATGAAATATAATTACTCTACAGGGATTAATCCAATAAATCAATTCCATTTTCTAAACCATTAAATTGTTATCTTTATTTGTATTTGTATGTATAACAATTTATATGCAAGTTTTCCAAGGCTTGTGGCTATCTATAACCCTATGCATGTTCTACCATTGAACATATGAGGTGTCAGGGAAAAGATTGAGTTCAGTTACTTTTAGGTAATGAGCCATGTTGAGAAATGTTGAGAAAAGCTCTATCACAATGTTGAAATTAAATCCCATAAGATTTTATGGTTCAGTTGAAAAATGATTGAAAATACCTAACAATTTCCTAATACCAAGTTAAGTTTATCGATCTAAATATTCTAAAATGAGATGGGTAATCTAACTCATACTAAGACCACTATTAAAGAACGGGATTTAATAATTATAGAAATTATTTCAAATACTATACTATAAAATAGGTCTATTGGATAGTTGTTTCACACACTCATATAATATGTTTTACAAATGAGTAAAAGAAAGTTGGTCAAGTAATTATACTCACCCCACAACCAATCAATAATTATTATTAAGATATTTCAATACTTTATAATAATTTTTATAGAAAATTTAAGGTTTTTTTTTTTTTTTTAATCAAAAGTTTTCATTAGATTTTCAAAATAGCATAGCATACAAAATCAATCTCAAGAGTCTCTACACTCTCTTTTTGGATTTGAGATTGGGGAATGGAGGATACCAAAAATGATACTCACATACATTATTTAAGCTATTGAAACCATAGCATACTAGGAATAACCAAAAAGAAGACCCGTAGCATACTAGGAATAACCAAAAGGAAGACCAAAATTGGCAGCAACATATCAAGGAGAGGGGGTGGAGGGAAACTATAGGCCAAAAAGAAGACCAAAATTGGCAGCAACATATCAAGGAGAGGGGGTGGAGGGAAAGTACAGGGGAGCTGCAAGTTACCAACATGGTCATGAATGTGAAAATCAATGTGTTCCACTCCAAGGGGTGAAGGTGATCATTGGTGCGACGCCAAACACTGTCCAATTGAGGCCAGAATTTCATTTTGATTGTCCAATTGAGCCAGAATTTCATTTTGATTGTATTGAATATCAGTAAGATAGACCAACATTTCATTTCAATCGTCATACCTGTGATCCCTGAGGATGTCCAAATAGCTACTTAGCAATGGACTCCATAGAAGCAGGGGCCTTAATGTGGCCTAGAAAGCGAGTTGAAGAAATAGCTTCTGCACCCTCTATCTCCTGGGTAGCCGAGTTGGTGGAGGACAAGTTGTGTCCAGGCTCGGGGCAACCATTATGGGCATGCTCGCCCCTCCCTCGATGGGGTCGGCCCTGTTAGCAAGGCATACAGAAATTGACAAGAGAAGATGCAAAAAGAAACTATAAAACTTCTAAGTTAATACTAATTAAAATTAAAATATCATAATTTATATTACTTAACGCCATCCTAAAATTAAATCCAATAATATATAATTTGTAATTATATTTTATCTTATTTCTTTTTATTAGTAAAAATATTAATACTATTTAACTTAATTCCTTGTGAAATAATAATTAATAAATTATTCATAAATTAATTTAATACCATATCAATTTTAAAATCTCAATTAAATGCAATTAAATATAAAACAGAAGGGTAAATAAAAATTAAAGTATCAAAATTAAAATTCAATTTAATTAAATAAAAAATCCAAAAATAATGATATCCGAGGAGAAAAGTAATGTATCTCTTTAAAACTATTGGTTAAACTTCTCTTAATTTTATACAAAATATAATTTATCTAAAAATAATGTTATTAAAATGAAAGTTGTCTCAAAAAAATTAATTTGTATTTTTATTTCAAGTTATATTTTCTTTCGAGACTTAGAATAGTTTTATATATTTTTAATACAATTTTACTTTTTTAGCTCAATCATATAAATTAAATAATTGGTAAATATTCAAAAACATCAATTTATAATAAACATGAAAATACTTAGTTCATGATATATCCGACATTGTTAAAATTAAAAAACTTACCAAACTAAATTATAATTTTATTTTAAATTATTAATAATAATTATAAAAAAAATTACTATATTAATTAAATATATATACATTTAAAAATATGTAACAAAAATTTTAAGTAAAAAAATTCATTCTCACTTTACTGTAAAAATAAAAATCTTAACTAAAAAAACTTATTCTAATAATTTATAAACTTTATTATAATATTATAAATCAATATCATAATTTATACCACATATCCGAAAAACCATAATTTCCAGAACACAGACATATAATTGTTTTCACTAAAACTTAAAAGACATCCGAACAGGGAAATGGAGGAAATCAATAGAGGGGCTGCTCCTTTGCGTTTCGTTCTCCCCATCTTCGGAATGATCAAGCCCCCTCGCAGTTGCCCAACAACGGCACTATCCATACATTGGTGGAGCTGAGCCGCTGCAGCTCATTGTACATATTAGTATTAAGTTTTTTATTCAGGTCACTACCTTATTCCAGTTCCCCTTTTTATTTTTTCTCAGATTTTGAAATAGAGTTACAGTTTCAGAAATAGAATTCCAGTTTCAGCTTGATGTTCTGCACACCAACTATTACTTGATCCCACGTGCCTCTGTTTACCTACATTTCATTTACAGTGTGGTTCCTATCAACGTTCTCCCTAGCCCTCTTATTTACTCTTGAATTTCCTCCAGATTCAACATGGGGATCTTTTGTTTCCATTGGACTTTTCAACTTCTGGGCCGTTCCTTTTTCTGAGAGTGAAAATGGTCAGTATTGCTCTGGTTCCCTACGGTGAAGCATCTATCTTCTGTCACTCACTGATAGTAAGCCCTTTGTCTAGCAGGAAATATATAAACAGGGTCTGATTATTGCACGATTTATCTACAATGTGATAATGTCTGAAAGTTAAACATGGTCATATGTGCAATATCTAACTTCTCTTGAAACGTGAACCATCATGAACACTGTGAAGGCATTAGCATGAATGTTAAGGTCTTGTACAATTCTCCTCCATCAAAGCTCTTCTTTTCTCTCTTTGTAAGCTTGCTACCTGATGAATCACTTAGGAAAGCAGAACACAATATTGTTCCAGACTTGCTACCTGATGAATAACCTAGGAAAACAGAGCTTGCTTCCTGATGAATCACCTAGGAAAACAGAACACAGTATTGTTTCAGACTTGATTCGCCAAGGAAGCTCTTAATCTCTCTTGCCTATGTACACGGTACTTGGATACCAGGAACTAGAACCTCAATCATATAGAGGTTCAGTCTTCAAGTAAATCAGCATGTGATTATGATATGTTCCCTGCAAGCTCTGTCAATATAGATCCCTGATTTCCTATTGCAACGGCAGAAGATGCCTCCACAAGCCTAGTTGAAGGCTCAGTTATTGAAACATATATAAAACTTCCATGGAAAGATAATAAACCAAAAGAAATGTAAATTGCAATTCATTGAATATAGTGTTTCAAAATAATTGAATGTTCACTTTGACCATAAGTAGATATTACACACTAACATAAATACATAAATATCTTTGACCAATTGAAAATATAAAAATATTGCCATTGTAAGGATAATGGCAAGATTGGAAACTATTTGTTTATTAATTTCAAAACTAAAATATAGAAGAACTTTGGTCATTTGATTCAGAGACATCATTCTTTGCTGCATTTGTATTGATAAGCAACTTGGATATGCTTCGTCTCAATCTCCTAGAAGCAACAGCATTTGCCACCAAATCCTCTCTGATACTCTCCAACATCCTTACCACAACTTTCATAGTTGGTCTTTCTTCAGGTGAATGTTTTGAACAAAGCAAACCAACATGTAGAAAATCTAATAGACATTTATATACTTTGTTCTCATCAATTTCATCTCCACACACCTCACTAAAAAGGCTACTTTCAATTACCTCATTCACATTGTTTGGGTATGCAAAGTTCACCCAATTGTGCAAGTTTAGGTCTCCCACAAACATGTCACTGGTTGGTTGTTTTCTGGTGAGCATTTCCAATAACAGAATTCCATAGCTATAAACATCTCCCTGGGTGGACACTGTTCCGCTCAATCCATACTCTACAGTAAAAGAAACATTCATTAAATTTTACTCAATCACTCCATATAAATATTGTTAATGAGAGAAGAAAAATGAAAATGTTGTTTAAGAAAGACATACCTGGGGCAATGTAGCCAATGGATCCTCTTAAAGCAAGTGATGAAGCATGTGAATTAGTAGAGCTTTCACCAATTAATCTTGCAATACCAAAATCTGTGACATGGCCTAACATATCTTCATCCAAAAGTACATTGCTAGGTTTTATATCACAATGCACTACTTGCACAAAAGAATCATGATGAAGATATTCCATGGCATGGGCCACATCTATGGCAATGTCTAATCGTGTTTTCAACCCCAATTCACACACATCCTCATCATTGTTGTCATCTCTTTTAGGATACAAATGCTTCTCTAAGCTTCCATTAGACATAAACTCGAACACTAAAGCTTTGAAATGGAGGTTGGAACATGAGGTTATGATTTTCACTAGATTTCGATGTCGAACCTTTTGCAAGACACTGCATTCTGCTTTAAAACTCTTCTCACCCTGGTCATTTTGCAATTGGAAAACCTTCACAGCAACAAGTGTGCCATCATTCAAAATTCCTTTATATACTGACCCAAAGCTACCTGTTCCCAACAAGTTGGCCTGAGCAAATCCATTAGTTGCTATATGAAGCTCTTGATATGAGATCCTTTGGTGCTCTAACTTTTGGAAAATAGCTCTTGTGACATCAATGTTTTGTATATGCATATTCCCTCTCCATAGGAATCTTAAAAGAAAACAACATAGTATAAAAGCAATAGCTCCACTCACTAGCAATAGTACTCTTTTCACAATTGTATGATGACCTCTTGGTATTGGGCTAGCAGTTGCACAAGATGATAATTGAAATACTTCTGATCCACAAAGGTCATGATTTCCATTTAAGAACATGAAAATTGATTGATTTGCAAAAAGTCCTTTTGGTATTTCCCCAGTGAGCTTATTAAAAGACAAATCCAAATACTGAAGCTTTTTCAACTTGTTGAAAGTCATTGGTATTGTCCCTAATAAGGAATTGTGAGAGAGATCTAGGCTTATAAGGCTTTGTAAATTTTCAAGTGAATCTGGAATAGAGCCTTCGAAGGAGTTTTGAGATAGATGCAATGATTCTAGTTCAGAGCAACCTCTAAGTGTAGATGGAATGATTCCACTCAAGTGATTAGATGAAATATCTATAGCTTGAGCCATTGAAATTTTACCAATTTCCAGGGGCAAGGAGCCTTCTAATAAATTCCAAGACAAATTCAAATAGAACTGTAGATTGTAAAGCTTAACAATCTCACGTGGTATGTTTCCAATGAGTTTATTGTGTGACAAGTCGAGCAATTCCAAATTTGTACAGTTTCCTAAGCTGGAAGGTATGCTCCCTGATAATTGGTTGTGATGGAGTTGGAGAAGTCTTAATTGTTTAAGGGGTGCAAGGGAATTGGGAATATTTCCAGAGAGTGTGTTTCCACTGATGTCCAAGAGACCAAGTCCTTGTAAATTTTCAAAGTCATCAGGGATGTCTCCTTGTAATTTGTTGTTTCCTAAAACTAATATTTCTAAATTTTTAAGGTTTCTTAAAGATGGAATGCTACCATTTAAAGAATTTCCAGATAAATTTAGATAGGTTAGGCTGGTAAGATTGTCTATATGTGGAGGGATGTTCCCTTCTATCAAGTTGTTTGCTAATGTTAAGTAAGACAAATTGGTAGAAAGTTTTCCTATGGCAAGCGGTAAGACACCAGCGAGTTTATTGTCTCTCAAGTGTAGTTCTTTTAGGTGGGAACAATTGGTAAGTGCTATAAGAAAAGGCATGGTTGTAGCACTACCACTGTCAAGTTGATTAGATTGCAATTCTAATGTTTCAAGGAGGGATAGCTTACCTAATGTGATCGGCACACTCCCACTCAACATGTTAATGGATAGGATGAGCTCTTTGAGTTTTGAACAATTTCCAATGGAATTTGTTATCTTTCCACTAAGTTGATTTCCCCATAAATAAAGCTTACTCAAGTTAACTAGATTTGACAAGGAAGTGGGAATACTTCCAGTGAATTTGTTTTGGGAAATCACCAACTCAACCAAAGTGGAGATATTTGACAAAGAAGGGGGAATGGAGCCTGATAATTCATTTTTATAGAGGCAAAGGGTTTGGAGAATAGTGAGTTGGCCCAATTCTTGTGGAATGCTACCAATGAGTTTGTTTTGAGAAATATGAGGAGATATTTGAGAGAAATTTGGGAATGTAACTTGACAATTCAGAATAACACAAGTAAGACCATTTTTAAATTTTTAAAATAATCTAAAATAATCAACGCCCAGAGATTTCCAAAGGAAGAATAGTACCTGTCAAGCTGTTTCCACCTAAGTAAAGTTCTTTGAGATGTACGAGGGAGCCAAACTCTTCCGAAATACTTCCATTGAGATTGTTGTAGCTGAGCGCCAAGTGAGCCAAATTTGTGCAATTCCCCAGATCACTCAGAATGTTTCCCACAAATTGATTGTGGTCTAACCAGAGCGTCTTCAAACGGAAAAGGCGTCCCAGTTGACGTGGGATATAACCGTGGAGGGCATTGTTAGAAAGATCAAGGTAATGGAGAAAGGACAAATTGCCGAGGTAAGGAGAGATGGTGCCGTGCAGTTCCATGTGAGAGAGGTCGAGAGAGACGACTCTGTCCATGTGACGGCGGCTGCAGGTGACGCCGGACCAGTTGCAGAAGGGGAGTGCGAGAGTCCAGTTGGCCATGGAAGCATGAGGATCACTGCTTATTTTGCTTTTGAAAGCTAAGAGAGATTGTCGATCTTCATGAAAATGAAATGAATGCGGAGAGGAGGAGACGGAGATGAGGGAAAAAGTGAAGATGAAAAAGAGGAAAAGAAAAAGAGAGGAACGGCATGGTGCTGGAAATGCAAATGCAAGGAGAAATTGGAATGTTGGAGAAGTGAATGGCAAAGGATGGTATGAATGTGAAGGATGGTCACGAGTATTTATAAAATCTGGGCGTGGTGAAGCTCATGTAATTTTTCGTCCTCTCGACATCTGATTATTTGATCAACATTCAGGTCGTTGAGTGATCCACATCTGATTATTTGATCATTTATATTATATAATAAAATTTCCACCAAAAGTTTTGGCGTCGTGAATACGGAGCGGAGAACGGGGGAGGTTGGGTAATTATTAAATGTAAGACCAAGACTCGGAAGTTTTGCTTATTGTAAGACCAAGACTTGGAAGTAATTATTTAATAATTATTTGTGGATGTTAAACTGAAAGAGTGAGAAAACGCTGGAGTGGGACCCGCAATTCCATAGATTTCCACCGAAAATTTGGGCGTGGCGAAGACGGGGCGGAGGAGGAGGTGGTGTCGTGATTATGAATTGGCCTCGAAGTCCATAAAGTTTCACCGAAAGTTTGGGCGCGGTGAACACGGAGCGGAAGCATCGGAAGACCAAGACGCGGAAGTTTTTGCGTTGAGTCATGGCGCGCAGAGAGTGGGGACAAGACGGGAGGAGGAGGAGGCCCTGAAGTTTTGAGTACAACCGGTGGACAAGAAGTCGGGGTCATTGGGTACAGGAAAATATAACTAGAAATTACATCAAATGTTGCAAAGAAACACCGTAAGGCAATAACAACGTAGCAAAAAGTAGCATTACACTGTTACTCTTCATTCTTCGATAGTGTATAAGTATAATTTTACGGCGTAATTATATATATTAAGGTGCCATTGCGTCTAGCCAGATATAATTTTTTGGGAGGAGGCATGAGAGGAGGTTACTGAAGACGGGTGGAGGCATTCGATGAGGACGTGTAATTTTTCGTCAAGATGCGAGAGGTGTGTAATGATGGGCGTAGAAAGTTTGGGCATAGTAAAGATGAGGCATAATTATTTGTGAGTCGAGTCATATTACATAAGAAAATATAATTAGTAATTGTCCCAAAAGGTGCAAAGAGAGGCTGATAAAATTGTTAAATTGAAATTGTTGAATTGGAAAATTTGCACTTTGTTTTGAAATAATAATTGTTGTATTTGTGTTAAGTTGGTAATATACAATACAAATAACAATTAAAATATTGAGATGATGAAAGTTGATGGAGATATAATTTTTCACTTATTTTACCAATGATAAATTTAAAGTTATTGTGAAGAAATATTGATTTTGTAGAATGGGCAATTTCTACTAAGAGAAACCATAGGTAAATATTACTTTTGCGTCATTTTGGGTTATTAATTTTAAGGTGAATAGCCCATAACCCATTTTATTTTTATCCAAATTAAATACTTTTGAAAGATCCTTACTAGGAATCAAAGAGTGCTTTTTATTGGAGTTGGGATTTGAAAAACGTTTAACTTATTAGAAATATAATTAATATTATAATAATAATTTTTACAATTTGTAAAAACAAAGTATTTCATTATAAACATTTTTCCACCCAATATAATAAAATATTAGGCTAATTAATATTATAATAATATTTTTTACAATTTGTAAAAACAAAGTATCTCATTATAAACATTTTTCCTTCCAATTTTTACCCAATACGATAAAATATTAAGCTATAGGAAAAAATTATATTTTGTTATAAAAACATGTGAGTAAACCCGTGTTGTTCCATGTGAACTGCAAGGTTTCACCAATGTTAGTGTCTCCCATTAAACGAACAATAGAGTACGTTGATGGCTGGCTTGTCCTTCACGTTCACTTCCTCACTGTCACATTGTAAGCCATGTCTGACTTGATCCTCTTGTGGCTTGTCCTTCACTTGCTTGTCCCATGTGAATTGCAAGGTTTCACCAATGTTAGTTTCTCCCATTAAATGAACACCAATGTTAGTGTGTCCCATTAAACGAACAATAGAGTAAGTTGATGGCTTGTCCTTCACGTTCACTTCCTCACTCTCACATTGTAACCCATGTCTGACTTGATCCTCTTGTGGCTTGTCCTTCACTTGCTTGCCCCATGTGAACTACAAGGTTTCACCAATGTTAGTGTCTCCCATTAAACGAACAATACAGTAAGTTGATGGCTTCTCCTTCACGTTCACTTCTTCACTCTCACATTGTAAGCCATGTCTGACTTGATCCTCTTGTGGCTTGTCCTTCACTTGCTTCCCCACTCTGACATCCCTTACAGATTTCATAGATTCATAGGGCTAGTATTGTGCCGACTATCCATCAACACAAGCTTCCTATTTTTTTCCTTTATGATGATTATGCTTGAGCTCATGATTTAGGTTATTACTTTTCTCCATAGGTCTTTGGATTGAGACCCGACAACATCCTTTTATTTACCTCTTATTCTTGTTTTTTTCCTTATGAAAAGACTTCAATTATGATAGATAGATAGAATTGTTACTACTTAAATCAAATTAAGTCAATTAACTATTTGAAAATAAATCATTAAATAAACTCAAAATTATTAATAATTATGTTAATAGACTTTTATATTTTTTAATAGGGCTTTTAGAATTATCAAGAATTATTAGGTGGATGGTAGTAATTTAAACTCCATAGAATAATGTAGAATATTATTAATAGTATGTACAAATAAAAATTTGAGATTTACTTCCAAAATAGCTATGCTTTTTTGTTTCCTTTCAATTAAATTGATTAATTAAAGAAAATGTCATATTAACAAGTGTTATGGTTTTTTGGGACATATGGTATTGATAAGCCATGTTATTGTAACAAAGGCTATGTCATCTGCAGAAAAAATGGCATTAATTGGTGCACAAATGTCATGTCTAGACAAAGGTGTAGAGACGTGATGTCAATCCTAAAATGCAAGTTCATATGGTGCATAGATGTCAGTGTAAAATGTGAGGTCATATGGTGCACAAATGTCACTCGTAAACTAAAAAGATAGAAGAAAATGTGAGATGAATTGATTGAAAAGAAACAGTAAACTAAAAAGGTAGAAGAAAATTTGAGATGAATTGATTCAAAAGAAACATGTAGACTAAAAAGGTAGAAGAAAATATGAGATGAACTGATTTTAAAAAAAGGCTTATCAACCTAAATAAAAATATTAATTTTATTATTATCGGCTTAAAAATATTGATTATTATTATTATTAAATTATTAATTTCTATTATTGACTTTATTCATAAAATGTAAATAAATTAGTTGAAATCAGATGTACAACAAAAAGGAAGGTTAGCCTGATGAAAAAGTCAATAATAACATCTTTTAGATTACAAAAGAGAGTAAAGCTAAAATAGCAAGTTTAATAAAAAGACCACATTTAATGAAATAAAAAGATAACTTTTAGTAAAAATACCATATTTCATAATAGCATGAAAAAGTAACATTTGTTAGATACATTTTAAGGATTTCGACAACAAAAATACTCAAGAGAAGGTATTACAGGTTGCACTGTTTTTCATAGGTGTTCTTCTTTTCTCTAATACAAAGAGAAAACTTGTGTACAACACCCACCAAATTTTCAAGGCCCAAACTTCTAACATTAATTTTGTAAAATTTAGTAATCCAAAAATCAATATTGTCTATCACATACTTAAAAATTGACAAATTTTGCTTTAACCAATATACAAAAGCTATGCAAGTTCTAGTCCTCTGCCATTGTGGAGTTCCATAATGAAATTCTTGGGGTAATCATCCTCGATTGTGGAGTTCCATGATGATATTTTTGGCATAAAATGTGAGGTCAGCCATAAAATGTGATGTCATGTGGTGCACAAGTCAGCTTAAAATGTGACGTCATATGGTGCACAAATGCCTAATTTATTATTATTATTAAGAAAAAAATAATAACTAATTTTATCAAAAATTTATTGTAAATTGTAAAAATAAAAATAAATGACCACACATAGATACCTAGAAAAACAACATCATCTCAGCCAAAATAAAAAACTCAACAATCCCACAATACCTTCCTCTTATTCATGGACAAATTTCAATCTCATTTTATATATTCAAATATTCAATCAAAATGTGTATATGAAATGTATAAATGCATGCTAAAGTCTCTCTAAATATTTGATCATAATAAATACTTTAATAAATTAATTTAAATTTTTAATTTATATAACTCAGCATTTTTTTTTTAAATATTTTAAAACAATAATGAATTATTATTATTTTATAATTTCAAATAAATAATATACTCATTAAAATTTGATTTAATTTTAAAGTTATAACCTATTCTAAAATATTTAGACATTCACTATTTAAAATATTTTATTATAACTTTAAAACTTTCCTACCAAAACCAAAACCGCTTTTCAAAATCGGAAAAATCACCTCTACTCAAAATATGATATGGAGACCCGGAAGTTTCGCTGTGGTGGAGAGGGAGCGGAGCCTTCCGTAATGGAGGTGTAATTATTACGATGTGATTCTGGTTTTTTTAATAGTTATGATACCTTATAAGGTAAGGCGTTTTCTAACCCCTAAACTTTTTCATATTTAAATTTATAAATTATTTATATAAGATTGTAATTTTATTATTTCCAAATTGATTTTTTTGGGGTCAATTTCACTATACACACTAATTATTTATATTACATTTTACATATATAAAAATTAAAATTTTAAAATTTAATTAATTTTAATTTTAAAATTTTTTAATTTCAATTTACTTTTTTATTTCATTTAAGACTTTTGCGATTCATAATAATTTTTATAAAAATTTTGTGATAAATCACATAAACAATGATTAATGAACATTTCAAACCTACTAATGAGGTTTATCAGGACCAATTTAATCTCTTAAATTTATAATTTTACTTCATTATTATATTCATGATTTTTTGGGGATGATGATTAAAAGTATATGTTTTTTTAAGAGATCACAGTTTCAAATCCAAAAAATGAGACAGTGGTTACTAAAAGTGTCTTGTTACTTACACAAATATATCATTAATTTCATTTTTTTATGAATTAAATATTAAATTTTTTATTAATATATTAAATTTGTGAGCTTTTTTTTCAAGAGTTTACTCACTGAGCATGTCAAGAAAATGCCATTACAAATATCCAATTATTTACCTCGGGAACACTTGTTGGGTAAGGCCAAATTCACCTAGGGGTTATAGTAGTAGTGGTGATGTAAATTCCATTATCGAACACATATAAATTAATTTATTTTGTTATTATTTTCTCATTTTTAATAATAAAACTATTTATTAAAAAAATTAATTCCAAAATTAATATAATATCATTGAATTTGAAAATTTTGCATTATATTATTTTTAAATGATAATATATTATAAACAGAGGATGTGGAGAGGATGGAAGCGAACGTAATGCGAACAACGAGGGTTTCAAATAGTTGCACAGGTTGATCTGCATGGAGGGTCGTAGAGGAGGGAGCTCCACTCCCTCCCATAAGGAGGCCGTAGCAAGCAGAGGTAAGAAACCTCTAGAAAATGCCAGAGGCACTGCTGAGGAAGGGAAAAGAAATATGGAAGAAGAGATAGAAGGAACCAAAACTAAGGAAAACAACAGCACTAAAGACAAGAACAATGTAAACTTTGAAACGGGAACTGATACTGTTACCCGTTTTGTAGAGGTGGCAAAAAAATGACCCGATTTTCAAAAGTGTTGATGCAGAATACACATGTTTTTTTAAGAACATGGTTTTTGGAACTTTAATTTTTTTCATGTGCATTAAGTTTTAGAATGGTAGTGAATCATAGTGATTTTCATCCTGATTTTAAAAAGTGGGTATTCTGCATCACACCCTTTTTTTAAAAGACCTATTTTTTTACTTTAAATTTTCTAGTGTGTGAAATGTAAAAAATTATTTTCTAAATTTGATAGTTTTTGAAGTCGTCATTGTATTCATATTTTCTTGTTCTCTATCTTAATTTTTTTTTAGTGGGGTTTTTATTATTTTGCGTTTTTAAATTAGAAAGTCGATAGTTTGAATTTTAGATAATCTACATATTTAGACATCCTTAATTAATTTTTCAATCCACATGAAATAATTGTTTCTAAAAAACAACATTTTTTAACAATGGACATAAAAAATAACCATTTTTAACATAAATATAACAAAAAAACTAAACGTTTTGATAATTTTTCGCTAGAATTAACATGTCAAAATCACAATTTTTATACAAAAATATTAACTAAAAATGGTCAAATAATAGTTTTTTTTATGAATTTCATGTCAAAAAGATAATAATAACTACTTTTTTTTTCAAAAAATAATGATTAACTTTAAAATCAATGCAAAAATCACATATTACCAATATTGAACGTATAACAACCCTAATTGAGTGTTTATTCTTCTCATAAAATGTCAAAGTCAAAACATTGCAAAGCTTGAGTTACAAGCATAACTTAAATTTAATCAACAATGTCACGTAATCCAAACTCTTCATCCTCTAGAGTTTCATCATTGTCCTCTTCCACAATATTTTCTGTTTCATTTTGCTCATTTTCCTCTTCTAATGGGTCTTTCATGTCTGCAAATCCCCCAATATATGTCTTTCCATACATTCCATGTAATGGTGGTTGGGGTTCCTTTGCCTTTTTTGCCACACGTGATTCACTAAAGTCCCCTTTCTTCAACCCAATTTCTTGCAGTGCATCTGGAAGAAATTGAAGAGCATTAATTCTTTGCTGAATAAAATTGCATTGTAATGGATCTTTCTCAATTGCAATGCAATTTCTTCCTTTTTGAAGGCAGCATGCTAGTGTTGTACCTAATTATCAAGCACAAAAAAATAATGAAGTAAATTAGTACAATGACATATTAATTAAAAAAAAAGAACATATTGAAATTCAATTCCATGTGGCAAAACGTACCTGAGCCAGAAAATAAATCCAGAACCCAATCTCCTTCATTTGAACATATGTCTATAAGATAGTTAATCAATAATTGTGGTTTCTGATAAATGTTAACTATCTCTCCTTTCATTTCTTTGTCTTCATATGTTAGTTTTCTCACAACAGCATCATAAGTCAGTATTTGGCTATGACTCTTTTTGTCCACCCGATTAAAAATCATAGACATATGGTTATCATCTTTTGCCCAACTATCAATATGAATGAACTCACAGTCATTTATAAATTGTTGATCTTCATTGTCAAGAAGATTTGACTTTTGCCTGTAACATAAAATAGTAAAAGTTCAATTAACTTGTACATAAATTAAGTTTTCAACATTAATCAAATATACCTTTAAACATCTTACCATGTAAGCTGCATCCTTGAATTTGTTTTCCCCTTGAAGCTTGACAATAACATTCCCAATTGTGTGTCTGAATGAAATGTCACAAATCTCCATAATGGTGATGACGTCACTTCCTTAAATCCCGCCACCACTTTATTAAAAGCTTGATAAGTATAAGGGTCAATATCATAGCAAATGTTTGGAATATTGAAACCATGGGGAATATCTGCAATAACCAGGGCATAATCCCTTTTTGGTACGAGTTTCGCAATGTCTTCACAGTCGCCTTGTATTACTTGATATTGAATAGTGTCTAGCCCATTCCAAATGAAATGATTAAGAGTTGGATCAAGTTCAAAATTCTTAATACGTTGCTTTCTCAGTCTTTCAATCTTTATTTTTTCAATAAAAGTCTTGAAACTGTCTGGTGCTCCATTATCTTCTTTCTTCATCTTTTACCAAACAAACAAATGTATGTGTAAGTTTTAAATTAAAAATAGTACACAGATGATTAAAACTGAATGTATAAATCAAGTTATCTTTTTAAATGCAAGATAAAAAGCTTTCAATGTTGATGTAGAACTTGAATCTAGATAGTTGCGTACAACATCATCCCAACTATCTTCATTCAACAATTTAACCATTTGTTCCTGAATTTTCATGTAAACTTTGTGACTGCATAGATAAAGTAAGAAAAAGTTAATATAATGATATGTATAACAAATACTACCAATAACAACATGTTTTATTTAAAAGGTAACTATAATCCTGGAAATAAGTAAAAATAATTCAGCAAACTTACTTTTGAAATTCTTCAGACATTTCTTCCAATGATAATTCCCCCGACTTCACACGAGATAATATTGTTTTGACAATTTTTTCATCTTTCACTCCTTGCATCGCCCTCCAAGGCGTGATGGTCATATCATCTGGAAGTTGCTTCAGTTCAGGCGCTGATTTATTGTTGCTACATATCAATGGTTTAGACTTTCTGACCCTCTGGTTTTTAATGCGAATGTCTTCCCACATGCTAAAAATGTCATCAATCAAATTCCAAATATCTCCAGTTCTAAATGCCAATTGGAAAATGTTATCAACACCTCTGAATAAATCGCTAGATCTGATGTCTTTTCCACTTTTTGAACTGCCTTTATCTTCAATTTGATAGCCTATTTCCATACAACATTCCTTTCGGAAATCTGCAGTAATATTGATCTTATCCCCACCACATTTTTCTAGGAATTCACTATGAATAAATCTAACCTTTTGGATCAAAGTCATAGACATCCTATATTCATTATCTGAATTATGATCCCATGCCACTAACTTTGCTTCTGTTTCATTTAAACCAGCATAAATGATACATTTCATTGTTTCAAAACGTGGGTTATTAGGATATTCCTCCATCAATTGTCTTTGAGCTTCAACAGAATGGTTCTCCCCAAGCACATAATAATTGTATTCAAAACATTTTGACTTATCAAATGCTTCTTTGTTGGGAACTTGAAGTGGATCAACAAGAAGCACATAACTAACCACATGAGCATATGGATTGTACCTCATCAATGTCTTCAAGTTGTGAACATGCAGATGATGTGGCTTTCTGACTTGATATTGGCATTGTCCTTCACTTGCCTTATAGGTTTGTCTGACATTTCACTGAAATGTACGACCACCATCAATTAAGTTTCTCTTTGTCAAATTCTGTCGAATGGCATTTTGTTTTGTTTTGATAATGCCATCACCTAAATCAACTCCTGGTGTAATGATTTCTCTGCTTTCTTTTGAAGTTTCACTAGGTTCTTGACTGCTGGTAATGACTACTTCAAGATCTTCAACTCTACTTTTTTTCGTCTTAACATTCTCAAGAGATCTATTCTTGGGCATTGTTACTTTTGGTCTTTTACGACCTTCCGCAATTTCAATGTCATCTTCAGTAATGGCAACATATGCTTCATTGTCAATTTCAACTTCATCGTCCTCAAAAGTAACTTGTTTACCCTTGCTAGATTTATCCACCAGAGGCCTTTTTTTCTGATTCTTTGGATGTAGTTTTGTAGCATCATCAATTACTACATTTTCCATGTTTTGCATATCTTCTTCTGACACTGAGTAAAAATGGCTGACAACTTTCATGATATCATGCTCTATGAAATGAATGCCTCCCAACATAATTGAACAGCTTTCAACAAAATTCTACCAAACAAAATATCATATGTTAATATAAACAAAGTTAAAAAATATAGCGAGACATTTTCAAAACGCAAAATAAAAATACAAATAACAATACTTACCATGTTTTGTGTCATATCATTTACGATTTGTTTACACAACTTTGTAGATACCTCTCTCCTATCATATAATGAATATGATAGTCGGTATTTAATCCTTTCATGTGACTTGGCAGCTTTTGTAAGTACGTAAACAACTTCAGTGTTTGGTACCGAACACATATCTATGACTTTTCCCATCACCTCCAAATTTTCATTATTATTGGGTGTATCAATGTATAGATATATATTCACAGTTGTGCTCTCTCTTTCTTTCACATACCAGGCTCTTGATGCAAATTTCACCTCTTTTGAACTTTTCCAATCTGAGATTAGCTTCTTATCACTTAAAACACTTGAAATATTTGTAGGTATGAGCTCAGGTGGAGTTTGTTCACCAATGTTTTTTGAAGATACACCTTTAACACTCCTTGGTCCAGAAAGATTCACAAAAATTTTCCTTGATGCCATTTTCCTAAAAAAAAACACATAAATTAGTAAATAAAAAAACATATTAACTTAAATTAACAACAAAAATATACCATAAAATTTTTATTTATATAATCAAAATTGCCCTCCTCCTCCGCCGACCCGCCCCCTAGCCCACCCCCGGGCCCCCCGCCCGGGCCGCCCCACCCGCCCGGGCGCTCCACCCCCCTCCCCCTCCGGCCAAATTTGGCGCCCAGTGAGCCAAATTTGTGCAATTCCCCAGATCACTTAGAATGTTTCCCACAAATTGATTGTGGTCTAACCAGAGCGTCTTCAAACGGAAAAGGCGTCCCAGTTGACGTGGGATATAACCGTGGAGGGCATTGTTAGAAAGATCAAGGTAATGGAGAAAGGACAAATTGCCGAGGTAAGGAGAGATGGTGCCGTGCAGTTCCATGTGAGAGAGGTCGAGAGAGACGACTTTGTCCATGTGACGGCGGCTGCAGGTGACGCTGGACCAGTTGCAGAAGGGGAGTGCGAGACTCCAGTTGGCCATGGAAGCATGAGGATCACTGCTTATTTTGTTTTTGAAAGCTAAGAGAGATTGTCGATCCTCATGAAAATGAAAGGAATGCGGAGAGGAGGAGACGGAGATGAGGGAAAAAGTGAAGATGAAAAAGAGGAAATGAAGAGGAAAAGAAAAAGAGAGGAACGGCATGGTGGTGGAAATGGAAATGGAAATGCAGAGGAGAAATTGGAATGTTGGAGAAGTGAATGGGAAAGGATGGTATGAATGTGAAGGATGGTCACGCTATTCATAAAATCTGGGCGTGGTGAAGCTCATGTAATTTTTCGTCCTCTCGACATCTGATTATTTGATCAACATTCAGGTCGTTGAGTGATCGACATCTGATTATTTGATCAACATTCAGGTCGTTGAGTGATCCACATCTGATTCTTTGATTATTTATATTATATAATAAAATTTCCACCGAAAGTTTTGGCATGGTGAATACGGAGCGGAGAACGGGGGAGGTTGGGTAATTATTAAATGTAAAACCAAGACTCGGAAGTTTTGCTTATTGTAAGACCAAGACTGCGAAGTAATTATTTAATAATTATTTGTGGATGTTAAATTGAAAGAGTAAGAAAACGTTGGAGTGGGACCCGCAATTCCATAGATTTCCACCGAAAATTTGGGCGTGGCGAAGACGGGGCGGAGGAGGAGGTGGTGTCGTCATTATGAATTGGCCTCGAAGTCCATAAAGTTTCACCGAAAGTTTGGGCGTGGTGAACACGGAGCGGAAGCATCGAAAGACCAAGACGCGGAAGTTTTTGCGTTGAGTCATGGCGCGCCGAGAGTGGGGACAAGACGGGAAGAGGAGGAGGCCCTGAAGTTTTGAGTACAACTGGTGGACAAGAAGTTGGAGTCATTGGGCACAGGAAAATATAACTAGAAATTGCATCAAATGTTGTAAAGAAATGCCGTAAGGCAATAACAAAGTAGCAAAAAGTAGCATTACACTGTTACTCTTCACTCTTCGATGGTGTATAAGTATAATTTTACGGCGTAATTATATATATTAAGGTGCCATTGCGTCTAGCAAGATATAATTTTTTGGGAGGAGGCATGAGAGGAGGTTAGTGAAGACGGGTGGAGGCATTCGATGAGGACATGTAATTTTTCGTCAAGATGCGAGAGGTGTGTAATTATGGGCGTAGAAAGTTTGGGCATGTTAAAGATGAGGCATAATTATTTGTGAGTCGAGTCATATTACATAAGAAAATATGACTAGTAATTGTCCCAAAAGGTGTAAAGAGAGGCTGATAAAATTGTTAAATTGAAATTGTTGAATTGGAAAATTTGCACTTTGTTTTGAAATAATAATTGTTGTATTTGTGTTAAGTTGGTAATACACAATACAAATAACAATTAAAATATTGAGATGATGAAAGTTGATGGAGATATAATTTTTCACTTATTTTACCAATGATAGATTTAAAGTTATTGTGAAGAAATATTGATTTTGTAGAATGGGCAATTTCTACTAAGAGAAACCATAGGTAAATATTACTTTTGCGTCATTTTGGGTTATTAATTTTAAGGTCAGTAGCCCATAACCCATTTTATTTTTATCCAAATTAAATACTTTTGAAAGATCCTTACTAGAAATCAAAGAGTGCTTTTTATTGGAGTTGAGATTTGAAAAACGTTTAACTTATTAGAAATATAATTAATATTATAATAATAATTTTTACAATTTGTAAAAACAAAGTATTTCATTATAAACATTTTTCCACCCAATATAATAAAATATTAGGCTAATTAATATTATAATAATATTTTTTACAATTTGTAAAAAAAAAGTATCTCATTATAAACATTTTTCCTTCCAATTTTTACCCAATACGATAAAATATTAAGCTATAGGAAAAAATTATATTTTGTTATAAAAACATGTGAGTAAACCCGTGTTGTTCCATGTGAACTGCAAGGTTTCACCAATGTTAGTGTCTCCCATTAAACGAACAATAGAGTACGTTGATGGCTGGCTTGTCCTTCACGTTCACTTCCTCACTGTCACATTGTAAGCCATGTTTGACTTGATCCTCTTGTGGCTTGTCCTTCACTTGCTTGTCCCATGTGAATTGCAAGGTTTCACCAATGTTAGTTTCTCCCATTAAACGAACACCAATGTTAGTGTGTCCCATTAAACGAACAATAGAGTACGTTGTCCTTCACGTTCACTTCCTCATTCTCACATTGTAAGCCATGTCTGACTTGATCCTCTTGTGGCTTGTGCTTCACTTGCTTGCCCCATGTGAACTACAAGGTTTCACCAATGTTAGTGTCTCCCATTAAACGAACACCAATGTTAGTGTCTCCCATTAAACAAACAATACAGTAAGTTGATGGCTTCTCCTTCACGTTCACTTCTTCACTCTCACATTGTAAGCCATGTCTGACTTGATCCTCTTGTGGCTTGTCCTTCACTTGCTTCCCCACTCTGACATCCCTTACAGATTTCATAGGGCTCGTATTGTGCCGACTATCCATCAACACAAGCTTCCTATTTTTTTTCCTTTATGATGATTATGCTTTAGCTCATGATTTAGGTTATTACTTTTCTCCATAGGTCTTTGGATTGAGACCCGATAACATCCTTTTATTTACCTGTTATTCTTGTTTTTTTCTTATGAAAAGACTTCAATTATGATAGATAGATAGAATTGTTACTACTTAAATCAAATTAAGTCAATTAACTATTTGAAAATAAATCATTAAATAAACTCAAAATTATTAATAATTATGTTAATAGACCTTTATATTTTTAATAGGGCTTTTAGAATTATAAAAAATTATTAGGTGGATGGTAGTAATTTAAACTCCATAGAATAATGTAGAATATTATTAATAGTATGTACAAATAAAAAGTTGAGATTTACTTCCAAAATAGCTATGCTTTTTTGTTTCCTTTCAATTAAATTGATTAATTAAAGAAAATGTCATATTAACAAGTGTTATGGTTTTTTGGGACATATGGTATTGATAAGCCATGTTATTGTAACAAAGGCTATGTCATCTGCAGAAAAAATGACACTAATTGGTGCACAAATGTCATGTCTAGACGAAGGTGTAAAGACGTGAGGTCAATCCTAAAATGCGAGTTCATATGGTGCATAGATGTCAGTGTAAAATGTGAGGTCATATGGTGCACAAATGTCACTCGTAAACTAAAAAGGTAGAAGAAAATGTGAGATGAATTGATTCAAAAGAAACAGTAGACTAAAAAGGTAGAAGAAAATTTGAGATGAATTGATTCAAAAGAAACATGTAGACTAAAAAGGTAGAAGAAAATATGAGATGAACTGATTTAAAAGAAAGGCCTATCAACCTAACTAAAAATATTAATTTTATTATTATCGGCTTAAAAATATTGATTATTATTATTATTAAATTATTAATTTCTATTATTGACTTTATTCATAAAATGTAATTAAATTAGTTGAAATCAGATGTACAACAAAAAGGAAAGTTAGCCAGATGAAAAAGTCAATAATAACATCTTTTAGATTACAAAAGAGAGTAAAGCTAAAATAGCAAGTTTAATAAAAAGACCACATTTAATGAAATAAAAAGATAACTTTTAGTAAAAATACCATATTTCATAATAGCATGAAAAAGTAACATTTGTTAGATACATTTTAAGGATTTCGACAACAAAAATACTCAAGAGAAGGTATTACAGGTTGCACTGTTTTTCATAGGTGTTCTTCTTTTCTCTAATACAAAGAGAAAACTTGTGTACAACACCCACCAAATTTTCAAGGCCCAAACTTCTAACATTAATTTTGTAAAATTTAGTAATCCAAAAATCAATATTGTCTATCACATACTTAAAAATTGACAAATTTTGCTTTAACCAATATACAAAATCTATGCAAGTTCTAGTCCTCTGCGATTGTGGAGTTCCATAATGAAATTCTTGGGGTAATCATCCTCGATTGTGGAGTTCCATGATGATATTTTTGGCATAAAATGTGAGGTCAGCCATAAAATGTGATGTCATATGGTGCACAAGTCAGCTTAAAATGTGACGTCATATGTTGCACAAATGCCTAATTTATTATTATTATTATTAAGAAAAAAATAGTAACTAATTTTATCAAAATTTTATTGTAAATTGTAAAAATAAAAATAAATGACCACACATAAATACCTAAAAAAACAACATCATCTCAGCCCAGATAAAAAACTCAACAATCCCACAATACCTTCCTCTTATTCATGGACAAATTTCAATCTCATTTTATATATTCAAATATTCAATCAAAATGTGTATATGAAATGTATAAATGCATGCTAAAGTCTCTCTAAATATTTGATCATAATAAATACTTTAATAAATTAACCTAAATTTTTAATTTATATAACTCAGCATTTTTTTTTAAATATTTTAAAACAATAATGAATTATTATTATTTTATAATTTCAAATAAATAATATACTCATTAAAATTTGATTTAATTTTAAAGTTATAACCTATTCTAAAATATTTAGACATTCACTATTTAAAATATTTTATGATAACTTTAAATCTTTCCTACCAAAACCAAAACCGCTTTTCAAAATCGGAAAAATCACCTCTACTCAAAATATGATATGGAGACCCGGAAGTTTCGCTGTGGTGGAGAGGGAGCGGAGCCTTCCGTAATGGAGGTGTAATTATTTTTTTTTTAACCACATGGTGAATCGGTAACTATCAAGTTTAATCCACGGGAGACCCAGGATCAAACCTCATTGCTGCCACTATAACACCAAGAGCATAACCAACCACCTGCAAGTCGGGTATACTAAGATCCTATGGTTTTAGCAAGAGCACACCCACGGTAGGGGGGTCCGCCCCTCTAGCCGCCACCACAGCAGGTCACTGTACTCAATGAGATTTGAACTTCAGACCTCCCGGGCTTCGCCCATGTGTCTTACCGTTAAACCACACATCACTGTACATAATGGAGGTGTAATTATTACGATGTGATTCTGGTTTTTTTAATAGTTATGATACCTTATAAGGTAAGGCGTTTTCTAACCCCTAAACTTTTTCATATTTAAATTTATAAATTATTTATATAAGATTGTAATTTTATTATTTCCAAATTGATTTTTTTGGGGTCAATTTCACTATACACACTAATTATTTATATTACATTTTACATATATAAAAATTAAAATTTTAAAATTTGATTAATTTTAATTTTAAAATTTTTTAATTTCAATTTAATTTTTTATTTCATTTAAGACTTTTGCGATTCATGATAATTTTTATAAAAACTTTATGATAAATCACATAAACAATGATTAATGAACATTTCAAACCTACTAGTGAGGTTTATCAGGACCAATTTAATTTCTTAAATTTACAATTTCACTTCATTATTATATTCATGATTTTTTGGGGATGATGATTAAAAGTATATGTTTTTTTAAGAGATCACAGTTTCAAATCCAAAAAATGAGACAGTGGTTACTAAAAGTGTCTTGTTACTTACACAAGTATATCATTAATTTCATTTTTTTATGAATTAAATATTAATTTTTTTATTAATATATTAAATTTGTGAGCTTTTTTTTCAAGAGTTTACTTACTAAGCATGTCAAGAAAATGCCATTACAAATATCCAATTATTTACCTCGGGAACACTTGTTGGGTAAGGCCAAATTCACCTAGGGGTTATAGTAGTAGTGGTGCTGTAAATTCCATTATCGAACACATATAAATTAATTTATTTTGTTATTATTTTCTCATTTTTAATAATAAAACTATTTATTAAAAAAATTAATTCCAAAATTAATATAATATCATTGAATTTGAAAATTTTGCATTATATTATTTTTAAATGATAATATATTATAAACAGAAGATGTGGAGAGGATGAAAGCGAACGACGAGGGTTTCAAATAGTTGCAGAGGTTGATCTGCATGGAGGGTCGTAGAGGAGGGAGCTCCACTCCCTCCCATAAGGAGGCCGTAGCAAGCAGAGGCAAGAAACCTCTAGAAAATGCCAGAGGCATTGCTGAGGAAGGGAAAAGAAATATGGAAGAAGAGATAGAAGGAACCAAAACTAAGGAAAACAACAGCACTAAAGACAAGGAGGAAGAAGACAAAAAACGGGGATTTAAAGACAAAAAACAAAAGGGACCCTGCAAACCCAAAGTTGAGATCACACCCAAAGTAGTCTTAAATGATCCTGCTCTGCAGGTGCACAGAGATCACATGCAGACTTATGCTATCATCTGTAAATTCATGGGATTATGGCCCACTGAAAAAGCTTTACAGACATGGATGAAGTACCACTGGAAACCTAAAGGGAGCATTGACCTACATCTTGGGTCAAAGGGATTCTTCACTGTGGTGTTCTCAAATATTGAAGACAAAGACAGAGTGTTTGAAGGAGGACCCTACTTTTATGCAGCAACTAGCCTCTATATGCGGCCATGGATGATGAATTTTGTCCCAGAACGTGAGACTTTTACTTCGGTACCGGTCTGGGTAAGGCTCTACTCTCTACCTCTTGATTACTGACAAACTGAATCACTAGCTGCCATAAGCAATAAATTAGGGCATTTTGTCAAAGCTTTTGAAGCCACAAGAAGGAGAAAATATACTTCCTTTTCAAGGATATGTGTGGAAATGGACCTATCCAGGGCTCTTCCGGATGAGGTGATCTTGGAAGTTTTTGATGAAGAATGGGTGCAAACAATAGACTATGAGCATATTCCGTTCAGATGTCGCAGATGTCATGAACATGGGCACCTATTCAGAGACTGCCCGCTTAGTAAAGTAGTAAACAAGAGCAAAGCTAACACAATGAAGGACACTGACAGCTTTCACAAAGTGGTAAATAGAGGAAAAGGCGGCAAAAGAGGGCCAAAGCAATATCAAAATGAAGGGCAACAGGTCAGTCAGAACAAGTTCCAAGTTCTTGAAGAAGATGAAGAGACCACAAAAGAAGATCAAGCAATGGGAGGAAGTCATGGGGAAAAGGAGGTAGAAGAAAACCGTGAACAAACACAGGATATTGATTTTCAGAAAGAGACTATGATAAGTGACGCAGAACTGGAGATGGATCAGGAAATGACCCAGAGTGAAATGGAACAGGAGGATCATGAGCTACAGGAGATTCTTGACAAAGAACACCTAGATCTGGAAGGGTTCTTGATTCAGGGAACCACGGGAGGGGTAGATTCGTTACCACAAGAAGAGCTCAATAGAATACAACAATTGTTTTTATGGAAAACTTAGGCTAAAGGGGTGGAGGAGGGGAAAAACATTGACAAGCAGGACAATAGAGGGGTGAAAACGATGAAAACAACTCCTGGATTAGCAACTAGAAACCCAGGAAAGAAAAGAGGTAGAAAAAAGCATAATGAACTCTTGATGGAGTGTGGAAAGCTAATGATAGACTCATGTAAGATGAAAGACCTAGCCAGCTACTCCTTTACAAATCTGCAATTATGAAGTTCACATCTTGGAATATCAGGGGTCTAGGTAGTAAAAGAAAGCAAAGATTACTTAGTAATAGAATGAAACAAGTAATGCCGGATATAATCTTCATCTAAGAAACGAAATGTTCCATTCAAAAATTCAAACAAATTCATAGCAAATGGCTAAGTAGATTTGAGTTTTTAGAAGTCAAAGCAGAGAATACAGCGGGGGGCATACTCACTCTTTGGAATCCCCAGAAAATTGGCATAATAGATGTTGAGGCATCTAGGAATTATTTATCAATAGTTATTCAACTTGTAGGTGAAAGGGATACCTATCTGGTCACGAATGTTTATGGCCCTCAAAGAATAGATGATAAACTCAGGTTTCTAGATTCCCTTGTGGATCTCAGGGACAGACATGCAGGAATACCTTGGATCATGGGAGGGGACTTCAACATGATCAAATCGCTTTCGGAGAAAAAAGGGGGAACCAGAGCTCTAAGTAAAGACTCTTTAGAGTTTCAAACCTTTACAGATAATATGAAACTAGTTGATACGGATATGAACAATGGCCTCTTTACTTGGAACAATAAAAGAGGAGGAGAGTCTCATGTAGCCTCCAAGTTAGACAGATTCATTATCTCAGAGGATCTTATGCTTATAGATAAGGAAGTAATAGCGAGAGTTCTCCCCTTTGGAGGCTCAGATCACTGGCTGGTTCAATTGGAGATCAAGGGCATAGGTACTCCCAGGAACAAACCTTTCAGATTTGAAAATATCTGGCTGTCCCACCCAGAATTCATCAGCAATATTGAAAAATGGTGGTCAGAATATTTGCAGATTCAGGGGACAAGAATGTTCCTACTACATAAAAGACTAAAGCACATCAAGCTCAGGCTTAAAGATTGGAACAAGAAGGATTTTGGCAACATTTTTGTGGAAAAAAAATCTGTTGAAAACAAAATGCAGGTTCTCAACCAAGCTCTGATCACGGAAGGCTTTGATAAAGTCAAAAGTGATCAAGTTGATAAACATCATCAAGAATGGGAAAATCTATGTAAACAAGAGGAAATATTTTGGAGACAAAAGTCTAGAGTTCAATGGCTAAAAGAAGGAGAGCGTAACACTAAATTTTTTCACAGATCCACCATTGCCAATAGAGCTCACAACAGAATCTCTTCGATAAAGAATGAGGAGGGGGAGCTTCATATCTCCCATGAAGCCATAGAAGCTGTGTTAGTTCAGCACTTCCAAGGCATAACTCAGGAGAACAATTCAGATAGAGAACATTTCATCAGGGAGGTAACTAGTAATATACCGAAGCTGGTGTCTAGAGAGGATAATTTCAACCTTAACAGGCCAGTAATGGAAGAGGAGGTCAGTGAAGTCCTCAAAGATATGCAGAATGGCAAAGCACCAGGCCTGGATGGTTTCAATGTGGATTTTTTTAAAGCTTGCTGGAATATTGTTAAACAAGATATTTTGAATGTAGTGGAGGATTCCAGGTTGAACAGAACTATTCTGAAAGTGCTCAATACCTCCTTCATCTCCCTGATCCCTAAACAGGACAACGCTCAAACACCTGATAAGTATAGACCCATAGCTTTATGCAATGTGGTCTACAAGATAATATCCAAGGTAGTGGCTAACAGACTCAAACCTCTACTTCCTACTCTTGTTTCAGGGGAACAATCTTGTTATGTGGAATGTTGGCATTATGATACATATGTTGTACTTGATGGCAACCCACTCATCTCAGATAATAAATTATAGTGTAGAGAAAAGTTCACGCACTTATATGCAGAGAAAAGTTTATTTCATGTAGAGAAAAGTTCACGCACTTTTATGCAGAGAAAAGTTTATTTCATGTAG
Source organism: Pinus tabuliformis (assembly GCA_031772625.1). Classification (NCBI taxonomy): domain Eukaryota; kingdom Viridiplantae; phylum Streptophyta; class Pinopsida; order Pinales; family Pinaceae; genus Pinus; species Pinus tabuliformis. The sequence goes on from CM062816.1 coordinate 1,992,842,330, forward strand.
AGAAAAGTTCACGCACTTTTATGCCGAGAAAAGTTTATTTCATGTAGAGAAAAAGTTCACGCACTTTCATGTTGGAGAACTTACCTTTGGTCCATGGTAGTTAGTCCTTGGTATTTGAACCTATGGTTTTGGACCATGGTACGCACTTTCATGCAAGGAAAAGCGCGTATATGTTGGAGAACTTACCTTTGGTCCATGGTAGTTAGTCCTTGGTATTTGAACCTATGAGGAAAAGCGCGTATATGTTGGAGAACTTACCTTTGGTCCATGGTAGTTAGTCCTTGGTATTTGAACCTATGGTTTTGGACCATGGTAGGCACTTTCATGCAAGGAAAAGCGCGTATATGTTGGAGAACTTACCTTTGGTCCATGGTAGTTAGTCCTTGGTATTTGAACCTATGGTTTTGGACTATGGTACCTCGTCAAAAGTGTTGATCTCACGCACTTTCATGGTTGGTTCATGGTATTAGTCTGACAGTTTTTGATCCTATGGTTTTGGCCCGTGGTATTGCATCCAAAAGTGTTGATCTCACGCACTTTCATGGTTGGTTCATGGTATACGTCCAACAGCTTTTTGATCCTATGGTTTTGGACCGTGGTATTGAGAAAGGACTAAGGCTATAAAAGAGGAAGGAGATCATTTGGCAAGGCATCTTCTGAATTATCGAATATCTGATAAAGTGCTAGATCTGGAATATTGTGATTGGGTTATGGTGCAGATATGGATCTGAATGAAGAAGGAACCTGAGTGTAAGGAGAAGGATAAGTTCTATTGATGGGTCAAAATCTTAAGGCTGGAATAGTGGTATCTCTATATGATTTTGATCTGTGATATGTGGCATACGCTTGATCTATAAATCTAATAATCTGGGTCTGAATTATTGATGCATGTTTTATTTTACACATGTTATGATCTGGGTATGTCTGATGTAACAACTGCAAAGTTATAAGGAAATATTTGCAGATCTGTATGCGGGTTGGCTTTGGTGAAATCAGAGATTGATGATGCAAGTTTAGTTGATGGGTTTTTGATGTTCTTGGATCCAGTCTGAAAATTAATGAAAAGTGGTCCTTGAAAGAAAGGAAGTAGGGGGTTGTAGCTCCCTTCCAGGAGAGACTGGAAAACAAAAGAGAGAGTTGTAGCTCTCTGCAGGTTGTAGCCTGCGTACTGGTAAAGGACTGCACCAGTACAAAATCATTGTAAAAGGAGTTTCTTATTAAAAGAAGATAGAGACATATTGCAGCAGGTGGTTTTCACCCACATTGGGTTTCCACCTTATATCTGGTGTTCTTTTGTGTGACTATTTGTTTTTCTTGTTCCTGCTCATTATTTTATGATTGTGAGATACAAAGTAATGATCAATATTTGAAGAATTATTCAAAGTATAAATAAGGAAGATATATTGAAAAGAATTTGATAATACTGATTCACCCCCCCTCTCAGTATTATTTCCAACAATTGGTATCAGAGCAGGTCCTTCTGAAGAAGCTTGATCGCTTGAAGGAAGATCCAACATCATGAGCAACTACGAGAGGGAAGCATCAATCAGGCCACCGATTTTTGATGGGACAAACTTCGTATATTGGAAGGTAAGAGTTACTGCCGATCTTCAATCTTTGGGTACAGAAGTATGGGACATTATAGAAACAGGGTATACTTTTCCATCAGCTACTCCTACAGATTCAGCTGAGAAGAAGAAATATGAAACAAATGCAAAGGCGGTTAATACTCTTCTAGGATGTCTATCTCAATCTTAATTTGTGAAGGTTATGCAATATAAATCCGCAAAAGAAATATGGGACAAGATTGTTTTGAGCTACGAAGGAGATGAACAGGTAAAACGTGCAAAACTTCAAACCCTCAGGATTCAGTATGAGAATCTCAGAATGTATAATGATGAAAGTGTGGCTAACTATTTTCTTCGTATGGATGAGATTGTTAATTGTATGAAAAATTTGGGTGAAGAAATAAAAGATGTTGTTGTGGTTGAAAAAGTTCTAAGATCTTTGTCACCTAGGTTTGAATCTAAAGTTTCGGCTATAGAAGAAAAGGAGAATCTACAACATCTTAAAATGTCACAACTACATGGAATTCTAACTGCTTATGAAATGAGAAAAGGAGGTCCATCAGACAGGAAAGAAGCTGCCTTCAAGGCTTCAGGTAAAGGAGAGTACTGTGAATCAGGACATGGGTCAGAAGAAGAAGAAGAATCAAATTTTGTCAGAAATCTTCAACGGGGTGCTGGACGGTTCAGAGGTAAGTTACCCTTCAAATGCTTTTCTTGTGGAAGAGTAGGTCACTATGCTACCAATGTCCTCATAAGGATAAGATCGACAAGGGAAAGGAACCTATTAGATGGAACAAGAAACAGAATGCAAATAAGAAAAGCTACTACACATGAAGACAGTGATGGTCTATCAAATAGTGATGAAGATGAACGAGGTAATGACTATAAACTTTTAATGGCCTTTGAAGATGATGATTACATGGATGCTATAGATGTGGATAGTTTTCATGAAGAGATTTCTAGACTTAAGACATGTATAGAAGAAAAGAATATGATCATTGATACTCTACAATTTCAAATTGATGAAAAAGAAAAATATCTTGAAAAGTTAGAAGGTGAAATTGTTGGCCTTAGAAAAGAAATTGAGAAAACAAAGGCTATTAATCTTAAGTTTGTCAAAGGATTTGAAACTTTGGATGAGATCATCAATGTACAACGTTCTCCGCTAAACAAGACAGGTCTAGGGTATAATGGAGAAACATCTCAAGCATCCACCTCAAAGAGTTATCTTGATGCAACAAGAAGGAATGAGCAAAAGCACAATGGAGATCACCAGGTAAAGCAGGGACGAATTACATCAAGAACGAACAAAGACTATCAAGTAAACCAGGGGCAATCTGTCTTAAGGATGAACAAAAGCTACAACCAGCCACAGGTAAAATCTTCTCAATTTGCTTCAAGAATGGATGACAATAGAAATTACAATCATTTGGCCGGTAGATTTGATAATCGCAGAAGTTTCTTCAATGGGCAATGTTTCTCTTGCCATAACTTTGGCCACAAAGCAGCTCAATGTGTTGCATATAAAACAATCATGACTAGAGAAGCTCAAAAACAAAGAAGTATGATCGGGATTACAAAAAGGACCTATAACAACTTTTCGACTCTTGAAAATTAAGTTCAATGTTCTATTTGCAATAACTTTGGTCATGAAGATTCTGAATGCAGGAGCAGGTTTCAGCAGACAAAGGAACAAGCCTCAAGCACCAGAACATGGAGAATAAAGGAACCACAAACAGAAAGATGTGGGATAGCCTTTTATGCAGAGGGACAAGAAAATCTATGGTACATCGACAGTGGATGTTCGAAGCATATGACAGGTGATAAAGAAAAACTTGAATCATATTCTGCTTTAGAAAAGGGAAAGAAAGTTTCTTTTGGAAATGATACTCCAGCAGCTATAAAAGGAAAAGGCACAGCTCAGTTAAAAGAAAAGGTCAAAGCTGGAAATGTTTTGTATGTTGATGGCTTGAAGCATAACCTTCTGAGTGTTAGTCAGATGTGCGATCAAGGAACCGAGGTAATATTTCGATCAAATGGATGTAGCGTTCGTGATCTTGATACAGGGAAAACAGTGATCAAAGGTAGAAGAACTCTAAATAATCTATACATATTTGAAGAAGGACAACAACAATGCTATTTGAGCAAGGATGATGAGCACTGGTTATGGCACCGGAGGTTGGGGCATCTAAGCTTTTCACAAATAAGGAAAGCATGCAAATATCAAGCAGTTCGTGGTCTTCCAGATATCAAAATTCCAGACAACACCATATGCAAATCATGTCAGTTTGGAAAGCAAACCAGAACTAACTTTCCAGAGAAGGAAGGATCAGCTAGCATGCCTCTTGAGCTAGTCCATACAGATGTATGTGGTCCATTTAGGAAAAGGACACCTCGAGGAGAAGAATACTTGGTATTATTCATTGACGATTTCTCCAGGTTTGTTTGGTTAGGACTTATGAAGCACAAACATGAAGCATTCGAGAAATTCAAATCCTTCAAAGCCTTGGTTGAAAATGAATCAGGTTACAAAATTAAGTGCCTCAGGTCTGATAGATGTGGGGAGTTTACCTCAAATCAATTTTTCAATTTATGTGAAGAACATGGGATAAGAAGAGAATTCTCTACAGCTAGAACTCCTCAGCAAAATGGAGTGGTGGAAAGGATGAACAGAACAGTCCAACAAATGGCTCGTGCTATGCTGGATGAGTCTGGAACTCCCGCAACTTTCTGGGGTGAAGCCGCATATGCTGCAGTTTTTATTCTCAATAAAACAAATGTCCGAGTGAACAGCACTCAAACTCCTCATGAGCTCTGGTATGGTGAGACTCCTTCGGTAAAGCATTTCAAAATCTTTGGGAGCAAATGCTATATTAAGAATACTGATGAGCAACTTGGCAAACTTGAACCTAGAGCAGATGAAGGCATTCTTCTTGGTTATTCTCCACACAGCAAAGCATATAAGTGCTACAATAAAAGACTTGGAAGAATTGTTGATAGCATTGATGTAGTGGTTGATGAAAAGGGATACATTCCTAGGCAAGTAAATCATGAAAATATCGAAGAAGATGAAGACTACCCTCAAAGACAAAATGATGAAGAAGAAGAACCTCAAGGAGCACCAGAGGAACAAATAAGAGTAGAAGAGAAGACTCCATCCCGGTACGTTTAGAAGAATCATCCAGAATCTCAGATTTTGGAGCAGAAAGAAGCAGGTGTACAAACAAGAAGAAAAATTGCAGAAGCTTCAAGCTATTTGGCATTACTCTCCTCCACTGAACCACAAAATGTAAAAGAGGCATGCAAAGATGAATGTTGGGTCAAAGCAATGGATGAAGAACTTGAGCAGATTGAAAAGAACAACACTTGGGAGTTGGTTCCTAGACCAAAGGATAAGAATGTTATAGGGACAAAATGGGTCTTCAAAAATAAGTTGAATGAAAATGGGGAAGTAATTAGAAACAAGGCAAGACTTGTCTGTAAAGGGTATGCGCAGCAAGAAGGAATAGATTTTTAGGAAACTTTTGCTCCCGTTGCAAGACTTGAGGCCATCCGAATGTTCCTTGCTCTCTCAAGCTTTCAAAAGTTCAAAGTATTTCAATTGGACGTGAAATCAGCCTTTCTGAATGGAGACTTAGAAGAAGAAGTATACATTGAGCAGCCAGATGGTTTCATTCTTGGAAATGATCCAAATCTTGTATGCAGATTGAAAAAGGCTCTCTATGGTCTTAAACAAGCTCCAAGGGCTTGGTACTATCGTTTGGACAAATATCTTCATCAACAAGGTTTTTCAAAAGGATCAACAGATAGCAATCTTTATATAAAAATTGAAAATGACAAATTGCTAATACTTGTTGTGTATGTAGATGACATTATCTTTGGCAGCAATGAAGAATCTATGAGTCAAAGCTTTGCCTTGGTGATGCAGAAAGAATTCGAAATGTCCTTGCTTGGAGAATTGACATATTTTCTTGGTTTGCAAATCCAACAAAATGAAGGAGGGATCTTCTTGTCTCAAACCAAGTATCTCAAGTAGATTTTGAAGAAATATGGTATGGAAGAAGCAAAACCAGTATGTACACCCATGGTCACAGGATGTAACCTCAGTGCAAATGATGAATCAGCAGCAGTGCATCAACCAACTTACAGATCTATGATTGGAAGTCTACTTTATTTGACAGGTACCCGACCAGACATCATGCATGCAGTGGGAATAGTTGGAAGATTTCAGGCAAATCCAAAGGAAACTCATCTTCAGGCAGTAAAGAGAATCTTCAAATATCTTCTAGGGACTCAAAACTATGGCTTATGGTATCCTAGAGATACAGATCTCACACTTCATGCTTATACAGATGCAGATTGGGCTGGAAGAGTGGATGACAGGAAAAGCACAAGTGGTGGTGCATTCTTTATGGGTTCCAGATTAGTATCTTGGTTCAGCAAGAAACAAAGTTCGATTGCCTTGTCTACAGCTGAAGCAGAATATGTTGCTGCTGCATCTTGCTGCACTCAACTCCTTTGGATGATGCAGACCTTGCAGGATTTTCAAATCACTTGTACACCACCCATCTCCATCTTATGTGATAATACAAGTGCAATCAGCATTTCAAAGAACCCAGTCATGCATTCAAAAACCAAGCACATACCAATCAAGTATCACTTTCTCCGGGAACAAGTGCTTGAACAAAAGGTCAAGTTGGAGTATGTTCCTTCTAAGGAACAGGTTGCTGATATACTCACCAAACCATTGCCTAGGGAGACCTTTGAATACCTCAGGCAAAAGCTGGGGGTTGTTGATGCATCATCTTGTTGTTGAATCTCTTCTGATTGTTGGTTGTACGCAAGGTTCATCTGAAGTATATGCGTACATGTGCTGGGTTGCGGATTGGTCAAAGATCGAATGGCACAGGTTCAGGGGGAGCATATCATGCATTGTTGGCATTATGGAGGAAGTACAGAAGGAGATCATGGATGCTGGTCTGAATATTGCTGCAATACGTCTCTATCTCTTTCATGGTCATGGATTATGGTTCTTCTTTGCAGATCTGGTTTATAGTCAGGGGGAGCATGTTCTTAGGGGGAGCATAACCCTTTGCCCTTGATGTCAAAGGGGGAGAGTGATTGGTTTTTGTTTCCATCAAGTCCAAAGGGGGAGATTGTTGGCATTATGATACATATGTTGTACTTGATGGCAACCCACTCATCTCAGATAATAAATTATAGTGTAGAGAAAAGTTCACGCACTTATATGCAGAGAAAAGTTTATTTCATGTAGAGAAAAGTTCACGCACTTTTATGCAGAGAAAAGTTTATTTCATGTAGAGAAAAGTTCACGCACTTTTATGCAGAGAAACGTTTATTTCATGTAGAGAAAAAGTTCACGCACTTTCATGTTGGAGAACTTACCTTTGGTCCATGGTAGTTAGTCCTTGGTATTTGAACCTATGGTTTTGGACCATGGTACGCACTTTCATGCAAGGAAAAGCGCGTATATGTTGGAGAACTTACCTTTGGTCCATGGTAGTTAGTCCTTGGTATTTGAACCTATGAGGAAAAGCACGTATATGTTGGAGAACTTACCTTTGGTCCATGGTAGTTAGTCCTTGGTATTTGAACCTATGGTTTTGGACCATGGTACGCACTTTCATGCAAGGAAAAGCGTGTATATGTTGGAGAACTTACCTTTGGTCCATGGTAGTTAGTCCTTGGTATTTGAACCTATGGTTTTGGACCATGGTACCTCGTCAAAAGTGTTGATCTCACGCACTTTCATGGTTGGTTCATGGTATTAGTCCGACAGTTTTTGATCCTATGGTTTTGGCCCGTGGTATTGCATCCAAAAGTGTTGATCTCACGCACTTTCATGGTTGGTTCATGGTATTAGTCCAACAGTTTTTTGATCCTATGGTTTTGGACCGTGGTATTGAGAAAGGACTAAGGCTATAAAAGAGGAAGGAGATCATTTGGCAAGGCATCTTCTGAATTATCGAATATCTGATAAAGTGCTAGATCTGGAATATTGTGATTGGGTTATGGTGCAGATCTGGATCTGAATGAAGAAGGAACCTGAGCGTAAGGAGAAGGATAAGTTCTATTGATGGGTCAAAATCTTAAGGCTGGAATAGTGGTATCTCTATATGATTTTGATCTGTGATATGTGGCATACGCTTGATCTATAAATCTAATAATCTGGGTCTGAATTATTGATGCATGTTTTATTTTACACATGTTATGATCTGGGTATGTCTGATGTAACAACTGCAAAGTTATAAGGAAATATTTGCAGATCTGTATGCGGGTTGGCTTTGGTGAAATCAGAGATTGATGATGCAAGTTTAGTTGATGGGTTTTTGATGTTCTTGGATCCAGTCTGAAAATTAATGAAAAGTGGTCCTTGAAAGAAAAGAAGTAGGGGGTTGTAGCTCCCTTCCAGGAGAGACTGGAAAACGAAAGAGAGAGTTGTAGCTCTCTGCAGGTTGTAGCCTGCGTACTGGTAAAGGACTGCACCAGTACAAAATCATTGTAAAAGGAGTTTCTTATTAAAAGAAGATAGAGACATATTGCAGCAGGTGGTTTTCACCCACATTGGGTTTCCACCTTATATCTGGTGTTATTTTGTGTGACTATTTGTTTTTCTTGTTCCTGCTCATTATTTTATGATTCTGACATACAAAGTAATGATCAATATTTGAAGAATTATTCAAAGTATAAATAAGGAAGATATATTGAAAAGAATTTGATAACACTGATTCACCCCCCCTCTCAGTATTATTTCCAACATGGAAGGCAGACAAATTCTAGATAACATCATTCAAGCTCAAGAGGTGGTTCACTCATTAACTAGCAAGAGGCAGGTGGGCATGATCAAGCAATTGGACATAGCAAAAACTTATGATAAGGTGAACTAGACCTATATGAAGAAAATTTTTATTGCTTTTGGATTTGATCATAACTGGGTCAGATGGGTTATGGCACTGGTGACTTCCTCCAACTTTTCAATATTAGTGAATGGCTCTCCCTCAGAGATTTTTAGTCCTTCAAGAGGCCTCAGACAGGGAGATCCGATCTCTCCCTTTCTTTTCTTTCTCATGATGGAAGGACTTGGTCGGTCTATCAAGCATGCCAAAGTAACAGGTAAGATTAAGGGCTTGCAACTAACTGAGAATGGTCAGGCACTGACTCATCAACAATTTGTAGATGATACCATGTTATAGGGAATCCCCACAGTCAAAGAAGCTACAACCTACAAACAAATCCTGAATCACTTTGCCTTGGCTTCAGGTATGGAAGTTAATCTCTCCAAGTCAAAAATCTTTTTCTTTAATACCAATATTGCTATTCAAAAAAACATCTCCAGAATTCTAGGCTTTCAAAGGGATTCCCTTGCCTCAAAATATTTGGGAGTTCCTCTAACTGCTAAACCAATGCTCAAGAGCATTTAACACATATTTCATTAATTTTGGAATTAAATAGTGGATCTAGAATTTCAAAATAACCAAAAAACTCAATTCTAGTGATTTCCTTGTAATAATATTTTTCCAATTTTAATGAGATATGTACTATTTGGGAACCATTGATCAATAAGTTGCAGGATAAAGTCAGAAAATGGACCATTAGATCTTTAAATCTAGCTAGTAGGTTGGCACTTACAAAGGCAATACTGCAGCTAATCCTTGTTTTCATGTTATCTGCCCTCCTAGCTCCAAAAGGAGTCTTACAACAATTCAGAAATATCCACAGAAACTTCTTTGGGGTAAGGAGGAGACAAGGAAAAAATGGGCCTTAGTTTCTTGGGAAAAAATATGTAGACCCAAGAACCATGGAGGGCTAGGCTTGGATGATCAGGAAATTCTTAGCAACGTTTTAGGGGCCAAACTTTGGTGGCGTTGGGTTCAGAATCCAAAGGCTCAATGGGCTAATATCTAGAAAGAAAAATATGCCAGCTCCTGGCAAACTAGTGATCTCATAAGAATGTCAAGAAATATAAAGGGCTCATACATCTGGAACAAAGCCTAGGAGAACAGAAGCCTAGTACAAGAAAATAGTTTCTGGGAAATCAGAGAGGGAGATCTAGCTCTATTATGGGAAGATAAGTGGCAACAAGAACCAATTCTGTTAAAAGAGGACTTTTTAGGCCTTAAGCATGAGACAGATACCCAAGGATTAAATAAGGTAAAGGACTTTTGGGATCATACTCATTATACAGGAAAGTGGAGAATCTGGAGAAACATTGATTGCAGAGATGAAAACCCCTTGAAAACAAAAGCAGAGGCACTCATGAAAATGGTGGAACAAAGGAAGATCTTAGTAACATGGGGCAAGACCAACTAAGATGGGGCAATAATAAAGAGGGCACCTTTAATCTTAAGGAAGTAAAAGGTATTCTCCTTGAGCTGGATTCCCAGGTTCCGGACAAGATCTGACAGAACCTATGGAGGCACCAAGTGTGGATGAAGATCAAACTCTTCATGTGGTTGGTATATCACAAGAAAATCTTGACTTGGGATAATATCAGGAAGAAGGGTGTTTTGGGGCCTTCAAGATGCCAGCTCTGTGAAGCTCAAGAGGAGACAATGGAGCATATACTCAATAGTTTGCTACCATTTTTCAACAGACCGACAGAGACAGAGGGAGCATCATTAATACCCTCAATAATTGGAGAAGAAATTTTTCGGATTATGAATTTCTCAGCTTAGCTTGGGCCCTAACACCAAGCTTCATCATATGGAATGTTTGGAAAGAGAGGAACAAAAGAATATTCAAGGATGAAAAGAATCCCCCTCACCGCCTGTTTGAGCTGATCTTGAAACAGCTTAAGGAGACAGTGGGAACCACAGTTCGTAATTACCCTAAAAATCCTCCCTCAAAGGCGGATTTAAAAATTCTCAGGCAACGGGGTATGCAGGGGCTCATTCCTCAAGGCCTAGATAGGAAAGTAATCTCAATGGATATGGAGAAGGATTTTTGGCATCCTCCCCCGGAAGGTTATTTGAAATACAACATTGATGGGGCTTCAAAAGGTAACTCGGGTACTACTGGTTATGGAGGGGTCTTAAGGGATGAAGAAGGACGCATTATCTTCATATTCCATTGCCACTTAGGAAAATCCACCTACAACATGGCTGAATTAATGGCTTTGGAACAATGCTTAGAGTTTCTGAATCAAGACAACTGCTTGAATGTGATTATAGAAGCGGACTCCGAGTTAATCATTAACTCGGTGAAAAGAATTAGCTGTGGAACAGTGCTGGAGAAAGTCTCCAAACACTGGAAGATAATACGGGTTTTCCAAAGAATTCAGGGTCATCTCCAAGGCCTTCACACTGTAAGTTTCAACCATGTTCACAGAAAGGCCAATAAATTGGTGGATCTTCTTGCCAACCAAGGTGTTAGCTGTACAGAAGATAGGGTCTCGATGGAGTGGCAGGAGTTGTGTCAGAGCAGACTGAGAGCTCTTTGTTTTGAGCAAGCAGAAGAGGACAGGGAAGTGTTTAGATACAAAGCCATGGAGGCAAGCTTGAAATGATTTGACCTCTGTATGAGTCAACAGTATCTTGCAAACTGTTCTTTGGTGGGGATGGACCACTGTTGGCCTCAGAAAACCCCGGGGTGAGCGAAACGGATATCTCAGTTTATCGGGTAGTCGATCAGTGGGTAGACTCTCAACATTACTTGGTTCCAGGTTTAGGCAAAGAAAAAAGAATTCGAGGGATGAATCCAGTCTTTTCTGGCAGCCGTATTATACAGAATTTTGGGTTCCGGGAAGTTAAACCGCTTCTATGGTGGTTTTCAACTAATCGCACTGCTCTCAAGCGGAAAATAGTTTTAGCGATTTGGAAGCGATTCCATTCAGCTTCCTACACGTGGCAGGGAGGTGGAAACGAATACCGCCCTCCATCGCACACTAATGTCCGGAGACCTTGTACTGTGCGATATTACTCTCAACCGTTGGATTTCACAGCGCGGATCAACGGTCAAGATTGATCGTGCAGTTTGGTGGGGCGAGACCATTAAACGTTGAACGTCTTCGCTGGGCGATTTCTCCCTTGGTCATTGGATTTCGCGAGGAGATTGGACAACTTAGATTAAAGGGGCATATCTAGGGGCTGGTGCGTGGGAGATTCTGCGGGTTTTCATATGTTCTTCTAACCACATGGTACAAATATGGTTTGTATTCCTAGGGTTCGGAGGTTATTTTTGTAAGGTTGGGAGTTATACCTTAGGCAGCTAGTATTTTATTTTTTTTGATCCTTGGCGTCGGGTGGACGTTTGTATATTTTGTAAACTATTTTCTGGCTTAATGAAATAGAAGGAACGACACTTGCTTTAGCAAAAAAAAGAAGATAATATATTATAAACAATTATGTTGATATGGGATATGCATGTTTATTTTAGAATATGGCTTCTAAAATTTTAATTTAATTATCAATGATTATTATATGGATGGTACATATTTAACTTACATGAAATATTCTAGGATATTCATAGTAGTGTATATAAATCAAGGTAAGATTTTTTTTTGTCAGTCAAGATTTTTATATTAATTTCGCAAAAATGGAGTACATTTGATCAAGGATTGCTTAGCTCTCTAGCCTCACTCCGACCAAATTATTGTGGCCGAGAGAGCTCTGCAGTACTTAAAAACAAAAAGACAATTTTTACAAAAAAACAAAAGACTAACAAGCACTAATGCCCAAAAAACGTCCAGAGCAAAAAGTTTGCCAACAATCATCAAACTACATTGGAGGGTTCTGCATTTGTGTATTTTCCATGGGCCACCATCGGACCGTGCCCCTAATGGACATGGAAATAAATGTCAGCTATCCTAACTTCTATTTCATCCAAGCGTTCATCAAACCTGTGTTGGCTATGACGAACAAAAGCTAGATGGTCTAATATTTCCCCCTCAAAAAACTGCAAATTTTTTATGTAAGCAATTACCTCATTCTTATCTTCGTATCATTTCTCCTGGAGGATGTCCAAGTGTGCTTGGATTCCACCTAATCAGAATTTAAACAGGAACACAAAAAATTAGAGATATAACCATAAATACAGAGATGCAGCAGAAATAACACTATCTCTCATTAATATCAAATATGAAATATGCTTACAAACAGAATGGAAATGAGACTAGCTCAGGCGATGGTAGCTTATCTCTGAGAAGAGATGTGGTGGCTACATGCCTCTGAATGGCGTTACAATGAGGCTCAAAGGCCTTTTTATTATTGAACAATAAGAGAAAACCCTAAACAACCAAAACCCTAACCCGAGGAGATGTAACACCAAGAGTTTATGGGCCCCGTTGGGTTAGTTGGGCAGCCAACTTCCCGGGGTTGTAGCTTGGTTATATTATCTCTGTTTGATGTGCATGATACCTCACTAGAAAGATATCTCCGAGGACTACAACTAAAAATGCGATCTCAATGAGATCGGTCTAAGGCATATTGCCAAAAAAACATTGTTTAGGACCTCAAAACGGCTCCGGAAGTTCAGGACTTGGAAAACTGCCAAAAATAGTAAACTGTGCTACAATTAAGGAAACTGGAAAACTGAAAGAAAGAATGGTGGGGGTCCACGTAGATAAGGTGGGTCACCACCAATATCCACCTGGATCAGCACCAGTCTTGGTTTATCTTGATTGGAACAAGCAATATCATGTTCATATTGACGCATCGGTATTGCCTTGGGAGCCGTCCTAGCTCAGCCCGGAGATGGAAATATTGATCATCCCATCTACTTTGCTAGCAGAAAATTATCCACAACAGAGAAGAATTATACCACAACTGAGCATGAAGCACTTGTGATGGTGTATTCACTACAAAAGTTTTGGCACTATCTTCTGGGGGGTCCGTTCAAATTCTTCACTGATCATTCTGCCCTGAAGTACTTAGTGAAAAAGCCTGTACTTGAAGGAAGGATTTGTAGATGGCTTCTACTATTTCAGGAATTCACATTTGAAGTAATTATTAAACCAGGAAGATTGAACGTGGGCCCTGATCATCTTTCCTGGCTAGAGTCAGGCAAAGTTGGGGGTCATTAGATGATCAGTTGCTGGAGGATGGCCTATTTCGGGTTGAATCCATACCAAACTACTTGGAGGACATTGCAATATTTCTCACCACATGTAAATTCCTGGAGGGATACACAACACCACAGTGAAGGTACATGGTGGTTTGTTCTGCAAATTACCAGTTGATCACACAACAATTGTACAAGTTGGGCCTTGATCAAATATTGTGAAGGTGTGCTCTTGACCATGAGCGACAAGATGCATTATGGGAATGTCACTCAGGGGTTGCGAGTGGCCATTTTGGGGGGGAGCCCACCACAAGGAAAGTGTTGTAGGTGGGACTATGGTGGCCAACGCTTTTCCGGGATGCGAAGGAGTACACCTAGAGATGTGATGTTTGTAAGAGGACTGGGAAGCCATCACATGGAGTTGAACTTTCTTTGCAACCAGTAAGAGCACTCCAACCCTTTGATAAATGGGAAGTCAACTTTGTTGGACCTATCAACCCATTGGCACAACACTCACATGCTAGGTAAATTATTACGACCACATATTACCTTACCAGATGGGCCGAAGTTGCACCAGTTCAAGATTGCACCACAAACACTGCCACCAAATTTATCTTTGAGAACATCATCTCTCAATTTGGGTCCCTCAAAGTCTCCCTAGTGACCAGGGGACCCACCTCATTAATTAGACAGTCACTTCATTGCTACAAAACTTCATGATACAACACCATAACAACATCCCATATCACCCTCAAGCAGATGGTACTATGGAAGCCTATAACAAAATCTTAGAGAGGGGACTCACCAAGATCTGCCTAGCTAGTTGAGACGATTGGGATGAATGGGTGCTAGCTACACTATGGGCTTATTATACAACCATGAAGTGCTTGCACAAGTATACGCTATTCCAACTTGTGTATGGCCAAGAAGTCGTAGTACCTGCTGAGTTTACCATCCCCAACATTTTTATTGTGAAGGCCACTCGCATGACAAAAGATGAATCAATTCCAAAGCAGTTGGAAGAACTCTGGGAGCTAGATGAAGCTAGGTTTATGGCGGACTTCCACCAAACTGTTGAAAAGCAGAGGTGGAAGGCATGGCATGATAAGCACATCAAGTGGAAATATTTTACAGTTGGATAACATGTTCTGTTACATGACAATAAGTTCCTAAAGCATCCTGAGAAGTTGAAAATGCATGGGTTAGGATCGTTCATAGTTATAGAAGTGAATGAATTAAGAGTTTTCAAGCTTGCACATTTAGATGGAGTCCTATTGCCTGGATGGGTGAATGGTGCATGCCTGAAACCTTTCCATGGCTCAACCAATTCTACACCAAATTGATTTAATCTTCGAAAGGGGATCATAGGTAGGTTTAGGTAGAATTAATTAGTCCTTTTTAGTATGTCAGATGCGTTAGTTAAATTAGTTGTTTAGTTGTCTGAGTCAAAGTCGGTCAAGAATAAACTTCTATGAGTTATTTTAGTTGCGGAAGTATTTTCACCCCACTGCAACTGCTTTTGGTC
Organism: Pinus tabuliformis; assembly: GCA_031772625.1. Lineage (NCBI taxonomy): Eukaryota > Viridiplantae > Streptophyta > Pinopsida > Pinales > Pinaceae > Pinus > Pinus tabuliformis. Next base: position 1,992,857,441 of record CM062816.1, read on the forward strand.
GGGAAGTCACACGTGTTAGCCGTCGTATCCGTAATAATTCCCTATGTTAGTTCGAATTTGGGCTAAATATTTCCCATAATATCCCTGGAACAATCCCTTCATTAACTTCTAGGCGTCTTCCATCATAGCACCATAATTATCCATCAATTCCACCCTCCTTTTTCAATTTTGTGTCATCCAAGTCAAGTCCGGCTTAGCCGTCTTCATTGTTGCCATGGTTGGGATTGAGTGGGGAAATTTATTGTATTAATTAGTTAAGTGGTCTAACAAAAATGTCGTGTCGGGATTTTCTATTTAACTTGCATGGCAACGATAAGTTTCTTAGAACCAAAAGCAAAGGTGGTCAAATTTCCTAGTCTGGAGTCTGTATCTAACTTCCCCTATTCCCAACCCATGTTCAAGCCACCCATGTTCTTTGTGTATCATCATCGCTCTGTAGCAATGACAAAGACTATAATTTCTATTCCATACGTTGAGCCAAATTCAATAATTACATAGAAAGAGCATCTATATGGCAAGTACGATAAAGTTGTGCTTATAGACAATGATCTCTTATATTCATTCTAGTTTCTAGCACTCAAGCAAAAAGTCTACACAAAAGTTGTTATCAAAAATGACAAAATCTAGTCAACAAAAGTTACAGACGATTTCAGGGGATTACAAGGTTGACATTGTTGAATTTAAGAAGTCTTCCAGTATTGTTACACAACATTTTGTCATTGTCCCTATACTCCCCCTTCCTTGATCCTAGAGGACCTCTACAGTGAACCCTACATACTTGGCCTTCACGAAGAAACTCCCATTATGTCCCTCTTCATGAGCAAATCATTTCCCTTTTGCACCATTTCCCCTGAAACTTCTGTTTTGCCCAGTTTACAAGACCGGCGCCAATGGCCTTTGTCTTACCCGCGCCGATGTGTAGAGATTAGCACTACTCCTCGCGCTAACCGGAGTGACTGAGTTGTGTTTCAATCACGCCAGTCTTGTTATGGAATTTTTTTTAAATTAGAGCCAAAGCTTCCAGATCTAGAAGCTCTATAATGGAAGTCTCGTAAATGGTTTGGCCGGATGGGGTCGAGGATGACAGTTTGGTCTCCTTTCCTCTATAATGATGGAACTACCTCAAGGGATAAGTCCTTCTCCCATGAGAAGAGGATCCATCTTCCATCCATATTTCCTATATAAACCTCCCTTCTTCCCAAGCACAAACTAGTCACAGTTGATAGTTTTGGCAGAGTTATTGTTGAGTGTTGATACTATTTTGGAGTAGACAAGCAAGCCATTACTAGTTGTATCTATCTAGTTGTGTGAGGGAGAAGTGTGTTTTGGTTTGGAGTGAAGCCTAAAGGGAAGAGCCTTTAAACTATTGTTGTTTGAAGCCATCATGGAATGCTAGCAGAAGTGTGTGGGAAACTGGTCTTATCAGAGAAGACTGCAACGTCAATACGAATGGTTGTAATATCTCTTTGATATTAATATATGCAACTATCGATTGATTTCCTACATGTTTTGTAATATTACATATCCATGTCTTAATGCTTCTTGACTCGTTAAGTAGGTTGAATTGTAATTTGTCTATTATTATGTTTGTGTGTTGTTGTTGTTTACTTGTTTCAGAAGCTTGAAGAAGGAAGCGAGAGATTGTTGGAGTGAGCAAGACATCATCAAGCAGGATAAGCAATGAAGAGGTAGGCCCTCTTGATTGATTCTAACCTAAGGAAATATTCCATAGAATGTATCTATTGTGGCTAGACGCATTATAGGGCTAGAGGAATTTGTTTGTGTCCGCACTTATAATTTTACTTCACCACAAATTGGCAACTCCATTGGGGATCCCATCTTTTTGTTTATTTTGGATTTCATGATTTCATGAGAAATTTTCTAGTTTCACGTTTTCCCTTTGGTTTTGTTTCTTTTCTCTTGCTTACTGGCCTAAGTCTAAAATTCATAGTAGCAGATCTGGTCCCTGTTTTGAATTTTTTTTTTTAATTTTTCCTTAGTTACCTCGGCCAACACACTTAATCTGTTGACAGTCGCATCAACCAGCGCGAATTGCTGAGGAATGGTCCCGTCGACCCAACTCTCGCGCTTGTTGTCAGTTAGGTAGTCACGTCGATGCCTCTAAGTGAAGATTATGGCTTGACCCCCATCTTGGCCAGTGTGTTCTGCTCGTTTTTTTAACCCCATAAGCTTTTTTGACTGTTTTCTCCCTGATTAGAAAGCTACTTTTCATTTGGTTTTGCTTGCTTGTTGGCTTGTTTTTTTTTAATAGTTATGATATGTTATAAGATAAGACGTTTTCTAACCATTAGACTTTTTCATATTCAAATTTATAAATTATTTATATAATATTGTAATTTTATTATTTCTAAATTGAAATTTTTCGAGTTAATTTTATTATACATTAAATTATTTATATTATATTTTACATATATAAAAATTAAAATTTCTAAATTTCATTAATTTTATTTTAAAATTTTTTTAATTTCAATTTAATTTTTATTCGAACTAAGATTTTTGTGATCTATAATATTTTTTATAGACGCTTACCGACAAATCACAAAGTAATGATTAATGAACATTTCAAAGCTACTAATGAAATTCATCATCAATACCAATTTAATTTCTTAAATTTAGAATTTTACTTCATTATTATATTCATGATTTTTTGGGGATGATGATTAAAAATATATGTTTTTTTTTTAAGAGATCACAGTTTCAAATCGAAAAGATGAGATAGTAGTTACTAAAAGTGTCTTGTTACTTGCACAAGTATATCATTAATTTCATTTTTTTATGAATTAAATATTTAAATTTTATATTAACATATTAAATTTGTGAGTTTTTTTTCAAGAGTTTACTTACTAAGCATGAGAAGATGTCAAATAAATGCCATTACAAATATTCAATTGTTTACCTCGGGAACTCTTGTTGGGTGAGCCCAAATTCACGTATGGGTTATAGTTTACTTGCCAAGCATGTGAATATGTCAAGTAAATGTCATTACAAATATTCAATTGTTTACCCTGTGAACTCTTGTTGGGTGAGGCCAAATTCACCTAGGGGTTATAGTAGCAGTGGTGATGTAAATTCGATTATCAAACACAAATAAAGTAATTTATTTTGTTATTATTTTCTCATTTTAAATATAAAAACTATCTATTAAAAAAATAAATCCAAAATTAATATAATATCATTGAATTTGAAAATTTTACATTATATTATTCTAAATAATAATATATTATAAACAATTATGTGGATAGGGGATATGCATGTTTATTTCAGAATATGACTTCTAAAATTTTAATTTAATTATCAATAATTATTAGATGGATGGTACATATTTATTTTACACTAAATATTCTAGAATATTCATAGTAGCGTATACAAATCAAGGCCAAGGTTTTTTTTTGTCAGTAAGATTTTTATATTAATTTCGCAAAAATGGATTACATTTGATCAAGGATTTCTTAGCTCTTTGGCCTCACTCCGACCAATTTTTTTGGTCGAGAGAGTTGTGCAGTACTTAAAAACAAAAAGACAATTTTTAGAAAAAACCGAAAGACTAACAAGCACTAATGCCCAAAAAAGGTCCAGAACAAAAAGTTTGCCAACAATCATCAAATTACAATGGAGGATTTTGCATTTGTGTATTTTCCATGGGCCACCAACGGACCGTGCCCCTCATGGACATGGAAATCAATGTGAGTTATCCTCACTTCTATTTCATCCAAGTGTTCATCGAACCTGCCTTGGCTACAACGAGCAAAAGCTAGATGGTCTAAGATTTCCCCTTCAGAAAACTACAAATTTTTTATGTAAGAAATTACCTCGTTCTTGTCTTCATATCGTTTCTCCCGGAGGATGTCCAAGTTGGCTTGGATTCCACGCAGTCGTTCGGTAATGGACTGTAGCGTTGGGGGCTGATAGACTCTTCCCGGTGATTAGGATCGCTCTTGGGCGATCTCCTCCTCCATCATGCCACTCTGCTTGTTGTGTTCTTCGCTTCTCACTACCTAGTCTTCGAGTTTACCACGGTGGTTGGCTCCACATCGGGCCCTTCCCCTCTACCTTTGCATGGCATTACTTCAAGACCAAACTAGCCCCACCACCCTTCTCCACCCTCAACCCCACTTTTCCCTCAAACCAATGCACAGGAGGTTGGCCAACCTTGCCTTCCAAGCTAAGGTTACCTCCCCACACTCTATGTCTAAGGCACAATTGGTTAAGTACACAACTCTCCCACTCCACCCACACCTCGCTACTTCCCACCGTTGCAGAGACCCTGCACCACTAATGCCACCACACTAATTTCGGGTTGTAGGGAATCTACACTACACTACCATTAAAACCTAGCAACATGAGGCAAAGAAACGATGTTGAGCACCACCCAGAAAATGAACCAAAAATCTAGAAACAAACACTACCTAGAAAAACATAGACACACCTTGATACCTTTCCAGAGTAGGAAGACAGGTTTGAAAGAGAAGATGAGGGACAACAGGCACTGGACCACAAAAGTCGTTGTTGACTCCCAGGTCCTAGACTACCCTCACTCAAACCCAGAACTTAGTTGTCAAAACTAGGCTCCCATCTCCATTGCAACATAAGACCTCAAATTGTCAGACTCGAGCATGCATGCACAGGGAAATTTCTTGTGCACACACAACTTCCTCACCCCTCTGCACCTCACTCCCATAACCAGCATCCAAAAATAGATAACTTCCCTTCAACATCGATCCGAAGATTTAAAAACAGGCTTACAAATGAAATTTCTTAATATCTCCCAAAAACAACACCAAATCATATTGTTTGTCTTCCTAATTTCAACGTTGCTTGAATCACCTCAATCTGGCACCGTATGAGAAAGTTATGATGTTTTGAAGTTTTTTTCCCAACAACTAAAAGTCAACTTGCACGGTTGAATGGGTTGCTAACTGGGCATGTCATACGCTGACATCGGTAGCTGACTAGGCAAGCACAATGGGAAGTACAGGGCAATCCTGTGAAGCCACGTGGTAGTACCATACTAGTTGAGGTGTCACATTTTTATTAGTTGAAGGGTTTTGCAGTGGACCAATAATGAGGCACCATGTGGCCCAATGAAAGGGTGCCACGTGGCCCTTGATTTTCATGCAAAATTGGTTTGAACAGGCCAACCAACCACCACCAGGATCGAACCCATGACCTTTCGTTAACTAACCAACAAACTTACCAGCATGCCACGACTTTGGTGTTTGTTATAACATTAGCATTGATTTTATTTATGGACATGTTGTTGGCATGTTGGCAAAGGGGGGTGGGGCACATGGCCCTTGCCCCAAGTCATTTGGAGACCAACGTAACCATAATGTAAGACCGATGGGGGCGGGCAGTTATCCCGACCCCCGAGGCTCATTAGATACCACACGATTGTGTGGTGGACGATGGAAATGTTATTGGTGGAGAGGGCAGGGACTAGGCCCCATCCCCGGTCCCATCGTTAACCACATGACCACGAGCTCCGAAGCAGGATCTAAGTCGACAGGGGTGGGTGGTTAGCCTGGCCCCTGGCCATATTGATAACCACGAGACCACGATGGAGCAGGGAGGGGGCTAAGCTGATGAGGGCAGGAGGTTAGCCCACGTGCCCGCGAACAGGGCTAAAAATTCAGCACTAAGGCCTTATGGCACATTTTAAAGAGGCAACAATCTGCACCATTTACGATGGGAATTCCCTCGGTCCAAGGTGAAATTGTCACTCGGTGGTCTGTCAAAGGGACGAATTCATTGCCCAAATTGCTAGTTTTGCCATTTTGTAGGACAATTAACAGAGAAAACTTCTAGGAGGAATAACTTGGTGTATTTTTAGTCTTTTTGAGCCTAGGAGAGCCTAGATAGGGGTTTTTGGGTGTTCTGAAATTAATGGCAGTACCAATTTTATGATTTGAGTACTGCATGTTGGACTTTTGGCAAAGCCAAGTCCTTTAGTGATGTAGACAAAGATTTTTTTGAGTCCAGATAGAGACTTGGTTGAGCATGGAGAGAGCCTAGACAAGGGTTTTCCAACTTTTTGAACTCATCTACAACAAATGTTACTTAAGTAGAGAATTTATTTTTAGCCTTTTCTCAGTGTGCTAATGGGAAATGATCTTTTCAACACTTCATTGTGAAGTAGTTTTATTTTTATGCTATTTGATCTTAGCTTGAGTATAAGGACATATTGAGAGAGAGTCCTTTTCTTTGACATCATCATGACTTGCTGTAGGGAGTCATTTTTTTGAGTGAGAGTTCTTTGTAGGAGAACATTTCTTTGAAGGATAAATAGTGCCACTCTAGAGTCAAATATGTGCATTGTATTCTTTTTCTACTAAGATCAATAAATCGACCTAACATCGGAGTAGGGCCCGGAGACATAGCCCAGGAAGGGTGAACCCCGTTATCACTTTCTTGTTTCTTCTCTGCATTTTTGTCATATTGATTTTCATATGAATTTGATCACTTTTAAGTTCATTTGAAAACTTAACCACTCATCTTTGAAGAAGTTGCAAACTAATTTTTCATTTAAAGTGCCAATTTTATCAGACTTGCAAAGTGTTAGAGGATGATCAAAGTTTCATTTTCAGATCATGTGGTAGCAGAGGAGGTTCTGACTAGATTTCAAACATGGGGGAAACTTTGCAGCATGCAAGACTCTTATAATTGGAAGAAATGAAATCTTCTCTCAAAGTGGAGAATATGGAATTGAGGAGATTACTTGAAGCATAAGAGGATGAAAATAAGAAGTTATGTTTGATGTTTTAGAATGTCATTGAAGAGAAAACTGGGGAATGTTCAGCTACTAAAGCTTCCCCCAAGACTCAACAAGTTTATGGTCATGGAATGACTAGTGATTGTACCCTTTGTCGAATGAAGAACATTTCTTATATGTTAAATCACAAAAGTGGTTTCCTTTAGTTTGCATCTACCACTTCGTCTAAAAAAGAGAAGGAGGAGATGGTTAAGCTTCTAGAAGAGGACCAAGAGTGTAACACCCTCCTCCCACATCTACCCAAATAACTAGACAACCGGGGTAAACATGTGATGAAGAGTTACTATTATATGATTCAAATCCCTATGTAGCAGTTAAGGAAGTGGAACTAATGGAACCCAAACAACCTGACCTTCTACATATGCAATAGAACCCCCAGGAGTCACTGAACACATCCAGGTGATTAGCCCCTAAGACAAAATGACTCTTTTCATCATTAAATCTGTTAGCACTCAGTAATTTTCTGAGGTTGCAGAAGAAAATCACCAAGGTAACCACAAACCAACTTTGGAAGTTGGGATCTAGCCTTGCCAGCTTCAAAGAGGGCTCTCTCTGTAAGATTTAACTTTGTTTGATCGAATATTATGCTAGTTATGAAGTTTGGAGTTTGATTTATATTTGAATGGTTGGTTTATAACTAGATTACCATTGGGCTATGGAGTCTGTTACATAAAGTACATATTGACTTTAGTGTCTACAGATAGATCTCACAGGGAAAGGTAGCCAAACCGAATGGATTGTTTAAAGTATGTGAAGTGGAGAAGAAGAACAGATTAAGGTTCACTTTAAAATATAGAGCATTGTTACCTGAATTCTATATTTAAAGATCAGAAGAAAACATAGAAATTATTCATAGCCGAGTGCAGAGTGTAGATTTAAAAAAATTCTACCCTTTATTTATCTATTGAATAATTCAGATTTGGAAAACAAATATGTGCTATAAACAAAGAAATATAAACACATAAGACATATAGATGCACTTCACCAACAACTTGACACAAGAATCCTGTGAAAGAGCTTCTGTATTATTGGTAATCTGTTGATGCTTCAGAAAAATATACAATAGTGTTCTTCATACAAAAACCAACCCTTGATAACTCTGAAGATGAAGTATTTATAATTACTTTACAAAAATATCATGTCATAATGACTAGGATGTATCTACAAAATAATAAAACTGAATCAAGCTAACTTATTACAATGATATCAGGGAAATTTGAATTGTCTGAAGTGGTGGCACTGAAATGGTGGAATAGCTAGTTGTCTGGCGCTCAAATTTTGCATGTGCTGTAACGTTGAGTTGTGTCCCCAAAACTACCTTTTACTCTAGTAACTCACAAAGTTTATCCCAGCGTTGTTCACTCGGGATATTCATCTTCATCAACTTCCTGTACACTTCGTTGACTTTAGTATATTTGGAAAATGTCGGCTGGGTGATGAATAGATTTGGAATTGCATACTGAATGTCGTGATCGTATGATAATGCTTCCAGAAAAGCTTTTCCTGTCATACTGAGTCTTCCAGCTGTAACCTTTGAACTATCTCTTGCCTTGGTCATAATCTGCTCATTATAATATAACCACGTGTTGAGCTTGTCGTTAATCACTAACAAGTTTGGAAGTCCTTTCTTGTAGAGAAGTTCTAGTTTGGCAAAGAAATTTTGTATACCTGTGTTCATAATTCAGCCCTTCTCTTCAAGTTGTCTCATAATATTTCCTTTAGTCAACACTTTCCTGACTTCCAAAATTGTTTCAGTCCTGTCTTCAATTTCCAACTCTTCCAATTCCTGACTGTTCTTGGAGTTTAGAAATTTGATAAGCTCAATGGCTTCATTTGGTTTATCTCCCAGTTGCTTTCTGGCCTGCTCGATGGCTTCATTTGACCATTCAATCAGATTTTGTTTCTCAAAAATGATTTGGATTGAAGGCCAAATGTCCTCCATGTCTTCATTGATCCTTTTCTAGATATTTTCCTTTACATGTGCTAATGTATTGCCCATGGTACAATATTTTTCCATTTTATACAATCTTTGGGACAATGTCTGGTACTTCTGTGTTTCTATCATGTAGACATTTTCAAACCTTGTACTCTACTCCTGTAAAATATTTACCTACATGTTGGCTTATAAGGGCCTGACCCAGGTTTAGAGATGATTTAGCCAAACAAATCTTGGTACTACTGGCCCTTTCGACAACAATCCGTGGAGCACGGACTGAGGTCATACTTGAAGTAGTATGGGAGGGTGCTAGAACCAGGTGTCCGCACCCTAGAGATGTTTGATGATTTTTGGCGGTTCGCGGTTCGACCCTACGCGCACGTCGCTACATGCAGCTATCAGTCCTTCGCAGCCTGCGATGCTGCCTTCGCGCAACCCTGCTTAAGGTGTGATCTGTGCTATTAACCAAATTCCTTATCATTAATTTGATATTAATCAATTACTTAACTTATCTATATGAGCCCAATTGTACTTAACAACATTCAGCGTTTATATAAGTGCGTGTGATAAAAAAACAGTATAAAGGCATATAAAGTAAGACAAAACAGATACACAATATTTGGAATCAATCGTCCTTTTATTACTCTTCCTGTTTGGTTACCGACTCGACTCCGCCCTGCGCACTCAGCTGCAGGGGTCTGCGCACTTAGCTACGAAATCTACTAGGCCTCTGCGCACTTAGCTGTAGAGCCTCTTCCTACTACTATGACCCAAGACTTTACAGATCCAACTTAATTCCTCATGCTTCACTTTCCACTTCTCATTTCCTAATTGTTACCTTACAACTTAGAGCCTCGCTCTTATTTATACAATCCCATGGTCTGTGGACCATGGGTAGGCCAACATTACATTATATTACATTACAAAACTTAGGGCGGACAACCCTATGACTCAATATGCACTTGCGCTCCGCGCCCGCAATTCGTGGAGTCTTACAATAATATTTGACCAAAACTTGGGCTTTGAGCCCCAAAACATGCTGTGGGGGGGATTTGATGCCCAACAGGCCCCCAACACAAACATCGTGACTAGCCCTCAAGTCACTCTGTCGGTGCAGCGATCTTGGCGTGTAGTCCCTCGAGCTGGTCCCGCACTGCTCGGTTGTATTCTCGCCTCTGAACCCTCTGTGTGCGAACTGTTTCCATACATCTGCACCAGCATATGTTTATAGTCCCACGTCGCTCTCCGGCTCCTTGGAGTGCGAAGACTGTGCTGCTACTGGTGAGTCAGGTAGCTGGCCTACCCATGTAGAGCTTTAAGCAGCTGCCATTTACTTTACCAGGGAAAGGTTCGCCATTCAGCTTAACTAGCTGGACTGCACCTCTGTCTGTGATTTCCTTAACCACATATGGTCCCAGCCAATGCATTTTGAATTTTCCCGAAAATTTTTCAAACTTACTGTCATACAGCAACACTAAGTCATTGACTTTGAAAGTGCGCAACTTGATATGGTGATCGTGCCAGGCTTTTTCACGCTGCTTTTGTACCTGCTGATGAAACCTAGCCAGAAACCGTTCTTCCTCAAGTTCTTCCAATTGCGCTAGTCTTTCTTCCAGGGCTTCGCGGTCCGCCATCCCTGTGAGCATTGCGATTTGCAGACTAGGTACAATATATTCCATTGGCATGACAACTTCTACACCATAAACTAACTGGAAAGGTGTTTGTCCTATTAGTTTCTTACACGTTGTCCTGTAAGCCCATAACACGACAGGCACGCGCAGGTCCCAATTGTTGCGTTGCGCGTTGCACACTTTGGTCAGCGCAGTCTCTAGTATCTTGTTGAAAGCTTCTATAGTCCCATTGGCTTGTGGGTGGTACGGTGTACTCTTCTGATGATATACCTGGAACTCTTCTGTGAGCGCGCTGATGGTTTCATTCAAAAAATGTGTTCCGTGATCACTCATTAAGATTTTCGGACAGCCAAAGCGGGTCAACACGTTTTCGAACAAAAACTTTGCAGCTGTAGTGGTCGTGCAGTCTTTGACCGGCTGTGCTTCCGCCCATCATGTCAGATACTCCATCGCGATGATGATGTAACGTGTGCCCGTGTATCCCTGAGGTTTGATCGGTACCACAAAGTCGATTGCCCATTTTTCAAACGTCTATAGGGTCATTTGTGGATTCAGCGGCATCTCATCCCTTCGCGATGGTTTCCCAGTCCTTTGGCATATATCATAGGCCTTACAATACACTTTGGAATCCTGGTGCAGGGTTGGCCACCATAACCCTGTGCGAAGGATTTTTTGTGCGGTCGCGCATCCTGCATAGTGTCCTCCTGCAGTGCCCCCATGCGCATCTGCGAGGATCTGACTTCGTTCAAATTTAGGTACGTATCATCGCAATATTTCGTCATTTCCCATTTTACATAGGTGCCCCGCGATGACAGAAAGATCCGCACCACCAATTCCTTCTTCTGTTGGATGGAGTATTCCTCCGGCGTAGTCCCTGTTGTCAGAAAATAGATTATATCGTCGAAGTGTCCATCCGTAACGCGCACCGCAAAAAGTTGGGCATCAGGTAGTCCATCCTCCAGATTAGTGGGTTCCTCGCTTGTCTCAATGCACGATAAATGATCCGGTCCTGCGTTCAGGCATCTCGGCTTTACTACAAACTCAAAATCATATTCCTGGAACAATAAGAGCCACCTGCATATGCGCCCCCCCAACACAGGCTTGTTGACCAAATATTTTAGCACGGAATGATCGGTATACATCTTGAAATGTCCTCCGAGAAAATAGTGTCAATACTTTTGGAGCGCATACACCATTGCTAACCCCTCGTGCTTGGTTGTGGAATAGTTCTTCTCGGCTTTTGATAATCTACGACTTGCAAACGCAATAGGGTGGTCCAAGCCCTTGCCGCCTTCTTGGGTAAGTACTGCGCCCAGTGCGATACACGACGCATCAACGTGGACATGAAACTCCACATCCCATTTTGGAAAAACCAGGATTGGAGCGGACACCAATTTCCCTTTTAGAACATCCAGGCTCTTCATACAATCATCATTCCAGCAGAATGTGACATCTTTTTTCAATAGTTTCTCCATCGGCGCGGTAATTTGGGCATAACTTTTGATAAACTTCCAGTAGTATCCTGTGCGTCCAAGGTAGCGCGCAACTGTTTAACACTTTGCGGTGCTTCCAAATTTAGAATTACTGCAATCTTCGCAGGATCCACCATCAACCCCTGTTTGCAGACCACGTGTCCTAACAGATTTCTGAAGGGAACGAGGAAGGTGCACTTCTTAAGGTTCAGTGCAATCTGGTGTCATCGACAAGTATCCAACATCAAGCGTAAGCTTGCTACATGGTGTTTCACTAACCCGAAAACAGTCCAATCATCTAGATAAACCTCCAAAAACTTGTGGATGTATTCTTTGAATGCGGCGACGACGATGTGCGAAAATATGGTTGGGGCATTTTTCAATCCAAACGGCATAACCATGTATTGAAAGCAACCACATTCTGTTGCGAAGGTCATTTTGCTCCTGTCTTTCGGTGCAATCTTATTCTGGTGGTACCCCGAGAAGCCATCCGTGAATGAGTATGCTTCTTGTATGCCAACATTTTCCAGTACTTCATCTGTGAATGGTATCGGGAACGGATCATGTACATAGGCATCATTCAGCTTCCTAAGGTCCACACATATTCTTATTGCACCCTTCTCATTTTTCTCATGTACTACCATAAGGCTCACCCAATCAGATTCTTCCATCGACTCAATAATTCCCGCTACGAGCATTTTGTCTAATTCTTCACGGACCTTTTCCTTGTACTTTGGATTCAAACGGTAAGGCCTCTACTTGACCGGATTCACGTCGGTCTTTAGGTCGATCTTCATCATTCCCAAGTCGCCAATAATTCCTTTGAAATCCGTAATTTTGGTCGGGAACAAGTCTTGGTATTCACGGAGTAACTCCGCGACATTATCCACCGTGGCATCGTCCCAATAGTCTCTAAGCGTCGCATAATTTGGTTCCGCCTCTGTTCCAATGTTTACCTGCTTCGTTTTGAGCGGCATGGTGATGTCAGGATCCTCAATCGAGGGTCCTTGAACCTTGCGATAGCCTTCCGTTTCTGGAATGTTAATATTCCGTGGGTCCTCATCCTCCTCCTCAACATTTACATTGTAACACTCCAACGTGCAGCTCAGTTGTGTCACCCATTCCGGCTGAAGTGCTTCTATTGGCTCCTGGGGTATTTTAAAGATAGTTGTTTTTACCGCTTGTAGCGCATCATCAACAATATCCCACCATCGATCTTCAAACGTGAAAGTTAACAGAAATCCCTCGCGTAAGATATCCCATTCGCTCGTACCATGACGGAGCTTTATTTTAGTATACCAATTCATGGGTATGACATCCAGAGTATGATAGAATAAATGCACCCATTCAGGTTGTGGCTCGTCCCCATAGGCCTTGGTCCATTTCGCGAGGTGTGTACGTGGATCATCTCGATCGTCATATTTGTCTTTTAGTCCATCTGCAGTTTCCCAAATCGTAGGTGCATCATCCTTCGGCATTCGCACCAGCTCTCAAAACTTCCTTGATGCGTACCCCACCATCTTGTGGGCGTAGCACATAGTGCCCATTTCAGTGCATCGAACTGCTGCTGTTCTGGTACTGCACTCTCAAATTTGTTTAGAAATTCCTCCACCACTATCAACCCATCGTACATTGGCAGATCCCTTACCTCTGTTGTCACGCAGCACAGTGATCTCATCATTGTATTGCAGTTGAGCGTTGTTACTTCGTGCAGCCGATTCTGCCATCGTTCTATTTCTTCATCCGAATCCGAAGTGCAGGAGCTTTCGTGCTCCCACGAAATCCTACCATCTGTAGTTGGATTCACCCAATCCTATTCTCGCACAATTATCTTATAGATGCAATCGATATCGTCATCACTATCATTTTCGCACACCGGTTCAGTGTATCGTGCTCCTTCGGTAGGGTCTAGCAGTACTATGACGTGTAGTGACTTTTTATCAAAAATCATTTTGCGCTTCTTCAAATTTATGACTCCATTCATATCAGTGGCCCAATCTATGCCCAGTAGCGTGGGATAGGGATTACTATCATCGAAAATCTCTATAACTTCAAAATCCACCAATGCGCTCACACCTTCAATATCCACTGTTACCCCTTGCAATCTCCCCGTCAGTAGGATCTTTTGTCGATTAGCCATTCGTAATTGAATAGGAGACCACTGCAACGCGGGCCTGCCCATGCATTCCCATGTCTATTTTGGTAATACATTCATGTCCGATCCTAAATCCAAAATCACCTGATCCATTTCATATTCTCCGATTTGCACAGTCAATCTCATTTCCCTTCCTATGCGCAATGCATGCTTTCCAACTTTTTGGACCACGCGCAGTTCTCCTGACCCTGCGCACCTAGTGATAAGCTCCTGTAGTCCTTTTACCACCTTGCTGTCGCACAACAATTTCATGCATGTCTCCAGAAAGGTAGTGAGCATTGAAGGATCCATCCCTGATTTTGGTTGATCCTTACTACCTGAAGTGGAGGCCTCCGTGAAGCTCTTCTTAGCTTCCATGAATGTCTCCTTTGTGCGCTCTAAATCAAATTCAGGTTCCTTTGCAGGAGCCTTGCGAACCCACGCACTTTCTTCAGGCTGCTTACCCTTGTCATCTCCTGTCGTGATACCACTTCTAAGCACTATGTTTACATTCGGGTCCTCTTTGCGCGGTTCAGACCTCATCATTTGTACATTCTGAGTCGAGGGAGGCTGGAGTACCCCTTTTTCGCGCAGCTTTGCTATCAATGTAGGGTAGTCTTCTGCCTCATGATCAAACTGAGTACAGTACAAACATGATGTTCTGGTCGGATTCATACAATCGCGGGCGTAGTGTCCTGGCCCTCTACAATTGTAACAAATTAGTTGTCTGCGACCCCTTCCTAGTCCCATTCCTCCTCATCCTCGTCTACGCCCCTGAAATCCAACGCACGCCATCCCTGCATTTAGATCGAGGGCTTGCGTTTCCATTTACATTCTATAGGTAGGAGTTTGATCCATCATTAGTTCGTAGCTTCTGCAGGTGCATTCATCATGGCCTACCGACCTGCAAAAATTACAGAACAATTGTTGGGACGTCTGTGTATACTTCTGCAATAGGTGACAATTATCTGTATTGTGTTTCCCTCCTATCTAATAGATCGCGCACCATAATGTAGGCACCGCGCTGGGCCCTGCTTGCGCCTCTGGTCTTAATGGCATTGGCCCTCCTGCCGCTAAGTAGTTCGCGAAAACTAGACAATGGTCCTTATCATGCCCCTGACCTTTACATTTTATGCACCATACTTCCTCGCACGCCTCTGGCCAAGGTGTCATATCCTATTTCAAGCTCTGCATTTCCAGACACAAATTTTGTAGTTGCGCATGGATTTGCTGGACTCCCAGACCAAGATCTTGTATAGGGGTCTCATGCAATCTCATTTCCATCTCCAAAGCTTCAGCTTGGGTGGAAATCTTTTGTTGTGACAACACTGTCCTTAAATGCGGTGATAGTGACGCTACAAACCATGCGCAGTGTTGTGCATCCGTCAATGTCATGTTGGCTTCGCAAATCATACTCTTCAGTCTTTGATCTAGATCCCGGGGGGGTCTCACCCGGGAGCATCGTGATCTCCTTAAATCCAATAATTGATTGTGTCTCTGACTTTGGCCTACTAAATTCCCTGTTCAACGCTGCCTGAATTTCTGCGATTCCTATGTTTGGATGATCATTAGAGTGTTTAATGTACCATGTTAGGGCGCGATCTTGCAATGCGCTTACCAATGTAGCCTTCTTTATATTGTCATCCACAACTCCTTGTGCTTCCCATACTGCCCTCACGACGAACCAAAATTGGTCCGGATCTTCATTTCCTACTCCTCTGAATACCGGGAGTTTGATCACGCTCGCCATACTGAACTGCGAGGGTTGCAGAGGTGGGGTGGGTGGAGATGGAGGTGAAAATAGTGAGACGGGTGGCGGTGTAGGTGGAGGTGGTAAACGCGGAATCCGTTGTCTTATCAGACTGACCGCGCTTCTTGGTGAAACTTCTGCGAGCTCTTCCTCGCTTTCTTGTCACGGCGAAATCAAGGGGCTATTCTCTATCCCTGCACTACCTTCGTTTCTATAGGTCTTCCCACTCCGCGTAGTTCCAAACATTAATTTAGCCGCATAACTCGCTTTTCACACAATAGCATCTTAATCCAAGTGTTCAAAGATTTAATATACTTACCTCGCGGTCCTTTGAGGAAGCGTCGTTCCGCCTCACTGTAGTTGACGGTCGTATCTACTGCGAACTCAGTGATAAATCCTCCTATAATTCGATCGAGCCAATGGTCCACAGCACGCGTGATCTTATCTTCTGAGGCTTCTAATCTGTGCACTAATTCTGGAGTCCACGCAATCGGTTTATCGAGCCTGCACCTTCCTTGACTATCTGCTAGCTTTGCGATCCACTCATATAGCTCAGAAGGAAAGGAAGCAAAGAAAATTTCATGGATTTTTGTATATAAGTAGCGCTCCAACCACTGTTCCTTAGACACTTGCGGATTCTTGTTTTCCTGCGTCACAAACTCGTGAATCTTCTTGTCCAACCACTCTTCAATTTCTTTCTTCGTTGGATTTCAGTGCCACAAAATCAGACATCCCTTATGCAGATCCCGGTCCCAGCAACAGAACCATTTGTTGGCTTATAGGGGCCTGACACAAGTTCAAATATGATTTAGCCAAACAAATCCCAGTACTACTGGCCCTTTTAGCAACAGTCCGCAGAGCGCGGACTGAGGTCTCACCCGAAGTAGTATGGGAGGGTGCTAGAACCAGGTTTCCGCACCCTAGAGATGTCTGATGATTTTTGGTGGTCCGCAGTTTGACCCTGCGCGCACATCGCTATGCGCAGCTATCAGTCCCTCGCAGCCTGCGATGCTGCCTTCGCGCAGCCCTGCTCGAGGTGCAATCCGTGCTATTACCCAAATTCCTTATCATTAATATGATATTAATCAATTATTTAACTTATCTGTATGAGCCCAATTATACTTAACAGTGTTCAACATTCATATAAGTGCATGTGATAAACAAAACAGTATAAAGGCATAGAAAGTAAGACAAAACAGATACACAATATTTGGAATCAAACGTCCTTTTATTACTCTTCCTGCTTGGTTACCGACACGACTCCTCCCTGTGCACTCAACTGCAAGGGTCCGTGCACTCAGCTACAGAGCCTCTTCCTACTACTACGACCCAAGACTTTACAGATCCGACTTAATTCCTCATGCTTCACTCTCCATTTCTCATTTCCTAATTGTTAGCTTACAACTTAGAGCCTCGCTCTTATTTATACAATCCCATGGTCCGCGGACCATGGGTAAGCTGACATTACATTATATTACATTACAAAACTTAGGGCGGACAACCCTATGACTCAACATACACTTCGCGCTTTCTCGCCCGCAATTCGCGGAGTCTTACAATAGTATTTGACCAAAACTTGGGCTTTGAGCCCCAAAGCATGCTGTGGGGGGGGATTCGATGCCCAACGCTACAGCTTCAACTTCTTTAGCTCTTCCCTGTATAGATATGTTTTCCATTGATTGAGCTAACTTAACCGAGTCATCAACAACTAATGTGGGAAGCACAATAGAAGATGATGTTCCCGCTGTCGTGGTTGTCGTAGGGACATCTGTTTGTAGTAGAGATGCAATGGGAACTGCATCAAGAGGAACAACTGCAAGTTGTGAACTTTGTTCCATTTCCTTTATTAAATTGTCCAATTCTGCTTCCATTGCTTTTATTATTGAAAATGGCAACAAGAAATGCTAAAAATAGAAATGTTAAAAATAACATTTCTATAAATAGCATTTCAGGATATACTCCAACTTTGTTGGAAATAGAAAAAAAATAGAAATGTTAAAAATAGCATTGCTATAAATAGCATTTTAGGATAGATTCCAGTTTTAATTAGTCCCTGAATTGAAATTGAGAATTAAAATTCGAAGTCTCACTAGCTATTTGAAAAATAATTAATTAATTCATCTTGAGTTAATTAGTTGGAGAAAATCAAACATGAAGTCTTTGTGAAGACATGCAACAGTTATCCCTTTGATTGAGGAAGTTATCCCTTAATTAAGGAGATAAGGATGAGTTGTAATTAGTTAGCTCAGTTAACTGAGTTAAGTTCAGTTAAATTAGTTCCAAACAGTTTGAGGAACTAATTGTGAGTTTAGTCAGTTAATGCATGCATGCATGCAACTAGTGTTCTCCAGATAACTGAATATTCTCTCATAAATAACTCATGCATGTCAGTTCAGACAGAGACCCAGTTGAGATTAAAGGAAGGGACAGTGTACTATCAGTTGGAGGAATTTTCCTATAAAGGAAACTCATCCATGCAAAAGGAATTATCTCCTTCAGGATTACACAGTTATTTCAGAGGTCAGTGTTGTGTGTGAGGTGAGAATCACACAGGTTGCAGCTAGAGGACCCAGGAGAAACTGCGCAAGGAAATAGGAGGCTTGGAGGACTGAAGGAAGGCATATGTGTTGTCTATTCTGTCTATGAGCAGCAGTGAGGGATTGTACTGAGAGCTGGATAGCTTGTGAGCTAAAGCTTTGTGTAATCTTGAGATATTTCCACTTGTATGATAATACAGATAGCGGGGTTTTTAGCTGAGGCTTTCCCCAGAGTATTCTTTTGTGTTTCATGTGTATGATTTCTTCTACATTTGTTATATGTGTTCTATTTGATCTTGCTCAAATTTATTAAGCTTCCGCAAAGTTTTATAGTAGAAGTAGATCAAGTATTTTGCTTTAGTTACATTGCATTATCAGGTGATCTACAATGAGAATTTCTACATGGTATTGAAGCCAAGTTGATCAAAGGGGAGAACAGTATGCAAAGAAGGGATAAGTTCGAAGGTTGAAGTTCTTGATTATAGAAAGCGAATTCTTATCACATCTCAAAGTTCACCAATGGCGTTCAATGGTTTGAGACTCGAGTATGCCCTAGATGACAACTCGAATTATATAGCCTGGAAGGATCACATGGAAGCAATATTAGAGGACAATGGTTTGAAGAACTTCATTGATCAAGAAGTCCCCAAGCCAGCAACAGCTATTGCCCAAGAATTGGCAGAATGGAAGAAATGTGTGGCTAGAGCGAGGAGGATTCTTCTTGAGGGAGTTTGAGACCATATTGTCTCGAGTCTCCATGGGAAGGAGACACCGTTTTCAATGTGGAAAACATTGAAGGATCTATATCAGAACAGCAGCGATCAGAGGAAGCTGGCACTAAAAGACAAGCTTCGGAAAATCAAGTGTGAAAAGGGCAACACAATCTCTACATATCTGAACAAGCTCACCACCTACAGGGATGAGCTTGGAAGTGTAGGAATCACGACAGCCGATGATGACATGGTGAGTCTTGCTCTCCTTGGTCTTCCTAAGAGCTAGCATAGTTACAAAGACTGAGTGAATGGAAGAGAGAAACCGCCATATTGGGAACGACTGTGGTTGGATCTGATGTAGGAGGAGATCAGGAGAAGCACCAGAGATGGTTCTTCATCCAAGGAGGATGAAGAAAATTGCGCCTTAGTAAGTAAGGCAAGTAAAGGGAAGGAGAAGGATTCTCATCCCAAATCGAGTTCTTCTCATGGTGGGAAGAAGATTGAAAAATATAAAGTGAGATGCTTTAATTGTCATGAGGTGGGCCATTATGCAACTAATTGTCCATTGAAGAAGTCCAAGAAGGGATCCTCGGAAGGATCTAAAGATGCGGCATTGACCTCTCAGTTCGAATTGGATTTTACCCTCATCACATGCATGGTTTCATCGATGATGGGTTGTGGTTGGTTTCTTGATAGTGGAGCCTCATTCCACATGACCGGAGATAAGAGTTTGTTCAGTACCTTGGAGGAGAAAGACCTCAAGATACTCATAGAGATGGGTAATGATGAAAAGTATAGTGTTTCAGGAGTGGGCACAGTGTCTTTTCAGAGGGAGCATGGAGGTCGCATTACCTTGACAGATGTGAAGTATGTGTCAAGATTGAAGAAGAACTTGGTATCGATCCCAATGCTGGAGGACAAAGGCTATGATGTAGTCTTCAGTAAGGGAAAGGTTTTCCTTAAACATATCACTACGAGACAGGTGAAGCAGATCGGTTCATGAGTCAAGAACCTGTATGCTCTTGAGGTTCAAGATGCATGCAAAGCCTTGAGGAGCAAGGCAACCGTTGGAGACTTGGTGGTTGAGAGGGAGAGTACACTACCTCTCAACATGCAGTGCCATAAGAAGTCTCAAACAATTGTGGAGGAGCCACAATTGGTGAAGCAACTTCAGGAGGTTGTGGAGCAACCACAACTAGAGAAGCTGAGAGGAGGTCGAGTGGAGGCATCCACTAATGCAGAGACCTCCAGTAGGGGGAAATTTCGAGCCAAGTCAGCAGAGGGATCACATGCAGCCATACCTCTAGGTGTGAAGTTGGGAGATGTAAAGTGATAGTCTCAAGAAGGCTGAAATAGGGACAGGATCCTTGAGGTACCCAACCTCTTTGATTAGACCTTGCTACGGGAGCTCCAACGAGGAGTAACAGGACTAGCTGAGTGGGTAGAGACAAATGCAGATGGAGTGGCAAAGCGAGCTTCAGCATCAGAGGGTGTTTCTAGCCCAATAGGGAGGTCAGTTGGGAGATCAGTTACTTACTTCTCAGAAACTAAGTTGCAGTGCAGCAATGGGCAGCACGATGCAACATGATGAGAGGAGGTGCAATGCGGATGCATGCTGGGAGATAGGACCAGCAACATCACAGATGCAGCAGGAGGAATCAGTGTGATTGATGCAGTCAGAGATCAAAGTGACAGAGGCTAGAGCAGTGAGATACTGAAGAGCACGGAGGTGCACAGTTTTCAGTTGACAGAGGAAATATCAGTCAGAGACTTTGATGACAGAGGCATAATTCTGATTCAGGTTGGATATTTTTTTTTTTTGTTTCTGGAGTTGCTGGAGCAACAACAGTTGAGAGAAGTGTTGCATGCAGAACATTCCAAAGGTTCAGGATCGGGTTCGAGTTGAATGCCTTTCTTGTTGAGAGGGAGTGTTGAAAATGGCAACAAGAAATGCTAAAAATAGCATTGCTATAAATAGCATTTCAGGATATACTCCAACTCTATTGGAAATAGCAAAAAATAGAAATGCTAAAAATAGCATTGCTATAAATAACATTTCAGGATAGATTCCAATTTTAATTAGTCCCTGAATTAAAATTTGAATTTAGTCTCACTAGCTGTTTGAAAAATAATTAATTAATTCATCTTGAGTTAATTAGTTGGAGAAAATCAAACATGAAGTCTTTATGAAGACATGCAATAGTTATCCCTTTGATTGAGGAAGTTATCCCTTAATTAAGGAGATAAGGATGAGTTGTATTTGAGTTGTAATTAGTTAGCTTAGTTAACTGAGTTAAGTCCAGTTAAATTAGTTCCAAACAGTTGGAGAAACTAATTGTGAGTTCAGTCAGTTAATGCATGCATGCATGCAACTAGTGTTCTCCAAATAACTGAATATTCTCTCATAAATAACTCGTGCATGTCAGTTCAGACAGAGACCCAGTTGAGATTAAAGGAAGGGACAATGTACTAATAGTTGGAGAAATTTTCCTATAAAGGAAACTCATCCATGCAGAAGGAATTATCTCCTTCAGGATTGCGCAGTTATTTTAGAGGTCAATGTTGTGTGTGAGGTGAGAATCACACAGGTTGTAGCTGGAGGACCTAGGAGAAACTACGTAAGGAAATAGGAGGCTTGGAGGATTGAAGGAAGGCATACGTGTTGTCTATTTTGTCTATGAGTAGCAGTGAGGGATTGTACTGAGAGTTGGATAGCTTGGAGCTAAAGCTTTGTGTAATCCTGAGATATTTCCACTTGTATGATAATACAGATAGCGGGGTTTTTAGCTGAGGCTTTCCCTAGAGTATTCTTCTATGTTTCATGTGTATGATTTCTTCTTCATCTGTTAGATGTGTTCTATTTGATCTTGCTCAAATTGATTAAGCTTCCGCAAAGTTTGATAGTAGAAGTAGATCAAGTATTTTGCTTTAGTTACATTGCATTATCAGGTGATCTACAGTGAGAATTTCTACATTTATCTATGCACCTTGTTCCACTAGAAGCTTCAATATCTCTTCCTTTTGTAGCTCTGTCTCTCCAACTTCCTTGGCTTGGGGGTCTTCTGTCGCTAGCAAATTCAGTTGTTTCTTTAAGGCTGCAATGTCAACATTTTTCTTTTTGATTATCTCCTCCATGGATTTCGAATTGTCTGGATCAAAGCCTGCTTTGATCACCATTTCCTCCAAGTATTTGATTATGGTATCTTTGGCAAGTGAGGAAACTTTCTCCAATTTGATCTGAGACTGCACATTATTTAAAGTAAGTTGTACTTTAGAGGCAATAATATTAGTCAATGTAAAAGTAGAATATATCATCTCTCCTGCCTGCCTGTGCATATCTATTTGGTCTGAAGGATGGACATCCTTTGCCTCAAATTCAAAAGTGGTTTGTTTGAAATTTGATGTTGACTTTGGTTGAGGGACTTGGGTATGCAAGAATTCCATATGCATCCTTCCCTTTTATGGATCATATGTTGAGATGAGCCTGTACTGGATGGAGGAAGATTGGTTCCTGAATTGAGCAGATATGTTATCATGAATGGATGGACGTAATTTCTAGTGATCAACATTCAGGTCGTTGAGTGATCTACATATGAATATTTTATTATTTATATTAAATAATAAAATCTATTTTATTGTTAATAATTATTTGTGGATGTAATTATTGAAAGAGTGAAAAAATGTTGGAGCAGGACCCACAATTCCATAGATTTCCACCGAAATTTGGGCGTAGTGAAGACGGGGCGGAGGAGAAGATGGTGGTGTCATTATGAAACTTTGGGCGTGTTGGATCCCTTATCCTGCCCTCACTAAAGCGCACGAGAAACTTTATGCACGCACCATAGAAACATGGTGGCAAATGAAAACAATCATGGGTCTTGCAATGCAGGAGTAGGAGGAGCGCACTAAGGCACTTGAAACCAAGATTGACAACCTTACGAAGAATTTTTTTATCATATGTTGAAGTCGTCCATCATTGTCGTTTCATTACTCAGGACTCTCCATAGTACACAGTCATCGGGAAGAAATCGACGACGAAACTCCATTCAGTAGTTGAAGACTCACCAAGTATCAAGAAAGAGATTGTTGGAGCCTCCTCCAGTCGTCTGAACACTACTGCACCACAGGAGGGGAGTACTCAAGAGACTCCCATCAGCCTGGACGAAGACCCGGTCACCACCAACCAAGAATGAATATGACAAGCTCTTTTTTGTCTCTTTTCCCCCACGGAGGCCTGTCTGTTGCAGACTTCTCAGTCTCGGAAATAAACACCCTAGACCTAGTCAGTATAGCAACGACTATGATCTATACTCTCTTTTTTGAGTATGTTGTAAAAAGGGTTCCTTTTTGGTTCCTGGAAATTCTTCATTGTATCTACCGTAGGCTACAGAACCAATTTTGCCAAAGTTTCAATGTAAAAGGAGAAATATTGAAGCCAAAACAGAGTATTCTGTTGGTCCTTGTGTCGGGCTCTCTCCCCTGCACAAACCAACCAATGTAATTACTCACTTCTTTCAGTAATATATTATATCTTATTAAAAAAAAAAGGATTATGGTATATTTCCATGAGTGAATTAGTGGAAAATGGATGTAAGGGAGCTTGAGGATTAATATGAAGAGCTTGGAAGATAGCTTCTGGTGTAATTGCGAATAAGATTTTATTATTTTGGGCAATTACAACCTTCTATCTAGGGAGATACCTAAGATGACACCATGTAACAAATTCTTGGAAAACATGAGTTTGGGGAAAAATAAATTGAGGTAAGAATGACTCCCAGATACTCAATTCATCACTGTTATCTAATATTTTTATTTTTTTTCCTAGTTATGAAGCTCATACAAGTCGAACTCACACTGGGTTTCCGCTATTTTATATTGTGTGTCAACCAAAGGAAATTCATCTAGGTTATGAATAGGAGGTAATACAGGACTTTCAACAACCATTTTTGCCTTTCCTTTATGAGATGACATCTTTGACTGTAATGGAGGCTAAGGAAATATAATTACCAGACTACAATTGATTGATTACAAACAGAATGGTGTTGCAGAGGGCGTTGGTGCACTTGAAAATATTTGGGTCAAACCTGCACAGATCAAACGAATGGCAAAAGGGACTAATGCAGGGTGATGCAGGGTTTTTAAAACAAGAGGAGGGGGAATTAACAGAAACATTACCATTTTTGGAGCGTCACATTAAAATAATTAAATGTTGGTAGGAGTCATTAGTGGCCAACGTCCATATGACTATTGGCAGGAAGATTCAGTAATTAACAGTAATGTGACGTGGATGACGGGTCGCATGCCGTGAATGAAGCGGGAGAAGGCAGTAGCGGGTGGTGGTTTTTTTTTTTTTTTTTTGCGAGGGGCGGATGGGGGGGTGAAAAAGGTAAGTGGTAAAGGAGGGGAGGGCCCCGTAGTCATTGTGGAACTGCCACATGGTTTTCGGCAGTTTCCACATCGTCCTCCGTCGTTGATCCTAGCGAGGATGATCTCGGCCATTCAACACACAAGAACTTTATTGAAAGACAACAATACATCACATCATTGTTTATTTGCAACTTTAATCAAAATATTTTTCTAACTAATCAAAAGTTACCATAATAAAAAACTTAAGGCGACATTTTAACTAGCGTGCCCTTTGGGGATTTTTATTTTTATTCATTTTTCACATATTTTCTTTTATTCCCTTTTTATTTTTCCTCTATTTTTCTTTATTTTTCTATTTTCATAATTTTTCTATTTTTCTTTTTGCTTTTCTATTCTTTTCTTTTCCTATTTTTCTTTTTCTTTTCTCTCCTTTTTCTATTTTTTCTTTTTAGAAGGATAAAAACAACTAAAAGTAAAAAATAAGTTACAACATCCCTCAGGATAAATAGCTGGATAATCATACCTTGATCACTATATTTATAGGACCCTAATAGGGGCTACCATAACCTTCTCAATCCTTGATTGAAATTGTTCTTCTCATTGATATCTTTCCAAAGGGGTATTATGCACCATAAATGGAGTTTATACGTGGAATTTATAGCCCTCGAAAATTGATGTGTTAACTAGACTCCTCAAGGCCCATGTTTATTCCACCATTTCATCTCTGAGGGTTAGGGTTTTGGATCTTTTGGTCTTTTGCCTCTTAGGTTTTAGTTCTTTATGTTAAAAAGTACATTGCAATATCTTATACTGGAAAATATTTTATAAATGAGGATAGCCAACACTTCTCTTCATAGATAAACTACCACCATTCTAGACAGTTTGTATTTATTTTCATTTTACAGTTTTTTTCCATTTCATTTATTTATAGAATTTGGTTCTCTCCATGTTATTGTGCTTTATACATTATTTTTGTGTATTTCCATTCATATCCTTGTATTTCATTTCAACCTTGATCCGTATTGGATCATTATATTTTTTTTCATCCATATTGATGCTTTCATAGTGGAAAATGTGTAGGAATCAACTCATAGGACCATTTTTACTAGCAGGATCAAGTTTGGGAGAATAGGGTTTGAAACCTTTCGGGAGCATTTTGAGGCATCAAACAACTTCTTTTGGAGGGTAAATTTTTTTCTTTAGCATAACACATTTCTTTCATATTTTTCACATAGATACCTTCCCAACATCGCAAGAATTACCTCAATCAAAGTTTGTATGCAAAATTTATGCCACTCAGAAGTTTACCTTCCTATTTTCACCACCATAATTTTGAGAGGATGCCACATCAACCCCCATTATTCATGGAAAATGGGTCATCCATGTGATTATAATGAAGAATATTTTAAAAGATTTTAAATTTTAACTCTCATTAGAAGTTGAGGTTGCCAAGACTAACCACTAGGAGGAAAAGGGGTTCCATTATTTTCAAGTGTATCACATTCCATAGACGAGTATAGTAGTCGAGAGGGATAGGGAGAGAGAACAGAGAAAGGATTTATGCATTATAATAGCCCATGTTCCACAAGACATACTTCTTTGTACTCACAACCAATTTCTATATAGAGAGAGAGAAAAACGACTTCACCTTCTAGTTGGGTTTTCTCTCAAAAAGGGTTTCCTAGGATATATCTTATGTCAAATGTATTTGTGAGTTTTTATTTCACTCTTCTCAATTTTCTACATAAATTTTAAGTTGCATGCATACACAATAAACAAAAATCTACAAATCCATAAATATAAAGAGAAATAAACCCTAATAGTGTAGATTTTGGATTTTTAAATATAGTTTTATTAGAACCGTTGTGACAAATTGTCTGGTGGAATATCCATGGAAATTTACAGATCAACTCTCTATACAATCCATATCATCATTTTGTGTAATATATCTATCTCTTGTAAAGAATCATCAATATCTTGTTGAAGTAGTTCAATTTCATAATTAGAATTTTATAGCCTCTTTCCACCTTTATCCATTTAAAATTCTAAATGATCATTGTTTTTTTGTCAAAGAATCAACACAACAAATATAGGGTATTGGGCCCAACCAACGATGGTGCGGGTGTTGGGTACCATTGACCATGCACCCCTAGTGTTCCATCAAAAGAGAAAATTGACTCACTTGACCTTGACTTTCACTATCTTGGATTTGAATTGACTTAATAGGCTTGGCTTTGACTCTTTTTGTCAATAATTTTTAATGATTTTTCTAGAAAGCTTATTACTGACTTCAATTTTACTTTGATTCAACATTCCAAACTCTTCAATTAATTTTGATGACTTAATTAGTGAATTCATCAAATTTTATGAATTCAACAATAACTAAAAAATTCAGAGAACACACTAGAAATCTCTATGAGGATAACCTGAAGACACTTTCACATTGCCCCAAATTTGTGTTACAGCCTACAAATATTGCATGAAATTTTTTTATTGTAGCTTTCACAAACCATCAAAATTTAATCAATAAAAATCTCACTAATTAAATTAATTGAAAAAATGAAAGATAACGATTTGAATAATCACTAGGGTTTCCTATTTCCAATTGTTATCTTGTAAAAATATGGTTTATATAGTGAGAAAAACATGTTTTTCACTTACAATGTTCGTTTTTCCACTTTGGGTGAAAATTTTCAGCAATTTTTTTTTTCCTTCAAATTTGACATTTTAAGTCCATCTTAAGAGGGATTTGGTCAAGTTTAAAGATATTTCCAATGACACACTACTTGCTTAATTTTATTGTGTATAATGACCATAATCTACATTTTAATGAATGCAAATTCCATGATTACATAAAATCCATTTTTTATATGATCAATGTCCGACCAAAGATGAATCCTAAAAACATAAAAATACCCTTTGATACTTCTGAATATACTTTTCAACACATCTTAATCATTGAAAATAGATCAATAATGAAAGAAAGCCTTAATTTTACAGGTAACCAAACTAGAAGCAACAAGTTTCCCCTTCATTGATGCCTTCTTTTTGGATTGCAAGCATTTCAAGTGCTATTCTCTCTTCTCCATTGTAGCTCTTGGTCATTAGAACCATCACATTCATATACACATCATTCTCATTATAATATCATCACCAGAGAAACCACAACTCTAATACCAAATGTTATGAATATGTACACAAATATAAAAAAACATCGACACACAAAATTTCACCATAAGAACACATATATACTTTAAATATCACATTGCATTGATTTCTCACATATCATACATATATTTCTTTTAAAATAGTACATGGTGACCATAATAGACACGTCATAATAAGATATTTCATTTAACGATCTAATAATATTCAAAAATTTCTCAAGAGATTCCATAAGATCCTCCTCTCTCACTTATCAATGGAGTCTTCATTCTTAGTTTTGTACATTCACATTTATGCATGGTTTACATTATTAAATATCCCAAGTAACAATTATTTTAACTTGCCTATGAACAATGCCTCTTTACATTTATGCTTACTTACCCAGTAAACTTTCTTCACAATTTATAAGTTTAGATTTCTTAATTTTGTGTTATCCTATTCAATTGTGATATTAGCAATATTAAATTTAAAATTAATTAAGGATATAACAAATAATAAGAGGGGGGAGATAGTTGTTATATGTGTGACAAGTACTTAGAGGAAATGATATCTTACATGGCCCAAATCTTTCCATGTGAGAAAAGAATCCATCACATATTTCATTAATTCATCCATTACTAAAAGATTTTCAACATTAAGTTTACAATGTGATTATATTGATTTAAAATTGGGTTAGTCTAATCAAGAATACAATGGGTTAGTGGTCAAGGTTCTCCATCAAACCATATATACTTCTATGCAACATAGAATTTTATTACTTTTTTGTTTCTTCTCAAAAAGGAAATAGAAAGTTGTGAAGGAACAAGGAAAATATTTGACTTTTGTTGATTTTATGTGGCAAGCATAGTATTTATGTTCTTGAAATTAAATCTATGATACCCTTTATGGCAAAGGGTGATGTTGAAAACTAATCCTAAAGGAAACATTAAATTGCATATAATTAAGAGCAAAATATTCACTTGTTAATAGAGAGAATTAGAAAGTGTCCATTGCAAATGCAAAACTAGCAAGAAGTTTGATTATTTTCCTTTTAGTTTTAGACTAGTGTTGAATATTGTGCCTCCACCTTTGCTTTGAGATGTGGGAGGCTTTATTTTCAAGGTTCTACATGAAGCTATATATATTTCCCTGCAACTTCGACTTTTATTACTTTTGTAAATATTAAGAAAAAGGAAATATATTTGAAAGAAAGAAGGACATTAAGAATGATACAAAACCTAACCATAAGATTTAGCATTGCTACTATTTGGAAACTACTCCATATTGATCTTCCACCTCTGTGATTGGATCACTTATTAGTTAAATGTTTACCTTCCCTTCACATTAAAGAGTTAAATTTTTTTCTATATATTAGGAAGCTTCCTAAGAATCTTTTAAAAATATGCTTCCATCAAGTTTCATCATGCATAGGTCTTAAAAGGATTTCTTCAATATACCCATAAGTGTAATCCCTAGAATCCAATGATGAAGTATCTATAAAGTCTATTTTTTTCCATCATTAGTATGTTGGGAGTGTACGATGGTTCTTCTATAGTCTTGCTTATTCATTTTCTAATAAATCTTGATTTTTTGGAAAGAAATGGTGCAACAAGTTATTTGTAGACAACTAATATTATATGTCCACTAGTATTGGAAAAGATATGAACATTTAGTGGATCCATTTGTCCTAGTTATTGCAACTAATGCTATACATTATGTTGAAACAATGGGATCACACTTGAAAACCTTAAAAATAATTTCAAATACATAATCAATAATTCAACATACTAGGCAAGTAAAACAAACATTTTTAGAAAAACTCACAAACTCACTCTTAAGTATATTAAAGATGATTTCAAATGCATAACAAATGCATCAACTTATGCATTTCTAAGATGTTAACAAATGCATTAACTTATGGACTTACTAAGCAAACACAATAACACTTCTTAGAAAAAGGTCGCAATAATTTGTTTGTAAATATTGGATGAAGACTAGATAAATTTGACCATTATGTGGATATAGATGTTTTGGAATTAAGCATTAAACTCAAATATCACCTTCTCTTGGTCTTAGAAAAACTTATTTATTTCTTTGCAATACAAATATTTGATGAAGAAGTAGACAAAGTTTACCACTAGGTAGATGTAGATGTTTTGGAATTAAGGGTTACACTATAATATCACACTTTTTATTGGTCTTCTTACTTTCGATTAGCTATATTTGTATGCCTTCACTTCTTCTTTCTATGCAAAAGGAATTTGTAATTTCATTAAAATAAAATTATGAAATTATATTCTATATATGCTAAAAATAATTCATAATATCCTTCAGAAAAAAGGAGCCATAATTTTGTGAATGAGTCTTCATCGCACATTTAATATTGACCAAGACGAAAACAAATCCATTCAAGGTTCGCATTTGATATCATCCTTATATGAAAGATTCATTTTATTTGTCCTTATCTGTAAACCATCAACCCCTGTAATTAGGGGGAAAATGTTGACAACAATCTTATTATTACAAGAATTACATACCCAAAGTACATAAATCCTCAACTCATATAGTGTATGTGTATTCTAAAGAAGCGCTTAAAAGGGGGTTGTTTGTTTCTACACCTTCATATATAAGTTAGTTTATCGAATAAAACCTTTTTTCCTAAAATAGGAAAGAGCACTTGCCATCTCAAATATATGGTGAGTTGCACTATGATTTATTGAAAGAGATGAGGCATATGTACTTGTAACAATTTTAAGACCCCAAATTTGGTCTTGCAATTTTTTTTGGGGTTAAAATGGTTTATAAAACACACATACAAACATATATGGTAAGTGGATGTTACAAACAACTAAGTTATTACTACCAATACAATCAAACTAATTAGACTTCAACACGGTTCCTATAATCAAGTCATAAAGTTCAAATCCATGTTTGTAAGTTTGTTGTTGCATTTTAAATAAAAATAATTTCCTCCATATATGTAAACATAATACAAATAATTTCTAAGAAAATTACTCTATAGATAATAATATTGACATCATGGATAGATGAAAAAATCAAATTGACTATAAACCTACAATCTATTCAATATAGTGTTGCAAAACCATGTAATTTCCATGTTGACAATATGATAATGCATACTAGCATGAAGTTGTTTGAATAATTAAAAGTTTAAAAAATATTGACATTGCATGAATGATGGCAAGACCTAAAATATTTGCCATTCTTCACTTCATAAACTAAAATGTACAAGAACTTTGGTCATTTGATGTAGAGGCATCATTCCTTATTGCATTTGTATTAATAAGCAACTTGGATATGCTTCGTCTCAATCTTCTAGAAGCAACTACATTTTCCACCAAATCCTCTTTGATACTCTCCAACATCCTTACCACAACTCTCATAGTTGGTCTTTCTTCTGGTGAATGTTTTGAACAAATCAAACCAACATGTAACAAATCTAGTAAACATTTGTATACTTTGTTTTCATTAATTTCATCTCCACACACCTCACTAAAAAGGATACTTTCAATTACCTCATTCACATTGTTTGGGTATGCAAAGTTCACCCAATTGTGCAAGTTTAGGTCTCCCACAAACATGTGACTGGTTGGTTGTTTTCTGGTCAGCATTTCCAATAACATAATTCCATAGCTATAAACATCTCCCTGGGTGGAAACTGTTCCACTCAATCCATACTCTACAGTAAAAGAAACATTCATTAAATTTTACTCAATCAATCCATATAAATATTGTTAATGAGAGAAGAAAAATGAAAATGTTGTTTAAGAAAGACATACCTGGGGCAATGTAGCCGATGGATCCTCTTAAAGCAAGTGATGAAGCATGTGAATTTGTAGAGCTTTCACAATTTGTAGAGCTTTCACCAATCAGTCTTGCAATACCAAAATCTGTGACATGGCCTAACATATTTTCATCCAAAAGTACATTGCTAGGCTTTATATCACAATACACTACTTGCACAAAAGAATCATGATGAAGATATTCCATTGCATGGGCCACATCTATGGCAATGTCTAATCATTTTTTCAACTCCAGTTGACACACATCCTCACCATTGTTGTCATCTCTATTAGGATACAAATGCTTCTCTAAGTTTCCATTAGACACAAACTTGAACACTAAAGCTTTGAAATGGAGGTTGGAACATGAGGTTATGATTTTGACTAGATTTCGATGTTGAACCTTCTGGAAGACACTGCATTCTGCTTTAAAACTCTTCTCACTCTGGTCATTTTGCAAATGGAAAACCTTCACAGCAACAGGTGTGCCATCATTCAAAATTCCTTTATATACTGACCCAAAGCTACCTGTTCCCAACAAGTTGGCTTTGGCAAATCCATTAGTTGCTATGTGAAGCTCTTGATATGAGATCCTTGGATACTCTAACTTTTGGAAAATAGATCTTGAAACATGAATGTTTTGTATATGCATATTCCCTCTCCATAGGAATCTTAAAAACGAACAACAGAGTATAAAAGCAGTAGCTCCACTCACTGTCAATAGTACTCTTTTGACAATTGTAGAATGACCTCTTGGTGTCGGACAAGGATATAGTTGGAATATTTTTGGTCCACAGAGGTTGGGATTTCCATTCAAGGACATGGAAATTGAGTCATTTGCAAAAATTCCCCCTGTTGGAATTTCCCCAACAAGCTTGTTAAAAGATAAATTTAAATATTGAAGCATTTTCAGCTTGTTGAGACTAATAGGTATTGTCCCAGATAAAAGGTTGGAAGAGAGATCTAGGCTCATAAGGCTTTGTAAATTTTCAAGTGAATCTTGAATAGAACCTTGGAAGGAATTCCAAGATAAATTCAGCGAAATTACTTCAACACAACTTCCAAGTGTAGATGGAATGACTCCACTCAAGTGATTAGCAGAGATATCTATAGCTTGAGCCATTGAAATTTTACCAATCTCCATGGGCAAGGAACCTTCTAATAAATTCCAAGACAAATTCAAATAGAAATTTAGATTGTAAAGCTTAACAATCTCACATGGTATGTTTCTAATGAGTTTATTGTGTGACAAGTCGAGCAACTCCAAATTTGTATAGTTTCCTAAGTTGGAAGGTATGCTCCCTAGTAATTGGTTGTGATGGAAAAGGAGAAATCTTAATTGTTTAAGGGGTGCAAAGGAATTGGGAATCTTTCCAGAGAGTATGTTTCCACTGATGTCCAAGAGACCAAGTTGTTGTAAATTTTCAAAGTCATCAGGGATGTCTCCTTGTAATTTGTTGTTTCCTAAAACTAATCTTTCTAAATTTTTAATGTTTCTTAAAGATGGAATGCTACCATTTAAAGAATTTCCAGATAAAGTTAGACAGGTTAGGTTGGTAAGATTGCTTATATGTGGAGGGATGTTCCCTTCTATCAAGTTGTTTGCTAATGTCAAGTAAGACAAATTGGTAGAAAGTTTTCCTATGTCAAGGGGTAAGGCACCAGCTAGTTTATTGTCTCTCAATTTTAGTTCTTTTAGGTGGGAACAATTGGTAAGGGCTATAAGAAAAGGCATGGTTGTGGCACTTCCATTGTCAAGTTGATTAGATTCCAATTTTAAAGTTTCAAGGAGGGATAGCTTACTTAATGTGATCGGCACACTCCCACTCAACATGTCGTTGGCTAGGATGAGCTCTTTGAGTTTTGAACAATTTCCAATGGAATTTGGTATATTTCCACTAAGTTGATTTCCCCATAAAGAGAGCTCACTCAAGTTTACTAGATTTGACAAAGAAGGGGGAATAGTACCTGATAATTCATTTTCATAGAGGCTAAGGGTTTGGAGACTAGAGAGTTGGCTGAATTCTTGTGGAATGCTACCGATGAATTTATTTACATCCATTTGCAAGTAAACCAAAGTGGAGATATTTGACAGAAATTTGGGAATGTGACCTAAAAATTCACAATAACACAAGTAAGACCAATTTTAAATTTCTAAAATAATCAAAGCCTAGAGATTTCCAAAGGAAGACGATAGTACCTGTGAAGTTGTTTCCAGATAAGTAAAGTTCTTTCAGATGTATGAGGGAGCCAAACTCTTTCAAAATACCTCCAGTTAGATTGTTGTAGTAGAGGGCCAAGGAAACCAAATTTGTACAATTGTCGATATCACTCGGAATGTTTCCCTCCAATTGATTGTGGTGCAACTGGAGATCCCTCAAATGGAAAAGGCGTCCCAGCGAAGTTGGGATATGACCATGGAGGGAATTTTCTCCAACGGCAAGTGATTGGAGATTAATGAGAAGGCCCAATTCTTCAGGAATGCTTCCTGTGAAAGCTTGTTTGTGAAAATTTAAGTCACTGAAATCTTTAAAGATATTTGATAAAAAGGGAGATAATTTTTTGCAATCTCTAAAATAATCAAAACTGAAAGGTATCCAAAGGAAGAAGATTCATGCTTGTGAGAATGTTGGCTCCTAAGTAAAGCTGCTGCAGATGTGTTAGGGAACCTAGCTCATGGGGAATACTTCCAGTCAAATTGTTGTAAGAGAGCGCCAAGGAAACCAAATTTGTACAATTGTCGAGATCACTCGGAATGTTTCCCTCCAATTGATTGTGGTGCAACCAAAGCTTCTTCAAACGGAAAAGGCGTCCCAGTTGACGTGGGATATAACCGTGGAGGGCATTGTTAGAAAGATCAAGCGTATGGAGAAAGGAAAAATTGCCGAGGTAACTTCTTAGGAAGAAAAACATACTCTTAGCCATTAAGCTCACTCAAACCAAATACATCTTTATTTTGGATCTACCAAACTTTGAGAACGATCTTCTCAAAATATAAACATTTCCTCAAATTTTTCACTCAAAAAAAATTGTACTTTAAAAGATTTAATCTTTACTTAATAAATCTAAAATTAAAATAAACTATATAAAATAAATTTAAAATTTATATATAAAAAATGTATTATATTAATATATTTCAAATTTTTAAATTTATAAAAATTTATTCATTTGCTTCAATTAAAAAATCCTCATAAAACTTTATTCCCTTTGTTTTCATCGCCAATTAAAAACCTCTATTTTCATTAAATCACATTAAAAGGTTTTTATTAAATTATATACAACATTTTTTAATTAATTAAATATTTTATAAATTTGTTATAAAAAAATCTATTAGTTATATATTTTATAAATTAAAAAATGTCTAAAATGTATAAATTAGCAAAAAAATTGTTTAGAGTTTACTTTTTATTTATTTTAAGTTCAAATTTTATAAAACTAAATTGAAAATTAATTTTTGAAAAAATAAACTTATCTAACAAATATGCAAATTTAATTCACTATTTTAATAATATTTTACAAATAGATAAATTGTTTTTTATTTAATCATAAATTTATAAATTTAAAAAATATATAGATAACAGAAGCTTAAATTTAAAAAGTAAATATTGTTAATATTTTTTTATATATTTAATATTAATAAAGTTTGTCTGATTATTTAGCCCAATGTAATGGAATATAATGGCAAAATAAGAATGATTAAGATGTGTGGTTCAAAAATTAAATGAGAAACTTTATTTTTTTCCAGGAGTCTAATGAGCAACAATACTATGTATGTCTGAAAATCATGGGATGAAAAAAGATAAATGGGTGGGGAAGGTAGCATTGGATGAGAGACGTACCCAAATCAAATACGGCAGAATTGAATTGGGCTACACAACTCCTATCCTGAGGAACAAGGGCCAACTCACGGTCTTCACCACCTCACCACTTGCGCCCCAAGCCTCCTTCAAACGGGCAACGATTTCATCATCCAGTAGCTCCACTCCCTTGCCCTTAGCAATCTGATAAGCAGACCACGATCTGATCAAAGACTGGTAACCCTCAAACCCCAATTCTTTCGTGGCCCAAAATTTAATGGCAGCTGTTGACGACGCCCCTTCTTCCTCTGAGCCCTCCTGGACAACGCTACGGAAGGGAAAGTCGATCGTTGCGTATTCGCCGTCCACCAGTTGACGCGCGGGCGTCCAAAAGGGGTCAGACGCGCGGTACAGATCCTGGAACACGCGGTCGACGACGCTAGGGTTCACAACCGCCTGTCTGTTGTAGCCCCAAGCCGCAAACACCCCGCCGGGCTTCTTAAGCACATGCTTCACTTGCCCATAGAAGGTTTCAAGGTCGAAAAAGTGAAGGGACATGGCGACGGTGACGAGATCCACGCTCCCCTCTGCTCCTACGGTGCTCTCCAGCTCCTCCAACGACATCGCGCCGGGCGTAACCGCGTACTTTATGTTGGGGCGCCTGGGAGCGTAGCTGATCTGCTGCTCGCTCACATCCGTCGCTATCACGCTCTCGAATATCTCAGACAACTGTCAACATCAAAATCAAGAACATCAAAATGAAATGTCATAGCTGCAATTGAAGAAAGAAACAGAGATCAGGTTGAATGGTAATGAAAAGACGATTACAGCAAGTGCAGCTTGACCGCTTCCGGTGCCAACGTCCCAAACCAGACCGCGGTGGGGTGTGTGTCTAGCAATAAAGGAGAAGAGCTCTGGTGGGTATTGGGGTCTGCCATTGGCATAATCCCTTGCCTGCTTGTCAAACAATCCAGCCATTCTTGACTAATCCTTCTTTCAGCCAAGCTCTGCCCTAAGACAGAGATATAAATAAATGGAAGATTCTCTTCACAGGTAGCCTTCATTCATCACTGGCAGGAACAAGCATGCTTTTCCCCAATTGGGCATGTCAAAAGAGGGAACCTTCAAAGGCCACAAACTGTTCAACATTTTAGGATGAATTGCGTGTTCATGTGCTCCTCTAATTTTATTTTCCAGCCAGCTAATAAGACGAATGAAAAGCAGCCGCAGATCCGTCAATCCCTATTTTAAAATCAAATTCATAGCTGCAAAGCAGAGTTAATACCTAATTTTATATTTTTTAACTAATACTTTGTATTACCAAAAATAAAAAAATATAGTAATAAAAAGTACTTTACTTGGCATACTCCCTGGAGTATGCCGTAAAACTGCTTCTGCTTGGCTAAGAGCTCGTCTTTCTCGGACGTAAGGAAACAGGTTAACGGCCCAAGACCCAGAGGCATCTGGCATGAGTGATGAGTCTGCTCTTTTAAGGACCACCAGCCGGTTATTTCAGGTGGCGTGGTTTTCCTATCTAACTGCCGGTTATTTCAGGTGGCGTGGTTTTCCTATCTAACTGTGATGAGTCAACCGACATTCACGGATAGCAGCCAGAGATGGCTGTCCTCACTGTTGGTTTTGACACCTGAGTTGATAGATTTTTCCACCTAGGTGAAAAAAAAGAAAAAAAAAAAAGAAAAAAAATACTTTACTGTAGCAGCTGACCGTCAAAAGACTTTTCTGAGTCTCACTTGTATTACCATGCGATCACTTGTATTACCATGCGATCAACAGACTAACACTTCTCCACAAACTACATGAACCAAAAACTCAGAATGCAAATATATCCCTATTTTAAAAGGGGTCGTCGGAGGTGGAAGAATTGATCAGGAGGAATTGCTTGGACGGTAAAAAATGGTCGGATCCGAAAAAAAAATTTAAATTTTTTTGAAGTGGGAGTGTTTGAATCTTGCTTTTGATGGTGGAAATGGATTCAGCACCATCAAAAACCTCTAGGGCACCCAAAATATTGAAGTTTGACAGCGATAACTTAAATTATGATGAACAATATTAAACAATTAACTTTATTCATGTCCATTAAATTTTCAAAATATTCCAAAATCTATAATCAACATAAAAATGACTACTTAATAATCACTAATTTAAAACACTATACATAATTTCACCACCTTAAAAGAAAAAAACACAAAAAAAAAACTTTCTTATTTTTATCCCTTATCAAACAAACAACTTTACTTTTTTATCAATTACAAACATAATTTTAAAGTAACACAAAAAAAACACCTACACTATTTTTTTCAATGTAAAAGTTAAAAAACCAAAATAAACAACTTTACTGTTTTTATGAATGATAAACATAATTTTAAAGTAAAACTAATTGTTTAAATTTTAAATAAGTTTAAACCGATTTTAAAACGCAGTGGTCTAATCAGATTGTTTTTTCTCGGGAAAATTATAGAAATTCTGGTCATATTTTGATAAAATCTAACAGAATTTTTTCTAAATTTAAGTTATAACCGTCAAACTTCAATTTTTTCTAAATTTAAGTTATAGCCGTCAAACTTCAATATTTTGGGTGTCCTAGAGGTTTTTGATGGTGCTGAATCCATTTCCACGTATAAAAAACATATTGGTGCTGAATCCATTTCCACGTATAAAAAACATATTTAAGTGTTAGATTGTTCTTGGTTGGCCATATATATATATATATATTGTGTCTTGCATTTTATTTTATGTTGGAGAAGGTGATACAAAAGGTGGCTGAGGTTCACAGTTGATAGTCTTATGTTTTTCATTGTTGTGCCCTAACCGCATGGATGCGAGCTTATGCATATGGTTGAAGGGCTCCAACCGCTCAGAGACAGTTTTGTGTGTGCGGTTATAACCGAGAATCGCTAGTCTTATGGATGTGGTTATGGCTTAACACGAATATTCCTCCACATTCCTCGCACACATTCGAAGTATTTCGACTTGTATGTTCAAGGAAGCTTCTATATTAATTGAATAAGGTTGAAATTGGTTAAGTCCTCCAATGGTTGTGGACGCCTTTAGTGCACAAGTAGTGATGCTTATGGTTGGATTTCGTCAACTTTGTGCACTCTTGATCCCAAACCAAAATTGTATTTCATCCTTAATGTTTTATATTCTTCATTTTGGAGTCGAGTAATTGTTGATGAAGTATGTAAGTGAGAAGGCTGCAGAGAAGTAGAGGAATGCTTCAAACAACAATGATAGCTTGTGCATGAGTGTTAATGGCAGCAGAATGAACAAATCTATTTGTTGAAGCATAGTATTGATGCAGAGTTTCAAATTGCAGATCAGAGATGCAAAGAGTTGTGGTGGAGTTGTTTGTAGAGATGGAGAGCTTGGTATAGCTCCAAGTTTATGACTCTCACATTTGTTTTGTAGGTGTTGCTGATGCATTTGGCACATAGCCATTGTGATTTATGTTGTTGATTATATTATGCAGAAATCTTATTTTGGAATGAGGGTTTGATGTTATGGATGATGTGAGATATGTTTATGTTATTGGGTTGATTTGTTATTCAGATTTGATGCATGTGTTGTGGCCACTATTTTGTTTGAGTGGAGAGCATATGATTGTGGCGATTTTATTTGTTTTGTTGATGGTGTCTTGTTGTTGAGAGTATGATTACAGAGTTGAACAGTGTCTTGGATCCAGTCTAAAAATGAATGAAATTGAGGTCCGCATAGAGTAGAGGAGCAATGACTTCATAAGAGTGGAGCAGTGATTTCGAAGCTTTAGCGAAAGAATAGTTACTCCATCTAATCGGAGTTGGGCAAAGATTGTTGGTCGCGGTGGTTTTCAGTGGATGGTGGTCTATAGATCCATGTGCGAATATAGTATCTCGAGTTGATCAATAGAATTAAGTCTCCTAGATGATGGGGGTCAATTGATTGTGTATGAGGTCAAATCTCCATGTTGATGGGAGTCAACAAATCTATGTAAAAGACATCATTTTCTTAATAGAATATTCAGAGCAACATAGCAGCAGCAAGGGTGTTTTTTTTATCCGATGGATCAAAAATATGTTCAAAAATGAAAGTGTGTGACAGGACTCTAAACTAGAATGAATGGATATATGTCGGTGATCTGAATCCAACGCACATCGTTTCATTCAAAACGAATGTCGTATGCTCCCGAAAATGAGTTCTGTTCGTTTTGGGAAACAGTTAAAATTTCAAAAAGGCAGTCTACAGGATTGCCCAGTCAGCGGTTCGTATAGCTAACTGGACTTGCTAACAAGACAGTGACTGGGTAGAGAACCAATCACCTTTTGACACTTGGTGCATCAAGGTTGGATGTGGTTGGAAAATTTTCATTGGCTATGGTTTGGTGATGTGGCCAATGAGGGAGTGCCACGTGGGTCAACCAGTAGCTGCCACATGGCGTCGTTAGAGTGGCTTAAATTGATTTGAAGACTGAATTGCACCTCCACGGGATTGAACACATGAGCTCGTTCCAACTAATGGAGCCCCTCACCATCGCACCACTTTATTACTTGTTTAAACATTGTGATTCGATTATATTTAAAGTTGACTTATGGTGCATTATCGGGGGGGAGAGGGTGGTGTGCGGGGGGTCGGCCTAAGCCCTAGCCCTTGGCCACCCCTGTGCCACAGGACGTGGGCGGCGAGGGGGGAGAGGGTGGTGTGCGGGGGGTCGGCCTAAGCCCTAGCCCTTGGCCACCCCTGTGCCACAGGATGTAGGCCGGGGGGGGGGGGGCGCAAGGGCTAGGGCCTAGCCTGACCCATGTGCAGCCCTTACAGCTTTCCCATGGTCACAGCCATAGTCATAAGTGTTATAGACATTTTTGTGCCTTACAGCTCTAAGCATGAAATGTCCATAAACCAAGGGATCCTAAGTCCCTAAAAGTGTTGTTCCTGCCCCTAAAGGAACAAGGTCAACAAATTACAGCTTCTCCCAGAAGTTCTCCACCAGAAACTGCTCAGAATCAGTCAAATCAGGATCATTTCAGCTGCTCCACTAGCTACCTGCGTTGCATAGCACCCAAGTACACTAGCTAGGTGCGTTGCAACGCATCTAAATGCACTATCAGGGTGCGTTGAGCGGGAAATGACAAATGGCAGTGCCATTCCGCGAGGTGGAAAGACAATGGAAGCTTCCAGAATCTTCCCCTATGACACTTGCCTCACTGAGTTCGACCAAGGATGAGTAAGAGGCTCTCAGTCTCCAAGTGGAAGCAAGAACTGACAGAGAGAAGACACTAGTTAGATGACAAGCTGACTCATCCTCTTTGCATACATCTATATATGGATCCCTCATCCCAGAGATCCAAAGGCTGGAATTTTGTACATTGCAGAGAATTGCTGTTGGTTTTGAGATTGATATCAGAGTATTGGGTGATTTATGCTTTGTTGGAGGTGAAGAAGGGATTCCTTTGCTGGGAGGTTGATGCTGGATCGAGAATCATTTGGTTGTATCTCCTCCTGGATCTTCTTGTTATATCAATAAAACTATTTGAGTTTCTCCTACATGCTTGTGTATCATTGATGTTTGTTACATTTGTATGTTTAGCTTAAATCTGATCCTAAGCTATTTATGAATATAAATCCATGTCTTTGTGTAGTTTTCTTCTTCTGTGATCTTACAGGAACTTGGTGAAGCTGGGCAAGTAAGGGAGCAGGTAGCTAGAAGCTGTCAAAGGGGAGAGAGATTGGATCAAAGGACTAGCGCAAGACACAGGTTGGTTCATCCTATTCCTCTTCGTTTATAGTTCATAAAGAAGAATACAAAAGTAGTTTTCTCTGTTTGTTGCTAAGGCACTGTCACACCTTAGTGGGATAGGATCATTCTGAATAGACACTTTTCCCCACAACAAAATGGCAACTCCG
Source organism: Pinus tabuliformis (assembly GCA_031772625.1). Lineage (NCBI taxonomy): Eukaryota > Viridiplantae > Streptophyta > Pinopsida > Pinales > Pinaceae > Pinus > Pinus tabuliformis. The sequence goes on from CM062816.1 coordinate 1,992,898,413, forward strand.
CTAGGGACGATTGTCTAATTAGTTTATTTGTGTTTCTTTTGTTGTTTGTTTCATAGACTTAGAAGTAGCAATCGAACTGCATTTGCCATTTACAAATGCAAAGTAGACACCTGCTACTTCAATCCATTCACTGGATCTGTTTATGATTTGAACAGCTGATTCACAAATGATCTGATTGCCCTTTGTGATAGCTCTTAGACCTCCTTTAAATCATCCCTCTGATTGTACATTACTGATTGCTTTTACTCGGCCAAAAACCATAGATTAAACTGCAAACCATGACCCAGAACTCGGATAGAATTCTCGTTTCTGCCCCAGCGCAGGCTCTGTGAAGAGGTTCTGCATTTCAACGCAGGTCCCGAGAAGGCTACCTGTGCTGCAATCCAGTTTCTCTGTGTAACATGTGCGCTGATCAGCCTTGCCCTGTGTAGCTGAGGTTCTTTGCTTCATTTTTCCAGTTTTGTCTCTGATTTTTGCAGCTTGTGATCAGTGTGTGTACCTGTCTGAAAACTCCTTTTCTTTGCCTTAATTCTGCCTCCTTTGTACAAAAAGACTATAGGTGTTTTTGTGTGTTTGTGGCATCATTTACAGTTTTCCATTGCAAAAGTAGAATAGTCACACTGTCGTCCTTTGATTTAGATCTGTCGTAACTGTCGATTTTGGTCTTAGGAGAAAGTTTATTTGCTGTTGACAGTCGATTATGCTTTTACTTTTGCCTTTGGTTTGAATTTGTGACTTTCTAGTGTCGAAACGAGTATTTATTTCGAAAATCGTAAAGTGTCGTAATCATCTCTACCTTTTTTATTTCGAAAAGAAGCTTGTTTGTGTTTGTTATTTGAAAGCAAATTCAGATTTGTAGATCAACTTTCTTTTTAGGCATCAATATTAAGAAAGTGAAAAACAAATACATGCACATGTGCATTTGCATATTGATAGTTTGTATGGTTTGATTTAGGAAAAGTGCATTTACAGTGTGCTCTTTGCTCTTTGAGAAAAGATTGTGTCTTTCTTTTCCCCTTGTAGCTAGGATTTTCATTGTTGAAAAGAGATAAAATATTTGCTTATCATCTTTAGATTGCATTTAAGAATTACATCTACATCTCGTGGTGAACCCAAAAGGCAAACTTCATAAGAAAGATCAACTTAAAAATAAATTGAATAAATCTAACAACGCTTTGGAACTTAACGCACAACATAGAGGTCTAGGCTAGAGACGTATTCCGGCGTCGTAAAGCCTGGTAACTGTTGTCCTCACTGATGGTTGGGTGATTCCTCCATTGTGAGACGATAAGTGCCAATACGGACTTGTGCTCCCTGATGAGCCCCAATTTTTGGTACAATTTGGGCTCATTTTGGCCTACCAATCTTGTTCAACCATTCATCTTTTATCACTTATGCATTCATTTCTTAGTATATTCGTGTTGTTTGTAGGAAGAAGGGTAGGCATTATATCTATGTGGCTAATACATGGTGATTTCGGGTTTTTGGCATTAAAGAGAGCAAAAGACCACGTAAATGAAGACAAGGAGACAACAAAGGTGACGTTGCAGGTTTATAGGGAGGTTGTCTACAGCCTTAAATGACTTCCCTCGTAATTTTCACCTTAACTCTGAGCTCCAACAACTCTCCCCACCAAGCTCAAAGGCAGCCAACATGTTCTACAGGATCAACAGTTTTACAGCAGTTTTGACTTCAGTTGGACATCCAAGCCCCACGAATAGAGGAAGCCAGCCTGATCTTCATTGTGTATAAATATGCAGGTCGTAGCCTATGTTAGGGGCTTTTTGAACTTTTGGATTACTCTTGTAATTTCTGAGCACGAGTTACCAGCTCGGTGTTTGTTTTTGTGTAAGCCAGTTTTGGCATGACATTAGACTTTTGATTATGAATAAAGGCAAGCAGATTTGGATCTAGTTCTGAGCTTTTAAGGGAGCTATAGCTCTCAGGTTAGGGCCCAACCTGAGAGCAATAGACCTCCTCTTCTTGTAGTGTTAGCTGCCTTTCTTTCCAGCACTTTGTTTCCTTGTTTTAACATGCATTTCAAGAGCACAGTTTGATGATTTGATTTCTTTAATGAGATTGAGTAGGTTCAGCTTATGGTTAAATCAATTTTCGCTGTTTAGATTAGAATAGGATAGTGGTAATTCATTGGAGCTCCCAAAAAAGGTTGAGAAAGCCTTCACTGCCATCTCTGTTTGGAGATTGGGGTGCAGTCTACACCAACCACCAAAAAAACGCAGTCTTTTACCTTTATGCAAGCTGCAACACAGTCACTTTCATGATAGATCTTCTCATGCACTTCAATCTTGAACCATACTCTTTCATCACACCTCCAGGCACAACTTCTTTCCAAGGTTTACATTACTGTTCATAGATTTAATAGCACAGGTAGCACAGGTTAATGAATTCTCGTTTTCGGTGCAAGACATAAGCAATTTGTTTTATTTACACTGCTCCATATCATTCCATTTCCTTCTTCTTCGTCTTGACCACGCCTAAAGCCACATCCTTGACCTCTGCTCAGCTCGGTTATCTTCCAACTCTTCCATTTCCCACGTAGCTTCATTTTCTTGACCTTTCGTTGTTCTAGCCTTCCATCCACCAACCAACTTCATGCACTCGTTCTCCATCCTATTTCTCTACTCCTGAGCCATCACCAGCTCCATCTCCATCTTACCTGTGTCCCCATACCACTCCATCACTTCACCATCACCCAAAACGCCCACGGTAGAACATCCTGTAGAAGTTAACAGACTTCCTGTAGGATTCCTAAGTTTCCTGTAGGATCCCCTGCAGACATCCTGTAGGAGCCCACACACTCGGTTGCTGAGCATCTAAACGTGAGGAACTTCTGTAGGATGATGTTAGAGATCCCCTGGGACCTCTCCTAGCCTCCCTGACCTTTCCCAAGCTTTCCTTCCCTTTGCACCACCTCTGCACAACCAAACCCTAATAAGAACAAAATCACAATCACTCCAACCATTTAAGCAAAAACATAAAAACAATGTTCTTTTCAATGAAAGTAGTTTGAGTTCATGCATTTCACATCACTAGAAGTAATGGCATCATTTTTAGACATTTGCACTCTCACTATTGCATCATAGAGGTTAGACTAGTCAGATTAGGGTTTACTAGGGTTTCCATGTTTTGGTTGGCTTTCAGTTCATTTTTGCCAAGTAGATTAGTTTTCTTTGAGCTAGCTTTCGTCCATCATTTAGCAAGCTTCTTCTGAGAGCATATAGAAGTTGGCTTGAGCCCTAGCGGACTTGTGCCAGCTGACCAAGTGACAGCTGCAACAAGAGCTAGTACTTGTGCATACAGCACCGTCACTTCCAAGTTTGTACGAACTACCGGGTTGATAAAATTAGAGACAGGAAGCCCCAAGAGTTGTAGCATTATTGCTACAATACTGGAGCTCACCACTCCCACGTACCGTCGAGTATATATTGGGAGACCCCTATAGGCTTAAAACCTTTTATCCATAAGAAACCGTGTCGGCCGCCCTACTGATTGCAATGCACCGAACACAGCATTCGGGAAGATTGACTGCCGTACTGTAAAACGTATTCTGCAGTTTTGTGATTGGTTTGGTACTCCCTCTACCTAGATCTCCAGAGCAGTCCCTTTCATTCCTTTTCAGACTCCTTAACGGAAAAGGTCCATCTGAGCACTTGTCACTTCAGGCTCATTAAAAATCGAAAGAGACTAAAGTCATCTTTTGTTTTTTCTCAACTTTTTAAAATTGAAAAAGCAAGTTGTGTCTAAAGTGTCTAAAAATTTATTTTAAATGGAATATTCATCACCCTTTTCCTACGTTGATCTTAGGTTGAGAAAATGGAGTCTACCAACCAAGGAATTCCCCTTGGTGGAAATCCTAGTCCCTTCTCCTCTTGGGAAGATGTTGGTGCACCCCATATGGCCACATTGTCGCTTCCAGGACTGACAATTGGCTTGCCAGTATGGCTCTTCTCAACCAATGTCATTCAAAACACCACTATTCCTGAACAATCGAATCGGCAATTAGACGAATCCAGAGTTACCCACCAACCTTCTACTTCCTCTAATTCTTCTTCTCCTCCTTCCTCTTCGCTTGATGGGGCTGGCAAAGCCAAAAGTCAAGTTCCTAAGGAGAAGAAGGAAAAGAAGAAGAAAGAGAAGAAGAAGAAGGAGCCAAAGGCGAATGGGGGGAAACAAGTGTCGTCTAACAAAAATCCACACACTGCACCGACCAGGCCTAAATCGCCATGTGTCATTTGCAAGGGAGACCACTTTCACAGAGATTGTCCTTGCATCCCCCGGATACTAAGGGACTGGTCTCCCCGTTTGCACAATCTGGTGTCGTCAACCTCTGGTGATCATGTTGAAAGCACACCGTCAACTAGCGAAAGTGAAGCCCCAGGACAAAAAGGGAAAGCTAGATTTCCCTGTAAACTGTGTGAAGGCGATCATGCCATCCACCGTTGTCCCTTCTTAGACGAAGCTAAAAGAGTTTTGGATGATCGTCCGGTTTCACCGTTACGACTTCCTCCTGGATATAAAAAACTCTTGCCGAGTCCATCGTTAGTTGAGAATCCAGCTGGCCCGCTCAAGTGGTCAGCTGAAGCACCTGTCATTGAAGATAAACCAGCTGAATCCATACCAGACGAAAGTCAAAGGGTTGAGGCGGCAGTTGACCCGGTCTTGCCTTCAGAGGTTTTATCTTCGGATGATACAGTCACTGAAGAGAACAAGGATGACACCGTCCAAATTCTCTTCATCAACACAAACTCCGACGAACATGGGGGCAATCTACCCATTCCTTTACCGCAGGAAGGAAGTTCGTCAGAGCCATACTCGGCCGTCTACTCGGTCCCACCTCCAAGCAACCTAGTTGTCTCCTTCGACTGGAATCAACTAGGCAGACCCCATCTACCAACAAGCATACCATTCCGAATTATCGTCCAAATATATAGAATGGTCATGGCTGATACCATCATAGATGAGGGGGCTTCTGTGAGTATCCTTTCCTCTACTGCTTGGAAAGCGCTTGGTTCGCCATCGCTTTTGCCTGAGATGAGAAATCTGACAGGCTTTGATAAAGGAACCAGTCGACCTTTAGGGATCCTTCCCAATGTGCCCATAACATTGAGAGGGAAGACAGTTCAAATGAACGTAATGGTAGTTAAAGGACCCTTGGATTATAATCTACTCCTTGGACGAGACTATATTTATTGCATGGGAGCCATTGTCTCCTCACTCTTTAGAGTAATGTGTTTTCCGCACGAAGGAAGAGTGGTCAAGCTCGTGGAGCAGCTTTCATTTCCCGGATCACGCATAGCAAATAGTCATATACCATCCCTAAATGGTCTCTTCACGCAAGAAATGTCTCAACCCCCAGTCCGTCCTCCCGATGAGCGCGAGTAATTCGGAGGGATATGACTGAAACCCAGGGGGCATGCATCCTGGTCTGCTTCGGCAGGAAAACTTCGGGTATAGGGTAGGTTTCCGCGGGAGAATATGACTAGTCTGTACCCTGTCCGTGATTGGAAGAGGGGTTATTCCAGAATAAGATTCCCTTGTCAAAGTTATGTGAGTTGGTTGATTTCGCCACTCACCTTTGTCTATTTCGGTAGACATCGCTGAAGAAGTGTTTTGTTTACGCCGTGAATAGAGCAATCTTTGGGTAACCTGTAAGAGGTAGGCCTTTCCCGATAGAACAAATGTTTTGTCTGCAAATTGAGGGGTAACCTTGAAACCATATTTTATACCTGGGGGCATGCAAACCTTTTGGCGTGCAAGCAAAGAGCGATTATTTATCTATTTTTTGGATTAGTCGTTTCTGAACTTGCATAAAGAAAGGATGTGGGGCAAAAATCTAAAAGTTGCCGTTTTTATATGAGACATTCTTATCATATGACTGGATTAATCGAGCAGTTTTAGCACATAGTTCAAGCTCGTTAAAAAATAAACATAAGACATGAGCAAGTGTTTCGATCCGCGTTTAAGCTCGTTAAAAAATGAACTATCCTCCGGTAAATAACCACCGTGAATGTAGCATTATCAGCCATTAAAGCCTTGGTCGTGTTTGCACCGTCACCTCCACTTTTCCATTGGCCGATCATTCACCTCCATTTGATTGTTTACCCATTTTGAGGAACAGCTGCGAAGAGTGATTTCACTAGCCATCCTTGTGACACTGCCATGATTGGAAAATTCCAAACCTTACCTGGAATCAGCTGCTACCCATTTTATCACTCGTTCCTCAAAAGACGAGTCTTCTTTAAGCTCTTTTCATCTGACTCGTAAAATATGAAAAGATTGCCGAGTTTTGGCCTTCCAGCTCGTTAAAGCGACGGAAAGTGCTATCCCTCCTCTAGATTTTAATATTTTTGGACCTGAGGGATTATTGCACAAAAAGATCGAGCGCTTGTTTTGTTCGGCTCGTTAAAACTATCGAAAATTCATCCCTTCTGTATTGTTTTATACTTTTTCGGGCTTAAGGGATTAGATGACGAAAAAGGAATTCTGGAGTTAACTTTACGTACCTTTTCAGACTCTCTAAAAATGAAAAGGACCGAGTTATCTTTGTTGTTAGACTCGTTAAAAAGATTAATAGCGACAAACTTGTCTTTAGACGAGAACGAGTTTCACTATCGCTAGGCTCGTTAAAACATAGCGATGGGTTTGCCCGAAGGGAAAATTATAGAGCAAGCATATGTTATCCTCCTCAAGCTTGACAAAAATAAAGAGGTACTTGTCAGCAATGACTGGGGAAAAATTGGGAAAAACTCAAAGAATCTTTATTGGTAGCAAGTCGCTCTTGAACATGACACTTCCACTTCGTGCCTGAGTCGGGTTGGGTTGTTTCATTCGCCGGTCACATCACCATGGTCACGCCATACCATCCACATTTGGGGTAAATGCTACCAATCCATCACATAAGTGTCGTCGATATGTTCAAGAGAAGTCATCCAGAGAAGTCACCTGTGTCCCATCCACTACCATACATTATACTTCATTCTTTCATGACCGCCATCCTGAACCATATATCATCAGATCGTTTTCACCTCCATCAAAATCATTTGCTCCGTTCCATGTCATTGATGTGGGATTCATTAAGGCCCTCCTTTGACGGATCGCTTCTTGTCGACATCAGCTCATTATCCAAGAAGTTGATCTAGGAACACCCCCTTCAGTACTTTGAAGCTTGCATGCCTCAATGGCAAGTTTCTCACTTCCAGCGACAGGTATACATCAATGACCTTCGACCGAAAGATTTTGCGTGGTGTTCGACGCCAAGTCCTTTATTCACACCACGCTTGTTAACAGTTTACATCATTGAGGGTCATCATCATTATCGGTGATTCCTCTCACGCTTGTTAACAGTTTACATCATTGACTGGTAATCAAGCGATGTCTTTCCATGTTTGACTTCAAAACATTTCTCACATGGATCGACTTATACTTCGAGTGAAGATCGGACGAGATTGAAGACCCCGGATCTAGTTTCATCCATCCGGGTTGCGATATATATTCAGGAAAATAAAGACATTGAAATGTACAGCATTGCAGCACAGATAATCATCCTACCAAAATGATGATGGCTCTATCAGAATCATCAGTCTACCATCAGACGATTGTCTGTCCTATGTACATGAAAATGAATTTATAAAGTTGAGCATGGGAATGCCCGCCTTAGCTAGATTATGAAAAATAGTATGAAGATAATGTATTGTATTGTATCTTATTACAGGTCTCCTCCCAGCATTGAAAGAACTTCGGATCCTCCTAATAAAGCATTTCACCCGATAAACGGCCTCATACTTTAGGGGCCAACTGTTATAGAAATTTTTGTGCCTTACAGCTCTAAGCATGAAATGTCCATAAACCAAGGGATCCTAAGTCCCTAAAAGTGTTGTTCCTGCCCCTAAAGGAACAAGGTCAACAAATTACAGCTTCTCCCAGAAGTTCTCCACCAGAAACTGTTCAGAATCAGTCAAATAAGGATCATTTCAGCTGCTCCATTAGCTACCTGCGTTGCATAGCACCCAAGTACACTAGCTAGGTGCGTTGAAATGCACCTAAATGCACTACCAGGGTGCGTTGAGCGGGAAATGACAAATGGCAGTGCCATTCCACGAGGTGGAAAGACAATGGAAGCTTCCAAAATCTTCCCCTATGACACTTGCCTCACTGAATTCGACCAAGGATGAGTAAGAGGCTCTCAGTCTCCAAGTGGAAGCAAGAACTGACAGAGAGAAGACACGAGTCAGATGACAAGCTGACTCATCCTCTTTGCATACATCTATATATGGATCCCTCATCCCAGAGATCCAGAGGCTAGAATTTCGTATATTGCAGAGAATTGTTGTTGGTTTTGAGATTGATATCAGAGTATTGGGTGATTTATGCTTTGTTGGAGGTGAAGAAGGGATTCCTTTGCTGGGAGGTTGACGCTGGATCGGGAATCATTTGGTTGTATCTCCTCCTGGATCTTCTTGTTATATCAATAAAACTATTTGAGTTTCTCCTACATGCTTGTGTATCATTGATGTTTGTTACATTTGTATGTTTAGCTTAAATCTGATCCTAAGCTATTTATGAATATAAATCCATGTCTTTGTGTAGTTTTCTTCTTCTGTGATCTTACAGGAACTTGGTGAAGCTGGGCAAGTAAGGGAGCAGGTAGCTGGAAGCTGTCAAAGGGGAGAGAGATTGGATCAAAGGACTAGCGCAAGACACAGGTTGGTTCATCCTATTCCTCTTCGTTTATAGTTCATAAAGAAGAATACAAAAGTAGTTTTCTCTGTTTGTTGCTAAGGCACTGTCACACCTTAGTGGGATAGGGTCGTTCTAAATAGACACTTTTCCCCACAACAATAAGACTGAACGCAAAATGGATTCCGAGTACAAGAATGGAGGGGGCTAGCCCCAGGTCATATATCTACCCATAATACTACCAGTGCATAGAAACAAAACCTCGAAACCGACAGTGGGAATCCCGCCATGTGGTGCACCTGACACTGTTTGATGGTTGATAGAGGCAATTTAATGAAGCGAAAATTTCCCCTGGTGTGAAGGGAATCTTGCAGACGCAAGGCAAAATTGTCGTCCCACATGGCCCCCAAGGGCAGAAATTGTGGAACAATTAGCCAAGTGGAGTGTTTTGTAGAATGAATAGCAGAAAAACTTGAGGGAGGCATAACTCAATCAGTTTTTGGCCAAATGAGCAGCAAAATAGTCAAAACAGGGGTTTTTTTTTTCTGTTTTGGAGCCATTGGAGCTATCGGATTTGCATTCTGAGCAATGTAACTTGATTTAAACACTAATTTTTGGAGCATAATGATGTTGAAAATAGCAACAAGAAATGCTGAAAATAGAAGTGCTAAAAATAGCACTGCTATAAATAGCATTTCGGGATACATTGCAATTTTAGTTAGTCCCTAAACTAAAATTGAGAATTAAAATTTGAATTTGATCTTAGCAGCTGTTTGTAAAATAATTAATTAATTCATCTTGAGTTAATTAGTTGTAGAAAATCAAACATGAAGTCTATGTGAAGTCATGCAACAGTTTCCCCTTTGATTGAAGAAGTTATCCCTTGATTAAGGAGATCAAGATGAGTTGTACTTTGAGTTGTAATTATTTAGCTTATTTAACTATGTTAAGTCTAGTTAGATTAGTTCCAACAGTTTGTGGAACTGATTGTGAGTTCATTTAGTTAATGCATGCATGCTGTTGAGCCTCGAACCTGCACCTTCCCATACACCCTCTCAGCCTTCTTTTCCACTCATTTTATCCACCAAGTTGATTAAATCATTGTATTTTAGTTTAAAAACGAGCTTTTGACATGGTTTTCTAACTATGCTGATGACTGTTGTTTGGTTTAGAATTTTGTTCAGACAGCTGCGGTAGTTTCTCAGTTTCCGCAGCCGATACAGGTTTCCGCAGCTGACCCAGGTTTCTGCAGCCAGCACAGGATTCCGCAGCCGTTTTGTCAAACACCATGCTACAGGTGTCCTCTCAAGAAATGAGCCACATGGGCAAGTTACAGGAGTCAAGGACATGGATCGTGTCCCTCCAGATCATCCAGCACGGCCATAAAAGCCCGCGGTCAAACAAGGGGCAAAGGATAGTCAACGGAAGTCTTCAGCGGTGGCACGGCTCTACGTAGCTCTGTTTTTGAGCACGTGAAGCTACGTGGCACAACCCTTAGCCACGAAGACATCCTGATAGCGTGAATCCAACAGCCATACCTCTCAGATTTAATAATCATGATGACAGTTACCTAGATCCGGGCTGAAGAGGATTTACGTGTCTCTAGCAGCGTGGTTAATAGCGTAGATTTAATTAATCTGTTTAGCTCTCTTTCCTTATAAATAATGCGTCCATGAACGCTGTAAAAGTTAATCTTTTTGTATGTAATCCGAAGCTGTTGTATTTCCCCACTGCACTTTTACGTTGCTATTTAATATATGAGAAGACTGGTTTAAACTTAAGCTTGTAGATGTTTGTTGAATCGGTTGAAGTGGCAGAGGGCCCCTGCTTACTGAAGCCTTGTACAGTTGTCTTTTAACTCTTGCATTACTTTTTCCTGTTCATGTATATTAGCTGTACAGTTGTCATTTAAATGCTGCGTTTCATTTCATCATGTACATTAGTTGTACATAACAAAGCTTTTTGATTTCTGTTGGTTTACATTTTCATTGTTGCTCTTTCATGGTTACAACTGATCAGTGTTTTTGCAGGTTTTCTTAGGCAGCCCGGGGCAATTTTTCACCTTTTCTTTTTATAATTATTGGCATACGAGATCATCTTGTCTTTGTCGCTGACTCTTGTTTTTTGAAGTTTGATTTCCAGTATTGTCATTTCCTTAAGTTGTACATTTATTTTCTGCTCTTAGATATCATGCTATTCATCTGTTAATGGTTCCTTTCTATAATCAAATAACTTTATTAGGAACCAGAATATCACTCATTATAGCTTGATTTAGTTTGCTTTAGATCTCACATTGCTGGACTTGTTCATGACTGTTTCTCACCGGGTAAATTAAGCTGAAAGGCAAAAGGTCAAGAAAGTTAAAGTAGTGTGATTAGTTTCTTTTATGCAGTTTAACTTCTTTTAGATTTCACATTGCTTAACATCTCATGATATCTTTTCACAAGGAAGATTGAGTTGAAAAGTTGAAATAGTGTGGATTAGTTGTTCTTACTTTTAATTGAATTTAGTGTAGATTTTACTTTCATTTTCACTCAGCAACAAAGATACTGGGCCGATGTCATAGTTCATTGTTTGATGTCTTTATTTCCTTTGAAGAATTGATTTCATTGCAGATATTTTAAAAGCTTTCTCTCTTTTAAGTTTTGAAAACCACTTGAAGATCACCATAATCATCCATATTTCACTTGCTTTATCACCTTTTCATCATCTCATATTAGGGAAAGATAAATCCAAAAACAAACTTGAAAAAAAACTAAAAACGACAAAAGAATAAGGAAATGGTTATCTAGTACATACAGTACACTTCACTTCGTCAGTTTACGAACCCCGGGTTGACATTATAAATAGCAATTTAGATCACACTAAATTGACCAAACATTTTGGCGCCGTTGCCGGGGAAGTGAAATTAGGTAGCCAAATTCTTAAAAAAAAAAACAAGAAAATTTCAAGGAAGGAAAATTGATAACCTCTCAAAGTATGCTCTCCTCTTGCACTTAGTGTGATCTGGAGGATCAGAAAAGAGAAAGTTATTGGTTTAATAGTTTCTTGAGTATGCTCTCTTCTTGCACCTAGAGTGACCTGGAAGATCAGAAAGAGAATTATTAGCCCGACTTGAAGAAAAATAAAAAAAATGACATGCATAGAGCAAGAGATTCTAGGGGAAGGTTTTTAGCTAGAGCCAAGAGTTCGATTTTTACAAGTCCATCTACTTCAAGGAATAGACAAGAGACACATCCATCATCTCCAACTTACACTCCTAGCCCTAGGATTCCTGGAATTCAAGAGGCAGGAGTCGACTCTCCCACACCTTCCATCGAATCTAAATTAGAAAGAGATCCTTTCCTTCCTTCTACAGAGAGACAAATTGTAATTGAAGAAGTAGAATCATCTGAAGAAGAAGAGGGAGAAATTCCTTCTCGTTCACCCTTAGTAGAAGAACCAGAAGACTCTGAAGTCTCCAGGGAAACTACCATGACAGAGGAAGGAGCAACTGGATTTGGTAGAGGTAGAGGTAGAGGAGGAGGAGGAAACAATGGAGGAGGTAGAGGTAACATTGGGGGAAATAGGGATGGAGATAACTCATTTGGATTTCCTATAGTCGATGAGGACTCCCGAGCCACAATGAAAAACATCTCACCATCTGTCCTCCCAAACTTCCATGGGTTAAGGAATGAGGACCCTGAAACATTTCTATTTGAGTTTGAGGTCGTGTGTCGAACTTATGATTATCTGGAAGACTCTCAAAAACTCAAACTGTTTCCTTCAACATTGAAAGGAGCAGCCTTGAAATGGTTCATGGGATTACTCACTCAATCCATTAGGTCTTGGAATGATATGAAACAAACATTTTTGGATAGGTACCTGGACTATTGTATGCCCACCAATCACAAGGATGAGGTATTCAAAATGGTGCAAAGAGAAGATGAAAACTTGGGGGATTTACTTGAAAGATTTCAATACAACCTGAAAAGAGCAAAAATGAGTAATTTAGATGAGGAGACCTTGAAAGCCCTTCTATTAAAAGCCATTAGAGATGAATGGATAGGTATTTTGAACATGATGGGAAAAGGAGACATATCTCAACTTCCACTTCATGATATAGCAAAGCTATGTGTCCATCTCTCAAGGGGGAAATCTAAAACTCAAAAAGGGCCTAGAGATCCTTCTCTCATCAGAGCAAACAAATCTGCAACTGGATCAGTAAGTAGGGCTGAGATTGGCAACATGCTTGATGAATTCAAAACTGACATCTTAGGGAGTCTTAGCAAGAAACTAGACACCCTTAAGATTCACAATAAGCAGAAAGCAGAAGCTGAGGCTTTGGCCATCTTTTGCCCAAAGTGTAAGAAGAAACATGCTCTAAGGGAATGCCCCTTGGATGCAAAAGTTGTAGAAACATGTGTAATTTGTTCAGAGAATCATGAGACCAAGGATTGTCCTTCAATTCCTAGGCTCAAAGCTGTCTTTCAAGAAGATCCAAATACAATCGAATCTCTCTATTTTGTTGCAAGGAAACCTTGGCAAGGGCAACAAAATCAAGGGTTTAGCAACTTTATGAATTTTCAACCCCCACCAAATTGGAATCCTTGGCAACAACCTTGGTCCCAACCTCAAAATCCTTTTCAATCATGGGTACAAGGTATGCAAAATCCTTATGGGAGATTTGCTCAATTTTACCAATATCCCCCATCTTTTCAAAATCAACAAGCTCCACAACTTCCAAATAAAAATCCACAACTATCATTGCCATTTCCACAACAACAACAACCTTCTCAACAGAATCCAAATTCTCAACTCTTGCTTCCATTCCAACAGAAGTCAAATCAACTTCCTTCTCAGCCATTGCCAAACCCCAATAACCAAAACCCTCAAAATGCTTACATGATGGAAGGTCAACAATTTCCTACCTATATGATTGTTCCTCTCAATGAAGTACAACTCAGATCAGGTAGAGTCCTAGATAAACCTTCTATAAATGCTCAAAAGCGAAGCATTTTTGAGGAAGAGTCTCTTGAAGCCAATAAGGGTTCTGAAGCATCTCTTCAAAACCCAAACACTCAAAAAGAAAAAGAAAAAGAATTAACCCCCACAACTCCCATAGTTGAGCAACCTGCATCTTTATCCACACCTCCTTTTCCTGAAAGATTACAAATTGACAAAGGAGTGGAAAAACAAATTTGGTTGCCTGACTATAATTTTCTAGATGAATTGAAGAATGTCTATATCAAGATTCCCTTGTTACAAGCCATTAAAGAGATTCCTATTCTAGCAAAAACAATAAAGGAGTTGAGTCTTAAAAGACCAGGAAGGAAACCAAGAGATACCAGAAGAATCCACCTGGTAGGGAAAATTGCAGATATCATGATGGGAAAAATTACTATGCAGAAATATGTAGATCCCGGTAGTCCAATTGTCAAAACACATATCAATGGGGTAGGAATACCAAATACTTTGATTGATTTAGGGGCTGCTATCAACATCATGAGTAGACAGACTATGGAACGGCTAAAACTTCCTAATCTTCTTTTTACACCTACCTTATTGCAACTTGCAGATAGATCAATTATTAAACCAGATGGTGTATTAGAAGACATTCCAGTCTCCCTAGACTCTTGGGAATATCCAGTGGATTTCATGATTTTAACTCCCAAGAGTAATCTAGGAGGACATCCTCTTATTTTAGGAAGACCTTGGCTAGCCACAGCTGATGCTTTCATAAGTTGTAGATCTGGGGATATGTATATTTCTGATGGTAATTCAACAAAGAAGTTCAATCTGTATCCTCCAGCAAAAGCAATTAAAGAAATAGGAGATAATGAGTGGGTTGATGATGAAGATACTATACAACCTGTCTTTACCATTTCTGAGATTAGTGAAGATAGTCAAATTCTGAACACATTAGAAAACTTTGAACCATCTTCAGAATATGACCACACACAATTTCAGTTGGATTCTGACATTGAGTGTCTATCATCTAGACAAATGTCTCTTTTCTCTATGGAAGAGTTTGGTAGTTCTGCCATTGAGATTTTTCCAGGAAAAACATTGAATATCAACAGAAACTTGGAAAAATCACAACAGGGGGAGCTATCCAAAATCTTGCAAAAACATTCTATTGCATTTGCATGGGAGTATACTGATATGAAAGGTATTGACCCTAAGACTTGCATTCATCACATCTACATTGAGGAAAACAGTAGACCAATCAGACAACCTCAAAGAAGGATGAATCCAAAACTTAGGGAGATAGTGAAAGAAGAGCTCCAAAAGTTACTTAATGTAAACTTCATTTACCCCATTTCAGATAGCCGGTGGGTTTCTCCTTTGGTTATAGTACCTAAAAAGAATGGTAAATGGAGGGTTTGCATTGATTACAGGGAATTGAACAAAGCAACTTTGAAGGATCACTTTCCTTTACCCTTTATTGATCAGGTATTAGATACTTTAGTAGGCAAAAAGTATTTCTCATTTTTGGATGGTTTTAGTGGTTAAAATCAGATTTAGGTAGCACCTGAAGATCAGGACAAGACCACATTTACCTGTCCATGGGGAACTTTTGCTTACCGAGTACTTCCTTTTGGATTATGTAATGCACCCGCAACATTTCAAAGGGCAGTACTAGAAATCTTTTCTGATCTAATTCATGATTGTGTAGAGGTCTATATGGATGATTTTACAGTTTATGGTAATTCATTTGAAGAGGCATTAGAAAATTTGGAAAAAGTCCTTATAAGATGTAAAGAAACAAATCTTTCATTAAGTCATGAAAAATGTTTTATGATGTTTACTGAAGGGATTGTTTTAGGACATCATATTTCAGGAGATGGGATTA
Organism: Pinus tabuliformis; assembly: GCA_031772625.1. Classification (NCBI taxonomy): domain Eukaryota; kingdom Viridiplantae; phylum Streptophyta; class Pinopsida; order Pinales; family Pinaceae; genus Pinus; species Pinus tabuliformis. The sequence continues at coordinate 1,992,913,945 of CM062816.1, forward strand.
AAGTTGATAGATCAAAAGTTGAAGTCATCTCCAAGTTACCTATTCCAAATTGTCAAAAAGATGTTAGAAGTTTTCTTGGATTTACTGGATATTATAGAAGATTTATTGAAAACTTCACCAAGATAGCATCTCCGCTCTTCAAATTACTTACAAAAGACTGTGAATTCAATTGGGATCCTGACTGTCAATCTGCATTTGAAACTTTGAAAACAAGAATATCTGAAGCACCTATTTTGAGAGGGCCAAACTGGAAACTTCCTTTCCATATTTCTACAGATGCTTCAGATACAGCTCTAGGAGCTGTGTTGGGTCAAAAGGATTTAGTTCCTTATGCCATTTACTACACCAGTAAAAATTTGACTCCTTCTGAGTTAAATTATACTGTGACTGAAAAAGAGTTCTTAGCCGTTGTTCATGCAATCAAAAAGTTTAGACACTATATAACAGGCTATGAAACTTTTGTCCATACTGATCATTCTACAATTAGATATCTCATGAACAAACCTGTTACTAATGGCAGAGTTACAAGATGGCTTTTACTTTTACAAGAATTCAATATTACTGTGTTAGATAGACCAGGGAAACAAAATACAATAGCTGATTTCTTGTCTAGAATCCAAAATACTAACGAAGATTCTCCTGTAGAGGATAAGTTTCCAGATGAATATTTGTTTGCAGTAACTACTAAAACTCCTTGGTATGCAGATATTGCTAACTATTTGGTTACAGGGAAGCTACCTCCACACTTATTTCCTAATGAGAAAAGGAAAATTATTCAGGAGAGTTCAAATTATTCATGGATTTCTAATGAATTGCTTAAAACAGGGCTAGATTGTGTGATTAGAAGATGTGTTCGGGAAGATGAAATGCCTGACATCCTTAAGGCATGTCATGATGAACCGTGCGGTGGACACTTTGCTGACAAGAGGACGGCCTATAAAATCCTTTCTTTAGGATATTATTGGCCTTCTCTCTTCAAAGATGCAAAACAATATGTTAGAAGGTGTGACAGCTGCCAAAGAGTTGGGAGACCAACTCTTTCAAATGAGATCACCATAATCATCCATACTTCACTTGCTTTATCACCTTTTCATCATCTCACATTAGGGAAAGATAAATCCAAAAACAAACTTGAAAAAAAACTAAAAACGACAAAAGACTAAGGAAATGGTTATCTAGTACATACACTACACTTCACTTCGTCAGTTTACGAACCCCGGGTTGACATTATAAATAGCAATTTAGATCACACTAAATTGACCAAACACATGCATGTAATTGTTGCACTTCAGATAACTGAATATTCTCTCATAAATAACTCATGCATGTCAGTTCAGTCAAAGACCCAGTTGAGATCAGATGATGGGACAGTGTACTATCAGTTGCAAGAATATTACATTGAGGATATATCTTTCATGCAGAAGGAATTCATTCCTTGGAGATTGCGCAGTTACTTCTAAGTTTGATGAGTGTGTGATGGGGCCAATTCACACAGGGGGTAGCATTGGACCCCAGGAGAAACTGCGCAAGGAAATAGGAGGCTTGGAGGATTGGAGGAAGGAATATGTTGTGTATATTCAGTCTGTGAGTTGTATTGGGGGATTGTACTGAGATCTGGATAGCTTGTGAGCTAAAGCTTTGTGTAATCTAGACATATTTCCACTTGTATGATAATACAGAGATCAGGGTTTTTAGCTGAGGCTTTCCCCAGACTTCTTCTATGTTCATGTGTGATTTCTTTCTCATTCTCTATTATACGTGTTCTATTTGATCTTGCTCAAAATCGATTAAGCTTCCGCAAGTTTGTTTGTAGAAGTAGATCAAGTATTTTGCTTTAATATATTGCATAATTTGGTGATCTACAGTGGGAAATTCTACATGGTATCAGAGCAAAGGTGATCAAAGCGAAGAACAATATACAAAGAAGGGAGAAGTTTGAAGTTTGAAGTTCCTGATTATAGAATTCGAATTCTTATCACATCTCAAATTTCACCAATGGCGTTCAACGGTTTAAGACTCGAGTATGCCCTTGATGGCAGCTCGAATTATATAGCCTGGAAGGATCGCATGGAAGTGGTATTAGAGGACAACGGTCTAAAGGACTTCATTGATCAAGAAGTCCCCAAGCCCGCAGCAGCTAATGCCCAAGAATTGGCGGAATGGAAGAAATGTGTGGCTAGAGCGAGGAGAATCCTCTTGGAGGGAGTTCGAGACCACATTGTCTCAAGCCTCCATGGGAAGGAGACACCGTTTTCAATGTGGAAAACATTGAAAGATCTATATCAGAACAACAGCAATCAGAGGAAGCTGGCACTGAAAGACAAGCTTCAGAAAATCAAGTGTGAAAAGGGTGACACGATCTCTACATATCTGAACAAGCTCACCACCTACAGGGATGAGCTTGGAAGTGTAGGGATCACGACAGCCAATGATGACATGGTGAGTCTTGCTCTCCTTGGTCTTCCTAAGAGCTGGCATAGCTACCAAGACTCGGTAAATGGAAGAGAGAAATTGTCATATTTGGAATGACTTTGGTCGGATTTGATGCAGGAGGAGATAAGGAGAAGCATCAGAGATGGATCTTCATCAAAGCAAGATGATGAAGAAAATCTAGCCTTAGTGAGTAAGGCGAGGAAAGGGAAAGGGAAGGCGTCCCATTCCAAATCCAGTTCTTCCCATGGTGGGAAGAAGTTTGAAAAATCAAAAGTGCGATGCTTTCATTGTCATGAGGTGGGCCATTATGCTACAAATTGTCCATAGAAGAAATCCAAGAAGGGATCCTCGAAGGGATCAGATGGTGAGGCACTGGCCTCACAGTTCGAATTGGATTTCTCTCTCATCGCATGCATGGTTTCATCCATGGTGGGATGTGTTTGGTACCTAGACAGTGAAGCTTCATTCCACATGACCGGCGATAAGAATCTTTTCAGTACCTTGGAGGAGAAGGATCTCCAGATGCAGATTGAGATGGGCGATGATGGAAAGTACCGTGTTTTAGGTGAATGTATAATTGCGTTTCAGAGGGAGCATGGAGCTCCTCTCACCCCGATTGATGTAAAGTATGTACTGGGTCTGAAGAAGAATCTTGTGTCCATTGTTATGCTGGAAGACAAAGGCTATGATGTAGTCTTTAGTAAAGGAAAGGTATTCCTGAGGCATTGTTGGTACTATTTTATTGCCATACTTTTTTTCTAAAAATCCATCATTTATCTATCATTTTCCTCCATAAACCCCTCATAGTCCATTGAAATTGATTAACGAAGCATTATAATTGTTATTTTACATCAAATTTAATTTATGGATTTTTATGTTAAAAATTGGAAATTTTCAACAAAATTACGGGATGTCATGACTTCTTGTAATTGGTTTATGTTGTGACACGTGGCATGGCAGGAAAATCAAAACAGAGGATATGGACGTGATCACGGATGTACATACATGGTGAAATATCTATTCAGCATCGCATCTGGAGCTCCTGGATACATGGTCAATGCTAGCCAAACCCAGCCTTTTTGGTCATAAAAGCAGCAAAAAGCCAAAGTTACCTAAACTGATTTCATTTTGTTTTAGAAATCAGTTAAGATTAGAAAAAAAACAAAATTCGCTTGTTTGACTGTGAAAGCAGAAACATCTGAGTGATAATGTATGTACATTTGATTGTAAACCTTAAGGAATGTTAGTGAACGAAGGATAATAGACATTGAGCAGACTTAAGACTACACATTGTATTGTTACCAGAACTCTGTTCTTGCATGTAATTGATTTCCAGGCTTTAATCACAGGCAGCGTTTCATCATTCCAGTGTTTTATGTGTTAACGGTTTCATTATCTGAAGTTTTCTAAGTGTACCATCAACGCATGGATGGGCCCTACGTGGGGACTGGTATACTTTCATTTCATTTTAATAGCATTTAGACTTTAGATCTGAATAGCGTTTGATGCCATTTCTTTGCTTGTGAATTAATTAATTCGATTACAAGTTCTTGCGAGTGTTATTGTATGATTCATGGTGATAGCTTGAAACTTCAATTGCTAAATTATTGAACAAGATCTTGTAAAAGATTTAATTGAGCACTGAATTTCGAAGTATCTCTGTGGACTCTGTTTTCATGCATTTGAGTTTTAGTATGCTTAAAAGAGTCTTTAGTTTTCATGAATTTGATTGTTAGGATGCTTAATGTGTTACCGAGAAAGAGTTTTTGTGAATGATATCCTTGTAAGAGGATTGAAAACTTAGACTAGTAACATGTTGTGTTTTTAGAACAGTTAATTAAATTAGATGATCTGAGTGTTTAAAGTGTGAAAGGAAACATATTCCAATCTCTTGTAAAAGAGTGTTGTAGCCTGTCACAGTAGACACTTATCTAGGTAGATGAGATCCTTTTAGGTCTATAGATTGTAGACACGTGCCTCTAAGTTTACCTACCTTGGTTGACATTAAATTTAGTCTAATCTAGACCCCTGGATTGGTCACTACATTTTGGCGTCATTGCTGGGGAGGCGCAACTAGAGGATTTCTAAAAAAAAATAAAAAACATAAACAAAAACAAACAAAAACATAGATTTAATTTTGATTCATCATTTTAGAAGTCATGTTTACTTATGTCTAGATCTAGAGATGATAAAGGTAGATTCATAAAAACCCCCCATCCAAAAACTAATTCACCACTAGGAGCAGACCCTTTAGGAAAAGTTGAACACACAACACCAGCTGGGAAAGTCACCATACAAAAATTAGAGGATAAACAGAAATCAGGGCAAAGACTCACACTCATTGAGAGACAAATTCTATTGGCACACGAATCATAGAAGAAACATCTCCCTGAATCCTCTATAACAAGAGAAAGTAGCACAATAACTCAACAATCTCTCCTTGAACCTACTGACTTTGAAAAATCTCAAGAAGGAGAAAAATCACTAGAACAACTTCTCTTTGAAACAAGTGACACTGAACAAGAAATTAAATCAACAGAGGAACCTATCAAAATGGCTGAGGAAGGAGATGGATCAGCAAGAGGACCACAAAATCAAGGTCGAAGAGAGGAAGAAGGGTCAACCTTTAAATTTCCCATTCAAGAACCAGGAGAAAATTATGATGAGGAAATAAAAATGAAAACCATACCTCCATTTGTGCTACCAAACTTTTATGGCATGGCTTCAGAAGATCCAGATTCATTCTTGTTTGAATTTGACATAGTATGTCGAACATATGGTTACATAGATGATGCCCATAGGCTTAGACTCTTCCCAACAACATTAAAAGCATCAGCATTAAGATGGTTCATGGGACTTGGTGAACATGCAATAACTAATTGGGATGGCATGAGAAGAATATTCCTAAAGAAATACCAACCTTATTGCAGATCGAAAGATTCTAAAGATGATATCTTTAGGATGAATCAACAAGAGGATGAAAATTTAGAGGAGTATTTGGAACGATTTGTTTACAATTTGCAAAAATCAAAACATAGGACCATGTCTCTTGATCTTATTCGAACAATATTTTTGAAGGGCATTTGAGAGGAATACTTAGATGATCTTAATTTGATGGGCAAAGGTGATATTTCCACTTTACCTTTCGAAGAAATTGTTGATTTATGTGAAAAGTATTCAAGGAGCAAAGCCAGATATGGAAAAAGAGCTCTATCATCTAAAGCCACAAAATCTGCTTCAGCAAGTGTCGCAAGGGCTGAAATAGGAAACCTGTTAGAAGAATTCAAAACAGATCTATTAAGTACCTTAGGAACTCAAATTGACACTCTGAAAGCCAAGAAAAGACAAGAAGAGGAAGATCAAATAATGGTTGTATTTTGTCCAAAATGCCGGAAGAAACATGCCTTGAAAGACTGCCCATTAGAAAACATTCAAGTTTGTGCCTTTTGTACTGAAAATCATGATACATTTCATTGCTCTAAAGTCAAGATTTTGCAGAATTGTAATGTGTAAGCAGCTAACACAGATATGGAGAATGTGTATTTCATGGGCGCTAGGAGACCATGGCAACCTAGACCTCCACCTCCAGGTATGTTTCCAAACCAAAATTTGCAATTTCCTGCACAAGATCAGATGTATGCTCAGAATTCTTGGAATGTCCCCATGCATGGCAATACCAAAATTACCCACAGCAACAATGGAGACCATTTCAGTAGTACTCTCAACAATATCAACCATATCCTCAACCATACCAACAGTATTCTCAGCCATATCAACAGTATCATCAGCCACATTCGCAATATCCTCAAACATATCAGCAATATCCTCAACAGCAAGTTGTTTATCAACCCCAAAACACTCAACAAGCATTGCCTACTCCTCCACCAATAAATCCACCTCACTTACAACTCCCATCTAACCAACAACCTCCTAGACCCACTCAGATTCTTGCTCAACCTGTACTTCCAATAGCTGAAAAACAAGAAGAAAACGAAGAAAATGAAAATGAAACTCCAACTCAAAGGAAACAAAATGATGACATCAAAAATAAACAAATGAAACCGTTGCATCCACCATCTTTTCCAGAACGATTGGTCCAAGCAAAACTTCCCATGTCTATACCACAGTTTGATGTTTTAGATGAGCTATAGAATGTCTATATAAAAATTCCACTATTGCAAGCCATAAAAGACATTCCCATATATACTAAAGCAATCAAAGAACTGTGCCTCAAGAAGCCTACTAGGAAAAGAGTTGATCCACAAACTATTCATGTTATTGGACATTTAGCCGGCCTTATGACAAACACCATTTCAATGGAAAAGTATGTTGATCCTGGTATTCCCAGAGTCACTACAATCATTAACAACATACATATTCCAAACACCTTAATTGACCTTGGGGCCGCAATAAATGTGATGACTCTTGAAACAATGAAAACATTGCAGCTCACAAACTTGCAGCACACAACAATTGTTCTAGAACTTTAACTAGCTGATAGGTCTAAAGTGATTCCTGAAGGGATTTTGGAGGACATAATTGTTTCATTGGACTCTTGGGAGTATCTAGTGGACTTTTTAGTTCTTCAGCCAAAATCTAATTTAGGAGGACACCCCATCATCCTTGGTAGACCATGGTTAGCAATTGCTGATGCATTCATAGGATGTAGATCGGGTAATACGATTATTTCACGAGGAACTGAAAGAAAACAACTCACTCTTTACCCATCAGCACAATCACCAGCAGTAGCACACAATTCATGGTTTGATGATAAATACAATGATAAGGAAGAATTTCAATCTGTTTTCAACATCAATCAAATCTATGATTTTCAAGAACATAATAATGATGATTTGGTAGAATTGTTCCTTTCTCAACCTGATATTTCTGAAGAATTAAGAAATGACCAATACCATGTTGTAGATGAACTTTTGGCACAGAATTTTCAGGAAACATGTACCATTCATTCTTTGCAAACAACATTTCAAAACATTTTTCCCATTCAATCTATCACAAACACACAAAGCAAGACCATAGAGATTAGTCCAGGAAAAACTTTGAATATTAGCACTCACCTAGACTCATCTCAGGAGGAAAAATTGATTCCGTTATTGAGAAAATATCAAAAATCATTTGCTTGGGATTACACCGATATGCACGGAATTCACCCTAAAACATGTACTCACCATATTTACACGGATAGTAATATCAAACCAGTGAGGCAACCGCAGAGAAGAATGAATCCCATGCTTCGGGATATTGTTAGAGATGAATTACAAAAACTATTGAAAGTCAATTTTATTTATCCTATCTCTGACAGTCAATGGGTATCTCCATTGGTAGTAGTGCCCAAGAAAAATGGCAAGTGGATAATTTGCGTTGATTACAGACAATTGAATAAAGCAACCCTCAAATATTATTTCCCACTACCATTTATCGACCAAGTGCTAGACACATTAGCTGGGAAATCATCATTATCTTTTCTTGATGGTTTCAGTGGCTATAACCAGATCAGGATAGCCTTAGAGGACCAGGACAAAACCACTTTTACTTGTCCCTGGGGCACTTATGCCTATAATGTTTTACCATTTTGACTTTGCAATGCTCCAGCTACATTTCAGAGAGCTGTATTAGCTATTTTTGCTGATTTAGTTCATGACTGTGTTGAAGTTTACATGGATGATTTTTCAGTGTATGGTAATTCATTTGAGCATTCATTAGAAAATCTTGAAAAAGTTTTGAAGAGATGTATTGAAGCTAATTTGTCCCTGAGCAATGAAAAGTGTTTTATGATTTTAAATGAAGGGATAGCATTGGGTCACTATATTTCTTCTCAAGGCATTAAAGTTGATCCATCAAAAATCCAGATCATTGTCAATTTGCCAATTCCGAAGACTCAAAAAGAGGTAAGAAGTTTTCTTGGGTATGCAAGCTATTACAGAAGGTTTATTGAACATTTTAGTAAAATAGCTTCACCTCTGTTTAAGCTTCTAGAAAAAGATACACCTTTCAACTGGAATGAGAATTGTCAGCAAGCTTTTGAAACACTCAAAGAAAAATTATCAACCACACCAGTCTTAAAAGGACCTAACTGGACCCTACCATTTCACATCTTTACATATGCATCCGATACTGAAGTAGGTGCCTCATTAGGCCAAAAACAAGAGTCTTTCAATTATGCCATCTATTTCATCAGTAAAAATCTAACACCTGCAGAATTAAACTACACAGTCACTGAAAAAGAAATGCTTGCAATCATACATGCTGTGAATAAATTCCGACATTATATAACTAGTTATGAGGTTTTTGTACATACTGATGATTCTGCCATTAAGTATTTAATGAATAAACCAATCACTAATGGCAGAGTTACCAAATGGCTGTTATTATTACAGGAATTTAATATTACAGTGTTAGATAGACCAGGTAAGGAGAATCAGGTGGCAGATTTTCTTTCTAGATTGCAAAATTCAAGTGAGTTTGTTCCGGTTGAAGATTCTTTTCCAGATGAAAATTTATTTGCAATTCCAATAGTGAATCCTTGGTACGCTGACTTAACCAACTATTTGTCCACAGGAAAAACACCTCCATATTTTACTCCAAAGGAAAAGAAGAGGTTGATCAAACAAAGTGCTAGATATTCATGGGTTAATGGAGATTTATTTTACACCGGTTATGATATGATTATTAGACGATGTGTAAGAAATGATGAAATAATTGATATTTTAAAATCTTTCCATGATGAACCGTGTGGTGGGCATTTTGCAGCCAAAGGAACAATATTCAAGATTCTCAGTCTTGGATACTATTGGCCATCTATTTTTAAGGATGCCAAGAAGTATGTGAAAAGTTATGATAGCTGTCAAAGAATGGGCAGACCAACAGTTACAGATAAAATGCCACTTCAGCCTCAAGTACATTTAGAGCCATTTGAAAAATGGGCTCTAGATTTTATAGGAACCATCAATCCAACTTCAAAAGGTAAAAAGTACATCCTAGTATGTATTGATTACGTGACAAAATGGGCTGAAGCAAAAGCACTAGTCCGGGCAACTGAACAAACAGTGGTAAACTTCCTTTTTGAAGAAATTTTTGTAAGGTATGGAGTACCAAGGGAGATAGTGACGGATCAAGGTACTCAGTTTACCTCAAAGCTGGTCAAAGACATCACAGAAAAATATAAAATCAAGCACAAGAAAAGTACACCTTACCATCCACAGGCCAATGGCCAGGTGGAATCTACAAATAAAACATTGGAAGGAATTATCACTAAGACAGTAGCAATGAACAGAAAGAATTAGGAAGAGAAGCTCAAAGATGAATTCTGGGCTTATAGAATCACGTGGAAAACCACTATAGGATTTACACCATATCAGTTGGTGGATGGAGAAGAGGTACTGCTTCCTATTGAATTTCAAATACATACTTATAAGATGGCTGCAGATTTAGGAATTGATCTCAATGAAGCCCAACAAGAGAGAATTCGGCAATTGAACCAGTTAGATGAAATGAGGCAGCAAGCAGAAGAGACAGCAATCCTAATGCAGAAACAAAGGAAGCAGTGGCATGATGCACACATTAAAAAGAAACAGTTCAAAGAAGGAGACTGGGCTTTACTCTTTGACTCTAAATTCAGAGATCATAAAGCCAAATTTACCACACATTGGATGGGCCCATATGAAATAGTTCAAGTATATGAAAATGGATCAATCAAGATTACTACCATTGATGGAGAAGGCAACACCTTTCTTGTCAATGGCCATCGGTTGAAACTCTATCATATGCCCATCAGCACGGAGGATTTTATTCACACTGTATCTCAGCAAAGGGAGGTTAAGATATTGCAGCCTTCAGCTGTGATATCTCTACCTTAGTTCATTCAATTTCATTTTTGCTTTAACAATAAAATAAAATTAAAATTAAAAAAAATATACAAAAAAAAGAAAAAAAGAAAAAAGAAAAAAAATTTAAAAAATAATAATGGTTTAGATGTGAAAACCAGCCTCTGACACACTCTAAACCCGAATTCTTACTAGAAAACCAATCATTTGGCTGGTAATAATTCATTGTTCTACTTGTTTACTGTTTTTCATCCATTCAATAATGACTTGAGGACAAGTCAAAGCTTTAGTGGGGGAGAAGAATCAGGAAGAATCAACATTTTGTTTTCCCTATCTCATCTCCTAATTTTTATATCTTCAAGGAATTTGTTTCAGTAATTTAGTATTTCAATAAAAGAGATGTTTTTGTTCTAATCAGAGGGACCTATTCAAGCAATATGCAGTGGGACCTGTTCAAAAGACTATGTCAACATTGAAGAAACAGTGAGGGACCTGTTCAAGCAATGAGATATGCAGTGGGACCTATTCAGAAGACTATGTCAACATTATCAATATCAGAGGGACCTGTTCAGAAGGCTATCAACATCACCAATATCAGAGGGACCTGTTAAAGACTGCATTCAAGATACATCAGGCTACTTCAACAAAGTTTTCAAAGGTTGCTTATCATCAGAATTATAATCAAGGCTACATCAACACCAAGGATAAAAGAAGCTTCACAAACATGGTTCTTCAGAGTTCTTCAAAGTTCTTCAGATTTTAAAGGGACCTGTTATATTCAATTTCATTTCAAAGGGACCTGTTTTGGACAGTGAAGACCAGTCATATTTGGACAGTGAAGATCAGTCCTACCTGTGCACGCCAAATTAGCCATTGTCAACCAACAAGTGTAATGTATTGGTGAAATTTTTATTTTTAACATTTAAAATTCTTGAATTATTTGTGTTAAAAATGATGATTATGATTGCTTGTTATCAATTTCAAAAACCCCTATACCCATCACCCTTGTAACATTTCTAACTACTCAACTCTACTATCACTCTGTTATCATTTCCCATCACACTTTAGCCTATTGCCATATTCCTACTACGATTTTCAAACCTTTTCCTACACCACTCTTCAAACCTTGTCATTAACTCATCATTTTTAAATCAGCCATCAAACCTTGTCATCGATCCGTCATTTTTCAATCGGCCAAGTACCAACACATAGTGGATAAGTCATTCCATTGGAAAGACAAGTGGTAAATCATTGGAAAGACAAGTGTTAAATGATTTCGTTCATTTTGAATGTGGGAGTTATAAAACAGTCTTTTGACCCAAGTCGGCTCATGAAACATATATCCGTTATCATCACTACAGCACTCTTTATATGTATATGGTGTTCTCATGATTGTACCTATGAAAATCAATATTGCTCCTCTGTCTTTATGATGTCCTTCAACTCTGCATTATCATTATAGAAATTGGGTGAAGGTCGGCTGTTAAGTTTTCACTTTATAAAACTCTCAGCTCAGAAAGTGCATTACCATGTGAGTGTTCAAACTCTGAGTTTTCAAAGAGGGCCGAGACAGCAGGCGCTACAAAGGGAGAGCATAGCAAACAAGCTTACCACGAGTTTCTACTCCGCCCAATCAATTAAAGAAGGAAACCCTGAGAATCGAGGGCGTTACCAGGTCGGCTAAGTGGAACGCAAGAAAAGAGGTAACACATTGAAAAACCTTGATTGAATTGTTAAGCATAAACAAAAGGGTTAGAACAGAGATTTTTTTAAAAATGACCAATAGAGCAGAGCCTAAAAAATTTGATAGCTCACAATATCATGAAGACTGTGTCATGATTTTAAGGGAAAAACACTGGTTGTCTTTTCTAGAGAAATTCAATGGAAACAATGAAGAAGTTACAAAGCAATTTGCATTTTCCTTCAATGGAGAGAAAGCATTAATAGGAAACTTCTCTTTTAGAATTTCAGAGGATACCATAGCACAAACATTGGGAATCAGTCCAGAAGGGGAAAAGTATTTCAAAACCAAACAATTTAGGGAGAAATCATGGACTCAGTTTATGTCTAGGTCAAGGGTTTCCTTTGTCAATTGGAAAAAGGGTGTTCCCAGAAGTTGGCTAATTCACCCTTGGGACGAAATGGTATACATTATTCAAAAATTTGTTACATGTGAAGGACGTTACAGTATAGTATACCTATATCACATCAAACTTCTGTTGCACTTAAAAGGTCAATGCACCATCAGTTTGCCCTACTTCCTCTTACAGAGTTTGACTAAAATGTCGAAGACCATTCAGAAACGAAAAGGTAATGAAGATAAGAGTTTGTGTCATTTTGGGTTGATCAAAATTCTAATTGAATTTGAGTTGCAGAGGAGAGGAAAAACATGGAAAGAATTTTTAATTGCCAATCAAATTAAAGAAGATGAACAGGAACAGCAGCAAGAACGCACAGAGTTTATGCTTGATATTGATGAAGAAATCCCTGAGCGTAAGTCAAGCAATGTTCCTCAACCCAGCAGTGGTGTAAGGACAAGAAGGATGAGGCAAGAAACTGCCAAGAAAATTGAACAAGACAAAATCTTCACTACTTATACGAGAAGATCAAGGAGAATACAAAAGAACCAAACACAAGATGATCAACCAGAGTCAAATGCAAATGCACCAATGAACATTGAAAGCAATACTAATTCACAGCCAGAACAGGAAGCAGAAATGGAAATCGAGAGTAACAAGGAAGAAAGGAAAGAGCCAGTACCTACAAACAAGAAACAGAGAAGGTTAGAGAAACAAATTGAAGAGCTAAAAGAGGAATTGATGGAAGCAAACATGTTGGAGAAGGTCATAAAGAAGGAAAATGAAATGTTGAGAGCTCAGAGCAAGAAGATTCAGCAAAAAAATGAGAAACTAAAGAAGCAAATCAAAGAACTTAAGACTGATCAAACTGAAACGTGCAAATGGGCGACAAAATGGTACACTCAGAAAAAAGCTCTCAAAGAAAAATATAAGAATCTGAAACATGAGTTCCAAGTTCAAAAGAATGCCCAAGTTCAGAAGAGTATAGATGTCTTGCTACAAGCGGCAGAGGCACAAGCAGGAACAGAATATAAAGGGAGCACATCAGGAGCACATCAAGATTAGCATGAGGACATGCTAAATCATTGAGCTTGGGGGAGATGTTAGTACTATTTTATTGCCATACTTTTCTTCTAAAAATCCATCATTTATCTATCATTTTCCTCCATAAACCCCTCATAGTCCATTGAAATTGATTAATGAAGCATTATAGTTGTTATTTTACATTAAATTTAATTTATGGATTTTTATGTTAAAAATTGGAAATTTTCAACAAAATTACAGGATGTCATGACTTCCTGTAATTGGTTTATGTTGTGACACGTGGCATGGCAGGAAAATCAAAACAGAGGATAGGGACGTGATCACGGATGTACATACATGGTGAAAGATCTATTCAACATCGCATCTGGAGCTCCTGGATACATGGTCAATGCTGGTCAAACCCAACCTTTTTGGTCATAAAAGCAGCAAAAAGCTAAAGTTACCTAAACTGATTTCTTTTTATTTTAGAAATCAGTTAAGAATAGAAAAAAAAACAAAATCACCTTTTTTACTGTAAAAGCAGAAACATCTGCATGATAATGTATGTACATTCGATTGTAAACCTTAAGGAATGTTAGTGAACAAAGGATAATAGACATTGAGCAAACTTAAGACTACGCATTGTATTGTTACCAGAACTTTGTTCTTGCATGTAATTGATTTCCAGACTTTAATCACAGGCAGGACGGGCCCTATGTGGGGACTGGTATACTTTCATTTCATTTTCATAGCATTTAGACTTCAGATCTGTATAGCGTTTGATGCCATTTCTTTGCTTGTGAATTAATTAATTCGATTATAAGTTCTTGCGAGTGTTATTGTATGATTCATGGTTATAGCTTGAAACTTCAGTTGCTAAATTATTGAACAAGATCTTGTAAAAGATTTAATTGAGCACTGAATTTCGAAGTATCTCTGTGGACTCTGTTTTCATGCATTTGAGTTTTAGTATGCTTAAAAGAGTCTTTAGTTTTCATGAATTTGATTGTTAGGATGCTTAATGTGTTACCAAGAAAGAGTTTTTGTGAATGATATCCTTGTAAGAGGATTGAAAACTCAGACTAGTAACACGCTGTGTTTTTAGAACAGTTAATTAAATTAGATTATTTGAGTGTTTAAAGTGTGAAAGGAAACATATTCCAATCTCTTGTAAAAGAGTGCTGTAGCCTGTCACAGTAGACACTTATCTAGGTAGATGAGATCCTTTTAGGTCTATAGATTGTAGACACGTGCCTCTAAGTTTACCTACCTTGGTTGACATTAAATTTAGTCTAATCTAGACCCCTAGATTGGTCACTACAGGCATATTGGCACTGGACAGACCAAGAGGATTGGGATTCGAGTAAAGAATATCTACAAGCTGGAGGTAGATGACTGTGTTGCATTGAGTTCCAAAGTAGAGTTGGTGTAGAACCAAGATGTTGGTGAGCTATGGCATAGAAGATTGGGCCACTTGCACCATGGGGCCTTGAAGGTCATGCAACAGATTTCTACCGGACTTCCCAAGGGAAAACTGGAGCAGACGGATACATGCAAAGGTTGTACCTTGGGTAAGTATGTGAATCTTCCTTTCAGGATCGAGATAGTAGAGCTGGAGAAATCCTCGAGCGAGTTCACACAGATGTGTGTGGACCATTCTCTATAGCCTCCACAGCTAAACAAAGGTACTGTGTTATTTTTATTAATGATTTTTCTCGTAGATGTTGGATCTACTTTATGCAGAAGAAGGATCGGGCCTTCTCAAGGTTTTTTGAGTTTAAAGCCTTGGCAGAGAAAGAATCTGGAAAGAAAATAAGGGCCTTGCATAGTGACAATGGTGGACAGTATGTCTCCCAACAATTTAAGAACTTTTGCGTCGCAGAAGGAATTAAATGGGATTTGACAGCACCCCATAACCCCACAACAGAATGGGGTGGCCAAAAGGAAGAACAGATCGATTGTGGAAGCAGCTCGAGTGATGTTGCATGACCAAAGCCTACCACTTCATTTGTGGGCTGAGGCATGTAATACAGCTGTATACTTGCAGAACAGAAGCCTGCATCGTATACTGGGAACGAAGACACCAATGGAAGCCTTTTCCAAGAAGAGACCAGATGTGAGTCACTTTAGGATCTTTGGATCATCAGTTTATTGCCATGTGACCAAAGATGCCCGAAAGAAGCTAGATCCAATAGCTAAGTTGGGGATACTTGTGGGGTACACTGATACACCCCACAACTATCTGGTGTTCCTGCCTACCAGTCAAAGGACAGTGGTACACAAATATCTGAAGTTCGATGAGCAGAAAACCATGCGAGTATCACTTAAGAGGGAGCTCAAGTTGCATGCAGAGGAGGAACTTTCAGTTCCTAAGGAGGAGGAGCCTCATACTGATGCGGAGCAGCCGCATGCAGAGGATCCAGGAGTGGAGACATCCACTCATGTTGAGTCTTCCAGAGATGGGCAGAAACGCTCAAGGGAAGTTGACAGGTTGATGATGGATGCGCGAGAGAATGTGGGACAACCATCTTCTCAGTGCAGACAGAGGAGGTCATGGCCCTGGTTGGGAAGTGTGTAGAGACCGAACCTTCTTCTTTTGAGGAAGAAGTGCATCAACCAGTCTGGGTTGATGCTATGGTAGAGGAGTACAACTCTATCATTCGGAACATTTTGTGGGATGTTGTCCGAAGACCTCAGGACAAGTCAGTGGTGAGTTCCCGATGGCTTTACAAGGTAAAGCAGGCAGCTGATGGCAGTGTTGAGAAACATAAGGCAAAGTTTGTTTCCCGTGGTTTCTCACAAGTTGAGGGGATCAACTACGATGAGACCTTTGCTCCTATAGAAAGGTATTCATCTATATAATAGATGTTGGCACTATTAGCTCAGATGGGTTGGAAGATCCATCAGATGGATGTG
This sequence comes from Pinus tabuliformis, assembly GCA_031772625.1. NCBI lineage: Eukaryota > Viridiplantae > Streptophyta > Pinopsida > Pinales > Pinaceae > Pinus > Pinus tabuliformis. Next base: position 1,992,930,236 of record CM062816.1, read on the forward strand.
AAGACTGTGTTCCTCAATGGGAAGATTGAGGAAGAGGTGTACATTGAGCAACCGGAAGGTTTTGAGACCTTCGATCATGAGTCACATGTGTGTTGACTCAAGAGGGCTTTGTACGGGCTGAAGCAAGCACCTCGTGCTTGGTACACCAGGATCGACAGCTATTTCACTGGGTTGGGCTTCACCAAGAGTGAAGCAGATGCGAACCTTTACCACATCATGGTAGAAGGTAAGCCATTGATCATTGTTCTTTATGTGGATGATCTGATTTTGACAGGTGATGATCAGTTGATCAAGTCTTGTAAGGAGGACCTTGCAAGAGAGTTCGAGATGAAAGACATGGGTCTTATGCACTACTTTCTAGGCATGGAAGTGTGGCAGAAGGATGGGGAAGTGTTTGTGTCTCAAGGCAAGTATGCCAATGAGATACTCAGGCGATTCCACATGGAGAAGTGCAAGCCCATGCAGACTCCTCTAGCTGGTAACTGGAGGAAGGAGGATGCTACTTCAGGTGAGGTAGTAGCTGCTACTGTTTATCAACAGCTGGTGGGTTCATTGATGTATCTAGTGAACACACGACCAGACTTATGCTTTGCGGTGAACTAGCTGAGTCAAGCTATGGTTTAGCCTACCAAGCTGTTTTGGAAGGCAGCGAAGCATGTGCTGAGATACCTCATAGGCACATCTCAGTATGGATTGTGGTACAGACAAATAGAGGGAGTGAAGCTTCAAGGCTTCACAAATGCAGATTAGGCAGGGAGTCCATTAGACCGAAAGAGCACTTTTAGAGGAATCTTCAAACTTGGTTCAACTGCAATTTCCTGGTACAGCAGGAAACAGAGGTCAGTTGCACTTAGCTCAGTAGAGGTTGAATACATGGCTGCCAGTCAGGCAGCATGTGAGGCCATTTAGATGTGGAAGATTCTAATGGGATTATTTGGTCAAAGGATGGATCCAACTGTGAACTATTGTGATAATCATAGTTGTATCAAACTCTATGAGAATCCAGTATTTCATGACAGGTCTAAGCACATAGATATCCAGTATCATCATCTTCGAGACTGTGTGGTGAAGAGGATCATGTTGTTGCTGTATGTTTCGACCGAGGAATAGGATGCAGATATTTTGACTAAGGCATTGTCAAAATGCAAGTTCGAGTTCCACAGAGACAGGATTGGGGTGACTGATAATCCCTTTCTTGTTGAGAGGGAGTGTTGAAAATAGCAACAAGAAATGCTAAAAATAGAAGTGCTAAAAATAACACTGCTATAAATAGCATTTTGGGATACATTCCAATTTTAGTTAGTCCCTAAACTAAAATTGAGAATTAAAATTCGAATTTGATCTTAGCAGTTGTTTGTAAAATAATTAATTAATTCATCTTGAGTTAATTAGTTGTAGAAAATCAAACATGAAGTCTATGTGAAGACATGCAACAGTTTCCCCTTTGATTGAGGAAGTTATCCCTTGATTAAGGAGATCAGGATGAGTTGTACTTTGAGTTGTAATTAGTTAGCTCAGTTAACTGAGTTAAGTCCAGTTAGATTAGTTCCAACAGTTTGTGGAACTAATTGTGAGTTCAGTTAGTTAATGCATGCATGCATGTAACTGTTGCACTTCAGATAACTGAATATTCTCTCATAAATAACTCATGCATGTCAGTTCAGTTAGAGACCCAGTTGAGATCAGATGATGGGACAATGTACTATCAGTTGTAGGAATATTCCATTGAGGATATCTCTTGCATGCAGAAGGAATTCATTCCTTGGAGATTGCGCAGTTACTTCTGAGTTTGATGAGTGTGTGATGAGGCCAATTCACACAAGTGGCAACATTGAACCCTAGGAGAAACTGCGCAAGGAAATAGGAGGCTTGGAGGATTGGAGCAGGGAATATGTTGTGTCTATTCAGTCTGTGAGTTGTATTGAGGGATTGTATTGAGAGTTGGATAGCTTGTGAGCTAAAGCTTTGTGTAATCCGGACATATTTTGACTTGTATGATAATACAGAGATTAGGGTTTTTAGCTGAGGCTTTCCCCAGACTATTCTTCTATGTTCATGTGATTGCTTTCTCATTCTCTATTATATGTGTTCTATTTGATCTTGCTCAAAATTAATTAAGCTTCCGCAAGTTTGTTTGTAGAAGTAGATCGAGTATTTTGCTTTAGTATATTACATAATCTGGTGATCTATAGTGGGAAACTCTACAAATGAAAGAGGTCCAACATTGGAAGCTGGACCTGGAGATGTAGCCCAAGAGGGGTGAATTCCTTTATCATTTGATGTCTTGTGTTTGCTGTTATGGTATTTTTATCTTCAGTATTTTTTGCATAACTGATTTTAAAAGCATGTTATATGTTAAGTATTTGACATAGTTGTTTAAAGACTCCATAAAAATTTCACATGTAAATTGACATAAACCCTCATGCATTTCAATTGCAAATTGTTAAGAAATCTTCAAGTTTCACATACAGATCATTTTTTTCCCGGTGAAAGGTTTTCCACTAGATATCTTGTGTCTCTTGTGTGACGGTTTTTGTGGTTGTGTTTGATGGTTTTGTTGTGTATTTTTTCTCTCATGTTTGTTTGATTTAGATGTTTATATTGTTTATATTCATGTGATGATATGTGTTGTTGGTTAATATATGTGATTTAGTAGAGAAGTTTAAATTGGTGAAAATTGTTAATAAGATACACTATTGACACCCCCCTCCCCCCCCAACCCTCTCAATAGTGCTCAAATTTTTCAAATAATTGGTATCAGAGTTAGAGCTCTCAATTGCATCTTAATCATTGGAGAGTAGATATGGGGTTTGTTGGAAAAAAAACTTGATTTTTTTTTAGGACGACTTCTCAAGGAATGGTTCTCCTTACTGTTGCAAATTTCAAGGTATGGCATAAAAATGTTAAATCTTAATTTTTGACTTGTGGATCTAACATTTGGAGGCTAGTATGTGAAGGATGTGGTAAGGATCCAATTGCACCTAAAGTTTTGCAGCAGAATGTGCAAGCTAGATGCATAATCTACATGAATCTTCATGGTGATGATTTGAAGAAGCTAGTAGGTTTGAAATATGCCAAAGAAATGTGGCACAATCTAGAGTCCATATTTGGAGATGGTACTAGCAGTAATAAGGAGAATGAGAAAAAGAGCAACAAGAACAAGAATAAGAAGAAGTGCCTTCAAAATCAAGAATCTCGGCCATAAGAGTCTCATCCTCCTAGTGCAAATGATTCAATTGATGATGAGGAGAAATTAGAAATTCCTGAATCCAAAGGTATAAATATTAATGATTTTCTGTTAAGTTATAATTTTGATGATTCAAATTTTGATCATGTTGAAGTGCTTAGTGAAGATGAGATTCTTAGAGTTGAGATTTCTAAACTAATAGTTGTATGTAAGGATCAGGAAAAAATATTATAGATCTTTGATAATAAGGAGGCCAAGATCAAGGAAGAGATTATTAACTTAAATATTAGCTTGGAAGAATCAGAAAGAGTTGAGGAAGGCATGAGGAAGCAGTACAAAGAGAAGGAAGATCACTGTGAGCGATTAGAAGTTGAAGTGATTTCCTTGAGAAAGCAGTGGAAGATGGACAAGAGCACTTTTCCCTTAGATAGTTTGCTTGCGATCTAGAGATCACCATTTGATAAATCTGGTCTTGGATTTTGCATGCAAGTAAAAACACCAAAGTTGAACCAAAAGAACCTGTAGCGAACAATGCCAGTAGGAAGAGTATAAAATAAATAAACCAGTAGTAGATCCAACAACAACGGAAAAGAAAACCTCAAGGAGCACCTACATTTAGAATATTTTTTTCTCCAAGAGAATATCATGGCATATTTGTAAGATCTCAAAGGAAGCAAAGCCCCTTCATTCCTATGATGAGAAAGGTTGAGTGTTACAACTGCCACAAGCTTGGACATGTTGCAGCCAACTGTAGGAGCAAAATGTATAGACCTAATCAACGAAGCATGCAGGATTTTCAGTAGCTAGTGAGATTGGCCAACATGTATAATCATCTTTTTGTTATGGTGATTGTTATTCATGTAACATGTTTGGCCATAAGGCATACGGTTGCAGATCTAACCAATGGAGGAGAAGCACATTGCATGCAAGGTATAAATCTGGCATGAGCAGCAATATATTTAATCCTCTTGCATCATATCTTGGCCACATGGAGTGCTACACATGTCATAACTTTGGCCTTATGGCAAGAGACTGCTTATTGCCCCGTTATTTAAGGAAAAATCAGCAAAAGTAGCAAAAATAAAGAGGACCTAGCAAAAAACTAGTGAAGGAAAAAAAGAAGCAACCAAAGAATGTGTGGAGAAAGAAGGAGAAGCAGTTCTTCAAATAGTGAAGAGAAGCCCCTCATGCATTCCATGGTTATTTCATGCATACTTATAGAGGAATACATATGTTCATGAAAGGTGCATAACCTCAAGGGGAGCGTATGGTAGCAGTGTGACGGTTTGATGAGTACAAGTTGGTGCAACAGTGTATGATGAGTTTCATTTAGCTTCATGCATTTTCAAATCAGTGAGATCATCCTGCATATTGGAGGTATATTGAGCTCAAGGGGAGCTATGCATGGTATGAGTTTTGCATATTTATTTCACATCTTCTTCATTATTTTCACTCAGTTATTTGCAGTATTTATACACATGTTTTCCTGAGTGAAATGGATACATTTTTCGGCCATATACATGTTTTTGGTCCCTGCTGATAGTTTGTTGAAAATTTGTACAACCATGCATAGAATGTGACCATTTCTTTAGCCATGTACAGAGGTGATTTGAGACTTGGACCAGCCATGTGTAGGCTATTATATGTAATTTATTACAACCATGTATTTATTATAGTATCATCATTTTTATGTTGGTAGTGTGTAAGACAATGCATATGTCGTGAATATTGGAAGACTATTCTTTGAATGTTTGCAATGTATGTTGTTTTCATTTTTACTAAGGAAATTCAACTATTTTGGTGGATTCAGTACTTATCTTGTTGAAGGTGTATTGCATTAACAATCATTTCTTCCTCGTGAACTATTTTGCTAGTTGATCAATGATTCATTCATATGTATATGCTTGTGTGCCTTTTCTAGATTAGTATTATTACTTGTCTTTAAAGGGCCCATTTTTCTCTTCCCTTTCGGTAGAAGGACCTTGATACTTTCTGCAATTGAACATTTCACAAGGCATACTCACTTGTGTTGAACTTATCTGAAATGGCTCATCCTCAAATCATACTCCCAGGGTGTTTTTCTAACCTATCCCCTGGTGAACTTTCAATCCCCAATTAGCTCCTCCATATCTTGTCTCAATTCAAGTTTGATGGTGAGGGTGATACATCCATTTCCAAGCCTCCATCTCTTTTCCTTAATTTCTGTGAATATTATGAAATTGATTGTGAAGATGTGGCTTGTATTCTCTTCTACCTCACCTTCGAAGGTCGAGTTAGCCAATGGTGTCACACTCTACCACCTAATTCCATTCATTCTCTTGAACACCTCATAAAGGATCTTAATTCAGCATTTGATAGGTATTATTACCGAAATGTTTATAAAAGAATCAATCAACTTAGAATTGAACCTAATGAATCAATTGACTATTTTTCGAATAGATTCCTTCACGTATGTTATGAGTTTCTTGAAGAAGACATGGATTTGGATTTCTTCAAGAAAAAGTTTGAGTGTTTGGTTCATATCTCTTTGCATGGTGAATCCAAACCACCTGATGTTTTTTCTTCCTTACTCTTGTAAATCATGAGACACCTCTAATTTCAGAAGAGAAACCTACTATTCATTTTGTTCCTTGTCCTTGTCCTTTTTCAGTTCTGATGTGGGTGCCTCCTTGCAATGATAATAAGGTTAAGAAGTCTACACATCAAATTCCTAATCCATATTCTCATTCCCCTTCTGCTTTTCATGATTCAGATCCAATGGACGAAATCCTGGAATGTCTCATGAAGCCTATGGTGAAGACTAATTATTCCATTCATCAAGATGGTATTAACGCTTATGAATCTAGTCTTGAATCTAATTTGAATTCATGTCATCCTCTATCATCTCTTTCTCATGATCCCTGGCCCCATGTTTTTCCTGATCAACCTATTCCAAATCCAAGTAGTGAACAAGTGCAAGGTAGTCACGTTTCGCAAGTATAGGAGCAGGAAGGTGAAGATTATTTAAATATTTCTTATCTTTTTCAAAATCCATTGTGTGAAGATGATTCTTCCTCATTCTTGGATGATAATGAATCTCGTAATCTTGGTCGTCAATTGAATACAACCAGTCTTCCTAATCAATATTAGGTCTTGTGAAACAATCATTCTGATGAGGATGACTTTGCTGATATATATGATGATAAATGCCCAAGTGCGCCAACTAATCTTTCAATTTCTCAAGGAAATTTTGTCTCGAAAGATTTAGATCTTAAATATGTTTTGGTCAAAGAAGATTCCCTTGTGAACACGTATTCCTCTTCACCTCTCTACTATTTACAATGCATCAACTTGCGATGGAGACTCTCCATGCTCTTCAAGATTGTTATCTCATGAGTTGAATCCTGAAGTAACACAGGATAGTGAAAATATCTATGATCAAGAAGAAAGTGATGAAATTATAGAGAATCCATTCCATCCTTTACCATCTTTTGTTTTGCATGAGGGAAACTCTTGAATTAGTGTGATCATGAGATTTTTCCGATTCATACATCCTCGGACTTGCGATCAGAAGAATATTATGAATTGAGTAATCTATTTATTGAAGTTGAAAAAATTGATCAAACCAGTGATGTAGATAGTTTTCGTCTAAATAATGATGTCCTGTTAACTTAATCGATGGCAGTTGTACACATGCAATTTTTGATCTGTCTCAGTTTGTAAAATGTTCTTATCTACTTTTTCAAAGTTTCAGAACTAGTCAGGAAGTCAATGCACTTCAACTCTCGTTGATGGTTATGTCAGTTTCTCACAATCTTGGTAAAAATCCCGAACCATGTCACATATGGATTTTCTTGGAGAATTCTTTCATTTGTATTGTTTCACTGGATGCAAACTCATTCTTGATGGATTTTGGTATTTCTTGTTACAAATTTTCTATTTCTTGAGATTGGGTTTCTTATCATATTTCTATCGTGAATTCATTGTGCAGGGCTACACCCGCACCCATACCCACAGATTTCATAAGAGTGCCTAACACAATTGTCCCAGGCAATAGACTCACAAAGGAGTCAAACTTCATATTTATATATGGTTAAGGCCCTTCACCATAAGTTCCTTTTGAATCGGAACCCAATCACCCCGCCATTATCTCCTATTGGAGCTCTATCCACTCTTATAACCTTCATATGAGACTTAACGAAGCCTTTTCTTCATATCCTTCCATCGTTAGACATACATATATATATATATATATATATATATATATATATATATATATATATATATATATATAATTAGTCCTCTCAACCTTTGGCTAATACATATTTAACACATAAAACCATTCTATATGCGTAAATACCTTTACAAAGGAAACTTATGCAAATATACTCGTTTCTTCTTTACGTACAGCTTCCGCGTAGATTTCCAGGCTAAACCTCATTGCAATCGCTATCGGCTATATTTCACGGCCATACATATATATATGCCTTCCATTTCCCGATATGAAATTTCCCTACAAACTCGGGAAATGCACTATTGGCGCTTTATTCTTCGCTATCCTGTTTACAAAGGAAAACACCCCAAAACATATATATCGGACTTCAAATCCATTGAACCCACGTCTATAAATGTGTCAGGTCCGCTACCCATCAGCCCTTTGTATTATCGCAAGTCTTCTCCATACGCCGATTCCGATATCCCGATACCTCCAATTCGCTTTATCGCTATCAGCGATCGGCCCTTGCTTAATCCACTGTCACCAGTCCTTTGCCAGCTCCGATATGCGATTTGCAATTAGATCTGGACCGTCGATCTGGATCTTGATCCGACGGTCCTCATTTCATCGGCAATTGCTCATCACTATAACTCAATGACTCACTCCGAAGACTTTAAAAGGCTTTCTGCCGCTGTGATTTAATCTCAGTCGTTGATCTTAATGATCCAATGGCTACTGAGCATCCATCCTTCACCTTTCCACTCAACTCTTTGTACTTGGTTTTTCCGCGTTTTCTTCAGTTTCTTCTTTGTAGTTCAGCTTCTTCAAAGGTTATACTTTCCACTCTTCTACTACTCAACTCATTCTCGCTAGGGCTTAACTTCACTCCTCCTCTTCAGAGCGGCTCTGATGCTCCAATTGGACTCGATGGCCCCTTTTGATTCTTCTAAATCGTGCTTCTCTTTCTCTGCTTGCTCTTCAGAACTCCACCTTCCACGGATCATCTTCTCTGGGCTTAACTCTTAAGCACATACTTGCTACGCCATTCCTCAAGAGCTTCCTCTATCTCTTCAATTGGATTCAAAATCCATTGTGATTCCTCTGAATCAATCCATCCATCTGCGTCCTTTAGAATTCTGCCTGCAACCTGTTGTAAAACCTACGAATTCACAGTAAACTCATACATGGAATACTTTAATATTTTGACACAGTCAAGAAATAACTCTTCCTATATTAATATAAAAAGCAATGATTACATTCGAGACTCTTCTGTCTCAAACACACACACACACATGCCTGATTTCCTATTAGTGGCCTCCTCCTATTGAATGTGCAGGTTCACTTATTTATAAGAATGCATTGGATTGGATCATTGGAGGATCCGATCACCCCTATAACAAAATCCCTAAAGCTCTCTGCATGCATACATATGTGGCAGATAAGTCTCCTTGAGACTTTATCCATTCCATCTTTTCCTCTATTTTAAAACAGAAAAGTCTTCTTATCAGCTTCCCATTTAATGCCTAAAAGCTCTCTCTTGTTCCTAAAATCATGAAACTATTTAAGAGTTGGATTTTACTTCTACCACTCATGTTCTCATTTATTTATTTTTGAGAGAATTTACATATTCTACCATTATCTAATTAAATCACACTTAAAGGCCTAAATATTGCCTTAACTTGATACTTAGGAAAACTATTTCCTAAAATGCATGACCCCCTATGTCTACTATTTACAATGATTTTCCTTGGGCTGAATGCTCCTACATCAGACTCCCAAAGTAGAAAATATTCATGATCTCCTGATCATGTGTCTTCTGGTCTTGGTCTTCCTGGATCCCACACTTTTTTCTATAACTGTCTAGATGCTTTATTCCTTTGCTACCACTGCACTTATGCTGTCTTTTGATCCATTTTCTTCTTCCTGTCAATGAGGTTCAACTTCTGATTGATCTTGCTTGCTGCTGTTACCATTTTCCTCGACTTGAATTGCTTCATCATCTGCTGCCATATTTCTTCAATTTCTATGTCCAACATATCTTTGGGCTTGTCCATCTTCTGCTTCTTACTTCTATCTTCTTCTCTTTCTTTCAGGTTACTGTTGCTTTCTTCTATGCTGACTTTTCTTTTACTTGCTTTATTCTTTGGTTTACTTGCTCTTGCTTTACTTGCTGCCATTTTTGCTGCCTCCCTATCATCCTTACACTCTTTCATGATTGAATTATGATTGTTTAGCATTTTCTCCAACAATTTAACATCTTTGTTCCATGGATTGAATTCTTCCATGAAGTCTTCTTCTTTCATCTTTACTTGGCTGCTCACCTGTGCCAAATCTCCTCCAGCAATTGCAACAAAACCTGCATTCACAAAACACTTGTTAAAATTAAAAACATGAGGCCTTGGTGCCTCTTCTTTCTTTGGTAACATTTCAGTTTTTTTCTCTATTTCCTCTTCCTCTGTCAGCATATCAGTATGCTAATTCGAATTCTCAATAGAATTCATGAGATTGTCCATTAGTCTCTCTTCCACACCATCTGTTCTAATGATGCCTTCCTGCTCTTCTCCACTTTAGTGAACTCCTCCTCCATTAACCTGTTGCTGGTTATATTTACTTTGAAATTGTTTGATTCCTACTACCTCTTTACCATCTTCAAACAATCTCTACTCAATCTCTTTGATCACATACTCATACTCATTCATGTTGTTTAATGAACCTGCAAACAAATTATTGCATCTTCCTGTCTCCATGCCTACTTGAGACACATCTTCTTCTTCAAAAATTGTAACTGTAGCTTCTGTTCTACCGTTAAGTTCTCTCATCAGTTTCTCCAACAGTTTAATCTCTTCTTCACACTTAGAAAGCACTTCATCACAATGCTCTCTTCTTCCAGATTCATCCTTTACATGCTGTGTTACAGTATTAAAACATTGTCTTCCTTTGATCCTTGTAATCTCAAGGTCTTTCTACTGTAGCAAATCACTACTTCCCTCATTCAAGAGGTCTTCTCCATCATACTCTGTTCTCCTAGAGTACTCCTCCAGAATTTCAATATCTTCAAAAGACTATCCATCCTCTTCAAAACACTCCTTTGTTAGTGTTCCTTTTCCCAAGGTTAAATCCTTTGCATAGGGTTCCTCCTTCTTAACATCCTTCAGTAGATGTCCTTCTTCCCTACTGTCTATCTCAACAGTTTCCATGGCTATCTCTATTGTGCCTATCATCATAGTGAATTTATGATCCTTTACTATGTTTTCAGCTAACATAGTCTCTTCCTCAAGTTTGCCTTCAGTCCCTTGCTATTTATCTCCTCTGAAGATATCTTCAAATGGTTGTTTTTCTCCTACAATATCTGCCATCATACACAAACTATCAATTTTAAAAATATAAGACCATATGGTCTCACTTGATGGTTCAACCATCATATCTCTTTGCTATTTTAAATCATTCATATGATTCAGAAATTCTTCGATGGTCTCTTCTTCAATCTCCTCAAGCCCTTCACTTAGTTGGTTGACATCTTCCACTAGTTGTATATGAGATCTATCTACCTCATCTTCTTCTAGAATAGAATTTTGATTATGCTAGTCTTTTTCCTTCTTCATGACAATATCAGCCAATTTTCCTTCACCTACAAACAACACAAATTGTCAGATTTAAAACCATGTGACCCTTTGGCCTTAATTGAAGTTTCAGTCTTCAAGTCTTCATCTTCACTATCTCCTAGAAATTATCCTTGTTCTGGTTCACAAATGGATTCTTCCATTTCTAACTCAAATTCCTTGAGTTTTCCCTTCAACCACTTCACTTTCTTTTGTTGCAGCCTTCTCTGCATCTCATGCCATTCTATTGGCTTCTTCCTTAAGACCCAACCTAGTCTCTGGCTTTCCTCAAGCATTCTCCTTAATGCATTGATTTGTTCTTTTAATTTAGCAACCTCTTTGTCAATTTCCTCTTGACTCATCTTCTTTCCATTTGCCTTGGCATCCTTCTTTTCATATCTTCTGCTGTGGCTTCTTTCTGAACCTCTGCTATGACTATCAGTAGTCATCTTCTTCTCTTCTTTCTTCATGAGCTCTTTTGCAACAAGCCTCCGCAACAGCTAGTCCTCCTGGCTGCAATCTTACCTCACTAATCTCTCCTCACTTAGTCTTTTGGTAAGCACGGGTCCTCTATCTGGAACCTCTTCTTGAGCAACACCTTTGCTCCTTCTAGGCTTCTGCAATCTCTCACTTTCTCTTGAGAACACTTCAGCTATCCTCTCTGTCCAATCTCTTGTTGGATTCTTTAGGTTCACTGCCACTTCTCCTTTAGAGTATTCTCCTTACTCTGTCTTTAAGAACTCACCTATTCTTCTCACAACTTCTCTTGCTGTCACCTGTGCATTAGTATAAAAAACACACATTCCTAATTTAAAATAGAACACATTACCTCACTTCCAAGATCTCAACATGATCTTGTTTCACCATTCCAGCTGTCCTTTGAATGGATTGTCCTCTGTTTTGTCTCCAAGTCCTCTTTCCTTCAGAACTTGCACTAAGCAATCTTGCTTTCTCTTTCCTTCAAGGAATCCTCTGTTCCTACTTACTCCAAGCCTTTGCTAGAACTGCTACAATATCCCACTATAGTCTTTATCATTCAGCACATTACCTTTTCCTGTGTGTAAATTCCTTTTCGTAGAAATCTTCCCCACTTTATTTTTACTCTGATAGTAATTCTTATTTGGCCTCAATTATACTCTGATACCACTAATGGTGCAGGGCTGCACCCGCACCCATACCCACAGATTTAATAAGAGTGCCTAACACAATTGTCCCAGGCAATAGACTCACAAAGGAGTCAAACTTCATATTTATATATGGTTAAGGCCCTTCACCACCAGTTCCTTTGAATCGGAACCCAATCACCCCGCCATTATCTCCTATCGGAACTCTATCTGCTCTTATAACCTTCATATGAGACTTAACGAAGCCTTTTCTTCATATCCCTCCATTGTTAGACATATATATATAATTAGTCCTCTCAACCTTTGGCTAATACATATTTAACACATAAAACCATTCTATATGCGTAAATACCTTTACAAAGGAAACTTATGCAAATATACTCTTTTCCACTTTACGTATGGCTTTGGCACAGATTTCGAGGCTAAACCTCATCGCAATCGCTATCGGCTATATTCCACAACCATACATATATATATGCCTTCCATTTCCCGATATGTGATTTCCCTACAAACCCGAGAAATACACTATTGGCGCTTTATTCTTCGCTATCCTCTTTACAAAGGAAAACACCCCAAAACATATATATCAGACTTTAAATCCATTGAACCCGCATCTATAAATGCATCAGGTATGCTACCCATCGGCCCTTTGTATTATCGCAAGTCTTCTCCATACATCGATTCCGATATCCTGATACCTCTGATTCGCTTTATCGCTATCGGCGATCAGCCCTTGCTTAATCCACTATCGCCAATCCTTTGTCGGCTCTGATATGCGATTTGCGATTAGATCTGGACCATTGATCTGGATCTTGATCCGACGGTCCTCATTTCATTGGCAATCACTCATCGCTATAACTCAATGACTTGCTTTGAAGACTTTAAAAGGCTTTCCACCGTTGTGATTTAATCTCAGCCGTTGATCTTAATGATCCAACGGCTGCTGAGCGTCCATCCTTCACTTTTCCACTCGACTCTCTATACTTAGTTTTTCCGCGTTTTCTTTAGTTTCTTCTTTGTAGTTCGGCTTCTTCAAAGGTTCTACTTTCCACTCTTCTACTGCTCAACTCATTCTCGCTAGGGCTTAACTTCACTCCTTCTCTTCAGAGCTCTGCTCTGATGCTCCAATTGGACTCGATGGCCCCTTTCGATTCTTCTGAATCGTGCTTCTCTTTCTCTACTTGTTCTTCAGAACTCCGCCTTCCACAAATCAGCTTCTCTGAGCTTAACTCTTAAGTGCATCCTTGCTACGCCATTCCTCCAGAGCTTCCTCTATCTCTTCACTTGGATTCAAAATCCATTGTGATTCCTCTGAATCAATCTGACCCTCTGCATCCTTTAGAATGCTGCTTGCAACCTGTTGCAGAACCTACGAATTCATAGTAAACTCATACATGGAATACTTTAATATTATGACACAGTCAGGAAATAACTCTGCCTATATTAATATAAAAAGAAATGCTTACATTTAAGACTCTTCGGTCTCACGCGCACACACACACACACAGGCTTGATTTCCTATTAGTGGCCTCCTCCTGTTGAATGCACAGGTTCACTTATTTATAAGAATGCATTGAATTGGATCATTGAAGGATCCGATCACCCCTATAATTTATAAGAATGCATTGGATTGGATCATTGGAGGATCCGATCACCCCTCTAACAAAAGCCCTAAAGCTCTTTGCATGCATACATATGTCTCAAATAAGTCTCCTTGATACTTTATCCATTCCATCTTTTCCTCTGTTTTAAAACAGAAAAATCTTCTTATCAACTTCCCATTTAATGCCTAAAATCTCTATCTTGTTCCTATAATCATGGAACTGTTTAAGAGTTGAATTTGACTTCTACCACTCATGTTCTCATTTATTTATTTTTGAGAGCATTTACATATTCTCCCATTATCTAATTGAATTACACTTAAAGGCCTAAATATTGCCTTAACTTGATACTTAGGAAAACTATTTCCTAAAATGCATGACCCCCTATGTCTACTATTTACAATGATTTTCCTTGGGCTGAATGCTCTTGCATAAATTCATCCTCATGAAAATCTCTTGTATCGAATTTGGGTTTGGAGTGCATACCTTTCGTGAATGCGCGGAATTGTGAAGTAGATCAATTTGAAGATTACCTTTGGTCGGAGAATTCAAATCTATTAGGTGTTATGGTGGACAATCAACTCCTAGTCTCTCTTATAGATTTCTTGATGACACCAAAAATCCTCTTGAGTGTTATCAAGTGCTTAAGTTATTTGTTGAATCAAGTTCCCATTTTCATACATTACACCCTAACTAGTTTTGTATATTTGCTATACTAGCATTCCTCTTCAATTATGTAGATGATTACGATGCTTGTACAATTTTTCACCAGTTACAGGAACATGATTTTTCACATTCGGCACGTGAGGAAGTTGGTTCTATTGTTCAGAGCATTCATGGAACTCTTAAAATTGATTTATCCTTGTTAATTACAAATTAGGAATCCGATGATTTAATCAGGCCATATGATCATGATTCTGTCTCTAATGATTGTCATTCAACTTACCATTTTCCCATCAACACATCCAATGACATTTTCTTTACATCCTTTGATATTTACAGTTTATCATCTCAATATCTAGATACTAGCCAAGCAGTTGAGCCACTTTAGCCTTTGTTGATGGTTATGTCAAGTCCTCATTATCTTGACATGTCGGCTAAATATGATCAGATCCTTTTTCCCTTGCAAGATTCTCATCCTGACCCTGTGCGTCTAATTAATTAATCTTTTCAAGGATTTTGGGGTTTTCAAGAGGATTGTTTTGAGTTTCATGATCCAATCTATGATTACTTGGAAACATTTTACCTAGCAATCCCTTTTGCTAATAAATAGCTTTCGATCTTTTCTCATGCTTTCTAAGAAGGATAGCACAGATGAAGATGCATTCACAAGAAGCTTTGGAGGTTTTTCTGCTTGTAATTTTCATTGAAAATGTAAGATCACAAGTTGGGTACACGTAGTGATTATGAAACATATTTCTAATGACATGCAAGACTTTCAATTTGTTGTGCAAATTATTCAAGTCCTTATCCTTTCTATTGCACATTTATTTATATCTGTTTTAATATTTCGTATATTTGTGTATGCGGGTCGGGAAAAGCTATGGTGGCTACACTAGAAATTTCATTATACATAACCTTGACCTTCTAGCTAGTTAGGTTAGGAGTAGGTCTAGTTGCATATTAGT
Organism: Pinus tabuliformis; assembly: GCA_031772625.1. Taxonomy (NCBI): domain Eukaryota; kingdom Viridiplantae; phylum Streptophyta; class Pinopsida; order Pinales; family Pinaceae; genus Pinus; species Pinus tabuliformis. Next base: position 1,992,945,570 of record CM062816.1, read on the forward strand.
TTACTTTGCACATGCATACTTGTTATAGACATATTTGGGCACTTCAACCCCAAAATTATATATCGATAAACTAGGGCTCATAAACCCCTAAAAGAGTTGTTTCATACCCTAAAAGAACATGGTCATCTAATTACATCATTCCCCAAAAGTTCCACCTGAAAAACCATCTAGAAATGGCCTAAACTGAACCATACTGATTGCTACATTGGCCAGGTGTGATGCATACTGAGTGCTACACTGCTCAGGTGTGATGCATACTGATTAGGCCTTCTATAGGGTGCGATGAGTGAGGATAGACAAATGTCCGGGACAGTTTTCTAAGTGGATGCTCATAGAATCTTCTAGAAACTTCCCCTCTACCACTTGCCTCTCTAAATTCGCCCCAGGATGAGTAAGAGATCTAAAATTCAATTATCTCTTCTCATGTGGAACCAAATGTAACAAGTGGAATGACACTAATCAAACCCCTGAGATGACTCACACCCTTGCACACATCTATAAATGGATCCCTCATCTAAGAGATCCAGAGGCTGGAATACTGTGAATTGCAAGGAAGTGTTGACAGTTTGTAATTGAGGAAAGAGCATTGTATTGTTGGTGTGATCTTGCTATTTCATGAGGTGAAGAGGCCTTGATGCTGGATCAAACAACTGGGTTGTAATTCTCCCTTCTATTTAATAAAGTTCTTCAAGTTTTCTTCCATATGATTGTGCAATTGTGAATGTTATCATTTGTGAATGCTATTATATGTTCATTATATATCTAATTCTATAATGTGTATGTTGTAATAGATCAAGATGCTTTGATGGTTCTTTGTTACTGTGTTTCTACATGTACTCTCCAAGCGGGATAAGTACGGGGAGGAGTTGCAAGCTCTGTCAAGGGGGAGAGAGATCAAGCAAGGGATTAAGCGGAAGTTCCAAGTTGGTCCTATTATCTTTCTCTTATCCATTACACATAGAAGAAATCATTGAATTACTTTAAACTGTTGTTTCTAGGGTAGTTGCCAAACCTAGAGGGCTAGTCGCTCGAAAAGACACTAGTTTTCCCAGAAACAAATTGGTGACTCCACTGGGGAGCGAATAGATGTTTGTTTGGTGTTACTGTTTGTTTTATAAACTATAGACAGAGCTTGAAGTCAGCCAGGTAGCCTTCGAACTGCTCTTGCTCTGAAATTGCATAGTAGATGAATGATGCTTCAGTCAGTCTCTGGTTTAGTTTATGAATTAAACATTTGACTTACAAGCATTCTATATGCCCTTTTGGTAGCTTAGTAACCTCTCAAGACATTCCTCTATATTTTTCTCTTTACTATCCATCAAAGCTCAACTTAACTCATTGAAAACCGTTGCACATCTAAGCCAAAACCCACTTCAGTTGCGCTCTCTGGCCCATCGCACTATCTATCATTGTAACCCAGTATGCATTGCACCTCCCGAGTGTTTTAAGTGTAATGCATCCCTGTTTCTGTGAAACCTAGATGCGATGACTGACTGAACCTCTTTCCATTCTAGAAATTGGGGGTTTTTGACCTTGTTTTCAATTTTATTTAGTTGTTTTGTTGCTTATGAATAGTGCCTCCTTACTGAAGCCTGCTTGCATCACATAGATCAGCCTCCATTAGATTAGGATTAGTGAATGTTTTTGTGTATTTGTCATCATTTACAATCCTTTGTTGAAAATTTTCTTAAATCGATCTGTCGCTTTGGTACAAAAAGTGTTGTAACTGTCGTTTTGTGTCGAAAAGAGAAGTGTCGTGGATTCTTCCTTCCCTTGATAGTTGATTGAACTTTTCTTCATGTATTTGATTTGATTTTTTTTTATTCAAAGTGTCGAAAGAATTTTTTATTCAAAATTGAAAAGTGTCGTTTAGTCTTCCTTTCTCTTTTGAAGAAGAAATTGTCAAAAATGTCATTTTGAAAGAAATATTTCAGATCTTTGCTGTATTTAATTTTCCTTTTTGGAATTTTTACATCAAGGAGAACGAAAAACAAATACATGCATTTGCATTTTCATTTAGTTTGTGTGTGAAATATGATTTAGGAAAATGCACTAGTGTGTGCTCTTTGCTCTCTATTGAAAGAATTGTAATCTTCTTTCCCTAGTAGCTAGGATTTTCATTACTCAAAATAAACAAATATTGTTTATCATTGTAGATTGCATTTTAGGAATTTCGAATCAACATCACGTGGTGAACCATTGAAAGGAAAACTTTAAACAAGATCAACTCTAAAATAAATTTCAATGAATCTAACAACGCTTTGGAACTTAACGCAACACATCTAGAGGTCTAGGCTAGAGACATGTTCAAGCGTCGTAAAAACTAGTAACTATCGTTTTCATCGAAGGTTGGGTGATTCCTTCTCCTTGATATGACAAGTGCTAGCATGGACTTGTGCTCCCCATATCGTCACGTATATATTGGGAGACCATAATAGGCTTATATCCTTTATCCATAGGAAGCTGAGTCTACCGCCTTATTGATCGCAATGCACTGAACACAACATTCAGGAAGGTTGACTGTCGTACATAAGTCCTTGGTAATTTCTCTTTAATTTATCACCAAGGTGTATTTTGCAGTTTTGCGATTGGTTTGGTAATCCCTCTGTCTAGATTTTCCAGAGCAGTCACTTTCGTTCCTTTTAGAATCTTTAAAAGAAAAGGTCCATCTGAGCACTTGTCACTTCAGGCTCATTAAAAATCGAAGGAAACTAGAGTCATCTTTAGCTTTTCTCAACTCTTAAAAACTGAAAAAGCAAAGTTTTGTCAAAGCGTCATTAAAAATAAATTGAATTCAGAATAACATCCCCATTCCTTAGTTGATCTTAGGTTGAGACATATGGCGACAAATCCGAAGTCCACTGATCAAGGAATCCCTTTTGACGAGAATCCTAATCCTTTTCCTTCTTTTGGAAATATTGGTGCTCCTTATAGGGCTACATCGCCCCTTCCAAGATTTACCATTGGCCTGCCAGTATGGCTGTTTTCAACCTCTTTGGTTCAATCGAGTACACCTTCAACTGGACAAAATCAACCTCCAGTTGGTCCTGAAGTTGACCCTTTGCCTTCTTCCTCGTTTGTTTCTTCCTCCCATTATTCCTCTTCACTTGGTAAAAGTATTGATACTAGTAACCAGGTGGCTAAGAAGAAGAAGAAAGGGAAGAAGAAGAAGAAGAAGCCAATTCAGCAACGGGCCAACCAAGCAACCATTGCTCTAAATGCAACATCTGATGAAAATTCGCCCATTAAACTTCCCAAACCCAAATTTCCATGCATAATTTGTACAGGAGACCATTTTCATCGAGATTGTCCTTGCTTTCCTCGGATCTTGAAAGAATGGTCTTCCTGTTCACACCATCCCGTGTCATCAACTTCTAGAGATCATGTTGGTAACACACCTTCAACTAGTGATAGTAAAGTTCATGGACGAAAGGGAAATGTGAAGCTTCCATGTTGGTTATGTGAAGGTACACACCCCTTTCACCTTTGTCCCTATTTGGATGAAGCCAAAAGAGTGTTGGATAACCGTCCTGCTTCACCGCAGCGACTTCCATCTAGTAATAGGGAACTCTCCCTAAATCCTTCACTAGGTGATGAACTGACTGACTTAAATCAATTTTCAGTCGAAACCACTCTCTCTGAAAGTGAATCCTATGAGTCTATACCCAACCAAAATCAACAGGTCGAGGTAACAGTTGACCCGATTTCACCTTCAGCTAATCGTACCTTTCCCGAAGAGAGTGAAAATGATACCACTCAAGTTCTTTTTGTTTCCTCAGATTCAAATGAGCTTGGGGGCAGTCCACCTGTTCCATCCAGACAAGAGGAAAATCCTCCAGTTCTCGTAACTCAAGGGGTTAATTCTCCCGTTTCTATGGTACCCCCTCCAAGTAGTCTAGTCACTTCCTTTGATTGGAATCAACTGGCAGGTTCTCGCCTTCCTTCTTATGTGCCTTTCCAGATCATAGTACAAGTATGTAATATGATTGTATCTAGCACTATTATAGATGAAGGTGCATTAGTGAGCATCCTTTCCTCAACTGCTTGGCAAGCGCTTGGTTCGCCACCGCTTGTGCCTATTACATAGAATCTGTTGGGCTTTAACAAAGGAACTAGTCGACCATTATGGATCCTTCCTCAGTTACCTATCACTTTGGGAGAAAAAACTGTTTATCTGAACGTGGTGGTAGTCGCATGACCTTTATATTACAATTTACTTCTTGGGCGTGACTATGTTTATCACATGGGAGCTATTATTTCAATGCTCTTTCGAGTGATTTGTTTCCCGCATGAAGGCAAAATTGTCACTGTTGACCAGCTTTCATTTCCCAGTCCAAATATAACTCCTAGTCAACCATCGTTCCTAAATGGTCCATTTATACCAATGGTATCGTCCCAGCCATGGGTTAATTATGTGGCAACCTCTTCCATACCTACATCAACTGACGATCAATTCAACGATGTTGTACATTATGTATTGGAGGCATTGGAATCAGATCTTTCCTTCATGACCATTTATGAGTTGTGATCAAAGGTCTTCGAGGATAGTTCGTTATCTTATGTAAACCTCGTTAAAAAATGAAACCAAGGATCTGAGCAGAGTTCCTTGTCTTGTGTCAAGCTCGTTAAAAAATGAAACAAGGACCCCTCGAGAAAAGTTCCAAGTCGAGTCTTTAATTAAATCTCGTAAAATTCCAATCGAGTCTTTCATTTGATCTCGTAAAATAACCTTCATTCCATCCACTCGATAACCATGAGTAGTATGGTGAATGTAACGAAGCTTAGGGGGCATACACCCTTGTCTATTTTGTGGACGAACCTAGTTGAAAAGATAAGTTTCCCTGTAGGTTACGTGATTGGTCTGACACACCATTCACATTTGTCTATTTTGTAGACGAAGCCAAGGAAGTGTTTTTTTTTCTGGACAAAACCATCCTACCTAGCCTTAGTAGTTTCCATATGGTTACAGGAGACTCTCCTTTTCATCATGCTGGGGGCATGCAAACCTTTTTTCCCATTTTCAATTTTCATTTTCAATTTTTAGTTTTGTCATTTCTAGCTTGTGTAAAAATGAAACTAAACCGAGCATAGTTCCCCCATGGTTCAAGCTCGTTAAAAAATGAACCCACCTTTGGGTAATTAACCTTTGGAATTTCCATGCTGTTAGCCTTTTGAGCCTTGGTTGTGTACCTCTCATCACCTCCATTCTTTTGGCCGATCATACACTTCCACTTGGTTGTTTACCATTTTTGAGGAAAAGTTGCAATGAGTGGTCTTATTAGCCAGCCTCTTCATAGAATTCAACATGTTTTGAGAAGTTCCAAATTCACCGCAACCAGTTTCTACCCTAGACACCACTCATTCCTCAAAATCGAGTCTCCTTTAAACCCTTTTCAGACTCGTTAAATATGAAAAGATTGTCGAGCAATTCACCTTTTCGGTTCGTTAAACTGATCGGAAGTGTCATCCCTCTTGTATATTTTAATCTTTTTCGAACCTGAGGGATTATCTCATGAAAAAGTTCGAGCGCTTGTCTTTTTTGGCTCGTTAAAGTGATCGGAAAAGTCATACCTTTTGTATTATTTTATCCTTTTTCAGACCTAAGGGATTATTCTACAAAAAAGAACTTCTGGAGTTTTCTTTTCATCCCTTTTCAAACTCTCTAAACATGAAAAGGATTGAGTTATCCTTGTTATTAAACTCGTTAAAACAATAGTGACAAACTTGTCCATTATAGGCAAGAGCGAGTTTCACTGTCGCTAGACTTGTTAAAACATAGTGACAGGTTTGCCTGAAGGGAAAAATATAGAACAAGCATATGTTATTCTCCACAAGCTTGACAATAATAAAGAGGTACTGGTCAGCAATGACTGGGGAAAAGGAAAGAAAAATTGAAAACTTTATGGTAACAGGTCGCTCTTGAACATGACACTTTCACTCCATCACCATTATTGAGTCGGGTTGGGTTATTCCATTCACCGGTCATCTCACCATAGGTCTTTTACACCATCCATCTTTTGGGGTTAACGCTACCAATCCATCTTAGTGTCACTGACATGTTCAAGAGAAGTCATTCAGTCGAGAAACCACAATCCATTTAATGTCTCATCCACTGCAATACCTTCAACCTTCATTTTTCATGACTGCCATTCCTGAACCTTGTGTCGTCAGATCGTTTTCACCTCCAGAAAATCATTTGCTTCATTTCGTGTTGTAGATGTGGGATACATCAAGGCCCTCCTATGATGAGTCACTTCTTGTCGACAGCAACTCATTATCCAAGAAGTTGACTTAGAAACAACCCTTTCAGTGCTTTGAAGCTTGCATGCTTTAGTGGCAAGTTTCTCACTTCTGGCGATGGGTTGACATCAATGGCCTTCGACCGAAGGATTTTGCGTGGTGTTCGACATAGGATCATATATTCACACCATGTGAATTGTACTGTAGTACCTTGAGGGTCATCATCATTATCGGTGATTCCTCTCGCATCTGTTAACAACTCACATTATTGGCTAGTAATCAGGCGATCTCTTTCCATGTTCGACTTTAGAACATCTCTTCACATGGATTGACTTGTACATCGGGCGAAGATTGAATGAGTTTGAAAACCCCGGATCTAGTTTCATCTATCCGGGCTCTAATATATTCAAGGATATAAAAACATCAAATGTACAAAGACGCTGCATAGATGGTCATCCAAACCAAGTATGATGACTCCACATCTGAAGAATCACTAGTCTGCATCTGTTGACGACTATCTGATCTATGTACATGAAATGAATTTATAAAGCTGAGCATGGGAATGCCTGCCTCAGCTAGATCATGAAAATTATTATATGGTAATGCATTGTATTGTAACTTATGCAGGTCACCTTCCAGTTTCAAAACCTCGGATCCTCATGATAAAGCATTTCACCCGACATCAAGATTTACGACTTCATGCTTTAGGGGGAAACTATTATAGACATATTTGGGCACTTCAACCCCAAACTTATATGTCAATAAACTAGGGCTCATCAACCCCTAAAAGAGTTGTTTCATACCCTAAAAGAACATGGTCATCTAATTACATCATTCCCCAAAAGTTCCACCTAAAAAACCATCCAGAAATGGCCTAAACTGAACCATACTGACTGCTACACTGGCCAAGTACGATGCATACTGAGTGCTAAAATGCTCAGGTGCGATGCATACTGATTAGGCCTTATATAGGGTGCGATAAGCGAGGGTGGACAAATGTCTGGGACAATTTGCTAAGTGGATGCTCATAGAATCTTCTAGAAACTTCCCCTCTACAACTTGCCTCTCTGAATTCGCCCCAGGATGAGTAAGAGATCTAAACTTCAGTTATCTCTTCTCTTGTGGAACCAAATGTAACAAGTGGAATGACACTAATCAAACCCCAGAGATGACTCACACCCTTGCACACATCTATAAATGGATCCCTCATCTAAGAGATCTAGAGGCTGGAATATTGTGAATTGTAAGGAAGTGCTGATAGTTTGTAATTGAGGAAAGAGCATTGTATTGTTGGTGTGATCTTGCTATTTCATGAGGTGAAGAGGGCTTGATGCTAGGAGGATGATGCTGGATTAGACAACTGGGTTGTAATTTTCCCTTCTATTTAATAAAGTTATTCAAGTTTTCTTCCATATGATTGTGCAATCATTTGTGAATGCTATTATATTTTCATTATATATCTGATTATGTAATGTGTATGTTGTAATAGATCAAGATGCTTTGACGATTCTTTGTTACTGTACAGGTACTCTACAAGCGAGATAAGTACAGGGAGGAGTTGCAAGCTTTGTCAAGGGGGAGAGAGATCAAGCAAGGGATTAAGTGGAAGTTCCAGGTTGGTCCTATTATCTTTCTCTTATCCATTACACATAGAAGAAATCATTGAATTACTTTAAACTATTGTTTCTAGGGTAGTTGCCAAACCTAGAGGGCTAGTCGCTCGAAAAGACACTAGTTTTCAGATAAACAATACTGCACTCGCTTTCTGTAGTCTTTCATTTGTTTTCTACCTTTTGTCTCGCATTATGTTTTTGGTTTACCCCCATTTGCTTTGTCCTTTTGATTTTGGATTTTGTTATGTCTTGTCTCTTCTTTCGTGTTTTTTTAATAAGAGTTTGCATGAAGTGTATCCCATTTGGGCTCGAAAGACAATGTGGAAAAATAGAAAAGGGCTTTGTGACACTGCAACAATTGGCTAACCTTCAGTCCTTCTTCTTCATCTTGGTTACACCTTTTGGTCGATGATGTTATGATAGAAAATATAATCCTTGCATAAGGAAAGATTTGTTTCAAATCATGATATCTGTGTCCATTCTAGAAGCCTCATGCCTACACTCGGTTCTTTATGTTTTGGTGTTTTCTACATTGATCCAATAAAGTAGAGAAGGACAAGGGGAAAATCTTAACAAGCAAACCAAGATCACAGGTTTTATATATGCTTCTCTAAAGGAACAACTTATTCTGCTCTCAATAAGTCAGGATCCCTCTTCCTCCCAATGAAATGAATAAGTGTCGATGCACAATCCTTTATAAAATAAATAAATAAAGGGTGAAAGAAGAGAAAGGCTTTCTACGCAAGGAGGTGAAGCTAGCAACTCTGTCGGGGTAATGTCCAAGATCATTGGCAGAGGAGCAATGTTTGTGTTCCTGAAGTGACTTTGTCAGGGTACTATCCAGGCCTGATGGTAGCAGAGAAACACCAGAGATGAAAAATTATACTCTAAAAAATATAAAGCTCATCAATAACTTTACCCTTCTCTTGATTTCAAACATTGTGATATGGTTGGTTTTATGATTGTGTTCAATCGATAAAGGATGAAGGGGAATATGTTTATATGTGGGGTAAGTGGGGAAACCAAAGTAATTTGAATGATGAATCAATACTCCTTGAAGAAATAGACATTTCATAAATAATTTACTAAGGCATAGAAGTTGGAGTTCTACCAGTGTGTCGCCAAGTGTTGTCGTTGTGATGAACACCCTCCAAAATTTTGCCTATACTTGAATTTTTTATCCTACTATGTATCTTTTGATTGGTTGTTCCATAGTCACTTCTTGGCCAGCTAATATTTTATTAATTCTTTGAGCTCCCTTCGTGGATTGTAAGTGTCGAAGTCACCTGCACACACATGCTCAGTCTGTAATAAATTCAGGAGTGCATTCCTTCACACAAGCTTGAAGAGGCCCATCATAGTCCATCAAGATAGTGTTTGTGCAATATTCAACCCATGTTGACAATCAATGCGCACGGTCATTGACATTCTCTCACTTTTGGCTGCATTTGTTCTTCTTTTCAGTGAATTTTTCAAACTGTCACTTTTATGCACCTTCACTTTCGCGAGTATCATTTTCATGTTTTTGACTATCGTTTTTTATTTCTTTCACTTTAATTAGTGTTTTTTTCATGTTATCTCCACCCTGACATGTGTGTCTTTCACTATCATTCACATATTGCAAGTGTCGTTTGCACTTTTCTTTTCATATAGCAGATGTTGTATTTTAGCATGACAGGCATCGCACATTGTATAAAAGTAGTCTTGGCTTGTTTCAAGGGGAAATATTTATGTTAATTATTTTTTCTTATCATGTAAACATGTGTCGCACTCTTTCCCAAAATTTCAAGCTGTTGGGTCCCTATAATACTAGTGATTACCCCATTACTATTGTAGTTATACCCCTTATTTATATTGTTGTGCCCCTATTACCCCCCATATTGTTATTTCTGTGCCCCATAGAATCCCCCTATTGTTATTTGTGTGGCTTTATATTATTATTGTTAGGTCGGCTGGATTATATTGTGACTCCTTAGACTCCTATATATAGAAAGGAGGTTTTGTCATTTGTATCATCCAAGAATTGTTCATTTATGTAATGTAAAGGAGGTTGCCCCCTCGAAGAGGCTGAATTCTAAGGCGTTGATCTATCTTTTCTATCTTTTCTTGAGCTGGTTTCGTAACATTTGGTATCAGAGCTTTGGATTCTAGGGTTTCGCTGCTCCAAACAGGTCATCGTGGAATTTTCGCTATAACTTTTTTTCTGTGATGTTTCAGAAGTCACAAAAAAACCCATTTGAGAAGAATTGGCGCTGAACCTTGGGTCCAAATTTCAGAGCTTTTTGCACGATATTTTCGGAGATATGATCTGAGGAAGTTGGCCTTTCTACAGACTCCTGAATTACATTCAAAACAGGTGACCTGGGGAAAATCGTCATAACTCTCTCTCTGAGGATCGGATTGAAATTTCGTAAAAAGGTACAGAAAGAGGACAGACTGTAGTTTCGTGTGTGTGTGTTTTAGATTCAAAGGTTGAAACAGTGACTCGTGGCACGTCGTACAAGTTCGCTCTACTGAACTAGTCTAAAAGCAAGTCATTGTGGGAGATTTCACATAACTCTTACTTGGAGAATCCAATTTGGCTCAGACTTGTGGCATTGGAAAGAGGACGCAGAAGGCTACTACAGGTAGCAATTTCAGAACTGGATGATCCGAAATTATAGAGATACATCAGATTCAATATCAGGCTTCTATAAAGTGAAAAAAGGTGTGTAGTTTTTTTTTAAATTTTTATGTAAGCTTGGTTTAACGGAATTCAAAGGGCATAGTAAAACATTATTATTGGTAACTGATGCCCCGAGGAAAGAAAATGCAAACACCTAGTAAGGAACCTGAAAGCTCTAGCATGACTCATGAAGAAGAGGAAGAAATGCTACATGATATATCAAAATTACAAGAACAAGTGCAACAAATGTCACGCTCACAAAAGCTAACAGAAGCTAAGATAAGTGGCGTGGAATCTAAGATAAATGGCGTGGAATCTAAGATAAAGGGCATGGAAGCTAAGATGGAGGATTCGATGGTAAATTTGAAGATAGATTTGAAGATAGACATGGAAGAATTGAAGAACTTGCTACAAGAAAGGGTCGCTAATGGTGAAAAGGTAGTAAAGGAAACTCATGATGAGAACAAAAGAAATGTTAATCATGATTCCATAGACTCTAATGTTGGATCGAAGACTCACCATGTTCCAAAAATCGATATGAGGAAGTTTGATGGCAAGGATCCCGCCACATGGATATTACAGATGGAGCAATTCTTCGATCTCAATAATGTGCAAAACACACAAAAGGTACGTATGGCAACTTTATATTTGGAACCAAATCAGTTTGTATGGTATCAATGGCTTTGTTCTCGTAAACAATTTATCACTTGGGCAATTTTTACGGAAGAATTGATAGCACATTATGAGGATACAAAAAGCAACACTTTTTTTAGCCAATTGATAAGTCTCAAACAAAAGGGTTCAATAATGGAGCACATTGAGGAGTTCCAAAAATTGAACATAAGGGTAAAAGATATTCCAGAGGAGCATAGGATTGATGTGTTCATAGGGTCTTTAAAGGATAATATCCAACATGATGTGCGCCTTTGGGAACCTGATTCATTAGAGAAGGCATTCAGGTTAGCAAGAAAAATGGAAAGCAAAATTATGGCAACTAGGAAGCATACCATTCACAACTATAAAGATGGAAGTGTTGTTGCCCATAGTCTTCCACAACCTACAAGGTTGACACCACAACAATTGGAAGAAAAAAGAGCAAAAGGGCTTTGTTACAATTGTGATAGCAAATACACAAAAGGTCATAAGTGTGCTGAGAAGAAATTATTCTACATAGATTGTGAAGAGGAAGAAGAAAAGGAGCAAGAAAGGTCAAAAGAAGAGGATATATACCAGGAAAGATAATCAGCTCTCATGGTATGACAAAGCTTCTAAGAAAGGAGCAAAGAGGTGTAATTGCACAATTATGCTCGCTAGATGTTTCCACATTGGAATCATCTATTTCTCCAGATCTCCAAAAAGTCTTGGACAATCATTCCAAGGTATTTGAGACTCCCAAGGGTCTCCCACCTATGCGTGATCATGATCATGCTATTCATCTGATTCCAGGAAGTGTTCCTCCAAACATCAGGCCGTATAGATATCCCTATGTCCAAAAAAGTGAAATTGAGCGTATGGTTGCAGAAATGCTAGAGGCTGGTATAATTCAACCGAGTCAAAGTTCTTTCTCAACTCCAGTAGTATTGGTGCACAAGAAGGATGGATCATGGCGCATGTGTCCAGATTATAAGGAGCTCAACAAGCTCACTATTAAAGATAAGTTCCCCATTCCTGTTATTGATGAATTACTGGATGAATTGCATGGATCAATTTACTTCACCAAGTTGGATCTTCGTTCGGGATATCATCAAATCAGAATGAAGATTGAAGACATTCCAAAAACGGCATTTAGAACTCATGAGGGTCATTATGAATTTTTGGTCATGCCTTTTGGCCTGACCAATGCACCTTCAACATTTCAAGGTTTGATGAATTCAATTTTCAAACCATTCCTTAGAAAATTTGTGTTAGTATTTTTTGATGATATACTAATCTACAGCAAGTCTTGGAAGGATCATGTTGAACATGTTGACAGGGTGCTACAACTATTGGAGGAGAAACAATTATATGCAAAAAGATCCAAATGTTTCTTTGGAGTCCAGGAGGTGGAATATTTGGGTCATATTGTATATCATGAAGGAGTTAAGGTAGACCCTAGCAAAATTAAAGCCATTAAGGAATGGAAAATCCCCACATCCATAAAGCATCTGCGAGGATTTCTTGGGTTGACAGGGTATTATCGCAAGTTTGTTAAGAATTATGTGAGAATAGCAGCACCTCTAACAACATTATTGAAGAAAGATTCATTTTCATGCACTCCGGAAGCAACAAAGGCCTTTGAACATCTTAAAGAGGCAATGTGCCAAGCACCGGTCTTAGCTACACCGGACATCACAAAAACCTTTATTGTGGAATTTGATGCTTTAGGAAATGGAATTGGTGCTGTTCTAATGCAAGATGAAAGACCCATTGCTTTTGAAAGTCGTCCAATCAAGGGAAAGTTTTTAAGTAAAGCTATTTATGAGAAGGAAATGTTGGCAATACTCCATGCACTTAAGAAATGGCGACCCTACCTAATGGGAAGACACTTCAAGGTAAAAACGGATCATGATAGCCTTAAATACTTTTTAGAATAAAGATTATCCTCTGAAGAGCAACAAAAGTGGGTCACAAAGATGTTGGGTTATGACTTTGAAATCATCTACAAAAAAGGGAAGCAAAATGTGGTGGCAGATGCACTCTCAAGAAAGGATGAGGATGTGGAAGCATTGTTGTGTGCCATTTCTATTATCCAACCAGATTGGATTAGCGAAGCAAGGGAGGAATGGAAGAATGACAAAGAAGTGTGGGCACTTATTCGAAAGCTACAACAAGATTCCAGTACTTCTGATACATTTAGCTGGCAAAATGATTCGTTATGGTACAAAGATCGCTTATACCTCTGTAAGAATTCCCAGCTAAAACAAAAGATTCTTATGGAATTGCACACTTCTCCCTTAGGAGGGCACTCAAGATTTTTAAAAACTTACCACAAGGTAAAGAAGGAATTTTTTTGGGATGGCCTTAAATCAGATATTCAAAAGTTTGTGGCGGAATGTTTGGTTTGCCAGCAAAATAAAGTTGAAACAATTAAGACATCGGGTCTATTACAACCTTTATCCATTCCAAGCCAACGTTGGGAGGAGGTTTCAATGGATTTTATCACAGGTTTACCCAAGTCTGAGGGAAAGAGTGTCATCATGGTGGTAGTTGACAGACTTACCAAGTATGCACACTTTTGTGCATTATCACATCCATTTAAAGCCAGTACAGTTTCTACTGCATTTATGGAAACAGTTCAAAAGCTACATGGAAACCCAAAGATTATTGTAAGTGACAGAGATCCTATTTTCACTGGAAATTTTTGGACAGAATTATTTTCTTGTCTTGGTACTCAGTTAGCTCATAGCTCATCTTATCATCCTCAATCTGATGGGTAAACTGAGATAGTAAACAAATGTTTGGAAGGATATCTTCGTTGCTTTGTATCTGATAAACGACACAATGGGTCAAATGGTTGCCTCTGGCTGAATGGTGGTATAACACTTCCTTCCATACAGCAACAAAAATGACCCCATTTATGGCACTTTATGGGTATCAACCACCATCCATCACATCATATTTAAGAGAAAATTCTAAGGTTCAGGCAGTGGAACATCACATCAAACATCAACAACAAGTCCTCCAACTCTTAAAGGATAACCTCGTGTTGGCACAAAATAGAATGAAACAACAGGCAGATCAACATCGCAGTGAAAGAAGTTTTGATGTAGGTGATTGGGTATTCCTACGGCTACAACCATATAAGCAAATGTCCCTAAAGCAAGCTAAGAAGGATAATAAATTATCACCAAAGTATTATGGTCCGTACAAGGTGTTGCAAAAGATTGGTACTATGGCATACAAATTGGAGTTTCCTGCAGCTTCTCGATTGCACCCAGTCTTCCATGTTTCATGTTTAAAGAAGGTTATAGGTGACAAGATCCCAATTCAAACAATATTGCCAGAACTTGATGAGGAAGGAAAAATTATATTGGAACCGGAAGTAGTCACAGAAACAAGAACTCGACAGCTACGAAATCGATCAATTTCAGAGTATCTTATCAAGTGGAAGAACTTATCCGTTGAAGATTCCACATGGGAGGATGAGAATTTTATGCAGAAGTATCCAGAACTACTCAAGCGTTGAGGACAACACTTTTTTGAAGGAGAGGGGCATGTTGGGTCCCTATAATACTAGTGATTACCCCATTACTATTGTAGTTATACCCCTTATTTATATTTTTGTGCCCCTATTACCCCCCATATTATTATTTCTGTGCCCCATAGAATCCCCCTATTGTTATTTGTGTGGCTTTATATTATTATTGTTAGGTCGGCTGGATTATATTGTGACTCCTTAGACTCCTATATATAGAAAGGAGGTTTTGTCATTTGTATCATCCAAGAATTGTTCATTTATGTAATGTAAAGGAGGTTGCCCCCTCGAAGAGGCTGAATTCTAAGGCGTTGATCTATCTTTTCTATCTTTTCTTGAGCTGGTTTCATAACACAAGCATTGTTGCACAAGTGTTGTCACTGTTGTCGCAAAGTGTATCTTTAGTGTCGCATTTGGAGTGAGATATCGCAATGTTGTTGCATTGAGGAAAGTATGTTGTTCATGTGTTTAGAGTTTCCTAGATTATGTCGTCAAGTGATCTAAGTGTCTGATCATGCTTAAGTCTTATTCTTATTCAACTTCATTTCGTTGATCCCACACTTAGTCAAAACTGGGAAAACTCCCCAGCCCTGCCACTAAGCCTCATCCAACCCTCCTGAACTATGCACTACGCAGTCCGAGTATTCAATCAACAACATTTCCTCTTAGCATTGCACAATGCATAGTCTCTTCCTCCTAGAATTGTGCACTACGCAATCTCAGTGCTCTAGAACTACGCAATTTTCCTCTCCAGTCAGTCCTCCATTTCCCATTGCACAGTCTTAGTCCTCAAGCCTCATCCTTGAGTTCTTAAGCTATGAAATTGCACAACCATTAGCCTCTTGTTCCCCAAAACTGTGCATTGAGAAAGCTCAATGCTCAAGCCCTCAGCCTGACCTCTTGAGTTCCCCAATTATGTAATTTATGACTCCTAGTCAACCATAACTGCAGTCTACATAGTGTCAAGCCTCAAGCTTCTAGCCTGCCACCTTGAGTTGCACAGTTGCATAAACCATGAGATTGTTCTCCCTCGATAATTGTGCATTAGGTAACCTCAAGCCTTAATCCCTAGCCTTGATCTCTTGAGCCCCTCAACTACGTAATCCCTTTACCTTGGCCATCCTGAACTGCACATTGTGCAGTCTCAAGTCTCAATCCTGGACCTTAGCCTCTGAAACTGTGAAATCATTGATTCAATCATTCAACTAGTCACCATTTCCATCCCTAACAAGTGATTTCTTGAAACATGTTAAATTAGGGTTTTTCAAACTGATGTCCTCTTGTTATGAATGGTTTTCAGTTGCAGGTACTCTATCTTATCATTACAGGATGATGATGAAGGAAAAGAAAGAAGGAGACCATGCTAGAAGACACCTATGGGGCTGAAGAGATCGGATGATCATCAGGAAAGAAGATGAAGGAACATAAGATTACAACAGAAGATAGAAGATCAAGACCACATTAAAGACTCCTTATCTTCAAGTCACGAGGAGGAGAAAGAAAAGACCATGTTCTATCTTTTTAAGCAACACAAAGGAAGCAGCAGCAAAGGATGGATTGTCATTGCCTTGTTATCATGTAGTCCATGTCATTTCATGTCATGAGTCATCACGTGCCACATAATTTTGTGGATTATTTAAATTCATTGTAAAGTGGAAGATCAAGAGACATGTAAAGAATGTGATGAGACATGTAAGAGTCAAAAAGTCATAGAAAAGTCAAATCATCATGAGGGTAGTACAAGAGTCACAAAGGAGGTGAAGGATCACCCCATTTGTTATATATACACCCTCACTGTGTCAGCATTATGATACAGGTGTTGTCCTTGATGGCAACTCACTCAGAGGTATGATACATGTGATGGCAACTTAATCAGATGACAGATCTAGTGCAGTAAGTCAAAAGAAAGGTATATGCAGGTTAGACTTGATGAAAGTGTGTATACATGCGAGTGAGCAGAGCAAAAGGCATGTATACGTACACACGCAAGTTCATAGAAGTAAAGGCACGTACATGTTTGAAAACTAAGTTTTGGTCCGTGGTATTTGGTCCATGGTATTGGTCCATGGTATTTGGTCCGAAGTGTTGACCCCAGGTATTGGGTCCAAGGGATTGGTTCAACATGGTTTTGGGCCATGGTATTGAGAGAAGCCTAAACCTATATAAGGAGAAGATCATTAGGCCAAGGGGTGAAGTGAGAAGGTGATGAATATCTGATGAAGTGTGAGATTTAGTATGCTGGTTATGGGTTTGTGATGCTTAGCTTGATTTGAATCAAGGATGCACCTATGCGGATGGTGATAGATGATGGATCAGGATATTAAGGTTTGGAATGTTTATGATTATATGGTTTGATTATGAATAGACTATATCTGAATTATTGACGCATGTTTATTTTGTAAATGTTATGTTCTGATGTCTGAAATAGCTGCAAAGTTATAAGTTAGAATTTGCAGATCTGTACGCGGGTTGTCTTTGGTAAAAGCGCGTATACACGCAGGTTGGGTTCATCTGAGTAGTGTATACAGTATGAAGTATGATATTTGAAGTTGTAGTTGGATCTAGTTGTTGTTGCAGAGTTATGTTGTCTGTTCTATGTTCTGGTGACTGTGTTGTTGACAGGGTTTTAGTATTGGGTGATTCAGAGATTGATGATGCAGGTGTAGTTGATGATTGTATTGCAATGGTGATTGTTTTATGGATCCAGTATGAAAATGTATGAAACGTGGTCCCTGGAAGATTGTAGAGTTCAGTAGGCCAGCGCTTACGTACTGGTAAACATATCGGCCAGTACAAGAGCCAGGGGGTTGTAGCTCCCTTCCAGGAGCAACTGGAAAACAAGTGAAGGTTGGAGCCTTCAGTAGGCTGGAACCTACGTACTAGTAAATGGATCAGCTAGTACAAGAGCTAAGAAGGTTGTAGCCTTTTGCAGGTAGAAGCCTGCGTACTGGTATAAGACTGCACTAGTACTATTGTAAAAAGAAGTTTCTTATTAAAGGAAGATAGAGACGAATTGCAGTAGGTGGTTTTCACCCACATTGGGTTTCCACCTTATATCATGGTGTTCATGTGTGCTCCTTATGTGTGATGTTCTTTACTGTTTTAGTGCTCCTGCTTACTGTTCATGTGGTTAATGAAGTTCTGATGCACTAACTAAAGATCAACATTTAATGGATCAACTGAATCATAAGTATTCTGGATATACGCTAGTTGCATTAGACACAATAGCGTATACACGCGGGTTCACTTAAATGAAGTAGCGTATATGTATCTAAGTATGGAGATGAAAAAGTTTTATTGATTTTATAATACTGATTCACCCCCCCCTCTCAGTATTATTTCCAACACATTGTACGAGAAAATGAATTTTTACCTTGGTTCCTCCTAGTAGGCATTGGAGAGGAAGACAATTGTTTTGGAGGAGCGAGTGAATCCTCTAATGCTCCACTATTGAGGCTACTAGTGTTCATTATATTGATGTATCTTGGAACTTTTACTTAATTCAGAATCCCATTGAGCCAATATGCTTTCATGCATATGTCATGAATATTGTAAGACTATCCTTTGAATGTTTGTGATGTATGTTGTTTTCATTTGTACTAAGGAAATTCAACTATTTTTGTGGCTTTGGTACTTATCTTTTTGAAGTTGTGTTTCTTTTTCTTTAACAATCGTTGCTTCCTTGTGAACTACTTCATTGGTTGAACAATGTTTCATTCATATGTATATGCTCATGTTCCTTTTCTAGATTAATATTATTACTTGTCTTTAAAGGTCCCACTTTTCTCTTCACTTTCAATAGAAAGACCTTGATACTTTCCATAGCTGAACATTTCACAAGGCATACTCACTTGCTGATCCAAAAATACTTATGTGTTACTCTCTTGTGTTGAACTTTGTAGCTAAGGAAAATCTACAAGGATACATGGCAGTCGTGTTGATACTCCAGATGGGGCTCCTACTCCAAACAGTGTGAGGTTTAATTGAGACTTCGCATCAAGAGACCTCCTTGGTTGATGGATTTCCAACACCGTCAACGCATAGTTTTATAACTATTTAACATAACATAACTTATTATTTAACATTTAACATAACATGAAATTATATAACATAACATGTAACTATAGCTAGATAGTTCATAACATAATTATATAACTATTTATCATATCATAAAGGTATTTGACATAACACACACACACACACACACACACACCCATATATATATATATATATATATGTTCATGTTTCAATAATGCATCATTGATTAATAAATTAAATTCATCATGAAAAGTGTGTTTGGTCTAAGTGAATAAAAGCATTTAGACACTTTTCTAATTTGTACCATATTGTTTCATTATGTAGTGTGTTGTACAAGAAACATTGTTTTCGTGTGCTTGCACCTAGTACATGTCATGTGTCAAAGTCAAACACATTAAGAACGTAAATTCTATTGTAGTACTTGGTTGGCATGAAATTTTATTAGTTTTTTAAATAGGTTTAATTCAATTTTTAACATATATATTTAAATATTTATGCATTATGAATCAAATGAATTATTTAGAAATGAGAAAAAGTGTGAGGATATATTTGATCACTTCTTTAGATTGTGTTTACATGGGACTCAATGTACTTTGATTGCTAATTTTTTCTTAAATGGACTCTAATGTTTAAGACTCCAGGCTAGAGTATTATGCTTGAGTTTAGAAATTGTTTTTTTGTCAACATTTTCTTCTTGGATTAGTTTATATGTATTATATGTAATATGTTGAGTCATACCATATATGTGCCCCAACTGCAGGACATCATAGTGCAAGAGGGTCTCTTATACATGGTCGGGCTCGTGATAGATCACGTAACCCATCGAGAGTTCATGTTCCCCTAGTAGATCCTGCCTTTGACGCTAGTGGAAGTGTCAAAGGCAGTGTTTCTGTCTCTATTGATGACCATGCTTGTACATCCAGTGGACCTTCTTCGCCCATTTCAGGTACACCTCATGCATTTTTAAATCATCTTTAAACTTTATGTGTTTATGTCTTGAAATTTTCTTTAATTTTTAAATTGTCTTCAACTAATGTGTTTGAATTTAATGTATATGTTATTATGCTTCTAGTTTGTTAATTATATTTATGTTAAATTATGTTTATGATTTATAGGTCCTCAGTAAGTTGAAGTTGAGGATTAGAGTGCAACATCAATCCCTCTATGGGATGATGTTGCAGATCAGATCACATTATAGGGTGTTACGACCTGTCATGGATGGATCACAACAGAGATAGAGAAGATTCCTTCCAATTCACTAACTCATCTTGCATTGCCTTTGGTGTTCGATAGCATGACTAGGTTGATTGATACATACTAGAGGTCAAGCCCATATAGTCACATATTACAGTTCATGCATAGGGTCAGGAGGCATGAGGTTAGATGCCTAGATTCTTGGGAGGTGGTGAAATAGGCCACCAAGGACATTGATGTTCGTGGGGAGTTGTTCGACATCCCTTCGGATCTCCCTACTAGACATAAAGGTCCAATCCCATTGAAATATTTTAATATTGTTCATGCAGCCCCCTTTGTGTATGATAGATTAATTGGGGCTTGGGGAAAGTTCCCCAACAATGACCAGGTGGTCATTTATTTTGCTAAGCATTTATACATAGAGTTTGTGTTACATATGAGGTTGGATTACACTAATATCGAATCTCATTTTTATGACACTAGTAGGGGACATACCTATGAACACAAGAGGGCTCGTAGGGACCTTGGGCATGTACCACCACCTCCGAGATTCTTGAGAGCTTGGTATTACCAAAAGAGATAGAGGAGTTATCACAACTCAGTGGTGAGACACGGGAGACTATCGTAGACAACATGCCGCGTCATTGGCTAGTACGTGTGTTGCATTGGATAGGGAGATTAGGAGACCACCACCACTGCCTCGTGACCTGTCAGTGCCCTCATATTATTATGCATTTCTTGCAAGTTTACCCTTTGACCATATTTTGACACATACATGTGTGTATCATGATGTCATTCATGAGACTTGGAGGGTGCATGTCCTACATGACACAGATATATATATATATATGAAACTTTTGACTCTTATTGTCAAATTATGAATAATTATTTATAATAAAATTTCCAGAGTGTATTAGATTGCATTTATATTAATAATTTCATGATAAAATGTAGACATTTCCTATCTACATGGATGACCTTATGAGGTCATCTAAGGGGGAAATTGATCACTAGGGCATCCTCGGCCAAAGCATGTTTCCATGGATTCTACTCCACCTCCATCTCCACCTTATATGTTCACTAATGTGGAGGAGAGTCAGTATGTACAACCACAAGGACCAATAGTTGAGGTAAACTTTTTTATTCCTAATATTTCGACATATTTTTTTAAGTTACATAAGTATGTTAATCAATTTGTAGACTAATTATAATTTGTTCTTGTCATTGTGCACATAGGCTCATATGAAAAGTTTATGGAGACATGAGTGGGATGTTGGGTTTAGAGGAACTGATGATGTAGGCCATCAATGCATGCCCCAATCATCAAGCCACAAGAAGGGGAGCACCAAACTCAGATTTATGATTTGACCCCCATCCTATCTGTCTTGCATTTGAAATCGACTAAGGTTAGTAGATTCATGTATATGGAATTAAAAAAGTGGTTCAATATCATTTATTTCCATATTGTTTATTTTATACAAATAATGAACAAATTAGTTTGAATTTGAATGTATTATATTGCAGTACCAGCTTATGGACACTTACTTTGCATGGCAAAACTCACATAGTAGTTCTGGTGGTACTTAGAGTGTCATATTTTGTATATTTTTCAGGCTAATTTCATCTAGGGCATATTCACATGTGTGATACAAACATTGTATATTTTCATACATGTACAATTTATGGATGTACATCATGGACATTATTTTAGTTTATAGATGCTTATTATTTCAGTTTATGGATGTTCGTGTGATATTTGTAATTTGTATATATTTCCATATGGATAGTTTATTGATACAAAAGGTTCACTATTTTAGTTTATGGATTTGTATTAATCTTATTTATGTATGCTCATTAATTTTTTAAGTTTATGGATTTCTTAAAATTATTTCATCAACTTAATAATTTTTCTATATACTATAACTTTTATTAGTAATATATATGTTCAATTTTGATTTCCAGTTTCATAGGTTAAGAAAATAAGTAAAATATTAAGTTATGATGCTAGTCACCTTGATACTTAAAATGAACTAAAATATATCATGTATTAGTTTAATATTGAACATGGAAAGAATTACAATCATGCTTCATATTGGCTTGTAGAAAGTGTCTTTTAGTGCAATCAACACGTATGTTATTACAATTCAATTTTAAAAATAAATTATTTGAACTATAAAGTCATCTGTATTATATATATATATATATATATGAAAAATTTTGTGACCCACCCATATACCATTGCATACACAACCTTTTTAAGCATTTCAATCAATTTCTTTTCTAAGGTTCAATTAAAAAACATAAATATGAATAATTTTTATTCAATTTTAATATTAAAAGATGTCATGTAAACAACAATTAGGTTTTATTCAGCATTATTTATTTTTAGATTATCTACAAGAGCTTAGTCATAACATGATATAAGTCAATTGTATTGAAATTTAATATATAGGTCAAACAACAATATATGGCAACATTTCTATAATTTTATATAATGTTATCAACTTTCCTAAATTTACAAGTAGTTATCCAAGTATTTCAATCAATTCCTTATGATGGAAATTTAAGTTTTATTCAATTTTTAAAAACTCAAATATGATTGAAATAATTTATATATTCAATTTTAAAAGATGTGGAGATGTAAAAGTTACAAATACAAGTTTTATTCGATTTTATTTTGTTTAAGGTTATCTACAAAATCTTACTCATAATAAACGTCGTCAATAATTTTTTTGTGCTTACACTGAAATCAATGCATAATGTTAAACTAATTACCTTGAAATTAATGTACACCATATATCTAGTTACATCATTTATCAAAAATCAACATCTTCACTGAAATCAATGCATCTAATGCAAGCAATCAAATAGGATGAGAAATCAACATCTACACTAAAATCAATGCATCTAATGCAAACAATCAAATAGGATTAGAAATCAACATCTACACTAAAATCAATGCATCTAATGCTGCAAGCAATCAAATAGGATTAGAAATCAACATCTACACTGAAATTAATGCATCTAGTGCTAGTAATCAAATAGGATTAGGAATCAACATCTACACTGAAATCACTGCATCTAATGCAAGTTCAATAAAACAATATTATAAATTAAATTTAATGAAATGAGTGCATCTAATGTAAGCAATGAAATAGAATTAGAAATAAATGCATCTAATTTGCAAGAAATCAAATAGGATTAGAAATCAACATCTGTACACTTAAATCAATGCATATAGTAAAAGCAATTTTCTTCCCTTTCTCTCCCCCTCCATCTATATCGATCTCTCCCTCTGTCCTTCTTTGTCTCTCTATCTCACTCCCCAAGAAACACACACTCTCTCTCTTCATATCTTTCTATCTCTTACCCCCTCCCTGTATCTCTCTCTTCTTCCCTCTCTCCCCCTTCCATCTATATCTTTATCTCCCTCTATCTCTCCTTCTTCATCCCTCTATATCACCCCGAAAACATACACATTATTTCTCTATATCTATCTATATCTCCATCCCTCTCCCTCTCTCTCTTTATTCCCCTTCTCTCCCTCAGTCTCCCCTTTTATCTCTCTTCTCTCCTACTATTTATGGAGGTTGGCCCACCTCACCTTCGCATTGAGCCATGGTGATATGGCTCACTATCATGGCACTACGAAATTATCTTCTTGGGTTCCTCGAAGGTAATTTAGATTATTTGAGGATGATTAAAGCATCACATGGATAAGCCATTGAGATTTAAACAAGTGCACTTGCATGGGGATGTGAGTTCTTGTGAGCTCCAGCGAGATAGTCAAATTAGTTACCCTGACTAGCTAGAGGCATAAGGCAGTCTAACACACACATAGAGACATGTATGGGTCATTCAAAGTATAGGAATAATAGTAGATGATGAGGAAATGATTTTCTCAGTGAGAGTGACTTCCAATGGTTAGTTGGAGCTTGAGTTACTAGTTGGAGCATTATCAAGGACGGAAACGAATTTGAGTGGGGGAGGATGTAAGAACCAAAAGCTTGAGGGTGCATCAGTTGGACAAGCATGCTCGAGCATATCATGGTTGGAGGCACCAATTTGGTTACCCACACAAAATTTTGGGTTCCCTTGTTATATACCTAGGGGGGATAATATGGGGTACCAAGGGAGGTACCCAAGGTAATAATGTAATAATGGGATGGGCCATAGTAATAAATAAGGTGGTTAACCCATGTCATGTAAGGGACCACAAGTAGTTAATAATAATGTAATGGGCCCATGGTATTAGTTGATGGTATGAGGGAACCATGGTAATGACCCATGGTATTGTATGTATGAGGCCTATATAGAGGCTAGAGACTCCACATGGAGAGATATGAAGATGAAGTGAAGTATTCTTGTATGAACAGGCATATGGCTTGTGGAGTGTTCTCCTTCCTTAAGGAGTGAATGTATGGTGTTTCCCTACCTTAAGGGTGTTGATCAATAAAGAAGCTTTTCTATCTATTTCTCTCTTATTGTTTCTGGGTTTATTTGCATTATCTTATACTTTTATATCAGATCTATAATATTCTGGGTTATATCTACAACAAGTGGTATCGGAGCACTTTCTTGGGCAAACCGTGGAGAATTGTTTTTTATTTTTTGCAAGGTTTCGGGGGCGGCGAGTTTGCAGATCAGATCTGTAAGTTTTGGTGCAAGATCTGTAAATTCTAATTGCAGATCTGGATTCTATGTGAAAAAATACCCGATTTCAAAAAAAAAATCGATCGAATCGGAGTCCGGATGAAGGAGATATCGCTGATTTAAAAATCAGTGGGGTTGCAGACAATTTTCAGGAAAGCGAGTTTGCGGTGCAGATCTAGAAGTCTTGATGCTAGATCTGCAAGATCTAATTGTAGATCTGGAATCTTTGTGAAAAAACACATGATTTCAAAAAAAAAATCAGTCGAATCGGAGTCCGGATGAGGGAGATATCGCTGATTTAAAATCAGCTCTTTTTGCAGAAATTTTGGGTTACGGCGGGAGAGTTGCAGCGCAGATCTGGAATTCTAGTGCCTGGATCAGGATTTCTATCACATGGGCAGATGCAGAATGATTGTTCCATTTCTGAAAACAGGTCATAATAAGGATTCTGAGCAATATTGACGAAACTGTGACCATTTCAAATTTTCGCCAATTTTTGTGATGGCGGACCGAGATCTGAATTTGAATGACTTATATCCATTTGATGGCTCTCATCCAGCCAAATGGCTAGCACAAATGGAGAAATGTTTTAGATTGAATTACATCATGAATGATGAGACTCAGCTGAATTTGGGAACAATGTACTTGGACAATGAAAGATTGCAATGGTGGCAAGGGTATCAACGTCGCTATCGTTGGCCCTTGACTTGGGACAAATTCACTAAAGCTCTTATGGACCGCTTTGACCGAAAAGCTAATCTTGTGGATAAGCTCACACAGACAGACACACAGCCTAGCAAAGATTTTATTTTTACAGGAAAGAAGGAAACCAAGGAACCTAAAGGGTTATTTTCTGCTGGTATCTCCTTATTGCAGGTTCATGGATTGATTCAGAAGGAGAAAATCATTGTGTCTATAAATCCGAGTTGCAAGCAAAATCTCATAAATGTCAATTTGGCAAAAAAATTGCAAGTCCCAGCAAAACAAATTGCACATACACAGGATGATGATAAGGATGTTCAAATCTATAAGGATTTGAAGCTTTCTATGGATAAGTATGTGTTTCATGGTGATTTTTATGCTTCAGAGATGGATAATATCGATGTTGTTTTGGGATATCCTTGGATGGAATCTGTGGGTACTATCAATATTAATGTGCAGAAGAAATTATTGAAGCTATGGTATAAAAAGAAGAAAATTACATTACAGGATATTTCCATCCATAAACAGGTAGAGTCCACGGAGGTTGACGCACAAGATGTTACAGGGACTGACATATCAGATGATGAGCAGTTGATGGTCGACAATCAAACACAAACAGAAGCTGCAGAAGAAAAGGTTACAAGTGCTGATACATCTGAGGACGATTCAGTGGTTGAAGTCATATTGAAAAAGAAGACACCACAAGAGGCACCACAGCAAGGTGAAGTAAAGAAAAAGCCATCGTGGGTTAAAACTTCAACATATCATCACCCACATCACCCAGCAAGACAACAATCAATATGGAAACCAATTAGCCACATGGACAACAAACCCCGCAGGACAGATCGAGAGGAACAAAGATCCACCTACTACACATCAACACAGAAGAACTGCCACGGTCAACTTCCATCTCAAGCGAGCGAGGCACCAGCGAGATCGAGGGTTCACCTTTCTCTTGGATGGCTAGATGCACGTGCATGGTATCAGTGGACTACTCTTTTGAGTAGATCTTATTATTTGTGTTCTTCCCATGTTTCGGGGACGAAACATGCTTAGGGGGGTGGAATGTTATATACCTAGGGGGGATAATATGGGGTACCAAGGGAGGTACCCAAGGTAATAATGTAATAATGGGATGGGCCATAGTAATAAATAAGGTGGTTAACCCATGTCATGTAAGGGACCACAAGTAGTTAATAATAATGTAATGGGCCCATGGTATTAGTTGATGGTATGAGGGAACCATGGTAATGACCCATGGTATTGTATGTATGAGGCCTATATAGAGGCTAGAGACTCCACATGGAGAGATATGAAGATGAAGTGAAGTATTCTTGTATGAACAGGCATATGGCTTGTGGAGTGTTCTCCTTCCTTAAAGAGTGAATGTATGGTGTTTCCCTACCTTAAGGGTGTTGATCAATAAAGAAGCTTTTCTATCTATTTCTCTCTTATTGTTTCTGGGTTTATTTGCATTATCTTATACTTTTATATCAGATCTATAATATTCTGTGTTATATCTACAACAATCCTTACCTCAGATCCCATATCACATGGGAAACATGCCATGACATGGCATGCCATAACATGTTGGGAAGTTGCATGGCATGGTCACACCCATGAACTCGCAGGAAAATTTGGTCACATACCATTGTGAGGTTTTGATTGACTGAGAAAAGTGAAAAGTGTGCATGGTCAAGAGAGAGATTCAACACAGGTCGACATAATGCATTATGACATGCAATGAAATTCAGGGATCCATCATGTAAGTATGGGGAAAGTGTATGTCAACTCAGACAACTCGAGGGGCACCAAAAATGATGTATGGTTGCCTTGAATTCAAATAATCAAGGACATTGGGTGATTTATATGGGCACCTAAATGTATTTATGTGGAGTACTAGGCAAGTTACCAGATCGATTAATCATAAAGACATGGAATTACGGGTGATGTTAGAAGTCAATCAGGCATATAGATGAAACAAAGGACACGACGAGGAGGTCGACTTTATCAACTATGTGAATGGATGTGTTTTAGCCCAAGTGAACTAAAGGGACATGATAATTCATGTGGCATGTGTGTGTCTGTGTGTGTCCGTGTGTAGTTAGGTATGTGTTATATTATTTTCTCTACTAGTCCCACACGTGATATAATGCACCAGGAATGGTGAAGGGGTCATAAGGGGGGTGGTATTCATCCCTATTCGGGAGGTTTTAGGGGCGTGGTATCCCTTGCTATTCGGGGGGTTGCATAAGAGGTGATATGTAATAGATCTGACTTACAAATATATGAGAATACAAATATACCCCAAAAATTCCTACCAAAAAAAAAAAAATTCTTTGCTTTTCCCAAGAAAGTGCTCTAATACCACTTGTTATAGATCTGACCTAAAAATATATGAAATGATGCCAATATACCCAATAACTGTAAATAATTACCAGAAATAACAAGATCTGAATATAGATAGAAATTCTTCTTTATTGATCAAACCCTTAAGGTGGGGCAACACCATACATTCACTCGAGAACACTCCACAAGCCATATGCTTGTTCATACAATAATCCTTCACATCTCTCAATGGGGAGTCTCTAGCCTATATATAGGCCTCATACATACAATACCATGGGTCATTACCATGGTTCCCTCAATACCATCTATCTAATACAATGGGCTTATTACATTATTGCTAACTACTTGTGGTCCCTTACATGATACGGGTTAACCACTTTATTTATTACTATGGCCCATCCCATTATTACATTATTCCCTTGGGTACCTCCCTCTATATCCCATACTATCCCCCCTAGGTATAACACATGATAGCGCTCCCTATCGGGGGGTTTATAGGGGGCCAGTAGCCCACCTCCACGGGGTTTGAGGTAGCACCCCAAAAAGAATCTTTTGGGCCATTTTACAAATCTAGTCAAAGGAACTACATTTATATTCTAATCTCGGGTTGATGGATTAGGGGTTTAAGGATGCTTTGGCATGTATATAATGTATTATAGCATTGAAAGGAATATTGAAAAATAAATATGGTTTTCCCGGTTTTGGGTTCCAAGAGGAAAAACTTTATGCATATTTTTTGCGAATGTCATTGCATCTTTTCTATTTTTTTAAGGAACACAATGGTACATGTAGCATGTGCATTAGATATATATATATATATATAGATATAGAGAGAGAGAGAGAGAACACAACTCGATATATGGTTCGATAGCATTGAAAGGAATATTGAAAAATCAATCTAGTTTTCCCAATTTTGAGTTCCAAGAGGAAAAACTTTATGCATATTTTTTGTGAATGTCATTGCATCTTTTCTATTTGTTTAAGGAACATGATGGTACATGTAGCACGTGCATTATATATATATATATATATACAGAGAGAGAGAGAGAGAGAGAGAGCACAACTCGATATATGGTTCAATGGAATTAATGGAGAACACACAACACAACTCATGGAATGTATGGACAACTCTATCATAGAGGTAAATGGAGTGTGTGCCATAGTTAAAAGAAGGGTGTTAGGGTTGGTTAGGGAAGTCTTGCACTAATAGAGGTCACACACTACCCATTTAGGTAAGCATTTGGGCCAAGGTATATTTTTTGGGAAAAACACAACCAAAGAGAGAAGCAAGGCATGTGGGAGTTTGTTAAGTTGGGTGCATAGTTAAACTAGATGGTGTTTTGAGGCATGGGTGGACCAAGTTTAGGCCAAGTTCCATATTGAAGGGAGGAATTGAGTTCATGTAAAATTAAAACTGAGGTCCTAACCAAGTGGTGGTACGACGAGACATGTTGAACTTTGGTAGCATCAGGAGATACTCTCACATGCATTTGGGGTTGGTTATGTGAGGAAAACACTCATAGAAGTGATTTTATGAGTGTATGGGCTAAGTGATGGGAATTTTCACCCAACGAGCCAAGATATAAACACAAAGTATTCTAATGACCCATGGTATAGACCCATGGTATTTCACACTTTGAATAAAAGTATAAATTAGAAGTCAATGGAGAGGTTTGACATCAATCATCGATAAGATAATAATGTATGCTTCTTCTTTATTGGCGTCTTGATTTGCTGTGGAAACCGTAGACCTGCAAAGGAGCAACAAGGTACTCTTGAAGGATGTGATTAAATTGGTTCATGGGGGAAATATGTTGTGAAAAATATTGAAGGAGGTTGTTAGGCTATGCTAAAGGAAAGGAAGGAAAGGCCTCAAGGAGGAAAGGAGAAATTAAGGATATTAAAGGAAGTTTGTCCCCTAGGAAGGGTTGAACCTATGGGAACCTACCATTCACCATTGGAGGAAGGTTCAGGGGTTAGTTTTGAGGAGTATGCAAGGAAACCAAAACTAGGGTGAGGGTTGAAAGGTGCTCATTTGGGTGATATACACACATCGTTACAAATAAGGAAGGTTTCAAGGAATGTTTGCAAGGGTTTAGGGATCAATGGAAATGATCATGTCTACATGATTTGGGAGGATCCAAAAAGGCCTAAAAATGAAAGTTCCCAAAATCTTATAGAGAAATTGTCATGTTGAAGAGGTCAATGAGATTATTCCAATACAACTTGAATCGTGTCAATCTAAGTCTGTATGAGAAAGATGTTGCCGTTTCAAGTTTTGCAATAATGGACAAAAAAGTCAAAGTAGAAAGGGTGACACGGCATGTCGTGGAGTTTGAAAGTGGCACATCCTAGAGTGGACATGTGGCAGATATGACATGGAAACCAATGGAAGATTACATGGTAGGGTATGGCATCAACATTTGGCCCACTGGATGGGTGACACATGGCCCAATGAATGGGCACCACGTGGCTCTATGGAAAGGCACCACGTAACCTTATTTTGTTGGTCAAAATTTTTTGATGGTTCAATATTGACTTTAGCAGGATTTGAAAACAAAACTTTTGGTTCAAGTGGCAACGTTCTAACCAATGAGCCATGGCATTGTTTCATGGTATAAGTGATTGAAATATATATTATATTATTAAATAGTAGGTGGTTCATTTTCTATTATCATTATATCACGTGTCACACCCTTCAATGACAACACATGTTCTTTAAAACCCAGTTCAATGTTTTGACTCAAGATATAAAGGGATTTCAAGTTTTAGAAAAACCCCATTGAATTTAATTTTGACATCTATCTATAAGTCTACTAGTGTCAATAAGGTGGCTAATATACAAAGTGTTAATGTTATTGTCAAAGAGTGTTAGATGGTGTAATTTCTTTATCTAATTAATGTTATCTAGAAATCTCTAGAAGATACTTATTTGTTAAAGTTGACTATATCAAATTAGTTAGTCTAGATAATTCCTATCTATATATCTTAAGAGAATAACCTTAGATTTTTATTGAATAAAATATGTGTGTAATTATGCGTTTTATGAATCAATGAAGCAATCATCTTTCAAATTAATCATTTTTTGGATTGAATATCTTATTAGCTAATTATCTTAGTGTCTTAATGCTCTCTTTGATTTTTTCAAAAAGGATAGAGAGAAGGAAGATCAAGGAAGAAGCTAAAGAAAATACATTGTAAGAGTGAGAAAGAGAGAGGAGGTTCAAAATATGGACAGAAAAGTTGAGGATACTAGGAATTCCATGAAAATAATATGTTTATCAATGTTTTACCTAGTAATACATCTTATGCTTTCTTTGTTCATGCATTGGGTGGATAAGCAGATGAAAACACTTTCTAGAATGGAAATGAAAGTTTAATTACAATGATGAAGAAGACCATGAATAAGTTTAGTGCAAGCTAAGTTTAAAAGAAATGGCTTTGGAACTATTTATAGTGGGTCCTTGAAAAGAAAAATATCACGGTTCCCATAAAATGCAGAGCCAACAAAGCAAAGAAAGGATGGTGGAAAAGCCTTAAATGGTAATCTAACAAGATCAGAATATAGGACGAAAAAACTATCCCAAAGCATAGAAACTCCACAATATAAAATCATATGACATAAAAAAGTAGTAATTATATAACATTTTCCCTTATCTTAAATATTTGTCAATGAACAATATAGGCCATGTTTAAAGAATGCGACCAAACATTGGCATGAGATCCACTAGTTAAAGGAAAAAACAATATAACGTGTTTTTCTATGCATCGAAGTAAGCAAAAAAGGAGAGACATTATGATAATAAATTGTAAATTGGAAGATAATTTACATAGATAATATGGATTAAGTTATACATGCATAACCATAACCATGAAAAAAAAAGTAAATAATAAAAATAGTGTACAAGGCATTTTCAAAACATAGTAGTGTTTACATTATCATGAATAAAAAATTTAAAAAGGAAATTTAAAACATCATGGTGTTTTGGTGTTTTGGATACTGTTGTAACTTATTTTTACCCTAGTTGTTTTTTACTTTTTCCTTTTTTGTTGAAGAAAACAAAAATATAAAAAGTATAAAACATAGAAGAAAAATAAGAAAAAAGAAATAAATACATGAGAAAAAGAAATAAATAAATAAATAATATCAAAAGAAAAGAATTTAAAAAAATGATATGAAAAAAATAAATACAATAAAAAAATCCCAAAGTCGCGAGCAACTCAAAATGTTGCATTGTTTTATATGCTTATTATTTAATCCTTTGTATATTTTTCCAGAAGGTTATATTTTATTTTACAAATAAAAGTATGATTTGATGTTCTATAAAATAGATGAGAAGAAGGATTCCAAGGCTAATGGTGGAAAGCCACCTCCATCTCCACCATCCTCATCATCTTCATCATCTCACATAGCATCATCTTCCACTACCACTGTTGTGGGGAAAAGTATCCGATGCGGATGACACTAACCCTTTCTAAAGGTGACAGACTTTAGCAACAACTGAATGACAAAGTTTTCATGTTCATCTTTATGAAAGCACAGAGAGAATAGAAAGAGGATCAACCAACCTGGTGTCTTGCGCTTAGTCGATCCTTGTCCTTCTCGCTTTGTATCCCGTTCCCAGCTCTTTACTCTCCAAGCCGATCCAGCTACACACAGAATCTGCACAACAAAAGGGAGCAAACTACGAGATACAAGCAATCATAATTGAAGCATGGATTAGGTTGCATCAAATATACATGTAAACACAAAAGCATCTATGTAAAACAAGTATATAGAAGAACATGCAAACTTTATTGATAGAAAGTAACAGGGTTCCAGAGGAAGTTACAACCAATGATGTTGGCCCCAATCCAGCAGCACCTCCTCGGCAGCAAGAACTCTCTTCTTCACCTCTAGTAAAACAATCACCCAATAATCCTGGCAGTATACCAACAGCACCTCCTTGCTTATACCAAAATTCCAGCCTCCATAGACCTCATAGAAGAGCTCTATATATAGGAGAGAAGAGAAAAGGATGAGTCAGCTTGAGACTGACATGAAGCTGCCTTGTGTCCTCTCCATCTCCAGTTAATCTTCAGTTCCTGTGTCCACTTGGAGATCCTTGCTTACACATGGTGATCAAGTACCTCTTACTCATCACAGGGCGAATCTCATGACCCAAGTGTCAGTTTGGAAGCTTCCTGGGCAATTGACACCTTGCAGGAGGACTGTGCCACTTGGCCAATCTCGCCCAGCGCAGGTAGCCTTCATTGTTTTTGACTTCCAGCGCAGGTACAGAGTGGGACAGTTGCAATACAGCGCAGAAGCTCAGTTAAGCAGCTGACATGATCCAAAATAAGCCTGTTCTGAAGTGTTTTCAGGTGGAGAACTGATTGGAAGTGCTGTTGATTGATGACCTTGTTCTTTTAGGGGTAAGAACAACATGTTTAGGGACTGAGGATCCCTGTAATTATCGACATTTCCTGCTCCTTGACGCGAGGCACAAAAATGTCTATAACAGTTGCCCCCTAAAGTATGAGGCCGTTAATCGGGTGAAATGCTTTAGCTAGAGGGTCCGAAGTTCGTTCCAATGCTGAGGAGAGTGCCCTGTAATACAATACAATACAATACATTATCTTTCATTCATCATTATTCTCATGATCTAGCTGAGGCGGGTATTCCCATGCTCAGCTTTCTATAAATACATTTTGGTACATATGACAGACGATCGTCTGAAGACAGACTGATAATCTTCCGCTAAAATTATCATCCTTTGAAGAGGATGATCATCTGCTGCAATGATGTACATGGCAAATGCTTTTATATTTCCTGAATATATATCGCAGCCCGGATGGATGAAACTAGATCCGGGGTCTTCAAACTCGTTCGATCTTCACTCTAAGTACAAGTCGATCCATGTGAGAATTACGCTGAAGTCGAACATGGAAAGACATCGCTTGATTACCGGTCAATAATGAAAATAGTTAACAAGCGCGAGAGGAATCACCAATAATGATGATGACCCTCAAGGTACGGCAGTACAATTCACGTGGCGTGAATAAAGGACTTGGCGTCGAACGCCACGCAAAATCTTCTGGTCGAAGGTCATTGATGTATAGCTGTCGCCGGAAGTGAGAAACTTGCCATTGAGGCATGCAAGCTTCAAAGTACTGATGGGGGTGTTCCTAGATCGACTTCTTGGATAATGAGCTGAAGTCGACAAGAAGTGATCCGTCAAAGGAGGGCCTTAATGAATCCCACATCAATGACACGGAACGGAGCTAATGATTTAGTGGAGGTGGAAACAAACTGTGACATATGATTCAGGGTGGCGATCATGAAATGGATGAAGGACAATGTATGGTAGTGGATGGGACACGGTTGACACTTTCTGAATGACCCCTCTTGAACATATAACGACACTGATGCGATGGATCGGTAGCATTACCCCGAATGGATGGTGTGGCGAGGACCATGGTGATGAGACCGGTGAATGAGACAACCCAACCCGATGTGATACGGAAGAAAAGTGTCATGTTCAAGAGTGACTTGCTACCTCTAAACTTTGATGTTCTCCCAATTTTTCCCCAGTCATTTCTGACCAGTACCTCTTTATTTTTGTCAAGCTTGAGGAGGATAACATATGCTTGTTCTATAACCTGCCCTTCGGGCAAGCCCATCGCTAAGATTTAACGAGCCTAGCGATAGGGAAACTCGTTCTCGTCTAAAGACAAGTTTGTCGCTATTTAATCATTTTAACGAGTCTAACGACAAAGAAAACTCGGTCCTTTTCATTTTTAGAGAGTCTAAAAAGGTACAGAAAGTCAACTCCATAATTCCTTTTTCGTCAGCTAATTCCTTAAGTCCGAAAAAGTATAAAACAATACAGAAGGGATGGCTGTTCGGTATTTTTAACGAGCTGAACCAGGCAAGCGCTCGATCCTTTTGTGCAATAATCCCTCAAGTCCAAAAAGATTAAAATTTAGAGGAGGGATAGCGTTCCGGTCATTTTAACGAGCTGGAAGGCCAAAACTCGGCAAACTTTTCATATTTTACGAGTCAGTGAAAAGAGCTGAAAGAAGACTCGTCTTTTGAGGAACGAGTGATAAACAGGGATAGTTACAGATTCCAGGTACAGGTTGGAATTTCCAATCACGGCAGTGTCACAAGGATGGCTAGGTGAAATCACTCTTCGCAGCTGTTTCTCAAAAGAGGTAAACACACAAATGGAAGTGAATGATCGGCCAAATGAACGGTGGAGGTGGTGGATGAAAACACGATCAAGGTTCTTATGGCTAATGAATTTACGATCTCAAAAGGTTATTTACCGGTTCATTTTTTCCATGAGCTTGAACTCTGGGGGAAACATTTGCTCACACTTTTCTGTTTTTTAACGAGCATAAATTCAGGCCTAAAACTGCTCGAATTTCGCGTTTATTTTTTAACGAGCATGAACTATATGCTAAAACTGCTCGATATACCAGTCATAAGAACGCCTCCTATAAGGACCAATTTTTATAGAGCTTATGCCTTACTACAGCTATGCTCTTATTTTGGCAAATTTTACTTCTGCCCCACAGGCTTTCTTTCATGCAAGTTTGGAAACGGTTAATCTTAAAACCAGATAAATAACCGCCCCTAGCTTGCACTCCAGAAAGTTTGCATGCCCCCAGGTATAGGATAGAATTTCGAGGTTGCCCCTCCTCTCTCCTACTTCTGCTTTTCTTTGGGTGTTCACAGTTATTTGTCATCTTGCTAATCTAATGCTAACGATACTTGTCTTCTCGTTATTTTAAGGGGTCTTACGCAGTACTCAGACTTCCTGTCGGCCCACTTTTAACAAACATCTATTGTGACAATAGAAGAACACTACTCAAAGATAAAACATTTGTATTATCGAGGGAGGCTTGCCTCTTTCTTATTATCCGAAGAGTGGTTCTATTCGCTGCCGCAAATCAATCTCTTTCTTCGGCGGTGTCTATCATTGGGTTGCCCAAAGATGGTTACCCTCTGTCACAACAATACGGTCTCCTTCTTAGTTTACTGCCCCTGCTTATCCTTCAAAACATATGTTTCGATGGGCGAGGCTTGAATTTAAAGATGGTGACTACTTGTTACAATAAGGGAATTCCTACTTGGGCATTGCCCACTTTTTTAGACAAAGGTGAATGATTCCCAAACACATAACTTTAACAAAAGATCATCATTCCAGAACAACCCCACTTCCTTCGGACGGGGTACGGACTAGTCATGTTCTCCTGCGGAAATTCTTCCTTGTACCCGGAGTTTCTTCTGCCCGAAGCAGACCAGGGTGCATGCCCCCTGGGTCCTAGTCTTTCTTTCCGAATTACTCGCGCTCATCGGGAAGGAGGACTGGGGGCGGAGGCGAATCTTGAGTGAACAGACCATTTAGGATTGGTATTTGACTATTTGCGATGCGAGATCCCGGAAATGAAAGCTGGTCTACGAGCTTGACCACCCTTCCTTCGTGTGGAAAACACATTACTCTAAAGAGTGAGGAGACTATCGCTCCCATGCAATAAATATAGTCGCGTCCAAGGAGTAGGTTATAATCCAAGGGTCCTTGAACTACCAACACGTTCATCCTGACGGTCTTCCCCTTCAATGTAACAGGTACATCGGGGAGGATTCCTAATGGTCGACTGGTTCCTTTATCAAAACCTGAGAGATTTCTCAACTCAGGTAAAAGCGCTGGGGAACCCAGTGCTTTCCAAGCAATAGAGGAAAGGATACTCACAGACGCCCCTTCATCAATGATAGTACCAGCCATAACCATTCTATAGATCTGGACAATGATTCTAAATGGTGTACTGGCTGGTAACCGGGGTCTGCCTAGTTGATTCCAATCAAAGGATACAACCAGGTTGCTTGGTGGTGGGACCGAATATACGGCCGGATACGACTCAGATGATGTTCCTTCCTGCGATAAAGGAATGGGCGCATTGCCCGGATGCTTGTCGGAGTCGGTGCTGATAAAGAGAACCTGGATGGTGTCATCCTTGTTCTCATCAGTGAGGGTGTCACATGAAGACGACACTTCGGTGACGGTGTCATTTGAAGACAGGTCTTCAATGACGGAGTCATTGGACGATAGAACCTTTGAAGGAAGAACCGGGTCAACTGCCGTTTCGACCTTTAGACTTTCGTCTGGTCTAGATTCGGTAGGTTCATTCTGAATGACTGACACATCAGCTGACCACTTGAGTGGTTCAACTGGATTTTCAACTATCGAGGGATTAGGCGCGAGTTTTCGGTATCCAGGCGGAAGTTGCACCGGTGACACCGGGCGATCTTCCAAAACTCTCTTTGCCTCATCTAAGAATGGACATTTGTGGATGGCATGGTGACCTTCACACAATAGACAGGGTGATCTTGGTCCCCTTCTTCGTCCTTCACTCTTGCTAGTTGAGGGAATGCAATCAACTTGACAACCAGAGGTTGATGCTACCGGATTGTGCAACCTCGGGGACCAGTCCCTTAGTATCCGGGGAATACAAGGACAATCACGATGGAAATGGATCCCTTTGCAAATGACACATGGCGATTTAGGCCCGGTCGGTGCAGTGTGTGGGTTTTTGTCAGTTTTCTTCTGCTTGCCCCCAGTCGCCTTCGCCAGAGGCTCCTTCTGCTTCTTCCCTTTCTTCTTCTTTTCTTTCTTCTCCTTGGGAGGCTGACTTTTGCCGGCTCTACCCTGCGAAGATGAAGGATCAGAGGAAGTATCACAAGAGGTAGAAGGCTGGTGGGTAGTTCTAGATTGTTCTGACAGTTGATTCGACTGCTCAGGATTAGTGGCGATTTGGACAACATTAGTTGAAAAGAGCCAAACAGGAAGGCCGATTGTCAATCCTGGAAGTGACAATGTAGCCATATGAGGCGCACCAACATCTCCCCAAGAGGAGAAGGGATTTGGACTTCCGCCAAGGTTACTTCCTTGGTTGGTGGGCTCCATACTTTTCAACTGAAAGATCAACGTGGGAATAACAGGTGATTATGTTCCGCTTTAAAATAAGTTTTATTTACGACGCTTTTAGACACAAACTTGCTTTTTCATGTTTTAAGAGTCGAGAAAAAGCTAAAGATGACTCTAGTCGCCTTCGATGTATTAACGAGCCCGAAGTGACAAATGCTCGGTTGGACCTTTTCAGTTATAGAGTTTGAAAAGGGCCAAAAGAAACTGCTCTGGAGATCTAGGCAGAGGGTGTGCCAAACCTTTCGCGAAACCACAGAATACGTTTTACGGTACGGGTGGTCGATCTTCGTGAATGTTGTGTTCACTGCATCGCGATCAGTAGGGCGGCCGACACGGTTTCCTAAGGATAAAGGATAAAAGCCTATAGGGGTCTCCCAATATACGCGACGGTACGCGGGAGCTCAAATCCGTGTTAGTGCCACCGACTCTCAGGAGGAATCACCCACCTTCGTAGAGATCGACAGTCACTATGTTTAACGACGCCGGAACACGTCTCTACCTAGACCTCTAGATGTTTGCGTTAAATTCCAAAGCGTTGTTATGTAAATTGAGTTTATTTTAATGTTGATCTTTCTTAACAGTTTGCCTTTCAGGTTCGCCACGAGATGTATATATACAACTTCCTATATGCAATCTAAGAATGAGAAGCAAAATCTTTTCAATCTTTCAACTTTGAAAACCTTAATCTACTTGAGGAAAGAGCAAGACACAACTTTTTCCACAGATCAAAGAACACACACTAAAATGCACATTTTCCTAAATCGTCAAGCATACAGTCAAATGCAAAATGCACAATGCATGTATTTCTTTTCGTTATCCTTAATGTTGATGCTTAACAAAAGGAAACTGTTGTATGATTTTTGAATCAACTTTCAAGTAGAAATAAACAAGCTTGTCCACAATCAAAAGAACACCTTATGAAAGACTTGTTTTAAATACAGGAAAAGTATAGATTCAAACCATAAAGTGAGAAGCAAACCAATCCAAAACAGCTATGAACAGCAATAACACTAACTCATAAGATCGCAATCTAAGAGGCCACAGCTACTAGGTTCGCTTTTCACAATGGGAAATTGTAACTGAAACAAGAAATACTGAAAGAACGTTTACAATTTCATCACACAACTGAGGCGGAATAATGTCAAGGAGAAGTGGTCTACAGCAAATACAATAACCAGCAAGCAATCAGTCAAAACAAGTGCAAACAGGGCCAAGACACAAAGGAAGAGCTGAGCTAGACTAAGGCCAACTGGACCAGCGCAGGCACTGGTCTGCCAGTTTCACTCTCAGCGCAGTTCCCGAAGGGAGCACCTGCGCTGTAATGCAGACTGCCTGTGGACAGCCTGCACTGACTTACGAGAGTTACGTCTGCTAAGAATTCCGGGTCATAAAAAGCTCAAAAATGTACTGTTTTGACTGAAATAAAATGCTATGGGTTAAGTACAGGCTAAGGGATGATCAAGAGGATAAAGATCTATCACAAAGAGTAAGGATTCATCTGTAGATTAGCTCTTTAAATCTTGAATTTGCTCAGCAAAGGAGCAAGAGTAGCAAAAACCCTCTACTTTGCTTTTGATAGAGTCAAAAGCTTTTCGATTCGGTACTCCTTTCTTCAAGAAATGAATAGCAAAATACTACAACAACAAGATACTAGGATCTCCCCAGCGGAGTCGCCAGTTTGTTGTGGGGAAAAGTATCCGATGCGGATGACACTAACCCTTTCTAAAGGTGACAGACTTTAGCAACAACTGAATGACAAAGTTTTCATGTTCATCTTTATGAAAGCACAGAGAGAATAGAAAGAGGATCAACCAACCTGGTGTCTTGCGCTTAGTCGATCCTTGTCCTTCTCGCTTTGTATCCCGTTCCCAGCTCTTTACTCTCCAAGCCGATCTAGCTACACACAGAATCTGCACAACAAAAGGGAGCAAACTACGAGATACAAGCAATCATAATTGAAGCATGGATTAGGTTGCATCAAATATACATGTAAACACAAAAGCATCTATGTAAAACAAGTATATAGAAGAACATGCAAACTTTATTGATAGAAAGTAACAGGGTTCCAGAGGAAGTTACAACCAATGATGTTGGCCCCAATCCAGCAGCACCTCCTCGGCAGCAAGAACTCTCTTCTTCACCTCTAGTAAAACAATCACCCAATAATCCTGGCAGTATACCAACAGCACCTCCTTGCTTATACCAAAATTCCAGCCTCCATAGACCTCATAGAAGAGCTCTATATATAGGAGAGAAGAGAAAAGGATGAGTCAGCTTGAGACTGACATGAAGCTGCCTTGTGTCCTCTCCATCTCCAGTTAATCTTCAGTTCCTGTGTCCACTTGGAGATCCTTGCTTACACATGGTGATCAAGTACCTCTTACTCATCACAGGGCGAATCTCATGACCCAAGTGTCAGTTTGGAAGCTTCCTGGGCAATTGACACCTTGCAGGAGGACTGTGCCACTTGGCCAATCTCGCCCAGCGCAGGTAGCCTTCATTGTTTTTGACTTCCAGCGCAGGTACAGAGTGGGACAGTTGCAATACAGCGCAGAAGCTCAGTTAAGCAGCTGACATGATCCAAAATAAGCCTGTTCTGAAGTGTTTTCAGGTGGAGAACTGATTGGAAGTGCTGTTGATTGATGACCTTGTTCTTTTAGGGGTAAGAACAACATGTT
This sequence comes from Pinus tabuliformis, assembly GCA_031772625.1. Taxonomy (NCBI): domain Eukaryota; kingdom Viridiplantae; phylum Streptophyta; class Pinopsida; order Pinales; family Pinaceae; genus Pinus; species Pinus tabuliformis. Next base: position 1,992,985,850 of record CM062816.1, read on the forward strand.
TAGGGACTGAGGATCCCTGTAATTATCGACATTTCCTGCTCCTTGACGCGAGGCACAAAAATGTCTATAACAACCACCGCCAAAACTATCCATACTCATTCCCATACCCCAAAAGGAAAAACTCCTTTGTTGGGCATGGAATCCCCCCAAGGCATGTTTTGGGGCTCAAAGCCCAAGTTTTGACCCATTCTTGTCGTAAAGATCCGCGAATTGCAAGCGTGAAGTGAAAAATATATGATAGAGTCACACGGTTGTCCACCCTAGTTTTGTAATGTAATGTCAGCTGGATAGACCTACCCATGGTCCGCGGACCATGGGATTGTATAAATAGAGCGAGGCTCTAAGTGTAAAGAGAGTATGAAAAAGGAGAGATAGGAAGAGTCTAAGTGACTAAGTGTGTCTTTGGTTCGTAGAGTAGGAGAATGCTCTGCAACTAAGTGCGCAGACCCCTACAGCTGAGTGCACAGACCCCTACAGCTGAGTATGCAGGGTGGAGTCGAGTTTGTAACCGAGGAAGGAATTAATAAAGAGAAGTTTGCTATCATTTTGTGTATCTGTTCTCAAGTTAATGCATGTTTGATATAATTTGCAAATATATTGTTTATTTACTGCGCGCACCTGTATGAATGGTTTATGTTGTTAAGTATAACTTAAATCATGCAAGTAGGCTAAAATAATCAACTAACATTGGAATACCAATAAGGACTTGGGTAATAACGCAAAAGCTCAGCGTTCGGCCCCTAAGTAGGGCTGTGCGAAGGCAGTATAACAGGCTGTGAGGTCCGGAAAGTGCGCAAAGCAACCTGCGTGCAGGGTCGAACCGCAGACCACTTGAACTCATCAGACATCTCTAGGGTGCGGAAACCTAGTTCTAGCACCCTCCCATACTACTTCGGGTGAGATCTCAGTCCGCGATCCGCGTACTATTGCTGAAAGGGCCATTAGTACCAGGATTTGTTTGGCTAAATTAACTTTGAACCTGGGTCAGGCCCCAACAAGCGAACAAATGGTTTTGTTGCCGGGACGGGGATCTGCATAAGAGATGTCTGATGTTGTATCACTGGAATCCGATAAAGAAAGGAATTGAAGAGTCGTTGGACAGAAAGATTCACGAGTTCACAGCACAGGAAAATAGGAATCTGCAGTTATCAAAGGAAGAGTGGTTAGATTGCTACTTATATACGGAAATCCATGAAATTTTCTTTACATCCTTCCCCTTGGATCTGTACGAGTGGATCACGAAGCTAGCAGACAGTCAAGGAAGGTGTAGGCTCGACAAACCTATTGTGTGGACTGTAGAATTGGTGCGCAAACTGGAAGCATCAAAAGATAAGATAGCATGCGTTGTGGACCACTGGCTCGATCAAATTATAGGAGGGTTTATTACCGAGTTTGTGGTAGATACTTCAGTCAGCTATAGCGAGGCAGAACGACATTTCCTCAAGGACCGTGAGGTAAGTACGTTAAATCTTGAACACTTGGATTAAAATGCTACTGTGTGAAAAATGAGTTATGCGAATAAATTAATGTTTGGGGCTACGCGAAGTGGAAGGATCTATAGAAACGAAGGTAGCACAGAACTAGAGTCTAGCCCCTTGATTTCACTTCCACAGGAAAGCGAGGAAGAGCTCGAAAAAGTTTCATCAAGAAGTGCGATCAATCTGATAAAGCAGTGAATTCCACACATACCACCCCCACCTACACCACCACCTGTTTCACCATCTTCACCCCCGTCTTCGCCCACACCATCTCCGCCACCACCACAGTTCAATATGGCAAGCGCGATAAAATTCTCGGTGTTCAAAGGAGTAGGGAACAAAGATCCAGACCAATTTTGGTTCGTGGTAAAGGTTGTATGGGAAGCATAGGGAGTCACGGATGACAATATAAAGAAAGCAACAATGTTCAACAATTTGCAAGATCGCGCACTGACATGGTACATTAAGCATTCCAATGACAATCCAAATGCAGGGATAGCGGATATCCAAGATGCGCTAAACAGGGAATTTAGTAGGCCAAAATTAGAAACACAATCAATTATTGGATTTAAGGAGATCACGATGCTTCCAGGCGAGATCCCCCGGGAGCTAGATCAGAGACCGAAGTGTATGATTCGTGAAGCCAACATGACCTTGACGGATGAGAAACACTGCGCATGGTTTGTAGCTTCACTAGCGCCGCATCTAAGGAACACGTTGTCACAGCTGAAGCTATCCACTCAGGCTGAGGCCTTGGAAATTGCAATGAGATTGCATGAGACCCCAATACAAGATCCTAACCTGGGAGTCCAACAGATCCACGCGCAGTTGAAAAACTTGTGCCTTGAGATGTAGAGTTTGAAACAAGACAGGATGGCTCGCCCAAAAGCACGCGAGGAGGTATGGTGCATAAAGTGCAAGGACCAGGGACATGACAAGGACCATTGTCCAGTATTCGTGAACTACCTAGCGGCAAGAGGACCAATGCCATTGAGACCATAGGCACAAGCAAGACCGAGCATGACACCTGCATTATGGTGTGCGATTTGTCAGATAGTAGGGAAGCATGCCACAGATAACTGTCATCTATTATAGAAGTATACGCAGAGTTCCCAGCTGTTGTTCTGTAACTTCTGTAGATCAATAAGCCACGATGAGCGCACCTGTATAAGTTATGAACTGAAGATGGACCGAACTCCTACCTAAAGAGTTCAAACTGAAACACAGGCCCTCGATCAAAATGCAGGGATGGCATGCATTTAATTTTAGGGGCGCAGACGAGGTCGAGGTGGAATGGGGCCAGGAAGGGGTCACAGACAGTTGATTTGTTACAATTGCGGAGGGCCAGGGCATTATGCCCGTGATTGTACAAATTTGACGAGACCGTCATGCTTATATTTTACCCAGTTTGATCATGAGACGGAGGACTGTCCAACGTTGATAGCGAGGTTGCATGATAAAGGAGCACTCCAACCTCCCCCGACTCAGAACCTACAAATGATGAGGTCTGAGCCACGCGAGGAAGACCCGAATTTAAACATCGTGCTTCGAAACGGTATTATGACAGGAGATTACAAAGGAAAGCAGCCCAAAGAGAGTGTCTGGGTTTGCAAGGCTCCAACAAAGGAACCAGAATTTGATTTAGAGCGCGCTAAGAAGACATTCATGGAAGCTAAGAAGAGCTTCGTAGAGGCCTCCACTTCAGGTAGTAAAGACAAACTGGAACCAGAAATGGACCCATCAATGCTCACTACCTTTTTGGAGATATGAATGAAGTTGTTGCGCGATAGTAAAGCTGAGAAGGGACTGCAAGAACTCATCACTAGATGTGTTGGGACCACGCCAGGGGAACCACGCGTAGCCCGGAAGCTCAGGAAGCACACAACATAAATAGGAAGGGAGATGAGATTGACTGCATAGATCGAGGAATATGAAATGAATCAAGTGATTTTGGATCTAGAATCGAATGCGAACGTCCTGCCAAAGTAGACATGGGAACACATGGGAAGGCCTACGTTGCAAGGGTCTCCTATTCAATTGTGAATGGCGAACCAACAAAAGATCCTACCCATGGGAAGATTACAAGGAATAATGATGGATATCGAAGGTGCTAGTGCGCTTCCAGATTTCGAAGTGATAGAGATTTTTGGTGACAACAATCCTTATCTCGTGCTACTAGGAATAGATGGGCCGCTGACATGAATGGAGTGATAAATCTAAAGAAGTGCAAAATTATTTTCGAGAAAAAGCCACTACAAGTAGTGGTAACTTTAGACCCTCCAGAAGGATTGCGCTACACAGAGCCAGTGGGCGACTATGAAAGCGATGATGATCTAGACTGTATCTACAAGATAACCGCTCAAGATCAGGACTAGGTGAATCCAACAGTGGGTGGCAGGATTTCATGGGAGCGCAAAAGCTCCTGCACCTCAAATTCGAACGAGGAGATAGAACGATGGCAGAACCGGTTGCATGAGGTAACCACGCTTAACTGCAACATGATGACAAGGTCGTTGTGCTGCGTGGCAACACAGGTAAGAGATCTGAAGTACCAGAACCATAACGGTTTGACGCTCTGAAATGGGTATTGTGCACTACACCCACAAGATGGTGGGGTACGCATCAAAGAAGTTTTGAGGACTGGCGCGAATGCAGAAGGATGATGCTCAGGCAGTTTGGAAAGCCTCAGATGCGGATGAAATCTGGGTATGATGGACGAAACATCTTGCGCTCCCACCTCTCCATATGGGTACAGGTGTATGGTATGCAACCTGCATGAACGCACATCGTCCTTACGATAGGAAACACGACCAACAAGCAGGAGAGGGCAAGACAATGGTGCGAGCAACAAAGTATGATAAGACTAAGCGCACTGAAGATTTAACCGCGTGGAAGCCTTTAACAGAGTATGCGAAGTACTGAACGCGGTCCACCATGTGAAACGCATTGACTAGGACCTGTGCGTATCAGCGGTTCTATGGGCTTATAAGACCATGTGCAAAACCATAACCCCGCAGTCACTTCTGAAGCTGAAGTATGAAGCAGATGTTGTAATCCCTATGAAGCATGTGAAGCCTAGACCGTGCATAGTAGCACCCATAGATATGATGGTTCGCAAAGCCTGTAAAGGAGTGATCACACAACCGCAAGAAACAGAACGCATGGGACTGGAGGAAGAAATCCAACAGGGAAACCTTAGACTCCACAAATTGGAAGAAGAAAGGGTACGATTAAGAAAGAAAAGCGCTTTGATGGACGTGGAGGTTAAGAATATGGAGGACGAAATAACGAAAGATTTTCTCAGCAAAAATACCAGGCTAATAAGATAGGGTGCGTGCGATCTCGATGACAGGGTTAAGGCCTATTGCTCTGAATTGATCAATCTGATGCCTTGGCTTAGACCGAATATTGCTAAGCATAGTGACCAGGGTACCGTGTTGCAAATGGTGAAGTGCGCGATGCCGACCGTAACAATACAAGGTGGGGATTCTCTAGGAACCATGACAGAGGACAGGATGGAACTCTACATGGGTGGTGCGACCACCTGACTAGCTGAGGGAAGGATAGTCTTAGCACTACAAGTAATTGGAAGGGAGTAAGGGACTATAAACTATTCTGCTCGGGAGGTGCGCGCAGAAGTAGAGAGTCACAAGGTCTGCGACTGTGCACAGGGGGTTGCACTGCCGTGTGGGTTGGCCAGAAAGTGACCGTTGAAGTCACTATTCACGATGGGATGCTCGAATTGAGGCCAAATGGAGCGGGCGATAGGTATTTAAGACGCGATTTATGGGCAAGATTTGGGAAAATCTACCGCCAAGAAAGCATTAATAGACCGGAATTGTGGGGAACAGTCGAATTTGAATTCAAAAGGCACTATAAAATACAAAGGGCTGCCTAGAAAACAATAATTTGTCATTTGTGAATTGAGTGATTGAGCAGGGCCCTGAGTATTGTGAGCCAGGCGTTGATTGAGCCCCTAAATTCACGAGTGACAGATTGCAGCACAGACACAATGACAGCAACTAAGGATGGTATGGGGATAGAAGAGGTGACCATCGACGAGGCCGCACAGGCCCTAAATATGGAGGATGTTCCAGAAGGTTCCAATATTGTGGCAAAGACCCCCAAATCACCACGTACGCCAAGACACAAGAAGGATAAACAAGAAATGGCTCCAGTACGTGTGTCCCCACGGAATTTGCTGCGTAACAAACTGTTGATGGAGGAGAAAGGGAAATCTATCACGATAAAATAGATGAAGAAGAAGAAAATTTGCAGGCCCTTATCATCACAGAGGAAGAAAATGAAGGCATGGAGGTGGACACTCAACCTATGCCCTTTGCAACAAAACTTCCCGCCTATGTCCCCCCGTGAAAAGGGAAGGCAAAAGTGCCCAAGGACCTGGACAAGACCAAGAGTTCACTCTAGACCCTGCTCCTCCCAGATGGCATTATGTTTGAAGGCACGCACTTGGGCCGCATGCCAACCATGAAATTTGAAGATTGGGACCTCGCTGATTATGAGAAGTTCCCTCACCTTGATACCAGAAATATCATGAAGTAAAACACCCCGGGGGTGGTGACGACATTAGAGTCGTGGAAGTGGTTGCATGGTGTGGAAAAAGCCGGGCTACTCAACCTACTATGGGTGCCACATTTCCATCGCACCCCAATAACCATTTTCGTCATCAAGCAGCTGCTCTGCCTGGTGCATGATTGGTACTTATGGCTAGAGGAACCCATCCCCATCACGGTAGACCTGATTCATCGTGTTTCTTGACTTCCATACAAAGGAAAGGGCCCAGCGACCATATCAGAAAGAAAGGGCAGTGATTTAGCCATCGTAGAGGCCATGAAGACGATGTACAAGCTGGAAAAGAAGAAGAGGGGCTACGCCATCTCCAACATCAAGGACAAAGTAATCTGCGTAGCAACCCAAATTCTCACAGGCAAAGTTATGTGCAAGTGTCGCACTGATGAGGTACCAGCGTCGGTGGTCACACTGGCCGAGCAGTGCGCGGAGGGGGTCCAATTCAACTGGTCTGAATTCCTCTGCAAAAAATTCTTAAAGAATTGTCTCGAAACCTAGGAACAGGGTAAAACCTTCCACTATGCGTGGCTGTGGCTATCCATAGTGCTCGTAGCAGGGGAATTTCCGAAGGACAGTGAATTCCCCATAATTGACAGAGAATTACCAGAGGCCACGAAGTACGCTTCACTCTGGGCCACGAAGGATGCTACCAAGATACGCAACAACAAGATCTTCTAGGTTCTCATGGATATGAACATCCGAATGTGGATCAACCGGAAGCCGCATTTGTCACCCACGGTGTACAATAGTCTATATATTTTTGAAAAATTTAAGGCAGACATGCACAACATATATATCAGGGTGTGAAAGGATCCAATGAAGTAGTGGACAAAGCTACCCTTTGTAGCCACTAATGATGCCATCTTCACTGTCTTGGAGGCATGGCCTCCAGAATGGTGCGCCCCAAATCTTGCAGAACTCGAGAGGGTAGTAGCACAGAAGAAGTAAGACGATGCCAAGTTGCACATCGTACAGTTGGCTAAGAAAAGGTGGAAGTAAATAGCAGTAGCCGAGGTGCAGACAGCACAGGAAGTGGCACAGAAGGCAGCCGAGTAGGAAAAGGCTGCAGCAGCAGCACAAGAAGTAGCCACGAAAGCGGGTGAGGGCCAAGCAACACCTTCGCAAGGGTAGGCAACAGAGGAAGAAGAAACAGAAGAAGGAGGCATGGACCCATGGACCGCATCCACATAGTTGAAGCGCCAACACCCAACAGAGTGAGCAGGATCGAGGAAGAAGGTTAAGGCCTCAAAATTGGCCATTGACCTGATCACCCTAACTAAGGGTGATCTGCATGACATCGGCGAGACGGTGCGCGATGTCACAAATGAGGCTCTTCAGGATTTCATGCAGGAGCAACACATTGCGTTGGGGGCCCTCAGAGCACAGTTGCAAGAGTTACAAGTGCACCCCCTTAGGTTGGAACCCTTTCAACCCACCTCACAGTAGGATCCATGACAGCAGAGCAAATGATGCATGCACGGATGACGAACACAATAGTGTTGCTGGAAGGGGCTCTAGTGACATCAAATGAGGATGACAGGCTTTCGGTTAGCACGATGAAAGGCCTAGGTGTTAATATAGATGCCCTTCCATGTGAGACACTATATCTATTGCAGGATGGGATAACGACAGAGCTGCACACTAGGGAGAGCTGCGCGCTCCAAGTCCTTAGAAAGCAAAAGATAAATACGAAACAACTCAACTTGCAGCGCGATGAATTGGTGTCGCAAAATCAACAGTTGGTGTAGGTGGTAGATGACACTTGCCAAAGTGTCCCGCAACTGGCCATCCCAGCAGATCTACCAGTGGAGTTGCGGATCCACAGGTTAGCAATAGGAGTCTGCGAGGCCAGGGAAGAAACGACAAAGGTTCAGCTGGAGCTGAATCTTTAGATCGTCGAGCTGTAATTAAAGGCACAACCATCCACTCCCCCGGAAGTCAAAGAAAAGCGCGCTAGCGTTGTCACAACGGGATTAGAGGAAATCAGAGGTGTAGTGCGAGACTATACCAGCATGTTGGAAGAAGCACTTAAGGTCCTCACAACTCTGCTGGAGGACCCCAAGATCCAACACTTAGAGACAGAGGCGCGAGAACTCCAACAAAAGCACGACAGTGTCTGAGGAACTGCGCAGACAGTGATCCTCACCTAGTGGCTTGCGAGGATGCAGCAAGCTAAAGCACTTAAGGAACAGGTGGATGCAGCATGACATAAGGAGGCAGTTCTAAAAGCGCGCATATAGCCTTAGATCGACGAGGCCTTCACCATCACGATAGACATCAAAGGCAAGCTCATGCACATACAGGGGATGCACACATTGATGCAGAGAAGCACCCCAAACATAGAGAAAGTCTTGGAACATGCAGCAGATCCAGCAAGCAGCAACTCAGTGCACTTCTGACCTCTGCGCAATTCGAGAACAGTTGGAGGGACTCCGCGCAAAGATTGTCACGTTGATAGAGTGACTCGAGGGCAAGTCACGATGTTTGTGTTGGGGGCCTGTTGGGCATGGAATCCCCCCCAAGGCATGTTTTGGGGCTCAATGCCCAAGTTTTGACCCATTCTTGTTGTAAATATCCGTGAATTGCGGGTGCGAAGCGCGAAATATATGATAGAGTCACGGGGTTGTCCACCCTATTGTTGTAATGTAATGTCAGCTGGATAGACCTACCCATGGTCGACGGACCATGGGATTGTATAAATAAGCGAGGATCTAAGTGTAAAGAGAGTAGGAAAGAGGAGAGATAGGAAAAGTCTAAGTGACTAAGTGTGTCTTTGGGTCGTAGAGTAGGAGAAGGCTCTGCAGCTAAGTGCGCAGTGGCCTAGTAGTCCGCAACTGAGTGCGCAGACCCCTGCAGCTGAGTGTGCAGGGCGAAGTCAAGTCTGTAACGGAGGAAGGAATTAATAAAGAGAAGTTTGTTATCATTTTGTGTATCTGTTCTCAAGTTAATGCATGTTTGATATAATTTTCAAATATATTGTTTCTTTATTGTGCGCACATGTATGAATGGTTTATGTTGTTAACTATAACTTAAATCACGCAAGCGTAAAATAATCAACTAACATTGGAATACCAGTAAGGACTTGGGTAATAATGCATAAGCACAGAATTTGGCCCCCGAGTAGGGCTGCACGAAGGCAGTATAACAGGCTGTGAGGTACGGGAAAGTGCACAAAGAAGCCTGAGCGCAGGGTCGAACCGCAGACCACTTGAACTCATCAGACATCTCCAGGGTGCGGAAAACGGGTTCTAGCACCCTCCCATACTACTTCAGGTGAGACCTCAGTCTACCCTCTGCGAACTGTTGCCGAAAGGGCCAGTAGTACTGGGATTTGTTTGGCTAAATTAACTCTGAACCTGGGCTAGGCCCCAAGAAGCCAACATCCCTTACTCAAATTGGACATTAAGTTTGAACTTCCAATGTACAATGGTGAAGTGAATGTAGAAAAGTTAGACAATTGGATTTGACAATTGGAGGTATACTGCAGAATTCAGAATCTTCAAGAATATGATATAAAGATCCAGTTGGCTTCATTGAGGCTAGAAGGAGCAACATTAGTCTGGTGGGAAGCAAAGACTCAAGAGGAAATGAGAATTCATGGTAAGATATCCATTTCTTGGGTTGAATTTGTTTCTACAATTAAAATACAGTTGTATCCTTTAGCCTATATGCAAAAAGCCATTATGAGTTGGCAGAATATTAGGAAGCTTAAAGGCTAAATAGTCCAAGACTATACCCAGGAGTTTAGAAAAAGGGCTTTGTTGTTAGGAGTAAACTTGAAATCCCAAGATACACTTTTGAAATATATTGGGGGTTTACCTTCCTATTTGAAACATATTATCTTTATGTTCAATACGAGCAATTTGGATGAGGTATGTGTGCAAGCCACGCATCTAGAAGCAAGGGGAAAGAACATTCATGAAGAGGGTAGTAAGAAAAAGACATTCAAGGGTAAGGAGAAAGAGAAGGGGAGGAGACAGAAGAGAAAGAATAATGCAAGTGTGAAGAAAGAAGGGGAGAAAACCATATGTCAGCATTGTTCCAAAGCTAGGCATGATGAAGCCCATTGTTAGAAATTACATCCCAAACTAAGGCCCAAGAAACAAAACAATAATGGAAAACAAAAGACGATGCTACCACACAACATGACCTTGGTTCAGATTCTAGTGATGAGACCAAGATTTCAGCCATGGTCACAAAAGGGAAAGAAAATGTTGCAAGCACTAGTTCCTCAAACAGTCAAAACAACACTCCAAATGAAGATTCAAGAATAGAGTTGTTTCATGTAAGGGTGATTTCAAATCATACAAAGATTGATGAATTATTTGATAGTGGGTCACAATCAAACTTAATTTCAAAAGACTTGGTCAAAAATCTAAACCTTGAAACTGTACCTCATCATAAGCCATATACATTGGGTTGGATAGTTAACAATGCAAACTTACAAGTTACAAGGAAATGTTTGTTCAAGTTCATCATTACTGAAAAGTTCATTTATGAAGTTGAGTTAGATGTAGTTCCACTTAACATCTTAGGAATCATTTTGGGTAGTCCTTATTTGTATGTGTTATGCTCATATACCAATAGGTGTCATATTTCATGATTGACTGGTTAAAATCCCAAATATGTTCATCCTTTCCCTGCTGCAAAGGTTCCATATTTTGAAAAAATCAAAAAGCTTAAAAAAAATGAAAAGAGGGTATGCCCTAAAAGAAAGATCAAAGGGTAAAAAGAATGAAATGGTCAAAAGAAAAAGAAAAGAAATGAACCCCAAATAAAGAAGACCAGGAAAGTGTGCTAGTCCAAAATGCCACTACTATTCTATTTTTGCAAAGAATCTCATTGTGTGCAGGTAGTTGACTCTTGCCACAGTTGATGGATGGCCAAACAGCTTAACCTTGGCGAGTTCATGTTTGAATTTCTTGTTTTAGGGATAGAGAATAAAATTTGTCCAAGCAGTTCAATCTTGGCAGATAAGTAGATAGGCAGAGAAGCAAAGGAGCTCAACTGTTAAATCTGAGCGCTTGGAAGAAATAAGGGCAGACTTAGATAGGATTTCCATGAAAAGAAAAGAAAATTTTTAAGGGTTTTCTAGTTCAAGTGCACCCATGGAAGAAGAAAAAATGTTAGGTATAATAGGCTGGGTAGGGAGTTTTGGTGTTGCAGAAGCATGCTTATGATTAATCTTTGTTTCTCAAGAGGTTCATATTATTGGTATCATAAGTACAATGGAAATTGTTTGGCTACAAACCAAGTAATGCATGTCTAACTTCCCTTCACACTTCTTCCTAAAAACACTTACTAACCTCCCCCCAAGGATATTGAGATCTGCTCAAATACTCCTAAATTACCCCATTCCATGAAAAAGCCTGAGAAATATAACATTTTTTGCTTTAGGTAAAGAAACCACATTTCTTGTGTAAAAATTCTCCTGTTCCCTCAGCCTAAGTTATCAAACTTTATAGCTTGGCGTCCTTTTCATAAACCCATATTAACTGTTAAGATTATTACATAAATCCCTCACAAATTCCCCTTCCCCGTATTAATATATCTTTATAATAAAACCCCCTATGTATAATAATCCCGCTCCCAGTTGGTTACGGCTATATTTCAGTTTACAAAGGAATTATAGGTTCATCTGGAACCACATAATAACCCTCCCCGCACGCAAATATTCAAGGTTAATTAACTATTAAAAACCTCGACAGTCAATCGAACTACCCCCAATATATTTAAAATCATTGTTTATTACATGGGCCCCGCGCCGTAACAATTAGCCACCCCAGACCTGCGCCAACCGTTGGATCTGGGCCCGTGCATCCAACGGCCCATGATTATATCGCAAGGCCCTCCAATGCCGATATTTACCGCCCGGGGAGCCGACGATATTCCCGCCGTACCTGGGAGACGCGGCACCCTCCCGCTATGCTCACGGCCCCTCCTCCCGATACCACCTAAGCTCGTAAGCGGCGCGGGCCGATACCGCTTACCGCCCTCCCGCTAACCCCGCCCGCTGACATCATTGCCACGTCACCTCCACCTCAGCATTCCGTACCCTGCGTCACAACAAAACATCATGTCCCGATGACATCAGCCAACCCAAAAGTGCCAAAAAGCCCCGCGAAGCCGATTTTTTGTTAAAAAAACTCGTAAAAACTATCATTTTCACCCATTTTACTCGTTGTTTTCGCAAGATTGTTGCATGAAAAATTACGTCCAGCAACTGCAGAAGCTCTAGTCTGCCACCCGACCAAGTAAAGACCAGGATTCTGCTCTGCAACTCGTCAATCAACCTACCAATTGCACTGTTTAGCCTCCACAAATATAGGTATTTACCTAGTCCCACCTACCGAACCTGTGTTTTTGGTTTTCCTTTGCAAAATTGTACCTATAGGAGCCAAATTCAAGCCGAAACAATCCATAATTGCCATACCAACCCATCCAGAACTGCTCTTTTGCCCTTTTTTCCACATAAATTCAACCTCCACTGTAAAAACACAGAGAATTGAACAATGGAAGCTCCTTTGGCCCTCAATATAGCGCCCCTCAATGCACCTCATACAGACCAGCATCATTTACCCTCGGCCGACAGAGATTTCCAAATAAAAGACCCAATTGGTTGCCAAAATCACCTTCATACTTTCTGCCTAATCAGAAACAGTCATTTAAACAACTCTGATATCTATGGAATATGGGAATCCAATCTCCCCAGGTATTACCTTCCTTCAGTCAATGTGTTCCCAGATATTGTTCACCATTGTTGTTCCAATTATGACCCTGTCAGTAAAGTAGTTATGACCCCATCAAAAACTATTCTCTTTTACATAACTGCTGAATCTATCAATGAGATGCTACACTTCCATCCAGTTCAGCCTCTTGCTCCTCTTTCTATGGGATTTTTGCTTGAGTAGGGCTCTCAATTGTCCACTGCAAAAATAACCCGGATGGCTAAGATATTCATGAGACCAGATTGCCAGCCCCAAGGCCCACCTCCTTATTTATATGTCTCCTTCAATGAGACTGGAATAATTATTCTTGACATGATATCAGTAATCTTGGGATTCAGGTCTAGTGAATATGTGGATGAGATGGTCCTGGTTCTGTTATCCACCTTTCTAGGACAGCCCCCTGCTATTAAGTATGACTATGCCTCTTTCATTGCTGACAAAATCCATGCCCAATTTATGAATTTGGAAAGAGAAGGAGTGTTTAAATACACAACTTTCATATACCATTTACTGTTGTATTATTACTCAGACAATTTTATATTTCCGATCAAGAAATTGGATTCCAAAGGAGAAAGGAGGTCTGTGATCTTTTGGACCTCGGTCTTTCACAGAATTTTTGAATCCCCTTATACCTACTGTGAGTTCATTGACTTGTTTATACATCCAACCTCCAGTCTATTGATAGGAGATCCTCCTCCTAGGCTCTCTGGTGACATAAAGAAGATTTTACAGCTCTCCAAAAACTACAGGATAGGTGACTGGTACTTCTACCAGGATCACACTGAAGTCAGGGTATATGGCTGTGAACTGTGCCCTTATAAGCTACCCAAATATGTGCCTATGAGACTATTTGCACTGGAATATTTCAGGCAACTTATCAATGAAGACTTAACCCACTTCTGCAATGTAAAGAAAAAGGCTTAGCTAAGGATAAGAAACCAATTAGGACCTTTTATCATTAACAAGAGGGAAGCATGGGAAGATGCTGATAAGATATTAGGGGAAGACCTTAAATTGAAGAAAAGCTTCTGGTGGGTACCATATGACCCAAATGGCTTTATAAGTGACAGAAAAGTAAAAAACTAGCTGTCAGCTTACACACATAATAGGATCCCTGAAGTAGAATAATATGCTAATCAGGATTAGTGGATAGAGGGTACATTAATAGAAGAACTTACTCGGCAAGAAAAGATGGAACAAGCTATGAAAGATTTAGAAAAGACCCTTGACCTGGACTCTTTTGGACATGTATCTTTCAAGCTGCCTCAGCAAACCGGAGTGGTTACATCTTGTGCTGGGACTTCACAGCAACCAATACAAGAAATCAGCACCCCAGTTTCAGGTTCTTCAAAGGGCAAGGAAGTAGCAGGCACAGAACAGCAAGCCATGACAGATCAACAGGAGCAAATTCCTCCAGTACAGACCAAAGCAGCAGGGATTCCTGCACTACAGACTCATGTAAATGAGGAAAAGGGAAAGAAAAAGGACACAAGAGAAACCACACCTATTAGTGGACCTACAGAATAGCCAGGTGCAAAAAGGCAAAGACTGAATCCTCTATCTGAAGAGGAAATCATTGAAGAAACAATAGAAAGCCTAAGAGGTGAGAGGGAAACCAGCCCACAGACCTCTCCAGCGATAAACACATCAACCAGCTCACATAGGCAGGAGCTAGAAAGGCAGCATAGTGTGGAAGTTTCATCCACAAGGCCACCAAGCAAGCAGACCTCTGATGTCAAAAGAACATTCACAGAAATAAAGGCTAGAAATGATCCATTGAGGCTGCAAATTTATGACCAATATCTTAAGATTGCCCCCACAAAACAGCAAAGATTAACGTCAGCATATGACATAAAGGAGAGCAAAATGATCAAGAGCTATTTCAAGCCCAAAGTGCAGCAACCACAATTAGCAACTGACTACATCAGGACAAATCTAGAAGTCTTGGCCAAGGACATTCATCCAATAGACCAGATTGAGCTGCACAAACAAACTGGAGAGATGGTGTATTCCACACTAGCTGACAAGGAAATGTTGGCTCATAAATTGCAAAACTCATTGGAGAACACCTCTGATCAGCTAGATTTAGAGAAAGCTTCTTCTCTAGCAAAGGACAACAGGATCAAATCCTTGGAGGATATTATCATTGAACTGGGACATGATCCCAAAGATGCCAAAGGCATAAAAGTGCTAATGAGGAAAAAGGAAGAGGATATTGCTGCCCTCAGGAAACAGCTCAAAATGCCTCCTTCTATGCATCCACAAACAGCAGATGTTGTACAACAAAAATCTGAAGAGGACATGATGGACCTACTCATGAGGCTGAATGAGAGATTGAGTGAGACAGAGCAGGCATTGGAGAAAGCACTAGAATAAAAGCAGGGAGAGTCAACCTCCCAGCCACCTGAAGTAACTCCAATAGTCGCAACTGCTCCTTCCATAGTTATAACAGCAGTGCCTCCCACTGTCCCAGCATCAACAACAGAAGTCACCACAGGTACCTCAGCAGCAACAGCACCAGGCAGCAGCACTACTATGACTACAGAGAAATTAATAAAATCCATGGAGGAGTTGAAACTCCAAGTATTAGAGCTAAAACAAGTCAAATAAAAATTGGAAAAGTAGAGCAAAGTTATGATAAATCCAAAATGAATGTAGCGGAGAAAACAAGGGAGGTCAAAGCATTGGAAAACAAGGTAAGAGCCTTAAAAAAAGATCTCTCTCTGCATAAGCCTCTGGCAGAAATCAGAGGAATTTTGTGGACCAACATCACTCAATCCCTTAGTGATGTATGGAGGTCTATTCAGATGATTTATGAACAGGTTGATTTGATAAGAGTAGCCCAAGTGGAAATTCAGAAAACCAGAGCCTTATTGGGACAGATGCCTGAGGAAGCTAACAGGCTAATACATTTTTTGAATACTAAGACCAGTGAAGAACTGGAAGCACTGGATATTAGAGACAGAACAGGTACCATTTTGGACATAAAGAGAGTTCTAACCAAGAGAACTCTAATGCAAAATTTGGACAGAAGATGCCAGGACATGCAAGTATAAATTGATTCTTTCACAGAAAAATTTATAGTCCTACATCAAAAGGGTTTTCCAAGTCCTTTGGGAGATAATGATCGTCTGATGAAGCACAAGGACTATGTACGTAAATTAAATACTCATGCTGTCAATCAAGCTAATGCATCTTCAAGTACTTCAGGAGATAAAGCACTTCCATCTAGCCAGTCCCTTTATGATAGCCTGGAAAATCTATTCTACATAGAGCATGAGGTGAAGCATCTGTTCACCATCCCTCCTAACTTCTTCAGGTACACAGAGATTGAAGAGACTCTAAGGAAGCTGTAGAGACATAAAATACCAGGACCAAAGTGGTGGCAAAACATGTTAGAGATCCTGTAAATTTATCTTGGGTCAATGCAAAATTTTGGATCATCGACTATAATGCGCAGAACAGCAATAAATCGCGGTCACGTGGGTTAAAGCGCATCACTTCAGAGTTAAGGGAGGTCCGACTAATACAGAGTAATCAGCACAGAGAATCAGTAGAAGGTAGCTGGGAACCGACTAGCAGCACCTACCTCCAGTACTTTTCATAAAGACAGAACAACCAGCGCAGCATAAATTTATTGTATCTATTTATTGTCTCCCTATTTTCGAGACTATCTGTCTCTATCTATGTAAAAGAAGCATTAATTGTCAGCAGATATTATGTTATGTACCTAGGGGGGATAATATGGGGTACCAAGGGAGTTACCCAAGGTAATAATGTAATAATGGGATGGGCCATAGTAATAAATAAGGTGGTTAACCCATGTCATGTAAGGGACCACAAGTAGTTAATAATAATGTAAGGGGCCCATGGTATTAGTTGATGGTATGAGGGAACCATGGTAATGACCCATGGTATTGTATGTATGAGGCCTATATAGAGGCTAGAGACTCCACATGGAGAGATAGGAAGATGAAGAGAAGTATTATTGTATGAACAGGCATATGGCTTGTGGAGTGTTCTCCTTCCTTAAGGAGTGAATGTATGGTGTTGCCCTACCTTAAGGGTTTTGATCAATAAAGTGAATCATTTCTATCTATTTCAATCTTATTATTCTTGGGTTTATTTCTGTTATCATATATATTTTGGTATCAGATCTACAACATATTATTTCTATCAGATATTTTGTATGATGTCTTGACATTTTTGCATAAATCCCCCCCCCCCCCCAGACAAAGTATTTGGGGTTGGTTGGTGGTGGATGTTCATAGCTTTGACTGTAATACTGAACAATTTTTGGAATAAAAGGCTGTTGGAACCATTTTTGTCAAGCTCACCGGATGAGGAATTGATGCTAAGGACCATGTTGCAGAATTCTTGAATCGTTTATGGATCAATAAGTCCCTTCTAACTTGTGTTTTACAGTTTCTGTGTTTATTATATCATCTATGTTTCATGATCTAAATAATAGAGAAAAAGAATAACCCAGAATTTCCTTGTTTGCACTCTGTGTTTAGTCTCTGTTATTATTAATGTTTTCTTCAGAATTAGCATAAACAGTGAATTCTTAATTTCTCCTGTTTCCCCTGGTTCTTTCATCTTGAATATTAGTTAAGGAATTCTTAATTGCTCCTTAGCAGTAATCATCCATCTCCCCTCTGTCAACATGATGAAGGATTCTTAATTGCCCTTCACCCATTGACTCCATTCCATAAGATTTCAGCCTTTAAATTGTTCCATATTATAGTACCTTGCTCTGTAATAAATTCTCTGATAAGAAACTTAACCCAGGAAGCCATCCTTCTTTGACTCCATCATGCCCAATGGACTGAAATGTTTCAGTTTTACCTCACTATTCTATTGAGTCCCCATCCTTCTAACCAAACTCTAAACAAAACCCTTGTACTTCATAACTAGCCTAATATACCTCAAAACAAAGCTAAACTATAAAGAGAGAGCCCTCTCTAGATGCATATTGGCTATAATCTGTATCTAAAAGATTGGTCTGTGGTTACCTCGGCCGTATTCCCTTTT
Organism: Pinus tabuliformis; assembly: GCA_031772625.1. Taxonomy (NCBI): domain Eukaryota; kingdom Viridiplantae; phylum Streptophyta; class Pinopsida; order Pinales; family Pinaceae; genus Pinus; species Pinus tabuliformis. Next base: position 1,993,003,680 of record CM062816.1, read on the forward strand.
TTACAACTTTTGGGAACAACTTGAGTGATAACATCATTGGCGACTCCACTGGGGAACAGAATAATTGTTTGTTACTGCTGTTTAATTTTTAAAGCTACAGATGGAGCCTGAAGTTGGCCAGGTATCCTTTGAAACTGCTTTTGCTATGCAATTGCAGGAGTAAATAAAAGCTGCTTTAGTCTATCTCCAGTCTAATTTTAGGCTTTAAACAGTTGTCTCAAATACTTGATCAGATCCCTATTTCAATAGATCTTTAGGAAAATTCAAAACTCCCATATTTTAAAACTTCGTACACGACATTGTTAAAGTTGTATTGTTTAGATAGTTCAAGAAAAACAAAAAACATATTCAGACGCTGGCTCAAAAGAAGAAGATCCGTTACACTAGATCAAATCCAGATCCAAATCCTCCTCTTGTGTTTCAGAATCCTAATTTGATTTCCAAGAACCTTAGAAGCCAGAAGAACCTTGTCCAATCTGAGCTTACTCCTGGAAAAGCACCAGTCCTTTCTGCCATTACGGTTGCTTCTCCTAGTTCGCCATCAGCACTTCAAACCATCTTTTCCACTCCCCATCCGTAGCACCTATTTCAACTGATATTCCTGTTCTTCCAGATGTTATGCTTGTCTCTGAAAATATGGCAAACCGATATGCTCCCCTACAATTACCTGCAAATCCAGGGGCTATGCCTCAAGATTATCAAGGCAAAATCACCTATTTTGATGGTACTGGCACTCACATAGCTCAACAACACACCAAGAAAATGATGGATCATTTTGAGAACTATGAGATTGATGATGATGATGTAATAATGAAAGTCTTTGTCCAAAGCTTAACTGGAGATGTTAGAGCCTGGTTTAGAGCACTCCTTGCAAACATTATTGTTGATCCAGAAGCCCTTTATCAAAATTTCTTGAATAGATGGGAAAAGAAGAAAGATCCTCTCCATATTTTATCAGAATATGAAAACTTAAAGAGAGGTCCACAAGAAACTGTTCAAGATTACTGCACCAGATTTAACAATGTATACAATGCTATTCCTCAGAATCTAAGACCTCCCCCAGAATTAGCCTTGATCAAATTTCTTGATGCATTTGAACCTGACATGGCATACCAACTTAGGGAAAGAGCTCCTCGAAGCCTAGAAGACATGCAAAGTATAGCTGTCAATGTTGAGGCCAACCTGATTTCCAAACGAGCTCGAGCCAGAGCTGAAAGGAGGATACCCATCAAAGAAGAACCTTCTGCATTTGAGCAGAAATTAGATGTTATCATTAAAAGAATGGATAGACTTGGTGATAGAGTAGAAACAATTGAGAGAAAATCCCCTTGGGATAGTCAACCGAGCAACATTGCAAGAAACCCAAATTTTAGAAAAAAATCAGAATCCCAATACTGGGAAGGCTGGCCCTGACCAAAACATTAGACCTCCATTCCAAGAAAACTATGCTGAAGCTTCCACTTCTAGTGAACCAATAGAAGACACTCAAATTAACTTAATGGGGCTCAGTAGTGAACAGCAAATTTTCTTAACCCAAGAAGACCAAGAGGCTCATACTCTTAATCAATTCCAAATCCAGTCAAGTGAATCATTTGGTTTTAGGGAGGGATATGACACAACCATCTATGAAGTCCACAAGCAATATAATCTGAGAAGCAGAAAAATAGATGTCCCTGGTGACATTAAGCAGAAAGAAACCAAACAACCTACCAAAGCTAAAATCAAGAACCCTCCCATACAAACTCCTCCTAAAGCAATTCCTAACCCAAATAGTCCAACAGTTGAAGATATTTTAGATAATCAACAACCTAATAAACAATCTTCAGCTTCCATTTCTTCCAAACAAATTGCGGGAGAACCTACAAAAATTGACATACAAGCAACTTCAGCTCATAACAACATCCCTGTGAAAGAGATACACACAGAAAATGCAGCAGAAAAAGAAAACCTTGCTGCCCGAAATGCAAAAATACAAATAGAGAAACCGTTCAGCCTTGAGGTTGAAATAGGTAAGTTAAAGGTAGCCATTACACTGTCAGAATTGGCTAAGCATAATGTATATAGAGAACAAATCAACAGATCAATTCAAATTTCAGAAAACAGAGATGCAGTGAATGTCCTTGATGACCAACCAGAATTAATTTTTGGCCCTGAAGTAAACGGAAAATCAGTAGATGGAGGGGTCCCTCCTTTCTACGTAAGTCTGAATATTCATGACAAAATACTGCACAATGCAATGTTTGATTATGGAGCTTCCCATAATTTAATGCCCAAATCGGTAATGGAGAAATTGGACCTAGATATTACTAGACCATACAAAGACTTGTTCTCCTTTGATTCAAGCCAGGTCAGATGTCTAGGATTGATCAAAGATCTATGTGTATCATTAGTTCAATACCTTGCCAAGACAATTTTAATGGATGTGGTGGTAGCTGATATTCCACCAAAATATGGCATGTTGTTGTCTAGATCTTAGGGTGCAAAGCTCCATGGATCTTCACAGTTAGACATGTCCTATGCCACCATTTCAGTATTTGGCCAGCCAAAGAGATTGTACCGAGAAACTTTGATGAAATATGTGGTCAGCAGCCAAGAGAAACCTCAAAAATTTCCCATCTATTCCACACATTCTGACATGGACTCATTCATCCTATACAATGCTGAAATTCACCCTTCAACTAATGACAAGGTTTTAGCACTTGAACAAGAAGAGATCATAAACGAAAAACCTAGTGCTCAAACCCAAGAAATTTCTGAAATAATTGATATAACATATACTCAAGGGAAACCATATGAAACTAAAAATCCAAATCTCCCTAGTAAGCAAATTTCTGATACCCTTGATACTAGCTATAATCAAGAAATCCAATGGTACTTAGAGTTTGATGGATCAGTCAATAAGCTAGGAGCAGGGGCAGGGATTTGGATTCATAATATGGAAAATGATCATGCTGAAGGGCATGCATACAGGTTGAATTTTAGATGCACTAATAACATGGTTGAATATGAAGCCCTCTTGCTAGGACTCAAATTGATCAAAAGTCTAGGGGTAGTTAGGGTATCAATTTTGGGAGACTCTGATTTAGTTATTCAACAAATGAAAGGAAACTTCCTCACCAATGATCTCAGATTAAGATCTTATAGAGGGGCAGCAATTTAAATACTCAATACATTCTTAGAAACACAGCTTATCAAAATTCCAAGGAAACACAATTTGCATGCTCACAGTTTGGCAACATTTGCCAGCACTTGTAAACTGCCATTTGAGCCTAATCATCATTTTACAGTTGAAATTAAACACAGGCCAACTATACCTGACAATGTAAAAAACTGGCAAGTGTTTGACAATGACACTCAGATTAATAATTTCTTGACCTTAAAAGAGGAATTTTCCAGCACTAATATAGACACAGGCACCATGGGAGAAGTTGATCAAATATGCAAAATTGAAACGCACGTTTCAGCTGAAACAGCAACTCAAATACTACATCCAACAAAATTTACCAGCAAAGAGTTGCAAGAGCTTAAAGAAATAGACTTTGATGAAACTATTGGAGGAGAATATGAAGTTATTGATTTAAAGGACAATTTTTTACCCACGAGATTAACTCCTCTGGAAGACATTTTTGATTCTAATGATATCCCAAGGAAGCCCAAAATGCAGCCATTAAACGCAAAGATTGAGGACTGTAACATAGGGACTGAACAAAATCCTAAAATGATAAAATTGTCCAAAACTTTGCCTCCTGACCAAAAGCTTAAATATGTTGAACTGTTCAAGGAATTCCATGATGTTTTTGCATGGAGTTATGAAGATCTTAAATCCTATGACACTTCTGTGATTCAACATACAATACCCCTCAAATAAAATCAAAAACCTTTCAAGCAAAAACTCAGAAGGGTCAACCCTGTACTCCTCCCTCTAATTGAAAAAGAAGTCAAAAGAATGTATGAAGCTGGGATAATTGCACCCATTAGATTTTCAGAATGGGTCTCTAATTTAGTGCCCACTAGGAAGAAAACAGGAGAAATTAGATTGTGCGTTGATTTAAGGAATCTAAATAAAGTCTCTTTAAAAGACCACTACCCCTTACCTAAGATGGACCACATTTTACAAAGGGTAGTAGGTGCCTCTAGAATTTCACTGCTAGATGGGTTTTCAAGCTTCAACCAGATTTTAGTTCACCCTGATGATAAAAAAAAAACTGCTTTTACAACTCCATGGGGGACTTTCAAATTTGTGAAAATGCCTTTGGACTCAAGAATGCAGGGGCAACCTTCCAATGGGCAATGAACATAGCTTTTGCTAAGAAAATTCATGATTTTATAGTTATATACCTAGATGATCTCACTGTGTTTTCCAAATCAGATCAGCAACACCTAGATCATCTGAGACAAGTGTTTGTAACCTGCAGAAAATATGGTATATCACTAAATCCAAAGAAGTCGTTATTTGGCCTAGAAGAAGGCAAATTGCTAGGTCACATAATCTCAAGAGATGGAATCAAAATTGATCCTGACCAAATACAAGCCATTTTACAAATACCACATCCCAGAAATGTCAAAGAACTCCAAGCTTTCCTAGGGAAAATTAATTTTCTAAGAAGATTCATACTCAACTTGGCTGAACTAATAAGATTGTTGAATAATATACTGAAAAAGGATTCCAAGATTAAATGGACATTAGAAGCCAAACAGACGTTTAAAGAAATCAAGATAGCTTTAACCAAAACTCCAATCCTCACAAGCCCAAAATTTGACAGAGATTTCATAATATTTTCATTTGCATCTGAACATACTATTGTTGTTGTTTTGCTACAAAAAGATGATCAAGGATGTGAAAAACCCATAGCCTTCTTTAGCAAAGCACTGAGTGATGCACCTCTAAAATACCCAATCATGGAAAAACAAGCTTATGCACTTGTGAAAGCCATCAAATATTTCAGATACTATACTCTCATAAAGTAGCTTATGTGCCAAGCACTGTTGTCAAAGATATCCTAACCCAAGAGGGGATTGAAGGAAAAAGAGGTAAATGGATTGCTACTATATTAGAGTATGATATTGAAATAAAACCTACAAAGCTTATAAAAGGACAGGGATTGGCTAAACTCTTGATTGAAACCAATTGCCAAGCCCTAGATATTAATGAACTAGATAATGAACAGGAGATGGCGACTCCACAAATCAGTCAGGCCTTCCTAGAATCACCTTGGTATGCTGATATATGTCATGTATTATTAAATCTGCAGGCTCCTCCAGGGTTATCCAGCACAAGGAAAAGGTTTATAAAAATGAAAGCTTTGAAGTTTTTTATTTTAGATGATACTCTCTTTTGGAAAAATCATGAAGGTGTTCTATTAAATTGTCTAACAAAAGATGAAACTGACAAAGTACTCAAATAATTTCATGCAGGGGACTGTGGTGGACATTTTTATTGGAAATCAACTGCTGATAAAATCCTAAGGGTTGGATTTTACTGGCCCACCTTGTTTGTTGATGTCAAAAAATTTGTTACTACTTGCCATAAATGTCAAATCTTTGAAGGCAAGAGGAAACTTCTGCCTCTACCCCTTACACCAATTTCTACTGAAAAACCATTTCAACAATGGGGTTTAGATTTCATTGGGGAAATTCACCCTCCCTCTTCCGACCAGCATAAATGGATTTTGACTGCCACAGATTACTTCACCAAGTGGATAGAGGCCATCCCTTGTAGACAAGCCAATGATTCAGTGATCATGCAATTCTTAGAAACCAACATCCTGTCTAGATTTGGCTGTCCTGAAAAAATTATAATAGACAATGTTGCTGCTTTTAAATCCAAGAGAATGATCAATTTCTGTCACAAATACCACATTACCTTAGGCCACTCCACAGCCTATTACCCCCAAGGTAATGGTTTAGCTGAGTCATCCAATAAAAGCCTGATGAATATCATTAAGAAAGTATTGGAAGAAAACAAGAAAAATTGGCATAGGAAGCTTACAAATGCATTATGGGCAGACAGACTTACTACCAAGAGATCCATTGGAACTAGCCCCTATGAGCTTGTCTATGGTATGGAGGTTGTATTTCCCTCCTCCTTGGGAATACCTGTAATGAAATTGTTGCAAGAAGTCCAAGTACAGCCCAATGACATCCAGAGAAGAATAAATCAGACTATACATTTGCAGCAGACTAGAGAAGAGGTATATCAAAGATCTCAAGTGCTACAAAAAAAACTCAAGAAGATTTTTGATAAGAGGACTAAGGCAGAGGATTTCTTCATAGGAGACAAAGTTCTGAAATGGGACTCCAGAAGAGAAGATAAAGGAAAACATGGGAAGTTTGACTTCCTGTGGAAGGGAACTTTTATTATTCAAGCCTCATAAGGAAACAATACCTACTTTTTGAAAAGCCTGGATGGTACAGAAGTAGAAGATGGACCAGTTAATGGTCGAATGCTGAAACACTATTTTGATCCAGTTTGTTGATATGTCAGGACTCTAACTTGTACATAAGGATGTTTAGGTTTTGCAGTTTATTACAGCAATAAGAATGGGCGGGAATGTGTAGGAAATTTTGAGGAGCAGTCAAGGAACTTTACCACCTTTTTGTGTTACCTTTTTTAGTTCAAATAGAAGTTCAAGAAGAAGACTTGGGAGCTGAAAATATCAGAACAAACATTCAGACAAACCACCCAAAACCGAAATGCAATTGTTTGGATCAGCTCATGAGAGATGTCTATATTTTACATGGTCCTCTGTACAGTTTTTCTATTTACAGCAAAAGAAGATTCCGAATGCAGCAAGAATTGTACATAAGGCCATCTGACCTGCTGTTCTTGACTTTTCACGAGGAAAATTCATCCCCAAGTGGAGCCAGTGTTATGCTCCTATACCAATAGGTGTCATATTTCATGATTGACTAGTTAAAATCCCAAATATGTTCATCCTTTCCCTGCTGCAAAGGTTCCATATTTTGAAAAAATCAAAAAGCTTAAAGAAAATGAAAATAGGGTATGCCCTAAAAGAAAGATCAAAGGGTAAAAAAAATGAAATGGTCAAAATAAAAGGAAAAGAAATGAACCCCAAATAAACAAGACCAGGAAAGTGTGTTAGTCAAATGCCACTACTATTCTATTTTTCCAAAGAATCTCATTGTGTGCAGGTAGTTGACTCTTGCCACAGTTGATGGATGGCCAAACAGCTTAATCTTGGCCAGTTCATGTTTGAATTTCTTATTTTAGGGATAGAGAATAAAATCTGTCCAAACAGTTCAATCTTGGCAGATAAGTAGATAGGTAGAGAATCAAAGGAGCTCAATTGTTAAATCTGAGCCCTTGGAAGAAATAAGGGCAGACTTAGATAAGATTTCCATGAAAAGAAAAGAAAATTTGTAAGGGTTTGCTAGTACAAGTGCACCCATGGAAGAAGAAAAAATTTTAGGTATAATAGGCTGGGTAGGTAGTTTTGGTGTTGCAAAAGCATGCTTATGATTAATCTTTGTTTCTCAAGAGGTTCATCTTATTGGTATCATAAGTACAATGGCAATTGTTTGGCTACAAACCAAGTAATGCATGTCTAACTTCCCTTCACACTTCTTCCTAAAAACACTTACTAACCTCCCCCCAAGGATATTGAGATCTGCTCAAATACTCCTAAATTACCCCATTCCATGAAAAAGCCTGAGAAATATAACATTTTGTGCTTTAGGCAAAGAAACCACATTTCTCGTGTAAAAATTCTCCTGTTCCCTCAGCCTAAGTTATCAAACTTTATAGCTTGGCGCCCTTTTCATAAACCCATATTAACTTCTAAGATTATAACATAAATCCCTTACAAATTCCCCTTCCCCTTATTAATATATCTTTACAATAAAACCCCCTATGTATAATAATCCCACCCCCGGTCGGTTACGGCCATATTTCGGTTTACAAAGGAATTATAGGTTCATCTGGAACCATATAATAACCCTCCCCACACGCAAATATTCAAGGTTAATTAACATCTGGTTAATTAACTGTTAAACACCCCGACAGCCAATCGAACTGCCCCCGATATATTTAAAATCATTGTTTATTACATGGGCCCCACGCCGTAACCATTAGCCACCCCAGACCTGCGCCAACTGTTGGATCTGGGCCTGCGCATCCAACGGCCCATGATTATATCGCAAGGCCCTCCAATGCCAATATTTGCCGCCCAAGGAGCCAGCAGTATTCCCACTGTACCTGGGACACGCGGCACCCTCCCGCTATACTCGCGGCCCCTCCTCTCGATACCGCCTAAGCTCGTAATCGGTGTGGGCCGATACCGCTTACCGCCCTCCCACTGACAGCGCCCGCTGATGTCATCGCCACATGACCTCCACCTCAGCATTCCGTACCCTGCGTCACGACAAAACGTCACGTCCCGATGACGTCAGCCAACCCAAAAGCGCCAAAAAGCCTCGCGAAGCCAATTTTTTTTTTTAAACTTGTAAAAACTGTCATTTTCGCCCATTTTACTCGTTTCTTTCGCAAGACTGTTGCATGCAAAATTACGTCCAGCAACTGCAGAAGCTCCACTCCACCACGACCAAGCAAAGACCAGCATTCTGCTCTATAATTCGTTAATCAACCTGCCAATTGCATTGGTTCGCCTCCACAAATACATGTATTTACCCCGTCCCACCTCCCGAACCTGTGTTTTTGGTTTTCCTTTGCAAAATTGTACCTATAGGAGCCAAATTCAAGCCGAAACAGCCCATAATTTCCATACCAACCCATCCAGAACTGCTCTTTTGCCCTTTTTTCCACAGAAATTCAACCTCCACTGTAAAAACATAGAGAATTGAACAATGGAAGCTCCTGTGGCCCTCAATGTAGCGCCCCTCAATGCACCTCATATAGACTAGCATCATTTACCCTCGGCCGACAGAGATTTCCAAATAAAAGACCCAATTGGTTGCAAAAATCACCTTCATACTTTCTGCCTAATCAGAAACAGTCATTTAAACAACTCTGATATCTATGGAATATGGAAATCCAATCTCCCCAGGTATTACCTTCCTTCAGTCAATGTGTTCCCAGATATCATTCGCCACTGTTGTGCCAATTATGACCCTGTTAGTAAAGCAGTTATGACCCCATCACAAACTGTTCTCTTTTACATAACTGCTGAATCTATCAATGAGATGCTACACTTCCATCCAGTTCAGCCTCTTGCTCCTCTTTCCATGGGATTTTTGCTTGAGCAAGGCTCTCAATTGTCCACTGCAGAAATAACCCAGATTGCTAAGATATTCATGAGACCAGATTGCCAGCCCCAAGGCCCACCTCCTTATTTATATGTCTCCTTCAATGAGACTGGAAGAATTATTCTTGACATGATATCATTAATCTTGGGATCCAGGTCCAGTGAATATGTGGATGAGATGGTCCTGGTTCTGTTATCCACCTTTACTCCAGGACAGCCCCCTGCTATTAAGTATGACTATGCCTCTTTCATTGCTGACAAAATCCATGCCCAATTTATGAATTTGGAAAGAGAAGGAGTGTTTAAATACATAACTTTCATATATCATTTGCTGTTGTATTATTACCCAGACAGTTTTATATTTCCCATCAGGAAATTGGATTCCAAAGGAGAAAGAAGGTCTGTGATCTTTTGGACCTCAGTCTTTCATAGAATTGTTGAATCCTCTTATACCTACTGTGAGTTCATTGACTTGTTTATACATCCAGCCTCCAGTCTATTGATAGGAGCTCCTCCTCCTAGGCTCTCTGGTGACATAAAGAAGATTTTATAGCTCCCCAAAAACTACAGGATAGGTGACTGGTACTTCTACCAGGATCACACTGAAATCAGGATATATGGCTGTGAACTGTGCCCTTATAAGTTTCCCAAATATGTGCCTATGAGACTATTTACAATGGAATATTTCAGGAAACTTATCAATCCAGACTTAACCCACTTCTGCAATGTAAAGAAAAAGGCTCAGCTGAGGATAAGAAACCAATTAGGACCTTTTATCATTAACAAGAGGGAAGCATGGCAAGATGCTGATAAGATATTAGGGGAAGACCTTAAATTGAAGAAAAGCTTCTGGTGGGTACCATATGACCCAAATGGCTTTATAAGTGACAGAAAATTAAAAAACCGGCTGTCAGCTTACACACATCATAGGATCCCTTAAGTAGAACAATATGCTAATCAGGATGAGTGGATAGAGGATACATTAATAGAAGAACTTACTCGGCAAGAAAAGATGGAACAAGCTATGAAAGATTTAGAAAAGACCCTTGACCTGGACTCTTTTGGACATGTATCTTTCAAGCTGCCTCAGCAAAAACCGGAGTGGGTACATCCTGTGCTGGGACTTCACAGCAACCAATATAAGAAATTAGCACACCAGTTTCAGGTTTTTCAAAGGGCAAGGAAGTAGCAGGCACAGAGCAGCAAGCCATGACAGATCAGTAGGAGCAAATTCCTCCAGTACAGACCAAAGCAACAGGGATTCCTGCACTACAGGCTCCTCTAAATGAGGAAAAGGGCAAGAAAAGGGACAGAGAAGAAACCACACCCATTAGTGGACCTGCAGAACAGCCAGGTGCAAAAAGGCAAAGACTGAATCCTCTATATGAAGAGGAAATCATTGAAGAAACAATAGAAAGCCTAAGAGGTGAGAGGGCAACCAGCCCACAGACCTCCCCAGTGATAGACACATCAACCAGCTCACATAGGCAGGAGCTAGAAAGGCAGCATAGTGTGGAAGTTTCATCCACAAGGCCACCAAGCAAGTAGACCTCTGATGTCAAAAGAACATTCACAGAAATAAAGGCTAGAAATGATCCATTGAGGCTGCAAATTTATGACCAATATCTTAAGATGGCCCCCACAAAACAGTAAAGATTAATGTCAGCATATGACATAAAGGAGAGAAAAATTATCATGAGCTATTTCAAGCCCAAAGTGCAGCAACCACAATCAGCAGCTAACTACATCAGGACAAATCTAAAAGTCTTGGCCAAGGACATTCATCCAATAGACCAGATTGAGCTGCACAAACAAACTGGAGAGATGGTGTATTCCACACTAGATGACAAAGCAATGTTGGCTCATAAATTGCAAAACTCATTGGAGAACACCTCTGCTCATCTAGATTTAGAGAAAGCTTCTTCTCTAGCAAAAGACAACAGGATCAAATCCTTGGAGGATATTATCATTGAACTGGGACATGATCCCAAAGATGCCAAAGGCATAAAAGCGCTAATGAGGAAAAAGGAAGAGGACATTGCTGCCCTCAGGAAACAACTCAAAATGCCTCCTTCTATGCATCCACAAACAGCAGATGTTGTACAGAAAAAATCCGAAGAGGACATGATGGACCTGCCCATGAGGCTGAATGAGAGATTGAGTGAGACAGAGCAGACATTGGAGAAAGCACTACAAGAAAAGCAGGGAGATTAGACCTCCCAGCCACCTGAAGTAACTCCAATGGTCGAAACTGCTCCTTCCACAGTTATAACAGCAGTGCCTCCCACTGTCCCAGCATCAACAGTAGAAGTCACCACAGGTACCTCAGCAGCAACAGCACCAGGCAGCAGCACTACTATGACTACAGAGCAATTAATAAAAGCCATGGAGGAGTTGAAACTCCAAGTATCAGAGCTAAAACAAGTCAAAGAAAAATTGGCAAAAGTAGAGAAAAGTTATGATAAATCCAAAATGAATGTAGCAGAGAAAACAAGGGAGGTCAAAGCATTGGAAAACAAGGTAAGAGCCTTAGAAAAAGATCTCTCTCTGCATAAGCCTCTGGCAGAAATCAGAGGAATTTTGTGGACCAACATCACTCAATCCCTTAGTGATGTATGGAGGTCTATTCAAACCATTTATGAACAGGTTGATTTGATAAGAGTAGCCCAAGTGGAAATTCAGAAAACCAGAGCCTTATTGGGACAGATGCCTGAGCAAGCTAACAGGCTAATACATTTTTTGAATACTAAGACCAGTGAAGAACTAGAAGCACTGGATATTAGAGACAGAACAGGTACCATTTTGGACATCAAGAGAGTTCTAACCATGAGAACTCTAATGCAAAACTTGGACAGAAGATGCCAGGACATGCAAGTAGAAATTGATTCTTTCACAGACAAATTTACAGTCTTGCATCAAAAGGGTTTGCCAAGTCCTTTGGGAGATAATGATCATCTGATGAAGCACAAGGACTATGTATGTAAATTAAATACTCATGCTATCAATCAAGCTAATGCATCTTCAAGTACTTCGGGAGATAAATCACTTCCATCTGGCCAGTCCCTTTATGATAGCCTGGAAAATCTATTCTACATAGAGCATGAGGTGAAGCATCTGTTCACCATCCCTCCTAACTTCTTCAGGTACACAGAGACTGATGAGACTTTAAGGAAGCTATAGAGACATAAAATACCAGGACCAGAGTGGTGGCAAAACATGTTAGAGATCCTGTAAATTTATCTTGGGTCAATGCAAAATTTTGGACCATCTACTATAATGCGCAGAACAGCAATAAATCGCAGTCACGCAGGTCAAAGCGCATCACTTCAGAGTTAAGGGAGGTCCGACTAAGACAGAGTAATCAGCACAGAGAATAAGTAGAAGGCAGCTAGGAACCGACTAGCAACACCTACCTCCAGTACTTCTCATAAAGACAGAACAACCAGCGCAGCATAAATTTATTGTATCTATTTATTGTCTCCCTGTTTTCGAGACTATATGTCTCTATCTATGTAAAAGAAGCATTAATTGTCAGCAGATATTATTTCTATCAGATATTTTGTCTGATGTCTTGACATTTTTGTATAAATCCCCCCCCCCAAAACAAAGTATTTGGGGTTGGTTGGTGGTGGACATTCATAGCTTTGACTGTAATACTGAACAATTTTTGGAATAAAAGGCTGTTGGAACCATTTTTGTCAAGCTCAGTGGATGAGGAATTGATGTTAAGAACCATGTTGCAGAATTCTTGAATCGTTTATGGATCAATAAGTCCCTTCTAACTTGTGTTTTACAGTTTCTGTGTTTATTATATCATCTATGTTTCATGATCTAAATAATAGAGAAAAAGAATAACCCAGAATTTGCTTGTTTACACTCTGTGTTCAGTCTCTATTATTATTAATGTTTTCTTCAGAATTAGCATAAACAGTGAATTCTTAATTGCTCTTGTTTCCCCTGGTTCCTTCATCTTGAATATTAGCTAAGGAATTCTTAATTGCTCCTTAGTAGTAATCATCCATCTTCTCTCTGTCAACATGATGAAGGATTCTTAATTTCCCTTCACCCATTGACTCCATTCCATAAGATTTCAGCCTTTAAATTGTTCCATATTAGAGTACCTTGCTCTGTAATAAATTCTCTGATAAGAAACTTAACCCAGGAATCCATCCTTCTTTGACTCCATCATGCCCAATGGACTGAAATGTTTCAGTTTTACCTCACTGTTCTATTGAGTCCCCATCCTTCCAACCAAACTCTAAACAAAACCCTTGTACTTCATAACTAGCCTAATATACCTCAAAACAAAGCTAAACTATAAAAAGAGAGCCCTCTCTGGGTGCAGATTGGCTAGAATCTGTATCTAAAAGATTGGTTTGTGGTTACCTCGGCCGTATTCCCTTTTTTACAACTTTTGGGAACAACCTGAGTGATAAGAGTATGATAGAAAAGCAATATTTTTATCGCCATGAAAATAAATACTTATTTCTCAAGAATGGGTGGAGTACATTGTGAGAGTCCATCGTAAAAATATGAACATTTCTTTGGTTAATGCAACACAGATGAAGAGACTAGTAAATGCAAGTAAAAATTTTGTGCTTCTCGTGATCAAGAAAAAGAATGATATTGATTATGAATCTTTTGAAGGTTGTGATGTCAAATTTTAATCTAATTTGTTTCATGTGGTAAGCAAGCATGGCGAGATGTTTCAAGAACCAAAGGGGTTACCTCCCAAGAGGGGAATTCAGCATGAGATACAGCTGCAGCAGGATGTTCCACTTCCAAACATTGATATGTATCGCATGTTGATTGTGTAGAGCATGGAAATCAAGAAGCAAATTCAAGAATTGTTGAACAAAGGTATCATACGCCCATCTACTTCGCCATGTGGTTCACCCAATTTTTTGGTGCCAAAGAAGGATGGGACTTGGCATATGTGTGTGGATTTCCATGCACTGAAAAAAATCACGTAAAGAATCGTTATCCACTCCCAAGAATTGATGATTTTCTTGATCAGTTGAGGTATGAAAAGTATTTCACAAAGTTAGACTTACTAAGTAGTTATCATCAAGTTAGAATAACTAAAGAGAACATTTGGAAAACCACATTTAAAAAAAAACAAGGATTGTTTGAGTGGCTTGTTATGCCTTTTGGTCTTACAAATGCTCCAGCTACTTTCATGAGAGTTATGAATGATGTATTGAGGCCATTTCTAGATGAATTTTTCATTGTGTAATTAGATGATATACTCATATTCAGCAAATCCAGAGATGAACATGTCATGCGTGTAAACAAAGTACTTGAAGTCTTGAGAAAAGAACAATTATTTTTAAATATGTCAAAGTGTGAATTTGGCAAGACTTATTTAGTGTATTTGGGACACATTGTTGGAGGAGGTGAGTTGAAGATCGACCCCTCTAAAGTTGAGGTCATTCTGAATTGGCCCAAGCCTAATACAGTTATAGAGGTAAGAAGCTTTTTAGGGGCAGCACAATATTGGAGAAAGTTTATTGCTAATTTTTCTTCCATTATAGCTCCATTACATGCATTGACAAGTGTCAAGAAATTCTTCCATTGGGGAGATGTACAACAGAAAGCATTTGATGCTTTGAAGCAAAATATCAGTTCAACACTGGTATTGGATCTTCCGGATCTTAGACAACCATTTGAGATTCAAACGGATGCTAGATGGGAGCAGTTCTTATGAAACATGGTAAGCCCATTTCATTTCATTCTAAAATTTTTAATGGAGCTGTAACTAACTATCCCACTTATGACAAAGAATTTTAAGCATTGGTACAAAGTGTAAAAAAATGGAAACACTACTAGATGGGGAAAGAGACCATTATCCATACCGACCATCAACCATTGCGGTATTCACTGTCACAGTCAAAGTTGCAGCAGTCACAACATTTCAGATGGATGGCATTTCTACAACAATTTCATTTGGTTATCAAGTATAAAAAGGGAATCTAAAATAAGGTAGTTTATATTATTTCAAGGCCTATTGTAAATTCATCTGTTATACTCAAGCATAATTCTGTTTTGCATGAAAGTTACATTGAACAATATGCAAATGATAGTGACTTTCAAGATGTGTATGCAAGCTTGAGTCAAGGAAACCAAATTGAAGAGTTGGATTATCATGTACATAACAGTTTGTTGTATCATTTGGGCAAGTTATGTATTCCACAGGGAGAAAGAAATAGTATCATAAGGGAGGCGCACACTTCATTGATTGTTGGACACTTTGGTGTAGGCAAGACAGTAGCGAATCTCCAAAGGTATTGTTATTGGCCACGCATGTTTGATAATGTTTCTCGTTTCATAAGAGGATGTTCTTTGTGTGCAACAAGTAAGCCTAGAAATAGGAAACTTGGATTGTACACTCCACTTCTGGTACCTTCACGTCCATGGGAGAGTATCTCAATGGATTTTGTAGGAGGTCTTCCATTGTCAAGGAAAGGTCATGATTACTTGTATGTATTTGTAGACAGGTTCAGCAAAATGTGTATACTAACACCATGTAAAAAGAAAATTACAACTGAACAAATAGTTCTTCTTTTCTTCCAAAACATTTGGGTTCATTTTGGTCTTCCTACTTCTATTGTAAGTAATCGAGATTCTCAATTTGAAGGGAATTTTTGGTCAAATTTGTGGGACATGATGGACACAAAGTTGAAGAAGAGTACAACCTTTCATCCACAAACAGATGGAAAAACCGAGGTGGTCAACGGGACAATAATTCATCTTCTTAGAGGATATTGCAGCAAACATCCCAAGTTGTGGGATGAACAGTTGCATTACATACAACATGCACACAACAGGGCAAAGCATTCTTCCACAAACACATCACCATTTGAGGCATGTTATGGGTACTTGCTAAGATCACCATTGGACTTCATCTTTGAGAAAGATGTATCCATTGATGGTCAACGTGACATCGATAAGGCAAGGGATTTCATAGAGAAAATTCAGTTGATACATCATACAGTGCAGGAACAGCTTGAGAAAAGTCAAAGCAGCGATAAGGAAAGGCATGATAAACACCGGATTGATTACAAATTTCAAGTTGGTGACAAATTTTAGTTATATATTAGCAAAGAGAGACTGCAATGGGAAGGTAAAAATATTAAACCAATCCGTTATGGTCCTTTTAAAATTCTAGAAAAGATTGACAACAATGCATTTAAGCTTGATTTGCCTCCTTATATGCAAATATACTCTGTTGTTAATGTTGAGAATTTGAGATTGTTTGAGCCTCCTTTGATTGATGATCAAGGAGAGCATGTTCAGATGCCATCAATAGATGATTTCTTGCTAGAATATCTTGATAAAATTCAGCAGGATCTCATACTTAACAAAAGAACCAGGACTTCGAAAAGAGGGGATGTCAAATACCTTAGAGTGGGACTCAAGGGACAAAATCCTTCTAAAGCCAAATGGTTGTAGATTGAGAAGGTGAGGGAGATATGCCCTCACTTGCTGAACAATTGATAGTATCTTTTGGGATCCAAAAGGCTTCTAGTGGGGAGGAATGATCAGACACTCAGTATTTAGCTCAAAAATCAAAGTTCTCAAAATGGCTCGAAACTTGAACAACTGCGTCCATCTCGAAAAAATGATCCTAACGTAACTCATTTCACTGAAAACCGAGTTCGTATGAGGAATTTATTGAGTTTTGTGTGCTTTGCTAAACAGGTGAAATTTTCAAAAAAAATGCCTAGTCACTGCATAGTCAGCAGTCCGTACTGCTAACGTGACAAGTGACTAGGAAGGTTCAATGGATGGTCAACATCTAATCACAATGCGACAAGTGTTGTGTTCTTATTGTGTTTCAGATTGGTAACGTGGTGAATTTATATTAGTTATTTTTGGGACCAATGAAAGAATGCCAAATGGCAAGCCCAGAGGTTGCCACGTGGCACCTCCCAACAGCTTAGGCAGTCAGCACAGTTCAATAGAAATTTTATGGAGGCGTCGGGGTTCGACCCCACAACCTCTGCTACACAGTCCAAGACTCTCTACCGCCTCCACTATTAGTTGTCGCTTAATCGTTATAGTTGCACATATATATTTAACGTGTGTTGGGTTCAAGGTTGGCGATTAGGGGAGGGCCATCCGTCCCCATGTGAACACGCCCACAGTTACCAAATAGTTAATACCACCGGTTCCATAAACCTTAACACCGACAATTATCGCAAAACATGTGAACATGCAACGGAGCACATGGTTATGTTAACCTCTCATGGTCCAACGTAAACCTTCACCGTGACAGTTAAGGGTTGTCATGTGACACCACACGGAAACTGCTAGGTCACGGTTTGTGGTTATGGTTAGTTAACCCAGCGGCCAGGACTAACAAATGGTTACCACAGCATGCGAACCCTCCGTAAATACTGCCATCAGTTTCGAAAAGTAGTCAGACTTATCCGTGTGATTCACGCTAATCCTCCAGCTAATCCCAGTTTAACATTTAGTTAATCTGTAGTTAACACTAAGTTTAAAGTGACGGAATTTTAGTAGACTCCACCATTTTTGGCGACAACCCCAAATTTAGTGGCTCTAACTGGTGTTCTTCCAAATTTGGAGGAGAAATTGTAGGGAAAGACTATTTGAGCCATAACTCGAGAATTTTTCGAGCAAATTGAGCTAAGGAAAAGGTGTTTCTAGCTAATTTCGACATTCTAAACACATTGGTGTAGGTATCAGGAGCAATAGAGCTTTGTAAACAACATTTTTCCATATTGAGCTAATACAGAGGCTCAAGCGATAGAAGCTGGACCAAGTAGATGTAACCAAGGAGGGGTGAACTCGTTCATCAAAACACTATGTTAAATTCTCTTGTTGATGGTTTGTTGTACTTTGAATGTTTGATGTTCAGTACTTGTTTTTGAAGCTATTTTGTTCATGTCTTTCCCTTAAAACTTGATAAAAATTTACCTGCTTACAATCATAATCACCATAAGATAACCATGCATAGGAAGCAATGAACAAGCACATGTTTATAAAGTGTGATTGGAAATCGACGAAGGATATCATCCCTGCCCGGATCAATGGCAGAGGATGAGTTTGCGACCCCCCTGCACTATCAGAATTTAACAGGGGGGACGGGTGTCTGAAAAGAAGATTTATGAAATCTCCTACTCATTACATGGCGCCTCTTGGTTGAGTTCGGGACCCCCCCCCCCCATCCTAAACCACTAACCGCATGCCTCCCCTCTGAAAACCACTTTCCCAATCTCTTTCTGCTCCTGCATCTATTCACACTTTTCCACTTGTTCCTCTCTTATTCATTGTCACCAAAAAATGGTTATACCATTAAAATCCTCCTACAAAATGTTCATATAACCATTTCTCATTTAATCATTCGCGCCAACATCTAAATAATTAATTTGAAGCACCAAAAAAACGGTTTAAACTCTTTATTCATTCAAATCCTCTCTTTAAAAGAAAGCCACGCATTACCTGCATTCTCTTCTTTCGCCATTTAGCTCCCAGCAGCACCAGTGTGATCCTGAATTTCACAACTATGCAACAATTGTCATACGCCAGCGATCATCATTTGTCTGGTAATTCGCCACCTTAGCTAGTAATTTCATGTTCATGATGTCTTCATCTAAAGGCAAGTCGAAATTAGTTGTAGAAAGCCCTACGCTGCCCTCTATAGTTAACCTAGATGAGCTCCCTCTGGTAGATACACAATACAAGATCTCAAAAACCTAGTGCAAGTTCGATCTTTATGAACTCCACAACTGGGCAAACCAGAAATTTCTAGATGTTAGTGATGAATTGAGCATTTGGGAGTCTTTCCTACCCCAATTTGTCTTTCCCCAAACCCATATCTTCCCAAAATTTGTCACATGGTGCCATCTCAAGTATCTTCCCAGTCAGAGGGTTGTAATTGCCCAAAATAATGAAGTTTTATTTTCCATTACACCTAAATCCATATGTCAAGCACTTCAAATCAATCCCTCAGCTCCTTTGCACCCTTTTTCTATTGATTCCCTCATGGAGATTTATCAAAAACTCACATTTCCTCAACAAGCCCATATCTTTGAGTCATTCTTACTTGAGAATTTTGAGTTGCCTAGAACTAATCCACCCTATTCTACTTCAATTTTCCCATAAATGTCAAGGCAAGTTATATCCATGGTCACCTGTTTGCTAGGTTACCCTACCAATCAGTGGGTCGATGAAGTAATATTGGGATTTTTATCAGTGTTCTTTGTGGGTAATAAGCCCTCATTGATTTTCAACTATAGTCAGTTTTTGGCAGACAGTATTCATGATCAGTTTTTAAAGTTTTCTATTGAAGGTGCTTTTAAACATCAATCAGTTATTGTGTATTTACTTTTATTTTATTAAGAAGATAGGTTTAAGTTCCCATTGCAGAAGTTATATGCATAAGGAAAGCCTCAGTCAGTCATTCACTAGACTTCCTTGGTAAGGAAGAACACAGAATAATATTCCTTCAGTGATTATGTAAACCAGTTTTTGCATATGTCTTTATGTCTTCTTAGTAGTGATGTTATACCAAGGATTTCATCTGAAATCAGAAGAATTCTACACCTCACTGAGCAAGCCAAAATTGGAGACTGGTACCTCTACCAGAATTATATAGAGATTAGAATATATGGATGTGAACTCCCTCCCTACAGGTTACCAGTATTTGTGCCAATCAGGATCTTTGCCTTAGAATACATCAGGAAAATGATGAACATGGATGATTTGCATTTTGTATCTAGGAAGAAGAAAGCACAATTCAAGTTGAAGGCACAAATTGGCCCTTTAATTGTTAATACCAGCAACGAAGGAGGCAGATATTTTATTAAAGCAGATGAAATTCAAGTTGAGTTTTACCTGGTCCTATGATCCCTTAGGAATTATTTCAAAATTGAGAGTTGAGCAGAAAACAACTCCTTATGTACATACAGCCAGGCCAGAGATAGAACAATATGTAAATCAAGAAGAATGGCAGGAGAATACATTACAGGAAGCTGAGGAATAAATTTTTAGTCAGACATCTTCACAGACTCTAGTTCCTCAAGAAAAAGAAACCAAAAGACCAAGAGAAAGTTTGTCTCCTACAGACTCAGAAACTCAAGCTACAGGTTTCACAGTTTTTAAAAGGAGAAAGAAGACAAATACTAATTAGGAGTCCTTAGAGGACAAGAGTTCATAGGAGCAAGCCACAGTGGTGCTGTCAGGTTTTCCCACCACTTATTTTCCACATATTGAAGAAATCACAGATTCTCCTATGTCTTCTATTTCTCATGATACAATGTAGAAAAATATTTTTGCTAGATACAGAGAAATTAAAAGGAATAATGAAGCATTAAAGGCCACTACCTATTCAAAATTTTGGAAGCAATCTTCCACTACACAACATAGAATTTTTTTTACACTTGATACTAAAAAGGGACAGTTTCAATTAGCTTTCTTGGAACCTAAAGTTCTAGTCCCTAAAAGTGCATAAGATTACAAAACATCCATTTTTGCTTTTGACACCAAGCAAATTCATGCCATTGATCAAATTGACCTGCATAAGCAGGCTGGTGAAATGATATATTCTACATTGACAAGTTCAACTATGGCAACCTCTAAACTGCAAGCTTCCCTGAACAATATTCACACACAGTTGAAGATGGAGAGAATGTCATCTCTGGCTAAAGATACCAGAATCAAAGCTCTTGAAGATTTGTGATAATAAAAAAAAGAGCTGATAAAGAATAAGAATGCTGACATTCAAGCATTGAGGAAGCAGCTTAAACTTCCTACTACTAAACATCCACAAGCTAAGGAAGTTGGTTAACTTGAAAAGGAAAGAGAAAATATATTCATAGGAAATTTAATGCTTTACATTAGAAAGGACTTCTAGCTTTGCAGAATAGAAGTGGTAAATTAATTCCACTTGAAGATTATCAACAAAGGTTACATGATATAGTAGTGGACAAGACCAAATTTGCCAAAATCAGAGGAATTATTATTGGGAAATCCTTCATTGAAGGTTTAAGTTATGATTTGTTAATTCAACATGAAATTAGGCATTTGTTTCTAACTAGACCCACTTTTGAAAAATATACTAAAGTCGATGAGTCATATAGAAAATTGTTAAAGTTTTCTATCCCTGATGAAAAGAGATGGGATAAACTGTGTGAGCTCATCGAATAGGAACAAAATGCAAAATTTCAAGAGTAGACAACAAAATTTCAACAGAAAACAACAGAATTTCAGGGGCAGTGAACAGAAAAGCATATTTCTAGCTATAATCATCAACAACAGCCCTCGAAATCAATTCAAATCCACTATTTTTAGTTCTATTTTTGTAATATCCCAAATATTTTGTAATAAATTTTGATTCCACTATAGATATGTTGGAAAGTCGAACTCTATAAATATTTCGTAATTCAAAGAAGAAATGGTTGAACCCTTGTGATGAACCAATGAACATGCTTGTAATTTTATGAGTTATTTCTGAATTTAATAGAAGGATTTTGGATTCATTCTGAGCATCTTGTGTATCTCTGTTAGTTCTTATGGTTATTCAATTATGTATTCATTTTATTTTTCTATGCACATGTTTAAGGTAACATAGAATTATGGGTAAGAATAGATGAATATCAATCTCTCTTAAAGCTCCTGCAAAGTTATCATCATTTAGTGTGATTAATTAACTGAAACTATTTGTCTTAGTTAATTCCTCTAAATTTTTAAATTGTTGTCTTTTTTCGTGTACTGTTTGGCTATAGAAAAATTCTATGCGCGTCTGTTATATATAAGAAATTAGATGTTCAATCTGAATACCTAAGGAATTATATATCTTCTTAAATTATGCGTTACATACCATTTTTAAAGCTTAATTATGTTAAGAATGAAGAATCAACCCTTATGTTCTCTCAGAAATACTTAGGATTTGCATTTGTTTAACATTTTAAACATTGGTCATCCATTCAAAATTAAAAACACTATTTTAGATGCTTTGGCAAAGTCCCTTAACTTAGCACTGTGTACAAAGGACAACAGATACTTTGCAAATGTTTGGAATATATTATAAGATTCCTTTCTACCCACCTCCATTACTTTAACCTTCACTCTTTTATAATGTTTATAGTTTAATAAGAGATTACAAGAGTGAAACTAACCATATGCTAAATTTAAGCAACCACCTCATACATTTTGAGAAATTTGTGCCCGACATAAATGAAACAAAAATAAGTTGGTTTAGTATTTTTACTTTCATCCTTCACTCATGCAAAAGGAGGAAATTTTTAATACATAAGAGAGAGTTGATTTTTGGGAAGCATACAGTAGAGGAAAAGAGAGTTTTATCCTAGAAAAGGAGGGATAGCATATTGTAGAACTATGTAGCCTATGAAAGGAGATCCTTGGAACCTTGAGAATAGGAGAAGGAAAAAAAAGTTTTATCATGGGAAAGGAGGGCTACCATATTGTGGGACTATGTAGCCCATGAAAGGAGATCATTAGAACCTTCACAAGAGGAAGAGGAAAGAAAAATCCATAGAGAAAAATAAATAAATAAATAATGTACAATAAGAGAGGACAAATTGATTAAAGAGACATCTTTGCAATCTGCAAAGAAATTTGATCATAACATTATCCAAGAACCAAGAGGAAAGTTGTTGGAGTTAAACTTGAGAATGGATAGTAGATGGACACATTGAAGAGCATTGAAGGAAAGAGAAATTATGATGCACTATTGAGGAATGAAGGAACTATTTTCCTCATGTTGTGTGGAGCAAACATTATGAGCGACAAAGCTAGTGTGGTTATAGAACTCGACAACTAGTTGTTTGGTTCATCTTTCATCATTTTTGTGATTGGAAGAAAAACTTGAGAGAGTCCAAATTTTTCCTTCTCCCCCTTGGCAATCTCATAGTTTGGCTAAGTGATGGTATCCATAGAATTGCCTATAATAAAGTGGAAAATTGTTCCTGCTTAGTTGTTCGTTGTTCATCTTTCAAAAAAAGTAAATACCTTCTCATTGGTTTGAATTTTCTTGTTTATTCTTATTATAATTCTTTATTATTTACAATTAAATACATTATTTCTTATAGATAACTACCTGGTTTTGCAAATCCTTTACTATTGTTTTGTAAATTAATGCAATAAAATTCTTATATAAACTTAGTAATGATTAATTTACAACCAATATACTGGCAGGTAAATATTCTATATTTTGAAATACATAAATTATAAAATAGCACAATCAAAATACATAACAAAATTTATGTTTGAGAAATGCATCACCAAACAAACTCCAAGCATATATTACAAAATTTGCAAATAACAAAGTATGATTAAAATCTCTTAGCCTTTTTAGCTTTGTTATTACAACAATGGTTAACCTACAAATTATGTTACATAATTTGGCAATTTTATATTTATAATTAAAATTTACCATAGAATTGAATGTGACAACTTTTCATATAAAAAATTGCAATTGGATGAGGTTCTATCTAAAAAGTGGTAGTCTATTTGGACTATTTTTTGGAAAGTTTTCCAATTTTTTTATTTTATTTTTTTTTTTTTGTCTAATTTGCTTAAAATCCAGCAGGAATTTTTTGGAATCAAGTTGAAAATTCTCCACAATCTAAATGTCTCAAAGTTTTTTAAGGATATTGAAACTATATATATGTAATCAAAAACTCATTTAAACAAAAAAAAATTAAAGTTTAGCTGAAAAAATTTCTCCCAAAGTCTAATAGAAAATTCCAAAACGACATTGCCTCAAAATAATATATAAATACATAAACACACGGTAAGAAACACTTTATTTTCATATTTTCACTCAAAAGGATTGAAGGATCAGTATAGTGTTTAACAAAATAAATTGGAAATCCATTTAAGACCAATAAACTATATTTTTGTTTTTTAGAACTTCTAAGTTGTGGCCTAATCTTAAGTTGTAGCCTAATCCCTGGGTGCCGATGCTTGGTTCCCACACATGAAAAATATATATTGGTATAAAAAACTATTGTTTTCGAGATAAAGCCTAATAAACTATTGTTACCGAGGTATACAGCTTTATTTTTACTGTTTTGTTCAGGTATTTGTCAGATGCTCTTCAATGCAATGGCCGGGATGATAAGCTTGAGATCAGAAGCATTCGAATGGTATTGGGCTAAACAACGCCTATTCTGAGAAACACAGCCCAACTTACAGTCTTCACCTCCTCATCATTTCCACCCCAAGCTTCCTTCAAGCGGGCAACGATTTGATCGTCCAGCACCTCCACTCCCGTGGCCTTCGCAGTCTGATAAGCAGACCACGATCTGATCAAAGACAGGTACCCCTCCAACCCCATCTCTTTCTTCATCCACAGATTTATTGGAGGCGTTGTCGACTCTTCTCCTGAGCCTTCATGGACAACGCCTCCGAATGGGAAGTAGAGCGATGCGTATTTCTCGTCCACCATTTTACACGCAGGGTCTCGGAACGGGTCCGATGCCCGTAACAGTTGCTCGCAAACGCGGTCGACGCCGGGGTTCACAACCGGCTCTCTGCTGTAACCCCACGCCGCAAATACGCCACCGGGCTTCCGAAGCACGTGCTTCACATGCCCATAAAAGGTGTCCAGATCGAACCAGTGAATAGCCTGGGCCACGGTGACGAGATCCACGCTCCCCTCCGCTCCTACGGTGCTCTCCAGCTCCTCCACCGACATCGCCCGGGGAGTCACCGCGTAAGTTATGTTGGGGCGCCTGGGAGCGTAGCTGATCTGCTTCTCGCTCGCATCCGTCGCTATCACTCTCTCGAATATCTCAGACAACTGTCAACATCGAAATCAAGAACATTAAAAATGAAATGAGATTGCAACAACTGTCAACATCGAAATCAAGAACATCAAAATGAAATGAGATTGCAATTGAAGAAACAGAGATCTTGAATAGTATGTGTTATAATGTTACAGCGACTGCAGCTTGGCCATTGCCGGTGGCGACGTCCCAAGCGAGACAACGCTGCGGAGTGTATTTGGCGATGAGTGAGAACAGTTGAGGTGGGTATCGTGGCCTCGCAGACGCATACTCCCTTGCTTGTCTGTCAAACAATCCCGCCATTTCTGGATAATCGTTCAGCCTTCCTGCCCTGCGCTGCCCTTCTCCCTTACACAAAAACATTAAAAAGGAAGATTTAGCTGAGTGGGTAGCTCTAGGTAGCTCGTAGTAGGTATACCTTCAGTTCCCCGTATCACTAAAAGAAAGAATCTACCAGAGACGACAAAATAGTGTTCCTCGCGTGTATCGCGGGCACATGTTTATTTCCTTGACGACTGCACTTGAAAACCCGGGTTAGCGACTGATCCTCTGGAGTCTCCACTAAAGAAAATGTAAGGATACTCTCCCAAATAAGCATCTTTATCGCTTCACTATCATAAGATACCAATATTTTCAATATCTTAAATCATTGCCATATATATCATCATTATCATTTAAAAAAAACTTTGATATCAAGCAATCATATCGAACCAAAAAAAATTATAATTATATAATTGCATCAGAGGGATTTAATTTCTTCACTTTATGAGTCAACATAATTTAAATGTTTTACATAGTTATTTTATTTTTATATGTTTAAATTAAAAAAAAAAAAAAAAAAATTGATCTACATGAGCAAAATTTTAATTTTGATGATGGATAGAGAATGAGGCTCTCGGCTCTCGAGGATAGGTCGTATGGTGGAGATAGTTTGTGGTTTGAATTTTATACAAGTATAGATCCATCTTAATCACAGATCTACTAAGCGCTGCGAGATTTAATACATGCAAGAGATTTAATCCCTTTTAGTGATTGGTAAATACGTGACTAAGATGATCTATAATGGTAAAAAAAATTTGCTTAAAGTAATTTTTAATATTTTATCATTTTTAATATTTTATATTAAAAAATGAATGAGTTAGATATTTTCTTTCTATTGATGATGATGATAATGGTTAAAGTCCACTGAGACCAAACTTTGGTCTATCAAACCTAAAAAAACAAATTATTTAGTTTGATTTAAGATCCTATGCTCAGAAAGCTTGAAGAGAAGTCTCCCGAGCTCACTATAATTTTGACATCGTAAAAGGCTAGGAAGGTCAGTAATCTAATGTGGTTGTACGCCGAGCACTCTAAGAGAAAGTGATTTTCATCTGAGAAAGTGATTTTCATCTTGGATGTTCATATTCTCACAGAGATGGCAGATCCTTTCCATCCATGCTGTTTTAGGAACTACTCAACCACCGTTTCATTATGGAGCTCATGAGACTTCATATTAATTTTCTTCTTTGAGCTAGTTAAAACAGAGAGATATTTTTGATCTTCTAGGGTGGGGTTGATGACCTCTTTATAATAGCTTAATTTTCTTTTAGTTGCTAAATATTTCTCTCACCACATTTCTTTGAACTTAGAAGTAACAATATTTTTAATGTTATTAATATTTTTAAAATTATTTTTAATGTTATTAAGAAGTAACTACATTATTTAACTTTTAATTATTTTTTCTTAATAGAATATATTAGTTAATATGGATATTCGAATAGTTTATTTAAGTTCTATAATGAAATATTTAAAAGAGAAATAGAATTTTTATTTTTTTTACTCTATTTCTTAAAATTATATTATTTAACCCCCGGATGCGGGTGATGAGGTGCCAGGGAGGGACGCGACACATGCCCAGCATGTGCCGTCCCGTGGAGTGTTTAATAAGGCAGGTTCGGACGCCGTCAAAGCTTAAGGTTCAGCAAACATGTGATGGCATTCAATGCAGAGCAGAAAATCTCGATGGTGGAGCAAAGAGCAGTTAATGCTCTGTCGCAGAGCCGGTTTAGAAAACGATATCAGCATGGGAGGTGGATGCATTGGCGAGTTCAGAGCAGATGGATGCGAGAGCAGAGGAATTGTGAGTCGGCGGATGCTAAGCCTCCTGTCGCAGTGCAAGCTCTGGTCTGCCGCTGCAATTCAGGCTGTGGCTGGAAGAAGGGGAGGAAATTTGAAGGATTTCTGCTTCAATTGGAAGCAAGAAGGGTCAATTCGCGTGCAGGAGGGTGCTCAGAAATTTCACTGGGGTGGGCATACGCGAGTTACATGGCTAAGCTGCGGGAACGACAGCCTAGCAGACGAGGACCAGGGAGAGGTTCCTCCTCTCGAACTCCTGCAGCAGACGAACACCACCATTGCTGCTGCTGCTATTGTCATAGGAGAGCCCGAGCCACACAACTCCCATGCGGACAATTCTTGGAGGTTGGCAGCTCGAGCGAGGGAGGGACATCGCTGCCAGCGTTTGGCTCGGTGGTGTTCACTTTGGGAAGCCCAATGGACAATACAGGCGTCAATGCCCATATTTCCGTTCTCTTTACAAAAATCCCTGAAGAATTCGGGGCTGGTATTCCTGAAGGTACGTCGGAGAAACCTCCAGAAGGCTCGGGCAAGGAAGCAATGGCGGGGCAACCAGGAAATTCGGGAAAGGACAGTGCTGAGAAGGAGGGCCTTGAGGAAGCGCCACCGAATGAGCCAGACAATTTGGGGAAGAAGGCGGTCCAAGACACCTCACCCTATTTGGGGCCAGCACCTCCAGGCGTGGATGAGGACAAATGGAAAGCAATGTGGGAAGGAGTCCCGGAGGGAAGGGGATGGTGCTATGTGGTGGAAGACCCAAGCCTCTGCGAGGACCAGGACACCGAGCCCCAGCTCCACACAGTGCCACCTCTCTCCACCAGAACTCAGGACTAAAACTATTGCGGGTATGTCGGTTCCGGATTCTACTGTGCTTGACGGTTGGCAACTTCTGTGTCTGTTCGGTTGGCATTTTCTGGGTTTATATGTTTGGTTTATGCATGTCGAGTCTAGTGTCAATTTTGTTCAGTGTGAGGTTCAGTCAGATAATGTCGAGAGCCCCTGCGTGGGCAGTTGTGACTATGCTCAGAGTAATGAGGCCAATCAGCTTGCTGACTCTTACTGTTTCCAAGCCTCCAGAAGCAATTTGTTTTGAGAGGAACTCTATCAGTTTGGCTGGTTATTTTGAAAAGTCTGTCGGTGCTGCCCCTGCGAGGGAGCTTATTGTCTTACAGTCAAATTATACAGGGTGCAACTGCTGGCCCTGGAATGTCTGTAAAGTCTTTTTGTAAATATAATAGAAAAACTTAGCTAGTCTTTTAACGACAAAAAAAAAAAAAAAAAAAAAATTATATTATTTAACAAACGAACTCAGTTAATTGTTATGTTAATCGATTTTTAATTATTTATTTATATGATTATTTAATTTTTCTTTTTTCTTTTTTTTTAATTTTAAGATGTGACATATTTACACATGACCCTCATACTAGATTGTAAAATAAACCTTTCAGCTTTATTATAATATGTTTATTTTAATTTATAAAGTTATTATCTATTTTAATACGTCTAAATATTATCTATCAAAATTGCTTGTACCAAATTAATATAACGAACCACATCATTAAAAATAAAATAAAATATCTCTTCAAATTAACTTAATACCCAATTATATATTAAAACAATAAAATTCAAAATTAATATATAAAATGAGAAAATTGAAATATTCATATAACCACATATTTTAATATATTGAAAAAAGAAACATTATCATCTTTACGTATAGTGTATACCTAGCTGTATGCTACAGCACTATAATTCAAAATTTATATATAAAATGAGAAAATTCAGAAATTCATAGGAAAGATAAGGTAGTAAATTTTTTGATTCTGATTTATATAAATAACAAATTGCATTTTATAGATAGAGTATATTCCATCTCAATATATGTCCCATTTCTTTCACCCCAGAGTCAAACAACTCTTTATCCAGTGTTCCCAGCTTCAGGGTTCCTTCAATAATACGAAAATCCTGGAAGGCTGAAAATGCCCGTATTGGCTTGAAGCGGAGGGATGTGCCATATGCCAGCGTGGACTTCCACGGAAATCCTGACATGCAGCTGCCGGCTGGAGAGCAGTGGGATGACGGTGGTATGACACTTGATCACATTTTTTGTATTATTATTTTTATGATGTTTTTTGAATTTTTTCATGTATATGTCTTATTGACGAATGCTATGGTTTGTAGATGTAGCACCAGTGAGACCCGTTGGGCTGGCTCCAGAGGCGCGAAAAGATGTGCAGTGAATCGCGGCACTAGCCTTGGCTCCTCCAGCTGATGATACAGTGGAGACAGTGGCCCGAAACCTTGAGGACCTGAAAGCGGGGATTCCAGATTACATGGGATCCACTGTAGTAGCAATGCTGTTAAACTGAATTGAAATTTGACAACTTAGTAATTTTCGTAAGCTGCGAAGGAACGTTGTGAAATTGAAGTGTGATTATATGCATTGGATTTGAGGATATATGGAAAAGTGCAATGCATAAAGCCAATTCCAAATGGAATGTTAATCTGAATTGAAATTTGACAAAGGTGCGAAGGAATCTTGCGATAATGAAACGCGATTAAATGTGGTTATATGCAGTGCATTCGCCCCTTGTGATAATGAAATGTGATTAAATTTAGTTATATGCAGTGCATTTGGATGTTTTCCAAACCTGGGTTAAAGAACACTATGTTTTGCCAATTGAAACTGTCTTTTTTTATTTTATCTTTTAAATTTTGTTACATAAGTACATACTGTTAAATCGATTTCAGGATAACTGTTAAGAGAAAGATCTCTGAAAATCGCCCTCTAAAAGTTGAAGTGTTGGAATTTTTTGTAGGCATATATACATGTTTTTCTCTGTAAATTTTATGGAAGGTTATCTGTCTCGCCAGTGGCCAAAAACAGTGTCCTGTACAAGGAAGGCATGTACCTCCTCGTTACATGGTGTCTTATTCTAAGTAAAAGCTAGTTTCTCTGAAAATCGCCCTCTAAAAGTTGAAGTGTTGGAATTTTTTGTAGGCATATATACATGTTTTTCTCTGTAAATTTTATGGAAGGTTATCTGTCTCGCCAGTGGCCAAAAACAGTGTCCTGTACAAGGAAGGCATGTACCTCCTCGTTACATGGTGTCTTATTCTAAGTAAAAGCTAGTTTCTCTGAAAATCGCCCTCTAAAAGTTGAAGTGTTGGAATTTTTTGTAGGCATATATACATGTTTTTCTCTGTAAATTTTATGGAAGGTTATCTGTCTCGCCAGTGGCCAAAAACAGTGTCCTGTACAAGGAAGGCATGTACCTCCTCGTTACATGGTGTCTTATTCTAAGTAAAAGCTAGTTTCTGATCTGATGGTACATATATTTCGTTTCAACTTTTTCACTTTTGATATGGCGCAGGTCTTTTGAAGACACAGATTTCTCTCTAATGCGAGGATTTTTTTTCTCCAATCTGGAATATGTTCCTTCAGCTCAGCTTCAACTGAGGCATATGATTCTCTTCAGTTTTTGCAACAGTTTTTTTGTATTTTCTTACATGCTACTGATCTGTAAATGCACTAATATCAGCAATACTGCCAGAATGGTTCTGACTATTGTGAGAAGCAGGACCTTGGATCTTGTTTGAAGAGAAATAACTCTATCTTTTGTAATTTTGCCTATAGCGACAACAAACAAAAGCATGTTTATAATGTACCTTCATGACCGATATAATATATAATGCTTTTTTCTTTCTGAAAATATATATATAGAAATGTACAACGTATTATGCATGGTGATGATATCATAAATATTTAAAAATAATAATAAATATTTTATTTATTTATTTTTAATATTTTTAAAGAAAAGTATTTTATGAAATAAAATTTAATAGAAATTTTGTATGAAGTAGGGTGTTTTTTGAATTCATTAAATTAAAAGTGTAGTTTAATTATTTTATATTTTGGTTTTTTTACTTATATTTTTTAGTGAATTTTATTTAAAATTTGGTAGGGATTTATTGGAATTGAAGTTTTAAGCTATGTAATTTACATAATTTAAGTGTCTCAAAAGCTTGGCATTGAATCATTTTTGTATTTATAAATGCAATTTAAATAATAAAAAATTGCAATCTTACTATGAATTGTATCACCAAATTTTGACAAAAAAATTCAAAATGTAAAAGAGTTAGACTATATCCTAAATTAAATTGAACAAAATTTCTTGCATAGAACATTTCAATCACAAGATTTACTTAGATGGAAAGAGGTCTTGATGGTGGAATCTTTGTCCCAATAAGTGGCCAAACTCAACCCATTTTTTTTTACAAAAATAATAGGATAAATATAAGGTGATTGACAATGGCCATAAAAATCATCAAGTGATCTTAACATATTATTTCACTTCCTAAAATTGCATTGTCAAAAATCCTCAACCATATCACAAAATGTTAGCAACCTCATAATATGTTCATAATTGAAAGACATATCTAGCATACAAATAATCTCTTTACATTATTACAACCATAGTAATCTTAAAATAAGCATACCTTTTATGGATTAAGGAAATACTCAAAATTACTCATACATAGTGTTGTCTTTTTTTTAATGTCAACAAAGTATGAAAAAAAACATAATGGTGTCAAATTGTCTCACCATTAGTCCACGGATTGGGCCCTTTGATAAACCCCATTGGAGTAAATACACAACCATAACAATAGATTCAAACTTATAAGAATTAGAAAATGAATATAGAAGATGAATCTCCCCTAGCAATGAAGGTAAACCACAAACTAACATGTTGATGTGAGTACAAACTCTAACATTGATGGTTGATCAACACGCACTTAAGAAAAATATATAAACTAATGGTCATGCCACAATTTACATTGATATAAAGTTAATACCTATAGCCCTAGTCTCAACATAATACCAAGGATGAATTCACCCACATAATTAACCCCAATCTAGTTCGGTTATTGAACTTAAACTCCACATAATATGCATAATTTACCTATAAGACTAGTAACCCGAGTTATTATACATGAGATTAAAACAAATTTTGAGTGAATAAATGGCATGAAACCTATTCTTGAGATTTGGAGCTCACATAAATTATACAGCAATACAATACAATAGCAAGGTACTTTGAAAACTTATATATGCTCAATGTTCATCATCTCGAAACAAGATTCGTAAAAATGTCATTCAACAATTTTTCAAGACATTTGATCAACTAGTTCTAATTTTATAATAGCTACAAACCTAACATTCATCCCACATGCAATTGAATAACAAGAAGCACCAATGCAAAACAATTGCCTTCAAAATTATTTATTTTCTAAATTGACCATCTTATTTCTTAACTATCATGGTGTCTCAATGCTCTCTTTTATATTGTCAAAAAATAGAGAGAAAGAAAATAGAAGAAAAAATAGAAAAATGCCAAACATGTAGACTATCATGGTGTCTCAATGCTCTCTTTTATATTGTCAAAAAAATAGAAAGAAAAAAATAGAAGAAAAAAAAAATACGAAACATGTAGAAAATAATTGAAGAGACTAGAGATTCCAATTTTAAAAAAAAAACAAAAAAAACCAAAAAAAAAAAAAAAAAACATATATTTTTCAATACTTTACCTAACGATATATCTCATGCTTTCTATGTTCATGCATCGAGTGAAATATTTTACCAATAATAAATCTCATGCTTTTTATGTTCATGCATTGGGTGGATACGCAAATGACAATGCCTTCCAAACTAGCAATGAGAATTTAAATTTAATTACAATAATATGAAAAAGACCATGAATAAGTTCAGTACAAAGAAGTAATGGCTTTCGAACTATTTACAAAGGATTCTCCCAAAGAAAAATGCCATGGTTAACCTAAAATGTGTTACCAAAAGAAGCAAATAAAAAATGGTAAAAAAACCTTCAACGTTTATCTAATAAGATAGAAAAATGTCCCATTAGTGTATAGAATCTTCATAATGTAATATCTTATCACATAAAAACATAGTAATTATATAACATTTTTAGTTATATCTTAAATAGTTTTCCATGAATAATTTAGGGATGGTTTTAAAAATGTGCCCAACAACGGAAGGAGGTCCACTAGTAGAAGCAAAAAAGTTTATTATGTTTTTTGTTTTTTTCTCTAGATTGAAGTAAGCATAAAGGAAGAGGTATTATGATAATACATTTTAAAGTGGAAATCATGAATAGAAATAAAGTAAATAAATAATTTTATTTTTATCTTTTTTAATTAGGTTTTTAAATTTTTAATTTATCAATAATTATTAAGTTATTTTGTAGGGATTTAATTTTCTCAAAACATTATAAAATATTTTTGGTATTATACATAAATTATTGATTGAGATTTATCTCCAAAATTATTATGTTTTTTTGTCATTTTAATTAAAAATAGTTATTAGAAGGAATTCCAAATGAATAAGTCGTATCATTACCTATAACATTGAAACCTATTTACAGATTAAGAATGTTCATGGTAAATTAAGGATAAATATCTATGATAAAAAATCTTGTTCAATGTTTATCTAAATGAATATATCTTTAACTTTTATATTAATTTTTTTTATAATTAATAATAATAATGTAAAATAAAGTTACAATGTATTTAGTTTTTATGATTTTTTAAATTTTAGCAACATAGATCATGAAATGTTTCCACACTTACTATGGATTGATGCCTATTGGTACCAACCATTTCATTTATGTAACTAAGCTAATTATATAATTATGTGTTATAGTAAATGTTTAAAAAAAATTACATTTTACCTATAATATTTACTTCTATGAAAATCACCATAGGAATTTGGTATCTACTTATAATTTTCTAAAATAATTTGTCTTTTTAGGTCCGATAGATCATTATTTGGTCTCAGCGGACGTTAACCATCATCATCATCATCATCATAAAGTGTATAAAAAATTATATGAGAAAAGAATAGAATTTAAACTAACATATATGATGAGAAAACTGAGAAATTTGTAGTAAGAAAAACAATTAAAAAAAATCGTTTTTATTCACCTACATAGTCATTCAGCAAGAATACAACACATAAACAACATCGGTTCTCAACAACATAACCGCAGCAAAGGTATTACAACAATGGTGTTGCAGCAACGTAACAACGATGTAGTATTGCAGCAGCGGTGTTACAGTAATGTTGTTATTTTGTCTTTTAAGATACCAACCGAAATCAATTGATGTGGATTTCTTTTGATAAAAAATTCTCCTACATCATTACTCAAGTATAAATATAGACCTAAGATTAAACTACTTGAAATTACATATGCAAATGTGTAGATTTATAAGTATTTGAGATGTAAACTAAAAAATAATCATTAGAAATTGAGATTTAAAAATATTTTTTGAAATATTTTTATGTTCATCTTCATAAATATAATCATTTTTACCAGTTATATTTTCAAGTTATATTTATTAGAGTAATTATTTTTAATTATTTTTGAAGTTGTATCCTAAAGCTACTTTTTAATTGATTTTCAAATTTTTCTTTTAAAATTTTATTTTTTATAAAATTATTTAAGGAAACAATAAAAAATTCAAGTTAAACAAAATGGAAGAAAATGAAGTTATCAATTGAATATTTTTTTTAGAGATGATATAATAAAAGTTTATTATAAAATTATTTAAGGAAACAATAAAAAAATTCAAGTTAAACAAAATGGAAGAAAATGAAGTTATCAATTGAATATTTTTTTTTAGAGATGATATAATAAAAGAACTCATGGGAGAAATCAAGATGGAGGAGAAAGTTCAAAGGAGTTACCATCTTGAAGAGAGAATAGATTAACATGTTGCATCTCTCCAAATAAGCTTTGAAAGGATATGAAATTAGAGCAAACATATCACTCAATTTGTCCCTTCACTTTCCCATGGTTGAATACAAGCAATATTTGGGTAGCAAGGATGTGGAAGATTGCAATACTAATGGATTAAGCTAGCTAAGAAGATGAAGAATAGTGATATTGATGATCAAAAGAATGCTCTATGAAGCTTAAATCCTCCAGGAATTAAAAGGTTATGATGTGATGATGTGAAAGCCTTATTAGCCCCACTAAAATCTATAAATTGATAGGGGGGATTATTTAGCATGAATATAGGCTAGGTAGTGTATCACAACCTTGAGCAACATCATGAATGGTGGTTATTTTTCTTCTTTAATGGTTGTGAAAATGTAAACGCTACTAATCTAGTTAGGGAGGAAATGAAAGATTGCAATATTGATGGATTGAGCTAACCAAGAGTTAGAAGAGTAAAGATACTAATGGATCTTAACATGAATCTGTAGGCTAGGTGGTATCTTTTAATGCTATATACTCAGTAGCAACTTGAATCGTGGTTGTTTTTCTTATTTAGTGTAACGTATTAAATTGAATTTTGAAAAAGTATAGTTTCCTCGTTACTACTATGATTCCTCATATTAAATTCTACAAATTACATTATTGACAATTGTTAATTACAATTTTGTGAAAAATAATATTATAAATACGTAAAAAAAAATATGATAACATATATATTTTTATCAAATATTTTACTAAAATATTGATATAATATCTATAAACTGCTACACATTTACATATATAATATTAATTCAATACAAACATAATACTTATGCCATAACAATTTTAGTCACATAATTTTTTTTATAAAATTAACAATAATATAATTAGGTCGATAGGCCTTCTTTTTGAATCAGTCGATCGTCTACACTTCTTCTCTCCAAATGACACGTGTGCACACTTTTTTAGGCTGCCCACCCCTCTGCGCTTGACATACTTGTTATTTAATAGATCGTGTATAATAAGTTGTTATTCTCTCTTGCGATTTTTTCTGCTAATTTTCCCACGACTGTTTCCTACAGTTTAAGATTAGTCAGGGAAATTTTCACTGTTGTATGGTGACATAATTACTACTCAATATTGTAGGGGACAACTTGTAGATACAGTTGAATCGTCGCCTTCATCTCCTCCGCATTCGTGGCCTTCACGTCTGCCGGCCTCGAAGCCTTCACCTTCTCGGTCATGCTTCCTGTGTCCAAGGAGATGACCACCACGTGAGCACTAGTATGTATGCTCCAGAAATGAATCATCATGCAAGTCAGAAGCTCCTAGCTCTTTCGATTTGGCTTGAACCCTGTGCACCGCTAAGTTGACCCAGAGTATCAGATTCTCATCGCATTTATGTTGTTACTTTTGTAACAGCGTCAGGATCTGTTTCTCCTCTATCGAAGGGCGTTCTTCCGACAGTATCCGATGCTATAGAATGTGGTGTGGGATTTGTGGTTTATTGAATGGATTGTTAGGATGTTACAATAGATGTTTCTGGGAAAAAGACGGGCGGGATAAGAGTCATGCGTCATCTTGGTCTTGTTGCTCCACCTGATTTCCCTTTTAATGCAAATTCTCCTGTCAAAATTGCTGCATGAGTAATTCCATATACATCTTCGTTATTTTTTGGGTTGTTATATAGACTATAGTTTCCAAAAAATGATATGGTTAGTAGAAAACTTAACGCCATATACATCTTAGTTATTTTCTGGGTTGTTATATAGACTGTAGTTTCCAGAAAAGAATATGGTCAGTAGAAAACTTAACGATAAAGTGTGCCAAATAATATGGCAAATTTCATGTTATTAAACTTTGCTCTTCGGTTTATGTTAAGTTAATTTTTGCCTAGATTGCAGGGTAGTGCAATTGATTATCTCAGTGTTAAGTTCCTGGGAACAATCAAAATTCTACGATACATTTTCATATTTTACATTTATGCTCTGATATCTAAAAATGCCCACAAAACACCAAAAAAAAAAAAAACTTAAAATCTTGTTTTTTTAACTTAAAATTTTGTTTTTGTCAATCTAATAGTGTAGTGCAGCTCTGCTTATTTAGTTTATCATACTCCTTGTAGGTAGAAATATAACTTATGAGGCCAATAAATTCGAGGCTCAAGGAAAAGTTGTCTTTCTAAGATTTTAGGTGCGTAGTAGTGAAGTTGAAGTTGAGTTCACATCTCTATTTTCACCAATTTTAAATTCTTTCATTAAATTTTTGTTTGAAAGAATTTAAGGATATATAGCTCGGCATTGTAATGTGGAGAAGAAAACAAATTTCTAAAGTTTAATGTCTACTTAAAAGATACAAATAAATGCACATTTTCTTTCCAAATAGTTATTTGATTGGTTCCGAAATCATGAATAGTCTACAGTAACTCTTGTTGGCCAAGAAACCTAAAGTATTGGCAACTTTATTACTACTTTTCAAACAACGTAGGAATTTGTTATAAGAGAACATGCATGGAGGACTAGGGTGACGAGAATGGATGGCAAGAAGCTCTAAGTTAATTGTCCATTTTCCTTTTACCAACAAGAATTCCAATAGATATTGATCAACGATTTTTTTGGCTTTTTGGGGATTTGGGTAAATATTTTGGAGAAGATTGAAAAAATATATTGTCTATATGTAAAAAATCGCAAATCCACACTGTAATGGTAAATTCATTTTCTCAACCCAAGAATATGATATTGAGGAATATATGAATTTCATTATGAAATTTAAGGTATTTCCACACTCTTTATTCATGCAGGTTAGAACAATGTCCCCCCAGGATGTATTGAATATTTCCTTGTTTAAAGGTTGCGTTCTTTTGACATGGTAAAGATATGTTTTATATTTATTGTTAAATTTTAGATTTTTGGTTTGTTGTGGACTGTTATCTCTCACATTATTGTCGTATCAGTATTGTTATTATTATCTAAAATATTGATTTATATATATTTTTAAAATTTAATTTGAAAATATTTTATTAAATATTTATATGTTATTATAGTTTATTTTAACAGGTATATATGATAAAAAATTAAAGTTTAAAATTATGTGCGTAAATCAATTGTATTTTATAATTATTTATATAGAAATATCTAATTTTGAGATTGGTATGTGAACTTTTGCATGTACAATTTCACAGAGAAAAGATTCACATCAAAACAAATGGTACAAGTAAAGAAATCCAAAACTCTTTGGAGGTTTAATTAAACACAATGAATGTTGATTTTACATGGGCGTTAATTTCAAGGAGAATTGAGTGAGGATATGAAATAGATTGTAAAATTTAATGATTGAGATCGTATAATTTAAATAGTTTAAGATATTAAAATTATAATTTAAGTAATGAAAATTTGTAATTTTCATAATAATTTTATGATTAAATTTAGAAAATAATTATTAAAAGTAATATAAAATATTTAAATTTATTTATCTAAAAAATATTTTAAATTCAAATAAATTATCAAATCTAAAAGATGGTGAAATATTACAAAAATCTATTTTTAAATCTTTTAAACAAAGTACTATTCATGTTGCACATTTTATGTAGGTTATTAAAGATTAGTCATTTTAGAGAGATATGCTAGACGATGAAGTTTTATTTCGAAAGACATCATTATCAAAGTGTATTTTTTTTCCCGATGGGGTGATTGCACTAAACCACACCTTGATAACATGAATGATTAACACGATGAAGAGGATAATGACACAAGGCTTGACAACATTTAATATCTTTGCTACTCTTTTCCACCTGATTCCTTTGGAATCACCGCATCGCTCCCGCTGAAAATTACACCTTCGGGTTACCTCACCTAGTCTTGTCACTATAAATGTGATAGTCGAGTAGGCATTAAAGGGCAGTACAAGGGTATATTGTTTTACAGTCTTTCTCAAGGAGTAATGACAACCTTAATGCAGGATCGATTGGAGCAATCTCCCCGGATTTTTGACATCACATTATTCACGATGATTCATGAGAGCATGTTTTTTGAATGGTTGGAGGGTGTTGAAGGGTGTGTTGAGCATGCCAAATGTCTATTCAATGACTCAACATTCACCACAGAAAATCCTCTCATGATGGTAAGTGTATTCTCATTTAACCTTTATAGCTGCATGAAATCTCTTCTTAGTGGAAAATATGCAAACAATTTATTACAAGGCTTGTTTAAGGTACTTCAATCCCATATTAATTAAAAAATATGGTTGGTAGTACAAAAAAATTGCATGGTCATAACCTTATAGGTCAAACCCTCAAGATATGAAATTCACTAAATGAAAACATGTGACATATGTCTAATTGAATTACGCTCAATGATATATATATAATTTAATATAATGTTTATTATCTAGTTGATTATGGAAATCCAAATACAATATTTCCAATTTAATAAATCTATCTACTTTTATTTGCACCTTTTGGAGCAATTGCTAGTATACATAATTTTTTTGTAAAATTAAATTTTCAATATCATAAACTTAATGTAGACTCGACCTCCCCCGGATGCGGGTGATAGAACGGATGGGACGCGCGTTTAAATGTGGCCACATGCCAGCGATGCGCAGTCGCAAGGAACACACATGGGCGCAGGCCTGTTTTCAGCCGCGCGGGAGTGGTTTGTTTGATATTTACCAGAGGAGCTTAAATGCTCCGTGCACCCTTGTACGCAAGCCAGAGTCCGGCTCCTCGGCTCGCATGGAGGTTGCAGTAATGGCGGACGGGTTTCGAGGAGCAGGCAGGTATGATAAATGCAATGGTGGGTTGGGCTTCATTGCGCCTGTTTATGGTATGTTCATTGTTCAACCTCAGGGTATGTTTATGCAACCTCTGGAGCTGCGAGCAGCTCCAAGCGGCTATCTTTCCGTCTGGGCCAATTCGCCGTCTGTTTGTGGTCTCCCCGGGACTGGTTTGATTCTCAATTTCGCTCTGCGCATTATCCATTCGGACCCTGCAATCATGGTTAGGCCTCGACAGCGAATGCTCAGCCGTCGAGGCACCTCCCGTGGAGGGTCTTCGCGCCCTCCTGTAGATGATACCTCTCCCCATTGTTGCCATTGCCATTGCCATCGTACCCTTGAAGCCAACCCCCTTCAGTCAAGTCAATTCCTGGATTCAAGCGCTCCTGATTCTGCTTCCTCGCCCGCCTTCGGCTCTGCCATTTTCAATTTCAACAGTTCTTTGAACTGCCCCCGGATCAGCGCCCATGTGTCGGTTCTCTTCATCGAAGAATCCCCGGATGGTAGTGATGCTCAAGACAGTCGGGGGAAGCAGCCAGCTGACGGCTCAGAGAAAGTCATGAAGACGCCCACTGCAGATCCAGAGAATGTCTCAAAACGCCCTCTGGCTCAGGAAGCGATGATCAGCCAAAGAGAAGATGTCAACATGGAAACCACTCCAACTACAGCAGAGGTGTTGGAATACGGGTGGTGTCGGGTGGTTGAGGAGGAACCTGAAGAATAGCGGCGCCTTCGTTCCAGGTCTTTGCGGCACATCTGTTAGGACTTTCGGCCTCTCTCGTTGTTTTGTTTATGTTTTGGTTTTTATGTTTATGTTCTGATGGAAAACTGTCTATGTTTGGGTCTTTGGTTCTGGAATCTTTTCTATGGTTGGGAAGTGTTTGTTTCCCCTGCGCGGGATTAATCTGTGGTTCTGTTGGCGCCCCTGCGAGGGCTGGTTTATTTTTGGTCTGGTTAAGTCCTCGGACATTGCAGTCTCAGTTGTTCCAAGCTGCCATTACAGGCAACTAGTTCTTTCTGTCTTGAAATGATGTAACTGTTTTTTGTTTATGTATATAATAGAATAGTTTTAACGAGAAAAAAAAATGTAGACTCGACCTCTAAATCAAGTTGCTAAATCCCAATGCATTCCACCCACATAAAAAAACAAAAAAACAAAAACAAAAAAAACAAAAAAAAAAACAAAAAACAAAAAACTACTCGTCGTATTGCAATGATGATTAATGTGGTATCTTCCCCCATAAAAAATAAAATGTCTATTGAGATAATCTACTTAAGCCTTCATCAAATTGCATCATTATATCAATTAGTGTTACAATTTATATTCTTGTTGGCACTTTCAACTTAACACATTCATCATGCATTAATGATCATCATGCATTAATGATAATAAAGCTAGTAAATTTTAAGTCAATAACGTTGTTGTACTATAATTATCCTAGCTTGGGTGCACGCAAGATAAAACGAAAGCTTGCTACAATCAACATTAGAAAAAGCTTTGCAACATTCCAACTTTGAGAAGACCCCTATGCTTGTTTTATTTCCATTTTAACTAGTGCTAACTTATGGAGGTAAGGCATTTCATGTTAGTAGGTGGATAGCTATTTATATTACTTAACGGGCCTACATCTATACTCAGATTTCTTACCCTTTTGCATTTTTACCACAGCGTTGAACTATGTAAGATATACTCAGATTTCTTACCCTTTTGCATTTTTACCACAACGTTGAACTATGTAAGATTAAGAGAGAGCGAAGTGGGAATGTTTCAATATTGATGAGATTTAGTGAATGTAATATATTAAATTGATAATTGGCAGAGATTATTAGAGTGATGTTTGGATTTAGATTTAATCGATTATTATTATAAATTTTAAGTTAATATTAATAAATTGTAAATTTAATAGTTTTGAGGGTTAAATTAATTGGTTGAGTTCTCATTTCTAAAGCGTCTCGTGAATGGGAGATCACAGGGTCAATTTTCTTTGACACCTTGGGGTTATGCTTGGCTAATAAATCGATGGGATGTGATCCCTTCAGATAGATCTACACAGATACTTCCTCGAAAAAAAAATTGCAAATTAATATATAAAAGAAATTTATGATTTATTAAAAGTTAAATATTTAAAGATACATTTGTAAGAAAGTCTCACTCTTAGATTTGTGGTCTTCTAATCTTAATATTTTATTGGAAATATAAAACTAAATAGAAAAAATGTAAGACTACCTTCTATTTATTCAAACTATTATTTTTTAACTCAATCAATAACACAATTAAATGAAAACAACGTCGCTGACGGATTTTTTGAAAAAAAACTACTTGGCATATGCAACAAATGCAAAATGTAACCAAAAGAATTACGCTTTGCAATTTTGAATTGATGATCCAATGAAGTAGAGACTGTGGTAAGTGAAGGCTACATTGTCCTAAACATATGCATGTGTAATAGTTCATTGCATCGTTTTACACCATGTAACAAATAGTAATATGCAATAAATTTATTTCCCGTCAAAGTAGGAAAGGGAGAATTAGTAAAGAATGCATGTTCCAAAAAAAATTACGATTAATAAAATAAAATACATATCATCCTAATATAAAAGTGTGGACTATTACTGTAAAATATATATCATTCTAATATAAAAGTGTGGACTATTAATGTCACTACTTGTTATATATAAAAGTGTGGACTATAAATGTCACTACTAAAATTGTTATGATGTTATATAAAGTCATAGAAAAAACTCAAAGTTGAATTTGTTCAAGCCAAAACATTTGAGTAAATAGTGAGTATGATAGTGGTATAAAAAGAGCCCATGCTACAAACATTTAATTAGAATACTCACAATTCGTGGGCACTCATTATGATCATTCAAGCTAGGGTTCAATTAAGTAAATGTGGGAGGCTTCTTAAGGAGTGAATCATATCCCTAGGGACTTGGGTTCGTCGTAAATAATAAGTAATAAGGTGGAAAACTCTTTACCCCATGTAAGAGGGGACATGGGGTTGAGTTGATGCACTATAGATTGTTCAATATATGCTTGTCCTTACTTCTTTTTAACTAATTTATTAGCCACTTCACTATGTTTATGGTCATGTAGGTATGGTTGCTCTCAAATCATTATCCACAAGACATCTCTATAATCCATAAATTTTTACAAGTGATCCATATCCATTCTTATTGTGCATAATTGTGCAATACTCTGCATGAACAAGCACGAATTAATGCCCCATCTTACCATGAAAAAGAATAAGCATGCTTATGCTTATTAAATATCACATCATTGTTCTTGTTTCCCAAGAAAATTAAACAAATTAATTTTCACAAACATCTCAACACTACCCATGGAAATGTGTCCATTAAGATACTCGCTTTACATGAACGGGGTGTTGTAAGGAATTATTGGTAGAGGTGCCTAAAGGGAAAAACTAGAGTATATCATGCTTTAAATTCTAGGGCATGCACATTGTGGGTAGCATTGGTTTAGAACTCCTAGGTATGTCATCCTTATCTCACTTGGTAAGCCTCCTATTATCAAAATCTACGTTAGCGCTACTTTCTTAGGTTTTATACCTAACTTTCAAAGCTAAAAGAGCTGAGGTTTCTACTTTATTTTAACTCTCCATAGGTCAACCTAAGTTCTATGAAGTTGTGAGAAGAAAAAGTAAGAGGTAGAGTTTAAGTGTGGTTATAATTGATTATTGTATATAATAAGTATTAATTAAATAAAAAATATGCACCAACATTATATATATATATATATATATATATATATATATTCAACTTTATTTATGTTGGAAAGACATTTAATGTAATGTTATAGGGTGCATATTGTTTGTCTTAATTAAATGTATCTTTTTAAATATTAATGTTTAATCTTGAATA
Organism: Pinus tabuliformis; assembly: GCA_031772625.1. NCBI lineage: Eukaryota > Viridiplantae > Streptophyta > Pinopsida > Pinales > Pinaceae > Pinus > Pinus tabuliformis. Next base: position 1,993,047,234 of record CM062816.1, read on the forward strand.
ATAATAGAATAGAATAATAATAATAATAATTTAATTTTAAGAAAACAATCAAACTAGACACCAAATTGGTGTACGAGATCTTCTTGTTTGTGATAGGCAGGTTGTTATTCTTTGTCTTGATGGAACAATTGAATTATCCTATGTTTGGGGTTTGGTATACAACACAAATAATCAAGCAATGACATATCCTCATTTTCAAGGATTAACTCAAACACGTGCCAAAAATATCAATAATCTAATTATTTTCAGAGATTTAAGGAAAGTTATATATCACTTAGTGATTGGTGCTAGCCCTAGAGATGTTATGTTGAAGGGAATTCTTAATAGAATTAACTCTATTAAACAGTATTCCTTTTGTTTCAATTTTCCACATTTAATGTCAGAATAATCAAATAGTTGATTGTATAGCCAATCAAGGGATAGATTTAGCCATAGGAACCTTGATGATTAATGAGAAAGAGGGGTATTGCCCTTTCCCTTAATGAGGTGTATTAAGAACTCAAGAAAGTTTAGCCACCTTAAGGCCTGCCTACAGTTGAAAGTGATATATGAAATGAAGCATGCAGTTGTGTATATAGGTGCCCCTAGGTCCCAGGGGCTGTATTGCAAGATTGATCCAGGTGGCTCTGGAGAGGCTAAAAAATTGAAGTCTTTGGATTTCGTCGAAACTAGAACCAAAAAAAAGAGATCGTCATCTTGATTCCATTGGTGCAGACAACACTCAAATCCAACTTCGTATACGTAATTTATTGGCAGTGAAATTTCAAGTTAAAGGGAACAATACTTTTGTTGCCAGCTAAATTTGGAGGCTCACTAAATTTGGTAGTCTGGCTAAATCTGGCAGAATCCGCTAAAATTGGCAAAAACTAACTGAGTGACACTTTAGCACGTATCGGTGACCGAAACTGGTCAAATTGTCACCTACTTAATTTTTCTAGTAACCCCAATTGGTGGGACAGATTTGATTTATTGTTTTTAAAAATCAAAAAACAAATAAAAATTTGGGGTGAGCCCAGCGGATCTGCCATATATATATATATGTATGTATGTATGTATGTATGTATGTATGTATGTATGTATCTATATATATATATATATATATATATATATATATATATATATGTATATATATATATATATGTGTATATATATCTATACATATATATATATATATACATATATATATATATACATATATATATATATATATATATATATATATAGATATAGGGATAGGGCTCGTGGCACTTGCCCAATGCCCACATTCAAAATAGTGGACCGGTAGGGTTTGAATCCGCGTTTGTCAGGTGGTCAGCCCATTGACCAGCAGTCCAACACAAAACGCCAACTATTAAAACAATCGACCACCAAATAAACACGCCGCCAACACGGTTTAAATAACAAATGTCAAATTTGATAGGGGCGAGGTTTGAACCTGTGCCCAGCAAAACCCCACACCGATGACTAACCAACGGCCCAACAGGTCATGTTCTAAAGTTTACCCACCTCGGGCTATATAAACGAGTTTTTAACATTCAACCATACAAACGAAGCTGAGAGGGACTGCACAAGAGGAACCAAGACACAGGAAAGCATGATTTCTGAGAAGGGTATATTATAGGGGAATAATCCCTAGAATATTCTTTAAAATATTCCCTATGCAAAATCTTTGAGGAATCTTTAAGATTCCCTAAGGGCCGAAATTTGATAGTTTCAGAACAAGGTCAACTTTATACTCAAATTTCATGATTTTTCACGAGGAACATGATGGCATAACCCATTTCTTCATTTGAGCAACCGATTTTCAAGCCATCATCAGATTTGGAGGTATAAGGTGTATTTTTGTCATGTATTCAATTGATTTTTTTATGAATATGATTGGATCTGATCAACGGATTTAAGAGGACAATTTTATGCCATCTTGTATGAGAGGTCCATTTTATGCCACTTATGTGTGACATCGTTCCTTTCTCATGTTGAAGGATAACGTCTTGTGAGTGAGAGTTCTTTGCAGGAGAATGTCTCTTTGGAGAGACATGTCACTATAGATGAGGGATCCATCATTCTATTCACAGAGATTACACTATGTACTCATCTTCTTGCAAAGACTAATGAAGCGGCCTCCCCACTCTTGACCCAGGGCCTGGAGACGTAGTCCACACTAGACGAACTCCATTATCATATCGTGTGTTATGATTGCTTCTTATTTGCTTCTTGATTATGGTTGATGGTTTGTTGAAGTGTTGTTTAGAATATGCATTGCTCATGTTTCACATGCAAATATAAGTGTCAGTAAAAGGTCTTGTATAATGGATATTTTTGTTTGAAAGCATTCACAATTTTTTTATGGATCAAGTGGTATTAGAGTGGTCTGACCATTTTTCCAGGGATTGTGAATGTCATCATGGGCAAAGGATTGAAGTGAGCAAGACTTCAAGAGTTGGAAGAGATTAACCATTTCATTCAAGTAGAGAATGTAGAGCTTCGAAGGCTTCTACAAGATGTAGAGGAAGAGAAGCAAAAATTGAGGCTCATGTTAGAGCAGGTTGTGGAGGAACAAATGGGAGAATGTTCCACTACAAAAGGAGAGTTGGCCAAAGAAGATGATCAAGCATCACCAATGGGATCGAAGGTAAAGGAAACTTCTTCTTCTCATGATGTTATTTTTGTTGGAAGCATTGAGATACCCATTTCAAGAACCGACATGAGACTCCTCACCAAGATGGGGTATAAAGGAGGAGGACTTGGTATTAATGGCCAAGGAATTACTTAGCCATTGGAGGTTGTACGAAGGCCTCAATTTGTAGGATTGGGGTACATTGAAAGGAGAATGTTCGAAGGCAGCAGAATCAAGGGGTTCTTCAGACATAGAATCCAAGCCATTGCCAAAACTATCGAGGAAAGAGAATGTTGAGAGTACATCACAATATTCTCGTGACTGTGAGTATTGCAAAAGAAGCGCTAAGGCAAGTACTTCTCATCAAATCCACACCAAAGACAACCAAGAAAGGTATAAAATGTCTCGATAATCTAATATTCCTTTTGATTACAAGCAGATTGATAATAATGACCAAAACTTATGGCATAGAAAACCATGTATTTTTTGTGGCTTGAATACCCATGTTGTTGCTAAGTGTTGGAAAACAATGGCAGCAAGGAAGAGGGCAAGACATGAAGACCCTTCTCCACATCAGGGTAGAAATAAGGTCAAGAAAGTATGGAGGAAGAAGAATTTGTGTAGCCATTGCAACAAGGATGGACATCATAAAGCCACATGTTTGGAACTCCATTCAGAACTATGTCCAAAGGAGGACAATAAGCTTGGGAAAGCACATGTAAAGGAACCAGCAGACAAAGTAGCTCATGAAGCAGGTCAGTTATGGAAACAACTTGAAATAAAGAGAATGTTTTCCTTGGTGACTAAAAGGATGAATAGCATACTTGAGAAATTGCCATCATTGTAAATCACATGTTGCTTTTTAAAGACTGTCTGGATGGGAAAAAGGTGTAAAAGTGGTGTAGTGTTTGTCATCACTTATAAATGCAACATGGTGATATTTTTTGCCTTTTAGTTGATAGCTTAGGGTATGGTTCCTACTATGATTCTGATTTAAATTTGACCATGAATGTGTTATAAACTCTTGGCTTATGGGGTTTTCTTGGGTCATGATTTGTCTTTTAATTAAACATGTATTAGAAGTACAAGTTTTACATATGATACAGGTGTCAATGTCATCATTTTGAGTTCGGAAGTGCAAAAGTGAAGGTGGCCTGTAAGAGGCATCTGTTGTGCAGATTGAGATTGCAGTCATGTTTATGCTTTTGGAGGATTAAAAGCTCCTTAGTGGGGAGGAATGATCCAGGTGGCTTTGGAGAGGCTCAAAACTCAAAGTCTTTGGATTTCATCGAAACCAAGATCAAAACAAAGAGCTCGTCATCCTAATTCCAACGAAGCAGGAAACACTCAAATCCGACTTCGTATGCACAAGTTATTGGCAATCAAAGTTCAAGTCAATGGAGTAGTGCTTTTGTCACCTACTAAATTTGGAGGCTCACTAAATTTTGTAGTCTAGATAAATCTAGAAAAATATGCTAAAATTGGAGGCATCTAACTGAGAAACACTTTAGCACTTATCTGAGATAGGAATTGGTCAAATTGTCGCCTACTTAATTTTGTCGGTGACCCCTAAAATCTGGTGGGATGATTTTGATTTGTTGTTTAAAAAAAAAAAATTGGTGGTGAGCTCGGCTAACCCGCCCAAACACTAACCACATTGTATATATAATAATAATATATATATACTAGCAATTACCCCAAAAGGTGCAAAGAGACGCCGATAGGATTGCTAAATTGTGTGATAATTTCAAAGACACATGTACATATCCAACATTTTTAAATTTCACTATCCCATCCCAATATTATTAGCCTTTCAAGGGGGACTACAACATTGTTTAATAATAATAAAAATGTAGTGTCAATATGAAAATAACACATTCAAATTGAGAATATAGTGTAGTTTCCTCAAATCAATAGAAAGAATAACTCAATTACCTAATTGAATCAATGGATAACTATAAAAATGGATGAATAGAAAGCTAAGCTAGCCCAATGAAAATGTTAAGTTTTCATTTTAAAATATATTTTTACTTATTTATTCATTATGAATTGAATGATTTTAATTTATATACAAAATAAAATAAAAATGCCATATTTAATTAATTATGAAATTATCCATAACAATAATAGAATCTTCCCCGGATGCGGGTGATATGTGAGATGGGACAGGCGACGGGAGACGGCCACATGCCAGCCTGTGGCCATCACGTGGCAGCAGTTAAGAACCTTGCCATCGGCTGCAGCTGGTATAAGGTGGGATGGCAGACGAGAGTTAATGACCCGCGAGGTAAATTGGCTCAGGCGACGACAACAGTTATGGCGGGGGAGATCCGAAGCAGAGCCGCTGAAGTTATAAGGGAAATCGCAGCTTGGGATCAGAGAATGTTTGGGGTTTTGCAGGTGCCCGACCTCTCCGTCTCTGTCGGGATTTCTTATCCGTCTGTCTGGTTTATCCCTCATTCGGAGTTGGGTGCAGGAGGTCTGGTTGCAGGGGGTCTGGTTGCAGGGGACTTGAACTACCCTGTGGTTGTTTGGCACTTCGCTCTTCCGCATCCCGCAAGAATGGTGAGACCTCGACAGCGCATGCTTAGCCGCCAAGGTACCTCCAGGGGGGGTTCTACGTGCAGTCAAGAATCGGACAATGCTGTCCATTGTTGCCACTGTCACCTCGCTCGCTCTTCTCATGCCAACCCCCTCCACTCCAGCCAATTCATGGATACAGGGCTTCGAGCTCGAATGCTTTGCCTGCCTTTGGTTCGGCCATATTCAATTTCAGCAGCGCCATGAACAATCCGCGGATTAGCGCGCATGTCTCTATCTTGTTCATAGAAAATTCCAGGGAAGATGAGGACGCCCTGGACGAACAGGGGCAGAGGACGAATGACAATCAGCACCATGAAGCAGTAGCCTCTGAAGCGGACAAGGAGTAGAAGGGTAAGGATGCGGCCTTAGCCCCGGAAGACGTAATGCAACGCGAGCAAGACAAGAAGCCGGGAACTTGCGAGGAGGAAGACACCTATCCCACTGCGGCTGAAAGAGAAGCCTATGGCTGGTGCCGGGTCGAGGAGGTGCAAATGGACGACTGAGGATGCCCGCACATAAGGTTTCTATGGCCTTCTGTATGGTCTTTTGCTGTTTGTTTTATTTTGAACTTGTTAAAGTAACAATGTGTCTGCTCTCTTTCATGTCTGGGTCTATTTCCAAGTTACTGAATTTTGTGTCAATGATCTGGGTAAGGTCGGTCTCCCCTGCGTGGGATGAAATGGTTAATGCCCCTGCGTGGGCGAGCTCCTATGGAAGTCTAGTTTCAGTGTCTGGCGCCCTTGTGTGGGCTAGTTTTGGCATGACTCAATCGCTCTCGGGTGACATGCCCAGAGCCTGACTCTCTTCTGTTTCACCATGATGTATTTTTGTTTCCTGTACATAATAGAATAGTTTAGTCTTTTACCGAGAAAAAAAAACAATAATAGAATCTTGAATTTATTTAAAAAAACAAATTAATAAATCTATATTAATTTTCATCTCAAATTCATTAAGTTTCTAAGAAATATATTTCAACTTCAATGTTATTATTTAAAGTGAGTTTAACGTATTATTTTTGTATGTCGCATCGCTATTAATTTGGCATTTTTTACTATGTAAAAATTCTTGCAAGAATAATTCAACATCGCTGGGGAATCCCACCAGGATAATCTATTGGAAGTCTCGTGAGGCATAGAATGGATTTATCAATGGGATTGGGTGGAGTTCATTGTAATCTAGGATTTAAGGTTTCATGCCTGCATTTTGGCATTGCACACACTTTTATGACCAAATTGAAACAATCCTTGAATAATCTCGAACACCACATACTTTAACACAATCTATTCTGAGATGTCCTAGTAAGGGGAAAATGGCCTTTGATGATGCTAGAATGGGCATTTGTAATAAGATGATACATCATGGATTTTAATGACAAGAGATGGATTTTAATTATCTAAAAAGGAAAGTCCCTGATAGAAAAATATTTGAATCCTAGTGAGCCTGGTTCCAGAGTACACTTACAAGTGCTTTCTATTTTTGGTGAGACTCAGTAGAAAATAACTAATGCACGACTACTAGCCACACTTACAAACTTCTCTTTAATTTCTTTCTACATTGCATATGCCAATGAAATCCATTCAATAATCAGAGAAAACACATCATCATTGTTGCTTATTAAACTCACTTGCATTTGTCTCACTAATTTGTTTTTGTGCATTTTCCCTAGAGACCAAAAAAAAGTAACAAAAAATGGCATTTAAATTCAAAATATGAATCCTTTGGATAAATTAAAGATATATATATATGTTTCATATTATTTTGAAACAGTCATAAGATAAGGTATTTTCCTTTGAAATGACTTCCTTGTTTCTTTCTACCTCTACTACATTTATCTCCAGTGTATCCAATGTGAAGAGTTTTTGCTTCATTCTTTATCTCAGAAAAGTACATGAAAATATGCAGGGATAAAATGCATTCAAGGAAAATCAGTAGGAGGAAATGGTAACCATTTGATAACCACATAGGTAAATTTGAATTTAACTATAAAATATTTTCAAACACATAGTATCAATTGCTTTAGACTATACCTAATATTGATGAAAGTTTCTAATTTATCTCAATTCAAGACCTAGATATTAATACCATCCTGTGCTAGCTTGTCAAATGAAATGAGGAACCTGCAAGTTATCAAAGAAATCACTTTAGTTCCTGTGAATAGATGAAAGAGTAAAAAACAATTCATAATACAACAAAGCATTGTCCCTTTCATGAGTCATCAACTAATGACATCAGAAATTGTGCCATAAGAAAAAAAAGGACATTTTTGATATTATGACCTACCCCCTTCTGCAGTTTCTCCTTGACAACGGTTGCACCAACAAGAACCAATTCCCTTTCAAAAAAAATTGTGATAACATCCACTTTTTCATCCCGATCTACACTTACAGTATTTATAACCTCCATAAATTCTTCATTCCAAATTTTGTACTCCTCTTCATCAAGATCACAAAGCTCGCAACATGAAATTGCCAAGGCTATTAACTGGGCATCAACATATTTACTTATATGATTTATTGTCGCTTCCTCGAATCCTCTTCCTTGATTCTTTGACAATGTTTCAAAATGACACTGCACAGACATAAAAATAGCCATTATAAAATATTCCATCGCCCAATACAAGCATTATAAGCAAAACAATCATTAGCATTGACTTTAATAAAGTTTCCAAAATAATGTTGGCCTTCATGCTTCCAATATTAATATATAAGACCCAACATCTTCGAGACACTTCATAGACTTGAAATTTTTCTACCGACCAATATTTGGAAAATCTTTGTTCTCACATTTTTTCCCATAAAATTTTGATCATATTGAATCCTTGTATTTCCATGCATAAACAGAAATAATTTATAAAAGGTTGAGCTATAATATTCCTGCACCTTTGCAAAATAGAAACCATTGATCCTCCTTATTCCTTACTATCACAAACAATCTTTTTCGAGCACTACTAAACTCCAATACATTTAAAATTATGTACTCACTGCATAACACGACCTCTATCACATTAGGGGCCATAAAATGGTCTGGAGCTTACAGCCTCCACAATAAACCTATGTAGCATCAACCAGATATAACACCATAAATAACCAACAAAAATCCTCATGGAGAAAATTATTGTGTACAAGCACCCACCTCTCTATCTAGGTCAAGGGTTGGATCTAGTTCATGCAGTATAACACTTGTCTGTGTATGTTCTAAAAATTCAAAGCCAAGCTCCCTCGTTAGTACAACAAAAGTTGATTCTTTTGGTGGCTCATCTTCATAACTGATTTTACCAATCTCTTCATATTCTTCAGGGATTGCAATTTGGCAAATGGAAGGGATATTTGTGTACTTTTCTGCCATTTCCCTTTCCACCGTTGTCATACCTTGACCATACCCACAATAGAGAACTTTAGGAACTCAATCAAATTGTGGTTCAATGTACAAGTTTTATCAGATATGATAGTGTCAACCTGCCCAATTTCTTCATTCAAAATGGATGTGTCAGTTTGTGCAGGCCTATTTGTTTCATCACAATACATTTTTTGGCCCTTATTATTAAACATGCTCTATGCGGCGTTCACAATTTGTATTGATACATAGAGAGAAATTGGGATGAGGTAACCATTCAGGATAAGTGTTGTCACAAAGTGCAAAAATGATGCTAAAGCTGGTTTATCATGATTAAAATAAACATTTGAATCATTTGGTCTTAAGTCCCACCAATATGGCATGCCATCCCTATTTTTGACACCAAAGGCTATTGACTGAACCAATGCAACCAAAACCAACATATTGAAGAGGAAATAAATAATTTTATCCATTTTCCTCTTAATCCCACTCTTTTTTATGGTGGGTCAATTGTGTTTTGCATCACTTTTGTATCATGTTCACTAAAAATTATCACACACTAGATATATTATGTGTTGCAAATTTTTGAGTCTCTAAGAAGAATCTATTGAGATGACAGAGAATAGGTTTGACCTTCATATTCTATACTACCAACAAATGTGTACAAGCTTGGGTTTGGATCCTCACATTTGATAAAAGCCTTAAAGGACTGGAAACTTTCATTGTTATGTAATTATGTTGTCGCCTTCAATGCTTGCTTTAACTTTAAATTTGTCTCTCTGTCAAGATTCATTGTCTCAAGATAGAAAAAACTATCGTCGTAGCCTGATGACAATAAGAAAAAGTAAGTTGGGAAGAAATAACCTTCTCTACCATCACTACATCAACTTCCATCATTTTTTTCCACTCTGTTTCAACAAAGTTACCATCATTTGCATTAACTTTGACAATTTTATTATTCACCTCCTTATCCTGCAAGTTATAAAAATGTCTTACTAATCCATAAATCACATCATGAGACGATAATGTAAAAATAAAAGGATATAAAAATGTCTTAATGATCCCTAAATTGCATCTTGAGACGGAAATGTAAAAAGAAAGTCTAGTTGCACATATTGTAGTACAATATTCCTTCTAGCAATTTGAACCACAGTGCCTTCTAAACTAGGTTGGGAAGTTGAGCTTTAGTTATCACTTTTGGTGCCCTAGGCTCTTTGGCCAAAAGTTTTCTTTGTTTCTCTCAAATAACTATACACACAAAAATTCAAATAAAAACAACATTGCAAATCCATATAGACATAGGATAAAATGTAGGCAACCAAAAGGATGAAGTGAATCATTCCACAGTCCATACCAAAATAGAGTATGATCATCTTAGAGAATCACAAACAATCCGGGAATTTAGCAAGGTACATTCCAAAGACACAAATTCACCTTTTGTGGAGCTAAAAATCCAGAGGCTCCGTGTTAGAATTAGCTTTACCTCCTTATCTGTGTTAACTCTAGCTACAGGTCCTTGCCTTTTCTATCACAAAGGATAAGAAGACCAAAGTCATATGTTTGGAGTTTGAACTAGTGCCCATACATTTCATAGCCACACTATGGCCCTGCACTATCCTCTAGCTATGAATGCTTGTCCCATTTTTTCTATGGGGAAGATGTTAGTGATGTAGGGGGCTTTTGGATTTGATCACCTTTGCCCAAACTTCTTGTTCAACAAATTTTCTTCAACATATCAGGTATAACATCCACATATTCGTTGATCATGTTAGAACATAAACCTATGAATTGTGAAGTTTTTGTAAAGTTTGTGTGTATAAATAAGTTAGAAAGTATTATCCACTGACATACATGGTGTTTCTTGTTGATAATTTGAATCCCTCATACAACTACGTGTTTTTCTTGTGAGAGCTCGAATCAATCGTCGTTATTTCTTGTCACTAAAAGTGACTTATCTAGTGACTTACATGGGGTTACTATGTGGTTTCATGGGAGAGATTTGAATCATGCAACACTATTTATTTTCATCAAATGTGACTTATCTAATTACTTACATGGGGTTTACTATGAGAATTTGGATCTTTCAAGCGACACTTGAACGAGCACCCTCCAGCACACAATCCTTTGATATTTTCCCAGGTATTGAGACTTGATATATCTGTTGCAAAGTCTCAACTAGCCATTTGGGAAGAGTTTTAATTGGACTTTTCATGTTCTCATTGGTTTCCCTCTTTGCTTTGCACTCTATCTATTGACATGTATTCACCTATGCACAAAATAATGAAAGCGTAGCTTAAATCCACTCATTCATTCTGTTTATTTTGTTAAATTCAAGCACAAAATCATAGAAACTCATTGAGAATTTATCTATCTCATAGTCACTATAGGATATGTGAGGATTTAGGCAATAATGCCACCTTCCACTGGCCAATGCGTTCACCAGGGAAAGCGTGGAAAATGTAACAGTAAGTGGGCGAAATATCTGTGAATTGTAGTTGGAAAAATGGCTCACCCTTTGGAAAGCATAACAACACATACACCCGCCACTATATCCACCTGCAAAATGGAGACATCCTTCCAAAAGATGTGATAAGAATAATAGTAACAACACATCCACTCGCCACTACATCCACCTGCAAAATGGAGACATCATTTTGGCAAGTGTTGCAAGCGTAACAGTAAGAAGGTGAAATATGCATAATTGTAGTTGGACAAATGTCACGGTCATACGAAAATGGTAGACAAAAATGTGAGGTGAACTGATTCAAAAGAAAACCATATCACTGTAATTAATTGGGATGTTGGGATGGAGCCCACAGTACCCTCCAAATGGCCACATTCAAAATAGTGGATCAGCGGGGTTTGAACATGTGTTGCCCGGGTGGTCGGCCCACCAACAAGCGGTCCAACGCAAAATTCCAGTTATTAAAACAACCAACCACCAAATAAACACATCGTCAACGGGGTTTAAATAATGAACATAAAATTTGACAAGGGCAGGGTTTTAACTTGCACCCTCCAGATCCCCACGTTGGTGACTAACCAACAACCCAATGGACCATGTTGTAAATTCCATCCACCTCAAGCTATATAAACCAGTTTTTTCCATTCAGCCAGGCAAACGAAACCGAGAGGAACCACACAAAAGGAACCAAGACACAAGTAGACATTATTTTTTAGATGTGTATATTCAAAAGAAATATTCCACAAAATATTCCCTATGTGGAATCTTTGAGAAATCTTTAAGATTCCCTAAGCGCTGAAATTTGACAGTTTTTAACAGGGTCAAGTTTATACTCAAATTTCACGATTTCTCACAAGGAACGTGATAGAGCAACTCATTTCTTCATTTGAGCACTTTTTTTTTAGGCTATTATCATATTTGGAGGTATAAGGTGTATTTTTTCCATGTATTCATTTGATATTTTGATGAGTATGATTGAATATGATCAGTGGATTCAAGAGGACCATTTTATGCCATCTTGTATGAGAGGTCCATTTCATGCCACTTATGTGTGAGATCATTCCTTTTTCATGTTGAAGGAGAACATCTTGTGAGTGAGATTTCTCTGAAGGAGAACATCTCTTTGGAGAGACATGCCATTCTAGATAAGGGATTTATCCTTGTATCATTAGATATTTCATTATGTACTCATCTTCATGTAAATACTAATGAAGCAGCCTCCCCACTCTTAACCCGGGGCCTGGAGACGTAGTCCGCACTAGACAAACTCCATTATCATATCATGTGTTATGACTGCATCTTATTTTCTTCTTGATTATGGTTTATGGTTTGTTGAACTATTGTTTTGAATATGCATCACTCATGCTTCACGTGAAAATATAAGTGTCAATAAAAGGTCCTGTATAATGGAGATTTTTGTTTGAAAGCATTAACAAAAATTTCCTGGATCAAAAATTATCTTCACACCACCATAGAACTAATGAGGCAAGGGTGGAAGTATTGGAAAGGCATGTTGCTGAGAGATACTTATCAACACTATACCGAGCATGAGTAGGGATGGTTTGGGCTCATCTCGAGTAACTATCAAGTTCATTACATGAAACATAATGCTCTGAGGTAAATTGCAATATAGACATGAGTATGATCATCAGCCAAATTTATGAAACATCTACTCAATGAGTGGGAAAAAGGATGAGATCAAAAGGAGGAGTCAAGGATGGCAACTTCAATTCAATTCAAAACCATAATTTGTGGTCGAAACTAGCTCCTTAGTCGTGTTATCAACTGAATCAACACTAGTGGATGGATCTATCATCATGGTGAACTGAATAAATATGACACTAATTTTACAGAACTCCTGAGATACATGTATATTATTGTGGGCATTCATCTTTCGTTATTTGTAGTTCCAGTTTTTATTTATGTGGGGAAGCCTGCAATGGAGTCAAGACTATGGCTGAGGTTTTATGGTAGAGGTGATTTGCATGTAGGCTTAGTTTCAAATTTAGTCTCGTGTAGTGGAGCCCTTAATGAACTATGAAAGAGTGTTTCTAGCATCTTCTTCTTCTCTTTCCCTTAGTGTGGCTCTATGCATAGGGTGCTTAATTATTGCATGTGGTAGTCTAACTCTAATTGTGGACTGTGAAACACTCGCCACCTTAATCTACCCATTGGTTCATGTTTTTTTCTTCATGGTGTAGTTATTCATTTCAACCTTTTGATTGGATCCCTTATGTAAAAGAGTGGGAAATGTTTCAAACTATAATTTTTTAAAACCTTTTCGAGGTTGGCAACCCACATGGGCTCTACTTTGGAGACTAGCCTACCTTGGAGGGTATTTTCCATGGTTACCTTGGAATCCACACCTTGGAAGCTTTAATGAACCTAATGGAGCCTTTGTGTATGTGTAACCATTACTCTTTGGAGCTTCATCATGCATGCATGAAGCTTCATGTGAATGTTATAGTGAAGCCTAAGCCTTCAACTTTGGATTATGCAATTGTTTAACCCGTTACTCATTGGAACGTCATGTTAGCCTTTAATTTATGAATTTGAACTTTTCACCTCATGGTGCCACCTGAGCAACACATACACCAAGACTTCCACCTCACTTGCACATGGATTGAGGTAGTGCCACATCAATAGCACATAAATTGAGATTAAAACAAAAATTATAATCCTCATTTTGTGAGCTTTCAAGATGCATAACTTCTACATATGGGTACAATTTTGGGTTTTAATTTTTTAAGTATTTAATTTTTGATCTCTTTATATTCAAGTAATCAATTTTTATTTTTAGATTTATATGTATTCCATATTATAATACAGCTAGTCCAAGAGAGGTCCTACTTAATAGTTTTAACTATGGAAATCCCATATGGAGGGTTAACTAAGGAGTAAAGGAATTTACCAAGTTTCCTTTGGAATAAAAACTACCCCCACTAATGCATCAAAGAAATTCAAATGGGATAGTAAAAATGGTTCAATTTTTAGATTGACAAAGATGTCAATCTGTATTGAATTATTTTTTCACCCACAAGGGATCGAAACCCTATATGAAGCTTGGAAAAATATGGAGTTTTTGTATGGTAAACACAATGAGATTCAAGCCACCAACTTGACAATCAATTCATTGCTTTAAATCCTATTGATTTCTCTTTCATTAATATTTTTCTATGTTTAAGAAACTTTGCCTTTTACTTAAAGAATGTAAGATAGGAATTAAATGTGATCAACTCATATATGTATTCCCATTAAGATTAAAACTACTTACAGGTTTACCCTCCATTAAAGCATGTTTTTTTTCTCTCCTAGAGAACAATTTAAGCTCTTGAATTTTGAATTTATTAGCATTGCAGGTACATCTAACAAATTTTTAGTGGCACAGTAGGAACAAATCCCCAAGAATTCAAAGAATCAACAACACCCTCACAAGAAGAAAAAAAAATGATGGTTTGAAATCCCTTCAGCCTTCTCTTTCTCCTAATGTTAATAAAGGGGTTCAAACAAAAGGAAATAAATCTGACAAGCATGGAAATTTTTGTGGTAAATAAGGTTATTTAGAATCACATTACTTCAATTAGATGGAACCATTGTTGGTCAAAATATATGTATTATATTACCAACATTTAATTATAGAACCAATATCGTAATACTTGGAGATGCTAGAAAAATATATGCAAGATTAAGGCCTATTCTAATATAATCCCATGCTATCAACTATTGTTGAAGATTAACTTTAATCAAATAAAATGTTCATAAAATAAAAGGAGAAATGTGAATAAACATAAGTGGAAACTAAAGACCAGCTAACCAATCCTTGTCTCAGATCCCTTGATACAACCCCTTATGTTCCTTCTTCCATGTGTATTGACAAGAAGATATTTATATGGAAAAACCTCCTAGAGTTATTTAGAATGACTCTAACCTTGTTTATCGCCTCAAGAAATCCCTTTATGGCTTCAAGAAAAATCCTTGGGCTTGTACAAAAAAAATGATTAATTCCTTCATGACTTTCGCTTCTTAAGATGCCACTCTAGTCGTAATGCTTATAGCAAGAAAGTGACCATATTATCATACTTATACTTTATGTTGATGACCTTATACTCACTAATATAAATCCCAAGATTATCACACATGTGAGAACTAGCCTTGAAAATAACTTTAAAATGATAGATATAGGACACTTGCACTATTTTCTTGTCCTCTAAGTTTTACAAACCCAAGAAGGAATATCTCTCTCCCAACCTAGGTATGCATGTGACCTTCGTTTCCAATTTCACGTGGATTCTTCTAATCCAACCCCCCTTTCAATTTAGAGTTGGAATTTATACTTCTTGTACCCCGCCAAAATTTGACACCACTTTGTACCCTCAGTTAGTTGGAATCCTTTTGTATTTAACGCATACTTTACTTTTCATCTCCTTTCAAGTTGTTGATCTTGAAAACTAGTACATGCAAGAACCCCATGAAATCCATTTGGAGTAGCAAAATTGACACTTCATTCTATCTATGGTATGATTTAGTTTTCCATGCAATAAGTTTAGGGGTCATTTCTCAAACAGTTGGTTTTACATATTTCGAATGAGCTAGAGATTTGATGATCAAAAGTGTAAAGTTGTGTGCTATGTTTTCAACCTGTCCATACCTACCATTGAAGCATGTAAAAAGAAAATGGAATTGGTTATTTCTTCAACTGATGTTGGGTATTGAGTAGCAGTTCATGCAATTTAATAATCCATATGGATTCAACAGTTCCCTTTTAGAGTTTGGATTCTAATAACAACATCATATTACACTCTAGTGTGAAAATTAGAGTGTCATTCAACTAATCAAGGATCTAGTTCAACAATATTGTAGCAAACACATTGAGCTATGTATGAACTTTATCAAGAAGCTTCTTCAAGATCATGTTCTTGAAGTGCTCTATTTTCAAACATGTGATCAAGTTGTTGACATTTTCACTAAATCCCTCATAGCAATGATGCTCCTAAAATTTTGGTTCCTATTAGTGTTCAAAAACTTTTCATTAAGGGGGAATAGGCTTTAGTGCCTCCTTCCTTCTCTTTTTTGTCACTTTGTAAATCCTTGTATCACATCCTAAGATTTTCTTAATGGGGGAGTTTAGGAATTTAAACATTAGGAGTTAGTTAAATTTGACTTTCTCTAATGTAATATTAGATTAAAGTGTGCTTTTAGTGTGATTCTTTAGTGTGATTTTGTAATTTACTAATTATATGATCACAATCATGTCCTACACGTGAATAATATGATGGTTAAAACACCTCCTTGATATAAAATCACATGATATATGGTTTAACACTTGACTGGTCCATGATATTTATTTAAATAGCATTCAGGGTCATTTATTAATGATCAATTATGAGAGATGTTCATGTCACCATTATTCTTTCTTGCATTAATATATTGCCTCAAGTGGTCGTGTTATTGGGGTTATGGATTATTTCCCTCTTTGATGGTTTTAAACACATAAACATCAATGTATTGATCTTTAATATGTGTGTGTGGGAGTGTTTTCATTAAGGTGTTCATCCTATGTGAACATAACCTAGTTTTATTACAATCAATGTATCTTCTATTTATGGATGAAATTTCGTTATTTTTAAATTTGGTATAGAAAGAGAATCCATCGATTTTGAAGAGATTCTTAAAACTTTTTGTATGGCCATCAAAATGTAAATGAATGTTAAATAATCCAATTTTTAGTTTCCTTGTTCCCTTTCACAACTTTTTCCATGCAAGAGGGATTCAAGTACCTAGGAGTTATCCTTAACCTTGATAATGATAGCAAAAGATATTGGGGTTGATTAATTAAAAGGAAGGAAGGTAAAAATTCCCATTGGTGCATCATATGGATATCAAGGGATGGAAAACAACCTTGATAAATATTGTATTAGAATTAATCCCTATGTATCAACATTCACTTACTTTTATTCCAAAAAGTGTACTTTAAAGATTCAGGAAATTCAGTTTCAATTTTTTGTGGGGAAGTAAAAATGACAATCAAGGAATACATATGGACAAATGACTAGATATAGAAATACAAAGGACATGGGACATTAGGGAATAAATCATACAAATTTGTTTAACAAATCATTAGCTATATAATTCAATAAAACTTGTTGACCAAACACATCTTTAGAAGAAAGTGACAAATAAAAAGTATCCTAAGCTAGGTACTATATTACATTCGATTAAAAATCCAAGGAAGAGCATAAAGGATGTCTCAAAATAGTGCAAAACAATAATCTTGACTTTCTTATTTATAGAAAACAATATGGTCTAGAACATTGGAAATGGAACCTAGGTAAGATAAGGAACTTATCCTATTTTGGTGTGAGGGAACTCCAATGATTTTACCAGTAGAGAATTTAGTACAGCTACATGATCAAGGAATCTTATATTTGAACCAAAAATGAGGAAAAATCTTTGACCACAATCTAGTCACAAGCGTGGAAAATAAACCAATCACTAATTCTATAGAGAGACAAAGAGGTTATAGGGAAGGCTTAGGAGGTAAAACTAAGAAGAGGTCATATTAGATTAATTGATGGTGTAACCATATTGGCATGGGCTCAAGATAAGGCTTGTAGGGAGTGTAAATCTAGTAAACTTGGATACAAGGCTATGAGATCTAAGGAAATACAAGGAGAGGTTTGGTGGTGGAAAAATATTTGAATCAAAGCTTTGAGGAAAACCAATATTTTCTTATAGTTGACCCTTAGAAACATGATGTCATGAGATATGACGCAAAAGAAAGGATAAAAATGGTCAAAGTGTATTCGACTTATTCGTAGAGGTTAAAGAGAATAATGGGCATTTAGTGATCCAATGTATAGATGCACAACAAATGTGGAAGTGGAGAATTCGACTACCAATGTTTGGAGTGGTACTCTTATATAACAATGTTTAAGAAGATGGTTTAGGAAAAAGGAACTTAAGGTATTTAGATGTTTATCTTGTTTAGTATTATGGATACGGCTTGTTCCAATAATAACGTATTTAATGATAATCAAGAGCCAATTTTTTATGTTTATCTTTGGAAATTTTAAAAGATGTATATCATAGTTGAAGGAAAGAGTTCCAAGACATATTGGGGGTTTATTGATAGACGAGTCATTTCCATGGGGATTCTTTAATGGATCAAAACAAGTTCCATGTGATAAGTATGGTGTTGGAGGGGTCTTGTTTATCTCATAAAATCACTTTATTAAATTCATGGCAAGCTTGGCATAGGTACAAATAATAATTTTAAATTGTTGACAATGAGGTGCTTGAAGGAATGGTCATGTCATAAAGAAATCTAAAGACTACATGTTTTTGGTGACTTTCTTTTATTAATTGGATGAAAGGTATTGATCAAATTCAAAATGTTGCATTAAGGCCATAGACATACTCGCTAAATATCTTAGGAATGCTTCAAAATGTTTTATATAATCATGTATAGAAAGGATTGAATACCATCATTGGTGGATTATCAAAGGAGTCTCAACATGATGATGTTGGAATCATGCTAATAGAGGAGTCCTCTCTTTTTCCACAGAATATGTTCTAATGTACTCTTTACAAAGTGCTCATGTATAGTTTCACTCTTCACAAATCACTAATGGATAATTTTTAATTGTTAGTAAGATATGATTTTTGTTTTAAATGAGGTTTAGGAAACTTAGAGAACATTATCCATTACAATCTTACAATCTTACAATAGTAGGTCCTTTACAATCTTAAAAGATGTCGATAAACCTGCCCAACGCATATATGAAATTGTTATATGCAAGTGTTGAAAGCACTAGCAGAATGTAATTAAAATGATGAATACTTTTTTTCTCTAAGAAAAAAAATCACAAAGAAAATATATTTTAAAAAAGAAATATTAGGAAAAATAAAAATGAAAAAAATGCAAAAAAAAATTAAAACAAAATGAAGGGTTGGTATTTCATTTTACGATGATGGTGATGGTGATATTTTTAAAATTCCTTTACACCAACTTAGTCTAACTGAAAATAAAGAACGAAGAAACTAATAAATTAAAATCAAAGTTATTGCATACGTATTTATTTTAAGTTTGTTTTTTTCTTTTTCCTTTTTTTTCCTTTCTTTTTTAACTATTTTGATCCTAGGCCAAGGCCAGCCTATTTATGGGATGGAAGAAAAATCTATCCATAGTGAGATGTTATCACCGGTATTGTGTGAAGCTCGGTCAAGATGTGTTTCCCCTTGGGATAACTTAATTCCCCCAAAATTGGTTTCCATCCTCAACCTCTCCACATGAGGTTTGAAACTAAGACGTGGTGGGAACTAAACCCTACTAAAAACAACTGGTCTACACCTCATGGGTTTTATTTTAATTTTAAATTCACATAATTTGGTTGTCTTGATTAAGGATTTAACGACAATGGGAAAACCAAAAAGGCAATCTAGACTCCAAAATGCAGTGCAAAAAATTCTGCTTGTAGGTGATACAAAATATTTTCGCATCACTCTTCTAAAAACTTGTAGGCACTACAAGATATTTTCGTAGCGCTTCAAAAAACTGTGTTTCATACTTTTGGAAGGCGAAATGGATCGATACTCTACAGACTCAATTCCTCCATGGTCTAACTCGACTTCCACACTTAGAGAATGATCTCCTCCTGCCTATCCTCGTCAATGGTTACACTCTCGCTCACCAATGGTCCACGTTCCAAGAAAAAGGGAATGATATTGCCTGCAAACACATAAGCACTATGAAAATGGTTTGAAGGTCACTATAAGCAGAATAGACATAATTAATCACAGCTCCAAGTCAAGTTTGACACCACAAAACATTTCACAAATAGTCACAACGAATTCTGGAATGTAAATAGAATGTACACACATAGTTTGAGTGGAACCCAAAGAACAAAAAATGCAGATTTATGAAGAGTGTATAGTGTAGAAACTTTCTTTCATTCACTTTGACATACATACTCAAAGGCGGGAGAAGAGTTTCTCTCCTCCTCATTTGATGCCTCTTTTATTCACAATCCTCGGTGAATGGTTTGTTTCCTATTCCCCCTAAATGATGGAAATCGAAAAGGCAACCATGGTGAGCTAATTATTACAATGGAAATAAATCTTAATTCCTAGACTCTTCAACTTACTACCAATCCTACACTTACATTAAATATTTAGAATTCCAACAGAAATAACAAAATCGATTTTCCAGCTCAACATGTGGCCAGTCCACCACATTGTCAAGCTCTACTCCATTTCTTCATCACGAGCTTGGTCTAATGTTGATCCGGATCTTTTCACTTCACATATGCATACATAATTTCATATAAAAGAGCATGTAACCATGAAAGCATATCACATAAAAGGAGCAGAAACAAAATGCAACCATGAAAAAACAAAGGTGCAAAACAACTTGATAACAGAATTCACCTAGTGTGGGTTATGTCTTCGAGCCCTGCTCAAAGTGGGGAGGCCTTGTTCATTAATATTCAGCAAAATCAAATTACATGCATGTACAAAAGACACCTTATACCTCCACTTCTGGGGATGGCCTAAAAATTCACACCTCTGCTGAAGAAATGGATTGCACTATTGAATTCCTGGCGAAAAATCATGAAAAATGACTGTAAACTCGACCCCTTTCTGCTTCGGTCAAAATCTGGACCTTTAGGAATCTCAAAGATTCCCCCAAGATTCCTTCTCGTTGATTGACTAGAATTATCCTGCTCATATGACAAATTTGACTTCACCACTACGCTCCTTGTAAAAAATTGAGTAAAATGAGTATAAAGTCGGCTTGGTTCTGAAACTGTCAAAATTTGGCCCTTAGGGAATCTTTTAGATTCCTTGTGATTCCACAAAGATTCCTCTTTGAAAGTTGACTGAAGATCTGTTGCTCATATGAAAAATCTGACTTCACCACTGTGCTCCTTGTGAAAAATTGAGTAAAATGAGTATAAAGTCGGTCTAGTTCTGAAACTGTCAAAATTTAGCCCTTAAGGAATCTTTTAGATTCCTCATGATTCCACAAAGATTCCTCTATGCAAATTCACTGAATATATGTTGTTCATGTGACAAATTTGACTTCACCATTGCACTCCTTATGAAAAACTAAGTAAAATGAGTATAAAGTCAGCTTGGTTCTGAAACTGCCAAAATTTGGTCGTTGGGGAATCTTTTAGAATCCTTGCATATTCCCTTGTGTCAGGGTTCCACTCCTCGGTTTTCATGTCCGCTCACGGTTCCACCTTTGCATTGGGTTTCATGATCTTGTTCCCTTATGGAAAATATGAGTTTAAATAATAAAAAAATGGCGTTAATTTGTAACCCTGTCTTCCTGACAGAATGGTTGGCAGTGTTAATTTGTTGGGTCATTATTGGCCAATTTTACTTTTTTTTGGTTACTTTTTTTTATTTAAAAAAAAAATAAGAACAAAATTCGTTGGCCGAAATTTGGGTTCACCGAAAAAGTTAAGTATGCAACAATCTCGCGAGTTCATGTCACCGGAATCCGTTACCGCAAAGTGCCAAATTCTTGCCTCGTAATTTCCACCAAATTTAGCGGCTCCACTAGATTTAGCCAAGATTCCAAGATTCCAAAACATCATTATGTTGCTTTCATAAGTTATGGAAAACACATCATCACTTTTAAAATCATTTTGCAACATATGATTTACAATAATATGACAAGCTACTATATCTAATAAAACTGTCTCTCACTCAACAAAGTGAATGGCTCGTCTCCCTATGATTGATTCGCTTGTTGAACATCTTCACCTGTTGGTTTATTCATAGGTGATTTTTGGGCATGGAGTGTCTGCCATGTGGCTCTCTGGTCTCCATCCTCATTGTAGTAAGTACAATGATTCTTTCTCCTCCAAACTTTCTGGATCGTCTTGGAACGTTCATTCCTGATGCGCCTTTGATAAGTGCCCATGGAATCCTCACTATCACTGGAATGTGATGAAGTGCTCTCATCAGCTATCATTGGTTGGTAACTGGATATCTTGGAGTATTCCCCAACCTCTTTTATGACATATTGTTATAGACATTTTTGGACACTGCAACCCCAATCATAAATGTCCATAAACCAAGGGCTTTTAAGTCCCTAAAAGTGTTGTTCCAACCTCTAAAAGAACAAGGTCAACTGATTACATCTTCTCCCAGAAGTTCTCCATGAAAAATTGCTCAGAACTGGTCAAAACTAGACCGTCTCACCTGCTCCATGGTCAAAGTGCGCTGCATCCCACCTAAATACACACGGGAGGTGCGATGCATCTTGAAAAGCCCTTCTTTGGGGTGCGATGGGCGAGAGTGGACAAATGGCAGGGTCAATCTGCAAGGTGGAGGATCATGGAATCTTCCAGAAACTTCTCCTGTGACACTTGCCTCTTTGCGTTCACCCACAGATGAGTAAGAGATCATCATTCTCCAAGTGGAATCAAGAACTATCAGAGAGAGGACACTAATCAAATCTCAAAAGCTGACTCACCCCCCTTGCAAACATCTATATTTGGATCCCTCATCCCAGAGATCCAGGAGGCTGGAAATTTGTATCTTGTAAGGAAGTGTTGCTGGTTTCTTGGTGTAACATCATAGTGTTGGGTGATCTATGCTTTTCATGAGGTGAAGAAGGGCTTTCTTGCTGAGAGGATGATGTTGGGTCAGAACAATTGGTTGTAACCCTCTTTGCTATTCTTGATTATTAATAAAGCTATTCAAGTTTTCCTCCACATTCTTGTATGATTGATGATATATGCATTTGTGTGGTCAACATATATCTGGTCCTATATTGTTTATGATAATAGATCTATGTTCTTGGATAGTGTTATGCTTCTTTGATTCTACAGGTGCTCTTTGACGCTGGGTAGACGAGGAAGCGAGAGGCAAAGATCTATCAGAAGAGAGAGGAATCAAGCAAGGAACCAGGCGCAAGACAGAGGTTGGTCTCCTTTATTCCCCTCTTATCTATTTCTCATAAAGGAAAACGAAAGTAGTTTTAGTTTGTTTGTTTCTAAGGTAGCTAGCAGCCTTAGTGGGACTAGCAGCGCTGGATAGACACTAGATTTTGTTGAGATTGCAACAAGATGATGGAGCTTAGTGAAAAGAGTCGCCTTCACTAAGTGGGCCCGCAGGCTATTTTTGGCGCAAGTCTATTTTTAGACATATGGATCATGTCTATGTTTATGGATGATTGATCAAGTTGGGAAAATAGATGGACTTCTATTTTTGATGAAAGTGTGAGTGATCACAGTGTGAGTGATCAAGTCTATTTTTAGACTGGCTGTCAAAAATAGAAAAGTCAAATATTATTATCTCACAATAATATTTGGACTATAAACTTAATCTTATTCTCTTGGAGCACTTCAGTTTGAGCTACGGAAGTGGCACATGCAGCTGTCAGAAGGAAATTCGTTTTTCTTATGAGTCAGTTGAGTTGTTGCATGCATGACTTCAGTTAGAACTCAAGTGAGTTGAGTTTAGTGGACTGGAGGTACAGTTGATGGAGTTGTGTTCAGTTTAACTTAGTTAAACTGGTTGTAGTTAGTCTAACTGCAGATAGACTAATGATGAGTTGTTAAACTAATTATTAACTCATAATACAACTAAAGAATACATCAGTTAACTCAGTTGCATGTCAGTGCATGTTCAGTTCAACAGGAACAGGTGGTAGAGAATCAGATTGCTATCAGTTGTGACTATAGTTGTGCACCAGATCTTGCACAATCAAAGGATTGAGTATGCCAATGAGTTTGCTCACGTATTTGGCCCGCATTTTAGCCTTTGCTCACGTCCACAAAGAGTGAGTGACTATTTTGCAGGTGAAAATCGAGTTTGGGAAGCAATTCTCATCAGTTCTTGAGCAGGTATTGAGCAGTGGAGGCAGGCAAGCAGTGGAAGAGATTTGGAGATCAGATCTGCGCTGTATTGTGTGTAACAGAGGTGGAGATACTTGTGAGAAGTATTATGCTGTGTAATGTTACATGACTCAATCATTAATATACAGATAGTGTGGGGTTTTTAGCAAGATGTTTTCCCCGTGATACATACTGTGTTAATGTGTGAATGCTCTTGATGTTTTATTGTTATTGATGCTGCTATATTCTTGATCAACGTAGAGGAGCTTATGTATTGTGTATGTTTTCCGCATTAGTACATGATCAGGATAATCTCCATTGAATATGTGTTAAATTATTCAAAATTTCTACATGGTATCAGAGCAAGCTAGATAATTGTAGAAAAAGTTTCTACATGGTATCGGAGCTGTTGATCATCAGATCTACTATTCAGGAAGTGTTTACATTCTATTTCTCTAGGCAGAGCCTGTAATCTAGCCAGGTAGCCTCTGGATTCATCCTTCCTTTGGAAGGTGAAATATCCGGTAAAAGCCCATACAGTCAATCTCTGTACGAGAAATATTTTGTTCTCACGAATTCTAGATCAGAATCGGTTGAGTTTGGAGCTGGTGGAAATCAAATTTGCAGCAGTGTTGTTGAAATGTCTTTCAACGGATTGCTATTGTTATTCCAAAGCAAGAGCGACCTGGCGCTCAAGGATAAACTCAGTAACAATAAAGGTGAGAATGGATCTTCATCAAAGGTATCTGATGAAGAGAATTGTGCTTTGGCTGCCAAAGCAAAGAAAGGGAAGAGCAAGAAAGCTTCTCAGTCTGGTGCGAAAGGCAAGAAGCAGGATATGTCCAAGGTGAAGTGTTTTCACTGTCACCAGCATGGACACTATGCCACAAATTGTCCGCAGAAGAAGAAGAACAAGCAAGCTGCTGGATCTGCAGGGGAGAGGCTTTAGCTTCTCAGTTTGAGCTTGATTTTTCATTGATCGCATGCTTGGTTTCAAGTGTGATGGGATCAGTGTGGTTCCTGGACAGTGGTGCGTCTTTTCACATGACGGGAGATAGAGATTTGTTCTCTGATCTGGAGGACAAAGATCTTGGAGTGCACATCGAGATGGGCGATGATGGTAGATACAGTGCGACCGGTATCGGTACCATTTCCTTTGAGAGGGAGTCTGGTAAACCCTTTGTATTGAAGGAAGTCATGCATGTTCCAGGATTGAAGAAGAATCTCATCTCAGTGGCGATGTTAGAAGACAAGGGGTATGATGTTGTTTTCAGCGAGGGAAAGGCCTTCCTGCGCAGCAAGACAACTGGTGAGACCCGGAAGATAGGGGTTCGAGTGAGGAACCTTTATCAGTTGCATGTAGATGGATGCGCAGCAATGGCAGGCAAGGCAGAAGGATTGGTGAGCCGGGATGATGGCGAGTTGTGGCACAGGAGATTGGGTCACCTTCACCATGGAGCCTTGAAGATACTGCAGCAGATCACTACAGGGCTTCCTAAAGGCACACTTGCGCAGTCAGATCAGTGCAAGGGGTGTACTTTGGGGAAGTTTGTGAAAGCCACCTTTCACGAGAAGGATAGTCGCGCCACGACGATCCTTGAGAGAATTCACACAGACGTGTGTGGACCTTTCTCAGTTGCTTCGACAGCAAAACACAGGTATTATGTGATTTTTGTTGATGATTTCTCTCGTAAGTGCTGGATCTTCTTCATGCAGAAGAAGAGCGAGACATATTCAAAGTTCTGTGAATTCAAAGCACTGGTCGAGAAGGAGTCGGGAAGAAGGTGAAGGCTCTTAGGAGCGATAATGGTGGTGAATACATCTCGGACGAGTTCAAGGATTTCTGCAAGGCAGAAGGGATTCGTAGAGAGCTCATAGCTCCCCATAACCCACAGCAAAACGGGGTAGCTGAGCGGAAGAACAGAACGATTGTGGGTGCTGCACGGGCAATGTTGCATGATCAGGGCCTACCCCTTCACTTGTGGGCGGAAGCATGCAATACAGCAGTTTATGTGCAGAACCGTTGTCCTCATAGGATACTTGGCATGAGTACACCCGAGGAGGCTTATTCTGGTAAGAAGCCTGATCTTTCTCATTTGAGGATTTTTGGTGCTAACGTTTACATGCATGTGACGAAGGATGCCAGAAAGAAGTTGGAGCCGACTGCAGAGGTTGGGATATTTGTGGGGTACACTGATACGCCCCACAACTATCGTGTGTATTTGCCAGACAGTGGTAAAACTGTTGTGCGACGGGATATAAAATTTCAGGAGGAGAAAGCCATGAAGTGTTCGCTTGAGAGGGAGCTACACTTGCATGCAGATGAGGAGCTATTAGTTCCTAAGGATGAGCTTCAGGACGTGGATCAGCCACAGGACGAGGTTCATGGAGTGGAAGAGACCACTCATGCAGCGCCAACCATCAGAGGGCGAAAGCGCTTGACAGAAGCTGAGCGACTGGCTCAAGATGCAGAGAAAGTTGTAGGACCACCTACAGCCCAACGCAGGCAGAGACAGTCACCTGATCGGTACACTGGATACATGGCTCTTATGAGCAAGTGTGTTGTGACTGAGCCATCCTCTTTCGAGGAAGCTGTGGAGGATCCCGCATGGGTAGACGCCATGGTGGAAGAGTATGATTCTATTGTCAGAAACAGTGCATGGGAGATTGTTCCTAGACCGGAAGGGAAATCAGTGGTAGGTTCGAGATGGATCTACAAAGTTAAGCAGGCAGCTGACGGGAGTGTGGAGAAGTACAAGGCAAGATTTGTTGCCCGAGGCTTTTCACAGATTGAGGGGATCGATTATGAGGAGACCTTTGCACCTGTCGCAAGGTATTCTTCCATACGGACGATTCTTGCTCTCTCAGCGCAGATGGGATGGCACATTCATCAGATGGATGTGAAGACTGCGTTCCTCAACGGAGTCATTGAGGAGGAGGTGTACATTGAGCAACCCGAAGGCTTTGAAGTCTTCAGCAGCGAGTCGCATGTGTGCAGGCTCAAGAGAGCGCTGTATGGGTTGAAGCAAGCACCACGTGCTTGGTACACACGGATAGACAGCTATTTCACAGGACTTGGATTCTCCAAGAGCGAGGCGGATCCGAACCTATACCAGATTGTGGTGGAGGGTAAGTTGCTTATCATTGTACTGTATGTTGATGATTTGATTCTAACGGGTGATGAGCTGTTGATACTGTCATGCAAGAAGGATCTTGCTACAGAGTTTGAGATGAAGGATTTGGGCCTCCTTCACTATTCCTAGGATTGGAAATATGGCAGCGCAGTGGTGGACTGTTTGTTTCTCAGGGCAAGTATGCTCGGGAGATACTGGAGAAGTTCAACATGCATGGCTGCAAGCCTGTTGATACTCCTCTTCCTGGAGGTTGGAGGAAGGAGGATGCCACTTCGGGAAAGAAGTGGATGCCACTGTTTATCGACAGTTGGTGGGGTCGCTGATGTATTTGGTCAATACACGACCTGATATATGCTATGCAGTTAACCAGCTTTCACAAGCTATGGTTAAGCCTACCAAGCTCTTCTGGAAGGCGGGCAAGCATGTATTGCGCTACTTGAGAGGCACATCGGGATATGGATCTTGGTACAGACAGGAGGATGAGGTGAAGCTATGTGGCTTCACGGATGCAGATTGGGCAGGGAGCCCAACAGACAGAAAGAGCACATCAGGAGGGGTCTTCAGTATCGGATCGACAGCAGTTTCTTGGTACAGCAGGAAGCAGAGATCTGTGGCACTCAGTTCAGCGGAGGACCGAGTATATGGCAGCAAGTTTGGCTGCATGCGAGGCTATATGGATGAGGAAGATCCTGGTTGGTTTGTTCGGTTCTCATTTGGATCCTACTGTGATTTACTGTGATAACCAGAGTTGCATTAAACTCTCGGCTAATCCTGTATTTCATGATAGATCTAAACATATTGACATCAGGTACCATCATATCAGAGATTGTGTGCAGCGGAGGATCATGTTACTTTCGTACATTCCAACGGAGGATCAGGATGCTGATATTCTGACGAAGGCTCTCACCAGGAGCAAATTCGAGTACCACCGAGGCAGGATAGGGGTTGCTGATAATCCATATCTTGTCGAGAGGGAGTGTTGAGATTGCAACAAATGATGGAGCTTAGTGAAAAGAGTCGCCTTCACTAAGTGGGCCCGCAGGCTATTTTTGGCGCAAGTCTATTTTTAGACATATGGATCATGTCTATGTTTATGGATGATTGATCAAGTTGGGAAAATAGATGGACTTCTATTTTTGATGAAAGTGTGAGTGATCACAGTGTGAGTGATCAAGTCTATTTTTAGACTGGCTGTCAAAAATAAAAAGTCAAATATTATTATCTCACAATAATATTTGGACTATAAACTTAATCTTATTCTCTTGGAGCACTTCAGTTTGAGCTACGGAAGTGGCACATGCAGCTGTCAGAAGGAAATTCGTTTTTCTTATGAGTCAGTTGAGTTGTTGCATGCATGACTTCAGTTAGAACTCAAGTGAGTTGAGTTTAGTGGACTGGAGGTACAGTTGATGGAGTTGTGTTCAGTTTAACTTAGTTAAACTGGTTGTAGTTAGTCTAACTGCAGATAGACTAATGATGAGTTGTTAAACTAATTATTAACTCATAATACAACTAAAGAATACATCAGTTAACTCAGTTGCATGTCAGTGCATGTTCAGTTCAACAGGGACAGGTGGTAGAGAATCAGATTGCTATCAGTTGTGACTATAGTTGTGCACCAGATCTTGCACAATCAAAGGATTGAGTATGCCAATGAGTTTGCTCACGTATTTGGCCCGCATTTTAGCCTTTGCTCACGTCCACAAAGAGTGAGTGACTATTTTGCAGGTGAAAATTGAGTTTGGGAAGCAATTCTCATCAGTTCTTGAGCAGGTATTGAGCAGTGGAGGCAAGCAAGCAGTGGAAGAGATTTGGAGATCAGATCTGAGCTGTATTGTGTGTAACAGAGGTGGAGATACTTGTGAGAAGTATTATGCTGTGTAATGTTACATGACTCAATCATTAATATACAGATAGTGTGGGGTTTTTAGCGAGATGCTTTCCCCGTGATACATACTGTGTTAATGTGTGAATGCTCTTGATGTTTTATTGTTATTGATGCTGCTATATTCTTGATCAACGTAGAGGAGCTTATGTATTGTGTATGTTTTCCGCATTAGTACATGATCAGGATAATCTCCATTGAATATGTGTTAAATTATTCAAAATTTCTACAGATTTCCCGATAACAAAATGGCGACTCGCTGGGGAATGAATAGATTGTTTGTTTGTCTACATTTGTTTACTTTATAGACTTAAAGACGGAGCCTAAAGTCAAGCCAGCGAGCCTTCGAACTGCGTTTGCTATGCAAGTGCAAAGTAGATCAATGCTGCTTCAGTCTATCTCCGGGTTTTGTTTATGCACTGAACAATCGATTTACAAGCTCTCTAATTGCCCTTGTGGTGGCTCTAGTAACCTCCTTAGATCTACCCCTGTGATTGATTTACTTGTTACCACTTGCTCGGCCTAAATCCCTGAACTGAGCTGCAAACTGTGACCTGGAACCCAGTTAAAGTCTTGTCCCTGGTCCATCGCACTGTCTCTTCTTTGGATTTGGAGAAAGCAAGAGTTCGAATATTGATCCAAAACAACAAAAAAAACTCGCCTCATTCATTAGTAGCATTCATCCCTTGTATGCATGGTTGTACAACAGCCTGGAATTCTTAGTGAAGTCCCATAGGATCCCATCAATTGGTTCACTCACAGATATCAAGCACAAGAACTAGGTCAAGCAAGAGATAGATGAATACTTAGAATAGTGGAGACAGGTAACCATCAAGGAAGATCTTGAAGTAAACAGATAGAGTATGCACAAGTACATCGGTGGCCCTGTCCAAATCAACACAGTGTTGCTCTTGCTCAAGAAGGAAACACAAACTGGTTCCAAGTCAGTGTACCTGGATGCCATGGAGGCTAGAGTCTGCTTCCAGCTAGACACCATCGCAAAGTTTGGGGATATCATTGCGTAGTACCAAGCTTGGCACCACTATGTAGTCAAGAAACATCAAGTGGAAGTTTATGAGCTGGAGTTTACCCAAACGCAAACATGATATTTTTGTCTTATTAGGTTGTCTAGTTGGCTCTAGCCAATTTTGTCTTATATGCGTACGAGTGTAAATTGTAATATTATTTTGCAATTAATTTGTAATTGGAATTCCAAGTGTCAATATTGAAATGTGAAGAGTCACAATGTAAATAATGAATCATTGTAAAGACATTCAAGAGTCGTGAGGTAATTCCAAGAGTTACAAAGGGGAGTTGAAGAGTCACTCCCTCTTGTTATAAATATACCCTCATAACTCATGTAAAGGGCTTTGGGGAGCCAAGCTTTTAGCTAGATTTAGGCTTATAATCAAGAGCTTGGGAGTTTGTGAGGGCCTTGGATTCTCTATAGCATAGAGAGAGTATCTTTCTTTGGAGGAGCAGGTGTTGACTTCATGTTCCACTATTGGGGCTAGTGGTCTGTCAATGGTATATGTGTGAATGAAACTTTCACTTAATAAAAGATTAGAGTCAGCACAGCATATGTGTGAATGGAACTTTCACTTAATAAAAGATTGGAATCGGCACGTTTTCATGCATATGTAGTTAATATAGTAAGATTATTCGTGTTATGTTTGCAATGTATGTTATTTAACTTACACTTATGCTTATGAACTATTTCATTCGCATTGGAACAAATCTTGTTGAATGGATATTGTTGTTTAATTCCATCACTGTTAACTTGTGAACTATTTCGTAGATTAGCTTGTGATGTTTTTATGCTCGTGTGTTCCTTTCAAGTTACGTACTATTACAAGCTTCTAAGGGACTCACTCATTTTCCCTTCGTGTATTAGAGCCTCCATGCATTGCACATGATTTTCCACAGAGTCACACTTGTTCCCACCAAAGTCACCATACATCACTCTATGCGCCATTGCAGCCAAGGAACAACAGTAACACCCACTGCATTGACAACCAGGGTGTATTCTGGATGGGACTCCTACACCAAACAGTGTGAAGTGGTTTCCTTTGTCTTGTCTTTTGTGGTTTTTGTGGTTTGGTCTTGATGGTTTGTTGGGTGTAAGGAAAGAAAGTGGAAAATACAAAGCGAAAGAGAAATAGTTAACTTTAGAAGAGCTCAACGAGGGAACTCAACCCGAGAAGCAAAACCTTGATCAAACCCTATGCATAAAATAAAAGATGAAAAGAGAACAAAGAAGATGGCGGAATAATCAAAATGGACATGACTGAGTCCACTTGAACAAAAAGAAGATATAACCACTATGAAAGTGGAATGGAAAAGAAGTTGTCATAAATTCTAATAATGCGTGGTTGATGTAGATTTGATACTGTGAAATTATGATAATGTGTGGTAGATGTAAATTTGATATTGTGAAATTACGATGTTGCATAATAATAATGTGTGGTTGATGTATATTTGATATTGTGAAATTATGATTGTTGTATAATGTAACATATCATTATGTATAGCTACGAGCACCATGGGTAGCAAGGTAAGTAAATACTCCTTAAAAACTAATATGATTATTGTATGAATGGTATAAGAATGGAATAAAATTGGAATTAGACTGTGCGGTAAAGTCAATTCATAAATTGCATATTACCAGGAATGACCATTAGATAAATGTGCAAGATAATCTTTTGATGTCAATTACTATTAATAATGTGGTTATAGTGATGTTTTTGACCCTTGTTGGGTGTCCATTAGAAGTGGTTATATTGATATTATTAATAATGTGGTTATAGTGATGTTTTTGACCCTTGTTGGGTGTCCATTAGAAGTGGTTATATTGATATTTTTTACCCTTGTCGGTGTCCATTAGATAAATGTGCAAGATAAGTTCGTATTGAATATGAATTTGGAAGAAAAGTGAGTTTTACTCCAGAATTGAACGATCGCCTAGTTAAAGTGCAATAGAAGCACTTTGTTCCTCAGGATGCCACTTGGGAAATGGATGATGAAATGAGTGAAGTTTTTCCTATATTGTTTCAAGGAAAATGGAAAAATGAAAACACCACTAACACAGAAGAATGAAAACACCACTAACAATGTTCCTCTGTTAGTTCCTTTTTAAGGGGAAGGGCCTTTTTAAGGGGAAGGGGGATGTAATAAGGAACAATGTTCCTCTGTTAGCTCCTTCCACTAACAATGTTCCTCTGTTAGTTCCTTTTTAAGGGAAAGGGAGATGTAATAAGGAACAAGGGAGATGTAATACCCCTAGTAAGTTTATTTTTATGGCTGGCTGTTGTTCAGCTGCCTGTTGTATTGAACATGTGGTGCCTGTTGTATTGAACATGTGGTTGAAAAGTCAAAGTGAGAAGGGAGATGTAATACCCTAGTAAGTTTATTTTATTTTTATGGATGTGGTTGAAAAGTCAAAGTGGGAAGGGAGATGTAATACCATTTTTATGATTGGCTGTTGTATTTAACATGTAGTTGAAAAGTTTATTTTATTTTTATGGATGTGGTTGAAAAGTCAAAGTGGGAAGGGAGATGTAATACCATTTTTATGATTGGCTGTTGTATTTAACATGTAGTTGAAAAGTTTATTTTATTTTTATGGATGTGGTTGAAAAGTCAAAGTGGGAAGGGAGATGTAATACCATTTTTATGATTGGCTGTTGTATTTAACATGTAGTTGAAAAGTCAAAGTGGGAAGGAGATGTAATACCCTAGTAACTTTATTTATTTCTATGGTTGTTGTATTGAACATGTGATTGAAAGTCGGAGTAACTGGAAAATTTTGGAATAAAGTTATTCTCAAGAAGGGGCGGGAACAAAAAGAAGAAGAATCCTCTTTTTGCTGCGAAAACCACCAAGAAATTGAACTGTTTAACTGTTGGTTGTACAAACCACCATGAAATTCATGACTGGAGATCAAATTCATGAGGTGGAACTGATTGAAAAAGGATTGCAAGAGATAACAGTTTCATGAGGGGAACTGATTGAAAAAGGATTGCAAGAGATAACAGTTTTCTTCATAAAAAGAAAGGGACAATGGGAGATAAAGACCGTACATGTACCTAGAAATTAGCAGGACGCTGCTGCTAAGGGTTAAGGAGGTATGAAGTAAGAAATGAATTGTTGATTTGTTGTTCTGACAGAAAGGAGTAGAGCTCGGGGGGACTACAGAGAAGTGAAGTTCATGGTGTAGAGCTCGGGGGAACTACAGAGAAGTGAAGTTCATGGTTGGGATAAACGGGGAAGCCTTTTTCAGGTATTTCCTAGATAAGTATATATAATTTCGTGGAAATGAATCTGTGTTAATTACATTCATTCTACAGTTTATAACTATGA
This sequence comes from Pinus tabuliformis, assembly GCA_031772625.1. Taxonomy (NCBI): domain Eukaryota; kingdom Viridiplantae; phylum Streptophyta; class Pinopsida; order Pinales; family Pinaceae; genus Pinus; species Pinus tabuliformis. The sequence continues at coordinate 1,993,080,463 of CM062816.1, forward strand.
CAGGTTTTAGGAAATATCAAAGTAGCTCATATTGTTTCCTATATGTGTTCGAGTAAAAGAAAAGAATGGATAATTTTTGCTAGTTTCCTTCTAATGAAAATGTGTATATAAGTGTGGATTTGGACTAAATAATTGTAGGAAATCTAGTGGCACCGGGACAAAGGGTTATGTTTAAGGATTTGAACAGGAACCCTGACCAAGGACCAACCCTGGCAACCAATACAGAAGTGGGTGTGAACAGAAAATAGAAAGATGGAGCTAAGGTAGAAGAATGTTAGCATTTGTTTCGAAAACAAATGAGACACTTCTAAAATTAG